>CATQJL010000316.1:52789964-54170551 GCA_958299035.1 Cylicocyclus nassatus | reverse complement strand
GGAGTACTAGACTCAAGATTTGCTAGAGGTTCCTCGAAAACATAAACACTTGATTTTCGCAGCTGGAAATGCAGTGGCGGAACAATTTCCGCCTGTGTCTACAAAATGCAATGCTTTTTGCTTTGGAGCTTTGATTGACAGCATTCGCAGCGTCTAAATTTGGGTTTCATGAAAAGATGACATCGTCCTCGTCATTCGTGCCCATTTCTCTGCCGCATCATGTAGCTTCGGTTGCCTATCTAATATGGCTTGCACATATCCGAGCTTCATTTTGTATAATATAATCTCATTCTATATTGTTTTGCTAAGGCTTTTACTGCTGCAGAATTAAATAGCAATCGTGACGTACATACACATAGGTGATGCTAATGAATGTTGTGCATCAGAATCTATCAACAACAACCTTTGGTAAACAATACCAAATAACATTGCTTAATGAAAAGTGAGCAATGTGAAGTTTTTTTTTTCTGCAGAGATGGCTTCAAAGCGTTGTAGTAATTCTCGAAAAAAATGCAAATTTACATTTTTGTCTTTTTTAATTGCAAGGTAGGAAAACTTTTGATATGTTCGTTTTCTCCATTCTTCACAGTGACCGTGATGATGAAATTGCTATGAAAACTCCGAGATAAGTGCGCTAAACTGCGCCCAGACCTCTAGACCGGTTCCGTGCCAACACCGTGCCGGAGCCCAAATGAACGCACTAAACATTTATCGATCGACGTGGCACAGTTTCGGCAGAGGATTTTTGGCTTGGGGCAAGCAACTCTGAACGCTGCCTTAAAGAATTGTTTTAGTATATCCGATTCCTAGTTTTCTGTCACTCGGAATGGATGGAACAGGAAATATCGTTTAATGAGAAAGTATGATTCTGAGAAGATGATAATGTATGACTGAGCCTACTCTTTGATGGAAAGAACTGCTTCCAGCCTAAAAGTTCGGCAATTATAAAGGCAACAAATAATCGCGAGTATGTTGGAAGCTGTTTGTCGGAAATGTTTGTTGGCTGTGCATTACTAGGAGAAAAGTTGACATCGTGTGTTCTTGTAAGGACAAATGTCAAAATGCACGACATCTTGATGTATGCACTGTGCAAACGACTTGTTTATTTTTGTAAATAATTAAAATAATTTTTAAAATTTTTCATAAATTTAAATTAGCCTTATAAAAAATTTTTTTTCGGGGATGAGGACCCGCAAAAACTTTGAGAAGTACCCCCAAAAATTTTTCGGAGTGCTCCGAAATCCTGCGACCGTCACTGGTATGCATATATGAATCTACTGCTGCTTTCCACTTTATGTCGAGGAAAGCTCTTGGATTTTTTTTGCGTACAAAAACATATAATACTAATTTGGGGCGAAACTTTATTGTCACACATGTTCAACAAAGCATTTGCGCATTTTCTATTTTCTAGGATCTTAGCTTCACCTCCTAAATGGGAGTAATCTCGAATGCTACTTGAGCTGTGAGTTAGTGAATGAATTGACACAAATCTTTTGTTCTGTTAAAAGGCCTCTGAGCTTCACTCGGTGAGGAGTCTTATCTCCATGGGAAGAATGGATACTCATAATTTCCACAAAACTCGAAACGCTCGGTAGTTGATGGACAGAGGAGTAGACTTGTATTCACTTATGAAAAACTACAATAACTTTTGGAAATATAAAAGTGAATTAACTACGTAAGAATTTTTTGAGCGGCCACTCTAGGCACCTTTGTATGAGTTGAGCTCATAAGACTGCAAAGTGTGGGGAAAATTTCAGAAAAAATTTTCCGGAGCGTGCTTCTCCATGCAAGAAAATTTTCTGTCGTCCCCGGAGATTAGGATTAGCGATTCACGAGAATGTTGCTTATCATCTACACTCCTGCAATCTTTGTGCTCTTGTTGAGCAGACTTTTTGCTGGCTGCTCTGCAGGCTTCCTCTGCTCTTTGGTTCCATGTAATCTTTTCCCTAGTAACTGCTGCCTACTTATTGTTAGTGTTTGTACCTGGACAAACAACTTTCAACACAACTTTTTTGTTTGATGATTTTATACCAACTTCCACTGGTGTTCTTACTGGCCTATCACACTTCCAGTTGCCCTTCATGAGTTGCTTTTCTATATGATTCGAATGCAGTTTTTTTTTGACGTTCTAATTCTGCTTGAATTATAAACAGATGTATCTGGGGTTAGCCTATTACTTTGGTGGATACCCAACGTGAACCAGGTTAGTCTCGGACGTCCTTGAAGCCTATACTACTCTTAGGGCGGTAGCACCCAATGCTAATCATCTTTATGATGTGGCCTTTAAAAGTCGGCATCTGTAAGTTTAGCTATTTTTCAGTGGCTTCAGTTGGGTTTGTAACAAGAGCTAGGTTAGGTAATGGGAGTGTGATAGTGATTTTAGCAAATGATCATCTTTCGTCAATACGTTTATTTTTGGCGCACCTAGAGTGCATATTTAGACAAATAAAAATAAATAAATAAACACTGTCCAAAAGGGTTTATACAAATAGCATTGATAAAACTTATCACTCCTCTTCCTCAATGTACATTACTGTTCCATTATGTTTAAACATAATTACCCAAAATTGAAACAGTTATAAGCGATTCGAAAGTAAAAAAGCATGATTTTGATCTTATGGTATCATAAGATCTAAATAAGATATAAAGGCGCATCGTAGCGGAATTCCTTTCAATTCGCTTGTCTTGAAAGGGCACTTCAAGTGAATAATTAACCAAGTTGATAGTGCTCATTCCCTATACAACAGAGCCCATAAATCAAGTGGAGAAAGGGATATTTATCGCGATGGGACAGCTGAAGCTCCATAACTTGGCTCAAGATCATTTTGACGTTGGAGGCTCATCTTTGAAAAGCCAACGATGTAAAAATGCAAAGAACCAAAATTATTTTAAAATTTTGCTGATTTAGAGGGTTTTGATTGAGTCGCCGCTACAGAACAGTGGGGATAAACGCCGTGGCTCAGTAGAGGTTGGGTGATAGGTTGATGCAAGAAATAATGGCCGTTTGGCGATTTCTCATTATAACTTGCTAAAACTATCTGAAAGAGCTACATTGTAATGCAATAAAGACCGACAGAAGCAGACCTTTTTCAGTACAGCGCGTATTCATCTACAGCCACATCACAAACGGGCAGAAAAATGGATTGAAATACAATAAATTTTCTCTTGAAACTTTGTATTCAACAAATCATAATTTCCTTCACAGTTTGTTAATATAAATGATAAGTTACCTATTCTGTAGCCGTAAGGCACTGGAACAAAAGAAAATGCAAAGGCTTTGGACAGAGAAGATTTAAAAAATAAAAAATGATTAAAATTCAAAATTGGGAGTTTTTCAACACTTTTTCAGTAGGCCTCTTAAGTCCCGAACTATAAAACTTTCTGATTTTCTGCATGCTGAACAGCTGAATGTTTTGCAACAACTGTCAACAGAATGCCTTACCCTAACGCTAACAGAAATGAGCAAAGCTTTGGTGATTGCCTAGTTCATAAGATATTCATGGGTCATAGAATGACCGCAACGGCTACCCATGTTGAGGCGACGATTCCAATCCAGATAAATCATAAGAAAATAGATAAGTGTGCGCAATGTAGACAATTTCTTCTACATACAGTAATCATATTTTTAAAGAAGTGCCGTCCATTCGCGGTTGAATTCTGACCAGAAATATGAATACAATGAAATGCTGATTATATATGCGGTTTTTTGAAAGTCTGTTATTTTTTAACCGATGAGGCTAGAAACACGCGTTAACTATCACTAGAGAGAGCATGATAAGTGCTTCTCAACGGTATGCTGTGTTTGTTCCAAAAAAGTTTTGATCGAAGAAAGTTGTCTTGAAAGAGGGTTCTAGAAAACGGCCATTATTTTTGCTCAATCTGAAACATTCGCAGTTGTACTTTCAAGTTGACACAGCTCAGGAGCTGATAAACCACTCAATTTACAAAAAAACGCAGCTTTCAAAAAGATTCAAATGAAGTTGCGACGAAATTATCACGCCGGGCACCCCCTTTTTCATAGATGATTTGATTTTTGAGTGTGTTAATTGGTCATGTATTAGTATATATTGTATTATCAGCTATTGTCGTTCGTAAAATGCGGTTGGAAGTGAGAAAAATAACTACCACGTTCGTCTCTCCGTCGTTTTGGTCGCGATCCTCCCGCCGCGTTGAACCAAAAACCTTTCAAGTCAGTTATAATTTTTTTGGTTCTCATTGTGGTGGTTTTACAAAAACAAATCCCATTCTCACAAAAATGATTTTAACTAGGTTATGGAGTGCCAACTGTTCCGATTTCTCAAATGCGATATCTTACCGCACCTCATAGATTAATTCCATTATTAACCGCGTTTCGTTGGCGAAAAGCCCATTTCCAAATTGAGTTTCGTGGATGTCATTCCTGTCGTATGATGAAAGTGAACACTTTCAGCATTTCCCTAATTTGTGATGCGGGTACCGGTCGCGGCAGTTATTTACGGTACTATAGAAAAAACTCTTATGCCCCCTGTAGTAGATGAAGTTTCAATCCTATTCAACTCACGCTTTTGCCAAACTATGTTGATCTCTTCCACGGAAAAGGTCAAGCTAATCGCTATTAATCGCGTACAATTTCTTCTTCGAGAAACGAACTTTCAAATAATTTCTCAAAAGAACCCAAATAAATAAAGCACTGTGGTACATTTTCCACTCTGCATGAAGGCATGCAGCGTTACCCGCACCATTCACGTGGAAAGATGATAGACAGGGTCAAGCAAGGGGTGTGGCACACGATCGCTAGTTACGACCCCCCCCCTGATTGCTGTCTTAATAAGACCCCCCCCCCTGAACTATACACTTAAGATAGTATCACTTGAAGGCCCTGTCAAACATAATGGGCAACATACAGTTGTGACAGTGGAATGTGAAAAATTTCGGCGAATTCGCCAAATTCGCCGATGTCGCCGACTTTGCGTCTTTTCGTCATAACTCCCTTCGTTTTCAATGGATTTCAAATTTGAAGGCAGATTTGGATTCAGCTCGCCGAGACGAAACTTTTCGTATATTGAACTGCTGTAATTGGCTCGGTCACGGTAAGTGCATGGTAGGAATCCGTTGCATCCTGTGGTGGTGTCTTCTAGAGTGTGTATTTCGGCGCATAATGTAGGCAAAGGTTTAAGATAAAGAGCGTTTGACGGAAGAGTTTCTGCTGAGTGTTTCCAGCAGAAAACCATATCCTTTTTTGCAGTGGAAAAAAGAAAAAGGAGTACGTGAACTTAGTAAATATGCATGAACCACTTACCGTCAAACAAAAATAACTATACAGTAACATTACGATTAGCAAAACGGTTATAATCTTTGTAATCAGCATGTCTTGTTGCTTATGTGAGCAAAGTGACACACCGCATGACTATGATATTCTGCTTCCAGCAAAACTTCACTTTTTTCTGCAGACGCCTCTTTGCAACGCTGTGGGCCAGCCCCTTTCACACTTAAAAGATTCCGGTAAGGCGAATCGGAAAGAGTTGTTTCCGTAGATAATCCAGCGGTGAAAAGTAGACGGAGACATGCTTTATAAAGCGCGAAAAGAGATGGTGAATTCTGCAAAAATCACGCGCCTTTAAATTCTACTCGCCATAACTTCCTCCGGAATAAGTATATTTTGAATCTGAAAACGGTGCTGTGCTCAGCTCATCAAGGCGAATCTTTTGGTATACAGCATGTCCTTGATATTTCGATTTCAGTATTCTGTTTGTATTTTTGTATTTTGTTTGTATTTTTATTCTATTTGTTTGACGGTAAGTGGTTCATGCATATTTACTAAGTTCACGTACTCCTTTTTCTTTTTTCCACTGCAAAAAAGGATATGGTTTTTTGCTGGAAACATTCTGCAGAAACTCTTCCATCAAACTCTCTTTTTCTTAAACTTTTGCCTACATTATGCGCCGAAATACACGCTCTAGAAAACACCACCACAGGATGCAACGGATTCCTACCATGCACTTACCGTGACCGAGCCGATTACAGCAGTTCAATATATGAAAAGATTCGTCTCGGCGAGCTGAATCCAAATCTGCCTTCAAATTTGAAATCCATTGAGAACGAAGGGAGTTATGACGAAAAGACGCAAAGTCGGCGACATCGGCGACATCGGCGAATTCGGCGACATCGGCGAATTCGGCGACATCGGCGAATTTGGCGAATTCGGCGAATTCGGGGAATTCGCCGAAATTTTTCACATTCCACTGTCACAACTGTACCCATAATTAGCATGTCAAATAACCCCTGTGGACAAAGTGTGAGCGAATTCTGAATATTCAAGATACTAGGCTACCTAAGTGAAATGGTCAAATTCCAACATGGTTGACTTTGTTTCAAAGGCGAATTAGCTATCCGCTTTTGCACTCAAGACAAAGCACTACTCCTTCTTTGTCCACCTCAGGAATCCCGCTTCAGAAGACCTCCAAACTGTGGAATTAGAAGCCTACCAAAATCTCGTTTTTCCCATTTTTCGCTTTTGATCGCTGTGCCTTCACCAAATATTACTCAGAGCTAAGAAGACGAATCAGGCTCCAAACAGTCCTGTGGAAACTACAAGGTTTAAGCTATCGATTCATATAAATAATGTCCGCTAAAAATGTTTTTTTTGATATAGTTAATGGGGTGCGGCACACCCCCTTAAAAGCAGCGGCCGCCGCAGTGCTTTGTCTTGAGTGCAAAAACGGATAGCTAATTCACCTTTGAAACAAAGTTAACTATGTTGGAATTTGACCATTTCACTTAGGTAGCCTAGTATCTTAAATCTTCAGAATTCGCTCACACTTTGTCTACAGGGGTTATTTGACATGCTAATTATGGATAGGATACGAATATCATGTTATCACTATTATCAGATTACCCAACTACGACCCCCTCCCCTTTTGACTCCTCAATACGACCCCTCAGGTGTGGCGTGCCGCACCCCACGCTTGACCCTGATGATAGATATCTACATGATATGACTCACTTTGCACTATCTTTCTGCTAAGCAGCTACACTTGATACGCTAAGTAGCCCCATTAAGTGCTTGTAACAAGTACTGACTATAAAAGGTATGTGGGTGTCATGCAACTATTATGGCTCCATAGTACAACAACGTGCTAAGCTCCTAAGAACGCACACAAGAATGTTATGCATGATAATTCCCAACACTACCATTGAGCATATTCCCAAATATTCTTGGACCAGTTTCAGTAGGATCCATGAAATAAAACCGAAATAATTTCTTTGTGGGTTTTTCGCGATTTGTGCGTTGGCGGCAGAATTCACTATATGGGGTTTTCGTGTTTTCAATCTTTTCTAAACTCCAGTCACACACATGGTCTCTTACGCCTCCACAAAAGTTACAATTCTACTTAGGATAACCTACCTGAATCGACATTTACAGTAACACAATAACGCTTTCGGTCGATATATCGATTTGTGGAGCCATACAGTGGTCATGTACTTTCTTTTCTGAGAAAAAAGCTAATATTTTAATTTCCTTCTTATGACAATACATACGGTATGTTCTGCCCCTTTCCTTCTCTTCCTCTTCTTTGTCCATCAAAACGATTTCCCCTTTCATTTTGGCTCGAAAAATCTCAAACTGGTAACGATCGCTGAGTGCGGAGTCTTGCTGCGCTAGATGTAAGGGCAGGCACCCGTCAATTTTCCCCTTGCCGCCCTTTCACATGAATTCCTTTATTATCCAAGTAATTGTAGTCGATTTCTTTGTCAGCTTACGCTCACTCACGACTGACATCCGCTTAAGCGACAAAGTAAGGTGTACACGCCTACGAATGTCTGCGGAAGGAGGGGAAGGGAGGGCTATTGCTATCATGCTTCTTCGACTTCATTGTCCTTGCTCCCTCATGCCGCCAATTCAACGAATGTGGATTATATACATCGCAGAATGTTTCTTAATGCATCGTTCTCGAGCTTACCAATTCTGCATAATGCGTGTCCCTTTCGCATGTGCGACATTCTCAGTTAATGGAATGGTCGCCTTATTCTGTTCCAGCTCGCTACCATTGCTTCAGGCTATGTTTTGAGCAAACGTAATCCTCTGCCATATGTCCATCCGTCATAGTCGCTTGATATAGCATGAAATTAATTGCGACAGCGTGAATGTGTATAGTGTTCCGTCTGACGAGGCTATGACGTGTTGAACTCATATACGACGAGGGAATGGGGTGCACCCCGCTGAAAATGGGACTCAAAATTTTCAGATGTACCTACATTGGTTACAATATTGTGCAAGTGACTTGTTCTCACCTTTGCATAATTAAAATATTTTTGATTTGCTTGTTGCTCATAGAAACATTTGATTCTTCACCAAATACATTTTTTCAGTATAGTTAATGATATTTTTTATTTACATCTGGAAGTTCTTATCGGGAAGAACCAAAAAGAAATCGAACAAAAACTTCAAAAACCACAACTTCCGCTGGAGAAGTCTGGTCAACATGAATTTTCGTTAGATCACTCAAAACGGTAGATCACAAAACCAAAACTGAAAGTAAAGTCAGATTTTGTTGAATTTTTTGTTATTTCTAACGACAAATCAATGCGATATGGGTGCTTTGGAAGCTTGATTGGCGCGATTTAACAATTTTTTTTGAGCATCTCAAAGCGGATGAACACTTTCTCCAACCTATTCCGGATTCAACGATGCCGTTGTAGAAGAGGAGTTCATCTGATTTTTAAAAACATGAAGCAGTACTTGTGCGACAGCCTAATATTAGCTTTCCAAGGTAGATTGAACTTCAAGGTTCATAAGTGACGGACGGCCACACATTACAAAGCTTTTTACCGGACTCACTTTGCCAGACGATTTTATCCAGCTGTCTTTCAATGTACTTCACACACTTTTATCCCAGTGTTCGTTTCGCTATATGCTCTTTACGTCTAATTTCGTGCTCGGAAAAATCCGAGCTTGAAGATTGAACTCTGGTCCATAGAAAATGACAAAGTAAACGCCATTCAAGCGTGCTACGGGCGCAATTTTCTATTCAAAGCATATCGCAAGATCTGAGGCGACAATACTTTTGAATAATCCGCACAAAAAACCTTTCTGTAGAGCAAAATAAAGTCTACGAATCAAGAACGTTTGCATAAATACTGATTCAAGCGAAGTTTGGGTCCACCACTTAGAAGTTTAGTTGCCCGTAAGTTCGGATCACTACTCAAAAAACTTCCCTCCACCTTGCTCAGACAACGTCATTTACATCGAACCTTCTATTAGGTTGTTGCAAAAGTTCTGTCGTTTCATTTTCAAAAATTTGTAACTCCGCGAAATTCTAACGGATTTGCTTGCTTGTAATTTTATTAGAGAGAATAAGTCTTTCGCTTTCAAATGCTATTCCGAGGAGCTTCTGTTTCATACTGGGTGCGGATATAAAAATGGAAAACTAAGACCATATAAGCTTTGACCATTTGGTGTTAGGTCACCAAAAATCTGGAATGCTGCAGAAAAATCTGAAATCCTCAGTACATATGTTTTTCGGCCTACCCTTTGCATCTGTGAAGAGTTTGTGCTGTTTGGACGTCTCTGTGAGAAGTTATGATTTTCGCGAAAATTGACAAATTAATTATTTTTGGCGTTTTCCATAGTAAACTCGATATTCATAACTTCTCACAGAGACGTCCAAACAGCGCAAACATTTCACATATGCAAAGGGTAGGCCGAAAAACATATGTACTGACGATTTCAGATTTTTCTGCAGCATTCCAGATTTTTGGTGACCTAACCTAAAATGGTCAGAGCTTATATGGTCTTAGTTTACCATTTTTATCTCCTCACCCAGTATGAAACAGAAGCTCCACGGAACAGCATTTGAAAGCGAAAGACTTATTCTTTCCAATAAAATTACAAGCAAGCAAATCCGTTGAAATTTCGCGGAGTTACAAATTTTTGAAAATGAAACGACAGAACTTTTGCAACAACCTAACATTATACTGTTGCTGTATTTTTCATATCTAGAAATCATGAAATAAAAGCAGGCTAAAATTAGGAGAATGTCACGTCTCTTCTGAAGAACTAGCGCTTATGGCTTCGTTGTAGATCCAGGAAAGCCCAGGCTGCATAGATGTTCATTTGGAGAGCATATGCGTGAGCAAACTTTAAGGTTCGTAGAAAATTCTAAACGGAGATCCTTATGAGAAATAAAATAATTCAAACTTTGTTTGCATTTATTGAATACTGAACGACATTTTGCAAAGATTGCTTTGCTCTGTCGAGAAGTAACCATTCCGAAGTTTTAAAAGATTAAAAAAATTTGCGCAATCACAGGAAGTCCATTTTTTATCGTCCGATCTCGAGAAGAGGAGTAATAGAGCGAACTTCTACTGGAAATTTTCAATTAGCTGTCATATGGTACTTTCAAGGAATATAGACTCTTTTAACATGCATAAATTGTAAGCTGTTAGGAGGTTATACGACTGCAAGAGCTCTGAGGGTATGCAGAGCACATTTCGGAGTTGTTTTGTTGAATAAAAGCTCCATCTAAATGAGCACGCTCTCAACACATTAGATTGATGCCCTCCCACTTTGCTGTTGACTGCTGAGCCGTAAAAGTAGCATCATCTTCAAGCATTATCCGCTGGGGAGTGCCAGTTCTCAGCTAATATCACGCCTTTCGAAAGTTGCTAACTGTGTTCATGTTTAGTTTATACTCTTCGGCTAATTCCACGCAAGGACTTGACTGCAATTATCCGGTGCACCTACAGCGAAGTACTACTTTCAATAACTTTTTTGGAGCCCCAGAGCGCTAGACTTGACAGTATAATTGTACACTTATATTGACCCTGATAGGTACAAATCGCTGTGACGAAGATGAAGATTTGTCAAATGTTTCAGGCTGTTTGGCACAAAGAGTTCCTATAATAGAAGTAGTGTAAGGCAGCGATAGAAATTGAATTTATGAAAAAGCACTCTACGTCCTGGCGATTTTGTGATTTTTCAACAATTGCCCACTCATTTTTCAGGATGTTGAGATCGTCATTGTCGATTAAGAGCACAGTAGTCTTCTTTGCTTGCAGAATTTCCAATGAATCCTCAGAGTTGCGCTGTAGATAAAAATCAAGATGAAAGAATTGCTTGGAAGTGCAGGAATTCATCAAAATTTTGCTGTAATTTCTCTATCTTGACCCCAACATCAGACCATGGCATCACTCAATCAGAGGACCTAAATCGGATTCCAGCTAGGTTGGAAGGGGGTTGCAACCGACAATTATGAATCACATGCTGAGAGACAGTTGATATGTTAAAAAAGCGAATTTTCTCGCAAGCCTCTTTGAAATTGTAGGCCTTGCGATTTAATAGTCCTCTAAGCAGTAGTATCAATAGGTTGGACTTAATGAATCAACAACGGTCAAATTCCCAAATAAATCCTTTATTTTTTCCATGTAATCTAGCGACTGAATCATTTTCGATGGTGGTTTTTATAAATATTCATTTGCAGAATAAGTGAAGTGACTTGAAATGCTCTTGCGTCTCCAACAATTTTTTAAGCGGGTGCAAAATTTGCCTGGCATGCGTGTTTAGTGAACTGCGAGGTGACTCCTTGGATCCAGCATTCTTTCAGAGATAATTAAAGAAGACGAGCTGTTTGAGAGGTAAAAGTGGTAAGTAATGAAGCGATCTGCTGAAGAAAAAATTCTCCGAAATTGTTGATGGGACCGCCATGAAATATCCGCATTTCTTGTTTCTAACGGCTCTCGAAATTATTTCTAGTGGTGAACATACGAACGCACGGGAAAAAGAATAAGCTTGTAGGCTGAAACTTCAAAGTAATCAACTTATTCAGTGAAATTAAACTTCTTTTCTGCAATTTCATGCATTTCTGTCCGCTTTCTTGCTCATGGCGAACGCCTCTTGCAGTCGTCGATGCTTCATTCCATACGAACAGTTTGCTGCTAGCAGCTATTCATCCCTCATCGCTCCTGCCTTTTCAATTAATCCCCCGCATCGCTCACCTCTCATAGAATGTTCTATAACAAGCATCATTTGCGAGCAAAACTCCTCGGTCCGTGTGAGTCTGGCTTGAATATCTAAATGCAGTGTAAACAATGGTATAAATTGGTGCGGTCTGGTGATTTTCGTTTCCCTTGCGATTCACTAGCTCACCCATTTACGCATATTGCCTAAAAAGCTTTACTTTACACTCATGAATGCCATTGTCTTTTTAGCCACTGCTGTAAGCTACAACTTTTAGGCTAAGCTACATCAAAGCTTTGCTAATGCAAAAAGAAGTAAAGTGCACATTCTCTTCCTTTGTAGGTTATCGTCTTGATCTAACAAGCAGCTCTTACTGTGATAATTTGAGACGATTCTGTGTCAGTTCCTACGCCTACACCTAAACGCAAGACTTTCATAATTTTTAGTAAGATCTAATTCATTTTCTATAATCAAAACTTGTAAGCAGGATGAACGCAAGTTTAAAACCCCAAGATCTTCAGTGTTACACTACTACATGATTATACCTATTATCTCTCTCAATCCATTGCATATAATCTGTCTTAATAAATCTGCAACTAGAATAAAAAAGCAAAGCTTCACGTGAAATCTCTGCATTCCCACTACACGAAAAATCTGCGTAGGATGAAAAATGGTGTCGCATTTTCCGAGTTTTTCCTGCTAAATAGTAGGTTAATGCAAGTTTTTGCGCATCTCAAACCAATTTCATTAAATTCCCGATCCATCAGATGAAGTTGTAAGGTTTTAATCAAAAAGAAGCGGAAGGTTTGCTCTTAGCAAAATTGGTTTGCTGCGCAACTTTTATTGTTAACTCTAAAGAAAAAGCTGAATTGCATTTTGGACGTGAATTCGATTTTTATCTGAGAAAAGAGGCCGCTGCTAGCCCCAAGAAACAGTAAGAGTGGATTTTCCACACTCTACAGAGCGTATTACTTAACATGGGCCCTTACATGGCGTCGGGAGCAAGGCCTGCTATTACATCTGCCCCTGTTTTATTTCTTTATGCGAGGTCATTCATATATTAGAGCAAAAGTCTCAAGACTGCAAATATGAGTTTCAGCTCTGTCAAGCCATATATATGATCTTCAACGAGGACAGCTACCAGTAGTAGTTTACGGTGAAGGCCGCAGATTTTGACTGTGAATCGGTTTCGCCACCTACAAATCTTCTCCAAATTACAACTGGTTAAATTGAAGTAATATTAGGTTGATGCAAAATAATGAGCGTTTTTCAAATTTTCAATTCAACTTGCTATAACTTTCTATACAATCTACATTTTGAAATGCGGTAAAGACCTCCAAATGCAGCGAACCTTTCGCAATACAACGCACATTAAATTGTACTCATATCTCACATGAGCAGAAAAATATGAATTGAAAAACAAAATAACTTTTTTCTGGAGTTTCGTTTTTGACAAAACATAACTCCCTTCACAATTTGTTAGTATAATTTATAAGTAGCCTATCCTGTAGCCGCAAGTCAGTAATACAAACAAACATGGAAAGGGCGTGGAGAAAAGAAATTGACGGAAAGAAAAAAATCAAATTTCAAAAAATCAACTTTTCCACAATTTTTTCAGTAGGCCTCAAAATCCCGAATTTTTCGAATTTTCTGATTTTCTGCGTGCTGAACAGCTAAATGCCTTTGCTAAAGCTGTTAACAGAATGCTCTACCCTCACGCTTACAAGAGCAAAACTTTGGGGATTGCATTCTACAAGAGAAAGATGTGGGCCATAGAATGATCGCAACCATTACACATGTTAAGGCGCCGATAGCTTAGCTTGGATAGCTTCAAAAAATATGGTTAAGTATGCATAATGTGGACAAATTTTGTCACATATAGTGGCTAAATTTTTGAAAACGCGCCTCAATTTGCGCTTGAATTCTGGCCAGAAAAGTGAATGCAACAAAAATCTGGTTTTGAGTGCGGTCATTCAAAACCCTATAAATTCTTGACAGATAGGCTAAATGTCCCTTTCAAGCAGCTTTGTATAGAGCATGGAAGCTTCTCAATAATGTGTCGAATTTGTTTCAAAAGAAGAAGTTCGATTGAGAAAATATGTCCAGAAGAAAGTACTAGAGAAACACCCATTAATTTTGCATCAACCTAATATTTGTGAAATTGAATTATATGGCAGTGACCGTATAGCTAACACAAGTTATTATTGTGCGACTCCCCTGCAGATACTATGGAGCGAGTGAAGTGTGAAGAAAGTTTGCAGAATTGACTCCTAGATCTTTAATTTTTTCTGGATTGTAAAGAGACAAAATCGTTGTAATTATGGGTGGTTCCTAAAATTGGCAAAATCGTTATATCTATGGGTAGTTCTCTGAAATTGGCAATACGCATGGTTTCTAGAAGTTTCCTATTTATGGGTGGTTTCTAAAATTATGTGGCTATGGATTCCAATCACTGTGCTACTATGGCGACATATTGCGACTTTGGCCATTGATTGCAGAAACTCTTTCCTTAGTAAGTAGTAAAAACTGATCGTTCTTTGTTCCTGAAAAATCAAATAAGCGCGTGTCTAGAGGGAGTAACAAATCTGGGCTTTTGCATCCTGAATTTCGATAAAATAGTCAGAGCATGCATGAAACTAATTGAAATCATCCATGAACGAGGGATTACATAGTTTGGCGATATGAAGCGTTAAAATGTAGATCAGTCACTCTCTTGAACTGCTTACATTGTGCTGATGCCCCATCAAGCATTTCCACTAATTTCATGCGCTGCACTTATTTTTAGTTAATTGTTTGACGCTCCAGAGCGCGATCAGAATTCTCTAAAAGCACTACTATGTATATAGTCCGGGATTTGTTCTGGTATTTGCTTTGCTCGAGGTACTGTAGCTCTCCTAAAAAAAATTATGATTGATGTGAGAATTTTTTTGTGCCAGCTGCAGTGAAGACGATTTTGATAATCGTGAACTCACATGATAGCAAACAACCATGGCAGTGGTGTCAAATGAGTGTTTCTCATGAAATCTTCGGGAAACGACTTTCTGCACTGTTCTTGAGCCCTCATCCCATCCGTAACGCAGCCTGGAATTGCCAGAGACTTAGCGTGGTGCTGAGCCGTGTTATGGATGACTTTTTGAGAATCACTGTCACAAGTGCACATGTTATTTTATGCAACAAGTACCAGCTCAACGGGAACAGCAAATGCACTCGACAAAAACCTCACAAAAACGCCTAATTAGCTGTTGAAAATGGGAGGCGGTCACGCTAGGGCTTGTGGGCAGTTCTTATAAGCGGTTTAAAGAGGGTGGGTTAAATAAATAAGTTATTTTTTCGTTAATTGCTGCTGGAGGTTTTGCAGTTTTTTGGAAGGTATTCATGGGAACTTACTGCGCAAGCTTGTTGATTAAAAACGCCATTAATCAGTCTGCATGCATGCTTCTTCATTTTATTGCATTAGGTACTTTATAATAACTACGTAATATATATTCAGGGCGGGGCTCAAGTGGATATCGTTTTGGGATAAAAAACAAAGGGGATATCGTTTTTATGGCCGAAAAGACACAAAAATTGCGACGTTTTTTTGATCGACGTTTCGTTTTTTGGAGTTTTTCAAGTTTATGGTGGAGAGTCAAAGAGATCTCCATAAAAAAGTTTAGGAGGACTTGGTTTTTTCCATTTTCGGAAAGCCACCTTGTGCCGAGCCCTGTACATATCTTCTACAGTAAACATTTATCAAAGCACGCTTATGTAAACAATTATTATACATAGTAGCACTATTACACACATTTTATCCCAATAGATTCCAAAACCATAGAAAAGTGCGCTCCGTTGAGGATTTGCATCGCACCTCCAACTTTATTGCAATGACTTTACTATGTATTATTTCCATCAATTTTTGTGTCTGAATAGCAAATTCATCAGTTAACCTCAAAAATTTTTTTGGCGCTCTTCTTGCTTATTAGCATTTGCTTTTGTCTACGAAAAGGACACGAATTCTTCTCTTTCAAAAGTAGCTCGTGGCAAACAGCAATCACCGTGAGTAAGACTGTTGTGCAATTACACATTCATCTGCTAGCACGACTTATTTACAACTTGTGCAAAATGTATACAAAAACAAGCAGTCCTTGTCCTTAGTTTGTTGGAAAATACTATCAACTAGATGGCAAACCCGGCTCCGCCCGGGGCCAAACTTTGCACACATACACTTCGGGGCAGGGAGCGTGTCATAGTCCACTTTTCGTTATCGATCGATGTCGATTTCACCGATTTTTTGCAAATTTTGAGCTACGGGGCTGGGATTTTGCACAGGGGGGTAATCGAACATGCTGATCACCCCCGTGGGGGTTTTTGCAAAATTTGAGCTAGGGGGCTAGGATTTTGCACAGGGGGGCAATCGAACATGCTGATCACCAGCCCCCTAGCTCAAATTTTGCAAAAAATCGATAAAATCGATATCGATCGATAACGAAAAGTAGCCTATGACACGCTCCCTGCCCCGAAGTATATGTGTGCCAAGTTTGGTCCCGATCGGTTCAGAAATAAAAATTTCTATTCCGCACATACGTACAGACAGTGAGACAGACATACATACAGACATTCAGCTTTATATATAAGATTCGTAAAGTCATTTTTCTAAATAGCATGGAATACTTGGTTATCGGAAGGTGTGTACTGTGAGTAGCATCATGCCTCCATAAATTTCAAGCATCCAGTAGGGGTTTGATCTGATTGAGACGAGATCCTTACGATTTTGACTGATACATTAGAGAGTGAAGCGCTCTTAAAATCCTCGGATCATCTTATAGAACACTTGCTGGCATTTGGGCAGCTCACTCAACTCTGTCAAAACATAAGGTAAAGATCTCCGTCCTTATTCCCGAACAACTTTTCCATGTGCCCATTCTTCATATCAAATTCTTATCCCCGTTTTGTTTTTGCAATCAGCATCCACATGCCCCCCCCCGTGTCAACTCCCAGTCCCGTAGCCCAAAGTTTGCAAAAAATCGATGAAATTGATATCGATCAATGAGGAAAAGTAGCCTATGACACCCGCCACGCCCCGAAATGTATATGTGCAAAGTTGGGATCAGTTCGGAAATAAAAATCTCTTTTCGGAAACATACAGACAGACAGACATACCCACAAACAGACCTTCAGTTTTATATATAAGATGTTTTTGATGTTGTAGTAGCACTTGAAAATGCTTTAAAATCACTGCTAACTATAGACTTCTCTGCATCTGGCAGTTTTAACAGAGGATGCTGAAATTTCTCAAGACTCGTATGCTGTCCAATGTTAGCTGAGTTTAACCTTACATCGGATCAATATTCTTTTTTTTGACATCATGTAGGGCATCTGCAGTGCTACATTTTGATTACTTTGTTCCTTGATTGGTCTGCAAACAATTTTCGCTCACAGCCTGTGTTTCTAGGGATTTTGCTGAGAACGTAAACCACATTCAAACCAAATATTTTGCCATTTTGTTGATGCCTTTTTGAGGGACAACGTTTAACTGGTCAAGAGACTATTTGAACTGGGCCTTGCTGGCTTATTCGAATCAAATGTGTGGTTTTAGCTCATTAATATGAGATCTGCTTTGATACGACTAGTATACGCGATTCATGGCACGCAAAGACTGAGCGCAGGGCCCGGCACAGATCGTCTGGAAGCAGGCTGGACTTCGTTTTCGGTGCAAAAAGCAAAGGAAATGTCGTTCTTGACGAGTCGGGACCGAGCACCAAGAATAAGCGCCACTTTGTCGAACACAAACTTTTTGGGCAGGTTATCGCACGATTGACATGCTCTATCGTGTACGGCGGAAAGTGCGCGCGATTTGAAAGCAACGCTAAAATGAACAAATTGCTTGTTTACAACGCACACAGAAGCATATGACATCAAAATTGAACTGTATACATAGAAAATTATTTGCGGAAGGATTATGTAAAAAGATTTGAAAACTTATGTGAAGTAATACCTTTTCCAAAATTAGATCGTCTCCAGACGGCCACCAGACGATCTGAGATCGTCTGGAGCATATATTTTCGTCATTTCACATAAGTTTCGGATCTTTTTAGCATGGATGGATTCCCCGGTCAAAAGTCTATTCCTGAGCATGAAGACATTTTCATATCATTGCCTTTCCGTTGTTTTGTGCCTTCATTTCTTCTCGCTTTGTTAAATATCGCGCTCTAATGCCAAAGTCTTGTGCATGCCTAGTATTCAGCTCCAATTTGGATTTTCACTCTTATCTTACGTCTTTTCTTTCAGACTAGTAAATCTTTCTTGTTTTCATCTTCTCCTAAGCGGGTAGGTTGAAGGGGACTTCGTAAAACTTCCGAAACTCAGGGGGGAGTTCGTTTTCCGGAACCCTAGAAACCGACTCGCGCTGGACCCTGACTGAGCGCCGTTGCGTCCGGCCAAGACAGTTCGTGCATGGCAGAGACAGCAGATGATAAGAGAAACATGAAAGCCGTCCAGAGAGACGCCGATACGTCCGCAGTCTTTGCGTGCTATGAATCGCCTATTGTCTCGGCAGAGAGCGAGACAATGAGCGGGTTCCATAGCTTTAGACATCGCGTCAACGTTTGAAATGCCGTGCGAACTAAAAAAGCGTTCCCTGTAAAAACTATGACGCACGCACTTTCTCGAAGAAGGGTTTTAGCGCATATGTGCTATTCCTGGAGCACAGGCGTATTTACGTCCCCTATGATGTGCGTATACTCGTTAGTCATTCCAAAATTATGACAAACATTGGAATTTATGCGCGTTCGTATGTGGTGCTGGTTTGTTTATCATGTGGAGTGCATATTAAATACGCTCTATTTTCCCTAATAAGACGACGTACTGCCCGGTAGCCGAAAATGGTGCCTTAGCAAATGAGCTTGCCAGCTCCTACCCAGGGCCCGGCATGAGTCCGTTTCTAAGCTTTTTGAAAAAGGAC
The DNA here is from genome assembly GCA_958299035.1 of Cylicocyclus nassatus. NCBI lineage: Eukaryota > Metazoa > Nematoda > Chromadorea > Rhabditida > Strongylidae > Cylicocyclus > Cylicocyclus nassatus. The sequence goes on along the minus strand of CATQJL010000316.1, from coordinate 54,151,676 downwards.
GCCCCTTCGACTTTCGCCAAAATTTCGAAGCCTTTGACCCCAAACCATATCTGTAAAAAACCCTTAAAAACGAAACGTCGACTAAAAAAACTTCGCAATTTTTTGCGTCTTTTTCGCCACGAGAACTCTTTGCTTTTTCGCCCCAAAAAGAAGTCCAGCTCGTTTCCATACGTTCTGTGCCGGACCCTGCTCCTACCTAGCTTTGTTTATAAAAGTTAGTTTACATTTCTAAAATTCTTTCTTCCACTTGTAAGATATAGCTATAAAACTGGATTGATTTCGATTTCAAGACTGATTTTTTGAGAGAGTTACTGTTAGGTGCATATATTCTACGCAATTAGCTGAATGAGATCAACGAATGCACTCGAAAAAAGGCGAACAAAAACAAATAATCAGCTGTGTAAAAAACGAGGCGCTCACGCTAGGGCTTGTGGGTGTTTAGATGGCGTGTAAGTGTAGGCGTTTTCATAAGCAGCAAGGTCGATTGAAAAAAGAAAATCTTGTTGTTGCTGCGAAGGGAGGTATCGCGAGCTCTTTCCTGGAGGTATCCTTTGGAACTTGCGCGGTGAGCTTGTCGTTCAGAGAACCATACCCAGTCCTTGCATTTGCCCTTCTATTCTTACACTCTGTCATTTCCTTTTAGACCCTCTATTGAGATATCTTTGCCCCTTTTATTAGGTTGACACATAAGTTTTGCAACTTTTCGCGTAACTTTTTTCTTATTTTATGTAGCAACCTCATTTTGTGACATCATGTAGATCGTGTTGTAAGCTGCAAGTCTGCGCAAACCGTTTGATTTTTGATAACGTAGTACAAAAAATCTAAGCATTTTTTGAAAACTGCTGAAAATCGAGGTTTCACGATTTTTTGGCAAACATGAAGCCCTACGAAACCTGATTCAGATATATGAAAAAGCAATTGTAGGCAGCATGTAGCTGGAAGTCGGCACATTGGAATCAGTGAAAAAGAAATGAAATTTAAACACAAATCAAGGTGGGGCGCTCTTGGGAAGTTGAACAAGTCAAATGCGTCAAGTTTTGAAGGCAATTTGTCAATAACTAAGCTGCGAAAAGTCAGAATTCGCTATAACTTTGCACTATAGGGTAATCCTATGCGGTAAACACGAATCTCATATTCATTTGTCGCTAAAATGATATTCATTCTTTGATCTCACGAACGTAGCCTTTTCATGCGAAGCGGATCTCATTTTTGTGATCAGCATGTCAAATAAGCCCTATAGGCCAAGTTTCAGCAAAATCTGATGCATTCTAAAATTTTTCCCATAGTACCGTAAACCTACCGTAATCCTCACACAAGATGATAAAATTCGGCAAAAATGTGTGCATTAAAAGCTTACATCATATTCCTTATATTACCAAAAAATGAATGCGCCACGTTCAAATAGACAGAAGTTATATAAAAAGTTGCATTACTTATGTGCCAACCTAATATATGTTTCAACAGTAGGTCAAGTATTAGCATGTAGTTGTAGACAATTATTGTAGTACCGGGATTATGTACTCACAGTCTGTCCCTATCGGGACTGATTCGAAAGTGTGATGTGTCACATCGCCAGGGTATATCCAGGCTGGACCATGGTTTTTTTTTGTTGATGTTTTCCAAAGCACAAAAGTGACGGTTCTACCGATTCTTATTGATACTATTTTATTTTGTCTCGAATTACTAATACGCTCATTGCGCACGAGAATGAAAACAAAAAGATCAACTTCCAATTCCTTTTTTGTTTTTAGGCATTTGGATTTTGTTTGCTCGCTCCACTGAAGCATCTCTCTTTAGCGTATAAATCATTTGCTGATGATGCAAATCTTGTATGGCTGCGCACTTTCTTTTGATTGCTCGACTCAAACCCCCGTGTATGCGCAAAAATCTGGAGGTGGGGATCTACACCGCGAAGTTTTTTCAACTTATGTTGCAAGGAATAACAGGAGGCTTTTTGTGGTTATCTCTTATAAAGCGGAAACTACGGCTTTCATCTAAAGTAAGTGCTTGATATCGGCTTAGTTCTGCAGCTGCTTACAAATTCTTGATTTTACTTATCGAATTCCTTGTTCAGTAACATGTTTGCTGTCGTTTTCGGTAGCCGTTAATTTACAGCATTAGAGAAGTCATGAAGTTTTGGATTGAGGTGGGCACGAGACATTGCTAGCCATAGATTCCCTAGCAATCCCAGAGCTTTCCATAGAGAGCTGCAGCGAAATTTCGTAGAGACGCATATGCTTTGTGGTAGCCGAAATTGGCTCTCACACCTGCCTATTATCCATTTCTTTTGAGGAAGCACATAGGACAGTTGCCGCAAAGCTCTATCTCCATCATTTTTATTTCACATTATGTATGAAAATTTTCTCTCACTCAAAACCTATGTTCCCGTGGATCTAAAAATGTAAGCCACAGCTTGAACACAAACATTCCGTATTTTTTTGAACTTTTAGCCCTCATTGGAAGCCCAGGTTCAGATAAGAGACCATACACATTTGAGTCTTGATAACCTATTCTGGATGCAGCAAAAAGTATGTGATTTTATTTCTTATTTTTTACCAATTTTCCTCCAGCCCAACAGGTACAATATGGAGAGCAAGCACTATGAGCGGCTAAGCTTTAGACGCGTCAGTGCCTAAAATGCCGTGCCCACTAAAAAAGCTTTCCTTCTAAAAACTATGACGCATCCACTTTCTCAAAAAATAAAGTTCTAGCAAATATGCTCTATTTCTGGATCTCAAGAATATTTGTGCTCATTATAATGTGCGTAATTGTTAGTCCATCCGAAATAACATCGTAATTTATGCGCGTTCGTATGTGGTGCTGGATTGTTTATCATATGGGGTAGTGTATATGTTTTTCCTAATCTTCATAATAAGACGTCCCACTGCCTAGTAGCCAAAGATAGTGCCTTACCAAATGAACTTGCTAGTTTTGATCCCGCTTGTGTATAGACGTAATCATCGCACTTCAAAATTTGCGCTTTCCTTTTGTAGAAGATGGCAAGATTTTGGAAAAAATATTAATGGGCACACTTTGCTTTAACTTCAACTATTTGCATTCTTTATACTGAACCTTTATTCGACTAGATTTTCGCTATGATTCTGTCTATATTTTTTAAATTGTGATCCCTTCTTCTCATTCGAAAAAGGGGGAGTGTAGCAATATTTGCCTTTGAGTAACTAATGCGCCGAGTCTGTCAAATATCAAAGATCCAGTGAAGTGACCACATTGGGACATCTTTACTATGCAAGTGGTGGCGAGTGAGAATAGCTGATTATGAGTCGCCGCTCAAAGTTCGAATCCTTATCCTGAGCAAATCAAGCTTCCTCCGCGGACGGTAAATTTATGAGAGTGATTTGAGGGTATGATGCACATTTTTTGGCATAAAATTTTGGATCAAAAATCATGTTTTCACGTAATTGTCGAGAAAATCTAGGCAAGCTGCAATGTTCCGTAATCTAAACAATTACGGAACATCGTATTCGGGGTAGATAGTGGAAGTGAGAAGAGTAGTTCTCTATTCAAAATTTTCTACTGCTACTGCGATTCCGCTAGACTATTGGACCTACTCAGTAAGTTAATGAATTGAATCGTTCTTCAGTTATCGTGACTACACCCCTTGAGTCACAGTATTAGTTTTGAGAAAGACACAATGGTGTTGGTTGGTGATATGCCTATAATGAGTGTGTATAACTAAGCTTATGGCTTCTTCATTGCTGATATGACCATTAGCGTTGCCATAGATATTCATGGATTATGGTCTGATTAACAGCAGTAATCCAACGATCAGTTTTTTTTCGAAAGGCATACAAACTTTCTGCTCCTAGTTGTCATAGAGTTTCTCAGGAAGTTTCGTTTCGAAGCACCGAATCTTGCAAAGCAAACATCTCATGAGACGTCTACATTCATCTCAAGAGGGCGAGCAGCTGTCTATCTTACGTTTACGAGCAGGATATGTTGCTAGCGTTAATCATAGCCTTATTTGATTTCTCAGAAGCAATGCCAATGGCCATCGCGACGCTTCTAGCAATGTGCATGGAATACCCGGGAGTCCTGGGTATTGTAACAGTTTTGGCAACATTTTTCGAAAAAAAAACTTCTTCGTTTCTTGTTCAAGAGCTCTTCTTGCTTAAGAAGATACAGCAACAAGTGTTTTTTTGTTTGTTTCGGAAATCCCTTCCTCTCCTTTGTAGGGCTTAGTTGGAGTCGAAAGAGAATGCGATCTGAGATTCACAAAGATAGGAAAACCGCACTCTGATATTGCTCTATCTACGGCTGATAGAGCATCTGCAACTTGAAGTAGTTCGATCTAATGGTCTCCTAAAAATATGCCTACACTGTTTGTTTGTTAATATCTCTCCCAAGAAGTTTTTTGCTTACCTTCAGGTAACATTTTGTAGAGCTGGCTCTAACTTTGATACGGTTTTCAGTTTGAACAAAAGTTTTTGTAAACTTCTGAGAAGTTGTTTAGTAAGTTGCAGGCGCGCTGACTTTATTGCATAGCTTTTTGCGAGTTGCTTTTATAATGGTGTAATCACATTGTAGAAGAGATTGAAAAAAACACTTTTAACGGTGTATGAAAAACATTCTAAAAACTCGCATAAATCATGATTCATAAATGAAGCATTGCAGTAAAGTGCAAATTTGATATCTGGGTTCAGCGGCTCTGAGTACTCTAATGTACGTTTTCAATTTGTTTGGTTTTCCTATGAAGGTGAAATGTGGCTCATAACGCTCAGAATTTCTTTCAAAACTTCTGCAGTAATCCTACAGTAATGAAGGGCTATCGGTGATTTGCGCCATACTGTAAATTCAAGTCGAGGCTACTTCTAAAAATTTTTACCTGAAATTAGACAAAAGACTTTTTTTAAAGAGAGATATGTACAAACAGCATATAAAGACTTTCGAGACTATCCCTGTTTATCTGGGCATCAACATATGAAGGCAAAATGTCATGATCAATAGCTCATATTTATGGTTCCGGCATGGGTTATGGCTAATGAGGACGACAAACTAAGCAAAGTACAGAGAGTTTCAAAGAGTTTCTTATTTTGCCAAATTTTTCTCTCGTTTCCGCGAACTACCTTTTTGAATAGCTTGCTTCACTTCCAAAACTGCGCTCGCGAAGTTGACCTTTTTGGAGCCTGCGTTTGTAATGGCTGAGACACCAAATAACTTTGTTTGATATACAGGCTGTTGCTCTCAACCCCTTTGTTCTGCACTTTTTTGGTCTTTAGATCACATTACAACCTTAATTTCTCTACTAGAGAAGTGTTTTCCAAAAATAATTTTCTAAAAACCAGCGTTCCACCTAGAGAGCTATAAGCAATTTAATACAAATTTGAAGTCTGTTACACAGTCGTATGGCTGCTCCTACAATTACTGATCTACGATTTCTATGATAGCGTCACACTCCAGACTTTTCGAAATAAGATCTCGACAGTTCGAAAATGCTAATGCTTTGAAACCTTTTTGAAAGCTTTGGACTAATTCAAGAAAAACTAGGTGCAAAAGTTTTTTCCTATAATAGTCAGCGTTGTAACGTTGAGAGCGAAGAAATTGTCATCATCAGATTTTACAGATTTGTCATTCTAACGTAGTAATGTATGCCATTTTACCTCCTGAATGTTTATGATTGGATAATAAAGCTTTTAATCGAGGATAATGCTAACGTTTGCTAGGGAACCATAAGTGACAGGTGCAAAATTCAAGAGATATTTTTTACAACGTTGTGTTCCTTACATATCTGCTTGCGTCAAAAGAGAAAAAAAGCAGTAGAATCATCCAGTACGCTTGAACGATTTTCATCAATGTAATGTGTCATCACGTCATATCATGCTGTATATAGAATTGCTTGCATTTATTCAGCGTCATAAAACCACTTAAATCTGGCATAAAAAGGGGAATTGCAGTTTTTATTTTTGTCACACATGAAATACAATCTGCCATCTTTCCCCTGCACAGTGAGTGACTCTGAGGTGTTCTTGAAATTCTTATTGGTTGTGTAATCTCATGTGAACAAACCACCATTTATTTAACATTTGAGGCAAGAAGGCAGGCATATGCTAAAGTTGCTAATTAACAGATTCTATCAATCCAATAATCCGCGGTTTTTGTCCTCATTTTGCCCTGGGCATGCCTCGCGATTTCAGTCGCCACGCGATTTGGCCATTTGCCAGGTCTCTTTAGACCCAACGTTCGCAGACCGTAAATGCTTGGTGTAAAATTATGAAAACTATGTTAAGAAAAATAGTCCTGTTTCGCCTCTTGCCCCTAGACAGGGAAGAATGGAAGGCTAACCACTCCCGAGGCTCATCAGTAGGGGAGGAGTGGTGGTAGTAGTGGTAGTCTTCACTCAAATTGTGCTTATATAGTGGGGGGTATTTATAGGGGGCGTGAGCGGTTAGATCAAAAATCAGGGCAGGACTAGGCTATGATCTAAGAACATGATCTAACCTTTTTCTATGGTTTCTATGATGTGATTGACAAATTTTTTGGTGGTTTTGTATACATTTAAGTAGTTATATTTGTAAGTAATGGCTTTATTATATGTTAAACATTTTAAAATTGCATGTTTTACTAACTCTTTTTTATATTCCAGTTTAATAAAACAATTAATGCATCTTATCAATCTTTTTTCGAAGTCTTTAAATAAACTACATGTTCTAGATATTCGAAGTACCTCTGTATATATCATAGCTATTTTCAAGTTATTACTTATGTATGAGCTTCCATGACAAACTCTGATAACATCGAAGTTGAATTCATCGGTTTTGTTAAATTGTTTACAAATTATAACATCGTCTATAATTTGTATAGTTAGATCAAGGAAGTTGCATTCGTTAGATGTTCTGTGAGTAACTTCCATTTTGAGAATATTATTATAAACAGCATTTAGAATATCAAGAATTTTTGCATTGTCACTGTTGTGGATAATCAAAATGTCATCCATATACCTATAGGCTTGAAATGTAAATTTGGGATAATTGACTGTACAGGCGTACTTATATTCTAGGTAGGATAGAGTCAGATCAGCTATAATAGGACTAGCGTTCCCACCTTGTGGTACTCCTGTTTTTTGACAAAAAAGTGACTGTCCAACTTTACAGTAGCTGTTGTTTAGAACGAAATCTAAAAGGAAAAGTATATCTTGTATTTTATAGCACCTGGATTTTAGATCTTCTTTTTCTGTAGATGAATATGTAATCTTATTATATTTATTGATGGCTATGTATTTTTTATCTGCATTTTTAAAGCACAGTTTCATAATCTCCCTGAGATTATCAAAAATTACTGTATGTGGTATATTAGTGAACATGTTAGTGAAGTCAGCAGAAAAGAGTTTTACGTTTTTTTGGGTATAGTTGGTTAAGTCTCCTGAAATATTTATATCATCAATTGACCAATATGTCTGTAAACATTTTTTGTTGTTTCTTACAGCTAGTGCATAATTTTTAAAATGTTTTTTGAAAAAGGAAAGAATGTTTAGCAATTCCATGGCCATCGGTTTAGTGCTGCTATTGTAAGCTCCAGTAATGAATCTGAATTTAATTGGATTTTTATGTAATTTGGGAAGGCAATATATGATCGGTATTTTACAACAAGATTCATCATAAATTTTGATATTTTTTGAAAATTTCAAATGTTTGTCTATAATGAGTTGTGGGGTGCTATTATAAACCTTGTTATATATATTGTTGTTAGTGATGTTGTTGGTCAAATCCATTTCTTTTAGTATAACTGACATATAAAGTCTTTTGCATATGATACCGTAGTTGGAACTGGCTTTATCTATAGGACATAGAACGAAATATGTTTGAATATAATCAAGCTCTTTATTATCAATATTGTATGCACAAAGTTCTTTCGTATACAATAATTTTGGTAAAATTTTTTGAAATGAGGAATATACGATATGTCTAATCTGATTAGCGCTTTGATAGTTGACCCGATACAATTTTTTAATCTTTTCCAAAAAATTTTCAATTATTTCGGTCCATAGTTGTTTGATGTGTCCAGGTTTGAGATTACTTGGAAGTCTGAATTTCGTTCCTTTATTTAGTATGTTGTATATTTGCAAATTTTCAAATATTTTGGTATTTCCTGTTACAACATGGTTATATGTTGCGCAAATGAAATCGGGATACTGGTTACAGATACAAGGAATAGAACTTATGTCTTGCGTATAAGTGTCTCTTAAAAATTTGTTGTAGTTAAAAACTTTTTTGGAAACAGGGCTATCATAGGTATAAATGATTCTAACCTTTCTATATTCTTGTTTGCTATTGTTTATTATATTTACTATATTATGGTTATTGAAAATCTTATTTAAATTGATGTTATTGAGAATAGAATTGTGGAAAGGAATTTTGATGTTTACTACTTTTTTATTTTCGTGCTGGTTTTTATTTTCTTTTTTTGGAAAATGATAATAGCATAGTGTACTATACAAAATCAATTTTTCATTATTTGTAATATGAATATGGTCGGGTGCGTTTGTAATCAGATATATCAAGCTACTGACGTAAGTATTGGGTTTACATTTTAGAAATCTAAAAATTTCATAAGGTTTCGTTGTAGTCTCAAATAGATTTTCAATATCTTTCGCTATTGTGTTACTATCTGCTTTGTTTTTCTTCTTATGCCTATGTTTTCCTCTGTTGTTTCTTTCTTTGATTATTTTTAGACTGAAAAATGGGTGGGATTTTCCATGTGTGAGTGGATTTTTTATGAGGCTTAGGTTTCCATAGCCTTTGATATTATCATTGAATCCGAACGGGTATGGTGTCATTAACAATTTTATCCAGAAAAGCTCTTTGTTTCTGAGTATCTCTTTGTCACTGTTATCGGGTAAATTATCCAAAATGGAAACTTTTAGATTCTCTAATTTACAAACGTTGTTGGAATAGTGCTTATACAGAATTTTTCTTTCGTCTTTTTTGATAATACCTCTAATGTGCTCTTGAATTCTTTCTCTGAGTTTTCTGCTAGTTAATCCTACGTACTGAAGACCACAATCTCCACATGTTAGGCAATAAACTACGTTTTTAGATAAGCAATTACTATGGGTGTGTTTGTAAGTGTTTAGTTTAAAGTTTGTAATATATGAGTATATGTAATTATTATGATCCATAATTTTGCAAGTACTGCATAGCGGTTTACAACTTTTGCCCTTATTACAATTTCCAAAGTTCAGTAGGTTGTATGTGCCGGATACCTTACGCTTGTAGAAAGTTATACCCTGAAAGTAAAGGTTGGAAGAACTTTGTGCTTTTGTTTTGTTTTTGAGCCTAGATCTAAGATATAGAAGGGCCCCATCCTATACCAGAGGGAAGGTTACCTAAAGGTTTCGGAAGGACTGCTTCCTGGGGGCGGCACTCCCAGAGGAAATAAAACAACTTTTGTGAGTCGACAAAATATGCTATTTTCCGGTGCTCAGACTGATTGTGAGTTTGCGACGAATTATAAGCAACTGGAGTATTGCCAAGTCGCGTCGCGACTGAATTCGCTAGAGATATGTACGGACCTTTGCTTCGATTTTTGGTGTAATTCAATGTGAGATGATTTTGCAATACACACTTCAGTAAGATGTCATTGATATCACAATTTAATTAGCAACTATCAGCTGAAGTGTAGGATTAGCCCTTTAGTCTTCTCATGCCACTTTCACCATAATCGCAGTCCAGCATTATCTGTGGCAAAAAAGATTCATTTTTTTGAGCTTCTAAACGTTGTAAAGTGCAAACGCTCTGAATGGAGAATTATGAATAATTTCTTGGTAACTTTCTGCAGAACCTGTTAGCAAATAGTAGTTATCTAAAACATCGCACCATACTTTAAAGGATAGTATTTGTTTTGAAAGCTTGTTCTAAGTTTGGAGTTTGCTATAAATAAACTCCTCTAACATGTAAATGTGTATGATAGACTAAATAAATCAATTGTTGCTAGAAGCAGGTCTTTTTATGATTGGACGCTATTGAACGTTTACTAACTAATTTGAACGATTAGAGTTTTTCTTTATGGAAAGCAATCTCTGTCCTAACAAGACATTTTTTGGCGTTAGGAACCCCTCCTTATGTTCTTATGGATGTAGTGGTAAGGTGGATTAGTAGACGAAAATTGATTGGTTTATTTGTATCTGAACTTGCGCTTTGTAGTCTAAGATTGGAAATTTGAAACCGCATTTGCGTGCTCAATTGAAGCTTGGAGGCATTGAATCACTTGAGTTCTACTGTTAGAGGATCTGTGATTCCAAAAAAAAACTTCAACGACTTTCCAAAATTCGGCGAGAAATTGTCACAGTTCTTGTGCCAGTTTAACGCCAAAACTGTTTTCAGCGAAAGTATGAAACTTCTTAGGTACTTTCTTTGCCGATCAATTATAAAGGAGCTCTTCAAGATCTATGGGTTACGTCAAAAGTGACCAAATTTACTTTCTATTATTAACCGCGCAATATCTTGATGGATTTAACTTTGCTTGATTAGCAGAAGCCTTCAAATTGCAATTGCACTACCCTAATTTCACGATTACAAGCGCACCTGTTTTTTTTCTAGGCTCTACCAGCCTGAACACACCGAAAAATTTCGGGACTAAATATATTTCCTATCGTGCTTACAAAGAACTATGTGGGAGAGCTACCGTTTCTCAGGTCACAGTGGCCCGGCCGAGGTGCTTGTTTGAAAAAAATTGAAAAGGCACGTCCTGTATTCGTGAAATCAGGATAGTTGCTTCCCTTTCGTCACTGGTTTTCGGCCATCGAATTTGTTTTTATTACTAAGCTTCAGGAAAGCTACTATGGATGGTGCGGGAACATCATCCTACTTGCTATTGACATGGTGGTAATAGCCTAAACTCGCCTAGCTGAAAGCATAAAGAATGAGCCCAAAGACCCAAATCTTTCACCCTCAAATTACTTCTGCCTACCACAGCCTTCTCGAATATCGCCGTGGTTGAGCTGAATGAGTAATGCTTTTGGTCTACGATCAGTGGTTGTTATCGCTGCAGCTTTCCCAAAATGCACATATTTTTAGATTAGCTGCTCATTAAGTAATTTTGCGAGCAAACTTCACGAGATCAAAATTACTTGGGACTACTGCAGTGTCGAAGTGTATTTGAATTGTAGTGCTGCTCTAAACTACATATTTATGATCATAAACGTCTTCCATTGTTTTCTTACGGTGGTATACCTAAAAACTGCCCACAATGAACGATGGTTGAGCGAGAAACCATGGATACTGCTTATTGTCTTTCATATAATACCTTTTTATGCGTCTAGGTGAACAACATTTATTTAATCGCAGCACGGAGGAGGTATGGAGCAGCCCATATTACAAGCTCCAACTTCAGTCTCTCAGCTAGAATATTCAAAATAAGATTTTTTCCGCATTTTCCCTCTGACTCTGTTGATTAGCTCAAGCATCATTTCCACTGCTAAAATTTTTTTGGTAGACCTGAACGAAAAAACAAGTTACAGTGACAAAATGTTATTTTGCTAGAGCAAACTTTATCAGTTTTTCTTTTCCGCCTCATTCATAATGTTATATAAAATTGTATATAGCAATTTTTCCGATGTCATTTTGCTTACTATCTTCAGTTCCAAAGTTACATATACTCAAGTAAGCCAAGTTCTACGTTAGCCCCTACTCATTTCTTGCAAAGGTTTTTGATTTTGTATATTGTTGCAAAATACTTAGTGATTAAGAGGCTGCGTAAATAGCTGATAGAGCTTTAGAGTGATTTCTAAAATAGTCACTATCATTTTGTACTTGTAAACAATACTAAAACTTCCGTGCTGTTGTTGATGTCGAGAACTCGCTAATCTATTCATTCTGCAAAACTTAATGTAAATTTTGTTCAATCAGATCCCAGAAGTTTCTACGCCTAAGAACTTTCAAGGGAGCCAGTTTTAGTCCATGTGGCATTTCTAGATGGGATGTATACCATATCAGAAAACATTGAATACTGGTTCCAATTCTGCCTTTCTTACCAGCGGAACATATGTGGACGAGTAGTCATGAGCGATTATTAAAGCAAAAAAGAAAAAGTGCATTTAGGATAGAGCTGGCTAAAATCTCCCTGCCCTTAAGAAGCAACCAAGTGTGATAAGTTTTTTTATCTGAGACATTCATTAAACAAGGTGCTCTGATAATCATCACTATTTCAATGAAGCGCTTGAAGAAAAAATTACGGCAATTTTTTTGTCCTATTTGCACACGTAATTTTTTGCTTTATCAAAGGTTCATAAGTCTTCTTCCAAAAGAGCTCTGCAAATAAGGAAGGCAAATTTGAAATTAGCGTTTTATGCTCTCCAGTATGCTATACTTGCTATACCCACTTTAGAAGTGCACTTTGACTAAACATGTTTCCCTTATTAGCTGTTTTCGTCAAATCTAATTTATTCTTGAGTATATGTTATCTCGTTTACTACTTCAACGGTGTGTTATGGACGGAAGTCACACAACCATTAGGGCAGCCAAGACATAAACATCGTGTCTGGTAACCTATTTATTTTCTAGATTTACATCGTTCATCAGCTTAGAAAACTCTCTTTCCGCACCATTCCTTCTGGTGGTGAAATATTCTGCCTGTTTTTGTGTTGTTATCAATACTGAAGTAGATTAGCAGTAGCGGAACAGTTAATTTGAAGCAAATTTGCCAAATTACAAGTATTAGATATGTAAAATCCTGGAGGTTGAAGCTTGATTTCCCTGTCTAATACCAGCTACTTTACTTTTTTTCCACTTTTCACTTTACTCATGTTGAAGCTTGATTTCCCTTTCTAACACTAACTACTTTACTTTACTTAATCCAATTTTCACTTTACTTTAATGTTCGTTTCTGCACCACTCTTTCCGGTGGCAAAGTATACATTCTTAACGCTAGATTCATGATCCTGGTTACTGATGAATATAGGGTAGCTTCAGCTTCGACGGCGGTTTCTTCAGTCTTTTTCAATCCTATTTTTGGCAAACTCCAACTACTGTTATCAACAGGGTTAGTTGAACTAAAATGGGCTAAAATTAGGGCTAGCAGGTGTAAAAATGAGTACCAAGAAAACTCCAAGTAAGCACCTGCAATAATCTTTCGTTGGAAATGTCAATTTAATCATGGAGTGATTTGCTATAGGTTGCTTCAGAATTCAGAGAAAAATCAGGTACTTCCTGCCAAAGCTATATTTCAATCTATTTACAGTTCTGTTTCTTGAATGGAAAAAACTTTTTTCAATGGCTTTATCGAATGATTATGCACACAATGATAATTATTTGTAAGTTTATGCATTTTCTCATTTGATTGAGCTCTCCACACGTTTTTCAAGGACTAAATTCAGAATGCGCTAAACAACCAGATGTGTCGCATTCGTGATAATTTACGTGCGAACAATTGCACATTTTCACATGGAAGTGGAATTTTGTCGTAGCCTCATGTCTACCTATCTTTTTTTAGCTTGGAGGGAAGAAATTAGACTCAGATAGCGCTCATATTTTTGGGCATGTTGGACAACACTTTTCTCTCTCATGGTCTCCCTGATTGCCGCATGTTTAGCTTTCAACTTCTCTGCCAATTGAGAAAAGAAAGTAGGAAAACCCCTTCGCATTTTTGACCCCTTCTCTTATATGGTATGTCCAAGCAATGCTCTCTAAGAAATTTTTCAAGAGTGTATGAAATTTTTCCAATTGTTCAGTCTCGCATTATGCTTTTTCGATTCACGGCTTGTCTCAAAATTCTACAAAGGTGCTTAGTCTGCATTGCAAATAATTTTTGACATAGCAGACAGGAGTTTGACACTGGAAAGAGCTAAGCGAAACTGACTTTCCCATTATTTTGATTGAAACAGTGTCTCTCATTGACTATTTACCAACTAACACTGCAGAAATTGTACTTCCAGAATATTACTATAATTTTGCTTTACTTTTTCATCTTTGCTTGCTCAACAAGACGAACCTCTCAAGCTCCTTGTAAACATCCTGCTATCTGATAAATTGTCGCTATTATTTATCTCTCTTCACAAGTACCCGCAATTTCGACTAATTGTTTTGGTTCCAGTTACGCTAAGATGACGTCCACCAATCAAAATGCTCCGAATATGGGGTAAGTTCCAATTTTGATAATTCATTTTATGACACAAGTTTTTCACCATCAAAAGTAAGCCGACATTAGAGTGTGAGGTAACACGCTAAATCACGCAATTAATGAATCGCCCGACTGCGATCGGTGGCTTATGTCAACAAATTCAGAATTCTAGGGACTTCACAAGTGTTGCCTTATCAAAACTATACTATGTATGTGGTGAATGGTGATGGACAAAAAAAACAAGAACATATCCGAGCCTTTATATTTGGCTACAAGCAAGGCAGAATCTTGGCAGATTTATAGACAGCGTCTCGGCAATATTTCGCTTATGTTTCTCACCATTCCGGAGCCTTCTCACCATAAGGAATCCATATCTGGACTTTTCAGCGCATAAAAATAGTGAAAACGAGCTTTTTTCGAGGCTTTCCGCGTTTGCATTCATTGAAGATACGCCGAAAGTTTTTCGCGCTCCGCCTCCCTCGTTTCGGACCCCGTTCACTTACACGTATTCACTGAACGCGAACCTGGAAAGCTTCGAAGAGAAGCTCATTTCCGCCATCTTCATGCGCTGAAAACCAGAGATGGGTTCTTCATGGCGAGAAGGTTCCGAAGAGATGTCAAACTGGAAAACGAATTTTGCTGTAACACTGCCTTTCAGGCACTTTTTTTCCGAAGATGAAGCTGTGGTATTGTAGGATAACTAGCTTAACACATTTACGACAAGGCCGATTTTTCGATGACTGCCATTTCGGACCAGAGCATATTTCGCAATATTGAGTTTGCTTTATTTTTCTGGCCACTGATGGTTCTCACGGTCTGAAGTGTTAATTTTTTATGAAGTATTCCAAAAGACGTGTACATGTTTATTCAGTTTGCCCGGAAAGTTTCATAGTAATTTAGTGAAACCAAAAACTTCAGAAAGCATACGACCCACCGATGGGCCGTACTGTCCGAAACGGCAGAATACATACGACCCACCGTTGTATTGTCGTGAATGTGTTAAAGGAACTTTGTCTGAAGGGCTCGGAGGAGAAGCCTCAAAAAATTACATCGGAAAAAAAACTGAGGGTTTGGCAACGCCACAATTGCGCCACATCTTGTTTGACTGTAGGCAAATAAGCAGCACATCAAGTTTCGATGTCATTTGAATGCTGTACACATTTCGCTTGCAAATCTATAGCGTTTGCTTCTTCACTAAAATTGCTATGCCTACACATCAGTGGAGTTGTAACCATAGATCTTGCTTCATACATTTTGTTTACTCACAAATATCCCTATTTCGGTATAGATCGCGCAAATTTTCATCACGGGCTAATGTGCGATCAGCAAACTACTATTTATTTCAGCTAGTACACTATCAGTCACTTTCTGCTCTTCATCGTTGTTTCCTTCCCAGTTGTGATTCTCTCAGAACAAAAATCTCTATCTTCTCCTTTGTTCTCCAAAACTCTGCAGAACAGTAAAAGTATCGTTGAGAAGTAGTATCATTGATGAAAGGAGACATAGCTTCAACACCAGCAGTATTATCGAGGAAACGAAAGGAAGCACCGTCACCATGGAACCATTGAGAAAAAAAAACACGAAATTTCACGCTGGATCTTCTTTCTACACTAGAAACACCCTTTTAAGGAACCCTTGTTCGCTGCCTTATAAGCCGGAAAATAGAGTATATAATTTATGTTTAGCAACTTTTTCATCTCACACCCGACGCTCCTTCACGGTGTTATTGTACTCAATCGGAAAAATTAAGATTAGTTGTCTTCACATTTTGTTTTTTACCCGTTATCGTCATGCAAAGTGCAGCTTCAGCCTGAACAATGGCTAAAATAGATTTCAGTTTCTCACGAAAGTGGCTAATGATTTTCAAACAGAATCTAGTGGGGCTGAAGAATAGTGAAAAGGGGAAACTGTGGCACTTGGAGGTTACAGAAAGTCATGTGAACTACGATTTTTGGAAAAAAAACTAATGAGCACTATTAATCTCGATCGAAACAATAAGTTCTTCATAGTTCCGGTGAGATGATCTAGCACTTGGAAATCAAGGTATTCTTTCTAGCAGTAACCATATCCACGTTTAGGATTGGGAATAAAAATAAAGTTTTGTGCATATCACTGTTTTGATTGATTGAAGTAGAGCGCAGTATGTATTGCACGAAGAGAAGCCATTAAATAGGTTATCACAAAATTTCCATGGATTTCTATGTGCATGACTTATAAGTTATGTTTATAGATGAGGTGGCTACGAGTATTGGATGATGATTTTTCCTCAGAACAAGGGCAGTGAGTACTAATACGAGGACATGTGAGAGAAACATATGCGCAAAACTGACATCCTATGTCAAGTTCCGCTGCTTGTAAGCAATACCTTACATCGTAGGAAAATCTTACATGAAGCGACAACGGTGGTTGATTAGTACGATCCATGTTCCTAAATTCTGCAACGATTTTCATCATTGTCGATTTTCAATCAGTTACTATACGTTAGAAAAGATAATCTTGTTGATATCCAGCTTCGTCTTTGGCGAAGATTCAAAACCGGAGAACAAAATGTTTAAGTTAAGCACATACGTCTGTTTTAAAAGCGTGGATAAATCTTTTAGCTGAGTTCAGTAAACAAGGGTTAGTAATTTCTTAGGAAAAATGAAACTCACAATCAGAAAGCGAAGAAATTTAGAACAATAAAATCGCATATCCTGCTGGTTTCATGCGCGGTTCAGAAACAGAAAAAAATTTCGCACTGACCATGTAGTTTCCACGCTTAGATCATGGTTATTCTCAGACTGTTTTGGAAACCGCTTCAGCTGGGCCGAGATGAGCATCTTCTTTATCTGCTCACGGTTCGGCTATATCTTTTTTTTAGCATATGAACTTGTCGAATTGCAGAAGTGATTTATCCCATCAAAACCCGCATCAGGTCAATAAACCAGAGCTATAAAATTAAATGCGTGGTTACGTCTGCTGGATTAGCACACTTTAGAGCACTAATAGTTGAACGCACTAGTAGTTGAACTTCAGCCTCTTCTATAGTGCCTGGTGACCGGCATTTGACCTTAGAAACCACAGAGACTCTGAGCGACCAACTCTTTAGTATGGCTATGCACTCACTACTCGAATTCTCAGATTTTTTAGAGGAATAAAAACACCTTGCAACTCCCATTTTGCGTAAATGCCTCGTTTCAGACATCGACACTCACTGACAATCGAGACGAATCCCTTGCATCTTTTGCCATCCAACATGCGGCGATTCTCGCAAGCGGATTCTCTACGGCATCCAGCTGCACCTATGCTTGCTAAACTGCAAGGAACGGTTCCTCCAAATATCCCTGTGAGTCATACTTGCCGTTCAAACTTCACATCATCGAATATTATTTTGGTATTCTCCAAAAGATCACCAAATTCACACATGAATAACCCATTTAACGAAGAATATAAGTGTGAAATCCACTGCACTTTGCATCTTGTCTCTGTTTCACCTTTGAGGATTAGTGTCGGGCAATGCAATTTCTGTAGCGTAAAGGTTGGACGGGAACGCTGATTG
This sequence comes from Cylicocyclus nassatus, assembly GCA_958299035.1. Lineage (NCBI taxonomy): Eukaryota > Metazoa > Nematoda > Chromadorea > Rhabditida > Strongylidae > Cylicocyclus > Cylicocyclus nassatus. The sequence goes on along the minus strand of CATQJL010000316.1, from coordinate 54,134,068 downwards.
CCCACAATATCGGGCGCGCCATCCTAGTCGCTAGCAGACCTCTCCCCACTGGGCGAGTTGCCATTGAGGCGAATATAAAGCCGCGCAGAAAACGGAGTACGCGTCTTTGATCTCTTTTTTCGTTTTTGCACTATAGCTTGCCATCACTTTTCGTGTTAAAGGCAGTGTCCCGGAGAATTTGTAGTTCCATCTTTTTGCATGTTTTGGGCCTTTCTAACCCGTAGACCCCGAATTTGAGCTTTGAAACGGATGAAAATACCTTTTTCGGGGCGTTTACCCAACTCCCAAAAGACAGTTCGGACGAGAATTTCAACGAAAAGTCGGGAGGCCATGGCGCGAAGACCCTCCTGCCTGTAATTTTTGCTTTGGATAGCATGCACAATGCGGGAGAGCGGCCGTGGGTCCCTCGTCGAACGGTAGGCGAATTCGTCCGAGTCGCGTCGGTTCAAGGGCTATTTTCTCGGCCCAGGGGGAACATCAACCAGCCGGACTGCGCTTGGGGGTCAGTGAGGTGACCAGGAACCCCCACCACAACAATATCCCGCAGGGCGCGAATCTGCCAGGACACTGCCTTTGAGTTGTGGTCGACAGCTCGGCCAGTACACCGCTGCGAAGATTACTTTCGTATTGGCGATTGAGCGATAGAAAGTTGAACTGCTATCGAGCGGAGATCCCGGGGGTTTGTAAGACAACGCGGATGATATGCACTGTCTTCAATGGAAAGGATCGTGATCCGTTCCGGATTTCTCGTATCGTGATTGAGATAGTAGGAATTTATTTATTTACTAGCTGACATGCCCGGCTTCGCCACCGTGGTGTTAGCCTACGGGGTGGACCGGTGTCGAGAATATATGTGTGCAAAGTTGGCGCTGATCGCTCCACACACAAAAATTTCCATTGAGAACACACTAACTGACAATTCACCAACACTCAGTTATATATGCATACACGTAGATTTTTGTGTAATATGGTGATATAAAAGTTTGGAAGGATTTTTTAAATAAAAGATAATAATACTGGGACTAAAAATAATACAAAAATAAGTGATAATGCTTCAGGAAAGTGATGTATCAGAGAAGAAGGACGAAAACAAGGACAAAGAGTCACCGAAATGACTTCATCCCTATTAACGCTAATGTTTTTTGAACCCTTTGCAATTTTCATGTACAATTACTTAGTTTTAGTTTTACTTGTTAGTATTGTATTTGCCATTTAATCAATTTTACTATTTCGTTGTGTCGATGTCTTTTACATTCGCTGTTGTTGGGTTAGACGAGGATGCTCCTTTGAAGATACGATGAAGTATCTATGTAAAGCAGCGGATTTTTAATATTAGACTTTGCCATAGGTCAAACTTTTATTCTTCAAGCAATTCAAGCATTCAACGCTTCTTATCGGCACCGAATACGTCTCCGCCTATACCAGCAAGGGTTTGGTAGTTGGGGTCGAATGTTCCAGCTTTGGCAGCCTGAAAGCGTGCGATATCTTTTACCTATGAATTTCAATCTAATATGTCTATGAATCTTCCTTAGCTCCAAGTTGTTAAAATTATTGAACGCATTTGACTACCAAAAATTTTTCACACAGCGAAAACCTGCAGTTTGTTGCAGAGTAGAAGTAGGCAGGTAGGGTCATCTAAGTGTCGGCACTTTGTAGGAAAAGTCTGTGGATTTTCGGATTTTGATAAAATATTCTTGTAAGGTCTTTTACGTGAAGAGCTTCTGAAAAATTTTCATAACGTGGTTTCTTAAGATCAATGCAATCCATAAAGTAAAGCAAAGCAGTAAATGGATGGGGTGTGGAGCTTAGGATGGATAGACAGTTTTAGTTGAAGCACAAAAGAATCTATTCAAATTTTTGACTGAATTTCACATTAGGAAATACGAGGTTATGACTTGAGTCTTTCGTAAAAGCACTTAGATGTACCTGATTAGCTGGTGCAATCGGCTTTTTTGCACCACCTCCTCCACCCGCAGCCTTCTTATCTGCTCCAAACACATCACCGCCTATTCCAGCTAGGGTTTGGTAGTTTGGATCGTACGTGCCCGCCTTTGCTGCCTATATGCGAGCAATTTTTACTTGAATTTTTTTTCAAAATAGCGACACATTTGCGTTTGAACGAACGATACGCAATATCTTGGTATTCTTGATACAATTATCAAAAAAAATTAGTGAAAATTTCAAAGCTGCTTATGACGAAGAAAACAGAGAAGAGTTTCTTCTTGGGCAACTTTTTGCACAGGGCTTGAATACTTGATGTCATACGTTCTTACATACCGCCTCTCCTCCCCTCGCTGACTTCTAGAGTAATACCTGATTAGCTGGTGCAATTGGTTTTTTGGGACCACCTCCACCGCCTGCAGCCTTCTTATCTGCTCCAAACACATCGCCACCAATTCCGGCCAAAGTTTGGTAGTTGGGATCGTATGTGCCAGCTTGTGCAGCCTAAACAAAATATAAGGGACCATTTCTCGAAATTCACATCATATGAACGACATAAAACGTACCTTGTTGGCAGGAGCTTGAGGCTTTCCTGGACCTCCACCTCCTCCACCTCCTCCGCCAGCAGCTTTTTTATCTGCACCGAACACATCACCTCCGATACCGGCTAGGGTTTGGTAGTTCGGATCATATGTGCCAGCTTGTTGTCCCTATAAAACGTGGGCATCGGAACTTCCTATCTTATCACCCATTGCCTTTACCTGATTGGCAGGAGCTTGCGGTTTTCCAGCACCTCCACCGCCTCCACCGCCTCCACCACCACCACCACCTCCTCCACCTCCGCCAGCACCTTTCTTGTCTTCTCCAAACACATCACCACCAATGCCGGCAAGAGTCTGATAGTTTGGATCGTAGGTACCTCAAAATACAATTTTTTTGCATTACTCCGATCTGATAACTATTAGACTATATGAATTCTGAGTCACATTTGGCCTTTATATGTAAGTGCCGTTCGAGCTATCACTAACCTGCCATCTGACCACCAGCAGCAGGTGCTTTAGGACCACCTCCACCGCCTCCACCTGGGGGTGCTCCTCCTCCACCACCACCTGGAGGACCACCACCTCCTTTCTTATCAGCACCAAAGACATCGCCACCGATACCAGCCAGTGTTTGATAGTTAGGATCGTACGTGCCTCAAAAGAGATGTTTTTAGAAATTTCAATAGTATTGGAACATGCAGGGTTACAAATTCGAAGGAGTAGGTGCAATCGTTAAGTTAAAATCTGTTTGTAAAGCTTTTCAAAGAAGTAGCAGGAAAAAGGAGTGGAGAGGTTCTACACTACCAAAGAACTAGAAGCACTTCCTAACAGTTGTAGACCATTCGTGCATAAGCAATTGGGAGGATTTCTTTCTTGTTAAAGTTCGAACTGCGTTGACGTACTACACTTGTTTTGCAACCAGCTACTAGCAAGCTTCCGAAAAAAAGCTGAAAATCGGACTCACCAGCCATCTGCCCTCCTTGAGCAGGTGCTTTCGGTGGTGCAGGGCCACCACCACCACCACCAGGAGGGCCGCCACCTTCCGCTGCTTTTTTATCGGCTCCAAAAACGTCACCTCCAATGTTAGCCAATGTCTGATAATTAGGATCATGCGTGCCTAGAACAACAAATTTCAAAGTTGACTCAAAAACATTGGTATGTACCATACCTGCTATTCCACCTACAGCCGGGGCTTTAGGTTTTGGTGGTGCAGGGGATTCAGGAGTACCTTGCTCTGGAGGATTATCAGACGCTTCACTTTCCGACTGCTTTGGGCCTTTCTGAAGGCGAATTTTCCATTTTTGAGCTTGTAAATTCATAATTGTGGCACATAAAACGCAAGAGATTGAGCATGACTGAAGCTTGAGTGACTGTTATCATCACCAAGTATGGGAGGCATGACTAACATAAGTTCACACCTGCTAAGTTGCAAATAATGTTTAGAGAAGATGTTCAATTCTACTAATGGACTATACCCCATCCTATGTACATACATTACGACGGTAGTATTGATTGTGAGTTTAAAAGTAACTGAATTGCTTCTACCAAGTGAACATCGAGAAGGAAACCGAGAAAAACAACATCTTCTAACTAGCATCTAGAGGTTGTTCGAAGATGCTAACTACTCAAGTCTAGACTCCACACATTCCAGGCACTATAGATTTGTACCACGTGCCAACGCGAGTGAAGCCTTTCGGCGACATGTGCTCCCCTCCCTGTCCAACCCTATAAACGGGGAGATCTCAAAATCCGATTCCGGCAAGTAAGCAGATATCGGGGGAAGTTGCCATCCTCGGCGGCAGCTCGCGGAGTGATTGTAGGTTCTAATAATCTTATGTAACCTTAGCACGCAATCATTTCGCACATTGAATTTTGATGGCGCAAACAGTCGCAAAATTGCTACCTCGCGCGCGGTCGAACCTATGTGAGTTAACTTGAAGTGCCACCACGTTAACCATTCGATCATTCGGTCAGCCATTGCTGTTTGCACCAGCAATAGGAGGAACGCGCTGGTAAACGGCTGCCTGTGAGAGGGATCGATACATTGCGTGAAAGACTATGATCTGAAAGAACAGCTGATTGATATGAGCGAGAGAGGGGCGAAATCGGTGCAAACGAGATTTATAAGGGATTGCTGAAAAGATGGCGTTCTTTATGATTCTAAGGCATTACTGGGTTTTTTCTCTGTAAGGAAATCGTTGTTTTAAAAAAGGAAAACTCATATAATGAGATAAATGATAGTTTTCCGATGAAGAGTAGAATTTTTGATTTTTTTGCCTGACGTAAATTGTGTGATACCGCCGCAATTCGCAAACTCGCAGACGCCGTCTGCAAAGGTGCCAGCACCTCGACGTGGTAGGAGCACGTCGAGATGCCGGCAGCTTCCTCTCTCAAAAGAGCACACTATTTCTCGTGCTCTCTGACCTGCCGGCAGCTGCCATCTCGCGGATTTCGACGAGCTGCCGGCAGGTTGCCGGCAACTGACCTCGCGAAGTTGCCGGCAGCTCGTCCTGTGCTTCCAAATTTTTTTCTACAGGAGGATTTCTTAAACCGCAAATATCGATGGAGGTTTCTATAGGGTCGAGGTGGCATCTTTATCGAGAAAATTTTTTGGAAAAAGGCCTGGGACGGCCTAAATTTGGGGTTTTAGTTTGTGGCCACCTCACGGAAAAGTGCCAGCGATCTGCCGACGAGACCTGCCGCCAGGTCGGGGGGACTACTATCGGCCCTGACGTGAAATTTCGCAAACATATCAAAACCCAATTTTTGGTATCTAACAGTTTGTGTTTACATGCACACAGTGATCATCGGCAGTAAGCCAGATCGAGGATACGGTCATTTTTTCAAAAATGCGAAAACGGCCAATTTATCCTAGATATCAGTCATTCATTGAACGTTTGTGTATGGGACAATTCATAGCACAGGGAGAAATCAAAATGCATATTCGTTCAGAATACATGGTTAGAATTTCAAAAGCAAATTGATTTATTGAAAGTCCACTGATTTTTACTGGTGCTATGTTTTACGTTCTGTTCTCAGCTGCGCATGAATGCTTAATGTTCTCTACCTACATTTTTTGCCTTATCCTAGTGCCATATGCCTTGCCATTTTTATAGCTCAGGATGGCACTTCAAAATCTTTTGGCTTTATTTTGTGAGAACCGCGGATGAGTGCCCTGGCGCTTCTTGTTGAAAGCAGGTATCAAAAGGTAAACAGCAGTGTTCGACTGTGCCATGTGAAAACAAGCCTAGGCCGGAGGAGACTTCGTTCAAATGTTGGCCTTCTAAGGAAATAGGCGGGATTTAAAACGTGGTCATTTGCGCTTTGACTTCCTAGCCAATAATGCTTAAATGTGCCCAAACGCTGTCTTTGAGAATTTGATCGGGCAAGCTTGACTATGTTAGGCACGGAAGCCCTCAACAAATCGAGATCTGCTGCCCTTTCAGGTTATGCGCCACAAAGTTCCATAAATTAGGGTTGGGAGCTTCCGCCAGTCTGGGCATGTTTGCAACGGTGAGATGCTTCCAAGCAACGAGCAGGCGGTTAATAATGCGCTTTAGGTGTGCCCACGAACTTTTATTCTTGAACTCTACATCCTTCATGTTTTCGCAGTTTGGCTTGATTCTGTTCATCTTTCTCATGCTCCGCTGTGCCTGATCTTTCAGGTAGCTCTTCTACCGGTAAGGCTAAATTTAGGACAGCTTTTTGAAAGCTGCCTACTTTTTATTGCCTGTATCCTGAGAGTTTTCTCGTACTACCGTTTCTCAAGCCTCATGTGCGCATTTGTTCCGTATCTCAAATTACTGAAGCTTGACGCGGAAGAGGACTACTCGCCGAAGGGGTGATCCCAAGCGGGCATCTGCAACAGACCTCGCAAATATGCAAATTACGGACATTAAAGATTTACCAACTGTCCGCGCGGGGTGTAGCCTGTCGGTAGCATATAGTTTCCTACCCCCTAGCGTGCGTGTAACACGGCGTCAAAGGTAGCAAATAGGCCGCTCTGCGCCGCCCAAAACTCACAAGAGGTTACTCATGCTTTGGAAGCGAGTTATTTTCGCATTTTTCAATGGAGGAAAATTGTCATGAAAAGCTTGCACCCCTTTTGATCGCATAATTTCCACACCATGTCAGTCTCTTACTCTTACCCTTGTCCATTCAATAGTGGTTTTTTATCATATTGTTATGTTACGTATGTGCTGCGAACGAATTAATTGTTTACCACTTTGTACCAAGAGATCTGGTCTTCAAAACTCGCGCAAACACAAACTTGAGCGAGATCGATATCTCGTTCGTAAAAGCCTCCTTGTACGAGGCTGTGGATGCGAAAGTTTGGCGTACATGGCCTGAGCGGATGGCAGAGCCCAATGTGTTGAGATCGGAATTCCCTGCGCGCCATGATTGAACTTGCCAAATCCCTTGACGCTTGAGCCACGCTAGGTCTTAGGCCCGTATGCACGTACATCCCCGCGGGGAGGGGAGGGGATCTGAGAGGGGAAGCGTCATATCTCGCTAGTCTATATATCTTTCTTCTTCTTTCTCTGTCTTGGTTTTGAAGGTTCTCATACACTGATGCTTGCGCATAATGGATGCCAGGTTACTGCAATACAAGATTAGATATTCACTATTTCGTCTGATCCGCTGGGGATCCCCAGGGGATCACCTCACATTTTCAAAGTTATTTATCCTTCTGAAAACTCGATGAAAATGTTCTAAAATTGTACTGCGGATATACTACAGCACTGCTAAACATATTTATGGTAGAAATGAGTGAAATCTCAAGATATCAAAATCTTCGATGAACCGCTGCTCGCGCGCCAGTTATCGAAACGAAATCTTCAGATTCAATTTCTTCTGTCGAAAACATGCTCAGCAGTATCGTAGTACATCTCCAGTACAATTTTCCGGCGTTTTCATTCATTTTTCAGGAAGGTAAACGACTTTGAAAATGTGAGATGATCCCCTGGGGATCCCCAGGGGATCGGAAGAAATATTGAATATTTGATCTTGTATAGCAGTAACCTGGCATCTGTTATGCGCAGGTATACGGGCATGGGAACCCTCATAAGCACGATAGAGAAGAAAGATATCTAGAGCAGTGACATATGGCGCTTCCCCTCTCAGATCCCCTCCCCTCCCCGCGGGGATGTACGTGCATACGGGCCTTAGTGTAATGACGAGATAATATGGTGTTAAGGGGACCTTGTGACAATTAGCGAGATTTGTTCACAGCGCCTTTCCATTCCAGCAGACGTTTATGTTATGCGTCCGCTCGCGCTGCTGACGTGCTCCTTTCCTCACAAGGGAATGGTCAGAAGTCGAAGCGGCCAATTCATACAAGCTGCATACCATCAGATGCAGCATAAAACGCTGTGTCTGAATCTTTCTTCCTTATCTGCAGAACGCTTTTGTAAACGAAATTTTAAGCCGTTGAAGAAGCCCATTACTTTGTTAAGAATTTGTGCGTGTATAGTGCAAACTTGGCCGTACAAAGCCATTCTCGGCTCAGTGTTGGACCGAAACATGCAACTAGGTCACTTCATATGACCACTACTTAGAGTAAGCTGAAAGAGCAGTAATGTGCCTAATTTTGTAATTTTTGTATACGGCTTTTTTCGTAGTAAAGCTGCTCATAACTTCGCCTACAAAGGCGCTCTGCAGTTATGGAAGACAGATTTGAAATCAGCATTTTATGCTGCATCGAATGGTAAGCAGCTTGTATGGATTGGCCACTTCGATTTCTGACCATTCCCTTGTCAGCAGATTCGCAAACAGTTATGAGCCCGGTGTACAGGAAATTGATAAATATCTTCTTCATCCTTAATTACTTGGGGTTGTTTGTAGGTTCGATGAGCCGTAAATCTCATTGTACTCATGCAGAATTTAAGGATACACCAGAACTTGGCTTTTATCTTGCTGAATGTCTCTGATCCAGTCTATCTATATGCCGTTTGCTCTAAGGGATCGCCAGCCCGGCATGAGTACGTTTCTAGGCTTCTTGACAACAGCTTAGGGCTGAGAGTCAAAGGGGACTTCGCAAAATTTTGCGAAAGTCTGGGGGACTTTATTGTTCAGAAGCCTAGAAACGTAAAAAACCCTTCAAAAACGAATCGACTAGAAAACGTCGCAATTTTTGGCTACAAAAACGATATCCTCTTCGCATTTCTGCCCCAAAAACGAAGTCCAGTTTGCATCCATACGATCTGCGCCGTGCCCTGGGTTAGAGTTTACCAGTGTTGCCGGTGCTGAAAGCGTTGAAAGCGTTGCCGGTGTTAAAAGTGTTGGAAGTGTTGCCGGTGTTGAAAGCATTAAATGTGGAAACTATGTCTTGCAGTTTCATGAGGGACCGTAGATTCGCCCGCAGGAACGATTACTTTTGGATTGGAGCAGGAATCCTCCGTAGAACACCTTACTCTTCCAACGCTGAATTTGAGGATGCGCTTGTCAAATAACTCAGTGTTGCGTCTTGCAACTCTACTACTACAACTCTAGTCTCCGTATCAAGCTTGTCGAGCCACTTTCTTTGGAAGCGGCGTCCAGGCAAATCTGGACAAATGAGTATCGCCAGCGGGAACTGATTTTGGGAAACCGCGCAGAGTTATCGCATAAAATGAGTTACTCAAGCTTTAAGTTTCCATTACTATCAGCATCAAGTACAATCTTTGTTAATGCGGTTTGAATTTGTACGTAAAAGTTTGATTTGCGTTTTCCTCTTCTCTTTAGTAAATATCACTTTTTCGATCTGGAATCTGAACAACCGTCTCCTTTCAGCACCAGTGAATGCCTTGACTATTGGGGAGTCTGCCTATAAGCGAAATTCTTGCAAAAAAGGTGACACTAGGAAACTAATTTGTACCAGCTTCTTAACATCGTGATTTGTCTCTGATTGTGAATGTTGCGCACTGATCAGCGGTTGATCGTCGTCTTCTTGCTGTGACTTCTCGAAAGCGGCCAAGATTTGTTCTTTTGTGCTTTTGTCAAAGTCAAATCGCTGTGTTGAGAAAATTTCAGGTACGAAGGTAAGGAGATAAATAAATATTAATCATGTTGACAGCTTATTGTCGAGGTTGTTATTCTTTTTAATGATATGCACATGCCTAGTTTACAGTGTATGAGCATAAATGGCCTTCGGTCTTGAGAAGTGGTTGTTTTTTCAACTCCGTCAAATTTGTACAGCCCTCTTCAAAAAGACATGAAGGCAAGAGAGTTTTTAATGATCATACAGTGTGCACATTATTTTGGGATACGCTGTAGATTTTTGTCACCATACATAATGCTGCTTGGACCTGAAAGGCTAATTCAAGTATCAGATGCATAGAGCTTTCCTCAGAAATGTAAGCGAGGAAAAAGACCACTGAACTTCATTTTTCAAAGCTCGCCAAGAATATAAATCTGCAAAAGAATCTGAATGCTGATGCTTAGGTTTTACGACTTAGTTTGTCGAAAATGTAGGCACCATTAACCAAGACCGTTTGCAATAAGAATTGCAAAGTCACCTTCAACAAACTTGAACTATGACTCCAGTTTTCAAGTCAGCCCTTGCAGTGTTTCAGATTTACAAGAACATGATAAAATGACAAAAGGAGAATGATTCTACAATAGGCCTGAATGATTCAAGTAAATGTGAAATACTACAAAGCAAAATATGGCAGAGCTTGACTGTGAAATGTTCTCCTTTTCGGAGCATAAAGCGCTGCGATGTATTTTTTATTCCGCATGCTTTAGTGTTTATGCATTGAATTGCGATGCCCTCATGAAATCAATCTTTGTTCCACCTTTATCTGGAAGATAGTTTGATAATGCACACAACTTGCACAAATTGTTGCCAATTCAAATATTCTCGGATAGATTTCTGTTGCCAAGCATGGCATAGAAGAAGTCCGCTCAAATGACAAACGCGGCAAGAGCGTCTGCAAAAGTGTTAGCCGTAATTGAGTTCATCCGAGCGCAAAAGCTTCACTGATATAAGTCAGTGCATATCACGACCAGAGGAAGTGGCTCGACAAGCTTGATACGGAGACTAGAGTTGCAGTAGTAGAGTTGCAAGACGCAACTGAGTTATTTGGCAAGCGCATCCTCAAATTCAGCGTTGGAAGAGTAAGGTGCTCTACGGAGGATTCCTGCTCCAATCCAAAAGTAATCGTTCCTGCGGGCGAATCTACGGTCCCTCCAGTTTCACTCTTCCTCGAGCGATTTCACCGGCTGGTGAGTACGTTTGAAATGGAAACGGAAGATGAGAAAAGGAGCTGAAACAAGAGGAGAAATGCCTTCGCATGCAAAAGATCCTCACATGAATTTTTGGAAAAGGACGTTGTTACAGGCAAACTTCGATATTAGAGAACGCTGCAAAACCTCTTATAGATGGGTCTTATACTCACTAATCGCAAAGCGCCGGATTCGACACCTAACACGCATTACTCATCAGACAGCAGCGCTCTCAAAAAGAAGTGAATGTATAAAACAAGTCCTCTGTTTCCAAAAAGTTTCTACGAGGATCTTTTGCAAGCAATTCCCATCTCGTTTCAGTTCCATTTCTCATTTTCCGTTTCCATTTTACGTTGAGATTGCCGATAAAGAATGAAACTGCAAGACTGATGATTTCTAATCATTCCACATCCAACACTTTCAATACCGGCAACACTTCCAACACTTTCAACAGCAACACTTTCAACACCGGCAACAATGGCAAACTCTGAACGATCCCTAAGGGTATTTGTAACTAGGCGAAGTCTCCGGCCCAGCCCGGACAGTGGTAAACCGGCCCAGCATGATTACCAAAGCGTTTTGTAACTCGTAGTTCGTCTCTTTCGCTTCATTCTTAATACTTGTAGCCTCTTTCCCTTCTTCCGTTTTGCTCCTGCTCGTGGTTTGCACTGCAACGCGTAGAACCCGTTGTTGTTGTCTTCCTCCTTGGTCGCATCTTTTCTTGAAACCGCATCGCCCTCGCTGCGAAGCGTAAATGGTCTTTATCGCCCCCTTCTACTTTACTTGGGGAATGATTCAATAGATCGATAAGCTTTCATTTTCTTAGGTCTAAGTAAACAAATCAATGATTCGATAGAAGGACCCAGCGAATCGTCTCAAAAAGTAGCTTATCTTTTGCGTCGTGGCTTATTTGGAAGAGAGAATTTCAGCTTTTCGGTTCACTTACGAAGGATCTATAAGCCACAAACATCCTAACAAACGAAGTTACAGTTTTTGAGTTATATACAGGGTGTCCCAAAAAAATGTTAACACTGTTTGATCGTTAATAACTCCCTTGCTTCCAAGTCTTTCGCCGAGCTTTAGGTACCATTTTGTAGAGCGAGGATAAACTTAGATTAGTAACTTAGATTAGAACAGTACCGAGCGAATCATCTAACGCTCCTCGTTACTGTAGAATTACGGTAGGAAATTCCAGCATGTGGAACCGTCGTGAAATATGCCCTCTGACAACATTTTTTTCAAAAAAAAAACTGAAAATTCGTGTACTAGGGTTTTCGCGCACGCTGATTTTACTACGAAACTTTTCACGAGTGTTTTCAGCTTTTTTAACGGTGTAATCACATTTTTAACACATGCTGGGAAGTCAGTTATTACACTTTACCTAGGATAACTTCGAAAAGAAGTATCGTAATGAAGTGAAAATTACATATCCGAAATCAGCTGCGTCCATTATCATAGTACAAGAGATTTTGGCTTGCTTGGCTCTGTTCCGAAGCAGAAAATGGGTTTCAATGGCCTAAAATCCTTGTCAAATCTCCTACCGTAATTCTACAGTAATGAGGAGCGTTACATGATTCGCTCGATACTGCATATCTAAGCTTATCCTCGCTCTACAAAATGGTACCTAAAGCTCGGCGAAAGACTTGAAATCAAGGGAGTTATTTACGATCAAACAGTGTTAACATTTTTTGGGACACCCTGTATATTAATAGATGTCAAAACAAACAGCTCCAAATACTTGGCGATGCTTACAATCCATGGTCATAGCTAGTCGCATGTGTTTTATGCGATCGTCATCTCGCAACAAGCGAGGGACGCCCTTTTCGCACGACATCGTGCAGCATGTTTCAACACATTGCATCGGATTGCTTTCTGCTCGTTCTAGCAAAAGGAATGTGTCGCGGACAGCGATTTGCATTTAACTTCCGTGACGTGTCGTGCGAATCGGCCCGCACCCGCAAAAACTACCGATTTCACTTTCAGTAAGCATAGGTACGAAGAATGAAAGCCTACTTTGTGTTTCTTCTTAGACGATTTTTTAGATTTATGTTTTTTGCTTTTTTTACTCTCACCCTCTTCTTTATCTTCATCTGAAATGTATTACATATCTCATGATCATCAGGCCACCACAGAACAAATCCTCAAGGAATGTGCTTCTTTTATCGAAAGTATCACTGGCCAGGTCGACATGTGATACATGACAGGAGAAAACAAAGACGATGGCGAACTAACCTTCGGCTTCCTATAATATGACTGACTTATCGCACAACAATTCATAGTTTTCGAGGCGACGGCTTTCTGAAAGTCCCCCACGCGTTTCTTTGCTTAACAAACTTCATCAGCCATCTTAGCGTCCGCTACCATCAAACAAGTCAAAACTGGTTTTCTAACCGCGTGAAATTCTTTCAAAAAGCTTCAGTGATATCAGTTGCGTGCGATGCAGATGAAGCTAATAGTAAGTTTTATGATTCTACTGCTTCGTGCTTAGAAGCTGACTTGACGAAACAAAACGAAGAATGACTTTTACAGGGTTCTTATCATTATTTCAATAGATGCTACATCTCCTAACAGACGCATCTGATACACAAACGTCGATAAGCACGCTCACCTTCTTCTTTCCGCAGAATGCTATTTGAATCCAGAAGAAAGCGAGTAATGTTAAGAACGTCAACATCGATTGTGCATCAGTATCGAGCATACCGCGCAGGACAGACCACCCTAGAAGAATGAGGCACTTTCCTAAATTTCGCTTAACCCGACCTCAACGCGATTATCAACTTTTCATTTTCATAAACATACCACGAGGGCAGTCATGATTTGCAGTCACATTTAATGAGAGAAGCGCTTAGTCGAAGTGACCATTTGCAATAGGATGTAACTATGTCGCTGATCAAACAAGGGACCGCATCCTCCAAGGGACCGATTCGGTAAAGGCCGGGGTCTCCCCAGCGACGATACAGAACTCGTGTCCCGGAACCTACCGAGTGCGCACAGGAAATCTCCGAAACCTTATTTCGTCCCGGAAACCATGCATTTTTTTCACTTGGTAACTACCACTAAATGAGCTACGAAGCCCAATTTTGGCTTCTTAACCCCACCCAAAGTACCCCTGAAACTAATCCTAACTCTAAGCTAGTTTTTTTTGAAAAAAGTGAACACTACTAAAGGCTGCTGCATGATGAAGGCGCACAAGCAGTGTTAGTTGAGCGGGCGCAAACGCGATGCGCGCCTAACTTCACCGTTGTAAATCCTGCGCGCCATGCGCTCTGCGGCTAATAAAACCGCGTTCGCGCGGAAAAATATTGCGCCTTCGTCATGCAGTACCCTTTAGATATATTGCTATTCATTTTTTTCCTTTATGACGATATTGGAGCCGCACTTCAATTACGAGGGAACACATGCAAATACAAAACTACAGTTTTGAAGCAAACAATCTAAATAAGTGACTTAGGGTGAGTACGAGGAAACATGAACAAGTAGGCACATACACCTACTTGTTCTAATTTTCATACCGAAGCTAATCCAACAATTAAAAAAATTGAGATGAAAAAAAGCACGATGATAACAGAAGCGTTTGCAATGAGAAAAAGGTTGAAAGAGATCTAAATGGGATAAGACAAAAAAATTTCACATTTAAGAAATCCGTGTCATAACTACAAATACAACAGGGAATAATCAGAAAAGGCAATGAAGGGGGACACAGAAGTTATGAGGCAGAAATGAACAAACAACTCAGAGGAGGAAGAGAGCGAAAATAAAATGAGTCGAGGTCGGAGGCTGGGGAACTGAACCGAGGAGAGGTCATTTTTCTTGGAGTGCAGAGGCATTCCTTGTGAGACAGTTGAGAAAGAAAGATCGACGAAAACCTAAACACATAACGGCAAATAATTAGTGTACTACACGATAAATCACCCTTTCTAGATGGACCTTCAACTCTTTCAATTCCCTTGAAAGGCACTTGAAGGTCAAACTATCGCTAGCTCACTTGACAGAGCAAATCCGCATCTTTTCACGTAGAAGCCACCAAGCGGAAACCAGCAGTACGAGTCACACAGCTACCAATTACAGAACATTGCGCGGCACTAAAAGCATAAATTTGGAATTAGCGCGAGCTGCGTGTCAGTGAACGGCTGAATTGCTGCGTACTAATTGTGCCCTGGAGGTGCTGTACGCTTAGAAATCCCTGGTGAACTCGCAAATTTTTAGCACTTCCGGGACACTTGCCTTTGAAGCACGTGTCTCGGCTTTTGTGACATCACCGCGAGCGGAGTGCTTCGTCGCCTCGCCCACGCGGAATCTCCAGTGGTTAAGAACGTGTCCCGGAAATGCTAGAGATAGCCGCTGTTCCCCAGAAGTTTCTTGCGATTATCTGAATGAGCGTAGTATCAAATGCCATTTCTTCTACCTGGCGCCGTATCTGCGGGATTTTTGTTGAGTAATAAAGCGCGATGCTGGCTGCGGAGGTATCCTGACTCCAGACTCACGCTGCGTTTTGCATTATAGCATGTGCTGCAGTGCCCATGAACGATAATGAGATAACATGGTCAAACTTGTGAGTTTCCGGAAAGTATCCTGCGGATAAGGAATACATTTTGAAATCAGCAGCTTGGCTTTGACTACTACATAGCACTCAGATGTGTCCACTAACAGACTTTTTGTAGGTAGTTTAGTCTTGGTTATAGCTCTAATGATGGTGTTCAAATATTGATTCGGATGCTAAACTATACCCAACCAGACTTCCAAAATTGAAGGATTATCGTAGATCCCTCGTGACTGGCAGATAAATTTTTGACGGTTACATTCTATAGGTTAACAACTAACTAACAGCCGTGCAGAAAGGTTGAGTTATTTTATGAATTGGTTTCATTACCTGAGAATAATTTGCACTTTTACACGGCTTTTCAGAGAGGTGTTCTGAATTGTTTGCTTTGATCTGACAACAAATCATTCAGGAAAAATCAACTTGTTTCCACTAGTTTCTTCTGTTTTCCAAACTTCATATCATGTCCGGTGAGATGACAGTAGTTGCTGATGTAGCTTAGAAATTCCCTGACTTTACTTACTCAAAGGCTACTTAACGAAGGCGATGATGAAGGCGCAGAAGCAGTATCAGTTAAGTAGGCGCGAATGCCACGCGCGCGTATCTTCACCGATGTAAATCCTGCGCCTCATGCGCTCAGTTGATAAAGCGGCATTCGCATCCAAAGATATTGCGCCTTTCATGCAACAGCCTGTGGATGCTCAGACGGCCTGTCCTCACGCAGCTGCAAGCCATAGCAAGTTGCCGTTGATCTATGCCACTCGCTTCTAACATCCACGATCTTCTTGGTGGTCGCTGGGGACTGCGCTCGAAAATCCCAAATACAGAATTCGAAACCAGCTGATTTTTCAGCGTCCATAAGTTCCACATCTGCCCATCTGTGGTCTGCCCATATGCAAAGTCTCGAGAGATGTTGCTTATGCCGGCCATTTCTCAGAAGACTGCACTCAAGCGCTCTCTTAGTCCACTGAGCTTTCCATGACTGTAGTGTTGGCCCAGTTTTAGCAGAGCGCCAAGGCAACGGTCGAGTCAAACAGGTGGACGCTAGTTCCGCTACTTCAATTCGTCGGTGGCTATCCTTAGAAGCGCGGAGGCGGCTCTGGCTGCTCTTCTTCTCCTATTTAGTTCTTCTCTCAAATCGTTTTCCATGTTGACCGAACGTCTGCAAAAGAGGTTTCCCATAAACTAGTCTTCTACCGATTCATAGCCCGATCTTCTCCTCTACTTCCTTGATCCTTCAGCATCGCCTCCGCCAATGTTTTTCGAGAAGAGAAGATGTCGCCCGCAAAATGAAGATCAAAGGGGAATGCCCATCATCTTGTACGCCTCTTTCGTCCTAGTTCAGTGACGCGTGAAATATCACAAGGCCGCAGTGAATAGCTTTGGCAAAATTGTGTCGCCTTGTCGGACCACCTTATGATGAGGGGTTGATGGAATAGCTGCATCATCAACGGAGGTTACGACGTGAGACAGTTGATTCCGGCATTTTAGACATTAGCGTCCAACATGCCTCCTTCTACGCCCCTCGAATCCGTCTGGATGTGATCCATGCAGCTGAATACTAGAATCCTGAAATCTGTAATATAGTAGACGTCATCCATCTAGTCACCTCGGTGCGATGTGTGTTACTGCACAAAAATTTTGAATCCTGGATGAGGCGCTGAAGTCCCGCCGTACCGTGCTTACACCAAGTGTACAGTACGGCTAAAATTTAACGCCAAACTGTCTGTTTTTCATATTTTCATGCTTTATTCTGTTTTTAGCTTCACACATGGTCTAGTTTTCAGTTATTTGTCGTTCTAAAATGCCATGCATGCCGTTTCAGATCGAATATCTCAAAACTTATTTTACTTTCAGGAAGAGGCAGATGGGCAAACTTGCAAAATTGAAGTAAGTCTGCTTTCGCCAGTAGTGTCGTATGTAGAAGGAGCAGACTATCTTTTGAGCAGTATTACTTTCACTTCCTTCTCATTAATATTGAAAACTGTGGTTTTTAATGCTGAGTATAGATCGAAGAAAGTTGAAACTCGTACTGCCTAACAGATACCCTACTCTTTCTAAAAGCAAACCTACTTTAAAAGCTTGCAAGTTTGCCAATCTTCTGCCTCCTCCTGAAAATAAAAGTGATAAATTTTGGGATACTTGATCTGGAACGGCATGCATGGCGTATAAAGACAACATGTTATCGAGAGCTAGACCATGCGTAAAGCTAAGAGCAAAAAAACATCAAAATACGGAAAATAAGCAGTATGGGGTCAAATTTTAGCCGTGCTGTGCACTTGGTGTAAGCGACCCCAGCGCCTCACCCAAGATTTCAAATTTGTGTAATAACACCATCGCACCGAGATGACTAGACGAATGACGTCTACTATAGCTTGTTCTTGGGGTTGGGCTTCATCCACTGTCCTTGATATGCAGCCTCTTACAGCACGCACAGCAGGCATGTTGTTGCTAGTTCCTGAAATCTTCCCTCCCCTTCTTGAAGAGAAGGACGGTCCCTGATCTCCATTGCTCAAAAATCCTTTCATTCTGAAGATAAGACGTTAGATGCGGCGCGGAACCTCGTGTAGACTTCCTGCGGCTAGCAGAAGTTTGACAGAAGGGTAGTCTTGTATTCAAATCCTACCACAAAGTTTTTCGTCTGTCAAGCAATCCGTGGTAATTTTCGAGCGCTCCAAGTACTTATCACGCACACTGAGACACATTTTTCACAGCTTCGCAATCCCTTTCAGAACCAGATCGTAGTGGTACGTTGGGTCCTACTCGGCCAGTCACAACTTGATATGAGCTCCTCCTCGGTCACCGCAGTAACCTTCCTTTTCTCATGACGTATGGCCCATCTTCATTTCAATTTTTTACTAATTCGTACTTTAGCTCGCCAATTGGAGCCACTTAATGTCTTAATAGTTCAGGGTTGGAACCATTGAGACAATAAGTCCTGCCTCGGGTTGGTGAAGAAGTGGTCGATCTCCGCATGAGTCGTAGCTTCGGACAATTTTTACGTCCAGCGCCGATGTTCTTTCTACATAAAGATGAATTTTCATGGAAGAGTCGTGCGACGGAGAAAGCTTAACAATACGTTTGCCGTTTTCGTTTCAGAGCCCATATCCAAAATTTCTCGTCTAATTCCCTTCTAGTGGCATTCCGATTCTCGAATCAAAGCTGCGCAGGACAGATTTGTGGAATGACTTTTTGTTGCGAAGACCTCCCCCATGCCTCTCGTGGAAGACATCTTGTTTTGTTTCGTTGACTGCTGATGTTGAAGAGTAGTAGTTGACAATGCTGACGTGGAGCGTAGACGTACTGCAGCCACTCGAGCTGATGGGATTTCAGATGAACTGAAAAGATGGACAATAGATGGGTGGGCAACAAAGCCAACATCCTTAACTTTCGTAATGGGAACTTTCTCACCAGATTGATGAAGGTTTTATAAAGTAAACTGACGCACATCCTTCCTTTTGTTTTTCATCTCCCGTAGAACGATGACGTGATCCGCAGCGTCGAGAAGAGCGTGGAGATCGACGTTAGTGGAGACTGTCCTGGGACGCTGTGGTTCAAAGCACGAGGCAGTTTCTTTGCCGTGTCGTCGCAGACGTGTCGTTTTTCTCCGATTCAAAAGGCGCTATGACCCAGACATCGTTCTTGTTACCAATCGTAAGATCCGACGTGCAGGGTTTTTCCTTTTTCTTCTTGTTGTACGCGAAAGAGACTTTTTGAGATATGAGCAGATTACGGTTGCAATTCGCGCTCTTACCTTCCATGGGGCGATCGCCGTCTCTGTAAGGCCTCGGGCCACTGTACAAAATACCAGCGCTGATGTTTTGACCTACCGTCGTACACGCACAGTAAGCATATTAGAATCCTGAAAGCATAAGAGCATTTTCGTAATTAGCATGTCAAATATCCCTGAGGGCCAAGTTTCAGCGAATTTTGAGGTTTCCCAATATTGGACACTCAAGTGAGATGGTCATTTTCGACATGCTACCTTCGGTTCAAAGTAGAGTAAACCAGTCACTCATTACAAGCTGCTACACTTCTCATTAGAAATCCCACTTCAATTAACCCCCAAACTCTAGAATTAAGAGCAAGTCAAAATCTCGTTTGTCCCATATTTCGCTTTCAACTTCTCAGACTACAGAAGACCAATCCCGCTCAAATTAGTTTTGTGAAAGTTAAGAGGATTAGGATATGGAATATAATTGTTCTTGCCGCCTTCCCTCGCGATCCACGTAGTAGCACAGACCCAGCATATTACCGTAGTCCAATATTTTCGCAATGTTTTCCATTTGCTTAGCTAAGAAAAAAAGTCTATCTTTTTCCCTAGAAGAAACAATTTTCCAGGAAATTACTGCTATATGGAGAAGAAGGTTTAGCAGTAGCAACCATATGAAAAAGACAGAGATTTGAATGCTTTAAAGGTAAGTTAATGGAGTGTGGCACAACCCCTAAATGAAAACCCCTAAATATTAGGTTGTAACGTAAGTCTTGCGACACTGTAACTTCTTGCGGCGATAAGTCATGCAGTTCACATTTCCAATAGAGATCCAGATACCATTCGATAGAGCAAAGCAAGCTCTACAAAATGGTTTGCAAAAGTTCGCTTCAACTTTGACCTACTTTAAGTTTGCATCCAAAATGTGATTTGCATTGAAGCCTCAGAAAATCGGGAAAAATTCATATCTTCGTTCGAAAAAGTCTTACGAACCTCCAACTTGCTGAAAAAATTGTACACTACATCAGACACTCATATGTATCGTTCCTGAATTTCTTCCTCATTCAGAGATTGAGAAAACGAAAAATCCCAAGTTATTACAAAAACGAAGCTAAGCTGTTTCCATTCATGTAAACATATAATACAATCCCTTAGAAGTATAACCGTAAATTCTTAGCTTTCAATAAGATCTAGTTTTCGAAAATTACCAAATTTAGCTCTCCTCACTCAGGTTTTCCATGCTAAAATCAAAATTTCTCGAAGACTAGAGTTTGTAGAAAGCTGAAAATTACGGTTATACTTCAAAGGGATTGTATTATATGTTTACATGAACGGAAACAGCTTAGATTCGTTTTTGTGAAAACTTGAAAATTTTCGTTTTCTCAATTTCTAAATGAGGGAAAAATCCAGGAACGGTACATATGAGTGTTTGATGTAGTGTACAATTTTTGTGAGCAAGTTGGAGATCGATCCATAGGATTTTTTTGAACGAAGATATGAATTTTTCGCGATTCTTTGAGCCTTCAGTGCGATTCACATTTTGGATGCAAACTTAAAGAAGGTCGAAGTTGGGGCTAACTTTTGCAAACCATCTTGTAGAGCTTGCTCTGCTCTATCGAATGGTCTTTGGATCTCTATTGGAAATGTGAACTGCATGACTTATCGCCGTAAGAAGTTAGAATGTCTCAAGACTTACGTTACAACCTAATAATAATAGACACATCCCATTAACTTGCCTCTAAAAAAATTTTAGCAAACAAAATACATATAGTTTGATAGCCTGAGTCTTGTAGTTTTCATAAAAGTAATTTAGGCCTGATTTATCTTCATCGCTTTAAGTGAAAGCTGGTGAGGGCAGCCATTGGAAGCGAAAATGGAACAAACGAGATTTTGGCCTGCTTCTAATTCCATAGTTCGATGATTATTTGAAAGAGGATTCATGGTAAGGGAAAATAGGGACTAGTGCCTTGTATTGAGTACAAAAAGAGTCAGCTAATTCACTTTTGAAATATAGTTAATCATCTTCGAAAATGTTCGCTTCACTTGGGTGGTCCAATATTGATCCTCAGAATTTGCTAAAACTTGGCCCATGGTGGTTATTTGACGTGATAACTACGAATATATGCCTAATTATGCATGATAGTGCCTTTATGTC
This sequence comes from Cylicocyclus nassatus, assembly GCA_958299035.1. Classification (NCBI taxonomy): domain Eukaryota; kingdom Metazoa; phylum Nematoda; class Chromadorea; order Rhabditida; family Strongylidae; genus Cylicocyclus; species Cylicocyclus nassatus. The sequence continues at coordinate 54,112,973 of CATQJL010000316.1, read as the reverse complement.
ATGTCTACGGAAGAGAAGATGGAGGGGGAATCGTATCCAGCGCTTGTGTGCCACACCTCTTATCGACCCTGATAGTGAGCTTTGACATAGTATTAGGTTGTGTAATAAGTTCTGTCCCATTTTTTCTTTTGATTTTTTCTCAATATTTTGCGCAATGCTCTGCAAATTGTTTATAAGCATTTGAAAGCTCTAAGCCTTCTCTACTAAAACTTTCATCTCGGTTCTCTACATCAGAGGAATTGAAGAAGTTTTACAGCGTCAAATTGGAAAGTCAAACAGGGAAAAAGTCCATTTTCGACGACTACATTACGTCGCCCTCCTAATTATTCAGAATGCCTAGGAATAAGCTCGAAGAATTTGCTACACGTAAGCAAAGAATGCTCTAGTTTCTATTGCGCTTCAGAAGTGCTGAGACTTTTCAAAAATCATTTCTGTAGATTTCGAAAAAGTCTTCTTTCTAACTCCTTTTCAACGCTGGTGTTGGGCATCATCTGAAGGATTCTGGGGGAAGACGGTAACGGATCATGCAGAAAAGAAAGAAGGGATGGTTTGTGGCTTCAAAATTATCAAATTCGTAGGATAAATGCTCAAAATTCGAATTTTGAGGACCACACAACTTGGGTGCGCGAAACGGCGAACATCGCCGTGACAAAGTCTTGTCTTGCCGACTTTTTAAAAAAATGTCATTAGATAGCCGGTGGAAGGAAGGGAACATGCGCAAACAGTGATAGAATAAGTGTAAAAGTTTGATAGATTGTTTTGGTTGTTGTCAAGCTTGCTTAATAAGTATTACCAATGACGAGAAGGATTTGGAGGAAAAAAGATGTCGAAAATTAATTTTTCGGCTTTTTGGATTTCTTGTTTCAATGATGAAAAATCTTTTTCATTTTCCTACTATTAGGTCGTTCCGAAAGTAATGTCGCTTTTTTCAAAACTACGCCACATTTCGTGGAACAAAGATGTGTAAGAGATTCTGGTAGCATTTGATGCAGCATTTCATTCTCTTTCTAACGGTTATATAACTACCGCACAAAATTGAATCACCTTTGGGGAAGTTATCGGAATCTGCGACCCATGCTTTTTAAGAAGGTTAAGTTTCACCATTTTTCCAAATTTTTACAACAACCCCCGGAATGAGTCCAGGTTATGTATGGATAGAGCAAACCCTACGGGAAACAGCACAACTTTTTTCTACTTTTCAGAGCTCGTCATAATTTCTGTATAGATTTTTTGATGGAACCACCGAATTTTAGCAGGCTCGTTTCAGACACAAATGCATTAAACACCAAGAAATCGTCGGATTTTGAAGCTTACAAAAATGGATTATGGTTTTACACTAATTTTACAAAGCAAATGAGCGTTTACCGCTTCAGATTAGCAACTTTCGAAAATTCCGGGTACAGCCGGAGGCGCCCTGGCAAACCTGAATTATGATGATTTGTTCTCAGAAAACTTGATGGAATCGGAAACCAAAAACAACTGGTAAAAAGAGGAGAAAAAGCTGCGTCGAATGACACCCAAGTTGCTTGCCGGTTGTTGTTCTGTGAGGTTTGAGTTGACCAAATATGGAATTTGATGGCATTTCAAAACTGATTCCAGAAACTCTAAGAGGCAAGCTAAGGAGAAGAAAAAATTGCTCTGTGTCCTATAGGGCTTGCTCTATTTACCTGCCGCTTGTGCTTCTTCGGAGAACAGGTACAAAAATTTAGAAAAATTGCCGAACTTGACCATGGCAAAAAGCATGAATCGCAGATTTTGGTAATTTTTCGAGAGCTCATTGAATAATACGCAATGCAATCACAACCGTTAGAAAGAGAATGAAATGCTGCATCGAATGCCCCTAAGATCTCTTGAAAATATTGATTCCTTGAAATGTGGCGTTTATTTGAAAAAAGCGACATTACTTTCGGAACGACCTAATATATTGAGGAATGATGCATATGAGCCTGCAGAGCAGACTTAGAGCCTCTCAAAAGCATATACACTTTATCTCAAATATAGTCAATGTTGTCAAGAAAAAACTAAAACAAAAATTGGGACAGAACTTATTACACGACCTAATATTTTGACAGGGCCGAGCGGAGCCGGGTATGCTAGCTAGTTATAGTAAAAACCCAACATTGTTGTCTTCAACCACGGTTGCTCCAATCTGTGCATGAGCGTACTTTATTTACTTCTAATTTTTAGCGCCTATCCAAATATCTAATTTAGTAAGTCAAAAAGTGGGCAACGATGCAAGACTGCTTCAGCCTTTTTCTCATAAATCAGTAGTACTCAATGAAGCATGACTAGTCAATGCACAATCATTCTGCACCTAGCTTAAACCGAACAACTCTTTGGGTCAAAATGTAGAGAAAATGACTATCGAAAATCAAGCCCATCAGTTCCTGTCGCGGATTGGGCACCCAGCTCCCCACGCCAGTGAATACGGCTCACCTGCATCGGCGTATGGGAGCCGGGGACCCCCTCCGTGAAAGGCTTCACGTCACTTGGGGCGGTAGCTAGCCTGCACTAAATGCTATTATGCCTGCCACACGGCATAACGCCTGACTCTTAGGGGCCCTGAGCTACCGGCTCACCTAGTACTAAATGCAGTCTGGGGCGTTAACTCCATTCCCACTACTGACACTTGGGGCATGCTATCACCACATGGCACTAGCCGGCATAGTGCCAGTCTTCTCACGGATCTAACCTTCTGGGCCGGTAGTAATCCCCCCGACCTGGCGGCAGGTCAAGTTGACAGCTCGCTGGCACCTTTTCCGTGAGGTGGCCAGAAAGAGAGACCCCAAATGTAGGCCGTCCTAGGCCTTTTTCCAAAAAATTTTCTCGATAAAGATGCCGCCTCGACTCTGTAGAAAACTTCATAAAAGTCTGCGGCTCCAGAACTCCTCCTTGAGTAAAATATCTGGAATCGCAAGAGGAGCTGCCGGCAACTTCGCGAGGTCAGTTGCCGGCAACCTGCCGGCAGCTCACCGAAATCCGCGAGATGGCAGCTGCCGGCAGGTCAGAGAGCACGGGAAATAGAGTGCTCTTTTGAGAGAGGGAGCTTCCGGCATCTCGACGTGCCCCTACCACGTCGAGGTGGTGGCACCTTTCCCGACGGCGTCTGTGAAAGTGCGTTGTGCAGCCTTGCGGGCGACGCGGCTAGAATGCCGCCTTCAATCACTTCGCGGAATATTGGGATTTTCATGAAAAGCTCTCGTTTCCTCTTCATTTCTGCTGCTCACGTCGTGTTTGATGCTTGCAGTTCGTTTCAAATGGTTAATTTCAGGAGGCCTGAGAAGCTTGGGCCTCCCAGGGCCACCCCCCCCCCTCACCCCTTTTGAGATGGCGATAGAGACGTGATCCGCTCACCAGTTGCAACATCACAAAAGAAGCGTTGTCAAAGGTAATTTGACGTTTTTTCTTTGATTCTACGACTAGATGACTGATTTAGGCAGCTGAAGCTGTGCATTTATTGCGCCCATACACATTTGACATTAGGTGCAATCCCGATTGTTTCTCTAATACTGTGAAACATGCTTCTGGAGAGGATCTGGAAAAGCTTTCAAGAAAAGATTTCAGGATTTCTCCTCGTAAGGTTGCGACTAAGGGACTATTTCTACATTTTTTTTTTGTTTGAGTTTCTCTGCTTGATTTGGAAATTTCTTTTGAAGATGTTTTTGATGGCATTTTTGCATATTTAGGTTAATTTGATGACTTCCGTCTATGGAGTTATGCCAGTGAGCTCGCTCAAGCTCTTCGACTCCTTGCTCGCCCCTTTCCTATATATTTGGCGATTCAGCCGACTCTGCCCTCACGAGCATCGTCCAGCGCTTATGAGTGAGCGTTGCACAGGATTGACCATGCATAAACAACCATTGAATATGTGGGTATTATAATTATCGCAATGGTGCAAGCATCAGGAGCAGCACTGCTTGTTCAAATTAACCTTGCCCACTTTGCTTTCTCAAACCTACATTCCTGCAGCAATTAGACTTTTCTATCGTGCTCGATACTTGTTGCTATTTGCACATGGAGAAAATCATCCGTTGATGGCTCAAAGTGATGTAAGTCCGCTTTTTTTTTCTATTACGACTTATGTTTGCAACATATCTTCGATTTAAAGGAACACCGGAGTCATTCTCTTTGCGCAATCCTCCTACCAAGATGTCGCATGGGACGACATCTCATCGAGAGCATAATGTTGTGAAGGACAGCACAAGCCATTAAGATTTTTGCCGCCTTCTCTGGATGCAAGCGCATTTTCGTTTGCAATATCCTGAAGCAGCCCTTCCACTTCCCGAACACACACTCGACTACAACCCTCATCTTTTTGTGGGTGCTGTTAAATCGGCGTTGTGCCCGGTCTTGAGGGTTCCTGTACGGGGTGAGGATCTCATTACTATTTGAGAAGCCTGAATCCCCGATCAGGCAATAACCCTCCGGAACAGCTCCTTCTGCGAATGCATCATGTAGACGGCTATATCTGTACACGGTAGCATCATGAACAGAACCTGGATAGTTACTGTTTATGTAGATGAATCTACCGCGGGCGTCGACAACGGCTAGGACGTTGATGGCGCAGAATCCTTTACGGCAATAGTATTCCCACCCTGAGTTGGCCGGCCTCAGGATGGGTACAAGTGTGCCGTCGATGGCTCCCACGATGTTCGGCAGCCTTCCCAATCGTGCGAAGCCATCGGCGTTTCTCCGGCAATAGCGCTCGTCGTTGAGATGGCACGGAATGAACTTCTGCACTATTGCCGGGTTGTTCAGTGCCTTCACCACATCCTCCACGGCGTTCGACACCGTCTTTTGGCAGACACCAATCGTGTCTGCCAGGACGGCTTGATGGGCATTCGTGGCGAAGTAGCGTAGGGCGATGATCACCTGCAAACAGTTGATCAGCTAGTTTTTTTAAGAACGTTAACTTTCCAACACCACTAATTCTTCTAGACCGCTTTGCACCCTCCCCATCATTGCTTTTATGATTTGGCCCTGCACCATGTTCTCTATATTGTGAACGCAAAATCATGACCCTAAACGGGATTCTAACCCTCGATGTCTGGCTTGAACTGCCGAACTGCTTACCCACTAGGCCATTTCCGACTCTGAGAATGAATATGTGGAAAACGCAATCGAAAGACTGAAGTGCAACACGGACTGCGCACATGCATTGCATATCTCTTTATGCTGCTTCAATAACAGTACTTATCGATGCGCAAACAACTAACCTTGTTCTCAACGTCCACGCTCCAATTGTCGATGCTCTCCTGGGCCATTAAAGGCTTGAGCAGGTCGCACAGTCGTCGCAAATGAACTTCTCTCATCCGGAACTTCCTCAGAATCAGCCCTTGATTCGAGGTGAAGAGGCGAAGAGGATGGAGTCGTCCGTAGCGGATGTTTCGGTGCCTCCTGCTCGGTGCGGCATACATAAGAATAGGAAGCATGTCTGAATAATAAACTTGTTATGACTCTGAGGCCATGTTAATGCAGTTTGCGACAGTGTTTTTAAGAAACGATTCTGAAGAAGAGAAGAATTTATACAAGAATCTAATGAAACAAGCAATGAAGACAAGAGAAAAAGAGCGAGGCCGTCTTGGACAGGATACTTCGAAGTCCAAAGTATACCACTAGTGGCATCGATCATGTTCAAGCACAGGATTCGGAAATTCAAACATATCCCAGCGTTGTTTTCTATGTGCAAAGCATGTGCGTGTAGTCGACAGTGCGCCGGAGTTCCAAGTTGATGCATACAAGTTCGAACGCGCGTGGTGCGGATGTTTTGCGGCGGCCCGGCAAATCCAAGCACTATCGTTCGCTTCGCCACCACACACAGTGTGCGTGTGGTCGATCGGTTAGTGCGCCGGCGTTCGAGGTCAATGCATGCAAGTTCGAGGGCGCGCGATTCCTATGTTTTGCGGCGCTCTGCTTGTTGGCAGTTTAGGAGCTGCCGGCGGAGTTGGCATCTTTCCGCGATGTGTGCCAACTTGCCGGCATCTATGATGCCACCAGGTAGGGTAGATTACTACCGGCCCTGCTGGACTGTAGATGATGACGACAAAACATACAACACGATATTACTCGGGGCTGCAACCGAGTTGCAGTCCACCGCATCGATCAATAACCACAAGTTATCAACTACCCACCATTTATCCTTAAAGGCGGTACATCGGCAAAATGAGACCCGTGACAAAACAAGGCCACAGGGTAGGAGCCCCCATAATGGAACCTATAGGCCAGAGTTCGATCTTCCTCTGCCACTTCTAACCCTCGAAATTTCAAAGCGAAAGCAGCGCTCATCTCCTGTCCTCTCCGAACCCGCCCACCCATGGACGAGTGAACGCGAAGCCCATCATGGCGAAGACGCAGAAAGTCGTTGCGGGACCTCATGCTTATAGCATTGCGGCTGGCGCTCTGACCGCGGAAGTCACTCGTCCATGGGGTGGGCGGGTTCGGAGAGGACAGGAGATGAGCGCTGCTTTCGCTTTGAAATTTTGGGGGTTAGAAGTGGCAGAGAAAGATCGAACTCTGGCCTATAGGTTCCATTATGGGGGCTCCTACCCTGTGACCTTGTTTTGTCACGGGTCTCATTCTGCCGATGTACTGCCTTTAATACAGACCCCACACTCAAACACAAGGGAATCAAAACAACCAGCCAGCTGTTAGAAACCTAGGGGCCAGCAATATCGGAATCCCCCCCCCTCGTGGCGGTGTCGCCGGCGTGTGCCAGGGGTGAGCGCGCACGGGTTTACCCCGACTGCGGGGTTGCCTGTCTTCCATGGCGTGGATGTAGATGACGCATGAGTTGGGGAAGGCGCTGTATCGATCGATGGCTTGAGGTTGGAACCCGACCGCTCACGATGGCGACAGCAGTGAAGACTGACTACGTGACTAATTTGAAAGCTGCGCAGGTGGAGAGGTGAGAGGCGGGACAGCGCGAGGACGGCGTTTTGGAACTTCGCAACGCGACGGCGGCCTCCTCTCAAGGAAGTCGCGAATCCGCGACAGTTTCTACTGCTCTTCATGGTGAGAAAACTTCAAATCAATCAATTTGTCGGAGAACTCCGCTAAGGGCAGTGCGAATCTTTGCGAAAGGTGAGGCAGAGGTGGATTCGAAACCGTAGTATTGGCTTGTAACTGTCTTGCATCAAACACATTAATACTACATTGAACCATATTTATCTTGAACTTTACATGGGTTAGTGACATTCGATACGAGGCAGCCTCTACAAGATGGCTATCAAATTTCACTCCACCTTTGATTCACGCGAAGTTTGAAACCAGAAAAAGCTAGAAAGATGCAACTGTCCGAAAAAATCAAAAAAAGATCGAAGTTTATTCAAAAAAAAAAAATCCTGCAAACCTGCATTTGCATAAGAAATATGCTCTTCGAACCACATGTTTGAATGTATAGTTACCGTATCTTTTACCTTTGCGGAACTAAAGAAAACGACAAGTTTTATGCTTTTGTTAAAGCATGTGATCTGTTCCACCTAATGATTGCATTCTGGTCATTTTTCAGCGACTCCAAACAAAATTTGATGTACAATTTCTCCTTCTTCCTAGAAGTAGTGTTTTTGTTCCGAGATTATTGATAGTTGCTCGAATGATCGTCACAGGCTACAACTCATAATTTTACCCACCTCTAATTTAGCTATTTTCAAAATTTTTATCTCTAAGCGTTGGGAAAAATTACAAATTTATCATTTTTGCGAAGTCGTAAAGTACGCAAACGCTTCAAATTCCCACAAATCTTAGGAAGAAGGTCAATCATAATATCGTTAATTTAGCAAAGCAATTGAGTGTTTGCCGCTTCGGACTACTGAATTTAGAATTTTGCGGGCACAACTTGGGTTGTGTTTAGAAAGTAGATTTAGAAATTTTATCCTTGAAACTCTAACGAATCAGTAAGAAAAAACTCAAGATTGTTTCGAAAGTTCTTCCCTTTTTTCCACCTATCATAGAAACTCACGAAATAAAAAACAGGCAAACGTTTTGAAACTATTCGACACAGGTTTTCTTCTTTCTCTTTTTAGCAGTCATGCTCCTGCGCTGATTACACTCGTAGTTACTGAAAGAATTGCCAAAATCTCAAACACATGTTTTCTACCATGTCCAATTCTGCCAATTCTTCAGAATCTTCAATTTGAAGTTTTGTAAAGGCTTTGATGGCAGACAGATAGCGTAAGCAAAGTGCAATAACAACACATTTTTTGGCATCTCCCACTGGTTTCTCACAATCAGTATTTTCTGCGACAACTGTTTTAAAGCCATCACTTTTGCGAAGTCGCAAAAACACAAGCACTTCAAACACCAACGAATCTTCGGAATTCAAAATTTCAAAAAATTGATTATGATTATACGCTAACTTTAGAAAGCCCTTGAGCGCTTGTCGTTTCGAAATGTCAAGTTTTTCATTTTGTGAGTATAGCCTGGGGCGGGTTGAATTCCAAGAATTATGACAATTTTATCAAAATTTTCTTGAATTCCGAAGAGAAAACACCCACTAGAAAGAAAAGAAGCTCCATCGAGTGGCACCTTAGTTGTGCGCAGTTTGATCTATGTGTTTTGAGATGACCAAAAGTGGAATTCAATGGCATCAGAAAACTAGTTTCAAAAATTTTGGAAAGCCAGGTATAGGTGCCAAAAATACAGCATTGCATGGCACTTTGTGTCGCCATCCGACTGCTATCACGGCTCTTTTGATAAACGTAGCTAAATGTTATTTTAAGAGATAATGCTAACCTTTCAAGAATATTTTTGCGAGGCAGCGATTTGAAAAAGAGTACTTTGGCTTGCGCGGGATCCTAAATATCAGACAATGTCTTCCAATTGATTTTCAAAACCATTTTCAAAAATCAGCCATGGTTATCTTTTACGTGTCATAGTGAATTGTTTTTCCTAGAAGTTTTGAATGTCTGTTACCAATGTCGAACATGAGATTACTGGTCGTACGTAAGTAGGAGAACGAAGCCGCCAGTTTAAACCGCCTTTTGCGGTTAACTGGTCCTTTTGCAGTGTCGTTGCATGTCCACCCGTCGTATGCAGGTATTTTCGCAAATCAGGTTATGTATCGAACGTTCGTTCTATAATAACTCTTTTGTGCAAAAGCCTTCCGCCTCCCTTTGAACCATGCTGTAAAGCTAGTCAACCTGCAATTTACAGCTTGGAGCGCACTTGCAGTTTTTTCTCACTGTAGGGTTACGGTGGAAACATTTAGCTTACAGCATCATTGTAGCCCTGTTTAGAAGAAACTTTTCAAAGAAAAAACCCAAAGAATGTTTATCAGGGCTTCCAGCGCGCTAATTCCATAAGGCCCCGGACAGACTGCGATTTGATCGTCGCGACTCAATCGCCGGCATTTCCATTCATTTTCATTTCACATTCAGAAATTTCGGGCTGGAAAAGTATCACAACAGAAATGCAAGTTGATCGGCATGGAATGATGTTGTAACAGTGTCTCCTCGCGATTTGGTCGCGACGATCAAATCGCGTGAAGTCTGTCCGGGGCCTAACCCAACTCTTACGAGTTTCTGAAGCTTTTAGATTGATGTAATCAGAAGATCCAGAGGATCGTAAAACAGCCTTGCGATTCACTTGGCATCTTATGAACGAAGCACGGATAATTGCAATGTTTTCATTCTCTTTGTCTTGTCAGAATAAGCCCCTCAAACTCGAATTAAAATTTTGTATTATTTCAGTAATGCAGCGCCCGGTGGCTCGTTCCATTTGGTGAACCGAAGTTCAATCCAGCCCTACAAAATTATTCAATAAAGGAGGAATCTTTTCTTACGAGAAATAAGATCAAACATTCGATATATTATTTTGGGATATCCTTTACATTCTTACAGTTCGTAAAGAAACGAATTCTGGCAGACGCAATCGGGACTATGTGATAGTACAAAGTGTAAGTTTGAGTTCGTTCAGCTGCAGAGCAGAAAGTTGAAAAGAATTCATTTTTGCCGTTTTAAAAAAGTATTAATCTGATGTATTTGATTCTCCATTTTTGAATGGAGGTCTTTTTCAATCCAGAAAATGTATGCAGAGTTTGTTTACAGCACCCCAGGATATATAATACACGAGCCCATGTTTCGCAATGGTTTTTTCGTGGCAATGGTGGAAATGTTGGTGCCATTCATTTTGGCGCATCCTGTATACATCAGAAGATGTGAGGCACGGAGATGAGTTAGATAGTTTCCTTGCGTTCAGAGTTCGTCACCTCCAGATATGGCTTATACCACCTGACTCAGGTGACCATCGCGTTTTTCTTGCACAAATCAAAGCGGTATTGTACTATACAATATACTTCAGAGTCCTTGGGAGTGACTCATTGTTACAAAAACTTGAACTCGTTTGTAAAGTTGTTGAGTTAATGTGAGAACATTTGGCAATCCGTCCTTCCTTGCGTCATTTGATCATGTCAAACTACTTTATTATTCTTCATCCAGTAAATGGACAAATAAGATTGCGAAGTTATGAAGTAAGATACACGTGTTGTTTAGGCCAAACGCCACATCTTGTTACGGATTCTATGCGTGTACTTAATTCGGTTGCTTTTCTCCTTTCGTTGACATTCCTTCTCAATGTTGGACGGCATGAACTTGAGGCTTCGGTGTTCAAACGTCTGTAATAATCGGATTGAATGAGTTTAATCTCAAAGAATGAGCACCTCAAGTGGGCAGAACTCTTTATCCACAGGGCATCCTTTAGTTAAATGGGTAATGGAATGATAACCGTGATGAAAAGCACTGTGGAACAAAATCTGAAAAATAGAGAATAGCACAAATCTTCGCGAGCTCGAGCCATGGGCGCAAAGCTGAGTTCTTACCCTAACAGCAGGACCCTCTTCAAGTTCCCACAGCTCCATAGCCACAGAAGCGGTGTACTTCGGCAAGCCTCCACGAATTACATCCATTTCATCACCGAAGGTTGTCAGGAGAGCTGCCACCGTAGTGTCATGCTGAAAGCTGCCAATATGCTCTATGGATTGATGCTCAGAGAAACAAACTGTTCAGCCACGACTGAACCTCTACGATCATAGCATACTTACAGCTGAATATGCATAGTATTTGATGTTCTTGATCCACGCACAATTATCTTTAGCAGCGTCAGCTTTGTTGCATTTGAGTTTGTGATTCATCAAATCCACGATTGTTCGGAGTAAAGGTCCTTCAAAATAGGGCATGCATGATAGTGCAGCTTTATATGGATCTTTATGCATGAAACATGCAAATTATCAATCAGGTGTTACTTTATTAATTACTACTTCATTTAGTTCTCACAAGTCGCTCTCCACATCCTTGTGTTTATCTTTTAAAAGTTTTTCAAAAAACCGTTTATGAAGTACGGGAAGGAAAATAACGTCGACTTGACTACTTTCTACTAAAATGTAAATATTTATGTTTAGATACGAGCACAAACTTGCCTATTTTCTACATCAATAGAAAACTTTGCTAATACACTATCCTCCTCTACCTATTTACAGCGTGAAGAGCAACAATGAGTAAATATCCCTATATTTATAATAAAATTTCCGATTATTGCTCAGAAAAGAATGCCTAGGGCTGTCGGCTGATTTACAAAGATATGCATTTCTGCTAATCTGTTTTTTATCTGGAAAACTCGGAAATGGCTGACCTCCTCGCAATCGAATAAGTTCTGGTAGGTATGGTTGAGCAATACCGTAGTTGTACTCATTGGCGGTCTGTGAGAGGTTCCTCAAGCGATGAGAAACCTCATCCGTCAACCAGTCCGGTTGGCTCATTCCATAGATTTTCTGAATGCATTGCAATTAGTCGCATTCTTTCCATTAAATGTTCTTCTCTACTAACTTCTGACAACGTCAGGTAGAAATCAGCAAAACAGCCGCTTTTGCTTCTAAAAATGGTTAGGGAGTTCCAAACTTTCTCGCGTCTTTAAAGGCAGCGTCCGGGCAAAAAGTCGATTTTGAGATTTTGTGCTTACCCGGGCCTATTCACTATGCTGAATCCGAAAATCCACATTGAAAAGCGCGAAAACGGCAAAAAAGGCTCTAAGGCAGGATGGAAATCGGAAGTGGGCGGGGTCTTCCCCACTGTGAATTTCGCAGTCCCAGCTTCTGGAGCAATCTTCCTAATTCCTCTAGCGCCCTGAGATCTCCACCGGCCAGGTGCGAATGCATGACTTGAAATCGGAACCGAGAAGATCGCTCTGGAAACTGAGCGTGAATTCACAGTGGGGAGGACTCCGCCCACCTGCTGATTTCTCTTCCGTGTTAGAGCCGTTTTTCGCCGTTTTCGCGCTCTCCAGTGTGCATTTTCGGATTCAGCATAGCGAATAGGCGCGGGTAAGCACAAAACCTCAAAATCGACTTTTTGCTCGGACACTGCCTTTAATCACTTTGTAACACAAGCAAGTGAATCGAAGAAGAATCTTCTTGGAAAGTATTTTACTTGGATCAAGTTAGGCATATGGCAATTTCTTTCAAACTTAGCTGTAATCGGTCACAGCTGACAGAAATTTTGGGTTCAGGGCAGTTTTGTTCAAACTGATGGCGCAGAAAGGAATAAGTTTGCCGCAAAATAAAGGAAGTGTGCGATTAATCTTTGAATCCTCCTCAATCGAAATGATCAAGATGGGAAACGACAATAATTTGTCCAAGATTTCGTCTTGTAGATTCAATAGACCAATTATACTTCCAAATTAAGCAAAATCTAATTTTTTAAGTCTCATTATCATGATAGTTTTTTGAACTCACTATTTCATTTGCTATGAATTTAAAACTAAAACTTGCGTCTTGCAACCTACCACGCTCGAAAAGTTTACGAATGATTGGACATAGGTCATAATAACTAGTTAGAAGCACGAAGAAGTAATTAAAGGGGCCAGAGAGTTTGAAGCTCCTCAGGTACTTCCATAATCAGAAGCGGCAAGCCTTTGCTGCCTCCTGCAGAACAACGACATGGTATTATTATTATTATTGTTGATTATTCATAGCTTTACTCTACTAGCATCTTCTTCACTTGTAGGATGAAGTGTATTCACAAGCAAACTTACTTCTATGTGATGTGCGTCATGGATTAGGTAAATGTTATTCAGGGTGACCTTCATCCCGGTTTTCTCGGAAAGAAAATCAAGAAAATCCTGAAAATAGTGAAACCTCTGGCTCTCGTAAATACCATTGTTTTGTTCTCATTTTACTACCTTGTTGTCTTCATTCAACTTGCGGAATTCTTTGCTGCTTCTTAGTTGCTCGTCCAACTGGTCAGCACGCGGACATGGGGCAAACACGTTGCCGGCCTAAGAATGTAGTAAATTCAAAATGAATTGACGAATCTATCGCCAACCCACATGATCCTCCTTTACCGGCAATGTGTGTACTGGGATAGGCGTCCACGCATGAGGCCAGCTAGATAAAGACTGTTTGCGATTTAAGCCCAAACACAGAGACACCTACTTTCCAAATTCAGGAAAGTCTTTGCCTGGCTCGCCCTCGTAGAACATACCGGCAAGGTTGGCGTAGGCCGAGATGAGCGTGCGATTTACATCAGTTGAACGAATGTAGATCTGCGAATATAAGGTTTCAGAAAAAAAATGTGTATCAGTTACGAGATAGAAAGGGGAATACGAAATTAATCTTACGAGGAAATATTTGAAATCGAAATTCTACCTCAAGCAAACTGCACACCATTAGATGCAGCATAAAACGCTGACTCTAAATCTGTCTTCCTTATCTGCAGACACTTTTGTGGACGAAATTATAAGCCGTTAAAAGCCATTATTTTGCTGAGAAATTGGGCGTGTAAAGGGCAAGCTTGGCCGTACAAAGCCATTTTCGACTCAGTGTTGGACCAAAACATGCAAATGGGTTACTTCATATGGGTCGTACCTAGAGGAACGCTAAAAGAGCAATAATGTGCCTAATTCTGCAGTTTTTACGCATGACTGTTTCCCAGTAAAACTGCCCATAACTTCACCTACAAAGGCGGTCTAAGATATGGAAGACAGATTTGAAATCAGCTTTCTATGCTGGATCGAATAGTATGCAGCTTGTATGGATTGGCACTTCGACTTCTGACCATTCCCCTGTCAGCAATTTCACCGCCTACAATAATGATATTGCGGCTTTCTCCATCATCTCACGATAAAGTGGGGAAGTTTCAAGTTTCAAAAAGCATTTACCTCCTTTGATCCATATCTTCTGCTCAAAAGCGGGTCTGTAGAATTGATATATCTTTTATGCAGAACTCTCCCGAGGGCATACTGTTGTCTCATTCCTAGCTAAAATTCGGATTATGAAATAGTTCAAATGAGATGCGTCTTTTCTCCTTACAGGTGTTAGTTCGCCCCAACCATTTGGCCAAGCATCTTCTTGATGTTTGTCTGTAGGATATGTCATAGTGGGAGCACGATCACCATGTCTCCAAACCTAAACTTTAAGTTTTTTCATCAGTATTAGGGCCACATAACGAGGGTACTTGTTCATACTTACTACTTGGACCATGATCAATTTGTCGTTTGGTTTCATCACCCGTGGATTTACAGGGATTGGTGGACCTATTGGTAACACCTCTTCTTGTACATGCGAAGAGAATGCAGCAGCTTTGGTAATCAAGTAGAACAGAATAAGCAGCATCATTGGACTGAAGTATTTTGGATTTCAGTGGAAATAGTTGATTCTCTGGGATAATAAGCAAAATTGGCGTAGGACAAACCGATGAAAATTCAAGCTGAGGATGTTTGAAGTACATACACCTACAAAGATGTCAGAAAGATCTTGTGCATTTAGTCATCGATAATATTATTGCGGAAGTGCAAAGTACTGTTAATCAGTCAAACAAGAGCATTTGTTCAAGTGATTAGATGGGTGATAAGATATATTCAAAGTAGCAAAATCAACGAAGTGATTTGTTTTATCTATTCCAAGTAGGGCTGGTCATACTCATAGAGGAGCAACCAGATAAAATTACAATGAAAATGAAAAGCGCGATTTACAAAAAATACTTCAGTAGGAAAGAGACATTTGCAGTTGATGAAAGCTTACTGCATGCAAATCATCGGAGATATTTCAACGCTTTCAAATGACTTACTTATTGATTACACTAAGTTATCTCCAAGAATATTCTCTGATTTCTCATGATATAAAAAAAGGAACTGAGGTGCTTGATTTTCTACATTTTCTGACATCAAAAAGCAGATGATAGAAGTCTACTTTTGAAACACATGTTACGCGAATTTTAAAGCGCGTCGTTGCTGTTGAGAGATAAAGAAAACACTGAGTGAACGATGTAATACATATGACCGTTGACCTGGCAAGATTAATGGCCGGAAGGCAATGGAGCACAAGTGCCAAGCCCTGAAGTAACGCAAGTAATTTGTTAGTGTGACCCACTCCTGCGATAAGGTCACATTTGTGGCGAAAACAAGAAAAATTGCAAAATTAAGACTTTTGTTTACCACTTGGAGATGCAAAAATGTGTATAGTTGTTGCATCGGGCAAAATACTCATTACTACTTGTGCGTCTTCCTTCTCATTGTTTTAGGAAAATCAGTCTTTCAGAATTGCAATTCTCTTCTTACTTCCAATTGGCAAACGAATATTCCTTCTCATGGTTATAGGAGAGTTTTTTTTAGTATATATTTAAATCTTTCGCTCTAAGTTCGCCTTTATTCGAAAGTAAAAGTAACATTCATCGAAGGGAAACATCTATCACTAACTGCAAAGTGTTGGTGAAGTCAGAAGTGGTAAAATCTAGCAGATTGATCTAGGATAATAACATCGTATTACTGCTAAAGTAGGAGTGCAATAGGTAATCAAGTTTGATCAACAGTATTCGAGAAGACCTACGAAGGATAGGGTACGATTGCAAAGAATCTTGCTTAATATATCTTGTATTTTTTAGCTTCAGATTATTACACCGCTTCAATTCCAAAATTTTGCAGCTTCTGATCTTTTCAACCGATTTACTTGCTTTTATTTTGGTTCTGAAGAGCAAATCATTCTCTCATCTTAGCGGCTTTCTACTACGCATACATTACATAGATAGAAGCGGAAAAAATAAATTACTCAAAGCTTGATTTTTGTGTTTGGTTGTGAAAATCTGACATTGGCAGTAAAGATTATAGCAATCGATGTTACAGTTTCATTTCCGCTCTTTCTAATTGTGCAAGGTTCTGATTGAACATTTCTCTTCTAAGTCATATTATTTGAGCAAGCAGTGCCAAACAGCAAATTTGATTTTTTTTCGCATTTTTTGAGAACCATAACTTAAAGAAATTTTCACTCAGCAAAATCTTTCATTTAAAAAGAGCATGTAATAAAATCTATAGTATAAGCTGCCCCAATTTTTACTGCAAGTGCCATATAGAGCATGATTTGCTCTTCAAAATAGTACTAATAGCAGCAAATCGGTTGGAAAGATCATAGGTTACGAGACTATGAAAGTGCTGCAAACGAGTTTTCGAAATGATCTTACATGTAGGTTCGCATTTGTAAAAAGTGAACCTCATCTCGCAAAAGCATTACAGTTGATTTCGCCAAGCTCTGCAACTTATCTTTGCTTGCTAATTTTACTGTAAAGCACGTCCAAGGTGTATCCGAAATGCACTTAAAAAGTGCACCCTTCGAACAGCCAATGTCATTGTTTGACGTTTCCAAAATGTACAGCTATCGCATATTACAGGGTGGGGCAAAAGTCTGGGAGCTTGGCACTTTTTCGGATAAAATCAAAAGGAAGGTACCTAGAAACAACTTGGTGCGCACTAAATTTAACCTTTACAAATACAGCGCAGCTTTCAAATTTTAAAATTGCCTCTTCTGGCTTCGAAGCAACCCCTTGACTGTCGCGGCACACAGGCGGTCGCGATAAAATTCGTCCCACGGCTTCACAAAAACTGCTTTTTTCATTATGCAAATGTGCAGTATGATAGAGCAAGCTTTTGGCTACAATATGTTATGAAGAAACTATCTTTGCAAATTGGAGAAGAAGATTTCGGGATTTTAAATGAAGGCAGGAGTACTTGCATACTTAAAATTTGGTTGCGATGACGCGAAGGTACGAAAAATCATAATCTAGAAAGTTTTGAAATTGCTCCATCGATCGAATTCGAATAGATGCTTTTATAGAAGACGCGTGGAAAGAATATAGTTTAAAGCTCGATATCTGCTGCACTCTTATAGCTTTCGAAGTTATTCTGAAGATGAATGGCCACTGGCAGGTAATATTCGCAGTTGTGATTTGCGTTTTTTTTTAAAATAATAGCTTCTTGCAAACGCAACACTGCGATATGATGGAGCAAACCTCCTCTACATTGTCTGCATCAAGGTGTTGTATAATATTCACAGTTTCTTCAGCTACGGAATAATTAGTGAATACTAAAAATTTTGATTTTCTCGCTCTGCAGAAGCACTTGTTCGATAAGTCGAATTCTTATAGAAACATATTTATTTACTTATTTATTTATTTATTCGAAATATCTCTTGTGGATTGCATTTGAACCCTTCCCCACCTTTTCCTTTTTCATTCTCTCTTCTACTCTCAGGTTTTTCCTTAATGGATGTCCCTTGTTTTGCATTCAAAAAGAAACCTTTACTAAAACACTCACATTGGAATGCTTGTCTTCTCGACGAGAGCCACAATCTTCATCCTATCTTTGAACTTTTTAGGTCGAAGGTATCTCAAATGCATACAGCCCGTGTGAATGCATCCGACTAATAAGTCTCTGTTTTCAATATCAAAACCTTCAACTTTTTTTCGGCCACTCTTTACTTATTCCTCCTGGATGGCTTTCTACAAAGCCATAAAGAAGCTTTTCCGTACCTCAATTTCTTCCAGCAAAAAATTCCCACAGATTATGCTAGTTTTTGACATATCAAAAACTTGAAAGAAAACAGGGTTTTTGCCACATTGCATGATTCTTTCCCTCCCCTACCCTTTCTTTCTCGCTACTCTGAACGACTCTGACAAAACTATGTTCTCTATTCACAAGCAATTACAGAATTGCTGGCTGCTTCTCTTCTTTTTGAAATGTGCAAATGTGCGTAACACACTCTTCAACCCTCCTTGAGAGTTTTCAAAGCGAAGATATCCTGACAATGCATACATACCCAGCATGAGTGACTGTGAACCACCGAGCTGCTCCGCTTTACTACTACCCTATTTCACGCGTATAAGGCGCGGGGAATTCTTTTCCAAAATCGACCGGCCCAGACACGCCAAAGGACTTTACAAACAAAGGACCCTATAACATGCTGTACAATACCGCTCACATTTTTTGAAAAATAGACGCGAATGTATGGACATGTCGCTACATGTCCATACATGTATGGACATCACCGTCGCGTGGCCATATCTCGCTTCAGAGTGGACGAATTCTGAATCCAAAGCCACCATTCGATTCAGCTCGGCACGGAGAATCTTCTGATATATTGGAAGTGGGGGTACGATGTCTTCGATATTCCGTTTCCAGTTTTTTCGAATTGTTCTGCTCCTTTCGTGAACATGGAAGAAACGCCTATCCAACATAAAAGACTTTACTAAGTAATATTCGATAATGCTGTTCTTGTAGATTATTGCGTAGAATATCGCCATAACTTCCTTCAAAATAGTATATTTTGAATCCGAAAACAGCACCTTGCTCAGCTCATCAAGGCGAGTCTTTTTATATACAGCATGTCCTTGTTATTTCGATTTTAGTATTCTTGAATCTTTCTGAGGACGTCTTTTCGCGAAGGTGTAAAGCAGCGAGCAGTGTCCCGAGTACATTCCAGCAAGGATCTTTCGATAGTTCTTTTTCTGTAGATTACGATGTGCTAAATAGTAGCCGCAGATTTCTTTTCAAAGGAAGTAGAACGGCTAGTGAATTGTGGAAAAATCTTGCAGTCCCACTACTCGCCATAACCCCAGAATACGGAGCTATCTTGCTAAGCAGATGTGAGTTTCAAAGTCAGCAGGTCGCATAACCTCTACGAGCAAGTTTTCCGATGCGTTCGGGTTATTTCATTTTTTCTCGTTTCACGCTCCGGAAACTCGCCAATGTATTTTGATCAAAATGTTGATGCTCTTGAATTGTAAGGAAACTTCGCTTGCAAAGGTTTTCGAACACGCTCTTTACGAAAATCGTTGTCTTTGAGAATTACAGGGTCTCTCTGGAGAGATACGGTGAGGTGACTGTAACTGCATCACGAAAGTGCGTAAGCCCGCACTTCTCGCGTATCTGTCAGAAAACTTGCCTGCTTGCTCTTCTAGGTCAAAGTTACTAGGAATTGTGCTATCGAATGGTGCATGACTCAGGCTCCAGTCTGTGAAATTCGCCGAGTTACGAGCTTACGAAAACACGTCCTCATGGATTTTTCCCAAAATGTAAAGATCGCATATTTCGTCGAAATTCCTCCGTGAGCGCTTGTATGACGCTCGTTGCAGATATTTACAGACTGGAGCCTGAGTCATGCACCGTTCGACAGCACAATTCCTAATAACTTTGACTTAGAAAAGCAAGCAGGCAAGTTTTTTGAGAGATACGCGAGAAGTGCGGGCAAAGTTACGCACTTTCGTGATGCAGTTACAGTCACCTCACCGCATCTCTCCAGAGAGACCCTGTAATTCTCAAAGACCACGATTTTCGTAAAAAGCGTGTTCGGAAGCCTCTACAAGCGAAGATTCCTTACAATTCAGAAGCATCAACATTTTGACCAAAATCCATTGGCGAGCTTCCGGAGCGTGAAAGGAGAAAAAACGAAAAAACCCGAACATATCGGAAAACTTGCTCGTAGAGGTTATGCGACCTGCTGACTTCGAAATTCACATCTGCTTAGCAAGATAGCTTCGTATTTTGGGGCTATGGCGAGTAGAATTTGGGACGGCAAGATTTTTCCACAATTCACCAGCCGTTCTACTTCCTTTGAAAAGAAATTTGCGGCTACTATTTAGCACATCATAATCTACAGAAAAAGAACTATCGAAAGATCCTTGCTGGAATGTACTCGGGACACTGCTCGCTGCTTTACACCTTCGCGAAAAGACGTCCTCAGAAAGATTCAAGAATACTAAAATCGAAATATCAAGGACATGCTGTATATAAAAAGATTCGCCTTGATGAGCTGAGCAAGATGCTATTTTCGGATTCAAAATATACTTATTTTGAAGGAAGTTATGGCGAGTAGAATTTAAAAACGCGTGATTTTTCTAAAATTCACCAACGAGTCTATCTCCTTTGGAAGAAAGTCTGAGCCTATTTTCTAGCGCGCAATAATCTCCAAGAACAGTATTATCGAATAGCACTTAGTAAAGTCTTCTATGTTGGATAGGCGTTTCTTCACATGTTCACGAAAGGACCTCCGCAGAACAATTCGAAAAAACTGGAAACGGAATATCGAAGACATCGTACCCCCACTTCAATATATCAGAAGATTCTCCGCGCCCAGCTGAATCGAATGGTGGCTTTGGATTCAGAATTCGTCCACTATGAAGCGAGGTATGGCCACGCGACGGTTCCATACATGTATGGACCTGTCCATACATGTCCATACATGTCCATACATTCGCGTTTATTTTTCAAATAGGTGAGCGGTATTGTATATTGCTTGAGAGAATCGTGCGATGTAAGACTTTTTTCCGAAATAGAGTGAAGCGGCTGAACGGCTCGCTTGAAAATTTGAAAAAGTGTGCCTTATACGCGTAAAATTAGGGTACTTATCTCTCCTCAGTGATTTTCTGCGCACCCCATCACTGAGCTCCTGACTGCGAAAGTTATCTACATTCGACCCTCATCCCTCCCTCAAATTTTCCAATGTCGATGCTTTTGTGTAGAATGTTTCAAACTTTGCCCTCTCCTCCACCTGCTCCCCAGAAATAAGCCACTTTTGCAAAGCTTCTCCGGTCACGACCTTCAAACTGCTTGATTTTCTTGCAAAGTGCCCACATCGCCGAAGTCGAATTGCAAATTTTCTGAAGTTAAAGTTCCCCTTCATATAACATGTTTATCACACTTTGACCATCCCTTCATCATTTGTTTGAAGCATTAGCTTTTGGTGCTTAACAAAAAGATGAATTTTATTTTTTACTGTCAGAATCAAAGAAAAACAGTTCCAGCTAAGATAGTCGACCGTCTTGTTCTTATCTAGCAATTTTCAGTGCAGAACCCCTATCCGTCCTGCAAAAAGTCTTTTGGACACCCTAGGAACTTTTTTCTTTTGCAAAATTTGATTTTTTTTTGTATCATACTGACGGAAAAGCGCTTTTCATAATCGGCAAAAAAGTTTACGGAAAAACACTTTTTGTAAGGAAAATTGACGAACGAAAATGCTTCTTTTTGTCTTTTGAAAATTCCACATCTGGAAGCTGAGATGTCGAAGTGGGTCCTTCCATTGATATAAATAGGTCATAATCAGCGCCAGGCGTGGGGTGTGGCACGACACACCTGGGGGTAGTACTGAAGGGCTAAAAAGGGAACGGGTCATCGTCAAATAACCTTTGTGGAACAAGTTTGAGCGAATTATGAAGTTTCCAAATAGGCCACCAGAGTGAATGGTTATTTTCGAACGCAATTAACTTTGTTTCAGAGATAGAGTAGATACCCCTTTAGGCACCAATATATAGCACTACTCCTTGTTTGCCCGTCTCAGAGATCCCGCTCCACAAGACCTCCAAAATGTGGAATCAGAAGCCAACCAAAATCCTGTTTCTCTCATTTTTCGCTTTTAATGGCTGTACCTTCAGTAATTATTACTCAGAGCAAAAAAGACGAATCAGGCCCGAATTATTTCTGTGAAATCTACGAGATTTAAGCTATCGAATCATTTGAATATTATTTGCTAAAAATGTTTTTCAAGGTAAATTAATGAGGTGTCGCACAACCTCAAAAAAGGCGCCACACCCAGGGCTCGGTACGAGTTGGCACCAGGGGAGTTTCAAAACGAAGTCCCGTTTGATCTTCAAAATTTCGTGTGAAGTCCCCTTTGACCTGCTTTGAACCCGTCATTGTTTTCGGATTAGATTATAAAGGTGTATAGTAGGGTTATCATGCATGCTGATTTCATGGAACAACTTTTCACAGCTTTCTGAGCATTTGATTGGTTGAATCACATCTTAAAAAGCAGAAAAAGCCGATTTGCCGACTGCGAAGCGACCGAGTAACGGATAGCTATAAAACGCTGAAAAGAAAACATTATGAAATTGTTTTTTCTCTGTATGTAATCTTCTATAGTGTAGATACATTCTATGTAAAAAAAGTATGAAAACTTAGTGAGCAAAGTGTCGGCGCCAGCTAATTCAGAAAAGCGTTCAGCACAGCTTTCATTCACATAAGTTTTCACAAATTTTTGGGCCATAGTTTGGGTCCCCCAACGCGCATGCACACACCAAATTTGGTGCCATACTATTGCGTTTTGGCCGAAACAATGCCTTTGCTTTTGTTTGTTTGATGGACAGCATGCCGGTGGCATGCCGACGGCATTCTTGCAGCTCTTCTTCGCCCCATTCCCCGGAAAAAGGATATCCCTTTGCTCCGCCCTAAAACGATATTCAGTTTGATCCGATGCCAGGTGCCGAGCCCTGGCCACACCTTTTTGGAGCTGTGCTATACCTCATTAACTATGTCACAAAAACATTATTAGCGAACAATACTTGTATGAGTGATAGCTAGGACTTCTAGATTTCAAAGTAGTGATTTGAGACTGATTCGTCTTCATTGCTCTGAGTAATAGTTTTGAAAATACAGCCATCAAAAGCAAAAATGGGAGAAAGATTTTGGTTGGTTTCTAATTCCACAGTTTGGAGGTCAGCGGGATTTTCTGAATGGAAAACAAGGAGTGCTATTAATTAGTGCCACAGAGGTATCTACACCTTTGCAGCAAAGTTAATTGCGTTCGAAAATGACCATCCACTTTGGTAGGGCAGTGTTTGGAAACTTTATAATTCGCTCAAACTTGGTTCACAGTGTTCTGACATGCTAGCTACGCAAATATCACTTGCTATGTTTGGTAGGGCCTTCAGGTTATGCCTATTTCATATATGCAGTAGTTCAGGGGGTGTAATTGAGACAGCAATTGGAGGGGGGGGGTCGTATACAGCGATCGGGTGCTACACCTCTTGCTTGACCCTGGTCGTAATTAAGAGCTGATTTTTAAAATTCTGTCGTTCCGATGGTATGAAAACGCTACGAACTTTTAAGACGACCCTTTAGCAGAAAAAAAAAGGGACGTTATTCCATCTTTTGGATATGCTGGAATGGACAGGACGAAAAGTGCTGATTGCTAGAACTTTTTCGTTTGAAACTTTATTTGATGTTCATCACCTCAATAATTTCTTAATGCCAATGCCAAAGCTCGTATTAACTTAAGATAGTTAGTGGTGTGAGAGTGAAGCAAATGAATCTTTGCTAGATTGTAGAGTTCGAAAAAAAAACGAAACGAGTAATCATGAAGCTCTGTTGATAACTGGCATGCAAATGCGACCTACGCGATAATGCATAAATTTTTCATAATGCGAGAATTCTCATAGTTGACAGGTTGCTCTAAGTGCCTACAAATTCGTGGTTATTATAATTGCAGCTCTAAATATCAAATGGCTCTTGCTTTTGGAGTCCTGTCGATTTCTCACTTTTGAATCGATGGTCGCGACTTTTCTTGGTCGTGACCTACTGATTGCGCGATTGATCTACAGTCTGCCCCAATCGGGACCAGGCCGAAACGTCGGCTGAATTGCGCGCTCGCACCGCTAGGGGATTGCGCTGCATACGCGCGCTGTCGCAGAGAGTGAAGAGATCGAGGAGAGAGCAGACTAGCTAGCCGCAGATGCGGCGCGAAACCCTCGCGGCGCGGACTCCCGCCATGCCGATTTTGGCCTGGTTAGGATTGGGGCAGACTGTATTCGATCCATCGCGCTCCCGCCAATAGGCGTCACCGAGCTCGACTCGGATGTATCCTCAGTTTGCTTTTGTGAGCGCTCCTGTCCGCTCGCTTTTTTTTAAATTCGATTTTTTCCATGGATATGGTTCGTCTCTACGCCGGTTTTAGCCCTGGGCCCCGGCCGGCGAACCACACATACAAGTCAGTCCTAGGATTAAAACCTTTACTGACTTTTGGTGTTGCAGATGAGTCGCTCTCGTTCGAGATCGAGCGACCGCGAACGTAGCCGTCATTCGCGTTCAAGCAGCACGTCGTCCAGCGAGTCATCCGGTCGATCGAGCTCCCGTTCTCCGTCGCCAGATCCCCCAGAGGAAGGAGAGCTGGACCGTCAAGGACCCGTGCCAGGCTTGGACTACCAGTCCCCCTTATTGGGGCTCCCCAGAATACCTCGCAGGGATGAATTCGCTTCAGCACAAGAAGAAATACCCGCCCCGCCTGCGGTGCCGCAGAGGACTCAGCGCATCAGGATAAGCCTCACTGAGGAGGCTAGGCGCCGATTTGACCAAGTGGCGGCCGGGATGCAGATGTCAAGCAGTGAGCGGATAGCCATATTGAAAGATGTGCCGCTCGTCTCCTCACCGTTCGCAGAAGTAGCGATGTTGGACGACCAACTCAGGGAGGTCGAGAGGTCCATTCAGCTTCGGGAGGCAGACTTACGCGGTCTAAACGAAACCCTCATCAACACCATCAATATAATCGAGCTGGTACGAAAGTTAGGAGCTGACGGAGCAGGAACAGAATTCCATCCTTCCGTCATTGGATATTTCGACATTGCTACCACCCTTCTTTCAGCCTCCTTGCGCGACATCATTGTCTTCAGGAGAGAAAGAGTGTTGAGGTGGGTGTTTGAATGCTAATGTTAGTCATGAGTATCGCGAGTCTCATTTCAGGTCCCTCGGACTGGACCCTTATAAGGCCATGCCTTCCTATAGAAGGCTTCCGCTTGCCGGGACCACAGTGGTACACCGCATGTCCCAAGCAGTACATCCGGAACTGTTCGGACGCGAATTAAGGGACGAACTGGCCGCGGGGGAAAGTGCCTTGTTGAAGTCCGTGCAGAAATTGCGTGCCCAAAGATCACGAAGAAGAGACAGGCCTGATACAAGGAAAAGAAGGTCGGTTTTCTTTGTTTCGCTCTATCCCCCAAACAGTAAAAAATTAGTATTGGCCAAGATTAGCTCCGACCGGATTGCAGGTCGATTGGCCGACTTTGCACAAAATTGGGGAAAGGTGACCACTGACCCACATGTGCTAGCTGCGGTGAAGGGTTACTCTCTGCCCTTCATGGCGAAGCCCCGCACGCGCTTACCCTCAGACTGGATGGCCGCACAGCATTCACCCCCCAGCATCGATCCCGCGCTAAGTGAACTACTCACCAAGGGGGTAATATGTAAGGCTGCTCGCAACACACACGTGTGGCTGTCCAACATGTTCGGAGTTCCGAAGAGGGATGGGTCGACGAGACCGGTGATAAACCTCAGATTTCTGAACAAGTACCTTTGGATCCCTCACTTCAAAATGGAAGGACTGCATCTCGTTGCGGATGTGGTATATAGAGGGGATTATTGCGTCAAGATTGACATGAGTGACGCGTACTTCGCCGTCAATATTGAGGAAAGATCTAGGCCTTACCTAGCCTTTCGGTGGAAGAAGGATATTTATTACTTTACTTGCTTGCCCTTCGGCCTGGCTACAGCCCCGTATATCTATACAAAGCTCATGCGCGTAGTGGCTCAGCACCTGCGATCTAAGGGCATTAGACTGATAATGTACCTGGATGACTGGGCTATTTTTGTCGGCAGCAGACAGAAGTGCATCCGGTACACGCGCTACGCCCTGAAGGTGTTTGCGAGGTTAGGATTACGGGTCAAGTCTGTCCTTACACCAGGACAGAAACTGCATTCTCTGGGCATGGATATAGACACTGTAGCCATGAGATTTGCGTTACCCAGCGACAAAATAGCCTGTATTCAAGACGAAGCCAGATCGTTGGCAGCGCAGGAGAAGGTGAAGGCTCGAGATCTCTCTCAATTTTTGGGAAGAATAAATTTCGCAGCGGTTGCTTCCCCGCTGGCCATGCATATGGCGCGGATTCTGCAACACGACTTGGCTGTAGTCGTAAACCCCCACGATGACTCCACCTATGAGGCGTTCTTGACCTTGTCGGGGGGGGGGGGGGCAAGAGAGACCTGTGCTGGTTTGCACAGGGGTTCCAACATGTGGCTTCCTCATCCTTTACCAGATTTTCCCCTGACGTCATCATCACAACCGATGCGTCAAAGTCAGGATGGGGGGCGATATGCTGCGGACAGAAGACCGGAGGTCGCTGGTCTTCAGAAGAGGCGGAGGCGCATATAAACACGCTCGAGTTGCGAGCTGCCTACTTCGGTCTTCTGTCCTTTGCCAGGGATTGGCACGATGTTGACATATTGATGGAAGTGGACAATACCGCTGCTATCGCTTATATCAAGAGACAGGGAGGCACAACTAACATAGCTATGACACTCATAGCTAGAGAAATGAGCAAGTGGGCGATAGAACGTAACATTCGTCTGTCAGCCACATATCGTCCGGGCACGCTAAATAGTCTAGCCGATCGGGAGTCTAGAGTTTTCCATCATGAAAACTCTGAGTGGTCCCTGGATGCGGATATGGCCAAAACCCTGTTTAGAACATTCGGGTATCCGGATGTAGACTTATTCGCATCTAGGCTCAATAAAAAAATTGGAAGCCTATTACTCATACAACTATGATCCAGGAGCACTGAAAGTCGATGCTTTCGCTCAGAACTGGTCGGGGATCTTCGGATACGCTTTTCCGCCATTCAACCTCATCGGTGTGGTAATACGAAAAGCGGTCGACGAAGGAGCAACCCTCCTTCTCGTAACTCCCCTCTGGAGAACTCAGCCCTGGTTCCCCATAGCACTGAGACATGCAAAGTCTCTACCATGGTGCCTTGTGTCAGAAGCCCCAATCATCACAGACACAGTGGGGAGATCGCACCCCCTCACTGCTCAAAAGAACTTCCACCTCTTAGCCTAGAGCATCTCTCCCAGATGTGGTCCGCTTCAGGGCTCCAACGCCATGCAGTCGATTTGCTCATGGCCAGCTGGGCTCCCAATACTCACAAGCAGTATGAGTCCGCACTCAAGAAGTGGAATTCCTATCTGAAGCATTCCGCGGTCTCGCCTCAGACTGCGACACCAACATTGGTTTGCAATTTTTTAGCGGAACAGCTGAGCTCGGGGCTGACGTATGCAACGGTAGCCTCTTATAAGGCCGCTGTATGCACAGTTAGTGACCTGTGTTATGGTTTCAACTGGTCCTCCGACCTGACCATATCACGCCTAATGAAGGGAGGCTTTCGATCTAAACCCCCTCGGCCACGCTACACCTCCACCTGGAGTGTAGACGAGGTGCTAAGGTATATCCACAAGCTAGGATCAAACGAGACGCTCTCACTAAAAGACCTAACTCTCAAGTTGACTACTCTCCTAGCACTGTGTTCTCCAAAGAGAGTGTCGGAAATAGCATCGCTGTCCTTGGAGGCGATGCATAAACAGCCCAATAGGTGGACCTTCTTTCTCGATTACAGGAACAAGACGAGAAGAGCAGGGCCTCCGCAAACGGCCGTATATGAGAGCTATTTCGCAGACAAGACACTGTGCCCGATATCTACTCTTAGTGAGTACATTGAAAGGACCACAGTTTTGCGTCGGGGGGAACAACAGCTGTTGCTATCCTACATGTATCCACACAAGCGTATCAGTTCCGCAACTGTGGCAAGATGGATTAGAATCTTCCTAGATCAAGCCGGGGTAGATACCACGTACTATAAGGCTCATTCCACGCGTTCGGCCAGCACTTCTAAAGCTCAGCTGATGGGCGCCACTCTGCCCACTATTATGCGTGCGGCATGCTGGGCTTCAGGAAGCACAACCTTCCAGAAGTTCTATCACAGAGAAATTTCGGAGCCCTCCTTTCAGGAGATGATTCTCCGAAGGTGATTTGAACGAGCCATTTGATATTTAGAGCTGCAATTATAATATTATATTATGCAAGACTTGTTGAAGTATAATATTTATTATAATTGTCAGCGAATAAATATCAAAGCCCTCCCGCGATCCGCCCGAAAGTAACATTCATTCTTACAGGTCGCACACACAGCCCAGCACAAGCAGAGCCGAAAACGCGTCGACATCGTCGGTTCGCGATAAAACGCAGGACAGACTGAGAGCCAAGAAATTGTTCAAGAACGAGAAAAGAAAGGAGAAATAGCTTTACCATCACCTCAATAGGATTCTGCTACCTCAGCAATAGATGTATAACGTGTTCGTTCGGGTTGACTAATAAATGTTCATGCGTTTCCTCTACATGCTGAATTGCAGCTGTAGTCATCCGTACTGCACGAGTAGTTCACTTAGCCGGGGACGCTAGCTACTCGCACTCCCTCAGCAAACTGAGGATACATCCGAGTCGAGCTCGGTGACGCCTATTGGCGGGAGCGCGATGGATCGAATAGATCAATCGCGCAATCAGTAGGTCACGACCAAGAAAAGTCGCGACCATCGATTCAAAAGTGAGAAATCGACAGGACTCCAAAAGCAAGACCCATTTGATATTTATTCGCTGACAATTATAATAAATATTATACTTCAACAAGTCTTGCATAATATAATATTTTAAGCAATGTCAGAGTGTCCCACAAAAGTTTATTTTTTTTTCAGTGAAGATGGGTGAGGTGCCCGTTATTGCAAATCACTTGATGATTGAGATGACCGATGATCCCATGCAAAATCAATGAAACGCTTGTAAGCGTCAATTCAGGTAACTGGTAGCGTAAACCTTCTGTACAATCAAAGACGCCTTTTCTTGATTTTCATCTTTTCGGGTTGCTGAACTCCGACCTTAATTAGATGCGTCTTTTCTTGGATGACAAGTGTATTTGTTTATTGCTCATTCGGAACCCGTCGTTGATCTCCCATGTACCCGATACTGTCAAGCTGAATCACATACTGACCTAGTGGGCGTACATACGAATCAATCTCGCAGAAATGACTTCTTATTTGCTTGAGCTATTCTTGTGCAACTTTATCACTTCCTCTGCCCTCATATATGCCACGATCGCTCCATCAAAATTTGAATTTTCGACGCCTGCAAGCTCGAGCAAGTCATGCTCAGAAAATTTTGTGTCAGAGTAAGGATTTATCAACATATCACTCCAGTAAGATTCAACCATTTACTCAGCATCGAAAACTCCATCGTTTGGAATAACACATATAAATGGATTGTGATCACTGGAAGCTCTCAAATTTTCGAAACTGCTATGAAGGTAATCTTGTCGAAATGCATGGTTTGTGCAATCAACCTTGTTTTTCGCGAAACCATTAAAATCAAAAAATAGATTTGGAACTGCTGTTTAAAAGTCGGAAAGTGTAACCAACGCTGTTCTATCATTCAAAAAAAAAACCTCCGTTTCCTCTTCCTCACGAAAACATTGGGACTACCAGTGGTGAATTGCTATTGGAAAGGACGATATTTCAGAGTTCATTGACGATGCAAGAATGGAACTTTGTGTTCGTCGATGCTAAAGTGAGCAAAGGAAATGGAAGTCTGGTCAATGTCCATCATATCACATCGCAGCGTAAAAAATTCGGAGAATTGCGAGCAAGTTGGTTG
The DNA here is from genome assembly GCA_958299035.1 of Cylicocyclus nassatus. Taxonomy (NCBI): domain Eukaryota; kingdom Metazoa; phylum Nematoda; class Chromadorea; order Rhabditida; family Strongylidae; genus Cylicocyclus; species Cylicocyclus nassatus. The sequence continues at coordinate 54,083,425 of CATQJL010000316.1, read as the reverse complement.
CAGCCCGATAGAGTACTGTTGAAAGCAGCTCTTCTGTTCTTAAGAACAGTTGTTGTTGTTGTTGTTGTTGTTGTTGTTGTTGTTGTTGTTGTTGTTGTTGCTGTTGTTGTTGTTGTTGTTGTTGTTGTTGAACAATTGTTCTCGAACAATCGTTCAGCAAATGTTCGAGCTTTTATTGGAATCATTTGCATGTTTACGATCTATCGAGTTTTTAGCCAGAATCGACGGTTACATTTATGCTATTAGAAATGGAGCAAGACACATATACGAAGGCGACTTCGGCAGCAACGATGGTATGCTCAAGAGTTTTTAACAATAAGTCGCACGGGACTGTTAAGGTGGTCAACAACTTGCCAATTTTGACTATACTGAGACAAGTAGTGGGCTTATATACTCAGAACGAGGCGTAGGAGGCAGGTTGGCTTACAACTTTTTTTCAGCACTTCTTGCATTATGTATTCCATCACACAATATAATCAATTGTTCATGTCCAGGGTCAAGCGTGTTGATGCGATCCTGGACCCTCATTTACGACCCCCCTCCATGAAGGTACCCATCCGTACGACCCCTCCCCCTCCCCCCTCCCTCCCCTCCCCCATCTATCCCCCTTACCTCCCCTGCCCACATTTCTCGCGGTAACCTGCATAAACGAATGTCAATCTCAAAAAACACCTGCGTGAGAACTTCAGTGAGGTTTCGGAAGCAGAATTTCTAGGCCAATGGGTACTCCCAGCATCTCCAGCACATACACACACCTTCAATAATGTTTGAGATTCTGCAAGTTTATTTTTGAATTTTCAGGCATACTTCAGGCCAGCAAATTCGATTCCCGTATGCGACAAAAATTTTTACACGGAGAAAAAAATGACATTCTTGAACTACAAAAGATGTTTTCGACTAAGAAGCTCAGTTCTTACCTCTTCCACAGTTTTTCCTGCGAAAAAAAAACCGCTTTAGCGAAGTCCAGAACGACGTCAAAAACATGCATGAGCACGGTAGTTTGAAAATTCGTAACTAAAGCCAGGAAAAGATTGAGAGGCTGCAATTCTGTAGCATAGTGCCCAGACTATTCATGGAAGAAGTTTCAGCCCTTGAGGAGCAGTGAGCTCGAAAAAATTTAGATCAGGCTCTCGCAAATTTAGATGCGATCCTAAAAAGCAAAAACTGGGATTTTTGAGCTTAAAATTTTGTAACTTACTAGAAAAGTTATAAAACAGCCTGAAATTCTTATGATAAAAACTAGAGGGATGGCCTCATATTACAGCAAGTTTGCAGCTAACAAGCTTCAGTAGCTCCGGAGAAATTCAGATCAGGCGCAGCTACGACCCCCCTTTTCTCATTTTTTGCTACCATATATAAAATCATAAGAAAATCCGCAGTTTATAAAATAACACCAGATTTCGCACAGCAGTAGCAGGGCTTATCCAAAGTACATATAAATTGTAAGGGCCGTATAAATGGCATTACAAAAAGATTTACGAATTATTGATTGTCATCGTTGATCTACATGTGCGCTTTTGTCGAGTGTGCGAGTCTTCAGTGAGCCTTCGGAAGCAGGATGCCTACACCAATCCATACATCCAACATCTTTATCACACATACATGCCTTTAGTAGCATTTGAGCTCCTGAAAGTGTCTATTTATTGAATTTTAGTCATGCCAGCAGAGTTCGATCCCCGTTTGAGACAATATTTTGCGGGAGAAATAGCGATTCCCATAAAAAAAAGAACTAAGTCGTAATCTTTCAAAGGTGCAGCAAATGAAGCGAATTTCTACGCTTGCAAATGTTTTCAAATTATTGTTCACTCGTTTTTATTTGATACATTGGTACACGGCATCCCATGAATTCATTGTTAAGAACATGTAATAATTACTTGCTATTTGATTTGCTTTCAATCGTACGGTTTTTTTTATCCAAACTACCCCCTCTTACGACCCTCCCCTCACCGTAGGCCCCCTTTACGACCCCCGTTGCGACAGTCGCATCACACGCTTGACCCTGTTCATGTCTCTGATGTTAATTCTGGCCAACACGAAGTTTTGTTTAAATGCACGTAATAAGTAATAACTGTCAAGCCAAAGCTTTAACAAAAAGTCGAAAGAGTTTCTGACAAATTTTTGTCTACTCAATTTTTTTCAATCTCGAAAATTGGTCAAAAGACGAAGTAGACAAGAATGCATCAAAAGCTAGCCGGTTGACTTAGCTTGTCTTTGTCAATATACGGTATGTCTCAACTGCGTACTCCCTCATTTATTTAGATACTTAGACGACCCGTCTTCACGTGAAGTGCAGGCCGTAGCACAGAAGTTTAAAGTGATCCCTGTCCCTCGCTTCAGACTTCCACGATCTTCTTAGTTGTCGTCAGCGGCTGCGTCCAGGGTTTCCAGAAACAAAAATCGTATCCATCGTATCGTGATTTCTCAGCTAGTCCATCCTTAACACGAACACATCTGCCCATCTCGTTGGAGGTCTTCTTCGAGGACGTTTTCCTTAGCGAGGAATCCGCTCCGATGTTCTCAGTGCCCTCTGTCGTCTTTTCTTTTCATGATGTGACCCATTAATGCTTCGCTTTCGCAACGCATTCCGCTGGATTACAAAGAGGCGACTTTCTTCTTACCTTCGGGTCGGTCACCTTCAGAAGACTGCGCTCAAGCGCTTTGTGGGTGGTCAGTAGTGCTTTCGACGAGGATACAATGTCGACCCAAATCTCAGTTGCGTAACGGAACGCCACGGGAACCGTTGAGTCGTATGGATAGGCTCGAAGCTCCAGGTCCGTCAGTTTGTCTGGCTTCCTTCAAAGGCCCGAAGGTAGCCCAAGCTGCTTTTTTCTCCTGTTAAATGTTTCCCTCATGTCGTTTCATGCTTATCGAACATCCGAGATACATGTAAGAAGACGTCTCCGTAGTAGGGGTGCCTTCCAATTCCATTTCTGCATCTTCGCTAAGGGTGTTCTCCATGAACTGAGTTTTCTTCTTTATTCGCAATTTTATCTTCTTCCCTACTTCGTTTAGTTCCTTCAGCATCGTCTCTGCTTCAATGATACTGCTCGAAAAGTGTACGATGTCGTCCGCAAAACGAAGATTTGATATATCAATTTACGAATCTCTATATCTCGGAACAACCCGTGTGCCTCTCTCGTTTCAGTCCAGTGACTTCATCACCCACTGCAAGGCCGCGGTGAACAGCTTGGGCGAGATTGTGTCGTCTTGTCGGACCCCCTTCCCAATATGGTCAGGGGCGATGGAATAGTTGATCGTCGTCGTTGTACAATCCTTGCAGCAGTCGGCTAACGTCCTCACATAAGCAGGGTTCACTTTTTCATTGACGAGCGCTGACAGGATGGCGTTGATTTGGACGCTGCTAAAGGCTTCCTCGTAGCCGACGAAGATTAAGACGAGAGGGCAGTGAAAGATTTCTACAGGGTGCGCCAAAATTAACAGCGCGTTTTTTTGGATGCCAGAAGGATACTAAACGGGCCTGAGGGCGGATTAAGTATGTGTTTGTTTTCATCAACCATCATGATTGTAATGCAATAGTCAAATCGAAATATGGCTGCTTTTCCTTTTTAAAAAAAACTTTAAATTCTTTGGCAAGCTGAAGTATTCTGTACTCAAGCATGACTTCAAGTTTTTATATATCACCTTTTTAATAACCTATTTTCTTGCTTTGTACTTACGCAGAGAAGTAGAGCAAGCCTTCGTTTTCATTACTGCTAACGGGAATTTGAAAATTATTTCAAAGTGGAGTTGATTTTTTGAAAATCTGGTTTAGAGGCAGCATAAGTGGTGTGATTTCGGCCTTCTCAAATGAGCTTTATGATTTGGAAATGTCTAATAAATCAGATTCAAAACCACTAACTAATCGGTCATGTTAGATATCTTCTACAAGTCTCATAAATAGAGAATTGTTTTTTGTGGACGTAATCACAAAAGAACCTTGAAGGTAAATCTTATCCTTAAGCCAACCCCTTACCCCAGAAAGCGATTAACGCGTATTCATACAAGTGGCTCATCCGGGGTAAATTTAACCATGATATAGAGCAAGATTGGATTCACTCTGACACTTCGTACAAACGTCAAGTGATCTCTCGAGGCACTACTTTGTCCTAACGATACTGTTTTGACAATAAACACATATTTACGTTTACTACTATCTCAAATTCTATGGACTCTTTTCGTGTTTTCATCTGATGTTATCATCCGGTATTATATTCCGCCGGATTGTTATAGTAATAAATTTAGTTTTGAATAAAGTGCATGTCTAATTAAAGGCTTTGACATGGCGATCAAGCTCAACAACTCGGTAAATCTTTATGGTTTTCCCTCATTGAAGATTCAGTCCACCCATATACTCGTTCAGTGAACGATTTGATACATGATCAAATTATCGTAGCTCTTTCGAACATGCTCTTTACGAAAATCATAGTCTTTGAGGAATATAGGGTCTTTTTGCAAAGATATGATGAGGTAACTGTAACTGAGGCACGAAAGAGTGTTATTTGCCTGCACTTCCTGCGTATCTGTCAGAAAACTTGCTCGCTTGCTTTCATAGATTGAATTTACTGAGAACTGTGCCATGATAGTGCATGTCTCAGACTCCGCTTTACAAAAATCGCCGGGTTACAAGCCTACGAAAACACGTCCTCATGAATTTTGCCCAATATGTAAATATCGCGTACTTTCTTCGAAATTTCTCCTTGAGCGGTTGTAAAATAATCTGATCAAACTGTTTAAATCGCTTAATGGATTATTCTTCTTTGGATTTGATAGTTAGGCAGATCACACTAGCTACGAAACTGCCTTGATGTTCAATTAAGCAGCTGGAGCACACCCAACCACCACTTTCAATACAGTGTGATTCCTTGGGCAAAGTGAACATAATGTTTGCAATTAGCGTTTTTTCAACCACACAGTGGAATTTGAAAGAAGTATGCGATCTTTACGTTTTGGGCAAAATTCATGACGACGTGTTTTCGTAGTCTCGTAACCCGGCGATTTTTGTAGAGCGGAGTCTGAGACATGCACTATTTCATGGCACAGTTCTCAGTAAGTTTAACCTATAAAAGCAAGCGAGCAAGTTTTCTGACAGATACGCGGGAAGTGCAGGCAAAGTTACACCCTTTCGTAACTCAGTCATGGTTACCTCACCATATATCTGCAAAAAGGCCCTGTATTCCTCAAAGACCACGATTTTCGTAAGAGGGTGTCCGAAAACCTCTATAAGCGAAGTATTCTTACAAATTAAGACCATCAACATTTTGAGCAAAATCCATCGGCGAGCCGTAGTAAGACAGAAAAAAGTGAAATAATTCGAACATCTCGGAAAACTTGCTCATAGAGGTTATCCAACCTGCTAATTACGAAAATCGCAGCTGCTCAGTAAGGGAGCCTCATATTTTAGGGTTACGGTCATAGATGCGACAAGTGGAAAAACTCCTTTAACCCCCTTCACTTTAGGGCCGGCATCTGGCTGACCCCTTTCACTGGTTGGGACTAGAATAAAGGCGTAACGGTAGAATCAAACAGCTGTTACAATGACATTTTTTGTTTGGAAAGGAAACGCCAGCTGCTCTTCTTCTCAAACATCAAGATTGCAAGAGATTATGAATTAACAGCGTTTTGTTGAAAAAATGCCTGCTCGAGACCTTCTGCACTCAAAGTGGCGTTGCTAACGATACATAATCAAAATTAAAAGGATGTCTGATTCTTCAAATAATTAATATTGTATTACTGAATACACATTGTCTCAAGAAAGAGTTAAGCAAGAGTAGAAAATTTGGACTAACTAGTGATGGATGCATGTTTGCTGACAATAATCGTACTATGACTCCTTTCACTAAAGAGAATGACAAATAAAAGAACAATTAAATTACTCGTTTTTCAGGCTTTCGAATCATAGGCAAAAATTCGAGAAAGACCTTTTTGGTTTGAAAAGATAACTACCCAGAATGGTGCTTGTATCTCGCTACACAGAAGCTAGGAAAAAAAGAGACGATCTATTCGATCAATTCCTCATAATCTCAGCTTTCAAAAATACGAAGCAGTTAGAGCTTTTTTGCTTCCCGGCTCCAAAAAGCACTTGCTTCGGTGACCGATAAAAGCCAATACATTGGGGGAGCTGGGTGGAGCAAGCTAATAGTAAATATCTTCACCTCATTTTTAAAAATTGGCAAGTTTTATCGCCCAGCAATCTATGTACCATTCGAAAGCCCAGAAAAAGCGGATTCAAGATTGTAGACCATCGACTTCTTTCTAACCCCCCTCTACCGAGAGATACACTCCATTATATTTGAAATGGCTGTCGTGAACGGCATGCTGATTAACTCGACTAACGAAGTCTCAGCCAAAAGTCATTTCTTCCACCTTACCGTAAGGTTACCAAAGGAATTACCTCAACAAGCCCTACAAACCACTACCCATTACATTTTCTAGCGTTTCCTAACGTTTGAAAAGCATGACTGAACATGATTAACTTGGTCACAAAAGTGAAGTCGGCTTTTGTACACATAACAAAGTATTACTCATTATCAGTCTATGGTAGAAGATAGACTTCACGTTTCTAAATAATGGATTAAGAGGTGCTGCTAAAATATTAGTCACCGCGTTTTCTACCTCGCGTGCTTCAACTCAACCGATCACCACAGAGCCAAAACAAGTCGAGGTAATCAAACACCTATTGTAGAATCTTCGAGGCTTGTGCTAACGAAACTTATAAAACTAAAGTGGAAAAGCTTCTTCGGTGACAAAGTTAATCGGATCAGCAACCCCTCAAAAGATCAGGCTGCCTGAGCTTCTGAGGGGTTGCGCCTGACCTCCTTAATTGCCTTAAAATCCACAAATCGCTCCATTCCTAGCCTATGTATTGAGCATATACCTTCTTCTTGCTACATTGGAAATTTGGAGCCGAACGCCCCATCCCTAGAAAAGTTATGGCTCTTTCAATAGACCCATTCAAATCAAAATCAGCTGTCAAATTGCGTGTGATTGTAGAGTGCGGTCACAGAAAATCGAGCGTACAGCTTCAAAAATCTGAAAACTCTCTACAGTCTGCCCCAATCCCAACCAGGCCAAAATTGGCATGGTGGGAGTATGTTGCGAAGGTATTGCGTCACGTCTGCGGCTAGCTAGTCTGCTCTCTCCGCAATCTCTTCATTCTCTGCGACAGTGCGCGTATGAGCGCAAACCCCTAGCGCTGCGAGCGCTGACGCCGCTGAAGCCCTGAAACTCAGCTGACGGTTCGACCTGATCCCAGTTGGGGCAGACTGTAGAAGGGGGTGATGTCCTTAAGAATGTCACACTCTGAGATTCCGGAGGTCAAGAGGAGGAAGAAGGGGTCATTTGAGGACTTTCATCAGGGAGAGGGGGTCGTTTTCGAAAGACTTGTGCCTGAACTCTTGCCTAACTCTGTTTGTAGCTCACGCGGCAATCTATGCAATACCAAAATGTGACCGAGAATATAAGAAAAGCGAAAAGTTATGCAGTCTGTTGCAAGATTTAGTTAACAACCTAATATCAAGTAAATGAACTGCTGTAATAGTAAAATACAACACTGGGCTGAGAGACTTTACTGTTGTAGTTCAGTACAGTACCCTGGGTTTGCTTTCGCACTCACTTCTGGACCCCTTAACACTACAATTTATGTATTTCAATCTACGTCGCACGCGAAGGTGTGGCTTCGCAAGTCACACCAACGCGGGACCGTTGCCGGTTGATACAGCCTATATATTTCGCATTATGCGCACCTCCCCTTCCTTGCTGATGTTGACCTTCACTCTTCCCTAAGTACAGACACAGATGTTCCCCTTTGTCCTGCGAATAATATGCATTGATCTGTCACTGTGAAGTACCAGTTATGTTCAATCGATCTGATCACTCAAGCATCTGTACACAGATGAACGCACAAACAGATATCTATGTCATGAACCAAACCATAACATAACATGAAAGTAGAAGAAGTATTAGCTGTGGTTGACTATGGCTGTGTCCGCGCAAAGAGGTCAGGCACTTGCAAATGCAGTGCATATCGCACAGCTCAGGCTGCTACTTCATGTCCTTATGCCTGACGCATACTACAGCGATTTCGTTGAATCTCTACATCGACTTGATGATCCGCCAGAACCCTGCAGATTCATCGTGAGCTGCTTTTGAATCTATAGGCGTTTGCTCTCGCATATACTTCCACATTCACAGCATAACACTGTATAACATCTATAGCCTTTGTGGATAGCGAGAATGTACTAAGTTTTGCTTAGGCAAAGATCGCTTATAACAAAGAATGCGACGTCAAAGACCAAGTCACAAGAGGTATTATATCGTTGGCTCAGTTTCGTGTGGTCATACACTCTCCCCTCCTCTCTCGTCGCTAAGCTTGAATTTTGTGTACTTCGCGACAACTTGAAGCGAAAGAACATTTCTGAGTTTATTGACGTTTTTTTGCAGAGGTGTTTTTGATTCGTATTCATTCTTCAAGGGTCAGAAGTTGTTTTCGTTTGCAACAAACAACACTATTATGTCGGTGCGTACGTAAATATTGACGAGAATGGAAACAAATTATGAACATTGTTCAGGGTCAGCTAAATGGCAGCAGCAGTCTATTTCTGTGTCGAGAACTACCTTCACCATCGATTCAGGAAGGAGTAATTATAGAAAATAATCGAATTGCTGCCCCATTAAGTATTGGTGTAGGTAAATGACTGTTTCAAAGTTAACCCTTTAATCTATGCCTCTCACAAGGGAAGCTTGTTTGGTCGAAGTGGCCTTTCCAAATGAGATGTACACCATATTAAAGCGCATAAAACGCTGATTCCGAAACTGTCTTCCTTATCTGCAGAACGTTTATGGACGAGAAGTTATGAGCGTTTTTTGAAGCCAAAAATTGAATGTGCATTTTGAATAAAATGAGTTGTTAAAATCTAACTAGCCTTCAAATAATGTAACCAAGTGTGGTATGATTTTTATTTTAAAGCAATTTTCAAGTAAAGTGTTCTGGTGATTATCATTGCTCCGTTGAAGAGCTAGAAAAAGTATTACGGTTATTTTTGTCACACTTGCAAATTCAATTTTTGACTCCAAAAAACGCTCATAACTTCTCGTCCATAAACGTTCTGCAGATACGGAAGGCAGATATGTAATCAGCATTTTATGCTCTACAATATGGTGTACATCCCATCAAAAAAGGCCACTTCGACTAAACAAGCATTCCTTGTCAGACATCTGTTGATCAATCAAAGTCCAAGTTAACCAGTTCAATAGCTTCAGCATCAATTCGGGTACTTTCATGGAACATTTCAGGAACTTACTCTTTGTGGTTACCCAGATATACACTTTATCATTACGATTCATTCTTCATGCTTCCTATCCTCTGTATACAACAAACGTCTTGGTAAGATACTGTGTAGCAAGACCGTTCAGATGCGAACATTTGGTTGAGGGAAAACACACTGGTACGATCGCTATTGGCGCAGAAGTTGTTGCACTTTACTGGTAAAAGGATTGCATTTTATCCTATTGAAGTGAGCACAAGAAGTCCTTATGGTGATCTAAAACACTCTCGTTATAAGTGAGCACTGCAAATTCATTTGAATTGTCGGTGTACAACTCTCTTCTTACAGTACAACTAAGCTGGTCAATCTATCTGCTTTCCTTCGTTATTGGGAATGCTCCAGAAACCACTTACCAGATTGCATGTTGCTACTGATCAAAGAGCTTGTGTATGTTTCAAAGGTCTTGCCAAACTTGAGTTTTTTTTCAAGTGTTAGCAAATTCAGAAGTAAGCGTTATATAACCAAGGATTGGCTCGATCTAATCTCTGGTTGGATATCAGAACTCATTTCAAGCACGTAAGCTGCTTCTATACTGCTAAAAGCACTATGCCAAATCATACTTTGCCTCTAATCCGTCCAAACATCATGTTTTGAAAAATTGGAGAAATATGTAACTTGATGCATGCTGCAGATGTAGTTCCATTTACATTCCCATCTATGAACTTTATAGAATTGATCAATAAATAATAAGATAAGACACCTGTACTTGCAGGTACGAATTTCCTTCTATTGTCAAAGAAGATGTTGATTGCTTATACAAAGCTGACGAAAAATCTAGGAGACGGAAATGCAGGCGTGCTAACATATACTTCCCCAATTTCGCAGGTGGCAACATAGCTGCTATGGTATCATTTTACCGCGTAGGCGACGGAGAAAATCAATGACGGTTTGGTTTAAGAAGAATTTGCATAGATGGAAGAAAGAAGTCTTTGATGAACTCAGCGATTGGTGTTTTGGAGCAAACAGTAGTGGTAAGTCAGAACCGCATATATGGCAAAGGGATCGTTCAGACCGCGCCGGAATCCGTCCAAACCCGCGTAAACCCGCCCAAATACGTCCGAATCCGCCCGACCTGCCTGAACGCCGGAACTGCCAAAGCGCAGCGGATATGCGGCAAATTGGCATATTGGAGCACGCGAGGAATACTGCGCGCGTAGTGCATATATCTTAGTCACACGTAGCTCTACGTTACATACAGTCGATTTCATCCCGGATTAGGCGGAACATTCCACGAGGAAGGACGCGTGCCCACCGCTAGAGGCTTGGAGCGCATAGTGATGACATTTTGCCAAGCAAAGACTGAGGAGAATGAAGAGACGCAGACCTCGGTTCTCAGCGCGATAGGTTATACTGTAGCTGCGAAACAGCGCGAGCTGTTGCGAAGTGGACGACCGCCAGTCCAGCTTTCACCCAAAGCGGGTCGAAATTTACTGTACCTATCTTCTTTTACTATTAGTCCGATATTAGAAGGATCAATCGCACGCGTTCTCCAGTAGGCTAATTTGCATGCGACCTGCTGCGCTTTGGCAGTTAAGGCGGTTCGGACGTATTTGAGCGAGTTTGGGCGTTTGGATGTATTCGGGCGGGTTTGGGCGGGTTCCGGCGCGGTCTGAATGATCCCAAAAGATCATCTTGCTTTTCTATGTAAAATCACTGCTTATAATGGATCCATCTCAAACGACTATGAGGACGTCTTGAAAAATCGTCTACGTGATGTAAGTTCTTGAAAAAAACTAGACCAGTTTCTTTTACAAGGTCTCAATAATTGAAATAAGTTCTGTGCTTCTTACATAGCTATGGAATGACTTTGTTATTTTTCTCCTTTGCTGTGTATTCTATAGACAAGTTTTCTTGAAGAGCTTCCCAGTGATGCAAGTTACCCTTCATTTTCTCACATCTCCAATCCAGATGATATGAATCTCGCTACATTCGGGGAATTTCGCGACATTCCAGGAATTGCGAATCACGAGAACTATGCAAAATGCGCACGACCATAACTTCCTTCGGAATGTAAACATCCGGAAGCAGCGTGTTCAGCTATCAAGGCAAATCTTTCGATTTACAACATGTCCCTATATTCCGTTTCCAGTTTTCTCCAATTCTTCTGCGGAAGTCCTTTGGCAAGGTTGTGACGCAGCGTTTTTCAATGTAAAAGATTCCAGTAAGCAGTGCACACTGCCTCTACTAGACTCCAGCAAATACCGTTCGATAGCACTTCTTCTGTAGATTATAGAACGCAAAAAGGTAGCCGCAATCGTCTCTCCAAAGGAGATAGGAGGGTTGATTGTGGAAAAATTTTGTCATTCCAAATTCTGCTCGTCATAACTCTAGGGTACGAAGCTATCTTGCAATGTAGATATGTCCGTATTCAGGTCAGATAAACCCTGAGACAAGTTTTTAAAGAACTTCGAATTACTTGATTTTTTTCGTTTCAAGCTCTGAAGCTCGCCAGTGGGTTTTGGTCGGAATGTCAATAATTTTGGTTTGAATCAAACTCCGCTCATAGGGTTTTCGAACATGCTGTTTATGAAATCGTCGTATCTGTCAAGTACAGGGTCTTTTTGCAGCGATATGGTGAGGTAACTGTAAGAAGTCACGAAAGTTTCTAACTTCGCCTGCACTTGTCGCGTATCTGTTAGAGAACTTGCATACTTGCGTTTGAATGAAACTTACTAAGAGCTGTGCTGTCGAACGGTGCATGCCTCCGGCTCTAAGCTGTAACAAAAGACGTGCCTCCTTGCGTTAACATTCAAACGCAAGGAGGAAATTCTCTGACAGATTACGCGAGAGCTGCAGGCAAAGTTACAATTTTTCGTGACTCCGTTACAGTCACCTCACTATATCTCTACAAAAAGACCCTGTATTTGACATAAATCAAGATTTTCATAAACGGCGTGTTTGAGAAGCCCTATGAGCTTTTCCTTTCAAACCAAGATCATCAATATTTTGGCCAAAATTCATCGGCGCTTCACAGCGTAAAACGAGAAGAAACGAAATAACTCGAACATTTTGGAAAACCACTTGCCCGTAGAGGTTATCTATCCCGTTGATTACGAGAGTCACATCTGCTTGGCAAAAGTGCTTCTTTTTTAGTGTTATGTTGAGTGAAATTTATAACGACATGACTTTTCCAGAAATCACCAGTCCTTCCATTTTTTGGGAAGAAGTCTGCGGCTACTTTTTAGCTCTCCATAATCTACAGAAGAAGTAGGTACTATCGAACGATCCTTGCTGTAGGCTCCTAGGGGCAATGCGCGCTGCTTTACATCTTTGCGAAGAGGGGCCGCAGAAAAATTTAAGGATATTGGAACCGGAATAACAAGAAGTTTGCGTGATTCGCGTGATTCCGCGAGATCCCGGGAATGTCGCGGACTTCCGTAGAATTCCCGAAATTCCGCGACATTCACGGAAATTCTGCATATTCTGTGAACGGTATTGTAGTGGCATCCTAATTTTTGAATTGAAGTCGCTCCTCACACTTATGTTCAACCAGTAGCCTTTGCAAAGCAGAGGCTCGCTCTGGCGCTATGTATCTTCTATGTTTCTATTTCTTATATGATTGCATAATGCTGGCTTCAATACTTACCTCGAAGTGCTGACCATCACGAACGAGATGTGCACACTAATCATTTCTAAAGCGCTTTCATGTTAGGTCCGTGATTTGGGGAGGAAAAAGTTTCTGCCGGAAAACAAATACGATTAAAACAGTTACTGAATTTCCTTGGTTTGAAAGTCGTCATTAGGACAATAACCAAAGTCTACTATATCCAAGCAAAAATATCCTTAATTCCGTGAACCACTTACAAACTGGCCATCCGCAATCTACATTTTTGACGCCGTTTTCGCAAAAAAAATGAAAATTTTGATATATCTGGGGTTAAGATCTGTGGCTTGCAAATTTACTTGTTAAACAAATCCAGGACTATGCAAGAAGTCTAAATACCGACTCGGTATGGCAGATCAAAAGACGCGTGACCTTCACGCGCAATTTAAGACCCATGCATAGGGTCTAATCGTACTTTTGTGTTGGATGTACGTGCTGGAAGCTTGTGATGCGCAAAACTTGGGCCCCTTTCTTGGCTGCAAGTCGCTCTACGAATTTCGTGACAGACAACACACTCACAAAACGGTCTATGAAGGGCAAAGCATACATCGTGCAATTTTGTGGCCTCACAATTTTCCCAAAAAGAGAACTGTTACGAGTCCATTGCATGTCGATAGACTTGCATTTCAGTTGTGGTAGTTAACCTCGATTGGTCGTGTCGCAAAACTATCACAACCGAGATGCAAGATGATCGACATGCAATAAGTGGTAACAGTTGTTTTGCCTTAACAATTGCGAGGCTTTGAAATCGCGTGATGTATGCTCGGTCCTTGCTATTTTTTGAGCAGGAGACTTCGCTTGACTTCAAACTGTGAATATTTTCCCTATCTTCCTACTTTTGCCTGTGCGTAGACCATCTCAAAATTCTCAAAGTTCATTCGTACTGCTGCTTTGTTGTAAAGTGGCCAAAGTATTGCACTAGTCTTATTCGAAAAACACGATACTTCTTTGACATCTGTTTGCGATTCAACACTGATTTTGATTAAAAAAATACCTTGCTTTAAAATCCCTTTCCTTTTTTTTCTTCAGGTGCTAATAGTTGTCGACAACTACCAGCGAAAGAAAGGTATCGGCCTCTTGCAAAGATTGTATCAGCCGTATTTTGGCATGACTATCTTCTGTGGAAGCTACAATCAACTAGAATATAGTGATGGAGGTTTTGAATAAAATTTCGAAGCTTCGAAAAGTAGTAACAGGAAGCACGTGTTCTTAGGAGAGTACCCGGAATTAATGTTTCCATTCAATTATATACACGTGTCTCCTGAAGAAATTGTAAGAGGATACTTCTTTCACTATTGCCTTTCGAAAGTAAAGGAGTTGACTTTGAGAAATGTAAGAGGTGATTAATGCACATTTGGTGTGTAAGGCTTCGGGCAGAGTTCACGCGATTTCATCGCCGCGTTTCCTCCAAAAATATCAAGCAACTACGAGTCTATTGCATGCCGATCATGTTGCATTTCGGATTCAGCTCGCCCAATCGTGACTAACTATCACAAGCAATGCAAGGTGATCGGCATACAAAGGAAACGTAACAGTTTGTCTTGTTAGAAGATTTGCGGCGATAAAATCGCGTGAACTCTGCTTAAGGCCTGATGGTGAATAATGGTTCTGTACTTCAACGTACTACATTTCCTAGGGTACTTCCTCACTGGAGATGATGCCATCTTTAATTTTTGGCATAAACTTAATCACAGCGAAATCTTGTTTCCTTTTGAGTATGGCAATTATGGAAGTCGATGGTGGCGTTCAATCTATGGTTCGATTCTAAACGAATTGATATTGAGATTTGTTACCCAGTTCTTTTAGGAGGGATCGCCGCAAAGCGAGCATCACAAATCTTCGAACAAGTCTCTAGAACGAACACAAGGGTCAAAAAAATATTGGAATGTTATAAAAATGGGGTTCGTTTTGCCTTTCTCAAAACAGGCACCTACTTTGAGCTGTAGGTATATAGCTGCACCGATAAGTTTCAAAAACAAACCTCAAAAACTTTGAAATCAGCAATAATTAGAGGATGTATGTGCAGCCAATAGAAACATCCAGTAGAACGTATTTATTTCTATACATGTTCTTTTTCATCTGAAAACTTTTAGCTAGACTTTTGTATGGTAAACACTAAGAATAAAATTATTATTGGCTTGTCTGTCATGCAATGGATCTATAGCACTATCACCTGCATCTGCGTTTTCTCAATTTTTTTTCTATGCGCATTTCTCGATAATTCAGCTGACAAGAGAATGGTCAAAAGTCGAAGTGGCCAAACCAAGCAAGCCGCCTATCATTCAACGCTAATTTCATATCTGCTAGTCGCCTTTGTGGAGAAGTTATGAGCAGTTTTGTTGCGAAAAAATCTTACACGAAAGTTGCCGAATTGAGCACATCGTTGCACTTTCAACTCACCTTTAGGGTTCAAGATTATAAAGTAACCGGCTGAATGTTTAAGCTCATTATCAAGCCAAATGGCTCTGACTGCCAAATTCGTACTTTACATGCAAGCAAAATAACGGCCTTCAATAGCCCATAACTTCGCCCACATAGGAGCTAAGCAGATATGGAATACAGATTCGAAGTCAGCGTCAAATGCTGCATCTAACAATAAAGGTATGCATTTTTTTTTGGATTGGCCGCTTTGATTCCTGATCATTTCCTTGTGATAGCGAGTCTAGGTCTGAGAAAAAATCACATTGGAGGATCAATAAGATCTCATTAAATAGTTTTTTCCTTCTCTCTCTCTCTCTTTGACGAAGTCAGGTCTGAAGAAATACAATTTTTTTTAGTTAAACGAGAATGGGCGCGACCGAGACGCGCTAAAGCACATTGCTAGTGACACCGGCAATTCCGTGAGTGATTTGTGAGTCTTATTTAAATTTCGTGAAGCCACCTGATTGTCACAAACGTTTACGTTTAGTTTCTATGTTCCACAAAAGCGATTAGCTTACGTGACGGAACTTATAGAAGTATTCTTTGAAGCTGGATTATTTGTAGAACTCACTATACTGAAGATATTGCAAACTGTGCCACATAACAGGTAGTTTGTGCATATGAAATCAAAATGACGAGAATTGTGAAAAATATAGTAGTCCACATCGTCCTCTAAAGCTAAATGAAAACTCCTTTGTCTATATTAATTATCGTAACCGCCATCGTTGGTATGACTTCTACAACTCAAACATAATCATGATTCATCCAATCAAAATCAACCAATTTGTCGAGATGAAGCCTCGAAAGAGGTGAGTCTGCATTTTTTGCTTACTGTAAGCCCTGATAAGCTTCCCAAAGGTAGCCCACGCATCGAGCTTCTTTGAAAGGCGCTAGAGCACTTAGACTCGTTCATTAAAAAAAAAACTAATTCCACGGGTGTACGACATAGCCGTTTTTTTTTGAACTCGACGAGCCCGAACATTTTGGGAGCAAAGGGCCCCCTATCGTGCTGCATCTTACTCAAAAAATCGTGTGCTATAGCGATCATTCTGCGAGATTCAAAAATCAGGCCGTAGTGCTCGCGTTTAAGCGAGAAGTGCGTCTTGCATTGTGAAATTAGAGTACATGTAAGCGTTGTGTCACTCAAGTAAAGAAAAGCTCAGCAATCATGGCTCAATCCAGTTCGTGCTAATCTCTCACTTATCAAGAGCTTCTGCCACATGTGTACGATCAAAAGTAACATTCAATATTGTCCTTAAAATAGCGGACAGATGAGCAGGGCTTGTTCTAATACCTCACTTTCGAACTGTGCTGCATGAGGCCGGTGGCGTAAGGTCATGTAGCCAAGAGCTGTCGTCATTCCTTGCATAGAGTGCAGATAGTGCTACACGTAGCGACGCTAATCACTCTTTGGAATTTGCTGTTGAGCATTTACAATAGTAGGCACGTGCATTCTATTCGTCGTTGTCTTGAGTGATTTGATATTGAAAGCCGAATAACGGCGTCGGATATCCTTGGTTCCCAAAAATATGAAATCCCGAGTATCGTGTTGCATATATTTCCAAATAAGCGATTATCAGATAATATTAAATAACTGCTACTCAAGTGTTTGATCCAATTACTCAAGCCATTATTGGATACGCTCTAATAGGAGGATGGTCAGTCGAAGCGGCCTTACATGGATGTGTATTTTCTGGAGAGCATGAAGCAGTAAATCTGCTTTTTTCATCGCAGGATTCATTCTGGATGAGGATTTATGTTCAAAAACTGACTGTGCAATGATTGTTGAGGCAATCTATGCTATCAAAACTCTTGGTTCAGATACACTCACAACTACAGTCGAGTAGATTCTCCGCTCAATATAGTGTGCTCGCAGTGCAAATGAGATGCGGTAAAATTTGCTCGTGAACAACAGGTCACGTCAATAATGCGAGTATTTGACGCGCGCAATTGGCCGGCGTCATCGAAACTATTGTTCATGCGTAAATTTCACCGCCCGCATTTCACCTTCTGTGCAAGCACTCTATATTAAGCGGAAATCTACTCGGCTCTACCTGGCTCAATTGAGGAAACAGGAAACATATGAAGACTGTTTTCATTCTGATCGCGCATTCAACACTACGGTCTGGTAGATTTTCCGCTTAATATAATGTGCTTGCACAGAATGTGAAATGCGGTGAAATTTGCGCATGAACAAGTAGCCACGTCATATTGCCGGCATTTTGCGCCTGCAATTGGCCGGCGTCACAGTCGAAACTATTTGTTCAGGCGTAAATTACCGCCCGCATCTCACCTTCTGTGCAAGCACACTATGTTTAGCGGGAAATCTACTCGGCTTTATAAAAAAGCTCACTCTAGTAGCTCTGACAGCGCACGCCTCGAAGACGGTGAACACTCGGTTCTAATATGCCGCTGCGACTAGCCATCCTTTTCTCGTGAATGACGAGGGCAATAAACCAAGATTATCGGTGAAGTGATTCTATTGAAGTTTTGACTAATACACCTTTAAAACCACACAACAAAAGTTTTGTGGATGAGTTTGAAAAAACATGCGAAAATGTTTATATTGGTTACAGAATTCCTATATGTTGCAGAGCTTTTATCAAGGGGTAGATATTCCGTTTTTCTGGTATTCGCAGGTGTGATCTGCGTCGCGGACAGAACAACTTCTACAAACAATGCCACGGTTATAGCTGCAAGCGACCGTCCTGTTACATCTGTCTCCTCCCCTTCCCCTCACCCTCATCTATGATGCATCGACCCATCCATCAAACCATTCAGTGATCCATCCACCCTTCTCCCTAGATATGTACATACATGCATTTAGTTGACCATTTTCTCCGTGTTTCAGTGGCAATGGGATGAGCAATATGCAAGATCAAAGCTTTCATTAATATGGTAAGCTACAAGGTAGGAAAAAATAGGTAAGCGCGCGACAGGCTGATTTTCCTTTGACTGGTGAAGATTTGTTTTGTTAACGTTAATATGACTTTGTTCACGAGGTAGCTCATAGCATTGGATGTGGGAAAAATGGTACAATATGAATGTAGAAGCATACGAAGAGCAGATCCCTAATATCTCACATATCTTCCAAAGAGATGAAGAACACAGCAAAAAAGAGTTGATCGAAAAAAGAGAAAGTTCAGCAGAGATATTACATACAATCTGATTGTGAGTCCAATATCAAGACAATTCCAGGAAGTGTCCACCTTGTCGATCCACTGCCTTTAAGAAGAAAATTGCGCTCCATCTGAAAGACTCACGCCGCTGGCTCGACCTGAGTGGGAAATCGTTTGATTCGTAGACGGCAAAGGCGAAGTTGTTTTTAGGTGTCCATTTGCCGCCCCGTGCAGGGTTTGCCTTAGAGTCTGTATCGGACATGCTTTGCTTCATCAAGTCCGATACAGGCTTTCACATTCAGTGGCAGTAATTGTGATGCAATGTTCAGAAGAGAGAAAATATGAGAAGAATGGGACAGAAAGCTCTTCAATTCAAATGTTTCGAGAAGCGCGTTGTGTGACGATGTCTATGGGAAGCTGGGTAGGACACACGCTATACAACTGAATTAAGTACTTTCAGATTTTGCAAAACCGTGGTGAAAGCTTTTCGTGAAGCGCTTCAATGATATTTACTACACATTGCTAACATTCTCTTGAGATAATCTTTGATGTTTTGCTTTTAAGGCGCGCCTTTGTATCTAGCAGTGAAGAATAAAGTTAACAGCACCTGAGCAAAGACAGAGGACACAAGTGATACTTGGTGCGTAATGACGCTTGCTGTGTAGGAAATAGCCAGCAGGAACAAAATGCTCTGAATGTTCACGAAGAATGTGGAGATTATTTCGAGCACTTTTTCTGAAAATTCCTCGACAGTACTCGATGAACAATGGACTCGACGTACGTACGTATAATGGGCTTTCAGCAGTGGAGGACGAAGGGATGGGGGCGGGGGGGGGGGGGGAATGGGTCACGAATTTTTAAAAGTTACTTATATGGGTTGTAAAAATGCGGAAGTGACTTGTTTATTCTTGTAAACAATCAGAATCTTTTTAAAATATAAAACATAAACTTGTCACTGTGCTTTTCAAAGGCAGCAGAAAATTTGCGCTCAATAACAGACGTTATAACTGTAAGGGACCTGTCATACTTCGCCGAAAAAAGCCCAAAAAGCCCGAAAAAGGCGAAAAAAGCTCAAAAAAGCCCGAAAAAGCCGGAACACAGAAACGAAATTATGGCAGAATTCTGACGTTATTTTGATGTGCAGACGACAGAAAATAAAGCAGAAAGACCAGGTTGCGAAAATTAACACCACCCTTTAACGTCAAAACGGAACGGGCGTTCCGGTCTTTCGGGCGCTTTTGGGCTTTTTCGGGCTTTTTTGGGCTTTTTTAAGCTCTTTTATGTTTTTTTCGGCGAAGTATGACGGGCCCTAACTTTTCAAGAACTAGCCACCGAGGACGAAGCTTTTTGAAATGGCGTCTCAGTTTTGTGATTTTGAGTTAATGCCAAGAGATTGCAGAAGCCTTATAAATGGCCCCAGAGAATTTGTAGAACTTTGCATAGCGTTTGCTCACACTTAACTGTGTAGACTTTCACATGAAAACGCAAGATATTGTTCTGATTAGCAGATTTCACTATATTGCTGCACTTTGCAGCAAAATCACTATGTGACTCCTAAAAGTCGTTATAGTGCTCCATACGAACACTAGCTCACTTTTTGGACTTGAACTGCATTTCTGTTGAGAAACTGCACCAATAAGGGGCTTTTTATCGTGAAATGACATTTTTGACGAGTTTTTGTTTTGGCTTTTCGATGCGAGATTTAAACCTGTAGTTATGTATAGACTACTGCCATGCAGGAAATTTTTGAAATTTTTTAGGGCTAGCCAGAGGCGCTCTGCAGTTGTCTGGCACTCAAAATCGCAAATTTTGAGGCACCACTTTGAAAAATTTGTTTATAGTGAGTAGCTTACAAACTTTTACTCTTCCTGCATCACAGAAAGTAAGCTTTTCACCATGTTTAAGAAACGCAATGATACATTTAGGTTGAGTACTTAGAAAATTTCTAAATTTTGTTTGAATTACGCAGCAACTTTTGCGTCAATCCAATATGATCATTTGTTGACCCCGACGGTGAACCACCTTTCCTAAATCTATTTTTCGGTCAAAATCAATGAAAACATTCAAAATTTGTAACTGAAGCAGCACCAAGCATGTTTCTCATAATAACAAACGAGGTGTCGTAGTTACGAAATTGCGATGAACATAGAGCGAAAATTGGAATTTGAAGATCTTGGGATCTTCAAAAAATCTCAGCGTTTTGATAACTCATGTGTTCTTCTTAGAAACATTCATAGCGTGTTGGATAAAATAATCAGTATAACTACAAAATGATACCGTTGATTTTAAAGAACAAATGGCTCTGGAAGACGATTGGCCGGCGGTGATAGTCAAGGGATCATACAATAACCTGGAAAACGAGATTTGTACAACTTATCACTCCTGTTCAAGATGAATTTCTACTTAGTAAAGGGTAGGAGAAACACTTGATGGTTAAACCGCGCAAAATCAAAAACAAGCTTCAGGGTATGAGCTTCCTTTCAAGCTGCGTTCATCTCCCCACTGATTATGTAATGGTCCTTCCATTCGTGAAGTAAAGGCTTCTCTTCCTGAAAGGAGTAAATAAAAATATTCAAAGCTATTACGATTTCTGAAGTGATGCCTTCTTCCTCGAAAAGATCAAATATGAATGCATAAATGTTAACAAATTTGGTTGAAGACATCAAAGAATTTTGTCCTTTCTGGTAGGTGTAGTGCATTTATTTATTTTTACGCTCTGAGCGTGCTACAAAAATCAAGAAGATGAGAATACAGCTGAGATATTACGATACTAAAAAGAACTAAAAATTCCACGTACTAAGAATTTGCTCAAGCAGACTCTGCTAGGAATATACAACTCAGTTGAGTTTGTAGCAACGCCCCCATCGCTTGCCAGCAAAAACGACCTTAAGAATTCGATAGGAGCAAGTCGGAAGTTTGGAAAGCGAGCTAACCTTGTGCTAATATGTTTTGAAAAAAAACACTAGACCTGAACCAGTAACTTGATAATGTGACTGAGCCTATGTAATTAGGCTTATTGAAAAAAAAGGAGAAAGGAGATTTTTTTGAAAACGTGCATCTCTAATCGTGAAAGACTTTCTTTCCAAAAGCGAAATTTTGAATGAAGAGGAAGGGTAGAGGGTATATATTACCCTGAGTTGATGGAAACCATAGCCATATGTACAGCATAATCATTCCAACAGCTGATATCGACAACGCGCGTCTGAAAAGAAATTTGCAGAGCGATTGAAGATAGTGGATACAAAGAGAAGCCATCAGTTCCGGAGTATGAATTCTCCCAGAGAGTCAATTTCTTCGTACTTTCACTCCATCTTCATGTATATGAAAACGAAAAACATAACGCGTATCAACAAGAAAAGTATGATAACGATTCAGTAGTTGAGTTAAGTCTGCTATCATCAGTTTTTTCTTGAAGGTTTCACTGCTGCTCACGGAAATAATTTCAGTAAAGAATCGTTGAAACCACCTAGCAGAGCGGCAGAATATATAGTTGAAGAGGCCAGATCGATGACTTTTGATAAGTTCATAGTGAAGATTGATCCCTCCTAATCTATCACTTGTAGGCATAAGAATCCAGAATTCACTAGCTCTCATTTTACTTCTAAGCGAAGTATTCGAAAGCAAAAAACTATTAGGTTGTCCGGAAATTAATGCAGGTTTTGAATTTCAACCGCAGTAAGTCATACACTTCTCATTTCTGAATAGGTTGCAAGGTAACATTTGATAGAGCAAAGCAAGCTCTACAAGGTGGCGATCTTGCTTTAGCAACGGCTCTAATCCACCACTAATTTCCAGCCAGAAACTGAAAAGATTCAACTGCCCGAAAAATTGAGAAAAATTGTGACTCAGTTCATAATAATCCTGCAAAAATTCTAACTTGCTCACGTAAACCCAATCCACATAAGACATCCATATACGCCGTTGCCTATTTTTTCTCTGTTAGAAATCAAGAAAACGGAAATTTTCATGCATTTGCCAAAGTGGTGCTGTGCCGCCCCCACATAAGTAGTTGCATACTACAAACCTGTAGAAGTACAAACGTAAATTTTCAGCTCTCTACAAGCTTTAGTTCTCGAGAAATATCGAATACAGCCTTCATTAGTTAGGTGGTCCAAGCTAAAATT
The DNA here is from genome assembly GCA_958299035.1 of Cylicocyclus nassatus. Classification (NCBI taxonomy): domain Eukaryota; kingdom Metazoa; phylum Nematoda; class Chromadorea; order Rhabditida; family Strongylidae; genus Cylicocyclus; species Cylicocyclus nassatus. The sequence continues at coordinate 54,060,834 of CATQJL010000316.1, read as the reverse complement.
CAGATTTCTCGAGAACTAAAGCTTGTAAAGGGCTGAAAATTTACGTTTTTACTTCTACAGGTTTGTAGTATACAAAAGCTTATGTGGAGGCGGCACAGCACCACTTTGGCAAATGCATGAAAATTTCCGTTTTCTTGATTTCTAACAGAGAAAAAATACGGCAACGGCGTATATGGATGTCTTATGTGGATTGGGTTTACGTGAGCAAGTTAGAATTTTTGCAGGATTATTAAGAACTGAGTTACGATTTTTCTCAATTTTCAGGCAGTTGAATCTTTTTAGTTTCTGGCTCGAAGCTCCTGGTAGATCAGAGCTGTTGCTAAAGCAAGATCCCCACCTTGTAGAGCTTGCTTTGCTCTATCGAATGGTACCTTGCAACCTATTTAGAAATGAGAAGTGTATGACTTATTGCGGTTGAAATTCAAAACCTGCATTAATTTCCGGACAACCTAATAGATCAACTATTGTGCGTCTTGTTATGAGAGCAGTTAAACGCAAAGTTAATCCGAAGTTTATGATCTGGAATGCCGCTATGTATTCTTATTGTTAGAGTCGTCTTACGATAGTAAATCAGTCGAGTAAAGGTATGCTGAACTCTCTCAATTTTCAAAAAGTTCTTTCCACTAGAGGAGCTCCAGACTCGGAAACAATATTCCAGTTGTGGTAAAACACATGATCGACATAATTTTATCAAGATTATCTTATTAGGAGCATAGGTGCGATAGGGGGAGCCGGGCCCTCTCCAGATGAACGGTCTCTGCTACTCCCACCCTTGTAACGTGAAGGGGGTAAGTGAGCCCTGAAAGCAAAAATGCCCCAACAAGTTGCAAGAATAGACTAAATGGTAATAAAGAATAGAATATAATAATAATAAATAAGAACACAAGACTAAATGGTATCGTAGACCTAGCAGCAAAAACATACTAATACATAACTTATCCGCTCACCCAAAAAAGATGAAAAAAGCAGTGATAAGTGAAATGTATAAAACAGCTGCTCGAGTGTCATCTAGTCATGAGGAACGCTCGCATTCTATCGCTATCCTCTCCTATAACATAAACTTGATCCCAAAAAACGAGACGGCGAGGATGATCCGTCCACATGTACGCTTCAATGAGTGTTTGAATAGAGTTGCCGAACGGGGCCTTATTGTGTAGAGACGCGACGGTGCGATCATGAGATCAAGAGGACGCAGATAGCGCGAACGAGAGGACACGACACGCAGGGTACGCTCTGCTGCTGCAATGGATGTGTTGAAAGACGCAAGCGCGTGCCAAGGGTGTTAGAATTGCGAGCTGGTCATTGTTGCAAAGTTAGTTGTAGAAGCCTACCATTTGATCCGCTCACATCCAATCTCAGTATCCACTATGCTTCCACTTTTCCGCCAAATTTTGAGAAAATCTTCGAAAATCTCGCTCTTGGGAGCTTTTGCTCTGGGTGAATTCGATTTTTCTCTCCAGATGGTAAGCGTGAGTGCGCGAGTGACATTGCGAAAGGAAGCTGTACAGCGATGACTGGGGCAAAACAAAATTTTAGCACGATTGATCCACTTTTACGCCAAATTTTCAGAAAATCCTCGAAAATCTCTCTTTTGGGAGCTTTTGCTTTGGGTGAATTCGATTTTTCCCTCCATTGTAAGCGTAAGTACGAGAGTGACATTGCGAAAGGAAGCTGTACAGCGATGACTGGGGCAAAACAATATTTTTGCACGTATGATCCACTTTGCCGCCAAATTTTGAGAAAATTTTCGATAATCTCGCTTTTGGGAGCTTTTGCCCTGGGTGAGTTCGATTTTTCTCTCCAGATTGTAAGCATGAGTGTGAGATAACGTTGCGAAATGAAGCTCTACAGCAATGACTGGGGCAAAACAAAATTTTGGCACGATATGATCCACTTTTCCGCCAAATTTTCAGAAAATTTTCGAAAATCTCGCTTTTGGGAGCTTTTGCCCTGGGTGAGTTCGATTTTTCTCTCCAGATTGTAAGCATGAGTGCGAAATATCGTTGCGAAATGAAGCTGTACAGCAATGACTGGGGCAAAACAAAATTTTGGCACGATATGATTCACTTTTCCGCCAAATTTTCAGAAAATTTTCGAAAATCTCGCTTTTGGGAGCTTTTGCCGAGTTCGATTTTTCTCTCCATATGGTAAGCGTGAGTGCGAGAGTGACATTGCGAAAGGAAGCTGTACAGCGATGACTAGGGCAGAGCAAATTTAGAACGATATGACTCACTTTCCTCCTACTGAAAAAATCTCTGAAAATGTTACTTTTGAGCGTTTGTGGCAATACATGTTATATATAAAGCTGAATGTCTGTTTGTATGTCTGTCTGTCTGTCTGTCTGTCTGTATGTCTGTCTGTATGTCTGTCTGTACGTATGTTCCGAATAGAAAATTCCATTTCTGAACCGATCCGGACCAAACTTGGCACACATACACTTCGGGCCCCGGCGGGTGTCATAGGCTACTTATCGTCATCGATCGACATCGATTTTATCGATTTTTATCGATTTTTTTGCTGAGTTCACCTAAGGGGCTGGGATTTGGCACAGGGAGTAATCGAGCATGGGGATTCCGAATACAATATTAGTTTTCAGGACTATCGATTACTTTTATCGATTTTATCTATTTTTTTTGCAAAGTTTGAGCTACGGGGCTGGGAGTTTGCACAGGGGGGTAATCAAGCATGCTGATTACGAGTTCGATATTAGTTTGGCGCTATTCGGCTAACCGGGCCCCAAAATTTTTTTGTCGTAGAGCTTGCTTAGATTCGTGTATAAGGGTTATCTTACATGCTGATTACAGATATCACACTTTCGTCGCAGAAAGTCTCCCCATGTGGTTACATAGGTGTGCGGTAGGAAGTTCGGCTGGAGTTCGGTCCAGAGAACTTATTCGACATGCTGATTACGAATTTCATACTCTCTCTGCATATTGGGACCTCTTCATAGAGTTAGGGTGGTTATATACGTGTGGAGTATACTTGGGACCGAATCGAATGATTATTCGATCATTCGAATAAATCATTCGAATGCGAATGATTCGAAAAGTCGAATATTCGAAAATCTGAGATTTCGAATAAAATTCGAAAGTCGAATATTCGAAATTTTCAGTTTTCGAATATATTCGATAGTCGAATATTCGAAAATCTTCATTTTCGAATATTATTCGAAAGTCGAATATTCGAAAATCTCAAATTTCGAATGTTACTCGATAGTCGAATATTCGAAGGTCATTCATTCGATCATTCGATGTCCATCAAATATTAGAATATTCGTCAAGCACCGAATATTCGAAAATTCGATAAGAATTGACTATTCGATAATTCAATAAGCAACAAATATTCGAGAATTCGATATGCATAGCGTATACGGGGTGTCTTAAAAGTATCTACACACCGTTTGATCGCTAATACCTCTCAAAGTCTTTCGCGAATTTCTGGGTGACATCCAGTAGGGATAGCTTCAGCTTATAAAAACAGCAGAAAGCGAATCACCCATGTTTTTCTTATTGTGTGTTATCACAGTAGGAAACTCCAGCTTATAGAACAATTGCAAAATTAGACATCCAAAAAAATTGTCTCCAAAAAAAGGTCTAAAATCTGCGCAGCAGTGTTTTTGCGTATACTGATTCTACTACGCACGAGTTTTCAAGCTTTTCAAATGGCAATCACATTTTTGAAAGGCGTCGCAAAACACTTGTTACGGTGTATCGTTTGTTCCTTAGCAAAATTTCCATAGGTACCACGTTATGTCGCTGCCTTTCGCTATTTTGAACGTGTTAACCTCGGGCACTTCCGTTGAAAACTCAGGAGAAACGTGTCCAAAAGAGCGAAAGGCAGCGTCGCACCACGTACGCAGCTGATTCACGTGGGAACTTTTCTGGGGGACACAGGATACCTGGCGTAAGTTTTGAAAAAAACATTACGGTTGAGTGCAAATTCTTCCTAAAGTGAGTGTCTTTAGAAACCTAAAGCAAGACTTTCAGCCCTTTTAATTCTTTTTCTAGGGGAAATGGCTCTTGGTGTTTTGAAATCCACTTCAGTCTTACGGTAATTTTACAATAGTGAAAAGCGATTGATAAATCGCCCCATACTCTAAGTTGGTGCCAGCCTACAGATCTACATACTGTTGGGACCGCTGTATATCCAATCGCGACTCTCAATGAGGGTACATATCTTCTTTAAAATACGAAAAATCTTTTCACAACCGTCATAGGAGTAGCTTGGTTCCTAAGTCCAATCACGTCACGACTAAACCGTTTTTCCATCGTAAAATGCACCACAATGTGTCCATTCTTAACACTTAACATGAAACAATTTATTCTTAGCGTTTTGGCCTTTCATAGGCAGTCTCAATGATGTAAATTATTCGGTCAGTATTTGAAAATCGAATGAAATTCGAAAATCGAATAACATTCGAGAACCGAATAATATTCGAAATTCGAATAACGAATGATATTCGATATTCGAATATTATTCGATTCGAAGTTTTCATTTTCGAATAATATTCGATAGTCGAATATTCGAAAATTCCGATTTTCGAATAATATTCGAAAGTCGAATATTCGAAATTTTCAATTTTCGAATAATTTCGATAGTCGAATATTCGAGAATTTCGATTTTCGAATATTATTCGATATTCGATTATTCGAAACTTTCAATTTTCGAATATATTCGATATTCGAATATTCGAAAAAAATTTCGAATTTCCCCAAGTATAGTTTGGAGTCGAAAACATAGATTTGCCTCATCTAAGGTGGTCATTTAGCGCGCTGAACATAAATATCATGTTGATTTCGCAGGATGGTGCATTTTCTTGGGTTACGGTGGGTGTAGATGGGTCGAAGTTCCAGATTTGCTCAAAACCTTACCTGTAACGGTTCACAAGTATACTGCTTATGAACATGAAACTTGCTCGCTGTCATGACGCATTAGTGAAGTTATGGTGAGTTGCAGGCAGGGTAAAGCGGGGGGTGCGGCACGCCGCAAGGGGGTCGTAAGGGGGGGGGGGAGGGTAGGTAGGGGGGGGGGGTCGTATCGACCCAAGGTCAAAAGCGGTTTCTAAGGGGAAATGACTGCAGCTAAGTTCTTAGATGTGCCACGCTGTTGAAATCCTGCAAAATTCAAGTTGAACGACACAAATTTGCAGATACCGTATGCCTACCGTAACCTACCGTACCTCTAATCAAGCATAATTGTCGTAATCCGCGTGTCGAATAACCCCTATGCGCCAAGTTTCAGCGAACTCTGAGGTCTCCGAGCAGTAAACAACCTTGTATAAAGCAGTAATTTAAAACATGATTAACTTCATCTTAACGGTGAGTAAACTACCTCTTCTTGCACTCAATACAAAGCACTACTCCTTCTTTGTCCACCTCAGGAATCCCGCTTCAGAAGACCTCCAAACTATTGAATTAGAAGCCAACCGAAATCGCTTTTAGCTTTTGATCGCTGTGCTTTCACCAAATATTACTCAGAGCTAAGAAGACGAATCAGGCTCAAAACATCCCTATGGAATCTATGAGGTTTAGGCTATTGATTCATATAAATATTGTCCGCTAAAAATGCTTTTTTGATATAGTTAATGGCCTGCGGCACCCCCCCCCCCTCAAAACCTGCGGCTGCCGCAGGTTTTGAGGGGGGGGGGGGTGCCGCAGGCCATTAACTTACCTTCAAATCGTTCAAACAGCTGCCTTTTTCATATCATCCTTTAGATTCATCCTTCCTCTCTCCGTAGTAGCTGTTTTCCCTCGAACCTTTTTCTTTAGAAGGAAATACATATGGTTTTTGCGAACCATATGCTGGGAAGTGTGGCCAAAAAATATTGGGTTACGGTAGCGCTAGAAAGATTGTCAAAACACACAGAGGCACAGTAGCAACGCACAAACATCGTGGCCCACGATGTTTGTGCGTTGCTATTCAACACATGGTTTGGGAAATTCTGTCGTTTAGTGTTGTATTTGAATTATTTTTCAGTGTGCGCCTTAGCGTTGAATGTCGCTATCAAAAAGCGGTGGAGATGCACAAAATTGCTTGTTCTTGACATATGTGAGAAGGTGACCACTCTCGAAATCTCACCGCAAGATACTTTCGCTAAGCTTGAAGAGTTGAAGGTAATGTGTCTGTACCAATGAAAATCATTTTTGCCTTTTGTGTTTCACCTCACATTTTTCAATAATTTATGTCCTGCATAATTTAGACAACTTTTTCGCTTCTGCCGTCTCTCCTTCTTGATGTACTCGTATCCGTCGAAGGTGATGCACAAAATAGCGAAGTCAAAGATAAAGCTGTACCAAAATTTGCTGAATTCGTTGGTCTGGTGGCAGATAAGGTTAACATGTATCTTCTAAAAATACGTTTGCTGTTTAGATCATTCCTGCTGACATTCTGAAGATTGAACTGGATGTAGCAGAGGCGTCTCTGCCAACAAATAAGCAACAGCTGGTGCGGTTGAAAACTAGGCTCTAGTGAGTTTATAGGCCGTCCGCGCAGGGCGCGGAGAGTGCGCAAGGTGTGTATTGCGCGCCACTCCTCCTTCCCTGTGCATTCTCGCCGCCTGTTTTTCTCTGCGCTCAACTATCTTCACTGGGCGCAACAGCGTTGCTCTCCGCGCGCAGCGCGGACAACCTATATTTTCGTATGCATTTTTTTTCTCTTTTCCGCTTTATAAATTTTTTTAAAGCATCATGGTGGTATTTGCTTCCTGACGTTTGTGTTTATACACTAAGCATGATTACAGACGTTTCTAAGAAATAGTGTATGTTTGTTTCGTGGAACGATTTACCTAAAATAATGCTTGAGATAGTTTTTATCAATTGCTGGTTTCGAAAACACGTCAAGGTCCACTTTGGAACACATTTGATCTTCTTAACATGCTTACACTCTAGTACTGCAAACTTGCCATATTTCATTGCTACAATGCTTTTTCTGATTCAGCTACAAGCAAGCCAAGTTCAACTTACTGCGCGAAGAAAGTGAAGGATATGCGAAGCTGATAACAGAGCTGATGGATGGCGGAGGTGGTATACCAGCCAAGACTATGATGACGAGAGTGTTGTGTCTGATCGGTAAGTAATTCAAGTAAAACTCTACTGTCGGTGGATTGCTTTTTGCGATCTGGTTACTTCGTTATACCCATGAAAGTCAAAGGTTTTTGCATTACTTTCCCTTTTTAGGTCAGTTCAATCTTGACCCGAATCGGGTAACAGACATTGCTTTGGAGTGCTTTGAGTGTTGCGCTTCTCAGAAGGAATTCTATATTGCTCTCCTGAAAGAAATCAAAGCCAACAAGGATTATTTGTGCACCCTTCTTGGTTTCAAGTACACGTTCTATCATGTAAGTCTTTTGATTTTCTCGAAATTTTTTTTGTCATATGAAGCCGATAACCGATAGACATTTGGATATGATGTACAATGTTGATTTTCTGAATCGAGTTTTTCAGGCTGCAGGGAAAGAGACACCCTTTTCGTTGTATGTTGTTACATCGTCTTTGATTCAAGAGGACATAATCGATCTGATGAAAATAACGGGCTTTATAAGTCTAAAGTCGCTCGCTTAAAGTGCTCATGTTCATTGCCAATGGATATTCTGTGAATTGTCAAAAGCAGAGGGAATCAAAGAAACACATCGCGCACGTGCAGCAAAAGCTGGAGAAAGGGCTAGAAAGGTGAGTCTTTGGCTTTGCCCTAGATTTTCGCAGACCTCTATAAATCCCTTGATTTGCTTGCTCAGATCTTCAAAATCCCTGCCTTTTTTATTACTGATGCAGTATACTTGAGCGTATAGTTGGTGACTTGTACATAGTTTTCAATACCATCCTTCTAGGCAGAAACAATCCTTGCGTCAAACATCCCTCTAGAAGTTTCTCGCAACTCGAATATTGATGCTATGGATACTGGGCAGTCCATTGTTGGGGTTTCTTTTGCCACAGTGGCTGCAATCCAAGAAGCCGACGATGCTAAACTTGCTGCTGAGCTCAACGAGGTCGGTTTTGGCCCATTCGATGAAAGCTTTCGCCCTGTTAGGTGAACTCGCTTTCTACCGGGATTAATGTTTCAATTTAGGAAGCCGTGCTTTCAACAAATCAAAAACTTGGACTGGTTTGTGCTCTCATCGAGGACGGTGCGTGGCCACTGGCAAAAATACTCATCGACAGATTGCCCGAATACTATGCAGTACAAGCAAGGTTGGCATCTTTCATCTCATTTTTTTTCAGGGCAATTCAATTTTTTTGCTTGTTTATTTTACTTCTTTGTTAGTTCGTTTTGTTCCATACTCTTTTTTGCAATGAATTTTTTCAGTGTACGCGAGCTGCTGTAGACTCTGGTTATGTGCATAATGACATGCAAGTTGGACAGACTGGAAAAATTATTGCACCGGTCCGTAGCAATTTCAGTAATTTATTTTGGACATTGAAAATATATTTGCAGGAATTGTATAACGCTATTGCTATCTCTGGTGCTATACAGCATTTAGTTGGAATGAAGGACAGCAAGGTATGTATCAATAGCAAGTCGCTGCTATTACGGTCAGCTAAAAAACCATTTTTCCATGTTACTAAATTCATTTCTCTTTTATTCAACTCAACAACAGCTTTTTTGAAGTCATCTTTTTTGAGGTTGAGGATTAACAAGAATCCCGATGGGCCAATCTTCCAGGTAAACGTCTACCTTCTTTATATATATCTAGTTCGCGTTTAGAGCATGAAAAGGATGCATAATTTCTGTTGGCCATTTTAAATGTTTGGCATTTCTTCCAGGTGTCTGATTTTGGTTTGAAGGCAGATCTATTCAAGGCCGTTCCAGAGATGATTGCAGCTTTATGTACCAAATTTGCTCAATCTTATGCAGGCATTTTATTTAATCTTGCTTTCTTCCTACCCTCTCATAAAGTGTCTTCAAAATAAAATTATATGAAGCTTATGCTACAGCAATGACAATACACCAAGAATAGTTTCACCATTTTATCGATCTTTAACAACTTGAAAACTCTGAGAAAAACCCGAGATCGCATGAAGCTAGCGACACACAGCACTATTTACGGTCTTACATTTCAATAGGCTTGTGGGGTGGAGGGAGGGGGGGGGGGGGTAGGGAATGGCGGGGGGGGGGGGGGGGTCGTGCCGAGGTTCGGCCCAAGGGGGGGGGTCGTATCCGGCGGTCGCGTGCCGCACCCCCCGCTTTACCCTGGTTGCAGGATTTGAATGGACAGGGCCAATTTAGATCCCAGATATTTATGAAATGGGGAAACGGTCATTTTGCATGGGGGTTTCCAGCGCCATCCTGATAACCTGTCCCAACGTGTAGCGCACGCGCCAAATCTCGCTCCCCTGATTTGCTTAGAAGCCGCCGAAGGGTGTATCGCACGCGACAAATCTCCCTCCCCCTATTTTTGCTTAGGCAAAAGCCGCCGAAGAGTGTATTGCACGCGGCAAATCTCCCTTCCTCTATTTCTGCTTAGGCAAAAGCCGCCGAAAGATGTATCGCGCGCGGCAGTGGTCCTATAAGGAAAGCATTACGGTCGTGGGAAACTTTTATACACACGAACTGCCTTTATCGCGGGGATTGAGCACGATATTCTTTGATGAGCACTTTAAGTAATTCCCTGCCAAAGTTTCAGGCAGGTTTATGATTTTTACCCGCTGCCACGCGATGACTATGATATTGTCATCAGCGGCTCAAATAACCCCCATATACCGAGTTTGAGCAAGATCGTCACAAAAACATTTTGGGGCCCGGATAGCCGAATAACGCCATCAGTTTTTAGAATTATCCTTACTTTTATCAATTTTATTGTTTTTTTTTGTGCGGAAGGTAGTTGAGCATACTGATTAGTCACGCAGCGGGAATAGGGAATGTAGAAGTGGGCACAGGTAAAGGTGTACAGGGATAGAAATGGAACCTTTATCGTTTTTGACAGGGCCAGGCGGAGCCGGGTAAGCCAGCTAGTTGCGAATAAAATTGCGAAGATGAACCGCTACTCAAGTGAGAAATTCATAAAAGCGCGCGGATTTGACCACCATAAGCCTGACCAAGATGACGACGATAAAATAGCGTTTTGTCTGCCTTAAGTTTCTGACGAACTCAGTAGCGCAGTACGTCGTTGCTTGAAAGGAGCAAATCTAGCAAATGCTGTTAGGATTGTCGATATACCGCCTAGCAATCTTAAGAAACGCTTGATACGAAATCGCATATACGATCACACCTGTTTGACCCAAGATTACATGGTTTGCCCATTCAGCAAAGAGGGTGATTGCATGATTACAGGTGTGGTTTATATATGTCTATAATGTGGTGATATTTACGTTGGTGAAACAGGACGCCCTCTTTGCTGCCGGGTAGAACATCTAGACGGCCTACAAAAATGCAAGTCGAACACGCCCCTGGGCTCACACCGCATGACACGGCACGATAGCGTAGCGTTTCAAATTGGAGTCAAGGTCTTGTCGTTTGAACCGATACCCTAGCACGCAAGACGTTAGAGGCGTTTTGGATATACGCGAAAAATCCAAAAATGAACGCTAAAGAAGAGTGCATTGCTATCACGCAGGAGCAGGGAGGGAGTAATTTGAATCTGATATGGATTCAAAATTGTAGGCAAGTGCAATAATGTTATGATCAAAGGATGCGAAAAGTGGGTAAATCTCAATGGTATTGACATCATTAGATGATGATAAAATCAGATCAAGAATATTATTTGCATGAGTTGGTTGCTGAACTTTCTGTCTCAGACCTGTATTTCGAAAAATTTCAAGAAAAGATTTGCATTCAAGATTGAGAGTTCTGAGAGTATTTCAATCAATATGCAGATTGAAATCGCCAACTATAACTGTATCACTTCTGATAGATACCAAACCAGTCAAAACATCTATCAATTGTCTGTTATCATCCTGTGTAGATTTCGGCGGACGGTAGACAACAATGAACTTGACGAGATTTGATCTTAATCTTGATATGAAGAGCAAATCGAGCGAAAGTAAGTCGCATTTCAATGTAGAGAGCATGTGTACATGTTTTACAAAGATGCTGCCCTCAACAAAACAACAGACGCCTTTTTCGGGTTGTCTATCATTGCGGTATACAGAGTACGGCAAGTTTTCAATCAGTTCAGAATCAGTCAATTTCGATTTTAACCAAGTTACGGTCAAAAAGACAAGATCAGGCTTATCATGAGCCAAAAGAAAGTGTAGGTGGTTATCTTACTAGTAATATTTCGGGCGTCAAATAGGAAACGCCTGAGCGAGGATAGAAATTATTCATGTTCAGTGATCTTCCTAATGTCTGCTGAGAAGTTCCGAAAATGCTTAAGTTGCCCGCGGTAGCCGGCCTACTCTCTCTCAATTTTTCCAGCATTGCGTTCTCTCGTTTGCTGCCTGTGTTCGTATTCGGCCTTCCTCTCTTTGGTGTTCATACATCTGCGAATAAAAATATGTGAGAAGTTTGAGAAGTTAGACGAGCGGAAGAAAACGGGCATTGGCTAAGGCTCTCTGCCAGTAATAGGTCGATGGCAATATAAGCTTAACCAATCTCGGCCGTTCGACATTTAGCTTGCCGATACGGTATACGTCACTTGGGCAACAGTCCACGTCAATGATGTTCAAAATCTTTTACACTTTGTCCTTGAGCCCCCTTGCTTTCTCAGATGCCCGGTAATCTTTCGGTGACTCCGGAATGCCTTCACATGCTCAGCGACTTTAGTGTGAATTTTCTGAGAGGGGAGCTCAAAAGACGATCGATAGTAGGATCTTTGTCTTTCTTCAATGCACGCACTGAGTTCTGCCGTCGACAAACTGGTGCAGTCAACGTCAGTCACATTTCGTGCATCGTCATCTGATTAGCAGATAACGGCAGATGGTTTAGATAGACTCTTTGTTTAAATGCGAAACCATAATTCTTTCACAAGGAAATCAAAAATAGTAAAACCTGTATTTCGAGATTTCCGCTCTGTGTCAAGAGGAATGTGAGGTACTGATCAGAAGCTGAATCTACTGATCAGTATGCACGGAAAAGATCAAGAATATATTGGTGTAATACGATCGGAAAACTTATCCGATGGAAATGAAGTGAAGTGGTGAGAAATGCCGATAACTTTCCAGGGTTGCAAAAGATAGAATGTCTTGTTAATAATAGTTGTCTTATTAGCTTTATAATCTAATGAAAATTTCTTCAACCTGAGAGAATTAGTAGAAAGCTATGCCAGCCGTAGCTCGCTATGCATATATAATTGACACCCATTGGTAACGGAATAGACCCCTTTCTCTTAGTAAGTTTTTTTTACGCAAATTCAATCGTGATTATCGAGAGCAATCTACAATTTTAGACCCGTTTTTTCCTTTAGTGGCGAAGATCGCATCTCCATCTCCAAAGCTCCTCCGAAATCATTTTTATGACTATTATTATCCATTTTGTTACTTCAACAGCAACATTTGAGCTTAGCTATTATTGAATTCATTTTCTTGTTTGTTATTGCTTTGCAAAGAAAAAGCAATAAACGTATACCGAAAAACCCGAAAAGCAGGTTCAACCTATAAATTTTTGTCTACCTTTGGAATATAATGAACATTCGCAGTGTTGGAAATATATAGCTAACCGATATTGTACTGGTTTAGCGATTATGCTTGGCGAAACAATTTTCCACTGGCTGAAGCTGTTCTTCTCCAGCTTGTTTGCCTCTCATGTGCTACCCCTTGCTCTACATAATAATTCAGCAAAATTAGCTGATGTGTCGCCTGCAGGTTGGGGTATGGAATGCTCAGGAACTTTTGAAACAAAGTAGGAATACTAACAAGGAAAGTGCGTGTTGTAGTTGGCCGTTCCAGTTGAAATGTATGTTGCAGGTCAGGAAATGCTGATCACAAAATTGCATCTGTGTCAGAGAAGCGCGTTTCGAAAAACTTACAAGTTTGAGCATGCCTTTCAGTATATGAGCGCTGCACCAACAGTCTAATAGTCCAGCGTGAGTGTGTCACTCGCTTACCACAGGTTGGCTGCTCGTTTGTGACTCCACAGCCCTCCTCAATAGAATGGTCCGCAAATGCAGCTGTAACAGTCGAAAGTGGTATTTGATACCACGCTTAGCAGCGTGCAATTCATTTTGTATGGCCACTTTCACCAATAGTACTTTCCTTGCAAATTACCATTTCGGCTCACATTATTCCAGCTCTTCAGTATCGACCTAATCGTCAGACGCAACGCAGACAAATGGATGGTAATTACTCGGAACTCAGACGTTGACCAAGTCATGGTACCGATAAGAATATTTTGTGAAGGCAGGCGCTACACTCCTCGAGGAGTATAGCATGGCGACGATCGATACGCATCAAATGCGTGTAAAATCGGCAATTTTTGCCGCCGATATTGGCGATCGCCAATCGCGCTAATACCGGCGACTGTACTTTACATACATATTGATCGCAAACAAGGTACCACGTCAAATCGATATATATCAAACGTGTAGTCGCCGAAAACTAGCGATCGCCAATCACTACGACTGGCGATCGCCAATCGCCACTGTTGGTCACTCCACGTTGGATGCGTATCGATTGGACATGCGGCAACTTGTTAACGATCAATACTTATGAAAGACACAGTCGCCGATACTGGCGATTGGCGACTACACGTTGGATAGGTATTGATTGAACATGTAAACTTACGCGAGCAATCGTTAGCTACCTAATGTGCAGTCGCCAACTTTAGCGATTGGCGATCGACTGTCGCCAATCGTAGCGATTGGCGACGGTCGATTGGCGACGCCATGCTATACTCCTCGAAGAGTATAGCGCCTGCCTTAGTACAAAATTTCGCTGAATGATACAGGTCTCTATTCTAAAATTTCAATTTCTACTTCAACACACTAATCACATTTGAAAAAGCCCTCCTAATCGATTAAAAGGATGTAAAGAAGGTAATCAAATCGAACTCCCGGTCTCAGCCAAGACGAAAGCTTTTCATTTTATTTTTTTTCTAAATTTTACCTGATTTACTTTGATGGCATATTTAATGTAAGTTTTCTGAGATCTCGCCGACCTTTCGGAACTGGAATGTCGTAGTTGTTGGATTCGAAGAGCAAACAAAAAATGGGAGCTCGGCCAATGTCTATTATCTCACGAAACAGCGTAAAGAATTCGGAAGAGTGAAAGCAAATCACTATGATTTCGGTTAATGAACAGTTTGAAAATGTACCGCTAAGAATACATCACATTTTGTTGATTATTGAAGGAAAAATTGATGGATATATTCACGCTATCAGAAATGGAGCGAAATACATATACGAAGCAAACAAGAATATTGCTCTTGCTGGTAAGTTCGATTTCATGCCTAAGTATATTATCATAAAGTTTTAGGTGAAAAATTATCGCACTTCGAATATGTCATCAGAACTAGCGGTCTTGTCTACTATAGTCAAGAGTTAGGAAGCAGGTACACGCAACACAAACAATCACAACACAACACTTACAGCTTAGTTATTTGAGTATCGATCTGGTTTCCGCATCCAACATTTGATCCCTGTCACCGTGTATGAATCGTCTCTGAAACGCAGAAAGGATCTTTTCACTGGATTATAGATTGCAAGAGGCACTTTTCTCCTATCGTGGCGAAAATGGTGTAAAGTTAATGTTGATGCAAAAACAGTCAACTTCACGTCAAATATGCTCTGCAAGAGCGATGTGATGAATGATTTCCATCATTTCGTTATAGGAGTGTTGAAAACTTCGTTTGATTCCTGGCTTTAGTCGTATCCAGCGTCCTGATGTAGTCTCGCTTTATTTTGTCCCTCTTTCAGGGGGAGTGCTGGAAAAAAGGGTAGCTTCTTGCGGCAGTCTCTGCTGACACTGTTTAATTTTGCCGATTCATAAAGGTAAGTACAATGCCGATCAAGAGGTTTCATATGTTATCGCTAGAAAGGGAATATCATCACTAATCACTCATCATTACCTCCGTCGGGCAAAATGGGAAGTGGTCGGGTCTCCCTAGCGATGGGTGCCTTCGTTCACCAGATCTATCGAATTTTGTGCTCCGGAAGTCTACGAAAGCCTATCGTGGCATACTTAGTTTTGACCTAATTAAACCTATTGACACCTTTTTGAGAAACATATGATTTGTACGCCCTCTTGCCTATTTGCTCCCCTACTCCTCGCTTTATCATTTCTAGGATCGCTTTCCATCGACGCAGTGATGAAGGAAATCTTCTTTATAATGTCATAACCAAAAAACTTTCTCTGCCGTATGCATATACACTACCGTTCACAGAATGTGCAAAATATCGGTGAGTGTCGCGAAATTCCGAAAATTCCGCGAACTTTCCGGAATTTCGCGAAATTCCAGGAATTTCGCGGAATTTTCGGAAGGCGATATTCACGGAAATTTTGCATATTTTGTGAGCGGTATTGTATACTTCGAAGAATTTGAGCTTTTCTGCAACTTCCTGCTCGTGCTCTCGCGGAAAGCTCGCGAGAATGTGGCCACAACTAATCTATGGAAAAGCCGCAATTGTTACCCAAGCATTCGTCTAGAACTTGGCCAACATTCTTCCAAATATCTGCAGGTGAATTGCAAGAAATCAGCGAACTATTTCTCCGGTGCTCGCTTGCTCACAAATCGCACGGCCGCCTGCCCCCGGCCATTATCTGAGCAGGACAGGGGTCAAGCCCGTCTCCGAGCGACCCCCGCCCCTAGGATTAGCACAACAACAATAAAAACATCAAAAATACAAAAGAGGCCTTCCATGGTTTCCTTGTGGCTGGCGCCTTGCAACTACGTTTCGTTGGTGCAGAGCAAACGCCAAATTCATGCAAGCGATGACGAAACTGGAAAAAGCAAAATTATAGGCCAAGCTCTATATTGGCTTGAAGAGCTTTTTCAGCCCTATCAGCCAATATAGAGCTTGCCCCGAAATTTTCGCCCGTCGAAAACCAAAATCCCCTTTTGGCTCGAAAACTTCATTTTTTTTCTGCTGACCCGATTAATCGAATAAATCAAGAATTTCTCGAAAATCTCATACTCAATCGGAAGATCTCAAGCTTTTTGTAATACTTCAAGCCGTTCCCCCTCAAATCGTTTAAAGCGATTTGGACCATTTGAAACTCAAGATTGAGTTTGGACATAGTTCACAGAATAAATGCCTCAAATATGATACTGACTAGTGGAAAGAACAGCTGAGGCTTTTACGAGGTGAAAACAAATACCCTAAAATCCGTACAATAAGTCCGGACTTATCTGCAGTTTCGACGCGAAAAATCGATGAAAAAACGCCCTCTGCGCCGCCAAAAGTCTACCAGATAAGTCCTCCTAAATCCACTATCAGATAAGTCCGCAGCAGATAAGTTCGCCTATCCTGAACATGAGAAAGCGAACTTATCTGCAGGACTCTTGGCGGCGCGAGGGCGACTTTTGTTGTCAAGAAAGCGGACTTAACTGTTAGTTCCCTTGCAGACTTATCTGATAGGCGGACTTATTGTACGGATTTTAGGGTACACTCCAAAAATCCCTCTACTCTAAAATACAATATACATCCACTCGAAGGTTCCTTCACAGTATATAGCCAGCCGAATACCAAAACTGATGTTTTGAAAGTGCATCCGCACGATGATCTGAAACTTGAAACATGCAAAGAAGGAGCTCACAACAACATGAACACCAAAAACGCCAGTGAGCTACATGAAAATGCGGAAAAGAACGCGAGCAAAACGGTCTGAGCAGCCTAAAAAGTAGGAGTCAAAACAACACAAGCAACAAAAAAGTCGATGAGCAACAAGTAAATACAGAAGAGAACGCAAGAATGAAGAACAGAACACGAGAAGAACGATCAGAGCTAGTCGAAAACGAGAACAGCCTATTATTAAAAATGCATATGCTGATTATCAGCTAACGAATTGGCTGCGTACTATGAGTCCTCCAGTGCTCCGGAGGTGCTGCGCGCCCAGAAATCGATTTCGATCCCCAGTGAATTCGCAAATTTTTAACACCTCGGGAGCACGTGCTCCGGAAGTCTTTTTCTCGACTTCCTGTGATGTCACCGCGAATGGACCGCAACACGCCCGCCCCACGCGGCAGATGCAATGGTTAAGAGCACACACCGGATGTGTCAGAGATTTCCACTGGCCACAAGTATTTTGCGAATTGTCTGAGTATGAGCGAAATATTCTGGGGCAAACTCCTCAAAGATATGGCCTCGTAGATTTGTAGCCCGACTCACTTTATGGCTAATGACGCTCACTTCGCTTATAAAGTCTTCTTTGAGATGGCATTTTAGTTATAAATAAATTTGTCTCTATTTTCTACGGACGAAAACGTTACTGACAGGAGCGATGCGTGAGGATGACTCTCTGATATATCGACATTCGAAGTTATTTGAAGCCCATAGCTCAGGACAAAGCCATCAAGATAACAAGTTTACAAAACCATACGGTCATGATACGATGGACGATAATTGTACACACAAATTAAAAGAGCCGACATGTTGAAAGTACAACAAACTCAGAATTGGCAATAATGTTCGGTAGGTAAAGATAACGCAAAAGAGAAAGGCCTTCCATTCAGTGTAGTCGGCTGACAATCACTCGCTATTTTCGTGAAAAATAAAAATTTGGGAGAGCATCTCATGTCTTAAAAAGATTGTAGGAGACAAAGACACAGCACAGCGTACTGACTGTGAGAAAAAATTACAACTGGAGGGAGAAGGAATGTACTAGTGTGAGTCAAAAGTAATGAGAACTTTTCATTAAAAATTTCAAATTGTCATAACTAACTTAGCTTATTCTTCAAAATATAAACCGTGGTGATCGATGGTCTTGATCCACCTTTCCACCAATTTTTGGATCCCGGCCTTGTACCAGTCTGCGGATTTTGATTCAAAAACTCTCTGATTCCGATTTCGACTTTACATTGACTTGCGAAACTTCTCCCTTTTAAGAAATGCGCCATCGATTGAAACAAGTGGTAGTCCGAAGGCGCTAAGTCAGGGAAATATGCAAGATGAGAAGCAGCTCAATTCCATCAAGCTTCTCGATTTTATTCCTTGAAGTTCGAGCGGTGTGCGGTGGAGCGTTATCTTGTTGAAGGAGCGCTCTTTTCCTATTGACCAAAGCGGGGTATTTTCTTTCTATCTAGCCATTGCTTTCCTAGGTTAGCTTTACGGTAGTACACCCATTTCTCATCACAGACGACAATCCGTTTGATAAACCGGAAATCTGGGGTATTGCAAGAGGTTTCTGCAGAACTCCGCTCTTCTCGCCTGCTCTTCACTCTGTTCGTGCGGGACAATCCTGCAGCTCCTACTAGACTTTCCAAGTTTATGCAGATGACGAACTATACTGGATTGGGACACACCCAGCGCACTTGACAGCGTACGGTGGGGTGGCAGGGTTCTCCGTCACTGAGCCGAGAATGGATGCAGAATCTACACTTGCTGGTCTGCCTATACGTGGGTCGTCTTCAAGGCTCGTATCACCTTAGTCGAATTTCGAGTACCATCTATAAGCTTGCCTTCGAGATGACATCGGAACCTTCCACCTCACATATTTTTTCGGATGCCTTCATTGCATTTACGCCTTGTTTCCAGTAATGGCGGAAAATCGCTCTGATGGCAATTTTTTCGGTATTCATTTTAAAGTCGCTAATTAGTCCAGCGTCTTACATAGAGAGGTGAGGATACCACCTACCTGTAGACAAGATGCACCTCTGAATAATGATATAAAACAATCCCAAGCGAAAAGCATTTTACAGGAAAAAACATGTTTGGAAGCTAAGCCTGCGAAAAGTTCTCATTACTTTTGACTCACCCTAGCCTGGTTAGAGAGAAAAAACATAGGCTTTCCGAGAGATTTGAAAGATGAAGTTACGATTACTGAGATAAATTGGTCATGAAGCACTATTCACTGCGCGGAAAACTGCTGTATTCTCCTAAGGGAGCTTCCAAACCGCGCCGGTCGCCGCTTTTGCAGCCGAAGCGCAGTGAGTCAAGACACTGTCTCCCTGGCGCGCATGCGGCGCAAAAATTCATTGATCAATCTATTTTTCTGGTTTTATCTTATATCTGTTCCTCAACTTGTCTGCTACAGGCTGGTTCGAGCAGATTTTGGATAAGATTGCTTCAAAGGAAAAAACCGTTCTTGCGGCCAGACACTAAGTATCAGCTACACTTAAACAAAGGTCGCAAAGTGGACTGCTCATTGCTTTTTCTTACAGTTTTTATTAAGCTCAAGTTTGTGCTTTTTGTGGTGATCCGGTTCAGAAAGCTGTAAGCAGTTTTGAAGAGCTTGTGCTAATCATGATAATGCGTTGACACAAGCATGAAAAAAACTATAGGGTGCGGAAAAAGTACTGACTCTCCAGTTTGGCTCCTGAAATACCTCAAATATGGAGCAAATCTTTAGTTTTTTGATTCCCATAAGTAGGCGAGATCCTTGAGATTAGATAAAGATAAGTTTGATTCAAAATTGTTCCCTTCTGTCCGTTTAAACGAATGATAACAGCGCGCAAGACCATTAACGATGCGCCGGTAGCATACAAGCGCGATTTTGGACCGTAACTATATCATCAGCATTGATATAAGGTTCAAATTAAGCTGCTATGTAGTGCAAGATCTCTTCTCCAATATTCTATACCCATAATAGATGAATCATATATTGGTGACTCTTGCTTTGGCCAAATAAGGAGGATTATATCCCAAGCAAATCGCAAAGATTCTCAAAAGAGGCGAGTCAGGACTGCGCTTGCTCAATGAATTGGATCCAAACTATGATTCAAATTTCCAGATTCCAACAGTTACAGAAATAATGAAAAGAGCATCGAACTTTGTCTACATCACGATTTCGAAGCGATAAACGATTACACTTAGTCTCTGTGCCACGTTTTCTGATCGCACTCTGTTGCTCCGCAGCCATTTTCTCCTCAGAAAAGTTTACAGCTCTTCTCCTAGTGTAACTGCTGACTGGTTACTTCCAGAATATTTCGAGATCCACTACCATATTCCTTAGGCAGTAGAAGATTTCTCAAGTTCGTATGATAAACAGACATTTTTCCTAAAATTCTCACACTTCTTCACATTTGTAAAGGGGAGTTGCAAGATTTGATATGAGATGCGCTGCGAAAAAGGGATCCGCCGCCGGGTAAAATTGTAGAATTTTGAAGCCAGTTTTTGTAAGATGCTAGAATATATTCACATCTTGGGAATTATGTCAAATTTACCAGAAAAACCTGTAAATTACGCCGATTTTTTAAACTTTATTTTGAGGGACAGTACTTCTCCCGCACCCTGTACATCACTCAGAACAGACATGGAACTTGAATGCAAAAAGTTTACCTACTTGTGGTGTTCTTCACTACTCTCTTTCGCTTGTTTAGCTCAAGTTCCGTATTGGTTGTGGGTGGTGCGGTTTTTCCATGCATACTCCATGCAACAATGTGGATTTGCACAAATGCTGCTCAATATTCCAACTGTTCAAACAGCACCACTTGCAAAAGAGACTTGAGGTTAATAAAAAGTGAAAACGCAATAGCCAACTTTTCAAACTCCAGGTGAATGTAGGGAACACTTGGCGCATTGGTCCTCAATCGCAATGCTACAAGTCTTAGAGCAGCCGTTGTCCAAAGACTTGTACCTCGAAATCAGCCTCTAGTGGAAAAATAAGAAAAAGACATAACAAAGCACAGAAAATGAATTTCAATGAGTTTTCGCGCCGCATGCGCGTCAGAGAGACAATGTCTTGGCCACTGCGCTTCTCTTGCAATAGCGGCAACCGGCGCGAGAGCGGCTAACGGCTGCAAAGATGGCAGCCGGCGCGGTTTGGAAGCTCCCTAACTGGCATAATCGTTTCGAATCAGCTTGCACCACAACTGGCATTATGCGGAAATGTCATGCATCACTTATTCGTAGCTCTCAAGCAGTTTAGTACTAATCCCTCACTACAAGATTAAGCAATATACTTCTCAAATAGATATCTCAGCGTACATTAATTAGACGTGAAATTACATTTTTCTGCGGTCACCATTAGTTTTACGCCTAGTTTTGGCTACGAAAAGTGCCCCTTGCACTCTATAAAAGTCAATCTTGCAAGAGCTCAGAATTTACAATCGCAATTCATCGGAGAAACCTAGTGGATCGATACTGAAGCACATGTGTATTGTTGAGACTTTGAATATTGAGGTATAAAAGGAACAATGATACGGCGAAGCTGCAGCATGGTTTGATATAGGTCCTACTTTATGTAAGAAGTTTATTCAGCAATAACACCAGTTCGCTGGTTCATATTCAAGTCGCAATCTCCGAAATTTCGTTCTTCGTAAATGTTCGCTTTCCCTTGCGTAGCGCTGTTCTTCTTATGTGAGTCATACGCCTGCTTGACTGTAGCTACTGGGATGCTGTTTCACGTAAAATATCTGTCTCGATCGATATCGTCCTTATTGACCTTGACAAGTATCTCTATAAGCCGTCCCGTTGCGTCCACCATGATCGCCGCCTCAGCCAAAAAAATTTTGCAAGAGTTTCTCAAATGCTACATGATATGTCACACAACCGATTTGTTAGCTACGCCGAGTTCTGGGAATCTGCGACTGACGGAGCTGATAAAACGCGGGAAAAGCGCTTGACTGCAAAAAGCCGCACACAATAAATTTCATGTCATCTTGGAGTGTTTTTGAATATCTTTTTTCAACCGGATTCCAAAATTCTCAGCTGAACGTCTCGTTTTTCGTCTAAGCTACCCTACATTAGTACGCTCTTCTGTATGGTTCTGAGTCGAATCTTGGCAAACCGCATATCTATTAAGACCCCATGAAGCCACTCATCGTTGACAATGTCGGCAAGCATCATAGTTGCCTGCTCGCTGGAAAATCTGTCAAAATACCAGCTTTAAGAGTAATCAAATAAACATCTCAAATATTTAAATATCATATTTATTTGTTTCTTAAAATTATTCCATTATTCCTTCATAATGGGTCTTTCGACATGGTTTCTCCGTGCGTCAGATATGTCTTGCTTGCTTTTGTAACGTAGGCAGCTACTTGTGCATACTTATCTAACTGTACGAAACGTTTGATTAAAAGGTGCGAAAAGGGTCCTTTGTGCTTTTTAGAACAATTTCTCCTCCACAAAAAATTACTCGAAGCGATGGAGGGACAACGTAGACGAAGCCGCCGGACGCAAATGACAGGCGAAGAAAAACTTTGAAAATCTTGAGAAATAATTTGGCTTTAAAGCGCTGTCTGTCTTTGAAAATTATAAAGTGGTATAGGTGTCATATGGAAAGGCCACTTTGACTTTATCAGCTAGCTTGTACCTTCAAACCTCCTGAAGCGAGACACAGCAACAATGGAAGGTCTATGTCGCATTTCTCATACTGCCTTGCTCTCAACTGCTTTACCCGCCCTATGGCTATGCTTAGAGAAACTGGCACTTCCTGTTTTTGACTGTTGAATAATATTCGGAATTCGAATATTCATCTCGAATAAAATTCGCCATCTCAAAACCTCAAATATATGAAATTTCAAATAACTTGCATTCAACTACCCTAGATTCCGTACAATAAGTCCGCCTATCAGATAAGTCCGCAGCAGACCTAGCAGATAAGTCCGCTTTCTTGACAATAAAAGTCGCCCTCGCGCCGCTAAGAGTCCTGCAGATAAGTCCGCTTTCTCATGCTAAGGATAGGCGAACTTATCTGTTGCGGACTTATCTGACATAGGATTTAGGAGGACTTATGTGCAAGACTTTTGGCGGCGCAGAGGGAGATTTTTCATCGATTTTCGTGTCAAAACTGCAGATAAGTCCGGACTTATTGTACGGAATTTAGGGTACTTTACTTGAGCGCGATTGGTACTACTTTCGATCAATTTCTGATAAAAATTCTTGAATATCGTTCGGAGTCAGGAAATACGAATAATCAACTCTTCGAGTTATTCGCATTCTACTGTTTTGTACAAATGTTGTAATTTAATTCGCTCAAAATATATGCGATTAGTCTTTGACTGTACGGTTTTGAGTGCTCACTGCGAGCCCTGTTTCAGAGGTGCGAAATCCAAAAAAATGAGTTTGTTGAGTTGCGAGGCAAAGAAAGATGAAACCTATAAAAAAACTTTTTCCTTTCATTTGCACCTGATCTCGATCATGTTACATCAACTCTTTGCGTACACCGTGAATCTAGCTGTTCATGCAGATAAATCAGTTTCTTTGCTTACACCGTGAATCCAGCTGCTCATGCAGATACAATTTCTTTGCTATGTTCGACTCGGACTTGCTGAGTTGCTAGCCCTTGGACCTCTACGTACGTGTTAGAGAATTCTTACGGGCTCAACTGAGTTGTTTTAAGCTCCCTTGATTTCTTGGAATGGATCAATTATTGAGAGAAAAGGCTGTCTGCTTGACTTGCTAAGGTACACGCAGGTCGCTTATGAAACAAAGTATTCTCTGTATGGACAACTAACCCCGCCTTCCTCCTTGATGCTTGGTCAATATACTGAAACCGCACCTTTTTCTTGTTTCCAGAAGTGAACTTTTTGATCCCTACAAATTCTTCAAAACTCAGAAGTATGTGCCTACATCGAGAGGGACTGCGTGCACGGTAGCGCAATATGAATGGAAGATAAACGACCTTCAAGCATTGATTTTAAGGGTCAATTCAACAGAAGCATCAGTCTACTCCTATGTCATGATTTACGTACGTCAACAATACAGGAAGGCCTGGCGGTTCAAAAAAACAAAATTGTTGCTCCGCTAACGATTGCAGCAGGTATCGTTTATTGACTTATCTTTTCGACCAGCGCCTTTTGGAAATTGTTTGTTGAGTCCCTTGAAAAAAACACGTTAGCTTAAAAATATAGATATCGTGACATCAAACAAACTGGGGGAACGTTACAGGATCTTACTCCTTGTGGATCCCGCAACACACTCTTTATCACTACAACTCATTTTTCATTCTTCCTATACTCAGCGTAGCACCGATATCTCGGTATCAAGAAACTTTCATCGCTAATCTAGTAATGTCTTTATTCAAGGAAAGAAACACTGATACGATCGCTATTGTCGCAAAAGCTACTGCATCTTAGCGGCAATACTCTCACATTTTCTCCTATAGGCTTAGATGTAATTAGCCATCATGACAATGTAGACGGTGATCATAGGTGAGCATTTGCATTCTTTCTTTTCATCCTATGCTCCCTTTTTTTATATAACAACATTTATCAACGAGTGTGATGGATACACTTGGCAATCAGTAATAAAAATCGTAAGTAAAGGAAAATGGGTTTTCACCTCTGCATATCTTGAAAAAGAAATACTGACTACTCGTGGTCGAATGGATGAGTTTGAGAGTTTGAGATCATTTGGTTGATGAGATTAGATTTACCGGCCGGCGAAGACTACACAGAACGTTTGCGCGGATCGTGCATGATCATCCCGGGAGACCCTCTAGCTGGAACCGGCAAGTTTTCTATAGATGTACATATCGTGAGTGATGACGCAGTTGATTGGTGAGAAGAAGCAGTTTCGTGAACCGGCAAGCGCTCGAAGCTGTGATAGCGACCCGCCAACCGCCTTCTTCTGGTGCTTCCATTGCCAAGTAGTAGCCGCTTGATAGAGCGATAAGTGCACAGAGGAGAAGTACACGTACGATGAATGATGACAAAGAGCCGCTCATAATTACTTCAGGTCTAGAACGGTGTAAATGATTTTTTTAAATTTCAAATTTTTAAATTAAATTTTTCATTACAGAAATTTAGTCAATGTGTCTATTTTTCTTCGCTTCTGGAAGTGCCCACGAATTCAATTACCTGATTGCATGCTGCTGCTAGTAGAGGAGCTTGTGTATGTTATAGAAGACCTCACATTCAAAGAAAATCTAGTTTGCCTTATACCACGTTCAGTAGCGAAGGCTATCTAGCCAATAGTTGGATCCCACTCGTCTCCTACTGGATAGAACGACTGAAGTCAAGCATGTAAGTTATCCCAGCTAGTAGAAATAAAATTTCAAAATTTGCTCTTTACTCATACAATCGAGACTAAGAGATTTGAAAAGTGTGAAAGCAGCTTCAATTCTAACAAATTAGGGATTTTGTACTGCGTCGGAAGGAAATGTTTACATTTGCAGAATAAATTTATACATGGTCACAATACCGGTGCTGCAGTATCGGATCACAGCCGTTACCTTTAGGTACATATTCCCTTCCGTTTACAAGGAAGATTTTGATTGCCTTTACATATTGGACGAGACTTCTAGAAGACAGAATTGCAGGCGGTTTGGCATCTATCTTCTGAACTTTACAGCTGCTAACATGGTGATAAACTAATAGTACCATTGGTCTACGAATAACTGTATTTGGGTACAGATTAAGGTAAACAAAAGGAGAAAAAAAGCTTTCGATGATCTCAACGAATGGTGTACACAAGCTAATTACACAGGTAAATCTTATTAAGATATTCTTCAAAGGCATTGTCCACCCTAGTTAGGGGTCTTGAGCTTTTGGCAGCTTATGAAATTAGCCCTTAGCAAGCTAATGTCTAAACATGAAGCAAAAAAATCGCTTCGGGATGCATGAGGACTTCAAGTCGGCATTGCCTTCTCCAGTAATGCCGCCCATCCATGCGTACCCAACCAATTACCGTTCCGGAGAACGAGCCTACGGGAATCGTCGGGGGTTTCGCGAATTCTCAACTTCATATTCGGAATCAGGGACATGAGAAGGCCCGAAAGGATCAAAACATTAGAGTCGAGAATCTGGGTAAACGGTGTCTTCAAGGTCGTATCTTCGCATAGACCGATGAAAAATCGACTTCTGCTGTGCACACGACCTTCTGCCCACCTTGTCTCGCAATTAAATCCTTTTTCCGAAAGGCAGCGAGTCTGGTCCCGCATAAGACAACTGCCCAGTATCAGAGACCCTCTTCATAATCCAAACCTCCCGTCTATGTGGTTTGCGAGAGGGAATACATGATAACCTTACAAGGCGAGAGGGGAGTGAGATGGATGCTGAAGTACCTTTCAATAAGTCTTGCATGGCAGTTTTGTCATTCTGTGCAATTGAAGTCATGTTTTGTCATGCGAAAAGATTCCTATCATCCTGTCAGGCATTTTTGGCAGTATGGCCTTCTTTAGTTCAATGGAGATCACCTCTCAGCCTTACGAAGTCCTGTTTACTTCCTATTATTTCCACTATTTCTATTGACTTTTGTAAGGACTAACTCCTGCTGTAGCGTTTCTGACAGAGCGACCTGGGTTATGGCTCAAAGCAGCTAATATTTTCTCATTTCACGTACAATCGACAATTGCTATCATAATTCGTAAGCGAAAAACAGCAGAAGCAAAAATTGCTGATTTTTGCCTTCCGGGTTCCATTTTGAAGGCTGGAAGTCTAGAGAACAACAGCATGTTAATGGAAAAGGTATAGTGTGGACCCCGGCCAGCTTCCCAAGAGTACCGCCGCGGCGCACCCGCAGCGCGCGTTCGGATTGCTGCTTCTCTTTTTTTTTGAGGGCAGCAAACCACGTCTAAGCATAAATAAGATGAGATGAACAGTGGAAGCGTCTAAGCCCAACCTGAGAAAAGCACATGCAGCGAATGGAACGCGTACAACTTGCACTAATTATGGAACTCCAGTCGGTCCGATGGGTGCAAATGCGAGATGACAGATTATGACATGCTAATCATGACAGAACTGTTAAGCAGACAATAACAAAACTCATTCGCAAAACATTCCTTTTTTGTGAACAAAGCTTCAAAAACCGTAAGTAGAATAATATTTATACGAACGAGGCCGACTGGCCCATACATAGGTTTCACACTAGCTTAAAAACATGTACCCTGCAGAACCGTATCTATTGCTGTTGTTTAAGAGATTTCAAGGAAAATGTTCTTTAAAAATTATGCAGATACCAATTTGTGGAAAAAAAAACAGGAACCGTTTAATAAAAGAACACTTAGGGACTTTCAAATACACGTAGAAGCTCATGACTCGCTATCGTCTTGGATTGCTCGAACCTGCAAAGATAGATAAAGACCAACAAAAGCAAATAAACATGAAAAACATGAAATCTTTCAGCGCCGCTTGAAGGAGAAGCGCACTTAAGGCGTGCGCTGCGGGTGCGGCGCGAAGGTACCTGTGAGAAGCTGGCCGGGGTCCCCACTATAGCTACATCCTGAAGCGCATGATCGCTTTGCGGGCAGCTTGCTGCGATTGACCGCTCCAGAAAATCTTCTTCTTCTTCTTTATCTTCGCCATTGTCTCGCGGTTGCAGGGTCGGCGGTGGTGCATTTTTGCTTCCATTTGACTCGATCAGCTGCTTCTTGTGGTTTGAGCTTTGCAATGTGCAGATCGTTTCGAAT
This sequence comes from Cylicocyclus nassatus, assembly GCA_958299035.1. Classification (NCBI taxonomy): domain Eukaryota; kingdom Metazoa; phylum Nematoda; class Chromadorea; order Rhabditida; family Strongylidae; genus Cylicocyclus; species Cylicocyclus nassatus. Next base: position 54,033,520 of record CATQJL010000316.1, on the reverse strand, counting down.
GGTGTCCAACCAGCGTTGCTTCGGACGGCCACGTGGTCTCTTCCCCTGTGGATCTAGACGAAGTGCTGTTTGCTACTGTATTATCTTCACTTCGTAAAACGTGACTATACCATCGTAATCTGGCACCTCGCAACTTATCCGCGATAGGTGCAACTCCGAAAATGTGTCGTTCATCATCGTTCGCGACGCAGTTTCTTCTCGTTAGGCCAAGTATCCCTCTTATCATTCGCGTCTCCATCGTGCTCAGGATCTGCTCGTGTTTTCTGGTTGCTGGCCAACATTCGGCTCCATATAGTGCACTGGCCTCACCACAGTCCGATACACTTTCGACTTGAGATACAACGGAATTCGTCGGTCGCAGAGTACTCCTGTTACTTGCCGCCACTTTAGCCACGCCGCGAAAATAAGGTCAATAATAATTGACAATAATTGACCGCTCCAGAAAATAAGGACATAAAATCAAAAAGGAACTTATATCAAATACTATTAGCATTTTCTGCTTCTTCATTGAAACTTTCACAGATTCTGCCGATAATGGATCCAATGAAGTGACAGTATCACATGAGCTGGAGTCCATTTTGAAGAGCCGTTTAAATAGTGTGAGTCCTAATCAGAATCGGTGTAAATTGGTTAAATTAGCATCGCACCGCCTATCTTCCTTCAAAATTGATTACCTACTCCGGCATCCAAAATAACTTCTCTGTTCAGTTTTTATTTTCGATAAACGTTTCGATGTAGTGGGTCGCGCTGCTCGATCAAAGAGTAATTACACCAAGGTTAAAGGCACCGTCCACCCTAAGTTAAAGGTCTTGAGCGTTTGGCAGCATATTATAGTAGGGCCTCCAATCAAGCCAATGCCCAAGTCTCAGTGCAAATGTCGCTTCGGAAGCGAGAAGATCGCTCCGGAATAACGAAGATGCACGAGGACCCCTATCCATGCCCGCCCTCCCCCAACCATGGCAGCCCATTTGTGCGCGCCCATCAAATCACCGTTCCGAAACTGACCTGTGAGTTCTTCGGAACGGGTATTGTTCGGGGTTTTCGCGGATTCTAGACTTCATATTCGGAACCATGGGCATGAGAAGGCTCTGAAACGACAAAAACCTGCAAGACGAGAATCTGGGTGGACGGTGCCTTTAACATACACGTGTCTTGTAGAAAGGTACGGTAGAGTTTTTCTTTTTGAAAGTGTGAAGGCATATGCGGGCTTCCTAAGAGAAGAGACGAAGTGATATTTAACAGAAAATGCAAGACTACGCTTCGTCTGCTTATCCTATTCTCACAAATACTTCAAGAAAAAAAAACTTGGCATGTTTATTGTGAAAGGATAGGGAGAACGAGTACGCCGCTCACGGCAAAAGTGCGAAGATAAAGGTGTTTCAGGCAACGAAAAAAATGCAAACTGCAGACGAATTTGAGAGATGCAGTCAACTCAACTGTCTGCTTACCATAATTCTGTAATGGAGTACAGTCGAGCGAGTCAGCTTAGTGCAAAAATTCGGCAAAGCACCGTATGGCGCACTAATCGTAGATATTACTCAGAAGGGTGCAAATAGGCCACTTTTTAGCAGCCTTAGTGATGAGAGCAAGAGATTGCATACATGCCAGTGTTCCGTTGAAGCAAGCTCTACACAAGGACCACCAAAGGTTGCATTTGCAACATGATAATCACTTTAACTCGCAACATGATAATCACTTTAACTCTCAGGTCAAACCAACCTACAAGTGGGTTGAACTGGCGCTAAGAGCTTATCTTTCGCTTAACAAAAACTTATCGCAAGATCATGACTTATAATAAGCCGCTTATTTGTCGGTCTGTAAGTCTGTCTGTTACGAAAATACAGTGAGGAATGATTTACAATACACTGCAGCATGTGAGGTTCTGATAGCGAGTATGGTTCACTTTTAATTAGGAACTATCTCACCGCAGTGAACCTGGCAATAATCTAAAAGAAAGCCTTCACATCGTAAGTTTATCATCGTTTCTTGGTGGCCAGTGCGAGCCTCTGCGAAGCAGAGGTGAAGCACTGGTAGACATATAAGCTGTAAATGCATGAGTATGCTGCATTGTGCGTGCCTCTTTTTATAAACTCATGTTGAATCTGATATGTTTTGGAAAGTATGCATAGATAAGTATGAACACAGGGTATAGAGCTTTGTCTGATCCTTGATTCGCTACGGCTGCGAATCAAGGATCAGACAGGATCAAAGCTCTAGGACTACACGAGGTTTTGAAAACTACTTAAACGTTCTAGATCGCCACGCATTTCTCAATTCTTTTCAAAGTGGATGAAAGCTAACATCTGACAGCAAAAAAGCGTTTGACAAGTGAAAGAAAGCTGGGGAAGTTCTTGTGATCTGTTGCGTAAACAATGGCAGTTCGAATACCATTACGATTGAGCAGAGACCTATACTTCCAAGAGTTTGTGTGGTTTAAAGAACCAGTGCGTCATCTCTGCTTCGCAGAGGCTCACACTACTTTTACTATTTATTAGGTTGGAAACTAAGTTTTGCAACTGGTCTCATAACTTCCCTCTCACTCAACATGACGCACTCAAATTTTGCCACTGCGTTGGTTATTACGTAAGCTACGAGGCAGCTGCTGTCCTACCAAATTCTGACGTCGCAGTGAGGGTTACGGTAGGTGCATTGTATAAAGGGGGAAAAATTCGAAGTTTGACGGATTTGGTTGAAACTTGGCATAGGGGTGTTATCCGACATGCTGATCACGAAAACGATAGTGAACTTGCGTGATAAGTATACGATATGGGGTCTTACCCTAAACAAGCAAAGAGGCATTGATTCGACAAAAGAATATGATATTCGTGTTTAGCAGGCCAAATAACCTCAATATGTAAAGTCTCGGTAGAATTTGAGCTTCGGACTCTTTATTCATTGACGGTCGTCCCCAGCAGCTTTTGCGTACATCGACTCGTTCGAGTTTATGAGGACGCCAAACCTCGACATGCTCCTAAATTTTGTTTCTTTCTTACTAGGCCAAAGGAGTCAACCCCCAGCAATAATTTGTAGACGAATCCGGATTACTGCGCATAGTCTAGGCTGCCAAAGGCTTCATTTTGGCTTGAAACCCCAAAAATTCTCAGATTTTACTAGTTTTCGAAAAACGCTTGAAACTTTTCTATTTCGTGTTCAGAATTTGGACAATTTGTGCTCACTTGTAGCTCACATTGCCTTCTACATAATGCCAAAGTTTGAATGCGCTATATCCAAAGAGAGTGAAGTTATGAAACCAGTTGCAAAACTTAGTTTCCAGCCTAATATATGTCTTACTCATTCTCACATTAAGATGGCACTGAAACTTACCGCACAATGCTCATTATCATAACTCATAATAATGGGCTAAGGATGTTTACGTTTTTTTGTGTGTGTGTCTGTCTGTCCGTTAGGAAATTCGAGGAGCGTGTTGCAGCCAACGCCCTGAGCCCAAATTTTGAACGGCGCAGGCTAACAGCATGAAAGTCCTGTATGCAAAAGCACGTGCGGATCCGCCGAGTGGATCCTTAAAAATTGCGCGTCAAACGGATCCACTTAGCTATTAGCCAGCAAAACTGGGCCGGTATCAACACTTTTCGCGAAGTCATGGATATGTTTGACAAGCTAATGTGCAAGCCATGGATATTAATCCAAAAAATCGAACTAAAGTTGACTTACGAGAATGGCGTCAAAAACCATAAGTTGGATAAATGTTCAATTTGCCAAGATTTTACCTGATCATTTGAAAAGATTTTTGCCAGAGATGTAGCCCACGGTGATAATTGTCGTTATGGCGACTACCAGGCCAGAAAAGTCCAAAAATCGATTCAAATTCGCATTAATTTTTCTCGAAAAAGTTTCATCCACGCGAAGATATATACCAATCTCACTAAAGAAGCTCTAGAAATGAATAGTTGTTTACAAATCATTCGTGATAGCCTGCATGGCGCGGTGAGTTTCATTGTCATTACTATGCGGGAATGAGTTAGGCACATATAGAAAGTAGAGCCAGTGCGAAGTCTAGGTGATGCGCTGGTCACAAATAATTTGTAAACGACTACTCATTTTGAAAGCTATTTCATGTTGAGTCGGTAATTTCACATGGATGGAACGTTTCGCGGAAGATGCAAATTTAAATTGATCTTGAACTTTTTACGGCCTGGTAGTCGCCATAGGGAAAGCAATCACTGTGAGCTACATCTCTGCGCAAAAAACTCCTCAAATGCTTTGGAAAAAAACCTGAGCAAAGTCACCATTAACACAGTCAATTTCTTTTGGCGCCGTTTTCATGAAGTGATAGACTTCTGACCACCTTTTTGAGCTAAAGATCATAGCTCGCAATTCACTTGCCAAACATAATTATGACATTGCAATAAACGGTAATACGAACCCAATAATGCACGCCAGACGCTAAGTGTGTCCTTTTGACGCGCAGTTTCTGAGCGATCCATGGACTGCTTGTGCTTTGTATGGCAAATCTGGATGGTGACAGTGTGTGTTGTGCAAAAAATTGCGGCTTGAAATCTTGCCTGCGCTCTTTCTGTAAATTTCGTTACACACACACACACACACACACACACACACACACACACACACACACACACACACACACACACACACACACACACACACACACACACACACACACACACACACACACACACACACACACACACACACACACACACACACACACACACACACACACACACACACACACACACACACACACACACACACACACACACACACACACACACACACACACACACACACACACACACACACACACACACACACACACACACACACACACACACACACACACACACACACACACACACACACACACACACACACACATAAACACCCTTAGCCCGTTAGCCCGTTATTATAAGACTACAGACTTTTCGCGCCATCATGAATCTACCATTCGCCAGGACCATCACATTCGGAACGTCAGATAACGGTGTTCATATAGAGCCTCAGAGGAAAACTAAAAGGCGTTAAGACGTAAGGCCATGATTGGAAATCGAAGAAACTTCTTTATTTTCATGGATATATCATTTCTGGGTACTCTAAAATTTGACATATAAGGACTTCACAATACCTTACAATACTCATCTGTAAGTGCTAAACAGTAGTCAACAGCACTTACTATTACTGTACATTACAATTATTAACTTTTGCATTATGCAGATATTGCGATGCTCTGAATCAGTTTAAGGAAGTTCAATGATCTAATTCTTAGTATCACTTCGATCACTGTGCTTCAATACAATCATCAAATTTTTGTGCAGACATAGTGCACTAACATAAACAGACAACAAACTAATTTCCATTGAAATTCTGATCACTAAAAATGTCATGCAGACTATTTTGTGCGAGTCAACAATCAAAGTCACCCTTGACTCACGGTTTTTGGTTTGCCTTCTTTCGTTCTATGTAGCAAAAACAAGAAAATCTGATTGAAAGTTGATTCTCTACAAGAAAATCTGATTGAAAGTTGATTACAATACAATGCAATACCTTTGCTTTAGGTGCTCGTAATCATCGACAACCATCAGCGGAAAAAAGGCATCGGTCTTTTGCAAAGATTATATCAACCGTATTTTGGCATGACAATTTTCTGTGGAAGCCACAATCTTCTGGAATATATGGACGAAGGTTTACTAACGATTTTGAGACGTAAATGTGCATCTGTTCCCTAATCATGTGCTCTACGACACACAAAAGTTACAGTAGCATGATTTTATGTCGTCTCAATTTTTCAACGAATATTTTTTATACGCAAAAAAATGGAAAATAAATGTATGTTGCAGGAGAGTTTCCAAAAATTATGTCTCCATTCAATTATATCCACGTATCTCAAGTAGAGATGGCAAATGGGCGTTTCTTTCATTACTGTCTCTCAAAAGTTGAGGAGCTAAATTTGCGAAATGTTGAAGGTTTGGTTACTTTTTCGTCGGCTTAAAGCATTCATCATCTTTTAGGTTATTTCTTTGCCGCAGATGATGCCATCTTCAACTTTTGGCACAAGCTTGATTTGAGCGAAATTCTTTTCCCCTTTGCAGTTCTCAGGAATGGATGGTGGCCAACAAGCTATGGTTAGTTTTCTAACAGACCCCAGCACAATAGTGTCCTCGTGATTTGTGATGATTTTTGGGATGGAGGGCAGCAGTGCGTGCATCACGTATCTTCGAAGAAAGGTCACAAAGGGATAGGAATATTGGAAAGGTTCTAGCTTGTTATCAAAAGGGGGTAAGCCGCTTGTACACCTATACTAATGTTTGAAAAACTGTATGAAAACACCGTCAGTACCCACACACTGTCTGCTTGTGAAGTAATAGTTAGCGAAAGTGATTACGTTCTTTTCCTTATATAGCATCTTCTGCAGAAGGCAAAACATAACAAGGTTATTGTATCGATGCAAAACAAATTTGCGATGATTTGCGATGCATGGTCAAACCCTTAATCCTTTTCCACTTACATGCAGAGTGTCTCAAAATATGTGCACACTGTTTGATCGTTAACAACTCTCCTATCTTTTGGCGAGCTTGAGTACCATTTTGTAGAGCGAGGTTCGACTTAGATTTGCAGTGTGGAGCGAATCATCGACAGCTTTTCCTTACTTCAAGATTACGGTAAAAACTTCAGAGAGGATTTAAAGCCATTGATTGCGGTGTTTTACCCCAGAAATAAAGCCAAACAAGCCTAAAATTGCTGAAGTGGGCCAATTGAAGTCGGTGATTGTGGGCATGAAGCTTGCACTTCAGTATAGTGCTTCTTTCATAAGTTATTTCAGATTTAGGATAACAACTGTTTTTCCTATCTCGTCAATGTATGCCTTCAAGAAAGTTCAAAGAACTGGTGAAAAGTTATGTAGTGAAATCAGCACGCCTGAAAATCTTGCTGCACAAATCCTCACATTTTTTTGAGAATAGTTCATCAAAAGGCCTATTCCACAGTGACGCTGTATGCTGAAAGTTCATACCGTAACCCTCCAGTAATGAAGAGGATTGATGATTTGCTCCATACTGCAAATCTAAACTAAACCTCACTTTACATAATGATATCTCAAGCTCGGCAAAAGACATGAAAGCAAGAGTGTTATTAGCGATCAAACAGTGAGCACATTTTTTTTGGGACACTATATATACAGGGTGTCCAAAAGTATGTACCCTAAAATCCCGCCATAAGTCCGGACTTATCTGCATTTTTTGACACGAAAAATTGATAAAAAATCGCCAGAAGTCTAGCAGATCTACTGCGGTCTGATGGAAGGATTCATCTGCTAGACTTCTGGCAGCGCAGAGGGCGATTTTTTATCAATTTTTCGCGTCAAAAAATGCAGATAAGTTCGGACTTATTGGCGGGATTTTAGGGTATATACTATTTGATCGTCGATATCCCTTTCCCCAAGAAGTCTTTTGCTTACCTTTAAGCACTATTTTGTAGAGCGAGGTTTAACATAGATTTACAGTATGGAGCGAATCACCGGTCGCTCTTCATTGCTGTAGGATTATGGTAGAAAATTCAAGAAGGGTTGTGAGCCATGAAGGACTCTATTTCGCCTCAGGAAGCAAGCCGAACAACCAGAGGACTTTCATGCTAGGCCAACTGAAGCCGCTAAAACCAGATATACTGTTTGCACTTTACCGCAATGCTTCCTTCGTAAGCTATGCCAGGTAGACCGCAATCTGTTTTTACAAGACTCCATAAAATTGTGATTACACTATTTTGAAAGCTTTGCAAACTCTTAAAAAGTTGACTAATAAAATCAGCGAGCTTGAAAAACCTAGTACATCACTTTCCAGATTTTTTGGAAATTTTTTTGAAACACGGTAAATTCGTAATGACGCTGTAAGCTAAAAGTCCCTACCGTAATCTTACAGTAGTGAAGAACGATCCGTGATTCGCTCCAAGCTGTAAATCTAAGTTGAAGCCAGCTCTAAAAACTGGTGCTTAGCGGTAAGCAAAAGACTTTTTGGGAAAAGAAATATCAGCGATCAAACAGTGCATACATTCTTTTGGGACACCTTGTATGTTATTAGGTTGCCTAATAAATAATTTCATTTTGACATGCATGCAACTATGAGGCTCTATAACAACTCATGTGACTGTTATTTACTATGATTTTTGTGAATTGGTAACTTCCCTCTGTTATTAAATACTCATTACATAGAATTTTCTATCGTGACAAAAACGGTTATGACCTTATAGTATAGCTGAACTTAAAATCATTAGTTTGAATTTCCAAGTTTCGTTCTTAAGCTGTAGTAAGTGCACAGATGAGTACTTTAATTGCTGGATATTGGCTACATGGCCAATCACAATCAAGATCGTGGCCTGCTATTAGGGAAGTTCTATAGCCAATAACGTGAAATTTTTTAGCCGTTTGCACGTAAGGTGTTTTAGGTATTTCAAATCGTTCGAATTTGACCATGTGTGGCCATGCAAATGGTTGGAAACTTCCCCCCCCCCTTCGATTTGTTTTTTTTAGATTTACGGAAATTTGGAAAGTTCGGCCTTTTGCTCCTACATTATTTGGTTATCAAAAAAATAATTTTTGAGCAACCTTGATTTACTCTTTCCAATGGTAGATACCATACATTTGTACAAAAAATAATCTATGACCTTTCTTTAGACCGTAAACGCCGGAAATTTTTTACTCAACCTATTAACTTTCCAGAGTATCTGCAACCTTCGCAACTCAGTTCTGTGGTTTGAAGGCACCGTCTACCTAAAGTGAGATTGAGAGATTATGATGGCATACTAGTGTAGGCTCCCACACTAGGCAAACCCCCAAGTTGCGCAGCAAAAGACTGCTTACGGAGCGAATCCGCTAAGGAGGAACAAATATGGAGCTGATCACTCCACCCAGCTAGCTGCCCTCCCACTTTGCTGGCTTTCTCTCGCCTGCGCTTGTTGCAGCGGATTCTCCAAAACGAGATTTTGAGGGGGGGGGGGGAGAGCGACAAAAATATGGAGGTCGAGAATTCGAGTAGACGGTGCCCTTGAGGCAACGTAGACACTACATATTTTTGATACTCGAAGGCAAAAAGCAAGAAGACTATAGTCGTCTATTTCTAGTAGTTGGAAGCATAATATTAAATTGATAAAAATTATTTATACGCTGTCAATGGATCTTAAAGCGTACGCATGTTTCAAATCAAATGTGGGTTTCTTGCCATCTAATGGATTTCTTCTCAGTTGGCTGACAATGGTTATGAAGTAGATGCGCTTGTCCACATTGCTAGTGAGACTGGCACAACGATAAGTGATTTGTGAGTTTGAACAAAATTTGCGCGTTAGTTACCTATAGCAGCTGATCATTGTTAGTTTTTACGTCCCAAATAAGCGACTGACTTACATGGCAGAGGTCATTGAAATTTTTTTCGAAGCTGGCCTGTTTGTCGAGAACGCAATGATGAAGATATTGCAGTCTGTTCCCCATAAAAGGTAAGTGAAGAATTACGGTAAGTAGGAAGTGTATGACAGGCTCTCTATAGGCTTGATCCAAGTCGTTTCATCTATCTTCGCTATCCCGACCGCCATCGCTGGTATGAGTTCTACGATTCTGAAAGAGTCATGGTTCATCCAATCAAAATCAATCAGTTTGCTGTGCTGGAAACTCGAGCGAGGTTTTTTCTCTCAAAACCCTAATATGCAAAAATTTAGATGCTTACAGATTCTGCAGTACAGTGGTGAGAACATTCCGCAAAACGCTATATCCTATGATAGAGGCCTCCGGGTCAGAATAGCACATCTATCTCTGCATGTCTCACACATTTATATTCAAATTCGATTTGATTTTTTCCTCTCAAGGAAAGCCATTTTTACAGTAACAAAGTGTTTCCATCAAAGTGGCTTTCTTTATATATATCCCATATATGAGAGCACTGAACGCTGATTGAAATCTGTCTCTGGTATATCGGGCGCGTTGTGAGCGTTTTTTGAGCGAAAAATCGAAAGCGCAATTGGCACAAAATCATACAGAATTGTCGCGGGCAGCATTGGAGTAACAAGACAGTTTATATTGGGTTGCGAATAATTTCTGTTACACTTTTTTGTGAAATTCTGAAAAATTACGAAAGCTCTCTGAAGAATTCTGACCACCATAGGCACAACAGGGTGCACACAACGGCATGACTAATGCCGCAAATGCACAAATAGCTAGCAAGTATACGACAACTTTGTAAGCACGCTTGAGCACGAGGGGTAAGAATAAATCAAAAAAATTGAAAATTTGTCGAAATTTCTTGTTTTTGTGTGCATCGTGTATGGAAAGGTTGTAAATAATTTTTTAAATCTTCAAAAATTGTCTTTCATACTGAAATGCGAATGTGCCTTGGCACCATGTAGCTCATGTGAACGTCTACGGAGATGATTGTGTGATGCCCCTATATTCGTTAGAAACCATGGACCATGCCCCAGCCGACTACCACATGTCCGGGTTCTTCCCAATCACATGGAATAATGCCAGTCTGTTGACAAAAATTCCATAAAACATACTCCCACGGATGAAGTGAATGTTTTGCGCATGGACCACGGATCTGACAGTACCGGTATTGAACCTTTGCGCCCCGTCAACATTCCTTGGATATAGGAATCTTTAAAAGTTTTTTTAGATTTTCGAGAAATAAAAGTAAAGTGTAACAGAAATTATCAGCCAGTCTAATACATTGAATATCTTTTGTCTGATGAACTCTTATTCAATATTGCACCATTTGTGTAGTGGCGGACTTTTTCTTCTATCTAGGTTTTGCGTTCATTATTTGCTTCAGGAATGCTCATAACTTTGCGTACGGAAGTGCGCAGCAGATAAAGAAGACAAATTTGGAATAAGAGTTTATGCTTCACAAGGTGGGTTGGAATTCATATGAAAAAACCACTTCGACTGGAAACATTTCCCTTGTTAGTCCTAGAAACGCCTACTGATTGTGTGTCAGCATTGTATACCCTTGGAATATACTCGATAAACATGGTCAAAGTCTACTCTTGGTAGAAGGCGAATGCCCACATGACAGCGCATTGAATGCCGCGCATGAGCTGTTATACGCACCGTTCACTCCCGAGATTGGTGAATCTCGTACAATAACAAGGCCTCTCTGCGATAGGTGTATTCAAGGCAAGGAAATTGTTCTAGAAGGTGCTGCTGCCACCACGCTCCAACTTAAGTATTCCGAAGATAATGAACCAATACTATATTAAGTAACACTTAGAAATGTCGAGAATCCACCCTTCATTAATGAAGAAAAAACACATTTCCGACATTCAGGTATTCTAATGTCCATTTCCCGGCTCATTACTTTTAGGCATCTACGTTAATGGGTTGCGGCAACTTCAGTAGCATCCATCTTCTAGAACCATTCGCTTTTAAATGCACTCTTTGCGGCGGACTCTGGTAACCACTCAGCTGGGATTTCGCTCTACTGTATTGCATCAAAATCCGACTAGCTTCAGTTGAGTGAAGCGTGCCTTCATCTGCCCCTATTTTGTAGGTCGATCGCCATGCCATCGTTCACGCCCGACTATATCCGCCTTCCTGCGCTAGCCTTGAATCATTAACGGTAGAATACGAAGATAAACCGTGCGTAAGCTTGCACCCCCTATCCGGTCGTGTTCTGTTGGAGTTTGACCATAACGTGGCACTTTGACCATCCTGTCTTTCTTAATATAAAACACGATGTCTGTTTGAACACCATTTTCATTCATCGCACGCAGAGCAGTGCGTCATTGGGAATGGTGGCGGGGTCTCTCTGGTTGGAGCAGTATCCAGGCATAACCATTCTTCTCAGATTACTATGCTGAAACAGTCCCTAGAAGTAAAGCATCTGTGTTCCATCTAGAATTCCCCGTGAAAGTTGTAATGGACCTGCTACTATAAAGGCATCTCAGTTCAAAGAACGCTCCCTGAGGAGTTTGAACATGACAGGGTTAGGTTGCAATCGAAACACTTACAAGGAAAGGAAGGTGGGTCGAAGTGGCCTTTTGAAATGAGATGTACACGGCCTTGTAGAGCTTGGAAGCTGATTCCAAATCTACCTTTGCTATCTGCTGCGGGCATTTGGGCGAGGAGTTATGAAGGTTTTTGTGAGTAAAAATCTGAATTTAAGAGTAGGCTAAAATTAGTCGTAACATTTTTTATAGGGCTTAATTGATAGTTGGGTCACTCGGTGCAACAAATATTCTTGATACAAATATACCAGTTCGCTGCTGCCTCATTTGAACATTGGGAAAAGGTTACGACTGATTTTACCCTATTTTTGCATTCAGATTTTTACTCACAAAAACCTTCATAACTCCTCGCCCAGAAGCCCGCAGCAGATAGCGAAGGTAGATTTGGAATCAGCGTTCTAAGCTCTACAAGGCGGTATACACCTCATTTCAAAAAGCCACTTCGACCAACCTTCCTTCCCTTGTTAGTAGTATGCATCTTGGCTGTGCCTTAACCTTGAAAGAAATTCCGTTTGTGAACCGTCCACATATTAGGGACGAGACGCCTGCCAAACTCTGAATTCTCGAACGATACCGATTTATTGAAGGGTAAGTGAACATAATAAATACAATCATATCAACAATTTTTGCAAACTTTGAGCTGGGGCTGGGAGTTGGTGCAGGAAGTGAGCATGATTACGAAACGATATTCATTATTAATCAGTCAATTTTAGCAACCTTATCGATCTTTAGCCTTTGAAGGGAAGGCTAAAAATTGATACACAGGGTAAGCGAACCTGCTAGGTTTACTGAATTACTATTTTTGGCTGGCTAGCGAAGTAAAAGGGTTAACATGGGGAATCGATCGAAGTATTTCAGCAATGCTAAGCAAATTAGAGTATGCCACCTAGTAAACTAATATATGTTCTGACTGTTTTTTGTACTCGTTTGTAATTCTACTACTGCGCGTATCATTACAACCAGCTCACATGACTTCTGTCATGTATCAGCGACTTACAACACGCGATTCCCGGGCGCCATTCCTTCCGACCAAGAGAGCCGTGCGTGGGAGCTACAGCAGATGGTAAGGAAAACGAAAAGCGCTTGATGAGAGAGACGCCGAGAAGTCCGCAGTCTTTGCGTGCTGTGAATCGCCATGTAGTTGTTTCCGGATTATTGTTTCACTGTTGCACTCCTTTGTTAATTTTCCAATGAAATTTTCCGAAGTCGCAACTATTAGCGGGTGTAGACTCTTCGAGGGATGTTTGCCTCGGAATGCAATGTAATTTTGTGGAATAAGCAACAAGACTGGTGGTTCAGTGTATTGGATTACGTAACCGAGAGTGTGAGAGCGTGAGCTTGGCTGGTCAACGTGTGATCAAGGGTGAGGCGAGACCTCCCACGTAGACTCATAGCAGACATGGCCCGCCCATTCGGCTATGACGTCATATGGCACGCGCATCAGGAATCATCGATCGGTCGATGATAGCAGCCACAACGGAGGATGTAATCTTCATTAATTCATAGCTATACTAATTGCAACGATGAGTTCTCGATAGGTATGCTGAAGAAAAAACAAGGAACACAAACTCAAGGAAAAAAGTACAAAAAGTGACGCATTACTCAAGCACTGACTGGTATCTCCTAAACTAAACAGACTCCTTTAGGTAGGTTGAAGCGATCCATCACAACGCCCTAAATCATGCAAGAAAACTTTGACTAGCGTATGATACCAGACAGTGTTACCGATGCTACTGGGCAAAATCTGAAAGCAGCGGTGGAGCCAATACGGTGGTTAAGAGAAGAGTACGATTTTTCGGACAAAGTGTATGCCTGGAATCGGAAACGATGTTAATATGAGACAGTTTTCAGAGCGAGAGATCATGAGGCTGCAGTGGAGATATTGGTCATATCGTAACATAGCACGGGGTTAATTTTGTGTAATGGTAAAATTTCAGTTTTATATCGCTATACTTTTATCCATTCAAATCCATTAGAAGTGTACAAGTTACATCGAAAAAACAAGCTCATTGGTAACGAAAGCTGAAACGATGCGTCCGACTTTACGGCAAGGGGGAACGTCCGGAAGGTGACAAATAATCGAGAACAGGCGCAACCAGCTCCCACGCACTGTCCGAGTTTCTCGTTTAGATTCTTCGAATATTTGGTTTGGATTGGGGCGTCTTTGCACACGTTGAGCACGGCTCTCATTTCTCTGACTTCCTTGTTTCCATGGTGCTCTTTTTTTGAATAGCCCTTTTGTTTCATTTATGTTTCATTATTGGTGCAATGTTAATGAGAAAATTTGTTTCTGTTTTCACTTAACCCCCAAACTGTTGAACTGTTTTCGATGAAAATTCTTTTTTAGACTCTGAAGCTGTATATACGCTGCAAAAAAAGACCATCGAAGTGATGAGATTAGTAGATCTGCGTTTCTGAGTGATATGGCACTTTTATATTTTGTCATACGTACAAGTCCACTACATACCACATTTTCAATATAACATTTTCCGCTTGTTCAGACCTCGTCCACTATGACGGGGGGTAACGTACTACGTGAGCAATCAATCAGTGGGCGTACAGTAAGCTGGTTATGTCAGGTAAAGCTAAATTATTCATCCTTTCATCTCTATAATTCAACTTTTTTTCAGGTTCGACATAGAAGAGATTTTGGAGCCCCCTCAGCAAGGACGCCATCTGCAGTAGAGACTCAATTTTGAAACTCTCAAGCTCTTCTTTCTTCAATTTCAGCTGTAATATGTTAGTAACAATGACCATTCCTTTTTTCTTGATATCGCAGCAGGTTTTTTAATCGTGAATGGAGTACCGTAAAGTGTAGGATAGACAAAGCGCTTAGAAGCAGGAGAAAGCTGAAGATGATTAGATATGAAAAGTTTTGCGAGTTTGCCAAGCTTTGAGTCCGAGTGATTAGATAATGGATTCCAGACAAAAACGATTCTGCATGCTTTCCATCAAAAGATGCTTTGCAAGAGTATGATCGTTTTAATTCGTCTCGTCTGTTCTGTCAGGTCGTCTGCTGAATCAGAAAAATAAACTTTACTTTCTCAAATTTATAGAGAAGTTATCAGGTGACGTAACAAGGAGATAACAAGATGTATAATGCAACTATAGAACTCTTCCGTACGCTGCTCAATTTACGTCTGATAAATAATTTGACCTGCGCAATGGACCAGGTCAGCGGGAACAGGAACGAGGCAGAGCAATGGGAACTTTGAGAAACGCTGTCACCATTAGTAGACCAGCGCATGTGCCAAAAGAGCGTCAGTCTCTATCAAATACGTCAAAACAACAATGTATGAAGAGAGAAGCTAATTCTGCCCCTTGCTCTATCCGGAACAATTGGATTTTTTTGAATATTTACTCAAAAGAAATGAAAGTTTTCTATCGCATTTGCGAATCTTTGGAACATAGTTAGTAGGAAATTTTGTAGTCAAGGAAAATTTAGGAAAGTGTCAACTTCTCTAACAGCCAGAACATGAGAGCAACATGTTCAATGCACTATCAAACTGATGAAGGATTGTGTTGTGTCTATCACTCAATTTCATGAGAGTTCCTAAACTCACCAATAGTCCGTTATCAGCGATGTCCCTGCGTACATCTGCTAACCAACAACTTTCCTTGTATGACTTCACTTGACCAGACGAAAGCTTCACCTTATACTGGAAAAATTGTACTGTTGGATGAGTGAGCTGCAGTCACTCCCAAGTTTTCTGGAACTGTTCGATGTAATATGTAATTGAGGATATTTCGATTTTTTGGTAAGTTCAATGCGCAGTTCATCAGGACTATACTAGGTAATGAGAAATTTAGATGAAGGACTATTTGAGGAAAGTGAGGATCAAGCTAGAATTTTTGAAAAAGTAGATAAAACTGTAGCATAATAGAATCATATGGAGTATGACACAATAAACTTCTTCAGCTGACAATAACTACCGACTTGTTCTATTCAAAAATGACGTAATCTTTACAAGGTTGCCTCTCTTATACATACCTCTGTTTCGAACATCTAGCTTATTTGAAGCTGTTGAGTAAGATCGTTAGGCTTCAAATAAATAGTAGAGAAGTGAATTATCAATCAAGTATGCGTTTGTGTTTGACATTCTTTTGCACTAGCTTTATGTGTGCATATGCTTTTAATTTTTGTTGACAACAGATTTGATAAGTGGCGGATCAAGGGGAAAGGCAGGGAGGCCCCCAAATCTCAAAATCTTCTTGCATAAGTTGTAAAAATGTGCTAGTGTCTTGTTTATAATGTAACAATTTCCACAATTTTTCAAATATTCAAATCAGCCTTGCAAAAAAGTCTCGAGGGCGTGGCTGACACTATGCCCCTTTCTCTTAGGCCCGTATGCACGTACGTCCCCGCTGGGGAGGGGAGGGGAGCTGGTTTTCCAGGGGAACGATCCCCTCCGCCGACCCCCGCCATGACAGAGGGGAGGGGAGCGATCCCCTCCCCTGCACCTAAGCGGGGATGATTTGAATAGTTTCAGAGGTATTGATCGAGCGAACCCCAGTGCATACGGGGTTCGCGTGGGGAGGGGATCCCTTTCCCCTCCCCACTCTCCCCGTATGCACGAGTGTAACTCAGCAACGCGGGGGAGGGGATCGACATCCCCTACAACGGAGTAGGGGTTCGATGGTGTAGGTCAAGCCAGAGAAGCGAGTATGCTAATTTAAATCATCTATTACAAAGCATCTCGTTCAAATTGATGAAAGATTTTCTGCGGGAGCCGGATTCCTCTCTCAGCGACCTGTAGCTTGCAGTTTTAACTCTCTCTTCCATATTCGCTTCTTGTAAAAAAACCCGGACATATATCTGCCAGTTTCGAATATCTGTAGAAGTTTGAGACCATTCACGAGAGTTGCGCATTTTCTACTTGACATGATTGTTTTATCCATAAAGGCTGGTACAACATATTGTAATTATCACATTATATGGTAAACTTTCTTTATCTTGTTATTCTAACGTAAAAATGCTTTGAATAAAATGAAAAATTAGCAGAATCGCGTGTTTCTGAGTAGAGATCCCCGGGGGAGTGATCCCCTCCCCAGCGTTCCCCTTGTGCATAGCAGGGATGGTCGCTGGGATCATTCCCCTGGGATGAAGGACGATATGCAGCTGATAGCTACAGCGTTTATGGAGAGCTGGCACAATTTGCAGCTTCTGTTACGTGTTAAAATGCTGCTTTGAGCGTCCGCACGGCACCCCCCCCCCTTTTTTCGGCAGCATAACCTCTTCTACCCATTTTCTCGAAGAGACTCATCAACTTCTATAGTTCAACATTCTTACGCTGAAATGGGACACCATGAGCGAAAGTGGGCAGCATCCAAGAAAGCAGGAACATAATGGGAATAGATAAAATCATTTTTGCAGTCACTGCATACGCGCATTCCGCAACCCTAAATTATTGAAAGTGAGGAGATGAAGATGAGTTGCAGTTAAAATATGGAATAAGAAAGAGTTTTTCATGCAAAATTTGAAAGCAAGGTGATTTCCCCGCTTGATCCCCTCTTGTGCATAAGGGGGTTCACTTCCCCTCCCCACAGGGGATCCCTTGTCCGATATTGTCTTTGTGCATACGAGGGTTCGCGCGGGGAGGGGAGGAGATCCCCAGCGGGGATCATTTCAATCGTATAACGCACATCCCCTCCCCGCGGGGATGTACGTGCATACGGGCCTTAGTTTTGAGTTATTTTGCGTTTCGCGCACAAATCCCTAGCGCAGAGAGTGGTCCTGTTCTTAAGAGGAGACTCAAAAGCAGGGTAAGGCGTAGGGTGTATCGTCCTCTAAAATCGACCCTTACCCCTTTGCAAACCTAACAAAATCTTCTTCTTCCTCATTCTCACCTTCACAACCTCGCAATATGAGACGGAAAAGTTTTTAAGCCTGTCACAGTTTTCTACTATTGCAATACTACACGGTACAACGGCGTAACTGACGGTGAATTTTACTTAAGGTATCATCTCGAAAGCAATATTCAAGAAAGGAGGGTTGGAACTAAATTACTACCGTAAACAAAAAGAGGTTTCAAGCTTGCTACTTACAGTAGGTATGGGGTGGGTTGCAAACTTTGAAAGCAAGTCAAGTGGGTCAGGCACAAAGCTACAAGGCTCAAGCAACCTGACCCTTTGAGGGGTAGTGTTGATCCCATCTACACATGTGTAAAGCGTAATATTCGTGAATGTACAAATATTATTGTAGGCTTTTTTTCGCTGCGGTCTTCCCTTTCTATTATTTATCGTGTTTTTCGGCTTTCAAGGAACCAAATCTGTATCAACCCGCTTTCCCATTTTTGTTTGACAGCAGTAGAACTTATTTTTAACTCGCGGTGGAATGGTATTTCGAAACGATTGAGGAAGTAAGTCATGCATAGGGGGAGCAGGGCTCGCAGTGCATTTTGCGCAGAGGGGGGGGGGGTGGGTAAGGGAGCGAACAAAGGCAACGAAGAAGCTGCGTTGTAGCAATTCCACAAAAGAATTTTTTTCTTCCGAACGTGGATAATGGCTCGGATGAGACCAAGCGTGCCAACTATTGGATCCTATTTTTAAAAAAGCTTTTTTGCTTAAAGGCAGTGTCCAAGCTAAATCTAACCCCCATCCAATTAGTGTCGATCCTGAATGTAAGTCTCACTAGAAGGGCATCTGCGTTGGTCTGGTCCTCTAATGTTGTCTCTGAATGGGGATAAGGGGCATGGAACAGCCAAAGTGCTATCAGGCCCCGACCAGATCTTATCAGACTTCGCCCACCCATGTACTGAAAGCCGCCCGCGTCCTCAAGACAGGGTCTCCAGAAATCGGATTTTTGGGGAGTTTTGGACTATTTGAACTTCATAACTGTAATCAGGGCCACGGAAAGGCCCCGAAATGGCAAAAACATGGGAGGCAAAATTTTGAGTGGACGCTGCCTTTAAGTCTTATGTCCACCCGAACTTGTACTTTACATTAAGTGTGTAAATTGGCATTGTGGTGGCTCATAAAATGAAACGATTCATTGTGAAAAACGCGGTGGTTGGAATCTTTAAAGCACCACTGTACCACCTATTAAAAGATGAATCAATAAAATTAGTTACCTTGTTATTTCAAAGGACGGGCTCTTTTGTCTTCAAAATCAAATCAATCAGGTTTGAAAATGAGCTTTTTGATGATAGAAGATATGAGGTATCGAGTATTTTCCCTTAATAAGTATGCTTGCACAGAAGGGTGAACTGCGATGAGATTGGCGCGTGAAGAAGTAGCCACGCCAGCGCCGCCGGCATTTTGTGCCCGCAACTGGCCGGCGTCACAGTCGAAACTACTTGTTCACGCGTAAATTTGACCGCATTTCACCTTCTGTGCAAGCACACTATATTAAGCGGGAAATCTGCTCGACTATAGCAAGCGAGTGATTTTAGGACACATCACGCCTTTTTTACATGATAGGAGTTTTTGATAGTTTAAGGTAGGTATACGGTAAGGAATTTAAATTTCTCATGGTAAAGCTTCGGTGGTGGGATTAATGCTACAGACGAGTAGATTTTCCGTTTAATATGGTGTGCTTGCATTGAAGGTGAAATGAGGTGAGATTTGCGCGTGAACAAGTAGCGACGCCTGTAATGCCGGCCTTTTACGCGCGCATATGGCCGGCGTCATGGGCGCAGCTATTTGTTCACGCGCAAATTTTACCGCACTTCACCTTCAGTGCAAGCACACTATATTAAGCAGAAAATCTGCTCGACTGTAAGTATGCTGTTCACAACCGTATTTAACTCTTGCCATAATCAAAAACTTGTAATTTGGTGAGAATATGACAGTTACCAATCTGCTGCTTTTGTTCTTCAGCTTGTCCAATTGTAGAATATTCTAACAGACGAACTCGGATCCTGATCAAGACCCTCCTCTCCCTATCCTCTCCCCAATGCAATCCCTCAAGGTGGAAGCGCCTGACCCCACGCTTGACCCTGCTGAAGAGACTTGATTTTTCAACTACGGCTTACATTGATTAGCTCTGCTATGTAGTTTAAATTATCTAGACTTTTCTTCCAGAATGCCTATGTGAATATGGAATTGTGCCGTTTGATGCGATAGATATGACATTAGCTGCCCTGCAGTTTTCTTTCTACTTTTCCTTCCATTTCATCTCTGCAACATGTCCTTCCAAGTATTTTCTTTTCACTTTTCCCACCTTCTGTTATTGTCCTTGCCGACTTCTTCACCACTCTTTCAATAACCTAAGCGAAACCATATATGTCTAACAGCCCTAACACTTTTCTGAGCCTTTTGTCTATGCTAGAGCGAGTAAAGCCGCTTCTGCATTAAGGCAAGTAGATAGTCATTAATTTGAGTCTGCAATACATATTTATTCTTAGCCAATATCTTGCCACATTCTTATGAGGAATTTACTCTCTGCTATCTTTTCCTGTAAGCGAAAAGATTTCAACTTCACTTACTAGTAGTTTATTGTTTCATCTTCTGATTCTGTCGGTGCTCAAAGAAACATATGTGCAAAACCGCAGTTTTCTATGTGGGCGCACCTTGACGCTGCTCAAGATTAGACTATCATGTGACGAGGTCTGGGTGTTTAAGTACGCTCGCTATTGTGTTTCACATTATTTTTACGGTGCTAATAG
Organism: Cylicocyclus nassatus; assembly: GCA_958299035.1. Taxonomy (NCBI): domain Eukaryota; kingdom Metazoa; phylum Nematoda; class Chromadorea; order Rhabditida; family Strongylidae; genus Cylicocyclus; species Cylicocyclus nassatus. Next base: position 54,012,959 of record CATQJL010000316.1, on the reverse strand, counting down.
TAGAGGTTGGCAAGCGAAAGAACTTCGAACACGCTGGTTCATGATAATAAGTAGTTTTAATCAATCAAGCTAGTAATTTTGCTGTCGCTACTCAATTACCTTGGTTTGCCGATCCTGCTCATAATCCCGCTGTGAGCAAAAAGGAAATGTTGATCTTCCTGTTCTGTAATAGGTGTCAACATTACGTTACTTTTTCTCAATCTACCTGAGACGCTCTGCAATAAATTCGAAACAGCTTCGCTCGGCGAAAGTGCAACCCCATCCTTTACCGTACCACAGTGCATCGTGTTCAGCGCGAATAGCCAAACGGTTTATACGGTACCATTGCCTAGAATCACTCTAGAAATAAAATCATGTACAGCTTTTTGATGTTTTGTCATATGATAGGAAGTGAATCTATTTTACTTGTCTCCGAGATATGTTTCCTCTAGGATTGCAGCACTGATGTAAGAGAACGGATTGGACACATTTGAGAGATTTGGTGTCATTAGCTCGTTCTTAAAGCAGTAAGTCAATTATGGTGTTTTATCATGTGATCATGCACTTCACGTATTCTTACACTACTGCATAACAAGCCCAATATATTCTTTGTTCATGGATGCACACTGTTAAATAGACCTTTTGCGCCCAAAACCACATCTGCTTACCCCATAGATGTACTCGTTGAGATGAATTTTATTGGCCGTATCGGCTTCAATCCCAGCGAGTGTGTCACATCCAAAATGCATCCTGGCTTCTCTCTAAACCAACGATAAATGGAAAAGCGACTGTTTTGTAATCTGCAGCGGTACCAGTGCTTTCCCAGAGAAATCAAGGAATTGACGTTTTGCAAGACTTTTTGAAGTCATACTCCATGGATGTGTCCAGTTATATATCACACTGTGTGGGCCCCTCTGGTAGGATGTGGCTGGAAGAATCATGCCAAAGCCCTAAATAACACGGTCCCATATAAAATGATTGTCTAGCAAAACCTCACCAGGCTATGCAGAAGCTCATGTCTGAAGAGGTCCACTCCAGCGAAGAAACGACTCCACCTTCTTCCAGTGCATACGTTCAAAAGGCCCATAAGTGGACTTTGATATAAGTAAACATGATATCATGAAACATTGAAATGAATGGCAAACTACATGTAAAATATATACTTTAAGTAGTCTTTGTGCGTAATTCAAGAAGAAAAGAGAATCTTCCAAATATTGAATTAGAATGAATATCAAATGGTGTCAGTATAATGTAGCCAGCACGAGGTTTGGGCGAAGCAATTTATTACATCAGTGGTAAATGATGTAATAAATTGCTTCGCCCAAACCTCGTGCTGGCTACATTATACTGACACCATTTGAATTATGCCGAGGTTTCAACAAGAGAGGACGAAAAACTTAGAATGAATATCTTTGGCTTCACAAAGAATGTCGAAAATTTTAGTACTACATACCGTTTGCTGTCAACTCCACAAGGCTTAGCTGAGGCTAATGTTGTCGGTTTCCTGCACTTCTTCTTATCGTTCTGAGCAAACGCGACCACTTCACATAAAGTATACAGGGTTTCTCAAAAGTATGCATGCACTGTTTGGTCATTAATAGCACATCTCTTGCTCTGGTGCTTTTCGCCGGACTCCGAATATCAATATGTATAACTGGATTCAACTTAGAACAAAGGTGCAAAAAGGTTAGCTTCTCATTATTGAATTATGGGTGAAGAGTCATTGACAGCCGAATTTTGCTTCAGATAAGAAATCGAACAGCCTAAAAATACTTAGACAAAACCAATCAAAGTCGCGGACTTTGAATTTGATTTGTACCTCTTGATGCTTCGCTCGTAAGTTAGACAGACGATATAACAGACGTTTTGATTTCTCAAAAAATGTCTACATTATTGAAAATCGGCGAAGCTTATGTAATGTCAGTTTGTGAAGTCGGCGTGCGCGAGAACCCCGCTACATAACTTTTCGCTTTCTTGGGAAGACAGCTGATTCGCAACGACGCTATATACTGAGGTTTTACCCCTCATCATACAGATGCAGAAAAATCGGCTATTGACTCCATGCCGGAAATCTTGGGTGTAGTCGATTCTACAGTATAGCACCTAAAATCGGGGAAAGATGTTGAAGCAAGAAAACTATCAACGATAGACAGTGCATAGAAACTTTTGAGGTAATCTGGTAGAACCGCCGTCGTTCTAAATCAAAAACCCGGCAAAGTCTTCGGGCAGTTGTAAAGCATGAGGGGGGGGGGGGGGGGAGGTAAGTTCAAAACTTTATAATTATGAACTAACGGGGTCAGTACAGTTCAACTGGGTGACGGAGGTTTACCACGGACATCTGTGTAATTTCTCGGCATACCTGTAATAGTATCACGAAACCCCTGGTTGCAAGAGTAAACCTCTCGAAGAGCATGATTCTGTCAACTCCATTCTAGAGCCGGATTAGATAAAGTTCACAGCAACAGTATTTGATTTATGACTACCTACCTCTGTAACTTCCACCGATTCGATGTCCTTGAATGTGGGTAAGCACTTTAAAATACGTCCTCGAGTGATTTTTCTTTGTCCGTAATCCAGGATAGATACTATTTTCGAGAGATTATGGATAGCACTGCGTAGACCCTCCTGTAGAGTAGTTATCACTCAAAAAGGTTACGGTTCAGGGTCGATGAGAAAAGTGATTGCTTCATTATTTTGAACGATGAGGATTTGATTTTCACTCCAAATGTATTCTTAGCACATCTTTGTTTCATGCTGATGTCAAAGTCCAGCATTGTTCTCGAACAGTAGTATTGCGTCCGCTGATGTATACAATACGTCGGCTTTCATCAAAAAAGTAAAAAGCCTAGAAACTGACTTCTATGAGGTTTCACACTTGACTTGAAGAATCTTCTTCAGCGGGATACAATTGATATTTGGGTTTAGAGCTGTTAGGATCATGCAAGCCGTTCATAACTCCAGCAGTCTCATATGTGATCATTATAGAAGGAATGACATTGAATGTATAGATAAATTGTACGTGCATTGCAAACTCCACCGAGAAGATAAATTCGGAAAAATCGACTTCTAATCCGATTTTGTTTCAAGAAGTACCCAGTATGGAAAATTATTGATCGGGAATTACTTGCAGCCGAAGCAGCTATATGAAATGTGATGTTACTTAGCAGATAAAGTCGCCTGCATGAAATCGCTCGGAATCTTGTAGGCTGGCGCGCGAGCGTGCCTGCAACGCGACCGCCGAGTGCCGCTATGATGACTCATGCGCTCGAATGCCAACGTTAACCCGCAAGAGACACGCGCGGGGGTGCTCATTCCGGGCGATTTCGTGCAGTCAACTATAGCTTATAGTGTGCTGATTAATCGTTCATATTTGAGGATTCCCTTCGTAGGGAGTATGAGCGTTGCATAGATAAAAATCGAACGAGGCTAAAATAGAACCGTTTACACGGTCTTCTGCATGCTCAAAGCGCTATTAGGATATAGAGAAGAGATAATCATTGTATAGGGTGTTCTGTTTGAAATCACTACTCCATTCCAATCACTGCTCCAGTGCACAGAAAATTGTAAACGTTCGCTACAAAGCACAGAACTCCATAGGAAGGCATTCCGCCGATAATGAAGCCAGGTTTATAGTTAGCAAACTTCCCACCTCTGCGATGCACATCACATTCAGATGGCCACCTCGACTAAAATTTCATTTCTGGTAAAATAAGGATTTGGGCAACAGCTCAGCTGAGATCTTCCTGCTATTTATTCGACTTGGTTCACTTGCTAACTACCAATCATTTAAATGATGATAGTATGGCTATAGTACGGTCCCAGCTCGTCAACGGTCACACGACATACTTGCGATGCAACCCGCCTTGTGCAACGTTTGGAACTTGTTCAGCGCTAATCAGGGAGCGAAATCATCCATTCTCGACGGATGCGAGGCTAAAGTGACGTAAGAGCGAGAGCATTCTATTGGAGATTGTTCCTTTTCAAGTACTACAGACAAATTCTTTTCATTGGCACGAGGAAAAAAAAGAATGCAGGAAGTCTTGAAAAACTTCTAAAATGGATAAAAATTGAACTCTAAATAACTACTCGCACACCAATCAATAATTTTTAAAGCTTGAGATCAGCTGCGTATCCAGCATTTCTGTTGGAGAAGGGAGACAAAAAAATTTTGATGAAGATGCGTGGCGTCGACGCACTCCGAAGAAATTTGGTATGCTTCCAAAATTTTCGCCCTGTTTTAGCTTTTTTGACGGTGCAATAACGCTTCTGACAAATGCTGGAAATTCAGTCATTGCGGTTTACCTGGGATAACCTTGGGAAGAAGCATCACAGTAAAGTGAAACTTTTATATTCGAAATCAGCGGCTTATATTACCGTAGTATAAAAGTTTTTGGCTTGTTTGGTTTTGTTCCGAGGAGAATATGGCCTCCAATGGTCTAAAATCCTTGTCGAAGTTCCTACCGTAATCCTACAGTAATGAAGAGTTATCGACGATTCGCTCCATACTGTAGATCTAAGTTAAACCTCGCTCTATAGAGTGGTGCCTCCAGCTCGGCGAAAGACATGGAAGCAAGAGAGTTATTAACACTCAAACAGTGTTCACATTTTTTTGGGACACCCTGTATATTGTTATCAAGCCAAGCCGTCTGGGTTAATGAGAGTACACGAGAAACGGAGCTTTCAGAACGAGGTACATTACGTTCAGAGCTTTAGGACTGGCATAGGCATGCTTGTATCATTTCTATCGGTCCTTCATTAGAACACGATTATTTCTGGATTATTACTGACAACTGACAATCAATGGAAAGAAGGTTGGATTTTCGATGGGAGAGTACTTTGACCTTTCATTTGAGTCTAAAACGTAGAGATCTGAAACTTCCGATCGAGTAATGACCATACGTTGTCAAGTCAGCTTTGTAACATTGCCTCACTTACATTCCGAATTTCTCAGATGGGTCACATGAAAGGATCTATCTCATCGCTGAAACCCAACCATTAAGCAGAACTAATGATGCGATGCGTTCTCCGTTTGTGATCAACAACAGGGGACAGCGAATGTGAGCAGATCTCTCTCCAGCGACACGAACCGTGACTTCCTTGGGTGTCAGTCACGCAAGCAGTAACTAGTTTGCGAAGCGGAAAACAAGCTGCGAATAGCAGATCTTAACTATTGCGTAGATCGAGCTTACCTCTATCTTTGTGTCGAGCTTGATAAATCGACTTGGTCGAATTATCACTATGCTCAATGGGATGTACTGAAAGGTGCAGATATTGACGAAAGCGCACAAAGCAGCAGTTTTCAGAAGAAGCATTTCTCGAATACATCTTGCTAATTAGTTGAGTGTTATAGTGAATCACTTTGTTTTTATTTTGTTGTGTCTGTTTCGATGGAAATTTGTGACAACGAAGACAGTGCAATTGTTCAGTGAACATTTATTATCTGGATTGAACCAGAAATATACTAGATGGTAATGCAAACCAAGCAAATGGTACTGCTGACACCGTTTCCAGTGTTGTAACACTAGAACACAGTTTAATAGCCGGGAGCTGTTCTTGGTGGTGGGCAGTGGTCGCAGCCGCCACCGCTTCCGTTGGCTCCAGCTTCTCCTGCACTTCCTGTTGCTCCGGGGCTTCCAGGGGCTCCATCTGGTCCTGGATCTCCTGGGGGTCCTGGGGGTCCGGGCTGTGAGAATCCGGGGGCTCCAGGGCTTCCAGGGGCCCCAGGTGGTCCAGCTGGTCCAGGTGGTCCTGAAAAGTTATGTTAGTGAATTAATCGAATGTTCTATTGCCAGTGAGACATACCAGCAGGTCCGGGTGATCCGGGAACGTCGATAACACCTCCGGGTGCTCCTGGATTTCCTGGAGCTCCTGGTGTTCCATCTTGTCCGGGAGCTCCAGGTGGTCCGGGTGGTCCTGGTGGTCCAACTCCTCCCGCTTGTGGGCTGTGTCCTGGAGCTCCAGGTGCTCCATTTGGTCCTGGCGGCCCGGGGTTTCCGGCTGGCCCAGCTGGTCCTGGTGGGCAGTCGAAGCAGAAATCAGCAGCGGTAGGTGCAGCTCCTGCAGAGGCATCGGCTCCAGCTGATCCCGGGTTTCCAGGACTGCCGTCTCTTCCAGGATTTCCATCGGTTCCAGGAGGACCAGGGGGTCCAGCTGCTCCAACACCGCATGAGCAGCATGCGCCGCCACCGCCGCCGCCGCCTCCGGTGCTTCCCTCGGAGTAAGTGCCAGTACCGGCAGCGCGAGCACGAGCTGGGACTTTGAAGTGTGCCTGCCATGTGTGTCTCTTGATACGGCTGTCAACTCCCTTCATCGACTCGAACTAAACAGTGTTACTAAGATGAGGAGATAAAGTAAAAGCAAAAAAGTTCAAATACCCTGTGGAATTCATCCCAAAGACCATCAGTGCGATGACGGCAGAAATCCACCTACAATGCAGAATTTTAGAATAGTAAAAAGATTATAAGATAAGAAAAAGTGAATGGCTGTGAATGAGCGAATTCAAATGAAGAATTACCTCGTTTTGAAGGGAAGACTGCACATGTTGCATATAGTTGTAAAGCATAGGGACAGCAACGATGGCAGTAAGTGTGGCTACAGTGGAGATGGCGATGCCAAAGAAAGCGAGCTTTTTGAGGCCCTCTGCCTCGGCAAGCTTGGACTTCTCGTCTGACATCGCTGTGTGATCCACGATCTGCCGAACACCATTTATACTATGCATGTCGAACCGGTTCTTCCAGCAAAGACCGATTAGCAGTGAACTGGTAGCGATGAACAAGGTACGGTAGATGCCGTGACCGTGCCTTAGCCGTTGGAATCGCTGATTACATCACGTTAATTGGCAACGTAGTAAGGTGATATCGAGGTGTTTCAAATCGGAAAACTGGTGATTAGGCAATGAGAGCTTTTTTTGTATTTTCTCAAAGGGACTGTACCGTGGACTACGTAGAAGGAAAGAAAAAGATGGAAAACGTTTTAGCGCCATTTCTTATATTCTCGGTTCATATACAGCTGAGCAGGTTGAGTCAAATTGATATTCGATTTCTGAAAATTCGAGTGGAATATTTCTGCGACCATAACCCTGCCCTAAATTGTTACAAGTATTTTCAACTTTAGACGCATAGATTTCCCATAACTGCTGGAAAATCACACTTTCACTTTTGCATCTCATGGCTCTGCTTTTTCATTTTTCAGTATAACCAGCCCTGCTGCACAAATGGACACCTCTGTTACAGACCCCAAGTGGAAGCTGTATATTTTTCTATGTTTTGATCTTTCTGCCTCCTATGCTCCATATTATTCGAATCCACATGAATAACACCAGCTGGCTCATCTTTGTTGCCTTTGGGAAGATGTCACACTTAGCAAGAGCTCAGGAATAAAATGCCTGAGGAACTTACCGAAAATAATGAAATTTACGCACTCTGAGTTACAGGTGACCTGTTCGGCTTCATCATGAGCTACGGAGAATTTTCCACAACTTCTTTCTAATAAAGATTTTGCTCCGTTCAGCATGTCATTTATTTATAGTCATTTGCGATTATGCGATAAAATAATAAATTTTTTTTCCTCCTGTGGTTGCTCCTTGAAGAATACTCTCAACTTTGTAGAACCTAAAACACTACAATTCTAACTGACAGTCGCAACGAAGCATATCCTTCCCTCAGTTCTGCTCTTTCACGTACTCAGGCAACTTCTCCTGGTCGGCCTCCAAACATTGTAGGTGTGCTTTCTTATTTACATCGTAATTGATATTATCATATCATAAAAATTCTGTTTTACTTGCACTGGCTAAATCGCCTCGTGTTTTCGAACTCTTCGAAGCACCTCTGATCATATCTATTTACTGCCGTGACCTAATTGTTCTTATTCATTAGTGAGTGATAGCAGAACGGCTTCGTACGAGGTTAGTGCGAAACAAAGGGTGCAGCGAACAACAGGCCAATATAGGAAGGAAAAGTACCGCAAGTAAACAGCAGAATAACTCTTTTGGAAATTTGATGTATATCTTTCATTCTTATCATTTTTACAATCTTCTCAAGAAGTGAAGTATCATATCTGTCCATTCTCATCATTTTTAGCTTTCACAAATTTCTCCTCAAATGCTACAAACAACATGGAAATCTACGCCATTTAACTATGTATCTTCGCTGTCGAAACGAAAAACAACTGGTTTCTGCGATTGAGATAGATCTAACCTCAGTTATCTCCAGATCAAAACCGCCGCTTCCAGGTATGTCTTCTGCAACATTGTTTACAGGAATCGATTTGCGAATTGATACTATTCGTAATGAACCACCAAGAAAGAAGAAGACTGGATTTTTTAAGCTTGCACACTCTTGTCAGTGAGAATATCGTTGATTGGCATGAGTTTCGCAAAAAAAAAAGCTTGAAATTTGTCTAAAAAATATTTAAAACAATGGTTTTACAAGTCGGTAATCTACTGCTCTATTTTATATGCGTATCAGAGATCTGGGTTGATATAGTCAAAATGTTGTACTGAAAGAGTTGGAAATCATAACTTGTTAGAGACATCCGGACACAACAAATTTCTCTCGGACAGAAAGAGTAGGTTCGTGTACGATGAGCAGAAATTAACTTAGGTTTTCCAAACATTCTAGCCTTTTTCAGAAACCGAGTTGTGCAAGAATTATTGACCTACCAAATGATGCCTATTCCGCACATCTACCTTCAAACCGTTTTAAGAAATGTGCGAAATCTAGATGGAAATTTTTCCTGCAAATTGTTTGATGCCAATTGGATTCAGGATTTAGGTCAAGACTACATATTTGAGATCTTTGTTTGTCTTCTTGACGAATTGCAACATCCTTAACAGTAAATCCTTTTCAAAGCAGAGATGTAGTAGCGTCGATAACTGCCTGTCAACTGCGCAACGAACCAGTTCAAGGACAGTTAATCTTCTCCACACAAAGACAACAAACCGTGTACATAAACCCTGTTTGAGTTCGTTCATCGGTGGATCGAGATGTTTTACAAAGAGAAGTAATCCCTTCATTTTTGAACTGCAGTAGCTTTTCTCTCTTAACAAATGTAAGACAGCTTGATGCAAAAGTTATCGAATCAGTGGTTTCAGAAATCACGACGTCGAAATTCAAATACCTTACGTAGCGGCTTCTGACCCTTTCTCGTAAATGTTTTAGATTTCAGCAAATATCTTACGCGCATATTATGGCTCAAACTCCAAATGTTACGATTTCGCCCAAAGTTTGCAAAACAACTTTGCGGTTAGTCAGCAGATGATTAGGGATTACGACTGTTAAGGTCTTGTTAAGCGGTATATTGATGGAACGAAGGGGCTGTAATCGAACGTTCCAATTTTCAAACGGTAAGCAAATTCCTTCTGTCGTTTCAGAGATATATCAGAAGGTTTGCGTTCCAGGAGGGTTCAAGCGTAACTTTCTATAAACGAGCCACCGAGTCATAGCTTTTAAATTAGTGTTTTGGAGTTCGGTGGTAGAAAATTGCGAAAAAACGCTAGCTAGCACCTAAAAATTTGCAAAAATATCGTACATAGTAGTAATCTATACATTGCTGGGGGAGGCTTCAAATCTAGTGCGAAAATCCGAAAACAAAGAGTTCAATGTCATTTTACAAAAAAATTGCCTTACATGTAGCCAAGAGTTCGATCTAATGCTTAAGAACACGTGACTTTTCTTTGCTTATCAACTGTAATTTGACAAGAAACTGCAATAATAAATAATTTTTTGTGTAACGACTCTCGATTTTTTGATCCAATTGAGAATAGAGCCTGAGTAATCTATGGACTACTATAAACCCGCCGTGTAGAAAAATTATACAGAATTTTTAGAGCTACCTAGCGACGATCCGCAATCCTCTACACTAAACTTGAAATCTCAAATTTACAAACACAATTCGAAAGCTTCGCTTGGGGCTGAGGTATGGAAACTTACGCTCGCACATCTCTCATTACCCACTGAAAAGTCATCGAGTAAAGCTAACTACGCAAGAATAAGACCAATTTCGAAAAAAGACTGTTACATGTACAGCTTTTCACAGACCTCATTGAGCGTAAAATTTGGAAGTTTGCAGATCGGGATTCAAGACAAGACAAAATGTCGATTTTTTGACTTCATTCACCTTTTACAAACAATCTTCACAAACTTACAATAGTCCTCAAGGATGCGTAATTGCTCAGATCAAGTTTGACCCGAAGAAGCTCATGAGGAATTCGGGGCATAAGTTGAATTTACTCATTTTCTGGTTACCGCGGGAAAGAGGCATAATTCAATGTAGTATGCAATGGACTGAAGTTTTGGAATCTTGTTGTGGCCGTATTCATCAACGAAACCCGTGGGTTCCGGAACCCACTGGGTTAGTGCTTTTGATGAATATCGATTCTACTCCAGGAAAGAATCGATATTCATCAAAAGCACTAACCCGTGGGTTCCGGAACCCACTGGGTTTCGTTGATGAATACGGCCATTGGAGTAATTACCTTCAACTTGGATGGTAACCGTACTTCCTTGTAAATTTCCTTGTGCGCTTGGCTCACTTTAACCATGCAGTCTTCATACTTTAAAATAAGAACGTTTAAAAAAATTGTTGCGAAAATTTCAATCTGAGTATGTACAATATGTGACTATGTATAATATGAGGTCTTTCATGCACATTCATTGCCTCGCACATGGTATCAAACACGAACTCCGTACGGATTCTCAGCGCTCGTCCTTATCAAAATTCATTGGTACAAATGAGGTGCCATATCAAATGATAAAAGTGTGTGCAATTGCAGAAAACCTTCGCTTTTTGATCTACTAAATCAAAAATCGCAATACAAAAGAAACTCCGGTTAGGAATGAACTCAAAAGACTGCGCCCGCTATCACCTCTGTCCTTTCCCAAACTGAATTTTTATAAAATACTCTTTCAGTATGTGGAGTGTGCTTAACAATCAGAATTCGTTGTGATCAATCCTAGCAAGCCATATACGTTTAGACTACATGGAAGGCTGGTTACATATCCGCCTTCGGTATCCTTCGTGTGGGCCGAGTGATTGGCAGATAACGAAGATATGCATGTAACCAACCTTCCATGGAGTGTGTTAACGGTATACGGCCTGCTGGGATTGGCCACCTGACCATTCCCTTGTAGAACACATGCAGAAAGTTTGACTTGACACATTCATCTGATAGAAATCAAGTTCAGCATGACCTAGCTGACTTGCACTAAGCAGGACATCATTGAGACAATAGACGATTTATGTGAGGTTTTGTACAAGTGAAGATCTGGCAAAAAAATGATCATCTTGAAAAATCGTAGATAAGTAAGTGGAGATCTCGCGTAAACTCAATTGCTAGTGGAGATGAAACACGAAGACGACTGTAACAGTAGGGTTTCAAAGCCTACAGATACGGTGTTTGGTTGCAGACTTCTAGCAAAAAGCTCAAGGCACCTGAAAAACAAATGATGAGACGTAAGCCATGAGGATGCAGATAAACAACTGCAATACTTACTGACTAGGGAAGAAACCATATTGCTTTAGTATAGGCACAACAGGAGGTTTTCGAGAAGGGACTGCCATCGGAATGCTGAAATATAGATGTCATTGCAAAATCCGTCGCAAGACATAGATCAGATCATCCGTCACAAAATTACCTGGCATAGACTTTACCGTCAGCTGAGGTAATGGGGAGATGATTAAAAGCAGCTTCTGCTCGTGAAGCAATCACCAGCTTTTCATATGGCAACTTGTGATCACCGTTGAATGGACAAACGGGCTCGCCTTCTATCGTTACCTAAACAGGAACAAACTTTGAGAGCAGAGCAGCAAATCTCAGCCCTCACTTTTAACCAGAAAAATGTGGCCAGTTTTTCTAAGTTCCATCGCTTCAGGTAAGATTCCACATCCTTTTCAATTCCTGCAATATACAAAGATAATTCCACAAGATGTTTGGTATTCTCTCTCAAACTTCAGAACAATTGTCATCTAGGCTTCAAGTAGTTTAATCAAGCGATTTGAGTGATAAATATCCGCATAATGTAAGTAAATATGCTGATGCATGTTGCATACACGGGGTCTCAAAAGCATGCACCAAAAGAATGAACACCAATATCTCTCGGCCTACAAAATTTTCTGCTGGCCTTGAGGTATCTACCATTGTGTAGAGCTGGCTTCAACTGATTTGAAGTAGGGAGCATTTATCGAGCACTCTGGATCTCCATAGCGAAAGGCCACTGCGATTCCGTTAGTGTGAGTTTTCAACCTGTTCGAATTTTTTTTTTTTGAGAGAGAGAGAGAAAGTATGCCCCTCAACTCCAAAAACCCTCTTGGAAACTTCACCGTGGTCCTGTAGTAGCGAAAACTGATCGGTGTATTGCAGCATACTACAAATACGAGTTGAAGCCAGCTCAGTGGTATCGAAGGCAAACGACTATGTAAGAGATAGTAGTGATCAAAAATGTGTACATACAGAGGGATACTCTGTGTATGTTCAACACATAGTGCTACCATCAGGTACCTGAATTTCGCAAAATGTGTGAGAGAAGATTTTTTATTATACAATTCCCTGCTTTGGCTATTTTATGCTAGTGTACGTTGCGGTGTGCTTGCTTCTACTGGATATTTTGCATGCCTTAACTATTAGGTTGGTTCATAATTAATGCACGTTTTTCTTACCTCATTTTTCCAAACCTATTCGAAGTAGAACCACTTTCCTTGAAAATTTTTTATAGTTATGAAAGCCCTTTCTTCTTTCTTACATATCCTTTCTCCGGAAGTCTTTGTTCAAACCGAAGTTTTGTGCCTTCAAAACAAGAGACTAAAAATTGAAATTCTCTCCTTTCAGTCTACTTGCTCTAAACCCATGTAAAATGCTCAAATTTTTTTAAGACTATGACCATCGTAATCGCGAGCTTCGTGCTCTAAAATGCTTGAAGGCAAGAAAAATCTTGAGACGAAGAGCTTTGGCTCAAACTTGGCTACTTCCTGGGACCACTCTAGGCTGTATAGAAATCTTAGGCAGAAAGCGAGTGCAAAATTTTCGCTTTTTACAGATAGAGGGACCCAGTGCAACTAATGAAGGAAAAAGCCACGATTTCCTCGTTTACCAAAAAGGAAGAGTGATAGAAATCCAAAAAAGCAGTTTTTTTGCCTTTTCTTTGGATTTATTGGCCAAATTTTTCGCAGGAACTTCCCGTAAAGTTACGTTTTAATACATGAATCAAGACCATCTGTTATAAAATGAGCAAATTTTGTGCCATATTAGTTTTCGAATAGTTATGCCCTCTCAAACTAAAGCTTCCCCTAAAAATTATTTGGCAGTTTTTAAGCTAGAAAATGTTTTTCCATAGTGAGGTATACCAAAGTATGCATTGTATAGCCAAAGATTTCCTGTTTGCACAAGTTCTTGTCGCACTCAAAAAGATGGTAATGGAAAAGAATTATTACGGAAGTTGAAGTTTAAAAAACGTGCATTATTTATGAATCAACCTAATATTATTCATGCGTCACACAATATCGGAACAAAATAGACATTGAATTCCGACATTTCAGATGGGAACTAGTATATAAAGACCACTTTCGTTCTTATCACAAATTCAATTCATCGCTTTTGAGCAGTGTTGGATTTCACTACCCTGCACTTCCCTTCAGATCTTAGTGGTAAAAAAAGACAGTATCGAACGAATGCCTGAAGCAAGACTGCTACTGCTGATCAAGTATTGTACTCCGTACACTGCTTTTGAGTGAATTCTGGAGTGAAAGCCTTAGTCTTACAATCTTTGAAATCTGTGCAATAGGCAACTCACCTTTCCGATTGGTGATCCAAATGGCTACCAATCCATTCGGTGCCAGACAATCCATGTTCAATCCATTCAACGCAGAGTCGCAGGTGGCGTAGCTGAAAATTTCGATACCTCAGCACACAAACGGTTTCCGGAGTATCGAATTTCAAGTTAGCCAGCCAAATCATACCTCCGCTGCCGCCTGACTGTCAGATTTTCCCACGGAGGATCCATCACAATCAAATCAAACGTTTCATCTAGAATAATTTCACAGTTTCACAACAAATACAGATGGCTTCTGCAAGCGAACTGCTTCTGACGCACATGGTACGGTAATCTATACAAGAAAAATCGTTGTGCCTATTCAAAAGGTAAAATTGAGGAAAACCGCGCATATTCCGGGCGAACGTTCGCAAACTAGCACCTTCAGATTACTGGTTCACTAATACAAGGTAATGATAGCAGGTACATAGATTTCTTCAGCATTAGCTGAGCCTCATTCACTTTTCGGCTAGCAATCAAAAAAGTGACATTCCCTTTTTTTGAACTAGAAAAAAGCTTCAGTTTGGCAAGAGCTCTCAGCTTTTCGATTGGTTAACTGGTGGGATTCGATGGGATGGGTGTCTGCTGAGTGTCTCCATCCAATTGGGCGACTATCTGGGGGACTCTGACTAGGTAAGGCATTGATTAGATACCAGTTTTATGAACAAAATTTTACCATTGGCTTAGAATTTTGCCTCAGACAGCACTCTTGCAGCAATCAGTGTCCTCTAGTGCAGTAGAGATATGTCTGGACTAGGATGATGATTTTTCTACGATTGTAGTCAATAAACCCAAAAAATTATATATATGGTCGTTCCGGAAGTGATTTTGTTTTTGTTTTTTTTTTCAAATGCGTGACTTCCAAAATTTATCGTTTTTTCAAAGAGTAACATTCCACACAACAAAGACCTTAGAAAGTTGGGTGCATCCGATGCAACTTTTCATCCTCTTTTGGACGTTGGTTTCCGCGTTCATCAAAAAGCTTTCAAAAAAAAAGACCAAATACTACAACTCATGGTGTTTGCTATGGCCAAATTTTAGACGAGTCATGGTTTTTGCCATGGTCAAGTTTTACCTTTCTCTATATTTTTATGCCTATACAGAATATAAGAACAATCTGTTTCTCCTATACCTCGTTAAAATTTATTAGTGAGATTTTAATCAAAACCGACGTATTTTAGCAAGCCTATCTTAAACGAGCGCATCAGACCAATAAATATCGAATTTGGAACTTCCATAGTATCAAATCTCGAATTTATCGGGTACAGCATGGTGTGCGTTTGAAAATATATGACAATTATATCCGCGAAGACTTTACGAATGAGAAACAAAGAACACCCGTCAAAAAAGAGGAGAAAAAGTTGCATCGAAGACACCCGAATTGCTTATCGGTTGATGTACTTAGAGGTTTCTTGACCAAATATGGAAATTGATAATATGAAGTATTAGGTTGTCCGGAAATTAATGCCCGTTTTGAATTTCAACCGCAATAAGTCATGCACTTCTCATTTCTAAATAGGTTGCAAAGTACCATTCGATAGAGCAAAGCAAGCTCTACAAGATGGCAATTTTGCATTAGCAACAGCTCTGATCTACCACGAGTTTCGAGCCAAAGGCTAAAAAGACTCAACTGCCCGAAAAATTGAAAAAAATCGTAACTCAGTTCATAAAAATCCTACAAAAATTCTACTTGCTCATGTAAACACTATCCACATAAAACATTTATATACGTCTTTGCCGTATTTTTTCCTCTGTTAGAAATCAAGAAATCGGAAATTTTCGTCCATTTGCCAAAGTGGTGTTGTGCAGTTTCCACATAGGTAGTAGTATACTACAAACCTGTAGAAGTACAAACGTAAATTCTCAGTTCTCTACAAGCTTTAGTTCTCGAGAAATTTGGATTTTAACTTGAGCCAGCTAACTAGGGAAAGCTATGTTCGGTAATTCTCGAGAACTAAAGCTTGTAGAAAGCTGAAAATTCAAGTCTGTACTTCTACAGGCTTGTGGTATACAACTACCTAAGTGGGAACTGCACAACGTCACTTTGGCAAGTGCACGAAAATTTCCGCTTTTTTGATTCCTTACAGGAGTAAAAATACGGCAAAGGCGTATATAGGTGTTTTATGTAGATAGTGTTTAGTGAGCAAGTAAGAATTTTCGTAGGATTTTTATGAACTGATGTGAGTTACGATTTTTTTCGATTTTTCGGGTTGCTGAGTCTTTTTGGTTTTTGGCTCAAAACTCGAGGTGGATGAGAGCTGTTGCAAAAGCAAGATGGCTCTCTTGTAGAGCTTGCTTTGCTCTATCGAATGGTACTTAGCAACCTATTTAGAAATGAGAAGTGCATGACTTACTGCGGTTGAAATTGAAAACGGGCATTAATTTCCGGACAACCTAATACAATATTGTCAAAAAATTATGACGAGCTATGGAAAGGACGAAAAAATTATTTCGCATCCTGTAGGGTTTGCTCTATGCATACGTCACCGCGACTTCTTCGGAAGGTGTGTATAAAAACTAAAAACATAGTGAAACTCGACCTTGGTAAAAAACATGAGTCGAGGATTTTGGTGGTTTCCTGAGAGCTGGTTGGTCCAATGCAATGCAGTTGTAATCTTTTGAAGAAGATAAGAAGTTGTATCGAATGCAGCCAAAATTTTCCGGAAACATTTGATCTGCAGGATGCGGCGCTCGTTTGAAAAAAAGCAAATAAAACTTTGTAACTACTCAATAAAAAACCAGCTACACCATGTTTACAGTAGGCAGTGCCTTTAGGATGAAAATTATAACAAAGCGCGCCTCGATCTATAAATGCTCAAGCTGCTGAGAACTCACATTTTAGCTGGCCATCAAAGCTAAGAATGAGACACATCTTTAGCTTTCAGATCGCCCCAAGCAGACTTCACGCGATTTGATCGTCGCGACTGAATCGCGACGAGACAACTGTTACAACATCATTCCATGCCGATCAACTTGCATTCGGTTGTGATACTTTTCCAGCCCGAAATTTTTGAATGTGAAATGAAAATGAATGGAAATCTTGGCGATTAGATCGCGACGATTAAGTCGCGTGAAGTCTGTCCGGGGCCTTACGAGCATGAGAAGACATGTGTGGGAACATTGTATTCGCGCACACTGTATTACTCTGATTTGAGAGGTCCCTTGTTGGAACTGCAGCTGACAGCTGCTTTTGAGATTATTTGTTCGAAATTTAAGTGACTCCCTCTCCTCCCCCCCCCTTCCTCTAATCAAAGAATATTACCATTCAACGCGGCGAAGTTCCTAATATCAATAACGGGGCCCACATGAAAAGTAGATCTTGGTGGGACGTAGTACACAAGAGCAGCTTCACCCTCTTTAACTGGAAATATTTATGAGTAAGTCGCAAAAAATTAGGCTAATCCCATTACCTGATACATTCAAACGTATGCATGATTCTGATTCGTTTCTATACCATGAGTTCAGCATACAGTACTCACGGCTAAGAATGAAACTGCTGGAAAATGAGTTATACAGAGTCGAGCGAAGACTATTTAATTATTTATTATTTACAAAAATTATTTAAAAAGCTAATTTTTAAGGTCTCTAGTAGACGTGGAGGTATGCCAAGAATAGGGTTTTGCTCGCGTTTATATGCCATGAAAGTAAAAAAAATCAAAAATAAACCTAATGAAAAAGTTCTTAGTTTTCTCCACTTACCATTAGTTGAACAAGAATAATTTTCGTAAAATTGCAATTCTATTTTTACAATAGAATTGTCAGGCTTAAGGATCACTATGAACAATTATAGACTTCCTATACTTTCTATTCTCGATTCATTTGTGAACTAATTTGTGAGTTTGCACATTATGCGCGGCAGCGGACGACACTCTTGCTAGTAACTCCCTTAAAAATCTTTTCTAGCGTAACAAAAAGTGTACAGATGTGTACTACTGACGAATATATCCAGTTCAAACAAAAGAGAAAAGGATGCAAGGGAAATTCGCTGGAATGAGCAGGTCCAAATCTTAAAATTCGTCTGTTGCATGGTGTGCAATACGGATAGGTACTAAGTTACCATTGACTCGTCGATACTCCCCTCTACCAAGTAACGTTCTCTCATGAAACTTTACCTCCAAGCTCAAACTGTTGACCTCAACCAACCTATTGTCCTCCAAAGGAACGATTTCCGGGGATGAGATCGTTTCAGGATTGAACCACACGACGGCCTGATTCATGAGTTCGCTAGCTGCAGTTCTCGCCACACGATTGTTGTCATGTTCGCATTGAGCAGTAAAGTATCCCAAGCGATTGCCCGTTTCTCGAATCTCTTTCGAGATCTTTTCAATTCTAGTAATTTCCTGAAGCTTGTACAAAATATGGATTCAGCATAGATCACCTCTAGATAATCCCTTCTACTCACTTCAATGAGCTCTGGACTCGCAGAAGTCGATTTTTTCCTCTTACGTATACGTCGTCCTTCCCTTTTCAACGCCTCAAACTGACTATCCATCATAAAGGGACCATTAACAAGGAACAAACGTTCGTCTAATGTTACGCTGTAAGAACACACAATTCTAATTGTAAGTCATGTTTTAGCTTGTTTTCACCGATTCTAAAGTTCGCAAAGAACCGCAAAGGCATACCGAAGCTCGTTATAGGTCGCCTGATAGTAGGATCGCTCGTCAATTATGTCAAACGTTTGACAAGAATGTACATAGAAATTCATGATTTTTTGCTAATGTTGATGTCAGTCTGAAGAATAGGCAATTACTTGTAATGAGGTGCTCTCGAAAACTACTGATAACACATTTGTCCTGATTCTATAAGGAAAACATCTTCATTTGTCTGATAAATTGGACGAACCGGTCACAAACAATAGCACACATTGATCTGAAAAAGTACACTAATTTATTACAAGTTCAAATAGTGGAACTACAAATCCCGAAATAGTTTAGACTAGCATGGGAAAGTATCAATTCAATGCTAAAGATACTTGTGAATGCAAGAGATCGATAGTAAGCACTATGCACAAACGCAAATAAGAGAAATTGTATTCTCAGCCATGACAAATCTGATGCTTGACACAATAAATAACAGAAATTCCGCCCACTTAACAAATCCCTAGATTTAAGCATTTTTGATGAACGTCCAAAGCTAATGATGTCCCCCACTAGCGAGCTTGAAGCTCCAGAAAAGAAAAACTCCAAATGTGACAGCCGCTGCCTTCATAAGGCCCTAAAACAAAACCTTTCAAAAGAATTGATGCATAACGGATATTTCAGAACTACCTGATGAGGTGATGACGGCTGAGTGTGGCTATCCTGACTATCATGACAGTCCGGTACGCGATGTGATGATGAAGATTTGAGCTCAGCACTTAGCATTTGAACGCAAGCTGCATATACAAATGCTCCGGCTGCCATGCCTTCCAAGATGAAGCGAAGCAAAAGCGAGTTCGAGTGGAAGTGGCTCAGCTGAAAGTTCAGAAAGCAGTATTGAAACATCAGTAAATTGAAGACAGATCAGTACGGAATCGCTCGACACTGCCACCAAAAAGTAGACGGGATGAAAAGAAGCATGAGTTAAACATGCGCAGATAGTGCATGAAGCACATGACGATTAACACATAAAACGAAAATCTCAACCAAACGTCAGTAAGTATCGCACGAACTGCTTTGCATTGTATATGTTCCAACACCAAAACCTTCGAAAATTAATTAATCAGTAGCATTTGCCTAATACTGTTTACATTCTTTCATGAATCTCAGATAAAAGTAAACAGGCGAAGGAAATCTCAACAAAATTCCAAAAAAAATCTGCATATTGAAAGAATGACCGTTTTGTGACAACTCATCTGTTTGCTGGACTTACCAAAGTAGCTCCCATCATCCCGGTTGGTATGCTACTCGCCAAAATAACTGCGGTGAAGAATGCGGGGCGTAAGGGGGTAAACTGTTGAGCCATCGCTATACCGTAAGCCATGCAGCAAAGAACCTAGTATCGAACGTGAACAACGACGATGATAAACTTATTATGATTACCTCGTGGATCATGATAGCAAAGACCAAATTCATGAACTCGCGCTTTTCATGCTGAAAAAGTAGATAAAACCCCATGAAACTCATCGAAAACTTCAATGAGTTTCGCATTACCTGAACGCCCAAAGCAACTCCTTCAAACAATGAATGAGTAGATAGACCGAATAATAAGAACAGCGTGCGTGCCGATATCCCCTCCTGTGGAGGTGATACGTGAAGCAATCGACTATGAGAAGAGTGCTCGACAGGAGATGCCTTAATAACAATTTATCAAATACTGAAAGCAACGAGTTGACCTACCGATCTAAACACGATGTCCTGCATGCCATCATCGTGATCATCTAGAGTCGTGTCCACAAGCGGTTGACCGTCCTCCGCCTCTCCATCTAGCAACGATCGCAGTGATGGTGGAGCATTGACACCAGCAGGTGATGTTTTCGCATTTAATTGAGCACTGCAGCAACTCAAAGCAACCTGAATGTGCTGATATGAAGCAAAGAGTATGCCAGCAAGCAGAAGACTTTGTGCGAACATGATCCATAGTATTAGCAAAAAATTACCTGTTCAATGATCAGCATCATCAAAAAACCCAGCATAACCATCAATTCTGTGCTCAAAAAGATGTCCCGTTTAGTAATTTCACCATTAGTAGAAGCATTCCAACTTGTTCTGCAGTTACATTCTGGTTACATGATATGTGCTGTCTGATATGTTACAAATGTGGTAATAAGATAAACATATGAAAACGAATTGACAAGAATCTGCGATACAGAAGCGCACACCACTGCCAGATACAAAGATTTCGGACGGGAAAGAGGAAAGGGGAGAGAAATCTCCCACTGAAGTGAGCAATGTTAGCCACGCCTTGCAGAGATTTCCTCAAGGCGCTAATCGAATCTGGACATTTAAATAAAAGGATAAACTCCGCTTTCAAAAAGGCAGCTGAATGCGTGCGAACCTTTACTTGTGAAGTTAACCGGTAACCAAGTCGCTTTACCCTACCCTTATTATTCTGAGTACCAGCTTACCGTCCCCAGAGGAAAAGAAACTTTCCGGGCCAGGGACAGGGTCAACCTTAGTTCGACCTGGTCATAGCGGCGCCTCATACCACTGTGCCACTTCCCCCATCTTCAATCCCCCCATACTTCAGTACCCCAAAAAAAAAATGCGATAAAATTTGCGAGTGAACAGATAGCTACGCCAGCGATGCTGGCCACCTGCACGCGCAGAATCCGGCGTGGTTACTCGTTCACGCACAAATTTTACTGCAATTCAACAACGCAAGCAGTCTATACCAAGCGGAAGATCTACTCGACAGCTGTTATTAGGAAGTCAAGGATGCTTGATTCAGAAGAGACCGTGATGTATTCCCAGTTCTAATCAACATTTCTTATTCGTATTGATTAAATCAACTCCATGTTTTTCCTCTTCATAAAAGAGATTGTCATAGGCGATTTCGAGCTCTTGGTGGAGTGAAAATCAACCAATGCGCATCTCTTCAAAGCTTAGAAACCTACAGGAGCACACTACCATATAAAAGGATAAGCAACACTATCAGTGGTAATTAGCACTAATTTGCAATTACTTGATCCTAGGTCGGGTAGCATGAATTGTCCGCAACGATATCTGGGATGGATGCAGCATCTTATTTACACGGAACTTCATTAGCAGCAAATACGAGCATATATAAATATCTGAGTTTGATCGAAGTAACTGCATTAAACACTAACGATAGATATTACAGGCGAAATACAATAAGAAAAAATGGCAAAAATCCTCTGAACACACTGACCTGATGACATCTTCTTCCCGATGAACATGAGGGATCAACCCGAAAAAACACACCGATAAAAATATACCACAAGCGATGCAATTGCATATCGACAATGAGAAGATTCGCCTAAAACTGACACTGAAACATAGCTTACAGAAAAGTTAATTAACTCACTTGTCCTCATTGTGGCCGCGTCGAAGAAGATAGAAGTAAGGAAGAAGGGCACAGGATAAACGAATACCAAAGATGATTATTCCCGATACAAAATGAAGCAACATTACGATGTTAGACAAGCTAGATTAAACGCACTAATCCATCTAAAAGTGATGCACTTCTAGCAAATGAAACTGGTTCCGATCGGCATGTTGCTGGTGGAGCAATCGATCCTATAAGTCATTCATTAGCTAAAAAAGCGTCTAACAGTTTCTTGAGTAGAATGGTCTCCAACATCACTCTTCTGAAGTGATCAACGATCGAAGTCAAGAGAAAATTCTGCTATGACACTGATTTGAAAAGAAACAGGTTCAAAACGTAATGCTCTGAATAGGCGTATCGTGGGATGAACCGCACTGAAATCGATCGACCAACTGCCATCAACAATTGTATTTATAGAGATAACAGTAACGAAACAACTATTTCAATAACGGACAACAACAAATCACGGCTATAACAAATAATGGAAACAATTTTCAAGAAAAATCAAGATAGTATTATCGTCTACCACCCCGAGATCGACCACCTCTTATTCGTGATTTACCACGAAAACCACCACTGCGGCCCCTTCCACCAAAGCTACTTCTGCCTTCAGGCACATTTTCAAAACTGTAAATAGTACTTTGCGGGAAAAAAAGAATTCGCTGTAACAAATTAAAAGATATTCCTCAAAAGCATGAGTGACGCACCTTTCTTTGTCATTCCTCTTGCTTCCTTTCTTTTTACCACCGTAACCAAACTTCTCGTTTTTCCATTGTTTTTTGGCATCGAATCCTCTCCCTGTGCCAGGACGACCAAACTTCTTTGCAACACCCTTGTTTGCTGATACGCTAGGAGAGGGCTCATCTTCCTAAACTAGCATATATAAACTACCATTGATGAAGATCTCAAAACTATTTGAGCAGATGCAAAAACTCGCAAATTTAGATACGGACAATATATTTTCATGAAACTGCGCACAAACCTGATCCAAACCCATTCGTTTGACATTGTTCAACATATCCTCTAACTGTTGTTTCATTCCCTTCTTGTGCTTTTTAACAGCTTCCATCAACTGTTTCTTCTCGTTCAAACGTTTGTCCAGGACTTCCTATAAATAACTGAGATGATCATACAAAGGATGAAATTTTGAGGCATCCTCTGCATGATAATATGATGTGATTAGTAGCTTTCCTTCTAACCTTTTGGACTTTCGACGCGTATTTCTTCTCTTCACGCATCCGGCGTATTGCTTCTTGTCTTTCTTTCCCTTCTTGAATCTTCAACAACCTTTTCCTCACCTAAATAAACATCAGTTGTGGAAAAAACCCAAGAAGTAAGTATTAAAAGGCACCTTTTGCATGTGACCGTCACTTTTCGCCATCTCTGCATAATAATCGGGTGGCCGTATCACTTTGATTCCCATTGCTAGAAGACGAGGTACAGCGAACTGCACAGCTTTTTCAGCCTGCTTATAGCTGAAAAATGTGACCATGAAAAAATTCATGCAGAACGATAGATGGCTTGCAAAAAAACAAACAATTGATGGTGGTGCTGCTGGTGAGCTGGTGTTACTTGAAACTAAACGGAAATCACGTCAACTCACAATTGCATCTCTCGCTCAAAATCGTTGTTAATCATCTCTTTCGTGAGAGTGGACTTCGTGGTAACGTCGACAGTTTCAATCCATGGCAACGCTTTCGCAAACTGTGCGATCTTCTCACGTATTTCCGCCTTAATAAAATGTAGTATAATGAAGAGATTACGGCAGTCGCACGTGGTATTGCTTTATACAAAAAAATATGATGTTGAATGCAAAAAGACAAGAAGAGAGAGCATTAATAATAAAGCTCATCGTCTTCCTATGTGTCTATTAGAATGTTTCGAACAGACAATTCTTCTTATGAGCCAATGTGTAAGCCATGTAAGTGAGCATGATGATCACTGTATAGGAATACAGTAATAATCTTCATTAACAACTGCCTTTATAGGGGGGGGGGAATGGGAGCTGCTAAAGAAATGAGTGCAGTTGCTAATTATTTGAGGAACATTTATTTGTGAAAACATTAACTGCATCACTTGACTTTATCGACTTTTGGCAAACTCTGAACTGGACCGCTGGGAGCGGTAAGGTTAGTGAAGTTGCTGTTAGGAAAGCAACATTTGTTCGAAGAAACATTAGCTATAATTTGAAAGCGGAACTCACGGTTTTGTTAATGATTGGTCGCTTTGCTTCGACCATGTAATTAAGACGATCAGTTTTTAGAAGTCCATCGCGCAGAGCAATTTGCAACTGAAAAAACGATTGAGACAAAAAACGAAAATGAGAGTCTTCGTGAATACAGTACCTCTTTATCCGAATCCCCTTCTTCATCAGACCGATCTTCTCCTAATACTTGCATTGATGGAGCTTCTTTTTCTAGTTTCGGTTCATCAGAAATTGAAATATCCTCTCCGTCGGAAGATTCATCCTCTGCCTTGATAAAGAAACATGTAAAAAGCTGCTTGAAAAGACTGGAAAAAGAAACTACATGCGCTAAAGGAACGCCTTTTGATTTCGTAGAAACGTGACAAACTTACCTCAGTCGCTTTCCGCTTTCGGCTAATCTTCAAGACTTCGCCTTTGTGCAGCTTTTTGATTTTCAGACCTTTCTTCTTCATTGCACAGTATCTTGAACAGCAAAAAGAATACATATATGTTTGAATCGAAACTCTGGCATAAGCGATAGATGCCCAATAGATTCGTTAATTTATTCAAACAATATAAAGCGGTTTGCATACAGACACAAAAAAGAGAAATGCCCTCGTCACATAACATAGAGCTCACATAACTTGTATACAGCGATTATGCTATCGCCTTAGACTGAAAATTTTTTGAGCGTCTTGGTCTTGGAGAAATTCAAAGCACATAGTACCGATAATCTTGATGAAACGGTACTTTTCTGGACATTAGCGTATGACCTTTTTGTTCTGTATGTTCCTTGCTTCGCAACACTAATTTCGGCATATGAGAGCTGTTAATACCAATATAATGATTAACTACCAAAACTGGAAAATCCCAGATGCGACAGTCGCTAAGACCACTGATGAACATAAGCTTGTAAGATTTCCCACTATCACAATCTTGTGACTAGTACAAGCAAGGACAAGCTGAATCATGGTTCGGAAAATGAAGAAGAATCAATATTTCCAAATTCGCCGCCTGATGAAAATGTGCGAATGGCGTCATGGTGGCTCATCGGGCGCTTTTCCCGTGCTGACACTTGTTGCTGGCCTAGACGTCGGAATGCTAAGAAAGCGCGATTCCACATCACTTACAGGGCCTATTAAACGCAGTGTCGCTTGCATCAGCATCTCCTTTCCCGCGCTGGACTCTGTATCTCTTCACAGGATTATAAAAGTCAAACCAACATCGTTTTTGACTTAGGCGTCAGAAAATAAAAAGTGCGTAGAGTCCGCATAGTACGGACTTTGCATTTAATTTGACGCCTAATATCAGAAAAATGAGAGTTACTCATTTCTGACCGTCTTTTCGTCTCGAATGTATTACGGAACCCAACAAAACTGAGACTTCGAAAAGTACTCCAAAGTGAAGTTCAGTGATCACAATGAACCAATCACGGCCCAAATTGGGATTTATATGATCCCGAGGTCCTTCTTTTCAGTAGCAATGTCTGTTGCTGAAAGCTAAAAGTAAGGTTTCAAAAAAGTATTCTAGGTTGAAGTTCAGGAATTTTAGTGGACCGGACATGGCCAGAACTGGGATTTATACGTTTTCGATTCCCTTTTTCTAGCTATGGTTGTTCGCAAAACAAAAAAACAATAAGCATTTTTTCAAGAAACTTTAGAAATTCAAGTTCAATTTCAGCGAAATGTTCAAGGTGATGGGGGGCAGGCGTTATGGAGCAAAGCTACGCGGCGTTCCCCTGCGGTATATCCTGAGGGCCATTTGCGTTGCGTCGCTTTTAATTGCGCAGGAGTAGCGCTGCTCCTGCTAGCGAATTGAGCCATCCCCTACTACCGCGACCTAATATGTTGAAACTGTATAGATGCAATAAGGAGAACAAAGAAGACGATTAAGAAAATCAAAAAAATAAATTTATAAGGATGAATCAAAGGCTGGATCTGAGATGATGCGCTTGATTTGATTTAAAAATTTTCGAGAGAAGTGGAACACGAGAATCAGTAGAAAAAAAGGATAGGAATTTTCCGTCATGAGTTTCCAAGAGAAATTTACTTACTCATCTCTTACTTTCTCTTGGCTTGCTTTGCAGACTTTTCCTTTTCAAATTCTATATTTGCCCTTGAAATGCGTTTATCATTCACATTTTGATCTCTTTATCTATGAAGAGTGAGGAAAATGGCTCAATTCGCTCGGTAGCGCTAGCTCCTCTGCGACTGCAATTAGGAGCGACACAACGCAAGGGGCCCTCAGGTTATACCAGAGGCAAATGCGGCGTAGCTTTGCTCCATAACGCGGCGCCGCCCAAGGTGATAGTTAGATAATGAGCTCATGCCAAAATCATAAGTTCTTTTATTTCGATATTTCGTACACATAATATACCTACGACATCACTGACCTCGCAATAACAGGTGCACAGCTTGTAGCGAACAAGATTGTAAATAATCTTGCTTGATAATGGATCTATGAATAATCATGAGGCATCTCCGAAACAATACCAGTCAACTAGTTATGGCTACATGAGATACAGGTCACAACCTTTGTGCGCCTGCGGCATTTTGCCCGAATAAAACCTTCATGAGGTCAGAACCGTGCAACGCGGGGAAGAGGAGATCGTAATCGAGTAGATACATGCACAACTGTTATCAAATACAAACAAGTTTCTAGTGTCACCCACAGATAATTTTAAAAAACAGGCTCTCTAGTACTAACCGTTGTGTTCTGATTTTCAAAATTTGTTTGTAACTCTTGTGTCCATATGCCTGTTGGGTTCCGTAATACATTCGAGTCGAAAAGACGGTCAGAAATGAGTAACTCTCATTTTTCTGATATTAGGCGTCAAATTAAATGCAAAGTCCGTACTATGCGGACGTACGCACTTTTTATTTTTTGACGCCTAAGTCAAAAACGATGTTGGTTTGACTTTTATAATCCTGTTATCTCTTCAACATCCCTGGTCACTTCCCCACGGCGAGCGTGGGAAAGGCGGAGCCTCAATCAATTGTAACGTCCCCTCCATAGCTCGTGACCCTTGGTCTGCGTCTCAGACCTGTCACGTGTGGCTAACATGTTGGCAACGTGGCAACGACATGTTTGCAACATGCCACAACATGTTGGCAGAACATTTTGGCCACGCCAACATGTTGCTGCATGTTGCCAATGTGTTGCTGCCAACGTTGTCATCGTGTTAGTTACATGTGGCACGTCTGCGACGCCAGAAGGGTAGCAGCAAATGTGGAAGGGACGATAAGTAATTAGAGAGCATGTTCCGGAAGAGACGCGCGGAGTCCAGCGCGAAGTGGAGATGCTGATGCAAGCGACACTGCGCTTGATAAGTAGGGTCAAGCAAGGGGTGTGGCACACGATCGCTGGTTACGACCCCCCCCCCCCCCCTGATTGTTGTCTTAATAAGACCCTCCCCCCCCCCCTGAACTATATACCTAAGATAGCATTACCAGAGTTGAGGAAGAGGTCAGGCACAAGTCTTTCGAAAACAACCCCCCCCCCCCCCCCATGAAAGCCCTCAAACGACCCGTTCTTCCTCCACTTAACCTCTGGACCTCAAGGTGTGACATTCTGGAGGACACCAGCTTTTCCTAGAGAGTTTTCGGGTTTCTGAGAGCTGTACGCCCGATTTTCTGTGACTGCACTTTACAATCACACGTAATTTGCGGCTGATTTTGATCTGAATGGACAATTGAAAGGGCCATAATTTTCTTGTGGGTGGGGCGTTCGGCTCCAAATTTCCAGTGTAGCAAGAAGAAGCCATGTGCTCAATACTCATACCAGCAATGGAGCGCTTTCTGGATTTTGAAGGCAAGTTAAGGGGGTGTGCCGCACCCCATTAACTATATCAAAAATAACATTTTTAGCGGACAGTATTTATATGAATCGATAGCCTAAACCTTTTAGATTCCATAGGACTGTTTGGAGCCTGATTCGTCTTCTTAGCTCTGAGTAATATTTGGTGAAAGCACAGCGATCAAAAGCGAAAAATGGGAAAAACGAGATTTTGGTTGGCTTCTAATTCCACAGTTTGCAGGTCTTCTGAAGCGGGATTCCTGGGGTGGACAAAGAAGGAGTAGTGTTTTGTCTTGAGTGCAAAAACGGATAGCTAATTTACCTTTTAAACAAAGTTAACCATGTTGGAATTTGACCATTTCATTTAGGTAGCCTAGTATCTTGAATCTTCAGAATTCGTTCACACTTTGTCTACAGGGTTTAATTGACATGCTAATTATGGATACGATACAAATATCATGTTATCATTATTATCAGATTACGCACTTACGACCCCCTCCCCTTTTGACTCCTCAATACGACCCCCCAGGTGTGGCGTGCCGCACCCCACGCTTGACCCTGTTGATAAGCCCTGTACTTCCCAAAAATGGAAGTCGCGGATTTCGCTGAATATTCGTTAAAGGGGTTATTTTGCAAGCTTATTACGACTATTTTCAAACTTATTTCGCACGGTAGTGCCATCTGGTGGATGTACGGTAGGAAAGTAGGGGGGAATTCACGGATTTCCCCGGTTTTTTTGGCTACGATGGATGTACGGTGGATGGCTAAGGGTCCCAAATTTGCTCAAAACTTTGCCTGAAGGGGTTCCTAAACATGCTAATTGCAAATATCATGCTCGTTCGGTGCAACAATGCCTTATTATCAGAGTTATGACTGGTACAGTGCGTGAAAGACAACTTTCCGTTTTTCAGCAAATTTTAGATCTCAAAAATCCACGGAGAAGTTTTATCGTGCAAGAGGAGCGTTATACGTGATCAGCACATCAGATAACACCCCCACACAAAGGTCCCAGCAGATCTATTACTTGGCCACCCAGTGTACACCTATCGTAATTCCGCGAAAAAGTTCCAAAATGCAAAAAACCATGATATTCGTAATCATCGTGCTGTGGAATCCCTTTACGCAAAGTTTTGAGCGAATTCGGGATTTTTAATCATCATCGTATACCCACCGTAACCCGAGAGAACATGGCACTACCCTGCGAAAGAATATGTTTTCCATGTTCAGCGTGCCAAATACCCCCCCTCCCCCCTGGACAAAGTTAGGGGCAAATTCCTGGTCTTGACCCCCCCTCCACCGTAATCCTACCGTAACTGCACCGAATGGCGCTACCGCGCGAAATAAATGCGTATTCGTAATCAGCGTGCAAAATAACCCCTCAGACGAAGTTTTCGCGAAATCCGCGATTTTCATTTTTGGGTCAACTAATGTGAAATAGTACCCAAGTAAGCACTATTAAGTTCATTCGGCAGCCTGCGCCCGTGCTGAGCGGTCGCGTTGACCCCAGCTATCGACTAGCCGTCAGAGTTCCGCACCGTACTGCACCTCTACTTCCCACACCGCTGCCTATTCTCGTTGATTCTGATTATTCATCTATATCGATGGTCAAGGAATTCAAGGACACGCCGGTCTATCCGTTGTCACCTGCAGAGCGTCAAAGAAAAAGGAGGCTGAACTTCGATGCGTCGCCGGAGACGTCGCCAGACTTCTACACCACCACGAATGCGCTGATTCAAGATCAACAAATTCCACTTTATGCCAGGATAGTCCTGGCGTACCTCATCGATAGCCGGAAGCAAATGGAGGAAATGATGAAGAACAACCGTGAGTTAATGGAGAGTGTCAAGAAGCTGTCGGAAGAAGTTATTTCGCTTAGAGCAGAAAACAATCGCTTAAAAGAATCTGTTACTAGATCTGTTCCTGATCGATCAAACGACGCGGTTACGAAGGACGGCCAAATGGAGGATATGGAAAAAAGAAGATCTTTGGTCTTTGTTGGAGTTCCCGAAAGCCATGAAAAATCTAGCAATTGTCGAGTCAGGCACGACAACAATTGTGTAGGTCAAATCCTTGACTTTTTGGATATTGACTGTTTTCCCGTCATGTCGTACCGCATGGGCAAGCCCAGTCAATCACATAATCGATTGCTAAAAGTAGTATTACCGTCTTCATTTTTTGCTAAACTTACGCTTAAACGCGCTTCTTGGATGAAGAATTTCCCGTATAAGAGGGGTATCTATATTAGACCGTCTATGTCGAGGGAGGAAAGGGAAAATTTTAAACTTATGAGGGGCCCAAAACCTAGTGTCACTGTCATTGATCCTACCACTGTCGATGTTCCTAATCAAGATCATAGTTGTATGGATGTATCGATCAATAACACTCCACGTACGCAAATGGTGGATTCTTTGAACGTGTAAATTCTCTTTGGAAAGTTGATAGTTCACTCTCATGCATTGTAACAAACTTAGATCGCTGCAGAAAAACATAAATATTCTCAAATTCCTCCTCTATGGTAACTCACCATGCGTAATAGGACTTACAGAAACTTGGTTGGTGGAGGACTATGATATTAGCAATGTATCACTATTTGGAGATCTTTGCTCGCCTTATGAAGTCTACAGGCGTGACCGTACAAGTAAAAGAGGGGGAGGTGTTGCTTTTTTGATAGCCAGGTCTTTCTGTCCCCAACTAATCTTTAGTGAATCGGTTAAAGATGGCTATGAGGTCTTAAGTGTTGACATCCTGACCAAGAATAGGAAAGTTCAATTGGTTCTGATTTACAGAACACCTTCTTGCTCCAATAGAGCGTTAGAACAGATGACTAAAGCTATTTCTGATCTAGTATCTTGTGAATATCCATCCGTAGTACTAGGGGACTTTAACTTGCCCACTATCAATTGGGACACTTTCGAGGTACCGAAAGGCAATGTTGCGGCAAGAAATTTTCTGAATATGTGCGTTAGTCACCAGCTTAAACAGAAAGTCAAAGCGTATACTTTGGGTAAGAGTATACTAGATTTGATTTTCACGAATGAGAAAAGTCTGGTGACTGATGTTAAGTTGAACCACCAGTTGGTTCAAGTGATCATGCACTCATCAGTTTTCAAATGAATAGTACCGGTGAGGTCAAAAGAAATTACACTTTAAGAAGAGACTACAAAAAGGCGGACATGGTTGGTGCTGTGAAGTACTTAGAAACGATTGATTGGTGTGGTTGCTTGAATGCGGCTAATACAGTCAACGAAATGTATGAATTGCTTATATTTATACTTCACCATACCATCGATCTTTTTGTGCCCATGAAAATGGTAGCTTTGGGCAAGTATAATGTGCCACGAAACATAGAGAGACTTTTCCATCTCAAGACGAAAGCTTGGTTCAAAGCTACGAATACTGGACTGGTAGAGAAAGAGATCTGGCAGAGTTCAAAGCAATCAGTTTTAGGCTAGAAAAAAGACTGAAAAGATATAACGCCTATCAAGAAAGGAAGATAGTTAAATCGGGAAATAAGTCAGCTTTCTATCAACTTCTAAACTGAAGGCTAAAGGCCAAAAACAAAATAGGAGTCATTCACTCAAAAACGGGTGAAATTTTGATTTCTGACTTGGATAAAGTTGAGGGTTTTGCTGAGATGTTTGAAAGTGTTTTTGAGAGGGATAGCTGTGAAGACATACTTTCGGATATCACTCGGCCTAGGTTCCAGCCTATGAGGGATTGTACTTATTTCAATGATGTTGAGATCTATGAGCTACTCAGCAAGTGGCCGCAATCCAAATCTCTCACCCCTGACTTTATACCACTGCATTTCATCAAGGAGGTGGCACATGTCATTTCGAGACCGTTGCAGTTCATATTCAATTGTAGCTTGATGCGATCAGAAGTCCCGCATAGATGGAAAGTCTCGTTTGTGACACCTATTTCTAAGAAGAAAAATCATGGTAGTGTTTCTAATTATCGGCCAGTGAGTATCACATCAATTTTTGCTAGATTATTTGAGAAAATCATTAAAAAGGCAATACTTAAACATTTGGAAAATCAAAGCATAATTTCAAAAGCAAAGCACGGGTTTCAGAAGGGGAAATCAACCTTAACTTCCATGTTGTACTCACTGAATGATTGGACGCGTTGGTTAGAGCATAATAAGGGGATTGATGTTATCTATCTGGATTTTACGAAAGCATTTGACAAGGTGTCGCATTCGAGGCTTATTCTAAAGCTAAAGCTAGTTGGAATTCATCCCTTTATTGTTTCGTGGATAGCTTCCTTTCTAGATAATCGTACTTTCAGTGTTCACATTGGAGAAGCTTCTTCTAGCCTGAGGGCAATGCCTAGTGGAGTCCCGTCAGGCGGAGTGTTGTCTCCAGTTCTCTTTAATATCTACACGTATGAGCTTCCTCAGTTAGTTTCTGAGGCAGGAGTGACTTGCTGTGGATTTGCCGACGATTTTAAGATATAAACTCAGTAACAGGAATGATAGATAAGGAGAAGATGCAGGAAGCATTGAACCGGGTAGAATGGTCTGAGATTTGAAAATTGCCCATTTCACAGGAAAAAACCAAAGTTCTTCACTTAGGACCTCCAGTCATTGATTACAATTATCACATAAAGGGTGAAGTTCTTGATTATGTTGATGAGATAAGAAAACTAGGGTTTTTAGTCAATAGTCGGCTGGATTTCGATAAATATTGCGAAACTGTTGCAGCTAAAGGAATTTCGGCAGTATATAATCTGTTTAGAGCCCTTTCCACAAGTAATGTTGACATTCTCATGAGGGCATATAAGGTTTATATAAGACCATTACTGGAGTATGGAACAGTAATCTTCAATCCAACGAAGCGGAGAACTGTACAAGTACTAGAAAGAGTGCAAAACTGCTTTACAAGGAAATTGCTGATTAGAACCAAAGGTCTCAAATATGAACTTTCACCCAACGGAAAGGATCGAAATAAAATCTTAGGACTAGTCAGGCTATCCAATAGAAGAAGAAAGTTTAATCTTATTATGGCTCACAGAATATTATTCGGAGACTGCCAACTCAATCCCACCAACTTCTTTGAGACCAGAAGTTCTACTACTAGAGGGGGACCTCAAAAAATGGTAATACCAAGAGCAGGGAGGAATGTGAGAAGGAGATTCTTTACAAACAGAGTCAGCGGCGATCTAGATAAATTGATGAGAAAGGGTATGCTCCCTTTCAAATTGGCTCTGTTCAAAATAGTGCTTGAGAACTATCTTCTTTCGCCATAGTTCCTTCATACGATTGTTAGGCCTTTCTGATTTGTCATGTTGAGTTTTGTGATTTGATCTGATTTGTTGTGTTGATTGTGTTGTTGATTAGACTTCGTGTTCTGTTGAATGTAAGATGCATAGGAATTTCCTACGCAATAAATAAATAAAAATAAATAAATAAATAAGTCATATAGCATACTGTTTTTGTGACTCCAATGTTTCCATGTTCTCAGAGACGGGAGACCAACCGCAAAACAGAGACTTCAGAAACGTTTCGCGGATACCTTCCAAAAATGCTGGACTGATCGTGAGTGGGCTAACAATCTTATATATAAAGCTGAATGTCTGTCTGTACAGGGTGTCCCAAAAAAATGTGCACACTGTTTGATCGTTAATAACCCTCCTGCTTTCATGTCTTTTGTCGAGCTTGAGGCGCCATTCTGTAGAGCGAGGTTCAACTTAGATTTGCTGTGTGGGGCGAATGATCGATCTCTCTTCATTACTGTAAGATTACGGTAGGAACTTCGCGGAGGATTTTAAGCCATTAAAAGCGGTATTTTGTGGGTATTTCGCCTCATAAAAAAAGCTAAACAAGCCAGAAATTCTTGAAGTGGGCTAATCAAAGTCGTTGACTCTAAATATGAAAATTGCATCCCAGTATAGGGCTTCTTTCATAAGTTTAGATTTAGTGTAATAACTGTTTTTCCAATGTTCGTCAGAAATGTGAATACACCATCAAGAAAGCTCGAAAAACTCATGAAAAGTCATGTAGTGAAATCAGCACGCCTGAAAACCTTGCCATACAAATTTATTTGCAATTATTTCATCAAAAGGTTTATTCCACAGTGACGCTGTAGGCTGAAAGTTCATACCATAATCCTACAGTGATGAGGAGGGATTGGTGATTCGCTCGCTATAGCTGGACTGAAGCGTTCTCTCTTTTCCAATCAACTGCTAGGATTTGCAAAAGGTATGCACTATGCTGGAAAAGGACGTAGGTACATGGCTTATTTGCGGTGTCGGGTGCACCACCACCACTTCCGGGCAGGACTCCGCACCTCTGCCACGAACATGCTCTCTAATTCCAATCAGTGGCGGACAAGGGGGGGGGGGGGTTGAATTTACATATATTCGTTATAAAAATGTGCGAGTGACTTGTTTATTCTTGTAAATAATAAAATATATTTTAAAATTTTTTGAAAATTTTAGCCTTGTAAAAAAATTTTCTGGGGCTGCCGCCGTGCCCCCTTTTTTAGATTCTAGAGGTGACGGGCCTACAATAATTTAGAAACATCTTGAAATTTTTTGCCGCCCTCCCCCCCCCCCCCCTCGCGGACGGTAATCCTGCGACCGCCACTGTATCCAATTGAATGAAGCTCCGTCTTTCCCACACTCGTGGTGATAAAGTGATCAGGGATTATGTTCGCGAAAGAGGTGCAGGGTGCAGGCGAAGCGGCCGCGCGGGAGCGGAGATGATGGTGCTCCCGACACTGCAGTTGATAAGTTCTGTATATAATGGGCTGAAAGATAGCATGATTTTTGAATAATTCAAGGATATAGAAAGATATGTATGAAATGGTCGAGCAACAACAGTGCGACGTGCGTCTTCGCTCCACTTAACGCAAAAGACGAGAAGGCCGGGCGAAACGAAAGTTTTGAGATTTGGATTTTGATAACGCGCTCTCAAACCAAGACGCTTTCGCACTCCGTACGAAAAAAGTTGGGAAAAAAGTGACGTCAACTGAAATCTCTCTTTTTTTGGTCGTAAAAGAGTTTCGCGACGCTGCTGAATCGTCATGAAGAAGACAACGTTTTGGATTATCCAAATCTTTCTCAAAGTTTTTGTATAGTCGAATATGTGTAGTGCTGTTTTGCCAACCAGGTTGTTATGGTGGACCTTTATTGACCTTACGTTTCGTGTCACCACAATCCTATAAAATTCGCCCAATCATAAGCTGCAAGTTAGCGGCAACGAATTACAGTCAATGTCACCACAATCCTATAAAATTCGCCCAATCACAAGCTGCGTAAGTGGATCCACTGACCGACTATCTTGGTTTTGAACAAGATTGTAAGCCAGCTTTTAGCCAAAGTGCCTGCACATTTGTCTAACACTCAACAATTTGTACAGCAGCTGCGGAGCTTAAGTTTTGAACCTGGTAGTATTGTCGAGTCTTTCGACGTAAAGTCACTGTACACCAATGTTCAAAACAATGCTGCTCTACAAGCTTTATCGGAGTTGTTAGACAATTATTACTCCACCATGATAACCTTTGGCTTAAGCAAAGAATGCATACTGCTCCTTATTAGGGAATGTAGTATTGTAACATCTTCAAGTACTCTGGGAATTATTATTCTTAGACTAGATGGCTTGCGATGGGTCAAAGACTCGCCCCAGTTCTCGCGATCTGTTACATGAGCAAGATTGAGGAGCCAGTATCGCACGATTGCCGTTAATGTATTGCCGCTACATCGACGACTGCTGTATCGTCATATCCACACAGTCCGAGATGGATGAATGCTTTAGGATTTTGAACGAGCAATCGCAACACATTAAGCTTACACGAGAGACCCCGCGCAGTGGTTGGCTTTCCTTTTTGAACACCCAGATAAATTTATCTGACAGCGCTGTACGAATCAAATGGTACCGAAAGGAAAGCTTCAAAAACATACTTGTCCACGCTACGTCAGCGCATCCTACAGCTTCAAAAAATTCCATCATCCGTAATATGTACAAGACCGCTGTAGAAGTATGTATGTACGGGCGAGAACGAACGGATTGAATCGCAAAAGCTAGCACTCAGAATTGCTCGCAGCAACGGCTACACATCTACGCACCCCGAAACCGAACACCTAGACGATTCACTGACTGTAGCTTGTGCGAAGCGATTATAATGAGAACAGGATCCCTTTCTGCGTGCCATTTGTCTCCGATAGTTTCAGTAAGGCAGTAAACCGATGCATAGCACGAGCACTAGAGAATGAGATAGTACTGGTCAACATTCCTAGTAGTAGCATCAAAAAGCGGTTGATCAGGAATAGAATGTATGACATGGAATGTATATCAGACGATTGCATCGTATGCCCTCACGGGAAACTAGGTGACGGCATCGTTTATCAAATAGAGTGCTTAAATTGTGGCGCAACATATATAGGAGAGACCGGAAGAACTCTAAGTGTTAGAATGAAGGAACACCTGGCTAACAAAAGGCGGGGAAACCTGTCATCTCCCTTAGGCAAACATGAGATCGAGGCACATAATGGTAACGAATTCAAAGTGAAGTGTACAATCTTAGCGCAAGAGGTTGAGATATCGGCACGAAAAATGCTAGAGGCGGCGTGGATTTACACCGGAAATCCGGGTATGAAGAACAAAAATGAACGCGTGACAATAACGAGTGATCTCTCGCCTCTTATGTCATTATGCGATCTAAAATAGCATAGTATATAAAGTCCCGGCACACTGAGGAACCTCAGTGATGTCCGTCACTTCCGTGCTTACTACTGACTCCACGGTGGATTAGAGGTTAGATCCATTTTGAATTGTTTTTCGGCACGTTGCGCCTCGACGAGGTTCAAACGCGGAAGTCTGATGAGGCGTTTGGTCGTGTAGACTAACAGATGAATTGACTGCAATCCCCTTTCAGACCTCTGAAGAAGACGATATTTGTCGAAACGTAAGGTCAATAAAGGTCCACCATAACAACCTGGTTGGCAGAATAGCACTACACATATTCGATACGACATGCCCAGGTTACAAGATGAGACACCGGAAATCCGGGTCTCATCTTGTAACCTGTACGTGGAAAATTTTTGTATAGTCATCAGACGCTAGTCAGGGATCTGCATTTCTACCTTTTTTGCAGAAGAGGGCACACTTATTTTCGGCTACCTCCTCATATTGAAATTCAACCCGCAAATAAGTTAGCCAGTCAATTAGACCTTATCTACAGGCGATCCAGGTCTGAACGGGGCTGCTCTGAAATGTTGCGTAAATGAATAAATTGTTTGATAGAAAGTGCGACAGCTGACACGACTTCATGGCGATAATTTTGCGCAGCTTTTATTAACGCACTGTTCTGGCCACACCAGAACCCCTGCCGATGGCGGCCCCCTTTCTTGCATCAGGGGCGGGGCGCGTAGCCCCGCACTCTTCGTTTTGCGCTCTCCCGAGCACGTTGTCAATATCCTGATAAACATAACCACTGAACCACTTTCTTATTGTACTAAAAAGGGCCTACCATACGCCCTGTACACATTAGGCTATACCATAAGCCTCAAGTCGCCACATTTTTGGTGCATCGGCCAAACTATCGCCGTATTTGAGGTTGATCTACTCGACCTTGGGACTCAGCTAGCCCTAAATTACAAGCCTTTGTTTGTCACACTTTCCCAACTCAAAAGCAGTTGGAAATTTTTGTGTTAGAGCCAAATAATCAAAAATGTCTCTATATTTTCACAAAAAAGCCATCCGTACCAGTTCGTCCAGACTGTCAGAGCTTCTCAAAACGTACGAAGCTAATGGACACGGAAAAAGGGTCGACTACCCAGAGGACGATCAGGAACGGCATGATAAATGCGCAGCAAACTTGATATCATTAGCTGAGTGCCTAGACGAGGTAAAGGAGTATACAGAAACGCTCGAGAGCAAAGTTGACAGTATGGAGCAAGTTTTCATGGGTATCAAATCCAAAACTGAGCAAAAAGAATGGATTGCGGAGATTGAAGAGTTTGAAAAAGAATCGGAATATTCTAAAATTCTTAACGAGTCCGCCAATTTCGTGCTCAGGGTTAAAACTCAGATCACAGACGCAAAAATAAAATTACAACAGGTACAATGTAAATTGAAAATCCCTGTCCACGTAGAACCTTCCGGTCAAAATGTTCAGGAAGACGTGGCAAGTGAGTCTTCCAGTCAAAACGTTCAGGAAGACGAACCAGGAGAGTCTAGTACCATTAGCAATGAGTCTGCTAACACGCAAACATTGCCAGTTAGAAAGACACGTACTATTAAAGCGCCATCAGTCGCATTACCGACATTTAGTGGTAGCCAGGAAGAATTTCCAGAGTATTGGGCCGTCTTTGAGACGCTCATACATGAAAATGACGAGTTATCTACAGTCGAAAAAATCGTACATCTCAGAGAAAGTTTGCAAGGAGCAGCTGAGAAAGCCATTCGAGGCATCAAGCCGGTTCCAGCCAATTACGACTGGATGGTCGATACTGTAACGAAACGCTTTGGTAATAAAACTACGAACAGGTCCAAAATTGTGCAGAAACTGTTCGAGCTCAGGTCCGCAAATAAAAAGGCGGAGAGCTGCCAGGAGTGTTTCGACTCCATAAAAACACTTGTCAATCAGATGGTGTCCGCGGGCTACGACATTCGTCCTATGTGTGACCCCATGTGGACGGAGACCATCCTCAAAAAATTTCCTTACGAAATTGTCAAGGACATACTGGTGAAAAATCAGGCGACCGATACAATGAAAGTCGAGGACCTGTTAGAAGCCTTGGACAGGGAAATTTCAGCCAAGGCCTATGTGGAGCTACGCCTCGGTACTACCAGTACTGATTCACACGGGTCACATCCTCAAGATCATCGCCCGAACTTACCAGCTGACTGCATTTTCTGCGGCAAGTCGAACCACCAGGCCGCTATGTGCAGGTCTATCGTCGACCGGCAAAAACGCCGGGACATTCTCAAACAGCAGAGAAGGTGTTGGAAATGTTTCCAAAACTCACATTCCAGCAGCAGCTGCAAATCGGCGGACTGCTCCAGATGCGGACGCGCTCATCATGCGTCCGTCTGCCTTTCTTCGGGATATCCGGGTCCCTCCGCGTTGAGCCAGCCGCACGCATCCAAGTGGTCGAAAAATGAAACCACCCAAAATCGTTTTAACAACAGTTTTCCTGTTAGGAATACACAACCCACTAACAGACAAGCGTATTCTGGAAATGATATACGACGCCGGCAGCAAAGCGCTAATCAACCGCTTGCTTCAAACCAAAACATCCAAAATGAAAACTGCATGCCTTCTGCACATAGAAAAAGCGAGCAGCTCGTCCTCATGACAGCTGAAGGAAATGTTTGGAACCACAAAGCGCACAGTTTTGAAAAAGCTTTGTTCTTTTTTGACACTGGAGCCCAAAAAACGGTAATTGAAGAGGCTCTTTCGGAAAAACTCGGATTGCCACGCATTACATCCGAGACTTGCATCATGTCGGGTATTGGTGGACATACCGAAAAGTTTGAAAGCCACTTAGTGGCCCTTAAAGTTGGCACAGCGTATGGCAGAGAAATAGATATGACCATACAAACAAAGCCAATCATAACTGGCGGATTTCCATCCGTCAAACTTACAGAAAATGATCGTGATTTTCTACAAAAGAGTGAATTATGCATAGCAAACTCAAAAATTAGAGGAGAACGCCAGATTCCTCATATCCTAGTCGGCCTTGATCGCTACTATGATTTCATTATTTCGAATACAACCGCTACTACTACTCCGTCAGGTCTGCATGTAGCCAAAACAGTGTTCGGCCCTACTGTCTATGGTCGTGGCCATATCAATGACAACAATAACACAACCGCTCTGGTCCACTCCATGTCTGCAGTATGCGAATGTTCAGACAGCGATAACATTCAAAAACTTTTCGAGCTAGAAAACATAGGAATCACTTCTCTTGAATGTGACAAAGATCAGGGTACTCTAAAGTACTTCAGAGAATACTCGAAAACGATTACGTTCGACGGCGACTATATCACAGCGCCGTTTCCACTCAAGGACAATATCGCTGAACTCAGCGATAACTATGGGGTCGCAATCAAGAGATTGGCGGCTCTCCAAAGGAACTTACACGCCAATGGCGAACAGATGGAGTGGTATAGCAGAACACTCACAGATTACGAGCACCAGAACGTAATCGAGAGGATTTACGAACCAGAAGATGGTGCTGTAGGCAAGTATTATATGCCGCATACTGGCGTTTGGCGCCCAGAAAAACAAAAACCGCTGAGAATTGTTTTTGATGCTTCTTCAAAAAAGAGAGGCGAGCTTTCTTTAAACGACGTAATCCACAAAGGAGAATCTTTTGTAAATAAGATTCACGACATATTGCTCGCATCTCGAACAAGTAAATACATTTTACTTTGCGATATCGAGGCAGCATTCACACAGATACGCCTTTGTACATCCCATAAAGACTTGTGCAGGTTTCTATGGCTCAAGGATCCTAAGCAGCCACCATCCAGAACGAATATTATAGAGTACCGTTTTACTAGGATTCCATTCGGAGTAACTGCCTCTCCAAGCATTTTAAACATGGCAATCTCAGCCTACTTGGAATCTCTTGAATCAGCAATTGCATCTGAAATTGCACGCAACATCTACGTGGACAACATACTGTTATTGGCAGAAACTGAAAAGGAAGCTTTGGAAAAGTACGCGCTTTCCAAGAACATTTTTTCGCAAATTGGTATGAACCTACGCGAATATGTATCCAACTCAGACATTGTGAATCAAGCAATTCCCACCCATGACCGACAACCAGCAGGGAAAATTAAATTGCTTGGAGTGAGTTATGACACTGTGAACGACCGTTTTTCGGTCCCTGCACACTTTCCATGCAAAAATCATTTAACTAAACGCGAGATTGTTAGCACCATCAATTCTTTGTATGATCCACTTGGCATAGCCGGTCCACTGGTAGTAGGGATGAAATCACTTATGCGGGATGCATTTAACGGTGGACTCGGCTGGTCCGACCGTGTGCCCATCCAGTTGGCTAAGAAATGGAATGAACAAAGTGCCAAGATAGATGGAGCTCTGATAGAGATCCCGCGTTTGATTATTTCCGCAAATGACGCATGTGCGAATCTTTGCCTATGGCTATTTGCAGATGCCAGCAAATCATCAATGGCAACTTGCGCCTACATTCAAAACATGAAAAACAAAGCTCTTAGTCAGCTCATTAGTGGGAAAACGAAGCTTACACCAAAAAGCTCACATCAGACCATACCTCGCTTAGAGTTACTTGCTATTCTACTAGCATTACGACTAGGTACCAGCGTAGTGCAAGCTGTCAATAAAGGCATAAAATCTATAAAT
Organism: Cylicocyclus nassatus; assembly: GCA_958299035.1. Lineage (NCBI taxonomy): Eukaryota > Metazoa > Nematoda > Chromadorea > Rhabditida > Strongylidae > Cylicocyclus > Cylicocyclus nassatus. The sequence goes on along the minus strand of CATQJL010000316.1, from coordinate 53,971,869 downwards.
ATCGTCAGCGATAGCGAAATAGCTTTGTGTTGGATTAAAACACAACATCGAATTCCCATTTTCGTTGCTAATCAACGAGATAAAATACTCAAACTCAAGAGTCAGTTTGAAAAGCAAGACATTGTGGTACGATTTATGCACGTTGCAACATCCTTCAATCCAGCTGACGCTGGCACTAGAGGTCTCACAGCAACCGAGATTATTAGCCATGATTGGGTCCGGGGACCGCAATGGCTCAATGACGAGCAGTTGTTGCAAAATTTGAGATTCATGGACGAAATTGAAGTAGACAATTTCGAAGAATCTTTCCAAGAACCAAGTGTAGAAACCGTCGCAATCGAAAAATCAATATTACCTACGGACTCCGTCGTTGACCTGTCGCGTTTCTCCAAACTCGACATTGCCCTGAGGACAGTCGTCCGAGTTGCGAAGTACCTCCGCAAGTTGGCAACAGGCGTTGATAAAAGAAAAGGTACCAATATGAGTGGGAAAATGCTCCCTCAATTTGACTCGTGTACACATGTCACAGAGCAGGATATGTCCGCCGCTCGAACACTTCTGATTTCTCAGATACATGAAAATTTCGATCTCAACGAACTTCAGAAAACGCACTGTGACCAGGGCCCGGCGGGGGTGGCGCTTTCACAAGCTGGATATCGTTTTTGGCCCGAAAAAGCAAAGGGGAAGTCATGAAGTCGTATTTTGGGGTCCGGGGCTCCGCCCCGGACCCCAAAATACGATTTCCCCTTTGTTTACTGATAAACAATGCACATATCATTCTTTATTCATCATTCCTTGTTGATGCTACTGCCCTATGAACTTAGATTCCAGCAATGTGAAGATTCTGTGCTCCAATCCCTAGCCTGCCCGCAGGCGGGAATTCAAATCGCAATTCTTGTAAGAGGAAAATAACAAAATAAGCTCGTTTTCAATGCGCAAGTAACGATATGGCACCGAATTTGCTGTGTAGTTAGAGAACCATGAGCACAAAAGAAGTATGAAGAATTATGAGAAACTTATGTGAATTTAAAAAATGGTAAGTGTTTTTCGAAATTAGGTGGCTCCCGCGCCACCTGGGAGCCACCTGGGGTGGCTCCCTGCTTCCCTTCACATAATTTCCCGGATTTCTTTACATAAATGTGGACTAGGTCGAGAGTATTACTATATGTTCAAATCCGCTTCCAAAACCACCAAGGCACCGCTTCGATACAGCCCCAAATAGGGTTCACAGCGTTATGATCGGCCTCGGAAAGCGCGCTCCAATCGCAATCGGTTATTTTAAATTGTAAAGTTTCGCAGCTGACTAATAAATGAGTAGTATCTTAGATATATAAACGTCAAAGTTTGTGCAAATCTTGACCCTAATTTTTTATAGATTCCTTTGCGGATGAACCCATTGAGCTGAAACCTTGATGACCCGGGCTGGACCGGGAAAGCCAGGTAGTACTAATAATAAGCGCTGAGGCCACCCATCTTATTATTTGTGTATATCTGTTTGTCAGGGACTCACGGGGGTCAGAAATAGGGTCAAAGGGGAAGTCGTAAGAAATTTTGGCTTCAAAGGGGACATCGTTTTCAAAATTCTGAAATGCCACCTCCTGCCGGGCCCTGACTGTGACAAACGCCTAATAATGGATAAAGATGGTGTGATTCGTCACTTATCAAGATTACAACTTGCTAACATCCCTCTTGATTCAAAATCCCCAATGTTCTTACCAAACAGAGGCGAATTTACTAGACTCGTTTTGGAAGACATACATAGGAAGAATTACCATTGCGGAAAAGATCACACGCTTGCGATAGCGCGAGAACGCTTTTGGATTCCAAAGCCGTCTGGTGCATTCCGTACTTACTTGAAGAATTGCGCGGTCTGTAAGCGCTGGCAGGGTTTACCATTCGGTGCACCAGCAATGCCTTCATTACCGCAAGATAGAGTGCAGATATCAAAACCATTTCTTAATTGCGGTTGTGACTTTATGGGTCCGTTTTTATCCAAGAATGGAGAAAATACGTACATCTGCCTGTACACGTGTCTAACTACAAGAGCAGTTCACCTCGAGGTTGTTGACAGCCTCTCAACAGGCGCCTTTCTGAGCAGTTTCATACGCTTCATATCAAGAAGAGGTGTTCCGCAACTTATGCGCACTGATTGCGGCACAAATTTCAAGCTCGGGTCACGAGTAATTGAGGAGCTATTCCGTACAGATGAGTCCTCCGGCAGCTCAGTAATGTCGTACAGCTCTACCAACGGCGTTAAATGGTTGTTCAACCCGCCAGCCAGCCCATGGATGGGTGGAGCTTGGGAACGGCTGGTCGGTTCCGTGAAAAAATCCATGCAAAAGTCAATTGGCAGAAAAAGACTCAGTTTTGTAGAGTTTTGTACGGTTACTAGTCAAATAGAAGCGGTCATCAACACTAGACCACTAACAAAACTCAGCACATCGTGTTTGGAAGACATTCCCTTGCGTCCTATTGATTTCCTGCAGGGAAACATCAAGTATTCATTACCAGACACAGCAGGTGCTAATTGCGGCGACGATCTTAGCTATGATCCTGATTTGATACAAACCACAAAACAAGCCTATGAAGCATTGGAGTACTCTTCACAAATTGCCAATAAATTTTGGGAGCGGTGGAGCTCCGAATATCTAACAGCTTTGAGAGAGATACAAAAAAGTATACTCAAGCAGCCGCGGCATATCGCTAGAGCCAAACCAGAAATCGGTGAGATTGTCTTAATTGAGCAAGAAATGTTACCAAGAGGAAGCTGGTGTTACGGCAAGATCATTGCCCTCATTGAAAGCGCAGATGGCGGTCTACGATCATTGAAAATTATGATCCCGAATGGGAAAGTATTGCATCGTCCCATGAATAAGGTTTATCCTCTAGAAATTAGAAGTGCGGTCTCACAAGATCAAAACGAATTACTTCTAACACCTCCAGTCGGTGAACCGCAGCAGGAAACAAAACAAAGACCTGCACGCCAGTCTAAACTGAGAGCTTTACAACGCCTGAAAACTTCAGGAGACAGCGCTGAAGATGATGATCAGTTCAGCCAAAGTCAGCAACACGGATACTCAAACCTCGTAACTGCATCGCCTCCACCGGCGAGCCTATCTCGCCAAAGTTACAATTTTCCTACAATTGGTGTACGAACACTCGTTAGAACACTTCTTATTATGTGTACTCTGAGTAACAAGGTCACGAGCCAGCTACACACCAATATCGAATGTGTAGATGGAGCGGTAAAAGTTTGGACACCTGAAACCTCGTTTAAGCTATGCTTCGATCATGATTGTCAAGCTTTTATGGCTGACACGCAGAAAACTATCCAGTTTAAGCTGCCTCCATCGCCATACGATGAAAGTGTAAATGTCAGTATGGAATTCTCAATTAGAAATGAATCGATACTGGTCAAGACCTCTTGTACCCCGCCATCGTTCTGTGATTACGCTAGCAGATTGTTGAGTACATCATTGATCGGAAACCCACACTGTTGGCCGGTCGGAGCAATACTGAGCGTTGGAATAATCGTTTACCTGATTATTGCGCTAGCAATGTTTACATTTTGGATTGTATGCAGAATGAAACGGTCGGAATGGCGCAAAGCAACACCAGCTACACCAAGACCACAACAGAACGTTTTTACGCTCGATTCGTTTTCACCCATACCACTTAGCGGTCGTCTTATGGCTGTGGCGTGCGTCATGTCTTTGTGCATGATCCAGCCAGCTGCTGCATGCCAGAACGGATACATGCGTCACTCCGTAGATATGGTATGTGGGCCGAAACAGCACTGCTCACAAAAATTCAGACGTGAAATCTTGTTCAACACATTGCAGAAAGAACAGTGCATCGAAATTCGCCAGCAGGGCGAAGGTGTGGGCTTCATAAAAATCACGATGAAGTCAATGCGACTGGAATGTGTCAAAGTCTCAAAGTATTTCACAAGAGAAACTGAATTACAGATACACTTCTCTAGAAGATGTCCACAGATGGGTTCATGCGTTGAGCAAAAATGCGATCTACTCCAAAGAAACGAGACTGTTCCTGAATTGGAGTCTGTTAGTCATTATCCTGGCTATTCAGGTTGTCAGTATTCTTGCGGAGGACTATTGTGTGCAGGATGCCTTTTGCCGCTTCCATCATGTACCTTCTACAGAGTATCTCACGTTCCCCGCACCCAAATCGTCTATGAGATCTTAGAATGTGCGGAATGGAAACCCATCCTACATCTGGAAGTTGAAACCAAGTTGAAATCCATTACAACAAGGCAAACACTACAAGTCGATCCTTACATTAGCCAAAGCGTTGATGGAATGAATGTTACAGTCATAGCCCTACAAAAGCCTGTAGATTCAATGATGTCAAACAAGTTCGCTATATCCGACGTTGATTCCTTCATTGTACCGGACACGCACAAAATAGCGGTCGAATGCAAGGACCGAAATGATGCTCTGAACAATTTTCACACGTGCAATGACAATCTAGAATGCGTTTGTTCAGAAGGAGCCAGTTTACCAAATCATTGTAGATGTCCAGATGGAGATATCGGTAGTATACGCCATGATGCATCATATCGTCTACCCATACAGACACCATTTCTGACAGTGAATCAGTCGGCTGACACGATTGCAGCAGAAACTGATCAAGGAGAGGTGGTCTTAGTTGTTGAAGCTGAAATGTTTGTCAACAGCTCCGACTACGTGGCTGACCTTCCTTGCGACGTTCAACTTAGCCAATTGCGTGGATGCTACAGCTGCCAGCAAGGTTCAGAAGTGACAGTTTCATGCCGCTCTGCAGAGCCACAGGTGACCACGCTTTACTGCGAGGCACAGGCACTTGCACTGGATTGTGGTCCTGATACCATCATCACCAAGAAGAAGCTACACTTTGACTCCGCAATAGTGCGCATCAATTGCTTCACAGCATGCACAGGCTCCCACATACACCTGCCCATAAATGGGACGTTAGTCTACCATTACTCTGATTACAGAAATGTGTTTGAATACAACGCACCCAAAAATGTGAACTACTCCTGGTCAGACTTCCTGGACATCACCCTGCCAGACCTTGAACCCCTCCTGAACACCATAAGAAACCATTGGAAAGCTGCATTGGTGATCATCGGTGTTACGGCAACAATGGCCGGTCTTACATATCTATTTGGGCCAATAGCAGTACTTACTATACTTAAAATATTGTTTGCTATTCTCGAATTAGCACTAAGAGTTGCCAAGGTTTCGGTTACTACTGCAGTCTCAGTGACGGCACGGTTAGTACAGTTCATATTTAGAAGGAACTTGTAAAAAAGCGGTGAGCTATGCACTTGTACATAATTGCCCCCATTAGCAATCTACCACTTACGAGCACCACTACATTCCTTTCATACACAACAAGCATCCTCGTAAAAAACTTTACTGCCAAAGTGTAGCCTAAATTAATATCCGAGGGACAGGAAGGCGGTACTTTAGACCGAGCAGGCATAGAAAGGTGTATATAAGGCGGGACAGAGTCGATTCCAGACCTCAAGTTTCGAGAAACATCATGTTCGACAACGTGGATGCCGCCAGCTTGATGCACGAGATACTGAACACCGTACGAACTGTCCAGCATCAAGTCGAACTCGGCCTCCAGCAGATGACGCAATTTGACGAACGAATCGGCAGCCTGGAACAGCGAGTGACCGACATCACCTATTCCTGTTCTGAGCTTTTGGAGCGGTCTAAACCCCGCTCCAATTGCATATTCTGCTCCATCGAAGACAACAAGGACGCGCATCCGACGGTGCGCTGCAACAAGTACCCGGATCCCGTCTCCAAGTCATGCCAAGCCACCCGGCTCGGACTTTGCGAGAAGTGCTTGAAGCCAGCACACCCCGATGATTGCGGCATACAGTGCGCAAAGTGTGGGCGACCACACAATGTGCTGCTGTGTGCCGAAAGGAATGCCCCAAATCACGGTTACAAGCGTCGACGCCCTTAATCTAGCCACCAACCTCAAGCTACCGTCTCTGCCATCGCCTCGATCAACCTCCGCAACCGCCACCGCCTCCAGCCACAACTGCCACCACCACCACCACCGACCACCTGCCACAACTGCCACCACCACCGCCACCAGCCACCAACCGCCTGCCACGACCGCCACCACCACCACCACCAACCACGACCAGCTGCCACATCCATTCCGATTAATACGAAGCACCTCCAAGGAATGATCACTTCATTTATATTTGTGTTAACTTGTAATTTTGTTGCCATGTTAATTTTTTGGCTGTCGTCGCGCGGAGTGTTCTGGCCACACCAGAACCCCTGCCGATGGCGGCCCCCTTTCTTGCATCAGGGGCGGGGCGCGTAGCCCCGCACTCTTCGTTTTGCGCTCTCCCGAGCACGTTGTCAATATCCTGATAAACATAACCACTGAACCACTTTCTTATTGTACTAAAAAGGGCCTACCATACGCCCTGTACACATTAGGCTATACCATAAGCCTCAAGTCGCCACACGCACCCATTGTTACTTGAATTTTTTTTTACTGAACTCGCAGTGCTCTCTCGATTTGTTCTTTCCGCGGTGGCAAGAAATTGCAGTTTTTGGACCTTTTGATATCTTCCTCCGCCCATAATCAAGGGCTCTTGGTTTTTCTGATACTGGAGTCACAGCTTAGATGTATAGAGCATGTAGCATTGTTATAACGATAGGGCAGGACCGTCTAATAAAAGAGAAAATTACACAGGGTGTCTCAAAAAAATGTGCACACTGTTGATTGTAAATAACTCTCTTGTGATGGAGTGTTTCGAGAAGCTTTAGGTACCATTTTGTAGAGAGAGGTTCAACTTACATTAGATTAACAGTGTAGAGTGAATCGCCGATCGCTCATTCTTACTGTAGAATACGGTAGAAACTTTGAAGAGGGATTTAAGCCATGAAAGGCCATATTTTATTTCAAAAATGAATCAAAACAACTTGAAAACTCTCACACTGGGCTAATTAGAGTTGCTGATTCTAAATGTGAACTTTGCAACTTTTCGTAATGCTTCACTAAAAAATTATGCGAGGTAAGCAATAACGGCAATGCTCCTAAAAAGTGCGGTTACACCATTTAGAAAGCATCGCAACCTGGTAAAGAGTTGGGTATCGAACACAGCGTCCATGAAAACCCTATTATACAAGTTTCCACATTTTTTTGAAAATTTTTAAAACGGCCGCTTTTTTTTCACAGTGACACCATATGTTTGAAGTTTCTACCGTATCCTACAGTAAGAATGAGCGATCGGCGATTCGCTCTACACTGTAAATCTAAGTTAAACCTCGCTCTACAAAATGGTATCTAAAGCTTCTCAAACTTCATTATAAGAGAGTTATTCACAATCAAACAGTGTGCACATTTTTTGGGACACCTTGTATGTTTTACTTCTCACTCCGTTTCGTTCTTTCCCTTAGACGGAGTTCGTCTTGATTTCTAAATCTTCCCCGGAGTTCAAAATCTTTCTGGAAACTCTAAGCTCAAAATTTTTTGGAAATTATCTCTCAAAAGCATTTTGTAGCACAGTCTAATTGCCTTTGGATTTTATGGAAGCAGAATAAGAAACCACATTTGCTGTGTAGTTCTTTAACGTGCTTCAACAAAGTACGAACAAAACATAAAACCGAGGGCGTACATAAAAAGTAGAGAAAAGAGCCTTTTATTGATATAGGTACGTTTGAAAAAAGTGGTTTTTCCCTAAAACTATCAGTCCAAATAGAGGTACGAAAAAAGAGGCGAAATTTTTGGAACAACCTAATAACATCATAATGATTTGCTCCAAAGCGAATTCTACTTCTCTCTTCTTCTATCATCTTAGGTAAGTGAGGACAACTCGTTTGCACTCATGACCCCTCTCCGGATCTCAATTTGTTGTGAGGCTTGTGAAGGAGCCCAATATGTGATATAGTAAGATTTTGACATTGACGACAGCCCTAAAAAACAGATCGACAGTGTTCGCAGTTTACTTAAGCATGAGTCGCGAAGAAATGTGACAGACAATGAAACATGATATCCCGTTTGTTGATCTTTCTGTCCGTGTTGCACTCAATGTCGCGATTCGCTGTTCAGTCCTCTTCAGTTTGACATATAACAACCATCAATAGGTTCCTAAAAATCAAATTCGTTGTTCTTAGAAGCTTGTAGATACCCTATTGGCTTCCTATGCCAAGAAATCACTTCGCATTGTACCCACTTTCATATGTAGAGCGTTTGCTTCATGCTCTAGAGCATTTTCAAAGTTTGCATGGACCAGTTTGATTCCCTCTCATATGCTCTTGCGGCGACGTTCCAACCATGACAATGCTTAGTCGTGTCTAAAGCGTCAGAATTAGCTACGTTTCTTGCTTTACCCATTTACAGATTTTCGGGGTCGAATTACAAGTAGGCATGAGTAATGAAAGGGTATAGAAGTCTAGAAACTATCTATAAACTCATAATTTTGTGAATGAATAATGAAGATTTTTGAAAAACCGAGTTGGCAGGCAATAATCTGAAAGCAAAAATTATGGGGATAATTGAGGTGGTCGGTCTAGCATTTTATTGATGAGAGGTGCTCTATGCGGGATTTGACAATTTAACAAAATCTCATTTCAGAATGACACGCATAACTAACACATTTGTCTTAGTTATTACATAGAATTCACCATTTTCTTGCAAATTCAAGCGAAGTATAGATCTATACATGCGAAAATGTCCATACCTCTAGCAATTTATGAAGTAGGTTCAGAATCGTTATGACAAAATGTAGACACTTTGAAGCGATAAGTAGGGTAAAGTCGAGGTGTATTTGAAACCACTGCTACCAGATGTCTATTGTGAGCTTCATAAAAATCACTGTCTAAGTTCTTACCAATCACAAGTACGGATTTGGCAGAAAATTTTCGATGTTTTTTTATGTTGTTGACCATACTCAAGCTGGATAAGCACAGTCGGCTTTCTTCTTGGTCATTTCTTCTTTTTAAAAGATTATATGTTTGATGCACTCAAATTTTTCGATCTTTTTCAATCAAGCTTGTTGATTAGAGGGATTGTGAGAATAAGGAGCTCTTTTAGGTTAACGAGGGATGTTTCATTCATTAGGTATGGAAAAATCAGCCCAGGTTGAATACGAAGTCTGTACAGATACTTGTACGCGGGCTCTCAAATATGAGGACAAAGAGATTAGCGGTCAAATATCCACAAATATGCATCATCTTCGACGAAAGTTTTCGCAAGCAGTATGTATTTGCTTTGTCCTAATGTCGAATATGCAGGCATACCTCGCTTTAGGGCTCAAAAGCTCTGCGTCGAATCCATATTTCTGAACCTAATTTTAAGTCGATAAAAAGGGGGGATGCCCCATCAAGATCTCGTGCGAATCACCTCTTTACAACCTTAGGGTTCGTGTCGTTCCTTTGCATTTCTAAGGTGTCCTCAAATTGAATTTTTGTATGTTAATTCTCCATCAAGTCATTCGTTCAAATAGTAAAACGAAGTTCCGAGCTTTGCTCGAAATTTTAAAATTTATCGTGCATATGACTTTGGTGTGCATTTTTTTATATCTGGAAGAATGTTGTACCCTAAGCGAAAGAAATTGGAGGAGAAGGAGTCGGAAAGAAAGCAATGTATTTGCGTTGCGTTTCGAGTTTTAAGGGCCAGGGACTTGTCTTAGTGAATACTAATCAACTTATCAATTTGGAGGGGTCGCCAGTCGATCGCCATAATTTTGAGTTTATCCCTAGCAAATATATATATTTCAAATCTTTTAGTTCGGCCAAGCCCTCAGATTCAAACTTTGATGATTAGTTTCACTGCTATTGCGGCATCCGCTCGCTATAGATCAGAAACGAACCTTGCCAAAGGCATCTGTGAGAATCGAAACAGAGCAGATTATTTTATTGAAGTCTTCCTTCTTGTACTTCCCTTTCATGTTTTGTAATGTAAATCACTGATTTAGAATCCAAACAAAGTTCTTAGAGCAAATAGAATGTGCTTCAAATGCGTCAAATTGTCTACTAATATAAAATTGTGAGAAAAATGAAAGGCAATCAAAGACATTAAGCATAGTTTTCTCAATGCACAGTAGTGATAATTTTTTTTGCAGGTGGTCAATTTGCTGTTTATGGTACAAGAGCACATGCGAGTTACTTTGGTCCCATATCTGAGCATAAGCAAATGGAATTCAAAAGTTCAAAATTTATAAACGGCCGCACTTTTCCGTTTCCCTGGGTGTTTTTTGGAAATGATCTTCTGGAAACGTGCTAAATGCTTCTACTTGAAATGTGTAGCTGACTGCGCGTCATTAGTGCAGAGATTCCAAACCATGGTTTATAAATAAATCACTCATCACAATTCCAACATCTTAATTTCTGATCCTCTGTCATCATGGCCGTTTAGTAGTGACTGAATGAAAATGGTCTTTTTCGTTCTTCAACCTTGCGTGGGGTTATTATTCCACTTCATTGAGAATCAGCGAATCGTATGTGATACCGATTGCTCTGAGCTCCGCAATCAAAAGTTTCTGGCATATCCCAGCTCCGACGCTGTTTTTAGATACTTGCTAGGTCGCTATCTCATCAACATTGGGACTCCAAATCTCACAAAGAGCAAGGAAATCTGGTTCACTGCAGCTTACTTTTCCTGGTAAATAAGTGGTAAATAAGGGCCAGAATCTTACTTCTCAACTGATTACAGGAATCTGTGTCGTTTTTCTTTGTTTACAGATTAGAGCGTTTTTTTAAGCAAAGCGGTAATATTGAAGGCTTTGGAGTACTTCGACAAATTTTAACAAGCATATCAAATTTCAGTTTTTGTTCTGGAAAAGGAAAAGGTCACGAAAGGGAAAAAATGAGAAGTTTGGATTAACCCAATATTATTTTTATAGCATATACGCGCTTATCAGTAAAAGCTCAGTTCCTCTATGAAATGTTACGATGACGGCCCTTAATTCGTCTAATATACCTTCTTATCTACAAGACAATCTCCAGCATCTCTGCTTTCTTAAAAAGTTGGTTGATTTACTTTTTTGTTTTATTCGTAATCTAGTAAATAGATGATCTTGTTCTGATCTCGTTCATGCATTTTCGAATGAGATCCTCTTGTACAACAGCGCTCATTATTTGTGCAAAAAAAACGCTACGGTTACCTGAGTAAGGTGGCATTACCGTAGCATGGCCATACTTCGTTTCATAGTGGACGAATTCTGAATCCAATGACACCATTCGATTCAGCTCGACGAGGCGCATGTTCTAACATGGTGCGCAAATTAGGCAGCCAGATTTTGCAAATGTTTTCAAATTTTCGCTCCTAGCTTGCCAGAATGTTTGACTGGACAGTGACCACTCTGAAACGAGATATGACCACATCACGGTGGTGTCACCTGGCTCAAGTGGTAGTTGTTCCTTTTTTGCAGATATTATGGCGGTATTGTAATTGCGCTGAGAGTTCTGTTTTACAAAACCTTTTTGACCTAGAGAACTGTCAAACAATTCAGCGTTTTCCCTCTTTCATTTTCACATCTTTCACTCATTCAGATAGGGCCAACATTCCTTGTTGATATTCTTCTAATTACCCTGATCCGTGTGCCAATAAAGCTTCGCAACTGCTGAGGTTTTCGGGATAATGCGAATGTTAAGTGCTATGCATATTCACTAGAAGAGGTAAATAATCTTGATATTTGTGGATTAATTTGATAACAGGCGAAAATATCTCTAAAATAAAACATAGATGAAGAAGAGGCTGAAGCCCATGGGTCTGGCCATGTACCCTATTTTACGCTTACAAGGCGCATCTTTCTCAATTTTTCCGCAAGCCGCTCAGCCGCTTCACTGGGTTTCGGAGAGCGATCCGCACGATACGGTAGAATTTGAAATTAAATTCAAATTTAATATTCTCTGAGGCAATATGCGGCACTGTGTAGAATTATTGTGAAGTCTTTTGGTGTATTTGGGCTGCTTGATTATGGAAAAAAAATCCTCCGCGCCTTGCTGCATGAAATTAGGGTGACATCTTTGGATATATGCAATTGAAAGAACCCGTAATGGCGAGTACAATGAAATCTTCTCACATGAGTATTCTTCTTTGCCCTCGTTCATTTGTTTTTTATTTTCCCTAAGCGTTGCAGTAACTGCGAGTAAGAAGGGGTCCTGGATTTTTAGCTATGCCACTTGAGGAGGCACTTTCGCAACATTAATTTTCGTGTCTTGCAACCTCGTCTTTTTCAAGATGATGCACTGAAGACAATATTCTATCCATGATTTTACTCGCCAACAGGAAAATGCTTGAATAAAAACTGCCTTCGCTTTGTCTCTGTCACTTTCGCTCTCCGTCTTTATGTTAGTAACCACATAACTCGTCTTTATGTTAGTGACCATGTAGCTTACTCTCTCGTCTCTATGGAGGTTAAATCAACCTCAACGAAGCGACTGAGCATGTTGTTAGTAGCCATAGAGAAGTGTATGAGTGGGCACTGAGGCTAACAATGCAGCCGACAAACGATTTGAATCTCCTTTAAATGCTTCCAGGCACTCCGCATGTTATTCTCGTTATAATAGCTCGTGCTAAGGTGTCATGGTTACCTGTTCGCAAAAAGTTTTGTTCCAAGCGAAAGCAGGAAAAGGTTTGTCCGCTCTAGGTTGTGACAAGCCTTTCCAAGTTTTCCTCTGAAGTATTACAGAAACCCCTTTGCGTAAGCCTCAGTCAAAACTTATGCTATGACTTCTCTGAATAATTATCTATTCTCTATTGAATTTGGTTGTTGAGTTTTGTACCACTATGCTCCATTTTTTGGGTAGGTCCCAGCTAGAAACTTGAGCGTGAGCAAAAAAACAAAGTATTAGGTTGAACCGAAAGTTCTGTCGCACCATTTTCAAAAAATCATAACTTCCTTCGGTCACGACGATTTTGCGCAATTCAAATTTTATCTGAAAGCGTAAAGCATGTAGTTTCCAATAGCTCCCTCGGGAGTTTCCGACATGCTCAGGTGGCAGAGATAAAAATGAAAGAACGAGATCATCCGAAATTCAGGATTTTTAAGCAAGAATTCTAGAAATTCAGAAACTGTGCCATAAAATCCAGAAAAGCCATTGTCCTAATTTTTCTTACATTTGATTACTAACTGAGTCAAGTTTGCGCTGATCGAGCCCTTCTCTCAAAAGTTGTGATTTTTTGAAAAATAATGCCGAAAAATCAATTTCCTAAGAATTCCTAAGAAATGGATTTTTTGGCATTTTTTTTCAAAAATTCATAACTTCTAAAAGAAGACCTCGATCAGCACAAACTTGACTCAGTTAGTAATCAAATGTAAGAAAAATTAGGATAATGTTTTTCTGGATTGTATCGCACTGTTTCTGAATTTCTAGAATTCTTGCTTAAAAATTCCGAATTTCGGATGATCTCGTTCTTTCATTTTTATCTCTGCAACTTAAGCATGTCGGAAACTCCCGAGGGAGCTATTGGAAACTACATGCTTTACGCTTTCAGATAAAATTTGAATTGCGCAAAATCGTCCTGATCGAAAGAAGTTATGATTTTTTGAAAATGATGCGACAGAACTTTCGGTTCAACCTAATATATATTAGGTTGAACCGAAAGGTTCGTTCGCACCATTTTCAAAAAATCATAACATCTTTTCCTCACAGCGATTTCGCGCAGCTCAAATTTTTTCAGAAAGCGTAAAGCATGTAGTTTCCAAAATTTTCCTGGGACTTTCCAACATGCTTAAGTTGCAGAGATAAAAATAAAAGAACGAGATTATCCGAAATTCGGAATTTTTAAGCGAAAATTCCAAAAATCTAGGAACTGTTTGATAAAATCCAGAATAGCTATCATCTTAAGTTTTCTTATATTTTATCACTAACTGAGTCAAGTTTGCGCTGATCGAGTTCTTCTTTCAGAAGTTATGATTTCTTGGAAAAAAAATGTCGAAAAATCGATTTCTTAAGAATTCTTAGGAAAATCTTTCTCAAGAATTCTTAGGAAATTGAATTTTTGACATTTTTTTTCAAAAAATCATAACTTTTGAAAGAAGAACTCAATCAGCGCAAACTTGACTTAGTTAGTGATAAAATATAACAAAACTTAAGATGATGGCCAGGGCTCGGCACAGCTGGCACCGGGTCAAACTGGATATCGTTTTTGGGGCGGAAAGCAAAGGGGATATCGTTTTTGCGGGTTAAGTGCAGCTGTCTGCTAGTATGCCAGGTGCACGCCGCCGGCAAGTCGCCAGCGGTGTGCCCCCTGCACAAACAAAGGCCTTTTTTACAACCAAAACGCAATCATATGACACCAAATTTGGTGTGTGCATGCGCGTTGGGGGACCTGAACTATGGCCCAAAATTTTATGAAAACTTATGTGAATGAAAGCTGTGCTGAACTTTTTTCTGAATTTCTTTTCTGCGTTTTATAGCCATTTGAAAATTTCTCGGTCTGCTCCGCAGTCGAAAAATCGCCCCAATCACAAAGCACGCCCTAAGCAAATGCAAAACAGGTCAAACGAAACTTCGTACGAAATTTCTAAGATCAAAGGAGACTTCGTTTGAAATTTTCCCTGGTACCAGCTCGTGCCGAGCCTTGCTTCTAATCAGTGGAAGGTTGAGAATTTTTTTCGGGGAGAGGCACAAAAATTTTCTCAACGAAGAAACAAGGCGTGAGACACGTACTTTTTTGTATTCTTTCGAACGAAAAAGTGTTTCAAAGCCGTTTTGAACTTCCAGAATTTTTTTTGGGAAAAGTTCCAGTTATTTACCATTGAGATGAAATGCAATCCCAAGTTTACGTGGTTCCCTTCGCTATTGAAAATTGCTATTTTTCTGCTATAATAGAAAGATAGCGCCCATCCACTTTGATCCCGATGTGGATGTTTTTATTTTCCAGATAAGAGACATAGCAAAGCTCTCAAATGTACCAATTGCGGAACGCAGATATTTGAAAATTTTCAATATTTAGAAATTTCGTGCATTTTGCTTCAAAACTCTCACGTCATTTAAAATGTAAATTTTCGCAAACAATGGCTTGAAAAACTAAGGACAAAGGTGTTTGTTTTCGAAGTAGCAAGCAAACAAGGTATGGAAGCCTTATTGTCTGACTCTCCAGTGATTTAACAGATTGCTTAGGTTTTCCTGTTCTACTGGGCAGAAATCGATTGCGGATGGTTGCTCAATTTTCTATCGTTGTATAAACCCTCGCTTAATCTCTATTCTTCATTCCTGAATAGTAATTGAGGATATGAGGTCCCAGAGCTTGTCAGTGGAATTGTGGCAGATATGTCTTTTCACACAAAACACCTGAATAGTGGGAGATCAATCTTGTATTAAGCACGTTGACTACAACAGTAGAATAGCAAGTGAAAACCCTCATAGGTCTTTTTGATGCAGGGATCGACAAATTTGGATTTTCACTTATCATCTAAGTTATCACTAAAGTGATGTTGAAATTTGAATTGTTCCCCTGTTCGTCAACGTTTTAATGCTTTTTATAAATTTCTTCATTAGAGTAAGTTTTGGAATTTTTCCAAATAGACTCCTTCTTTGCTTTCAACTTTTTTTCACTGCCGCGCAGGAATACGCAATCTAGTAGGTTGTGGGTTGTTGTCCTTCACTCCAGAACAATGTAAGAAGTTAAAATGTAGTCACTTTGTGATTCGTAATTTTTTGATAATCTATAATATTAAGTTGTAAACAAAAGTTCCGGGCACCTACAAAAGTATTTTTAAGCTGCTGTAACTCCAAGGAAATTGATCTTTTTCAAAACCTGCAACTTTTGCTACAAAGACAATTTTGCCTAAAAGGCACATTTATTTCAAAGGCTTTACAGTACTTCGTTTTGGGTCACCCGCACGCGCAGAGAATGGGTTTGACTTTGCAGGGTTGTATTAGGTAAAATAGCAACGAATAGATCACATGCTGCAGCTTCATATAGAAAATTTCCAAAAGGAGCTCCAGTTTTCCAAAAATTTTGAAAAAATCGGCTATTCTTCGCGTCCTAAAGATGCCCTTTGAGGTTCGCCTTTGCTTTTTTCCTCTTAAAAGTAGCTTTAAGTGCTGAGTGCAGTAGACGCACATCCAGTTAAGTGTTTTCGCTTCTCGTCTCCGAGTTCATCACCTACTATCCTGTTTTCTGTTCTACGACACGTTGATTACGCCTCTTTGCTAGCTTCGTTCATTTACGACAACAGCGTTCCTTTTCAATTTTGCTTCGCTGTCGTTCTGGAAATGAGGCTAATTCTGCTGTCTTGCTGTTTTTGTATAGGCTATTGCCAGAGTAAAAAAGCTTCTTCAAGCATAAATAAGCCGCGTACCATCTACTTCGATTATTGCAACGAAAGCAATCACTTTGTCCTCATAGAATTCTTCTTCACCTTCCTTCTTCAAAGTCCCAGGGCTTCAAGCAGAAAAGCTCCTATCTTCGAGTGGAATGGATGTGCTTACCTGTCGAAGAGTTGAATAATGGCCAGTTAAGCGAAGATAGATAGTAAGCACAGATTTTTAAAACCTAAGACAAGTCTCCGAACGAAAAATATTCAATTACTTGTCCGAATAATCGAATAATTCATGTTTGAAGATGCAGAACATTTCTTGTGCTACTTTGTCATTCAATTTTCTGTGGTGAGATAACTTATGTCCACTGTGGGTGAAAACAGCAAAGCCCAGTTTGTATCATTTACTAACACAACCTTGATGCTCCTGATTTTCAAGACAACACCTCTTTTTTGCAGCAGTTTTACTTAAGAAATATCACCAAATGAAATGAAGGAGCTGAGACAGTCTCGGAGAGAAAAGTCATTGATTGTTAGAACGAGATATCAAAGTAGTAGATCTATTACTTTGTCCCTAATCTTGCTCTGTTTTTGGCCCCATAAACTTCTCCATTTTCAATGAGAAATTTTGGTGCAAACGATCGTTCATTCAAAGAATTTATGAGGATAGTAGCTCGAAAACTAAATCTACAAGTAATTATTATGCCAAGATTCAATAATACAACCGAACACGCGAATATGAAGAATTACTTATTATTTTTTGCAAAACTTGAGGGACTACTAGAAGTGCATGGATCGAATCAACATAATCTCTTATGAGAAAACATCAAAAATATTGTCACTGAGCAAGTAGCTCATAAATGTGGCTTGTCGATATACCAAACACTCCTTCCCACTCACATGCTCGCACTTTATTTAGTAAGTGTTTCATCGAGCAGACACCTCTGAATTAGACATCCTTACAAATTGTGAGTGAGCACACAAGCACATTTAAGAACACCAATCACGCACCTTAAGTTGTTTTCGATGAGAATCTAAGAAAACTTTTGACCTAACGTCATTCGTCTAGACATTCTCACCTGCATTCACAAAACTTATTTTATTGCTTATGTCTTTGCTTTCTGGCTTTCAAACTTATGTCGAAAGTGCATACTGACAAAAGACTAAATAAGTAAAATGTCGAATTCTAAGCGTAAGAAAATCAGCATATTTGGTTGGGTAAGCATGTTCTGGAAACAGAAGCTTGAAAGAGAAGCTTTGAGATATGACATGCAAATGTCAGAGTTACAAAGATCTGAAAGTTGTTCGGCTTTTCTCTACTCACTCTCCAGTATCGAATTGTTTTCTTCATCTCCAAAATAGAGTTTTGTTTCATGTTCTGAAAAAATTGCAAACAAATCAATCACTGGTATTGAGACATGTTGCTGAGATTAAACCACGAGCCTTGCATGCAGTTCTCTTTATGAAATGGGTTTCCCCAAAAATCTTTTTTGCCGACCACCATCAACCGAGAAATGCAGTGGAGTGTAACAATACCCTTCACACCGAGATTATTTGTATAAATTTTTGTGCAGAGTCTCCTTTGACACTAAACCCTAAACGTAGAAACCCTAAAAAAACACGAAACGTTGATGAAAAAAAGCGTCGCATTTTTTGTGTCTTTTCGGCCACAAAAACGATATCTTCTTCGCTTTTGTTCCAAAATTAGCTTCCTATGCGAGCTGTGCCGAGCCCTGAATATCTCAGTAATTAATCTAGCTTAAGACACTATTACAAAACTCATGATTTCTTCCCTCTAATTCATAGCATAACAAATGGAACCATTGTGTCCAATACAAATTTTGAAAACAATTGGGTGCAAAACTCTTTCTTACCTAACATTTCACGCCTATAGGGGCAAGGTTATCTTTTTCGTCATCTCTCAGTCAAAACAACAACTATTGAGAATCGTTAATCAAGACGATGTTGTTGCGCTAAAAAATTACTTCTGTTTACGTGAGTCCAGTCCTTCGGTATTCACTAATCCGTGTCACGTCGTTCGCAATCCAGGAGTTTTCCCCCCGTTAACAAGCAACGATTAGCACCTAATTGCGTGCTCGTTTTTGCTTTTGTCGCTCCTTCCTTTATTCCTAGAGCTCCGTGCCGAATTTTCTCCACTTGTTATTCGCCAAGTGTGTGCACGTTTCATATGAGAAGTTGTTATTCTGTTTCAGAAATCAAACGTCACTCCCGACGACGTCTCGACGGCTGTAGCGCTCGTGTTTAGTCCTCAGCTACTCTAATATTTCAATTTATGCAGACATTCTCACCAAGAGGCCCTCAAAAGTTCGGTTTTGCGCCCTTCTGTGAGAATTTTCCATGGTTTTGCAGTACTTGTGGGGCTGCCATAGCAAAGTGGATCCCATAACCACTTTATTCGCACTTTTGTGATCACTTTACTTCTTTGACGCAAGAGCCAATTAGAAGTATACTAATAAAAATTTCATAAGATAGTAATGGAAAGGCTAATGTAATGTGACAACAGCATGTGATTACTTAGCTGGAGATCTCGAAGGACTTTAATGGTGCATTCACAGTGAAATCGTCTTGACTAAATTTAGTTTTCCGACCAAAAAAGCATCGAATTAAGCAGTATTTAGCTGGAGAAAAACGTTGTTTTCTTTATATTTATCTTATCTCCTGTAACTCCCAAGTCTTCTGGCAAATTATTTCTCCGTATGCTTGGTTCGTGGATTCGCAATTTGTTAGCCTCTATTCACGTCACATTAAAACCGAGAAGCTCAATACGAGGAAGTATCGAGATTGCTGGGTTCCTCTTCCTTACCCACTTTTCACCCTAGTGTATTGATATTTAAATAAACAAATTATTTTATGAATCTGAATTATCATATAAATTCTCAGTCTATTGCTTGTTCTTGATTACAATGCAAAATGCAGAATGTCGTAATACACTTTTAAGAAAAATTTGCTACAAATTTGCTCCTTGCCATACTAGCTTCATATGCTTTCGGAATATCTTTACTTCTCTTTTGTATTGCATTCCCGACTCTATTTTATCGTACACTTAATGTCCTGAATTGCCAGCTTCAAACGTAATATAGGAGAGTTATCTCAACTTCCTTCGTAATGCGCTGAACGGAAGTTCAGTCACACCTCCGCAGCTCAACTCCGACACTTAGTTGGGGCCTGACGGCTGCACTTTTTCCCATATTTAGAATAGCACTTTCCGCGCTTATGACTTGCTTGAATGACTTCTTTGTCTGCAGAGTGAGTCAAGGGACCCAATTGCTTCGAAATTCTTTTTATTAGTGCGAGCTGTACATAACTACTCCATCACGAGCTCCTTCCCTCAAAACATACCTTTGTTGGTCATATGTCATGCTATCGTGTTAGCATTTTCCTCGGGTGTACATAGCATTCATGATTTTTCATTCTTTGCATTCCACCTTAAATGCTCTTGCATATCTTTCTCGTTTACATCAACTTTCTGCTTTTTACCTTCAAAGCGAGTGCCCAAGATTGTTCCAAAGTCTCCGACATTTCACACATCTTTTCAGGATCAAAAATCAAATAAATAACAAGTAGGAAGTTTACATGAGTGAGCCAATAGTCAAGCGAGATTTTTCATAAACAGAATGACTGCTTATCAAAAACGCTCAGCATTTTGCAAAGCTAGGCAACTGATGCAAAGGCAGAATTTTCTTAGCTGGGATTTTTACAATATGAAATTATACACCACAATCAATTTACATGTGTTTTGACTTCCTCTATCTGATGGATTGATCTTTGCTCATTTTTGTACTTGTAATCTGAACTGACTCTTCTTGGGTAAGCCGAATGATACACAAAAGCTGCATCCAAAAGGTAAAAATAAGTCAGGGTCAATTTAATATGTAGGAGCATTCGCCTCATTACGAAAAATATACAGAACAAAGAAACTCTATTCTATAGTGTACGTAAAGGCCGCGATTTCTAATAATCGTTATTATCAATTCAATACTAAACAGTATATAACTACTGTTTTCTAAGTTCTTGACGGAAAAGGAATCAAAAAGTGTGGTGCAAATGAAAACGTTTAGTCCATCTTTTGGTCAATGTTCCAACAACCCCAAACTCTTAGTCTTCAAGTGTCTCCCACCACTTGTACAGAGCCAATTCTGAATTTTAGTAGTCATTAGATGCCTTTCTTTTTCCATATCTATAGGACCTTCATAAGAAGCGTAATCATCGTATGTTACTCATTGCATTTCAGAGCAGAAAGATGAGAGGTAAGCGGTCTATGACCGACAATCCACCAATTCTCGCCATGATCTAATTTCTTCCTGCTTCTCTCTACCAATCATTCTGCGCCGGTGAACTGCTTATGCTACGGAAATGAAACATAGGAGAAAATCTATTCGAATCAATTTTGCTCTCAGAGGCTCGAAAGACTACCCTTTGAGCGTTCTTTCATTAATAGTCAAAAGTGTCCTTTTATGTGTGATGTAACCATAAGACGTCATCGACAAAGCAAAAAGACAATCTGTTTTACGGATGCTTGTGTTGCTTAGGTTTACGAAATGTAGTTAGATTACTTTGGTAACATGCTATCCTGCTGGTGAAAATAAACCCGTCTTTTGAAAAAAGACGTTAGGTCAGTAGGAAAACTTTTGTGAGCTCCGAGTAAATGTAGAGGGAAGCTTGGGTGATCTGCACTAATCTGAAGTAAAACGCGATTGAACCCCATCTCTCTTGCTCGTAGTCTTTCGAAGATTCGGGCTTCAAGTAAGTACTTGAAAACTAAAATTTCGTAGAACTGGCTTCAGCTCGATCATTGTGATCTGCCCTCCGGTCGTTCTTCACACTGTGGGACTATGGTAGAAATTGGAAAAGCATCTTGAGCTATTCAGAACCATATTCAATTTCAGAAAAGAGACAAACAATCAAAACTCGTACCCTATGTTGACCGATTCACTGATTCTGAACATAAATTTCATATTTCATCGTTATGATTGTTTATAAGTTATGCAAGTACACAGTAGCTACTGTTCTCTCACCACCCTCGAAGATGTAACTGCACCACTCAAAAGCTTTACAAACTCAATCAAATAATGAAATGGGTGTTTACCTTGCTGCATTAACAGACTATTTTGCAGATTTTTGAACCGGTAGTCAATTCGAAATGGGCCGTATGCCGAATGTTTATACCGTAATTTTATAGTGATGACGAGTGATCGATGTTTTTCCTCACTCTGGGAATCTATGAGCCAGCCTCATCACATTCTTTGTACCTTATTTGTTTGAGATGTATGCAAAACGCTGCAAGCATCTTTCACTGCTTGAAAAGATTATACCAACGTCATGGGCTTAGGGTTATCTGCCAGTTAGCTGTGCATTTTGGATAGTCAAAGCTCATTCATGTACGTCAGACATCTAGAGCCATTAATTTTCCAGGAAGAAGAACATTGGGGAGGGGGGGGGGGGGGTAAAACGAAGAGAAGTGACGTTCGTTAATAAGTAGGTGTGCTTACTGGAACCGGCGGACTCAAGATCTCTAAAGAAGACGAGTGTCGAAACCGTCAGGTCCAATAAAGAGATTCACCAACAAACCTAGCTTGGCATAACACGGCATATTTCTAACTTCATAATACTTGGTAGCGTGAAGTTTGTGCTTGCCAGTATTATCATTCCTTTTTCTCACCAAAACCTCCGGCATTTCCTCTTGTCTGGGTAACAAAGTGCACGAAAGAAGAAATGATCTATTGTCGTTGGTATGGTGGTCATGAGCCTATGATTTATATGGATTGTGCGCTCGAGAGCAGGAAAGTGCAAGCTTTCAGTGTTTTGGCTGCTCTGCTTCAAATAATATTCATGAGAGATCTAAATGGCGTAAACTCAACGTTCCTTCATCGTGAGCGCCATGTTTCAACAATACATACTATTCAATAAATTCATTCTACCTATGCTCTACCTCTAGTAAATGTTCTTCTGTTACTAATCTACAAACTTTTCTCCGAGACAATCATTTCCGTAGAGCAGGATTGCTTGGAGAATGTGAATGATGGCTCAAGTTGCACTTTTTCATCATTTCAATGATACATTTTATTTCTTTTGCATCGTCGCCAGAGTGAATCCAGGATATCAAAGAAATTTTTTGCATGCTGTAACACTCTTCAATTTTTAAGTTTCCTATGACAGAGAAAGTTTGTTTCAATAAGGATGTATAATAGAATGTGGTAAAGTGCCTAACATTAAGTAATGCATCTCATGGTGACTTCATGCCTCATAGAGAAAATTACGAGCTGAGAGTTCAGGCCGCCTGATTACATCAACAAAAAATTTTTTGCACCGCAATCACTCTTCCGAAAAAGTTTGAAGTTACAGTCTTAATTCACATTTGTTTCCTCTCTTACAACTCAAACTCATCAACTTTTCAAGAATTCTATGGAATGTACTAAGGTACATGGATTTTTGCTGTGCAGAATCTGTCTTCGATACAAATCCGACTAACAACCAGCTCTAAAACAAAGACAGTAATAATTTGCTTTGTGTGCTATTACTAATCCAAAGGGTACAGAAAAACCTCACAAGGGAAGCATGTCTAGTCGAAATGGTCTTTTTAAATGGGATGTATGCTATACCGAAGAGCTTGAAACGCTGATTTCAAATTTGCCATCCTTATGTGAGGATTGTTTGTGTACGAGAAGTTATGAGCATTTATTGGAGCAAAAAACTGAAGGTGCATTTGGGACAAGGTTAGTAGCCCTCAAGAAAAAACAACCAAGTATAACATATTTTTTTGTCTCAATATGTGCTTTAATTATAATCACTGCTCCATTATAACGCTGGAAAAAATATTATGACTATTTTTGTCTTACTTGCATTTTCAATTTTTTGCTCCAATAAACGCACATAACTCCTGGTGCATGAACACTCTGCAAACTAGGAAGGCAGATTTGGAATCAGCGTTTTATGCCCTCCAATATGGTATACATTCCATCTAAAAAGGCACTTTGACTAAACATGCTTTTTTTGTCAGTATTAGTGGACCTTATGACGTGATGGCCATTTTGTTCTTCTACCCGGCGCTGCCTCTGGCTTTTCGATTGGAATATTGGGTTGGGAGCCAGTCAGCAAGGCATGGGTAACCGTTTGATTTATTGCCATACATCTTATTCTGAGGAAGCGCGTTCAATTACCGTGAGATTCCCGCCCAGCTCATATCCATTTCTGTTCTGCCTTTACGTCGGTAACTGAATACGAGACTTGCGCAGCATTTCCGTTGTAATCAGCGCTGGCTAATCCCGGTAATGGATTGTGGCTCATTCCGAAATCTCGAGAACCAGCAGCGGATCCCCCTTAGCGCCCATTCTCACTTCATTTCGCTTTCCAGCACCACATTAAAGGGCACTAGCGCAGTAAGAAGTTTTGAAGGTTCTCTGCTTTCGTCAGCAAGGTCTGTGTTTTCGGTCTTCACGGCGACAAATATTTTTTTGCATTGACATCAAATTTGTGTTCCCAAACGAAAGCTTCCAATAGTTGTTTGTAGAAAAGGTCGCCAAAGCAATGAATGCGGCTCTTGCAAGCGGAGGATCTAAAGTTTTAGCAAGTCAGTTATTCTCCTGTGATAAAAAAAGCTTTACAGTCGCTTAGTTCAGATCAAGTTCTTTTTTCACGTATAAAATGTCTACATCTCTTTGTCAGGAGCGGTCCCAGAATTTTTTTTTCTGGAGAGGGAAGGCAACAAGTGCGAGTGAGTGGGGGTGCCTCTAGCACCCCCTGGAATTTTTGCTTATTTGAAGTCTAAAAATTTTCACATATTACTCTATCTATTCACAAGCAGAAACAAGTCACTTGCGTTTATGGTTGGACCAAAAATGTCGCAACCGTTTCGAAGGGGGGGGGGGAGGCAGGAGGAGGGTTCGGTCCACCATTGCTATTAATTTATTTTAGATTCGATTACCCCCTCTCGTTTATGCATGTTATGATCTTGCAAATGGCTATTGCGTGTTCTGCTATAACATCCTATTTTTCATATTATAATTTTTGATATCCGAGCCCCATTACTGCTCAGCATTTTGTTCCATTAACACCAGCCACAGGCACTTCAGAAAATTGATAGTTATCTATGTACATTCTCGAGGAGCAGGGGGCTTTCATGATGAGAATTTCTCAGGTTCTTTCTCCTTTACAGAAACACTGAACTCTCATCACTCAATGCATGAAGGTGACCTGGCTTGATTTCAGTTTAAAAAAAAATCTGCTACGCACTTGGAAAATAAGTCACAGAATCTCAAATGGTGCCAAAAATTGTGGAAATGATTTTTTTCAATGGCAGAGAATTAGACTTATTGCTAATATATGAAAGTGATATTAAGCTTCGTTTCTGTTTCGAACGATTTCAAGGATAAGCCGGCTCAAAACATAGGGAGCATTTCGAGAACTTTTTTGGAACACTATATCCCTTCATGCGGAGAAGTAGCCCTCTCTCCTCCGAAAAAAATTATTCGGTCTTCTATTGCCACTTGTTATAGTCTTTCGAAGCGTCTTGACATGCCGAAGTATTCTTATAACAAAATTTTTTAAGCTGGTCTCAGCAAACTCTGAAAAATGTTTGAGTCAAATGTTTTTTTCACTTTAATACTTTTCTTAGTCTAACATAAATCTGCGTCCATCCCACTCCGGCTAAGACGGATAGCTGTTATCTATCGAAAATGGCTCAAATAAATGCGTCTTCTGCACTGCACTCAATGCCGTTCCCGATATCAAATTAGAATGTTATGTGTTTTAGCTCCTTTGCACTTATATTCTGTGCATGTTCTGGAAGATCTAATTATGTAGACATTCATTTGGAGATATATGTGTCCCTTACAAGAGGCGGACTGCGTGCAGTCTAGTCGGGGCCACGGTTCAGATTTGAATTTGTGACTTGCTGAATTTTTCTCATTCTAAGGTTATAGCTTATACCTTACTATCTTATATTTTATCCACACTTTATGGAATAAAAATGGGCTCATGCAGTATTTTTTTCCTTTTTCAACCTGCTTATTGAATGTTCTGATTCATTTGGTTTGTTCTTTCTCTTCGCATTTGGCACTCTTTATCCAGCAGCTCTTCTAGGGACCAGTTCTCGCCGGAACCTCAAAATATTAGGGTGTCACGTAATTTTTTACCGTTTTAACCCTAGACACTAGCATTTTTCGAGAATCGAACAACTAAAAAGAGTACAAGTACATCATCGCAATTCTGTATGTATGAGCTATACGACTAAGTGCATGGGAGGAGCTCAGTATGTCTAGGGGCGGAGTTTGCCATATTACTTCAATCATTTTTTTCATTATTTCTAGCCGTGGAAAAAATATGGAAAGTGTACAATAGAATGTTCGATGTGTCAAGCATATGCTAGGATAAATGGGGAATGTTTGAGACTTTTTGGGGTGGAGACGCAATTTTTGACCTTAAAGTTCGATGTCGGTATCAGATTTCAGCCAAAACTTCGAGAGGAATTAAATGGCGGACTTCTGATAAGCATCTTATAGAGCTTGCTTGACCCTGTCGAATGATTGCTTAAGCCACACTAACTGAAGGAAAGATACGAAAAACGAAGGTTGTAGTAAAAACGGTAAAAACCTATGGTACATCTTAACAATAACTTTTGTGAGGAGCTACGTTTACTCATTCCCTGTTATTCTGCGCCTAGCTCCAGCTGCCAGCTTTAAAAGCTTTTCCATGACAATTGAAATTATATTACGAAGCCTTGATGAGGGGTTTGTTTACGCACAATCCATTCTCGTCTCCTAGCATATCGTGCTGCAGATCTCCATTACACTAAGCTGATGAGGGCTTCACAATTCCCGCCAATCTCCGTCACTGACGAAGTTTGAGGGTTTCACAACGACGTAAGTCTGAGAAGTGGTTGCTCGCAGGCTGAAATTATTTGCTTCATCATATTCCTTCTAACAAAAGTATCAAGTTAGCGTATAGGTACCACTTATTTTTTTGGCATTTCTTTTCCAGAAGGAGTTAATTCTGATTATTTTGAATACTAGTTTCGCATTCCGACTTACTAGAAATGCAAGAAAAATTCTGTTAAACCAAGTCTCTATCAAGATAGCATGAGCAGCCATACACAGTCCCAAGACAAAAAAAAGCAAGGAAAAGGAGATAGAGCTATTGTATTCCATTATGTTCTAGAAAAAGCAAGGTGAAATTGAAAGCTCGTTCAAATATTTTTGAAATTTGACTGAAAGCGAAATACTATTCGCTTCCGAAACACTAGTCAGACCGCAAAAGAACAAGCAATTTTCTCGGCTTTCCATCTAATTCATGATAAATCATTGAAATAAATGATTTGTCTTCGAAATAAATTTATGATCTTCGTATTCTGTGACTTGAATTTTTGATTTGATTTACCATCTGATTTTACGCATTTCAACTCTCGAACCCTGACATCAACGCAAGCAACATCTTTCATGCAAGGATGTGACTTGAGTGGCGTCAACACCAGTCCTTGCAGGCATCAATTTTGCATGGTCATAACTAAATCCACACCAGCACAATAAGCCCGGGTTGACTTGAGAAACACCAGACATAGAGAGCAGAAAGGAAACTCGAAAACTTAGAATTACAGATGCACCTAGCTTGGCCCTCATACACATGTTGCAGCAGTGGAGGGCCGAAGGAGAAAGGGAAGGGCGGGAGAAGGAGGGAACAAATAATTTGTACATAATCAGATCAATATTCCCTCTTTCTGAAAGTTCAAATGAATTCTGCGGGGATTTGCTCTATATGGTCGTCGTCATGGTCATAAGCTCGTGAAAAGGTTGTGAGACTAAAAAAACTGAAGTGCGTTTTGACCACGCTCCTTCATTCGGAAAAAATTCTGTCCCCGCCCCCCACCGTGACTGAAATTTGGTACCATTACTGATACGTTATACGTAAAAATGCATCAGGTACATTAGATTGTATTTGTTTTAAGCATGTTTTTTTTCTGTAGGTTCAGGCTTCTTATATGTTTTAAACCCTTCCTGTCGTTCATTCTACATGAAACTTTTATTCTATAAAAACCTTCCATGTAGTTTGATAATTCTGCAGATCGCATAGAGGAATTATAGGCTACTTTGGCCTCAATTAAAATTTTTGTAGTATTGTTTACCATATACTGCAACAAACGCATATCTCATCTCTAATTCGCGTTTCCTGAAGACATTCCTTCTTGAATGAGTCTCGTTGTCTGTGAAAAACGAGGTACCATAAACGAAATGTGATGCTTAATGGAACGTATTTCATGGCGTTCGTCTCCTAAGTGAAGAGTTTTGACCAAAAAAGT
This sequence comes from Cylicocyclus nassatus, assembly GCA_958299035.1. Taxonomy (NCBI): domain Eukaryota; kingdom Metazoa; phylum Nematoda; class Chromadorea; order Rhabditida; family Strongylidae; genus Cylicocyclus; species Cylicocyclus nassatus. The sequence goes on along the minus strand of CATQJL010000316.1, from coordinate 53,944,303 downwards.
GTTCTTTTAGAGAATCCAACAAGCTGTCCCTAATTTCGTGGGACACATTGGTTTGTTGAACGTATTGACTGCAATAACAGTTCGTCTTCTTCAGTAATGTATAATCCGTTTTAATATATTGTGCCCTACCTGGGCGGCTACTTGTAAGGAACGTAAGCGCGAAATAGCCCTGCACCTACATTTGCTCCAACTTTGACATTGTCGGAATTTCGTCGGCTAGAAGAAATTTTCAGAAATTTTTTTTCATGAACTACGTTATCCTGCGGTGGCGATCGCAGGATTTCCGTCCGGAAGGAGGGGGCGCGGCAAAAATCAATCCGAAAAATTTTTTGGGATGCTTCGCAAAATTTTTGCTGGCCTATAACCCGTAAATGCCCTCAAATTTTTTGAACACTTCAAAAATTATTTTAGATGTTGACAAGAATAAACAAGTCACTTGCACAACTTCATAACCCATGCAAGTAAAATCCAAGCTACAATTATTGTTGAAGTTTGCTTTCAACAGCAACTGATTTTGCATTGTCTGGCGCACATTTTTTTGCAGCCATATGTAGGACAAAACCCCTAGAGATCAGTCATAAGTGTCGATGTGACTCATGCTTGATATCTAACAAGCGTTTGCTTTTTTTTGGCATTTGTGTTTAGACTACGGTCACCAATAAATGCTTGTTGTATGAAGGAAATCAGCAGAAGAAGACTAAGTAATCCTGTGGATCAAAAGCGCTTATCTTACACTTGCAAGATATGCAGAGATAGATACGAAGTGACAAAATAGATGTAGAGTACGTTTCGTATAAGACCTCAAAAGAAAGTATCCAGGTTTGGCTGTTGGAAGAGTTAATGGCCTGAACTGATACCCGAAAACCCATATACTATGTTAATCAAGTCGCTGCAATAAAGAAATTTGCACTTCACTGTATTACTTCTTCATAATTTATTCAGGTATGTCGTAACAACTGTTTTTTATGTTCAGAAGTGTGATTACGCCACTAGAAAGGCTCAAAAAACTCATAAAAAGCTGTATTGAGGATTCAGTAATGAAAATGTTGCTATATAAGTAATCTTCGAAATTTTGGAATAAGTTTTGTCAAACGGCCTATTTCTCAATGGATCTATATGCTGAGGTTGCTATAGTAATTCTACCATAACGAAAGCGATTGATGATTCGCTCCATATCAAAATCTAGGAAATGTAAATGTAAATCGAAGCTCTACAGATTGGTGCCTAGACAGGGCTCGGCACGAGGTGGCTAGTTGAAAATGCAAAAAACGAAGTCCCCCTTGACTTTTGCGAATTTTCACGAAGTCCTCTTTGACCCTAGACCAGGGCTCGACACGAGGTGGCGTCCCGAAATTGCAAAAAATGAAGTACCCTTTGACTTCAATGAAATTACGACATACGCCACGAGATATTCGAAGAGAAAATACATGAAAAGGAATGGAGCAAAGCAACAGCAGAAAAAAAAACGGAAAAGAATCATCGAACACACGCGATGATATTCATATTCTCCGGATTGGCGGCATGATGTATCCATCGTGCAGCAATACGGGTGTATGTCAAGAGGCGCGATTTTTATTGCCAGCTGGACATCAAATTGCACATTTTAAATGTTTTGTAATGTTCTAGGTGTCTTTCAAATTTCTGAGAAGTTATAGAAAATCGTTGCATGAGCAGTCTGATCTTATCATCTTGAAAAAGATCCAAAACAGAAACATTGGAGGTCAAAAACCCATGAAAATGCAAATAATGACAATTTCATGAATATTTCGCTCATTTTTGCAGCAAAAGCCGTGAAATTCAGTAAATGGTGACTTCGAACAGCTAGTAAGCTAAATGACTTTCTCTGGAATTTTTTGAAAATTTGTATAGTGCAGAAATGGGCTTTTAAGTTGGTGACAGCCAGAGAAATCGCGCCTCTTGACCGTCTCCCCAGCCTAGAGCAGCCTTTCCACCGCCATTCAAAATTTTTAAGAGGCTATAACTAAGCGGGGAGAAGGGGGTTTGAGGCGGTTTAGGAACCAGTTTATAGGGTTTGGGATGTAGATGAAAAGTATGTAAAGAAAGTAGAAAAATTATGTGAGGGAGGAAAAATTTATGACTTTTTCTTTCCTGAGCCACCTCAGGTGGCAATCCAGGTGGCTTGAAAGCCACCTAACTCCGAAAAAAGTTGAGCACGCCTTTAGTTCACATAATTTTCTCATAATTTTTCATACTTAGTCCTAACTCCCCATTGCCCATCTACACACCTAGGTTTGGTGTTGTTTTACCTTCACTTCGCAGTAAACAAACCTTTTGTTTATTTGCTGGCGGCATGCCGGCAGCGTGCCGGCCGCAGATCGAAAGACAACGTTATGCTCTTCCGCAAAAACGATATCCCCTTTGCTTTTTCCCCAAAAACGATATCCAGCTTGCTTGCTAAGCCACCTGTGCCGTGCCCTGTGCCTAGAAGACGGTGAAAAATGTAGGCATCGTTTAATTGTTAATGACTCTCTTGAAGCAAAAGAGTTATTAGCAAACAAACGCTGTGCTCATTTTCGCGATACCCTGTGGAATCGCAGATCCACACTACTAAATGTATACTAAAAGCTCGTAGAAGCAAAACCGTGAGTTTTCAGCTTTCTGCGAGCATTACCTTCAGTGAAATATTTTATAGCATCCAATAATATTCATAAAGGAAGTTAAAATCAATATTCCTTGAAAGCCAACGCTCGTAGAAAGCTGAATTCACAGTTTTACTTCTGAGGGCTTGTAGTATACAATTGCTAGTGTGGGAATTGGTTCGGTAAAAATTCGGAAATTTTGTCATTGAAAAAATACGGCAATTGCCTATGTGAGTGTCTTATGTGAAATGTGCATGGGCGAACAAGTTAGAATTTCACAGGATTTTTTTTGAAGGAGTTTCAAATTTTTCTCGATTTTTCGGGCATCCGATCTTTTTAGTTTTTTGCTTCGAACTTCACGTGGATCGAAGCTAGGGCGAATTTTGACATACCTTCTTTCGAGAATTTTTGCAGTATTATCGAACGATACCCTTTGCTCTGATTGTAAATAAGATGTTCGTTGCAGTCATACGAAGTTGGAGTGTAATGAGGCTTATGTATCAACCTATACTTCCCATAAACTACTTATCTGCATTAATTCGAGCACCATTTGACAGCCCTCTCTTTTAAGAAAATTCTAATGCTAGCTGCGGCATACGGCCCAATAATAAACCATTAGTCATTGCTTTTTAGCCTCCCTCTCTTTTGACAGGCGTTCTTAGACCTTGGAAGTGGTCAATTCGGAGAACATAATAGCTTTTGATGTAGATAATGTGTGGTCTTGCCAAGGCTTCCAATAACCAGCGACGCAGGTGAGCCTTGATGATCAAGTATCAGCTCTTTTATTACACTATGGATTCCATCCATCCTGTCGTACTCTGATAGCATTGTTCTCATTTATATTCGTCAAGTATTTGGGTTTCAGGATATGCCGCTGGACTTTCAATAGATCTTTAAAGTATTGATTTTTGCCAGGACTTTACTTCTGAACTTATTTCCTTTTTGCAACATATCATGTATGCAAAAACTTTCCAATAACTCAATATCTCGTGAGAAGAAAACGAAAAAAAACTTCCCAAGACAGCTGAATTTTATTCCGAGCAAACTTGTTTCACGGTAAGATATGGAGTAAGTTTTAGTGTTTGATTTCTCATTTTCTCAACATCTTACACATCAACAATTGCTAATCGTCTCTTTACCAATCAAGGGATGTATTTAGGTAAACAATGGCTCAACTGTTATCTTGTTTGTTTCGTCTTAAGTGGTTTTGTCTCTCTGGAATTTTCTGCGTAGAGAAGCAAAATTTGCTGTTTAATACTGCAGATGTGACGTCATAACTCCAGAAAAGGCGCTTTATGAACATTTTCACTAAATAGAATTACAGTTTGCCAAAGTTGTCTCTTTGCATGAAAGTATCTTGCATCACGATCTTTTGGGTAAAAATTGAGGAATTCTGGATTGCGTAAACGACGAGCTATACTTTGTAGAAGATTTTTGAATAAACACAGGTTACCTTAGCTCATAAGTTTAGACAAAAAACTGAGGGTGGAAGAGCTGAAAAATATTCTTTTTAGCTGCAATTTGATCTACCAAGTAGCAGCAAGATTTAAGCAAGAAGTAAATGTGATTATGTATGAGAAACTATGCTTTACAAAGATCGCATGTCATTTAATGTGGTGAATCTGATTTTGTGAAAGCTTGCTTCAAACTTCGTTCTAGAGACTTCAAGATCTATGGTGCTACCTCATTTTCGCAATGTCTTCTAATTGTTTATTATGTTTTAGCTTTTTCTGTTTCACACAGTTCCTTTATATCTATCAACCTCTGAAGTCTGCTCACATTTGCCTCCTCATAAACTAGTCATCAAGACGAGAATAACCCAATGAAGAGGAATTTGAATTAATGGAAAGTTATGAGATCGCTCTTTCTGTGTTTGAAAAATAAGATCAAATTTTTTTGACACACTAATCTTTCGGAATTTAAAACCAAGTTGGGCTGAAACTGTTAACCTCATTTTAATTTGTCTTGGGAAAGTTTCTGTTTCTAGTTGCTGGTAATTAGGTTCAAGTCGTTTATTTTATAGCCCGCAATATGTTCGAGTTAAGAAAACGCTGTTTACAGTCGTTAGGATTGAGGCATTGCAGCATCTGATCCATGTGAGGTGAACTCCAGCTTGTTTGGGCTTTTTTCCTATGAATATGGGTCTCAATTCTCTTGTGCTTATAATGTTCACACTGATTGACAACTAGCGATGTATAGTTTTGATTCCTCAATTCTGTTTTTTATAACTATATAAGCCTGAGACAAGACACCGCCTCCATCACAATTTCTTTCTGCTCGTCAAACATGACTTGCATAATCCCATTGTCTATCATAACACTCAGAAATAACTTCTTCATAAGCGCTGTCATGCATCCACGTCAAGATTGGAGCAGAACAACATTTTTGAAAAATGTAGGACATTATTTCGTCGTTCCCTTATTTTTTGCTTTGTGAGTAAACCAATGTCGGTTTTGTTTTGTTTTGTCATAAAACGCTAGTTGCTTGAAAGCTTTTAGTAAAGCGTAAGTACAGTTTCTTTGTGTGGGAATGCTACATAATTTAGATAAGTAGTTTAAGACAATTTCACCTGAAAAGACCTTAACATTAGCTGTGAATTTTATGGCCAAGCAAAAATGTCGACTCGCAAGTAATTGTGGGATGGAGAACGTGAAAACTTCAAGAAATACCTCTCTTTTCTGACAGCTTCAAGGCAAAACACCTGGATATGTCGTAAATGTACTGCAATAAATAAGTCATAAAGCTCTGACATACAACTTAATCATATGATCCAAAAGTCACTTGCTAGAAAATGGAAATATTCTATTAATTCAATGAACGAAAGCTTGAGCTTTCTGCAATCATGATGTGTTATCCTTTCCTTTGAGTTACTCATAACGATGAATTGCAAATTTATTCCCTTGTCAGAAATTCGTCAGCTTACCTCATATTTGACGGCTGAAATCGTGACGAACCCACGAAATTTAGCAGTTGAAAATGAAGTTCCTTTTTTCCTTTGGGTCAGATTTCGCCATGACTACCAACGCATCCGTTTGCACTGCCCAATGCCTTTTGCTGGTACATTTTATTAGCTACCATCTCACAAGGACATCTACGCTACAAAACATCAGCCTGCACTGTGTTTCTCGAGAGTGCTTCTGCCCTTTTATTTGGATTCCTTTTCCTTGGATCCTTGGAAGAAAATTAGCAAAAAAACCTTTCGTCGTACCCTCCCATGGCTGTCTCGGACTGAAAAATTCTGATCAGTCCTGGCCCAATCATCAGTCACGTCTTTGAATTTTCTCAAACATTGTAGTAAGTTTTAGAGAAACATAAGAGTGATTTATGAGCCATTCATCTCCGACAAGAAATGTTCTAGCCGAAGAGGCTTCATATGAATTCTGAGTCATTTTGTAGAGCTTCGAATGCTGATAAGAAATCTGATTCTATGAGTTGCAGAACGCCTCTGGATCCCGAGTTATGAGCGTTTTTCGGATTGAGAAAGTAAACGCACAAGAAGACAAATTGGTCCAGAGTTGCTTGAATGGTCCAATGTTTGATACAGTACTTTTAACATTTAATATCTTTTGTCTAATATACTCATACCAATACTGCTTTATGTGAGTGCTGGAGCGACAGTAACAACTAATTTCTTGAATTCTGTTGCGTTTTTTGCTCCACAAAAAGTCTCTTACACAGCGAAGACGTTCAGCAGACATGTAATCAGACTCAGAGCCGGAGTTCAGAACTTTTCATAACGTCCAGTAACTTTAACTCTGCTCCTGATTCATTTTTTTCGTAACAGTGGATTTGAGCGTTTCTACGAGAAGCTTTTTGTAAGAAGCTTTGACATACGCTATTTATATTCTCATATTTTCTGCCTTGCTAGAGCAACACATATAATCAAATGGAAAACAACTATGTAATTACCGTCATGTGTGCTCTATCACCATCTAATGATTAGTCTTAAAATAGTTTCACATGACACTTTATCGGTAACTTTGCTATTAAATGGCGTTTTCAAATACAAGCTTGCAACATATCCAAGTCTCCTCTCTGAGCTTTATAGCTGGCTATTATTTTTGTCTAAATGTGAACTGCCTAGTTCTTGAAACATCAACTTGGACGAGTTCTTCTACCGTAGACTTACGCAAGTGCCAGCTTTTTCTCAGGCGTTGCTGAAAAACAAACTCGAGGAAATTGATGGAGATAAGGTGGTTGATTGATAGCTTAGTTTTCCTAGCAACCAGACAACGCTTGCGATTCTCCAGCAAGCGTTTCCCTTGGGTCTTTTCGCCTCTTTCTCTTTGCTTTCCCTTGCTGAATAACTGCAGCAATATTCTCGTTCGAATTTGAGATGATGTTCTCATGTAGCTCTATCCTCTGATATATCTTTAACTAGCTTTAAGTGTTCCTGTGAGTCTTCTCCACTCATTTGAGTCTTCCTTCCCCTTTCTTTGACTATGACGGAGTTGTTTTCACGAATTCACTTGGAAAAGAGGGTCTTTGTCACTAAGCTGCCTAAGCCGCATCATCTTCCCAGCTTTGCTCAAATCCGTGGAAGCCTTTCGAAGTATTTAAAAGCTCACTTCGTACCATCCGCTCTTTGTTTCCACAAATTTACCCTCTTTCATGCAATTTTCAAACAATATATCCCGTTTTTTGACAATGAATCAACACGGAAAATAAAAGCTTTGGTAAATTGCTTTGATATCCTACTTTGTTTTGCCAGATTGTGGGCTTCCGCAGGATATTAATACGATAAGCTTTGCGATTTGAAGGTAAGAAATCATTTGGATAGTTCAAAAATTTCTTGCGAAAAATTACGGCAATTTATTTTCTGGATCAGCCACATTTTTGGATTTTTTTTCTTCTATGAAACAAAGCAAGTAATTTCAAATTATTCTATCAGTTGATGAATGAATTCTATAAACGCTATCTGTTAATTTAGGTTTTGTCTTCCATTACTTAGGCTCAGCTTCACTTTAGATAAGAAAATGGCAGCGTTCAGCTTGTTTTGAATATATCCCTGTCATATATCCGCAAGAAGATAATTCTTAAAATTATCTTCATTCTTTGCGTAAATTTCTTCGTTCCTTTTTATCGTATATGTCTGAACACATCGATAACTATTAGGTTGGTTAATGAAAAAGCTAGTTCTGATGCGCAACTTCGAAGTTTTGAGTTGTATAACATGCATGATTTGTTAAAAATTTGATGAAGAAATCTATTTTTTCCTATGCCATTTCGTCAAGAGATAATTCTCGAACAGAGTCGACTATCCGATTCTCATCTGTTCTTTCCAACTGATACCATACTTTTATACTAAAAGCAGTTAGTAACATTCCTCCACATCCGTAATAACGACCAAACTTATTTTTTAGCCAACACAATAATATCTGTGCCGTGAAGGGCATCCTCCTTCATTACATTAGTAGCGTCGAGTGAATGAAGCAACGTGAGCCATGTTCTAGAGCTTAGGACTACTTGCACGATCACAAGTGCAAGAGTCTTTTCTTCTAACACCTTCTAACAGATGCATTCGCACTCGGAGCAGTGTCACAGGTTTTAGTTCGACTTTAACAAAGTTCTGTTAATCTACTCCTACTTCAGGCTGCAATTACAGTTACAAAATAAGATCTTTTTCGCAAATCTTTCCACTTTCGCCTTACCCTATGAAACCTCCAACATTTAAACGACTACAAAGTATTCTCTTTCATTCATTTGTTTAGTTATTTATTTGTCTATTCATTCGTTTCTTTACAGTGCGCTCAAGATGCTCTTGAAGTCGACAAGAAACACTTTCAGAAAAATTTTAACATATTTCCACTTTTGACATCGCCGTGGTCTAAGTTATTGAACGAGTTTAGTAGAAGTTTGTTACGAATACAAAACTGATGCAGATTTCTAGTATTTTAAGATATGGTTTGGACAGCTGATGCTAAATCGTTTCGCCTTGGACCTCGAACCCAAACCACTTGCTCTATGTCTCAAAAATGTTTTGAGGGTCTGCCTACTGCACTCCATTTATCATAGTCGCTTTTCACGCTTACCACTCCGTCACCACTTCTACCCATCAATTCAGAGTCTTGAGCTTAAAGTTCAACTGAGAAGGAAAGAAAAGTCAGTCGAAGTGGCCTTTTGATATGAGATAACTACTATTGAAGGGTACGAAACGTTGATTCCAATTCTACCTTCCTTATCTGCTGCAGGTTTCTAAGCGAGAAGTTACGAAGGTTTTTATGAGCAAGAGTTTGCATGGTTAATAAGATAAAATCAGTCATTTTTTCTACTGCTCGAATGATTTTCGGGTTACTCAGTGCAATGAGTTCTTAATCCAAACATATCCACTCTGCCACTTCGGAACGCTAGGAAAAGTCAACGACTGATTCTACGCTGATCATGCATTAAATTTTTTGTGTATAACGACCTTGAAAACTCCTTGCTCTTAAACCCGCAGCAGATAAGAAATGTATACTTGGAATCAGCATTTTGTACTCTTCAAGTCAGTATACAGCTCATACAGAAAGGCCACTTCGACTAACCTTTCCTCCCTTGTGAGTCTTCATGTCTCTTTTGCAGTATTTATATTGGTCTCTTAGGCCGGGCAGAGTTCACGCGATTTGATCGTCGCGATTCAATCGCTAAAGACAATTGTTACGAGTCCATTGCATGCCAATCTTCTTGTATTTCGGTTGTGAGAGTTAGTCACGATTAGTCGTGTTGGGAAACTCTGTCCGAGGCCTTAGAGATAGTAAATCTGCTATTGTAATCATTTTCACAGACTGCAAAAGTGGTGCAATTACACAAAGTGACCGTTGAAATGGCATAAGCGTAGTTGTTCTTCAGCCAATAGAAAATAAGCATCCTAGAGAAGTAGAAATGGGTAGTGCTGGTCCATATTACGACTTTTTGGCGCATCGCTTCAGACGTTTCGTATTGTTCCTATTTTATCTACTGCAGTAAATAAATTTGAAATCAAAGAAGGCCGCATTCAAGAAGAGATACGATTGTTTTTCTTAGATTCGAGCCGTGATAAGTGCATTTCCTCTGCTCGATTTAGTACACAAGTTCATTTCCCACATTCTAAGGCTTTTTGGACAGTGAGAGTGGGAGAACACTGGAGCGCGGCGCTGGCAGCAAAAAGAAGAATGTGTGGGACACTTGGGCATCGTTAAGAAGAGCATCTCTAGACTGCTTAGTGCACGTTCGTATGTCAGTATTCGACCGCTTATTGCTTTAATGAGCAAACAAGCTCTGACGACGAGGCAGTACTCGGCGCTGCCGTGTATCACTTACATTTCCTCGAGTTTGCGCTGAACTTCAGACTTGGACATTTTTTTTGCCTCCATGAAAACACAGCTTCGAAACTCTTTAAATTTTCAATATTTTGCTTGTCTTACAGCTGTCTTATGAATTGATTTGATTTATGTATAACGAATGATAAATCAAAAATAGATATATCAATCAATATATTGATTTCTCAATGAAAGAAGCTTTTTTGAACCATAGATACTACAGCGCTTCCTCATCTCTAGTACCGCTAGAACACAAGTTTTAGCTTCCACCCCAGCTTCGCTTGCTCAAACTTCTTTCAAAGCATAAAGAGTTCAATTTAGCCTTCCGAAGTCTACTTTGCTCAGTTGTAAATAAGTTTTACGCCAACATCTAAGATTTCGTAGACGCCCATACCTCGTTTTAAATTCGCGACTTGCATGACTAAAGAACAATCTTGCTGGACTTCTTTGTGAGAATCCTCCATTTTTTATGTTTATATTAGATAAAAAACCTTTAGTGTGTATATATTACAACATACAAGCCTTTGCCGATGAGTCTTCCAGCATCTGTGCAAGTTATGTTCAACCGTGAACAGGGCTTGGCACAGCTAACACCAGGTCAAGCTGGATATCGTTTTTGGAACAAAAATCAAAAGGGATATCGTCTTTGTAGCCAAAAAGACACAAAAATTGTTACGATTTGCTTTCTTCGGTCGCCGTCTCGTTTTTTAGGGTCTTTTACAATCAGGGTTTAGGTCAAAGGGGACTTCGTTTTGGAATTTCCCTGGAGCCAGTCGTGTCGAGCCCTGACCGTGATATAGTGGAAGGAAACGGCGCAGTTTTGCTTCAAAGTTTGTTCAGCTTGGCTTTGGAGTGCCTTCCGTAGCGGATGCATTTGAACTGTTTCATAGTATATCACGGACGATAAATTCCACTTTTGCCATCTCTAAAAAAAAAGAATATGAAGTAACACTGTGTAATCATATATTACTGATTTGTATCCATTTCTGTTATAATGACCTCTCGATAATTCCATTATCGCTAGTCCAATCACAATGGCTTTTTCCTTCTCATACCCTTTGATCCACCTTGTGACTAGACTATCGTGCAAAAAATCTGCGTAACATATTTGGTCAATGGAATTGTACTATTTCATTGTAGTGAACAAGAAGTCTGTAGTGCACTTTTCAGAAAGCTATTGAGTCAAAACAAAAACTTAAGAACTTGTGCTTGTACACACAAATGACAAGCTGCTGCTGTTTTGTTAAGCCTCTCGCTGTTTAAAGTTTACAATATGTGTTTGCACAACGGTCGGCAAAAATCATCAATCATGGAGCTAGAAATTTTCTGAAATTCAATACCGTCTTGAAAAATGCATTCTGCTCCTTGTCTTAGCCATTTGTGGAGAAGTCATTCGCCACTATCCTGATAGGAAAATTAGCGCAAAAAAGGTAGTGGAATTTTTTTACTCCCTTAGCTATTGTCTCTTCACATTTTCACAGAATTTTTAGTTGCGACTTTGACCCCATGAAAATCTTGCCTGGAAGAATCTACAGAAAATGCCCTATTATTTTTAGCTTTTAACAAATCACAATTTTCATATTAGCGAAGGTTTCCACTCCATTTGCTTTCCATATTTCTTCATATGAAAATGTCAGCTTTACGTCAAATCTACATCCATGCCCACATTTTATATTCATAGCATATGCAGCTCCGTCATCTACGATTACAAGCGAAAACAATCACATGTGTTTTTTCGCCATGACTTCAACTGAGCAATTCGCCATCTATCATATCATGTTTCAGCGGCCGGCTATTTCCGGCGTTCCTCTTTTGTTTCTATGATTAGTATTGCCCGGAAATTCTTTAAACGGGCTAAGAGCTCCCAAAAGCTTTTTTCTTCTTCGCATGTTGCGTTTTTCCGAAAGCCATGCCAATCGAAAGCATGAATTTGCATTACTAGTTTAGTCCGGACGAGCTCGTTTCCGCTTGAGCACAACGACTTGAAACTTCTGGCCCTGGACGGCTAAATCGCCCCGGAATGGTGTCGACACGGTCGGTTACATGGACCTGCCTGCTCATCCAGCTCGTCCTGTCCGCGGCCTGCCTCGTCGCGTCGATGGCCGTAATTGCTGCGAAGCTGCAGTCCGTGTCCATTTACGAGGACAAGCAATATGTCAGGTTTGTGCTGTCCGCTTCTGAATGAAGGCAGTTAGGCGTCTCTTGCCCTTTAGATGGTGCTGCAGGGGATAATAATTTTAAAGTAAAGGGGCCTCGCAACTGTGACAAAATACTTTTGGCTTGAGAGTCCATTTTTCACAGAACAAGCCACTGGAACAACTGGAAGTGTTGTGTAAAACGCGTTCTTCAGCACAAAGTAATGAAAATCTGTCTGTGGATACTTAGTCGCAACGAAGAAACTTTTTGAAAATATCTATTTGGAGTTTAAGAGGTCTTGACGGATCAAGTATTTACTAAAGATTTCAACTCCTTAGATCTCTGCCCCCCTTCGAGGATAAAGTAAAGTAGGCGCCTAAAACTCCGTCTAAGAAAAGGAACGATACTGAGTGATGATGACTAGTGTTTTCACAAAAACATTCTAGATATCTTTACTTGTAGTTATGGTTGCACTTCAGAAACGTTTCATTACAATTTGATTCATTACTTTATTCCATGATTTTATTATTCTGGGACCTTTCCATGGCGCTGATCACAGTTATGAATTGATGTGCAACCCCCCTAAAAACCCGATTTTTGGAAATTCTGTCCCGAAAGCGTGAGCGTCTTTCAGTCTATGGGTGGGCGGTGATTGATAAGGTGGGTGTGGCTTAAAAGCAGACTCGCGGTTGGGCTCATTTTCTCCATTCAGAAGCCACATTGGAGAACCGAACCAAGGCAAGTGCCCCTCTTTCGGGGCCTGATTTTGGGCTAGGTTCTAATTCGGATGGCACAGATTTTTCCTGGACGCTCCCTTCAAAACATTCAGTCGCTCGATGTAAAACAAACTTTCTTATCAAAGTACGAAAAAGCAAATATCCATAAGCGTTGCTTGAATTTGAAATAAATAAAGCATAAAGATCAGCTGTACTAGTGTTTTTTTTGTCGCGGTGCAGTTGGATGTTAGATGCTTCATCATGTTTTGCAGAGCGAGTTTATACCTTCACCTCTAATTTGTGAAAGAAGAGATCGTATCCAATAAACACTTTTTTGTCAAGGCTAAAGTGCTATGAATCCAGCCTTATAGTAGTGTGTGATTTTGCGGCTTATTTTTGTTATAGGACAAACTCTAACCTTGCTAGCAACATCTCTTCACTTTTCGAATTCAATAATGCATCATGCAATTCATTTTATGGCGATGGAGTCCAATTTTATGCGCGAATGAGCAGAATTTGGTTTGATTTTCCGACTTTGGCCATATGGGATGAAATACATTTCCGAAGAGAATTTGACGCAAGGAAATCAGGAGTTTATTGTTTGAAAAAACGATTCTATAACATCAAGTGCCTCAAAGTAGATCAGTAATTAAAGCAGAAGGAGGCACAGGCAAAAAGAAACATTAACAAATTTCTATGTATTATACTTAATGCATTTAAACTAGAGAATGTCCAAATATCTCCCACGAATGATTTTTTTGCAAATCAGGCTGTACAAAACATGTAATATAAGAGCAAAAAAGAGGCAGCACCTTCCCCATCAGGTTTTGCCAAACGCTTCTTTTGCTATGTGGGCGAACGACAATTGAGAGTTAATTGTAGTGGGTATTACTCATTCAAAAAGTTATGTTGCTGCGAGCAATGTCAACTCTCATTTGTCGTGACCGCAAGATAGGTGGGGGCGGAAAGCTAAATAGTTTGAAGAGGAGAAGTAAGGAAAGGGGATACTATGGATCCTCTTACGTGAAAGGAGTGACTTGCGGGTCTCAGGCAGCGTCCACCCAAATTTTCGTCTCCCATGTTTTCAATGTTACCGGGCCTTTCCAGAGTGCTGATTTCGGATATGGGGGTTAAATTATCTGAAAGCTCCAATATTGCCCCTTTTTGAAGTTCTGTTTTGGCAGACGTGGACGAGTGCCTCGGCGCTAGTCACGTCGTATGCAACAGGAAACCTCGTCGTGTGCAGCAGTGCCACATCACAAACGATGCGTCTTGACGTTGCTTGTCATGGCAGAACACGTCACGTGACAATCCGTGGGTGGGTGGAGCGCAAAAAGGGGCGGAGCGGAAAGAGAATCCAGGCCGATGTCTTCTTTTGTAGACAACAGGAAGACCGGACCAAAGAGTTGTTTTACTTTTAGGGCCTGCTAGTAGGATATGTAGTAACTGGGGTTAATAGATTTTGAGTAGACATTGGCTTTAAGAAAATATCATGATTATCTGCACAAAACTATTAAACTTTGAATCCTCGCCATGGGGAAATGCATATCAGCCAACACCTCTGGCAAAGTTTGTACGAAATTCTGCAAAAGAATCACACTAGTTACTAATAAAAAAATATCATTGCTGTTGATGAGTAAACATGAATTTTATATAGCTTCATAGATTTGCTAGTCGCTTTTTGCGACACCCGTAAATCTATTTTGAAAAAAAAAAGCTCGTTTCCGACCACTCCGAACAAAATTCACCACCGTGTCGTCTTTTTAAAAATACCCGCAGAAATCTGCTACGTGTGCCTTACACAAACTTCATGTGCTGCATGCGGAATATATACAACTTCACTACGAGCATTTGACCACTACTCTTTCGCTTTGGAGGCATAACAATGGGACCAGTTAAAGTCGCAAAGTCAAAACATTTTGCGCAAAAACATGACCAAAGTTAAGAAAGCTAAACTTTTCAGTCTAAACCTTATTGCTTTTATTTCAGTCTCGAATGGTGGGCGTTCTCGTGCATGAGCTTCGCGATGATCCTTGCTACTGTGATTTCGATGTTTGGTCTGTCTGGAGAGCGAAAATCTCTACTTGCACCACATCTATTTCTGCTCGTGAGTCGATGATCATTTTCAACATCATTGTTATGCATCTCTGAATTGACCTAACCGCGTTAACGACCTGGGCGTTTCCATAGCAGTTAATCACATGCTGAATGGTTCACCGCTCTTCGGTAATCTAGCTGTTGGGACCAAATAGGTCATGCCTTGTCTGTCTTCACTCTCTTGAAGTTCAGTTTGTGGCAATAGTTTTGTGCAGAGCAATGCAGTTATTGAAAGCAAGTAAATTCTTAACTGTAGGGGTACCTAACAAAAAGGAAAGGCTCACTTTTTGCCGTCCTCCTTGTGGCATACAAGAACCATTTTCTCAACAGCTGTACGGTTTTCCATAAAATCATCCATTTCCTCCGCTGCGTATCCAGGTCAACATTTCGACTAAAATGCTCGTTTTGTCGAATTTCTTCCACATATCACCTAACTAGAGCTAGCGCTGGTTCTATTTGATAGGAGAATAGCAGATAGCTATCGGCACTGTGTAAAGCCCAAAATCGCCCTTTACAAGTCTTTCAAGATAGTCTTTATAAAGAGGAACCCGCATCCAAGCATATGTTCCTCCCTTCCAGTTTGAAAGTGTAGTTTACTCTTATATCAAAAATTTAGAACATTCGCAATCTCAAGTTTAATACTATCATATACCGTTCTCGCCGTGGTCTAATCACTTTCGTTAGTAAACGGTCCGTTTCATCCTCATTCAAATAATCAGTAATAATAATAAGGATAATTCACCTAATATGCAGGGAAGTAATATAATTCGGCTGTAAACGTTTTGCAACAAATTTTGCAGTATTTAGATGCAAGGCTTAAGTATTGACCTAATAATATTTGCGATAGGGGATGGGGCAAAAATTCTTGTTCAACAAATTTCGAACACTACAAGCTTTCGAACTTCCTTATCCAAGAGTTCACTAGCTGACTGGATGAGCACTTCTACCCTGAAAGAGTAAGACCAAGAGCCTATCCAACGTGTATTCTACTATCTTACTGAGGCTTCTTTTCGCATGACAAGCAAATATACTCAAATACAATAATTCATAGATCCTGAGGCTTCAAACTTCCAGTGGGAAGTCAGTGAAGGCGTTGATCTATTCCCCTTAATTTTACTTTTCAGTTTGTATTCTGTCTGTTTGTTGCCCGAGTGATCACTTCGGTAATATTAGAGTTTGACTTCTCTGAACCAGATTGGGTGCTACGAATCTCGATATTAGCTGTAGCTGGTAAGCGAATAAGTGATTTAAACGTAATTTTATTACTCGATCGTTTTTCAGAGGTGTTTTTGGTCTGTTCGCTGCTTTGTGAATTCCAAACGCTCAATAGTGTTATGTCATAAATGGAACATACGGTAAGTAATGATCAACTGTTGATAAGGTGTACGGCATGAGCTGAAATCCAAAATCATGAAACTAGTTTCATTTGAATATTGAACAATTAGGCAATTTTTTTGAATCTCGAGTTTGCTTTGAGCTACCCCAACTCAAAGTTAGCAAATCTTGAAAAAATTTCTGTGGGTGAATTGTGATGTACTGAATTTTTCCCATTTTTTGAAGCAACAAAAACACTTACCCAGTTTTTTCAGGAAGATAAAAAAACTTTTGCGGCTTGGTTTGATCAGAAATTACTTACTTGCGCCAAGAATAACCCAAGATCAAGTGCACCAGACCAAATGCTTCAGAACATTCTTCCAGGTGGTCCTTGCGGGTGAAATGGTTGTTCTGATAGCTGGGGTTACGGGTATAGGTATGCTGCATGGATGGACAGAAGGAGTCGGTTACCATATGCGAGCCTATTACACCCCGCTGTGAGTTCGTTTTGAATTTTTATTTCTTTTTATTTTGCATGCTAATTTTCTATTGTTTTCCACCTATTTGGTTTAGATGGCTATGCGCGGCACTGATGTGTTTGCTGCTGGTGCTTATTCTTTCCCTGTTTCTGGTTTTCGTTTGCCTTCTCTCGGATCATCCGGGTGTGATCAAGCAGCACATCATCTTATTGGTGAGTTACTGTTTAGTTCAGCTCATAGCCTATCGAATTTCATAACAAAGCGCAGCAGTGAACGCTTGTTCGAGCGAAGCCGTACGGTCGTAACTTCCATGTGTTCAGGCCTTTTCCTGGCCAGTAGCCGTGCTGCTGATCGTTGCCGGTGTGGCGACCAGTGCTCCGATCCTAGTCGGACTCCTGCTCATCCTCTACTTCACCGCTCTGCTCCCATTCGCCCGTCACTACAACAACGCCAAGTGGACCCCCATAGCTAGTCCACCCGTCTGAGCTTCGCTATGCCCCCGTCCAAGCCCAGCCAACGCCATGTCCCCAAAGATTCCCTGTTCATCCCCATGTCCCAGCCCAATCAACGCCATGTTCCTGCTAAAGGCTCCTTATCTGTGCTCGTTACTCTGCAGCTAATTGTAGCCGTGTCTCTGTTCGTAGAGAACTCCCTCAATCTCACTAAAAACACTGAACATTTTGAAAGCGAGGAGTCAAAGTGAGTATTCACGCTTCGTAAAACGAATATAAAGAAAACGAAAGTGATATTGCTCTTTTCTCAAGTTTGATTATTAGGTTGACTAAAAATCATTTTGGTTTTAAAATGCAATTGCTAAACTCTAAAAAGTTATGCAATCATTGTTTAGTAGAGCTTTGAGGATATCATTTTTGGAAGAAGCAAAAATGCTCTACCATGTCGGCAGTTTGACAAAGCATTTTTTCACTTCTTTTCGTTGTAGAGTACCTAGGGGAGTAAGGTGGTCTACTGAACACGTAAATACAAGCTTTGCAATTCAAATTTCAAACCGTGATGAAAACTGTGCTTGCATTCTATGCTTTGCTGTTTTGAAAATGGAGAATTTTCTGCTTATTGTGAGAAATCGCTTTTTAGACGCCCAAATTTCTTAGAGGCAACCTCTTGGCAAAATGATGAGTGCCGGGATTTTACGGTGTTTCGATGATAGCCCTCCTCCCACCTAATCCACAGTGAAGTCCGAGCGAAAAAGCGCGTCTGGAAAGCCCAAAATCCGCTCCGGAAGTCTTCCGAACCCCGCCTACTTACACGCATTTTAGAGCAAACGCGGTGAAGGGCTTAAGGAAAAGCTCATTTCTGCCATTTCTAAGCGCTGAAAGCCCGGATATAGCTTCAGCACGGCTGGAAGGCTCCGAAAAGATGAAAAACCGAAAAGCGAAAATTTGGAACACTGCCGCTAAGTCCTAACCATTCAAAGGCGATTATCTATATAGAGCAATTTTAGCTTTACATCCAAATTTGACTTTTGAAAAGCAAGAATTACAGTACCTCGCTGTAATTTGATCATCAAGAATTGTTTTTCACTCATATATTTTTAATTTTCTCTCTTTGAATTTTTTGCGAACAGATCAAATCGTTCGAAGAAATTTTTTTGAACATTCATAAAAAACGACAGAAATCGATTTTTGGCCATCCTAATATCCAGAAAACTTTCTACGAATATGCGTACCTCATTTAATAAGTAAAATACAGCAGTATAGAGAGCGCAAGTTTTATCTATCTGTTCTCAGAGATGTAGTGTTTGCGGCATGGCTGATGTTTCTTTTATGGTTGATCACGATACTCGTCGCTTTCGCCGCTATTTTTACCAACTCCTACAACTTTTTGCTTCCACACTTGATCTTTACGGTTTGTTACACAATAAGTAAACAAGCCTCTCACTTATTCACTCCAAATGTTTAGAGTTTGCTATTCGTCTTATGTGTGCTTTGCTCGATAATATTGCTGCTGTCTGACACCCGCCCTTGGACGATGATTTTCTCAACTGGAATCTCCGTTCTCCTTGGCGTCACCATTGTGTCCGAGACCAAATGCTACTTTGCTATGCGCAAGTACTTGCGCTAAGCTTCTCCTCCTTACCCCTGAGTTTTGACGACTTTTATGTTTGCATAATTCTCTGAATGTGATCACTCTCACTTTCATGCAATTCACTTCTCAAGTGCTTTAATATTGTTTTGTATGTATTTTTGATAAACGCTGCTGATTTCGACTTGGTCTTTATATATCAGCGAGTTCTTAAAAACAGTCTTCTCCAAATCACGAAATTCTGGAACTGAGAAAAAGCGTGTAGCCCACAATCGTGGTATTTTAAGATGGTCACAGATGTATAGCGTTGCCTCAAACGGCAGCTCAAATGACTCGATCGCGGGGTCTAACTTTGATTTGTTCCTAATACCTCCTCTAACAATGAGAATCATGAATTCGTCGCGATGCTTCACAAGGTGAAAGCAACGATTACACCATCACTTCAAGTTGTGGGGAAATAATAGCAATTTTCTCGTGCTTTTTGCAGCTGAAACTGAGAATTCTCTGGCATTAGTGCAGCCGCAAGTGTGCAAATTGTTAGTTATGCATGCGAAGGTTTGCAGCATATATTGTTTCAGTTTTGCACCTTATTAGAAAGTGATTTCTTTGTTCGTGCATCGAGAATGCTGGAAAAAATACCAAAAGAACTTTTAGCCTGCAAAAATAGTATATCATTCAAACGTGAAATCAAAAAGCTGAACTTGAATGATTTCTTTCCTTGCAGGTAGAGCTTCTCTTCATTGTTTTATGCTCACTTTGCCAGCCACACGTGCTTTCCTGACTTCCCATCAGCGCATGCGTCCGACAATCTTAGTTTATATCTACTTTGCTAGATTTGTTCTTCTACTAACCCAGATTTTTACCGCATAGTTTCGAGCCCAGCCTACCTACTACTACGCACTAGTTTGGTACAGCTTACCAACATAGACTGATGCTTGTCCGATTTACAATATATTTCAAATTTCCTTGGAGCTTTGTACCCTCCCCGGCAAACTGTGTTGGGCGGGGCTGCCAGTATACCCGCCAGCCGAACTTCCGGTTTGCTATTATGAAATCAAAATAAGATCGTTCCTTGCTGGCAAACGAGGGGGCATGGGTACTTCTCCAGAGTGTTTCCCCATAGAGTTCACGCAAGTGCAAGCATTGTTATCTATACGCGTTTACGCAAGCTGCCTCTACACAATCTTTTCTCTCATAAGCTTAGTCTGGGCTTGAAAGATGTGGTGAAATGTTCATTATTGTTGTGTTTCATGTATTATTAACACATTTTTGTCAATGTTTTGGAACGCCTAGAGCGTATCTAATGAAAATGAAAATGAATATATGTGCTCACGTGTGAAGGATCCAGGACTGCTAGGAAATTTTTACTCCGATTATAGATTTCTAGCCACTGTGAAGAAATCACACCGATGTATCATTGGTCCCAGATTCGTGTGGAGGCGTTGCAGACTTTCCCTGATCATCAGGATGGACTTGTTGAACCTCCACGTCACAGCATTTTACTTTCTTGTACTCTCTCGTTGGGTTTATCCTTACAATCAGGGAAAGTCCGCCACCCGCTTCCACACGATTCGGGAGCCGATCGTACGTGCCAATTCTTGTATGACGAGGAAGTCAGTGGGGTTTTTTCGGCTGAGATCTTGGATTTTAAGGCACTCTACTTTTTGACTAATTCATAAAACACGACTGAGCGGATGTCCAACAATCTTCTTGCCTCCCCCTGTCGAAACCATGTCGCACGCGCAACTTCTGGTGTTCACCACCTGCCCCGTAACATAGCAAGAGTTTCTGACAACTGATAGAGTCCCCGTTGGAGAAGAAAGCTAACCGACAGTAGAAATACTATGGTGTTCTTAATCAGTCCGATGCTGACTAGCTATCATGTTGTAACTCTGTTCTATAAAACTATACGCCAATGCTACCTGGTAGTAGCCTATTGAAAAAAAAGAACATCCAGGCGCATGCTCGCTACCCAACTTGAAATGCAAAGATGCAAAGGGCCCGTAAATAACTACTCTAAGGGCCGCATGCACTAACATCCCTGCGGCGAGGGGAGCGGCGTCCCCAATGATGAAAAAGCCGCAGCGGCGTCCGCACGCGGTCCCTTCATAACGGGGGACGCCGCTCCCCTCGCCGCAAAAATGTTAGTGCATACGGGCCTAAGCCTCATTTCCCTCTTCTTGTCCATCCCCTTTTCTCCTCGCCTTTCACTTCTTCCACTATTTTGCTTCCCTTCCAGATACTTAGGGCCGCATGCACTAACATCCGCGCGGGGAGGGGATCGCAGCTTAAAAGAAAGCTTTATATTTCGAAACTCCAGATACGTGGATTTCACGTTGTGTACCTATCCGTAAGTATTCCTACTACCCTTCACTATGAACATGTTGAAGAGGAGCGAGAAGCTGTACGAACCGCATTTTCCAGCTTTTGTGTGATCCCTGATGATCCCCGGCGCTTTTCTTTGAAGTCATTTTTCTTTCTCCGAAGTTAACGAATAATCTCCAAGGTTGTGCAGATTATCTAACCGAACAGTGCTAAGCATGTTACTGATAAGAACAAATGATGTTTTGAAGTCATGAAATTTCGATGATCCACAGGTCGAAATTTGAGGTTTGCCGAAAAATTTGACTTTTCAAAAACTCATTTGTTCTCATCAGCAACATGCTTAGCACTGTTGTGTTAGATGTTCAGTACAACTTTGGAAGGTTTTCGTTGACTTCAGAGAAAGAAAAATGACTTTAAAGAAGAGCGCCGGGGATCATCAGGAATCATACAAAAGCTGGAAAATGCGGTTCGTACAGCTTCTCGCTCCTCTTCAACAAGTTCATAGTGAAGGGTAGTAGGGATACTTACGGATAGGTACACAACGTGAAATCCAGATATCTGGAGCTTCAGAATATGAAGCTTTCTTTTGAGCTGCAATCCCCTCCCCAGCGGAGAGGTTAGTGCATGCGGCCCTTAATCAATTCAACGCAAGATGTAGGCACTTGTGAAGACCAACTAAAAGTTCGTGAAGTTCGTATGCAGACGCGTCTAGTGCTTGTTATATTGAGCCAGATTTACTTGCATACTCTTTGTTGTGCAAAGCATTTGTTACCGGTTTATGTACAGAGATACATATACGTGAATATCTACTCCGAAGCATCGTCGCTGTAGCCCTCATCTGGAAAATCATCATTTTCAAGCAGACACAGACAACTAATACGATAAATTTTAGAAGGGATACAGTTATTAACGAATCAAGCCTTACCATTACTCAGCGACCTAGTCGACAAGCACGGACTTTCCCAGTTGATCGACAGCTTGTCTTGGATTCTAAGATGTCAACATTGCTGCTGGGTAAGTAAAAAGCTTCGCTGAAAATTCTAAAACGCACCTTCTTTGATTTCTGTCCGACAAATTGACTAGACTTTCCGATCTGTCACTTTCAGCTTCCAAATTTTCACTCAGGGCTTCGCTCAACTGTATGCGCAATTCTACAAAATACAATGTTACAGATAGCATTCCATACATAATCCAAAACGAATTCAAAAAAATCAAATTTGCTCCTTATATCGGCAAATCTTACGTTAAAAGGTTCTGTGCTAAATTCAGCACTTTTTTGTTGTTTATATACCTGTACAGTTACACAGTTTATGTGATGAGCTGATGCAACAGCATCTTACTGCAAAAAAAAATCTGTAACGTTTTTGATGCTATTGTCATCTGTAACTTGCTAACACTGCACAAATCGGTACCATCTTCTGGATAATGCTTGATACGCTGTGTTCCTATTAGCCCAGAGAAGCCACACTCCGATTCAGGATTGTGGTTTCTGTGAGCTAATAAGAATACAACGAAGCTGAACTGGAGCCAAATTTAACCAGAAATTATCCTCTAGTAAAACACGAAAGCAAGTTTTCGAGATGTTTGAGCATAATCGAGGTCTATGCGCCGCGTCGGCGAATATATCACAGCAAAGATATCAGCTGAAGCTTGGTAATTATACGCAACATATGAACCAGATCTCACTCAATAGGTTGGGTACAAGTGAACCATACACTTCTATTAAGAGATGTTGTTTTTGAGAATAAGCAAAGCAAGCGGAGAAAGTGTGAAAAGGGTTCAGAAGCAGCGTCCAGGCAAACCTGAACACATGGAGATCGCAAGTGGAAACTGATTTTTGGGGCCCGAGGCAGGCTTCGAACTGCAACCCGCTTGTACCCGCCAGTACCCGCCGAACCCGCCTCAACCCGCCCCAGGTCGGAATGACGCATTAAGGGCCGGGCATACTTCACGCGATTTCAGTCGCGACGCGATTTGGCAATTCGCCAGAAGTCCTCAGATCTAACACTAACAACCTGCACATGAATATTGTGTTTAACATACGTAGATTGATAAAATGCCCTATCTTCTCTACATTAAAAATGTGCTTACAGTGAGTTATGGACAGTTGGAATATTGCCAAATCGCGTCGCGACTGAAATCGCGTGAAGTATACCCGGCCCTTTAAGAACAAAGAGATAAAGCTTGAAAGTTGGCATCTCGGAGCACATGTGAGATAACGCTAGAGTTGTGCAATGTATCGGCTTGTATCGGCTAGCATGCTATTGCCCGGGACGGCAAAACGCAAAAGCCTGCAAGGATACGTAACCCGGTGAATACGTCACGAGGATGTAGGACGTTAAGCGGCAAATCATTTTTGGAGTTTAAGAAACTATCCGTGCAAAACGCCTTTTATGGCAAAAACAGGGAGGGGTGAGGGTCGGTGCCGATACA
The DNA here is from genome assembly GCA_958299035.1 of Cylicocyclus nassatus. Taxonomy (NCBI): domain Eukaryota; kingdom Metazoa; phylum Nematoda; class Chromadorea; order Rhabditida; family Strongylidae; genus Cylicocyclus; species Cylicocyclus nassatus. The sequence continues at coordinate 53,920,886 of CATQJL010000316.1, read as the reverse complement.
TAACTTGACGCCAGTGAAAAAAAAGCGCATAGTTGTGATTCAAGCGCTTTAGGCTGCGTTCATACTGATCCAGAGATCCAGAAACAGTTCTAGCACAGCGCTCAGTTCGAGCGCAGTGCTGAAACTGTCCCGAACTTTAGAATAAGTACGAACGCATCCTTACGTTGCTTGCGTTTTGCACATTTTTTCGCCTAACGCTTGCCGCCCATAAGGTACTATAGGCACCTTACTGGAGTAAGAGCAGACTTCATGCAAATGAAAGGAGAATGATCTAGAACAGAAGTGATTACCAATTACATCCTCCACAATTCATATAACAAAAGACTGTCAGACATTACAGTTGAGATACTGGATCAAATTGCATGAAGAGAAAAAATTGCCGATAGTGGAGCTGCTCTATCCAACGGCTGAATGGACAATATAGATGATATACTCTCTGCAGCTTTTCGTAGTACAGGGAGTTCCAAAAGTACGCGATTTGATCGTTACTTCTCTTTCCCGCAAGATCTTTTGCTGACCTCTATATCATTCTGTAGAGCTGGCTTCAACATAGAATTACAGTTACTGAAGGATTACGACAGGAACTTCCAGAACTGCGGCGCCATGGTGAAATAGGAAGTTTAATGAGTTGTGTAATAGTTGTTTGCGCACATGCTGATACACTTCAAGGAATATTAAAAACCGTTATTTCTGTATATATACCTAACATGACTTACGAAAGAAGCATTACGGAGTGTGAATTCCATGTTAGGAGTCAGTGACTCTGTCTACTTCAACGTAAAAGTGATTGCTTGGTATCCTTAAGAGTCGCGTATGTCCTCTCAATGGCCCAAACCCTCTTCAAAGTTCCTACCGTAATCTACAGTAATGAAGAGCAATTGAAACTGTCCATACTATAATTCCAAATAAATGCCGTTCTACTCACCCGTACCCAAAGGCCGGCAAATGATTTTGTGAAAAGAAAGATATCAAGGAGCAAAGTGTGTATCTACTTTTGGGACACCCTCTACAGTGCGTCAAGTAAGTTGCCTGCCTTCGCACTTTGTAGCTTCCAAATTGTCTTTCCAAAAACCCTAAACGTGTAAAGTTCATCAAAAAATGCAAGAAAAATCTTTACAAAAAAGTTGCTTGTAATAGAATTCCAAATGGTTCCTTGGGTTCTACCAATTTTTCATCTCGGAGTAATCTATAACTATTATTTTACTCCTCATTCTTAGCCTAACCGAAAACTTCTGACGCTCCTTCTTCTGCCTGTTACTTACATCTACAGGGTCTACCACATACGACTTGTGTAGCGAAGTCAACATACTCTAGAGTTCTGCAAGATTATGGCCTTGCCTATAAAGTTCAGTTAAGGCTTGAAATTTGTTCCCATGAACGATATAGACAGAGTAAGATTACTGAATGGTGGCAGAAGCAGACTAATTATAAGCAACTAGCCAATAGTTGATCGAAGTGACCATAAACATGAAGCAATGCCAGACGCCACTTCAGTTACTTTTTTTTCTGTAATGGGATAGTGCTTTATTTGTCTTGCACTGTGATTTTTCTTCCTTACATTTTGTCGATGTTCATCTCAAAAGCAGTGGACCAGCAGAATGGACCTTTCTCGAAGTTTGGTGGATTTAGGTAGCAGAGCCCTCAAGTACACTGTAGCCCAAACTCCAACTCCCAATTCATGCGCTAAGTCCTCAAAAATGCGCTTCAAAACTCCAGCAACCCCGTCAATTCGCATTGAGTGGGCGGGGCTGGCGGAGTTTTGAAGCGCATTATTCAGAACTTAGCGCAAGAACTTCCAGGTGGGGATTGGGCTACAGTACTTGGAGGGACTACTACCTAAATTCACCAAACTCCGAGAAGGGTCCATTTTGCCGATCTTTCCTAATTGATTAGCATTTTCAGAGCATACTTGAAAGTGATGGGAATTGCAGGAACCTGAAGAGTTTCCGTTACCTTTATAAGCATTGTCGAGATCAGCTAACACATCTCCGAGTTCAGCATACATCTTTTCGCTATAGTTGATCTTTGTTTTCAAAGCTTCGTTCGTTACGATGGTATTTGACAGATCTTTGTTCACATCGCGTAGATAAGATGCATATTCTGAAAGAGTAGTATATCAGCATTTGTAGCACAGAGAAACACAGCAACAGGCTCACTTCTACTCACTTTCCACGAGTTGACCATTACGAGTTCCTGCCTTTTTAATCTCCGTTTTGAGTTCGTTGGCCTTTGCCAGAGAGTTATTGAAAGTTCCATCTTGGGCACCATAAAACAGAATGTTGAGCAATAATAAAAGTTTCCAACAAAAGCATCGGTTCTCCTGTGCGCATATGAAACGGATCAACGAAGTAAACAGTAGAAATTAGATCAGTGTACAAAAAGGACTAGACAGGCAGTGGCAGTAGCCATGAGGTCTCAGTTCTCTGCGTAAGTTTCGAGAGTGTTCACTTTAGCAACGTATTCTTCACGCAGTTGTGTAACGTCATTGCAATACATAATCGAGTACTCCTCAAGAGTTCGACCCGCTGATATCGCAGGGATTATAAAACAAAAGAGAAAGCCTGTCGCCATAAACCTTCCAGTGAATACTTTATCAATAAACTTGTCATGTGCACTTTTGTGCAATCGATTATCCCCATTTACAGTCGAGTAGATTTAGCGGTAAATATAGTGTGCTTGCTCAGAAGGAGAAATGCGGTGAAATTTGCGCGTGAACCAGTAGCCACGCCAGTACTGCGGGCATCTTGCGCGCGCGATTGACCGGCGTCACAGTCGAAGCTATTTCTTCACGCGCAAATTTTACCGCATTTCACCTTCTGTGCAAGCACACTATATTTACCGCTAAATCTACTCGACTGTACATTATATTTGAGTATATATTTGAAATAAGATTGAGTAGTAACTTGAGCCGAGTGGCTGTGTTGCATTTGAAGCCTACAAAGTGAATGTGTTTTAAACGCTCTATAAAGCACAGATGATATCATTAAAAATGAGCAGAACTATTGAGTTGTTCTGCCCATTCTTCTCTCAAAGCCAAATTTTGAAAGCGAAGCAATGGCGCTGGTTTGGAATGTCTTTTCAGCGCCGGTAACAGCTATCAAATACGCTAATCAGCTTGAGTTTTGACAGAAGCCATACAATAATAATAGTTCAAAAGACAATAATCCATTGCCTCGAGGGATGAAAAAGGCACATTTTGATTTTAGAGAAGCACAATTTGTAGAAGCTCGGTTGTTAACACATTGACGACAACTGACCCATGTGGTGGGTCATGCAATGACTGCCACGTGGGACAATGTGACCCACATGGTGGGTCATGGCTTGAATTTGTTAAAATGACTGCTATCTTGGAATACATTCGTTTCAGAGGTTCTCTTATGCTCTGACCATAGAAAATGCTTTTGCGTTTCTCGCATGCATCATGGAATTACTGTAGGTGTAGTGTAATCAACTCTGCATGATTTTAGCTCCAAAATTTTGACTTATCCGTGGAAGGCATTGTCCCACGGGGCAGACAACTGAAAATACACGTTGTCGTCAACGTATTAATCTGTACCAATACCCTTCGTGATCGTCAAATTTAGCGACAACCATCTACTTGCTCCAATACCTGAATTTTTTTAGCAAAGAACATTTTTTCATCTTAGCGTCCTAGAAATCGTGGTCCGCCCCCGTATCTTGGAACATCCGGTGCTCTTCCTTGAAGGCAGCATCCGTGATATATCTAACCAGTAGGCTAGATTGTCATGCATGACCAAATATCGTTGACAGCCACTTCGGATAAATTTAGAAATAGAAAAATAGCCCGAACTTTATATGTAGAACTTTTTAAGAACCTAAAATCATCCGGATGCTATATTGGGGACAAAGGTGTAAGCGCCTTTTGAAAACAACTCTAGTTCTTCCTAAACAGGGTGTCTCACGAAATGTATCGAGCGTATGATCTTGATTAACTTCGTTTATGGAAAGCCTCTGCTGTCATTAAAAAACTATTGTGCAGAGCTGGCCTCAGTTAGCTTGCCTTATCAGGTACTACAAAAACTTTTAGCACAGTGGTGTCTAACTGCAAAATTCTCAAAATACTGAAAATTTTTGATGCGGTTCCCAGACCCGTTGATTACATAACATAATAAATAAGTTTGTATGGGTGTAGCAGCTCAGATGACTTCATCAGGTTTTTGACAATTTTCTGGAATATCCTCCGAAGATCGGCGTAACTTTTGAAAGAAAGGTCAAAGTGCAACTTCGTAACTATTACTATTACTACTAACAACTAATAGAATCGTTCCCAATTTATTTAGCAGCAAACTCTCACCACCTCAATAGCGCAAATCTTTTGAAACTTCCTCGTAGTCTCACAGTGATAAGAATCGATGTGACCTTTTGCTATTGTTACTACAAGACAAAGCCAGCTCTACAACCTAGAGTTCAAATAACCGCAAAAGCATCTCTATGAGAGTTACTGTAAATCATACGTTCGATACGTTGTTTTGGGACATGTACTGCAATGAACAACCATCTTATGAAAAAGCACAACACAACTTGCTAGTCTTGTGAATTCGAGTGCTGCACATCCTCGTAATTCAATCCAGAGAGTTAGGCTACTGATCTCGAAGTTTGAGAAGTTCATTCGAGCGCTGTGCTGGAACTGTTCCCGAAATTCGGGAACAGTTCCACCACAGCGCTCGAATGAACTTCTCAAACTTCGAGATCAGTACGAACGAGAACTTATTACTTGCGAGTGTCTTTGAGTACAACGATAACAAGATGACTATAGAGTTTGCGACTGATCTTTTTTTTTTGACAAATGCAACGTTTCTTGAAGACGTAGTGTCGTACTTTCGCACATTGTTAAACCATAACACAGACATGACATTTCTGTGTTAGACCCTGGTTCTTGACAGAAGGTAATGTGGACTTTTAGCTATGATTAGAATCGGCAATGTAGATAACTGCAACAAAGCCACTAGCATCTTTGTAAACAGCACCTTCAAAAATAATAGAAGGCACAATTCTGCACGCACGTATTGGTGCACCTTCAGCCATAACACGTCAGTACAACTACATACGGGTCGTGGTTTGACAAATAAAAACGATGTCAAGCATATCTACGCTGATTCCACGAGCACGTGTTTTTTTCTAAATTCGACCAGCCTGAACACACCGAAACATTTCGCGACCAAAGGACCCTATAGCTGCGCATTGCCTGAGAGTGTTGTGCGGCATAAGTTTCGTTTTCCGAAACTCAAGCGGCTTAGCGGCTTGCTCGAAAAATCGAGAAAGCCGCGTCTTGTACTCGTGATTTAGGGTAAATGTAAAGTGTATAAGAAATAACCATTATCCAGAAAATGGGACAAGCGAAAGAGTTAGATGTCGTAAATAAGAGAAATTAACAACTTTTGATGCATAATAGCCAGATTGAAGAGGAGAACAGACATACTGTGAAATATTCCTGGGCATTGTCAAAAAGTGAAAAAAGCTCTTCATAAGACACTTCTTCGTCCAACACCGATGCCATAGACCGATTCATCTTGCTGAAAAGAATGATATGAATAACTCCAACAGTTACACAGTTGTGACTCTATATACACCTTGAAAGATATGTGCACTCCCCACTGTGAAAAGGAAATAATTTTTCGAAAACTTCAGTTCAAAGAAGATAATCTCGGCAGTGACTACGTGGATCATCTATTTTGAGCTATCTAACTGATAATAAAGCACAAAATAGTAACATTACCTACGGAACAAAATTCCAAACCTGGTGATCGTGCTGCGTAGAAAATCTTCAAACGTTGAGTCTTCGCGGCATTTCTGCCGATGCTGGTCCGAGATGGAAGCGCTTACGGTGATGATTGCCATTCGAAGAACGAGGCCCTCAGGTGCAATACAGTAGCACTTTTGGTGACGTCACGCTTACATGACGTAATGGCGGTGGGGGTGGTCATTTTTTGGTTTTTTCGGAAATTAGGGGCGATTTGTGGAAAAATGGTGATTTTCGAATTCTGTGAGCGAGAGAGTGCAGGCGGTGAGAGAGGCGTGCGGGTCAGCGCCGCGCCATCGTTGCGAAACGGAGGCGGCCGGCTTTTCCAGCTCGACTTCCTCGTTGTCATCTTTTTGAGGGTTTCTGTAAAAAAACGTTACTGAGGACATTTCTGAAAACCTCCATTATCCTTGCCATACAAACTCAGTCTTGCCAGGACTAATGTGCTCTCCAAGCAAGTCAGCGCATCTGCCGGGGGACCATGACAAAACGGGGATCCTGCGACAGAGTGGTAAAGGTAGAGCGGGCATGTATGGGACTTGACCACTCAGCATGTAGAATCCGTGCTGCAAATCAAATCATTTTTCCGAGATCGCTGTGCTCCACCGACAATTTAGCGCTCCATAGTTAAAATTTTCTTTCGTTGAAAGTTGTTAAAAGAGTAGTTGGAGAGAACAGTCGTTGTCAACAATCCCACAAAACCTAACGGAACTTAAGTTGAAGCTTTTATCTTGGTTTATTCAGAGGATGACTACATCTGGTGAGAATTGTGTCAATAACTCGTCAAGGCTTTCATCGTTGAAATTTTTTAAGTTATTTGATACTAATCTTGTCTTTTAGGTTTTGCATCCTGCGTCGAACATGCCCGGAGCTGTTCTTCCCGTGACAGAGCGCGCCCCTTCATTACGCATCAGCTTACGTAGGAAAGCCGTATCGCAGCGTGAGCGCAGCGCAACTCCTGAGCCTCCGAGGAGTACGAGAAAAAGCCAAGCAAAGAAGCGAGGCAGACCGGCGGCGTCAAAAACGAAGAGTTCTTCCGCGAACAAATCTCAGGTGGAATCAAAAGCGAGGTGCGTTGAATGTTCAAATTCTGGTCATTTACATGTACTTGGTGATCTTTCTAAGGTTATTGGTGAAAGAACCTGTGTATCTTGTGATTCGAGTGTTTTGCAAAAGTTGCTGACTCTGCATTTCTTTTGCAAAATTCTTTTGTTTAACACGTTGACGACCGTGTGCATAGCGCGTATGCACCCCTAACTCTCGTTTTTATGTGTAAACGAAAGGTTCTAAACTAACTTTTATGCGGTAATAGTACTCATGGTCTGATTGTCACACAGAACACTGGGAATCGCGGTAGCCGCTCAGGAGGCTAAACCGCAGATTTCAATATCTAGTCCATTTCGATGTGGGCGAAAATGGCTCGTCGTCAACGGGTTAAAGCAGATTTCAGCTCTAAACACTTTCTCCCATGCGAGCATGACTTATCTCACCTGGTGGATGGAAATTCTATCACCACACTCACGAACTCGTCACCTTGGAAATCTTGCACAATTTTGAATAATGCCTGCTTTCCGTTTTGTCAAAAGCTCTTGTAACGGTCGCATACACTCGTAACATTCGCGTATGCAGGCAGTCTAGAGGAAAATCCACTAGAAGCAAACACTCGAAACCGTGGGAGTACGATGATGGTGATGAACAGCACTATGACTATGTTTCTTGCTCTGAATCCGAGTCATCATCTAGCGAAGAAGAGTATTCGTTCAAAGCTTCAAGTAAGTTTTGAGGAAGGATGGTACTATGAGGTTCTGTCCATGTTCAGACTCTCGTGTGGAGTTCCTTGAGGATGAGCTTGACGATGACAGCCTTGTTAACGATGATTCGACCCATACTCTCGAGGAAGATCTTGTAAGTCTCATCTTCTGGTGTCTCAGAACAAATTGATTTTATGAAGATGTTATCAAACTTTGAGCTTATCCGTGTCTGTTTTTTTTTGAAAGTTATTTCAGAGCGAGTGCTCTCGACTACCTTGGGTGGAATTGCCAAAGGCAGATATACCACCACTTGATCTTCCAGAAAGCAGTCAGGATATTCCCATACCTCAAGAATATTTATTGGACACTGTTGAGGTATGTCCAAAGTGACTCTAATAGTTCCCCTTAATATTTGTTTGTATTTTAGCTTTATGAACTTTTGCGCAGTTATTGGCGCACGTTGCGGTTGACACCCTTTCTATTTGAAGATTTTTGTGCGGCGTTATTATCGCCGGATAACTCCTGCTTGTTAGCAGAAATTCATATCGTCCTCATTAGGATGTGTTTCAAAAATGATGATGAAGAGCAGGTAAGCATCAGATGTTTCCTATTACTCTTGTGCCCCTCTGAATATTAATGTTCAGGTTCACTATTCTGGTAACGAAACCAACAATGCGTATAATATAATCACAGCCTGTTTAGAACCTATGACTTATGCTGAGGTGAGTTTTTTTTCTCTACATAAACATGGTTTATTCCTGTTGTCATGTCTACTGCATGTTTTGTACGTATTGCGTTTGATTTACACGAAAAATCATGCAATCGTCCCCTATTCCCCTATTGTAGGAGAGATCACCATGCTTTTGAAAACTTTTATAAAATTTTGGCTCGCAATTTGTTTTTTTTTTCGATAATTTAGCTTAGATTTCAGAGAAGACTTCTTGTGATGCTATTTAGAAATTTCAGGTCCTTCGACAGTACCTTTCAAGTGATGTTAATGTCCCTGAAGAAGTGATGGAAGCAGTAAATGCTCCAAATTATCCTTTTGTTGGATTTGCTGCACGATTAGTTCTTATTACATTCCTTAGTTATCGCTTTCTTTATTCGACCGAGTATAAAAAAGATGTGGTGGCTTTGAATGGGAAGTTAGAGGTCAGTCTTTGAACTTTCAGAACTAGGCTTCAAATCTCATATTAGCAACTTTCGTGCTTCTTTCTAGCATGACGAGACTTGCCGTTCGTGCTGTAAGGGTGGCGACCTTTTGCAATGTATCTCTTGTGAAGCTGCTTTTCACGCGGCATGTGTCGACTTAGAGACTACTCCGACAGAATGGACTTGCGACTTTTGTGAAAAGAGCAAGGTAAGGGTCTTTCACTCGAATAATATTGGTTGTGGTCATTCTTGCTCTCGTGCAGGTAAACATACCATTTCTGCTATTTTCCATTCTCGTTTTTTCCAACAGGTGAGGGGAGTCCAGGACTGCCTACCTTTCAATGAATGCGCTACGAAACAACCTTTGCGAATGGAACCCGTTGGACGAGATCGACACGGCAGATTTTATTGGTTTGTTGCGAGGAGGATTTTTGTGTGAGTGTTTCTTACTCAGTGAAAGTTAAGAGATTTATGCATTCACTTTAAGCCTCTTTAAGCAATGTATTCATTGTTTTTTGATATGCAAAAACTGTTAGTTGAAAATTTGCGACAGTTTTCATTGGTATGAAAATGATTACAACGGTTTTGAAGGCATAACATGGATGAGTCTGATCTGCGATACTACTCAACAGCGCCGCAGTTCTACCAGCTTGTCAAAAGGATGGATCCGACATTTTTTGAATTTGATCTGTGTAGTTTCTTTTATGAGAAACTCAGCGACATCTTAGAGCAGGTAAGCAAAGTATAGCTTGTTGTAACCTATGCGCTGATCATCGTATTGTAGATGTCCGTTACTTTGGAATTATCATCAGACCGTAGAGACACTCTGTACCGTGAAAATTACAACAGCAATAAGCCACTGCCAGCAGAAGTTTTTCTACAACAAGACAACAGTACGTTTTTTGTTCTTTATTTCTCAAATTTTATGGTATACGTTTGAGTGATTGTCATGGGTGATATATTGGTAGCGGAGGGTGCGCTTGTGAAGCAGGAACCATACGACAAGGACTCCGATATAAAAACTGAGGACAATGACGAAGAAGACCAGGTAGGTACAGTTGCGATTCGCTGTATCTTTTATTATGTTTGTTTGCAGAAGCCTTTTGAAACCCTTGACGGATGCTTTAAAACAATGCTGGGCTTGTCCAAAGGACATCTCATCAATAATTTCTGGAGCGGAAATGTGGAAGGTGGGTGCTTTTTTCCTAGCTGTCCTAGGTAAATTTGAATTCAATGTATGCATTCCAATGCAGTGAGTCATTTTATTGCTCATCTCATATGTGATAAACTGTTTATATTAGGTCGTTTCAAAAGTAATGTCGCTTTTTTCAAATGAACGCCACATTTCATGGAATCAAGATTTCTAAGAGATTTTAAGAGCATTCGATGCAGCATTTCATCCTCTTTCTAAAGGTTGTAACTTCACTGCATGATTTTCATTGAGCTTTTGAAAAATTAACAAAATCTGCAACTCATGCTTTTTGCCATGGTTAAGTTCGGCAATTTTTTAAAATTTTTGTACCTATTCTCCGAAGAAGTACAAATAGCAGGTAGATAGAGCAAATCCTATAGGACACAGAGTAATTTTTTTCTTTTCCTTAACTTGCTTCTTAGAGTTTCTGGAATCAGGTTTAAAATGCCATCAAATTCCATGTTTGGTCAACTCAAACCCCACAGAACAACAACCCGCAAGCAACTCGGGTGTCATTCGACGCAGCTTTTTCTCCTCTTTTTACCAGTTGTTTTTGGTTTCCGATTCATCAAGTTTTCCGAGATAAAATCATCATAATCAGGTTTTCCAGGGCGCCTCCGGCTGTACACGGAATTTTCGAAAGTTGCTAATCTGAAGCGGTAAACGCTCATTTGCTTTGTAAAATTAGTGCAAAACCATAATCCATTTTTGTGAGTTTCAAAATCCGACGATTTCTTGGTGTTTGATGCATTTGTGTCTGAGACGAGCCTGCTAAAATTCGGTGGTTCCATCAAAAAAATCTATACAGAAATTATGACGAGCTCTGAAAAGTTAAAAAAAGTTTTGCTGTTTCCCGTAGGGTTTGCTCTATCCATACATAACTTGAACTCCTTCCGGGGGTTGTTATAAAAATTCGGAAAAATGGTGAAATTTGACCTTCTCAAAAAGCATGGATCGCAGATTCCGATGATTTTCGCAGAGGTTACTCAATTTTGTGCCGTAGTTATATAACCATTAGAAAGAGAATGAAATACTGCATTAAATGCTACCAGATTCTCTTACATAACTTTGTTCCACGAAATGTGGCGTACGTTTGAAAAAGGCGACATTACTTTCGGAACGACCTAATAAATAACGCGACACGATCCTTGAAAAAAGTAGTGGCGTCCATATCCATGCCAGGTAGTGCATGGATAATCTTGGAGTGGTTATGTTTTTGTACAACGCAGTACCTGTATTTCATTGCTAACACAGTTACTTAGTTGTTTTCCTCTTTAAGAAATGAAAATATGGATTTTCACCTTCGAGTTTTGAGTGACAGAATGAATAGCCACACACGTAGCTTTCACATTCGCAAGATTATGGACACTGTAATTTAGAAAAGGAGCTGCTACAGCTCAAAACAACGCGGGATACAGATAAAAGTTTACGTCCCGATCCAAGCAAGTTGTTCCGCATGGGAAATCCAAGTGATGATAACTCATACAGGTTTGAACATTTGAGAAAGAGTTTTGTTCGTGGGCGCAGTGGGAGCATCTTTCAACTTTTTCAGCAAGTATAGCAATCTGTTTGTTGAACACAAATTCGGCGAACATCCCGTTACCAGAAGGAAAGTTGCTGACAAAAAGAAGTACCTTTGCACCAAGTTTTCACTGATAGAAGAAGGAGAATGGGCATTTGAAGTAACGTTGTCTCTTTTTCCCTCTTCTTTTTTTGCATTTTTATTTTCTTTTTATAGATTTAGTTTCAAGACCGATCAGTATTGCTGTGCATGTCTCCCACTGTCTTCTGTCTGTGTAAGGCCTCGGACAGAGTTCACGCGATTTTATCGTCGCGATTCAATCGCCGCGATTTTCATTCATTTTCATTTCACATTCAAAAATTTCGGGCTGGAAAAGTATCACAACCGAAATGCAAGCTGGTCGGCATGCAATGAGCTCGTAACAGTTGTTGTCTTGTCGCGATTGAATCGCGACGATCAAATCGCGTGAATTACCGAGGCCTAAGAGTGTAAAACATGTAGCTAGAAGTCAAGAAAAGGCCACCTAGTTTCACATTTATGTATTTTTACGTGTATTCATGTAACTTTACAGGGAAACACTGCTTACTTATTCCGTTCCGCATTGTTTAGGCATTTCCTTTCCTAGCTAAAACTGTATTTTTTGAAGGTGTTTACATGCATCACAAATCACTGACACAGTTTAGCCCTAAACTGATCTGGCTCACAAAACATTCAACCTCTTGCTCCTTTAATAACACACTTCAAGCCTTATTTGTTACAGTGGTCGACAGCGAAAGGCCATAATCTATATGGGAGTGAAAAACTGCAAACTTTGTATGTTGCGTGGACCATTGGCAAGCTTTTGAGGAAAGTTCCTGTAGAGTTGATGCAGCGTAAATGGCCCTCTGCATATACCGAATTCAAAAAGGTTCCTTTCTTCTTTTGTTCATATACCAAAATCACCAAAAAGTCTTCTTTGTGCAGGAACTTGATCAGCCTAATACGTCTTGGAAAAAATTGCGAGATCTACTTCTTCGACTGGAATGTGGGATGAGACGCACTCTTTTTTTACCGCAGTGGTGGAACAGTCTAGGTCACACCAGGCTTACTCGGACCACGGTCGAGGACAGAGATCGCATGATGAGAGAAGCCCAGAGACGGAAAAAGGAAGAAAGAGTGAGCTTGATTGCCTTAATTGTACGTACTGACATGTGACGTGTACATTCAGGAGGCAATAGATGTAGAAGATGAAGATATAATCATTGTGAAGCATTCGAAACTACCTCATGGTGTCAGCAGAGAACTGACTAGAATGCGGGTATGAACGATTTTGATATTCCTGATCTATCCCGCATACGCCTTTTTTAGGACGAAAAATATCGTCTGTATGGCAAAGGGGTGTTAGGTGGGTGGATGTGGATTTCACGCACGCTCGTCAGGAAGATCCTTGATGATCCACCTTCTTTTGTCATTGGAAAACAACGGCAAGACAAAGTATGATTTACTCACTAGGTGCTTTTCGTATAGCTTTCGAAATTCAGACAGATCAAGAGGCATCTTCTGTGGACATTGTGGCATCGAAGTTAATGCAGTGGAGATTACAGCAGGAGGCAACAAAAAAGAAGCAAAACTGCGTTTGCTATTCGCCCAGCTGCCGCATGGGCATTCCTTCTAGGTATGTCAGTTGCCAGCCCTGTGAGATGTCATAATTTTATTTCATCTCACGCATATACAGATCGGTCTGTTCCAATGATGCGAGCGCTGGCTATCAGTCGTGTTATTCGCAAGAATGTCGACAAAAGGAGTTGGATGTGGACGGTTTGCTGGATCTAAATCCATGTTTTGCTTCCTCAAGTGAGTTTATGTGTCTCGATTTTTCCAGCACTCAAATTTTGTGCTTTGATCATGTTCCTTGATCTTTTTGCATGGTAGAAGTTTTCATTAGGGTTAGATACAAATCAGCAATGATTTTATTATAACTTGATACAGTGACCACTTTAGATCCTTCAACAAGCACCTCAGCTGTTGTGAAAGCTTTCGATCCTACCAAAATTCGAGAAGTTCGTAAGGGCGTTTTGGGAGAGGATCTGCCTTGGCCTCTACCGGAAGTGAATGATTTTGTGGCGAGAGGATCGAAACGAACCAGCATTTTTGTCATACCACAAGTGTATGTTTTGAACAGTTCTGAGTAGTTGTCGAAAGTTGGTCTGCTTCCGCTTGGGCACCGTACATCAGCTATCTCAAATTTTTAGTACTCTTCGACGATTAGCAAAAACTGGTGGCCGAAGAGCGATTTACGTGCCGAGTTTTTCTGCCACCGCTAAGGGAAACTTGCAGTACTGGAACTATCCCACCTCAAGGCCCTGTTTTGACCTGTGCTGGAGGTAACTTTGAAATTGTCCATTCCTAATACCAAAAGTATCATTACAGATGGTTAACTGCAAATTGTGCTTCTCTTCAAGCTGTAGCTCTCCAATTACGAATACTTTGGGCTTCTGTACGATGGCAAGACATGAAACCGGAAGATGATGTAGGTCTCGCTTGAAGGCCATGTTACATCCGCTTTTTTGTTTCTGCAGGATCCTGATAGGCGCATTGTGAGCCATTTCCCGGATCGCGACGAACGGAGGTGGATAACATCACATAAGGAATATGCACCACCGTGTATCTATGAGCGGTACGCATTTGCTGTAGATCAAATGATCTGATGGGGTCTGCTGTTTATGGATAACAATTTGTATAGGTACCGCATATCCATAGAAGTGCTGCCGCTAGATGATGACAAAGAGATTGAGGAAGAGGACGACTTATCCTGGACAAGTGGAGAACGTGCGGAAAGAAGGAAGAGTGGGTTTTGAAGTAACTCCTCTCTATTGATAACTTCAAGATTGTAACTATAGGCACAAGAAGAAAGAGACCCGCCCATTCGTCTGTACAGCGAGTTAGTCATCTGAAGGAGGAGTGGGTCGACGGCGTTGACCTCAAGTTGCATGAGATATAGTTAGTGCGAATCTCGTAGTTTTTTCGCTTTCTAACTTCTATACACACATGTTCGTTTTTCCTTTTAGCGACTACTGGAAAGGGTACAATGAAAAACAGGAGGCGGAAAAGAGAAAAAAACAAGCAGCCGCAATGCAAAGAGTTCAGCCTGCACGTCCCACGATCAAAACACGTGGGTATTGATAACCATGTAACTGTTTCGGTAGTAGCAATATTTGTAGAAACTCGTGATCGTTCTACTCCGTCACCGCTCACTGCGAACGTGAGGAGAACCACTTCCGCACAAGATCGGTCCATCCGACAGCCCATTCCTCAACCAGTGCGGTTCTCTAGTACGCCTCGTAACGAGCTGCGTCATGCCCCAATGGTAGTGCCTGAAAGGAAAAGGAAACCAGTGCGAATCAGCGTAAGTGTATCGTCATACATTCCACTGTAAATTCCTAACCTAAGTTCCCTGTAGGATTATGAGTACTATTCGCCGGATCCGAATGATCGTGATAACGCGGAGGATGAATCTGAGCTGACTGGCTGGGAGCCACGAGCTGCAAAGCGGCCTAGACCATCATCAGGGATGGACTCTTCTCGTTTGCTTCAAACCATAACTCCAACATCTCGTGTCATTCCTGGCCGGCAGTACCAAGTCGGCATATTGCGAGGAGGAGGCAGAGTGGCGCAGCAGGTGATTATTTTTTGGGCTGCTCATGTCTTCCTAAGCAATCTAGAATCTATATAATCTAAACAGGCTCTTCTGTTTTCTTTCCACAGTTGCCGTAAAAACACTTGAAACTCTTGTCTAAACAGAACTAAAGTTCCTCTTCCTTGTTTAAGCTTACCGTCGCACTGAATTCGAGTGCGGGCTTTGGCATGAAAATATCGAAAAAGGCTTATAGTGTTGAGATCTCAGAGGTTCAATCCTGCTCGACAGCACCTTTGAGCGATTTTGAAGATTTCACTATACTTTCTATTGATTTTGCTGAGAGTACAACCTATGTAGAATGATACAGATAGAATGAAAAATTCTTGGCCTGGACTTGGACTCAATTAAATCAGTCATATAAAGTTCGATCATGCATGGAGTGCATTTATTCGTTGAATTTCCAACGCAATCATTGAGCGTGACACAGTACACTATGCGCCCCATCGCCAATACTTGGCAGCTTGCCATACACCGCGTGATATTGATTATTCCGGGTACAACGTCCATCAACCTTTCAAATGCAGACGTACTGTCTGTTGCATTTTTGACTTTTTCAAAACCTTTATCAGTTTGATTTGTAGAGGTCTTTCGAGTTCTTTTTGTTATAGTATTGCAATAGATGGTTTCTCTGTCGTTTTGTTTACGTAACGGTATTTCTAATGTAAAGCATTGAAATATATGGACCTTGACTAATCAGCATGTTATAGCCGGTTGGGGACGGCATGCAACCTGCGGGTTTGCTGGAGGAGAGTGTCGTACCGCTGGGAGCAGAGGAGACTATCGTAACCACAGACCAAAGCGAAACAACAAGACAGGCAGTAGCCAGTCCATCGGTTGGAAACGAGAGAATGCAGAACTCACCTTCATCTGCTTTACCCAGGTATCCATATCCCGTCATCTTGAAGCAGTTCCGGTAAATATGGCCAACAGTTGATCTTTTTTCGTTTTGCTTTTAGATATGAGGACTCTAGAGGTGCGTATCCTGCGCGCACCATCTCTCGTGCGTTACCACCAACGTCTAGACCTACTGTAGTTCGTGCTACCACAGCACCAGCGGTATGCTTCAGTCATGTTTTTCGGTATGCGTATCTTGATAATTACGTTACATCAGAGGGCAACGGGACCTGGCGGAAGCAAACTTTTGATGGTACGACGATCTGATGGCACAACACAGTTTCTGAGGCAGATTACACAAGGAGAGGAACCAGCTGCGACGTGAGCTTTGGTTAGGTCTCCATGACACGCCTTTTTGCATTGATATATTACAGGCATTTACCAGTCATGAGAGCTAGAAGCCAACAACCTGTTCCTGGTGCAAGATTGGTTCGAGTGGCGGTAAGTACATGTCCAAGAAGTATATTCTAATCTCTGATGGTTTTTATAGAGCCGAGAACCAGATCAGCCTACTTCGACTCGGCTCCTACCTGCTCATGCAGTAGAGTCCACAGCTGTTCGAACGGGATTGGAGCAGACGGTAGATCCTTTCATGAAAAGAATGGCCGTCGAAAAGGGAACCTCTGGTTCAATAAATGCAGCACCTGGCCTCGTTAGTATTTGTACCGATAAGGGACTTTTTCTATAAAATAAAAATTCCATACGCTACAGCAAGTCAGTAGTCTTACAAGTTCGCTGTTCTGCGAACTTGTAAGACTATTGACAATCAGTGGCGCACTTGCATTCTTCCGCACATCTCTTCGAAACAACTAATCATTGCCCAATATGATTCATTTTTATTTTCTACTAGTATTCTAATTGTCATTGAGTTTGGTTTTGTAACTTCCATGTATCTTATCTTTATGCATGCTCACTTAGGTTCGACGCCAAATAACGCGACCTGCTGAAACGTACGAGGAAGTTTACTATGAACCATCTGAAGCAAAAGTAATCCTGACTCTTTCTTCATTAGTTGCTTTCTTCTTGGCTAACAGGGTATTTTAAGGAACACGTGGTGTACACCGATGGAACACGCTCTATATCTCGTCCTGTGAATAGGTTAGTCAAATCGCGTCAAAACCTCGAGATCTCTTTCTATGGGTGCGACCAGTGAAATGCTATTTCAAGGTATGGACAAAGCCTGGTCATTCCACGGACGGTGCCCCGCTCGTCAAATTTGGTTGTTGGTGGACGAAGTCAACCTAATTCTGTAAGTTCACTAATAATAATAAAAAAAAATTAGTTGCGTGATATAGTGTTTTTCATTAGGTTCGGCCTTTTTGAAGCCAAAACAGAAACCTCATTGCATATTCTTTATTAGCAGTTAACTGGCAGCTTTCGTTTTTTCTACAGTAGTAAACGTTCCTGCCGTGTAATTTTCGCTGCGTAAGAATTAGTTGATTCAGAACTCACAGCGTGTTTACTACGTCAAAAACTCGGTGCCACCTCCGCGTGTGGTGCTAGCGCCTGCATCAGCGATAAAATACGTGCAAGAAGAAGCGGTAGGATATGTGCAGGAAGAGATCGTATACGATAATGGCGACTATATAATCGACGGTGGTGATATTCCCAACAACTCTGGCGCTTCCATGTCTTGAATGACAGAGAGGCTACCAAGTGCGCTCGAGTGATTACATGCCTGTCCCCAACCGGCTATATACAACTCGTGTGTTTTATTCATGAGCAGTTGTTGCAATCCAAATTTCTTAGCTCTCCCGGCGTTTGGCAGGTATCATACTTATCAAGTTTTTTTGCGCTTTTATCATCCCGGGAGTAGTTATTTTTTTGTTAGGTTTTGTAAAGATTATTTGTTGTTCATTGTTCTGATCGTGTGAGGCCAATATCATCATAATTGGCATTAGGTACTTCATAAAATACGGTTTTATCATTGATAGTTGTTTGATATATTCTCATTCTCATTGACCGTATCGTCAATTTTGTTTTTTATGAGCTTTTATCCTTTCAGTTTTTGATGTTGTAGTTTTGTCACCAATGACCTCTTTGATTTCAAATAAATGAATTCATCACGTTTGTGTCTCGCACGATCAGTTCAACACAACACATGACCGAAAAGTAACAAGGCATGTTTTGTTGTTACTTCAAAATACACAAGCACCAGTGGTGGTCCCAGGATTTCCGTTCGGGAAGGGGGATGGAGACAAAGTAGTTTTTCTCTGAATGGAGGCATTAGCCACGCATCCGAAAAATTTTCTTAAGCGAACTTGAATTCGCAAAAAAATTAAAAAAATTTCTTACAAGTATAAGCAAGTCATGCACATTCTTAAACGTGGATCTGTAAGAAACTTCAAACATTTCGCAACCCAGAGTCACTGAGCAAGTGTTGCTGTCTTTAGCCTCAAATGCCAACTATACCCATGCGTCGCATAACGAGCTACAAGGATTTCTGCAGAAGTCGTGGAATTATTGATAGTGGAAGGTAAGTGTTAATGTCAAGCTACATTGACGTGCAGCTTTTTTTATTTGTACTGCTTGCTTCGATATGCATATATGAAGCGATAGCTTGTAAAAATTCCGAACCAAGGAACATAATTGTATCCGTTCTTGCCAATTATTACTGCTAGTGAGGCTGTTAATTTGGTTCTTATATTCGAAAAACAACGGGTACCGGTAGGGAAGGAATACCATCTTGAGCTGGCGACTGGAGAGATGTATATCACCGGATGCGTCTGTAAACGCTGATTTTTAGCCTGTTCCGTTTTTTGCGGAACAACTTTTTTAGGGGTTTAAATGTCCAAATTAGTAAAATCTTAGGTGACAAAAATTTAGCGAAAAACTTATAAAAACAACAACTGAAAGTGGGTAATTGATTTTCTGTCAAGTATCTTCTAAAGGAAAGGGACACATCTGGTGGAAGTTTCGCTAATTCTATGCCGTTCAAATACTGACAAATATGAACATTCAGATGTTCATAACTTCTCAAAGTCTCTCAGAAAAAAAAAAAAGAAATTTGGTAGCGTTTGAAGACGCGTCCAGTGATGTACATTTTGTCTCCAATCGCGAATTTAAATTGATATCCTTCCCTTGTGAGACGATGAGTACGTTTTTTTCGCTGTTCAGAAAATTGGATTGGTGTAGTTCCGTAGTTCTTGCGTCATGGTGCACCATTATATGAGAGTTAGAATCCATGCATGATTACTAAAGCGCGACACGGGCGTCACCTAATTTTCTGTGTTTGTATGATTTAACTCGATTTAACTGGTTCAAACCCAATCAACGACTATTTTTATATGTTGTATGGATGAGGGGCATCATAGAATGTTGTAGACTTGATTCCAGTCATCTTATTGCTGGATTGACTTGCTTCTAGCATTAATATGATTGGATTGTCAAGATCTTCCTCTGATATTACATTAAGCAAGGACCTTGCACAATGTATTTTATGATTGAAAAACATTTTTTAACGAAGACTTTCTTCTGATAATCTCCTTTAAATCCCTGAAATGTAAGACTCTTAAATGTAAGATGTCCCACTTTTTGCGGAATATTCTCCCCGGGATTGTAAACTCTGTTCAACATCCGAGATAGGTCCGTCTCAGAAAACCTATTCTTTTGACTTTCAGAGTAGAACTTGAAGTACTTTTTTGGTGAAGCAAAGGAAGCAAGCTCTAGGAGATGGCGACTTCTCATAACGTTTACTTCATCTAAAATTTTGGGCTAAAACCTAAAAGTTGTTAAACTAGTGTACCAGTAATTAAAGGTGCTAGACTGTATCCGCGCACTTCGGGACCGCACCGCGGTTTCCCACTATTTGCAGATTTCTGAATTGAGCTAACGATTCTTTATATTATTAGACAAGCCAAGAATTGGATCTCTTGAAAAATCGTACGAACAAATGCTCAAGCATATTATCCACATTAGACTTTCATATATAATATACAGTTGCAAAAGTCAAGTTAGATGATGAGAAGCAAAAAATGGCTGTTACGGGGATTGTTACTAGGCTTGCTCCACGCAGTAACTGTACAGGGTGTCCCAGAAGTATGTATACACTGTTTGATCGTTACTATCTTTCTGGCCAAAAGTCTTTTGCCTGCCTTCAAGTACCACTTCGTACAGCTGGCTTCAACTTAGATTTGCAATATGGAGAGAGTCACCGATCTCTCTCCGTTATTGTAGGGTTACTGTAGCAATAGCAACTTCAAGAATGTTTTTAAGAGACATTGAGGATCTAATTTCGTCTCAAAAAGCAAGCTAAGCAACCCGAAAACTCTTACACTGGGCTAAGTAGAGTCGCTAAAACTAAATATGAAGTTTGCATTTCACGGAAATGCTTCTTCCATAGCTTGCGCCAGGTAAACCATTAGCTGTTAGCTGTCTTTACAGTGCTCTCTAAAATTGTGTCTACACCATTCAGTAGCATTACGGGCTCCTGAGAAGTTGAGTAATGAAATCAGCGCGTGTAAAATCTCGATACGCAGCTTTACAGAAATTTTAGAATTCTTTTTTGAAACGCGACTAATCTACAGTGAGGCTGTAAACTAAGTTCCTACCGTAATCTTACAGTAATGAAAAGGGATCGGTGGTTCGCTCCATAATGTATAACCAAGTTGAAGCCAGCTTCACAAAATGTTACCAAAGGCAGGCAAAGACTTCTTGAGAAGGGAGATAATGAAGATTGAACAGATCCATACTTTTGGGGTACCCTGTATAGTACAATTAATCATAATGACAAATTCTACTTTTGTACGTGCGCAAAACTCGGAAATAACAGATTTGGCAGAAAAATTCGAAGACTGCGATAAGTGACATTCCAGTTAGTGACAGTTTATCATTTTTTCGGTTCCTAGCCACAAAAATGGATGCGTGAAGTGGACAATATATGAATGTGCAGTGGGAACGGTGCAACTTTTAGCGTTTTTCGTTTCCATATTTTCATCAAGAGCTAATGCGTGGAAGCCATCTCGTGAGCTTGCTTTGCCCCATCAAACAATATTTCATTCTTTTCTGAGCAATCAAACAGATCAAAATCGATCTAAAGGCTACTGCAGGACGAAGGCGCAGAAGCAGTATTGGTTGAGAGGGCGCGGACGCGGCGCGCGCGTATCTTCACCACTGTAAACCCTTCTGCCCATGCGCTCTGGGCTAATGAAGCCGCGTTCGCTTCCAGAGATATTGCGCCTTCGTCATGCAGTAGACTATAGTTCAGCTGTCTTGGATTTAGCAGACTCATAAGGCCTCGGGGAGAGTTCACGCGATTTGATCGTCGCGATTCAATCGCGACAAGACAATTGTTACGAGTTCATTGCATGCCGACCGGCTTGCATTTCGGTTGTGATACTTTTCCAGCCCAACATTTTTGAATGTAAAATGAAAATGAATGGAAATCACGGCGATTGAATCGCGATGATCAAATCGCGTGAACTCTATCCGAGGCCTAAGATAGACGTTAACATGCTATAACTGATTCTATTCTAGAACTTACGCTTTCACTGGTACATCAGCTGTTGAATCGGAAGACCACTTATAGTCTTGGTCCTAGACCCATGTCCATACTCAAATTATATAATTTTCTAAATTCAATATATCGAGTCACTGTGAAGACCGACTCATGAAAGTATCTAAAATTGCAGGCATTCATACCGTAGTAGATACTCATTTCACTGTTTAGGATTCTAAGTCGACCGTATCGATTTGATTTTGAAAACAATGAAGATGAGGAGAGAGCGATTGCTGAGGCGATTGCGAGAGAAGAGGAACTTATGCGTCAGGAGGAAGCTGACAAAGGGGGACGTCCGGAACCGGGAGCACGAGATCGTACGCTTAATATGTTTGGGCATTATTTGTTTCAAACTGCCACGGTTCAGCTGCTGGAAGACCTTATGATGAAGATCCGGAAGAGCATGCAAGAATGCTGCCATCGTCCACACACTTTGGCTACAGCCTTTATTCGCATCCGGCACTTTCGCGCTATACTCCCAACTTGACCATTCATAAGGATGACTCTCCTGACACCCGCGTTGTTAAACAGGTAATATCTGAAGCCTCCTTAAACAAATGAGGAGATTGACGAATATTTTCCGACCTTGGAAACAATGGTTATGCAAGTATGTCGATGGGATAAACAATTTGGGTGGTATAAGAATTTGCTACTAAAGCCAAGAAGGCCCCATATTGAACGGTACTACAAACAAATTCACAGCTGTTGAGGAAGTTATAAAGAAGTATTTTTAGCAGACGCATGTTCGCGAACCAGAAAGAAGCTCTACTTGCGGAGCATATAGACCGTCTTCGCAAAGAGATCAATAAAAGAAGAACAAAACTGGAAAACCAGGCTGAGGAACTGTGTGGACTACCTACACCGTGGAGAAAGTCACGAATGAAATCTCATCTAAGAGGTAACTATTTTTGCATGAAATTGGTTCATGCGCTCGTACCAAAGCATCAGCCACTACGTAATGACCAGTTTCTCTCTCCTTTGCGTAGTATGGCTGAAAGCGACATCTGCTCAGATGTGACAGTCAACTACTGGGGAGGGGGAGGGGACGGAGAAGTAGCATGAGAGAAGTAATTCCAGCAAAGGGTTGAGGACTCCGTTATTTTTGAAGAGTTTTCTAAGGACTCCGCATTTTTTGAAAATTTGTTCGCCATTTGGCTATAGTGCTCGAAATTGAACTAGCATCAAGTCGTAGAACTGTTCCAGATGCTACATTCAAGCCTATGGCAGCCGGGTAGCTTGAAGGGATATGAGTGTCTCGAGGGTTGAGTTCATGAAGTAAATCAGTGATTTTCCAAAGGTAGTTGTATGTAGTGCTAGAAAGACTTACATAACTATCTTTTGATGGCAAATAAATTTCCTCATCAAATCAATTTAGTAAAATTGAGAAACTCGAAAAGAAAAGACTGTGAATTTATTTTGGCAGTCGCTAAGCTACAAGTATCACTCCTGAACTGATGGGAGCATCTTGAATTACACTGGTGTTTTCCTGGTAGCATAATCCTCAGCTATGACTTCGGCCAGTGCTCGTTTGGTAGCAGTGGCAGGTGAAAAGAAATTTCTTTTTTTAGAGCGGGGGGGGGGGGGTGGGGAGAGAGAGAGAAAAAAGCTGTTTTGGATGAAGAGAGTGGCGTTAGGCACTACTTCCGAAAGGCTTTTTGGGATGCTTTCCAAATTTTTGCATGCTCATAGCGCTGCGTTTGAAAAAGAGGACGGGCGGTTTTTACAGAATTTTCCAAAGTTGTTTCATTTAAATCCTAGTACGGCAGTCGCTCAACAGCATTGTAGAAATTGCTCTGAGGGCTTCTTGAGCTTCACACCAAGATTAGAAGTTGCTTTATCTGACTGTTTCGGCTATATCGCCCCGTTCACAGTCTAAAACAGCTGGTGACTGCCTGGACAGCAGACCGTTGTTTCAATTATGAGCAGAATCTACTCACCTGCATAGTTTTATGACTCGTGTAGACCACGAAAAGACCCATATGTGAGGGAGGGGGGGGGGGGTGGGGGAGAGGGGGTCTTCACCTTTGTTTAATTAGACTCAACGGGGTGCCGGATTTTCGTCCGGGAGGGAGACGACAATTTGAGTGTTGATGCATGGTTTCAGCCGCGCACTCCGAATTTTTTGAAATGCCTCCCAATTTTTTCGGGGCCAAAGTTTCTCCCTCTCCCACCCCCCCCCTCGAAAACTAGCCTCTTAGAAAATTTTTTATGAGGCTAGTTTGGACTGTGAAAGATCTCAAAAGTCCTTTTATTTAAAGCATAAACAAGTCATTTGCACAGCGGCACCTCCCCTCCCCCTCCTCTCTCTACCTCCACCCTTGTTCCGCGACTGGTAGACGTATTAGGAGCTGTAAAACCTTTTTCTGATAAAATCGAGGAGTGATTTGGTTGGAGACTCAAAGAAGATACTTGTGAGAACAGAATAGAATAAGTCAAATGAAAATCCACATTAGCGTCCCGTGTGACTATGATAGAATCTCTCTGAACTAGATTTATTTGGCGTCATCTTCATACTTCCAAAAAAGTAAAAGCTTTGAGCAGGTGTGTGAGGTGCACTAGGGCAAAGTCTACTCGGTGTAGTCAATCATCTAAACTGGAACAAGAAAAAATAGCAGAATAATATTACCCGTTAATAATTAACTGATAAATATTTTGAGTCCTCAACTCATTGAATGCGCTTTGCGCACGTTCTTCTCTCATTGGAAGCACCCGCTGGAAGTACTGCGGACTTTCCTTCCGAGATCACGCCGAATTTTTGGGACGGTTTTTTCCATAGCCTTATGTATTCTACAATTTCCGATTGTTCTGCATCCATTGTGGGCACGTTGCCCACAACCGCGCAGGCTACGTCATGTGATGGTCGCGACGGTCACTTGTCGGTCACTCGTCAACAATAGATAGTTCTGGAATCACGGAGACGACGCTGGACGAGGATTTTCGGGGCGAGAGAATACTATTAACGAAGAGACGCACATTTGCGCAGCGCAGAGAGCGTCGTATGGGCGGATTGGTCAGGCGGCGGACGGCGGTGTTCCTTATAAAAAGCGCGAACTGGGTGACCGGGCTTTCCTGATCTTTGCTTATTTGGTGGCTGACAAACAACGAAATCGCCATGAAAGGTGTTTTTCAATCCCCTCGCCCTGTGGCCACTAGAGACTCTATTCATCGCTCCGCTTCTTCGTCATCCACTCTCACTGAGGTGATCACTGATGAACTCTTCCCAAAGTTTTCTACGGTCGATGAGGACTGGCAGGACTTTGGATATCTGCTAGATGCCGAAAAAGACCCTCCCATACAAATAGATGGTAAGCTTCACAAGAGTCAGCATTCGGCTCCGAAGTGGGCTTTATCGCATAGACATGCTGAAACGTCATTTTTTATCTTTTTGCTTTCCCACTCGTTGGAAATGTTAGAAACTTTCAGCCTCACGCGGGCATACTGCGACGAAAACAGCTGAGATCAATCGGCCCCGTCCCGTAGCGATCAATCCAGCTGAAATTAGCCTTGGCGGAGATGTAGTGGATAATTGGATCAAGGAAGAGAAAACTATAGACATCAAAGAGGTGCGTTGGTTATGCTCGCTGTAGAACCAAGTGTGACAAGGAAACCAGCTTCTGTGTACACGTGATCAAAACAAGAAAGTCTATGGAAAAAGCTTCATCGATCTGTTCATATATTCTCAAAAAGCATGCATACTGTAGTTCTACCTCTAGAGGGCCAACTCCGTCACTGCTGCAGTGTTTGAATTTTTAGGAAGCCAAGGATGAAGTCAAATTGGATGAAGATGTCAAAAAAGAGGTCCAAGAAGAAACTCTCGAATCGAATACGGTTGCGGATTGGGAACCATCAAGGAGAGGACCAGCGCTTCCATCGCCTCCAAAGCACAAAAGAAGGGTGAGAACTTTTTGCTTTGCCTTTCTATACCATCTAATGGCAGAAAAGCAACTTTTGCAGCACGAACTGGAGGATACGTCATCGTCTGGGTCAGAAGTTCGGCGAAGAGGACGTCCACCTAAACGGTATCACAAGGAGCATGTCAGCACGGTAGGTCGTGCCGCTATGCTTTTCTTTCTAGAAATCTGTATATGGTTCGTTCAGCGTTCGACGGAAGACTATTCCTTCGACAAATCACCACCTCAAGGATTGGATCCCAACTTGTTGCACTGCATCTGCCGAACAACGTACAATCCCAGAAGGTAACTTCTGTGCAATTGTATTATTTGCTCTAGTATTACATATTATGCACCTTTTGACAACTTAGTGTTGCCAAAATTTTAACGTTTTGAGGTCGAAATGTTGTTTGATTTTGCAAGAAAATATGCAGCTTGCTTTGATTTGTATTTAGTTAATATATACATAGTATGATATATATCATTAGTATACTTTTGATTACGCGGAGGAGGCAAAGGTCTTTGAGGGCGGAGTTTGCCACTTTTTAGTCACCCCGTCTTCTTCATTTATGAGCGCAAAATCTACAATTGTTTATTCGTATGCACGTCTATGTCATCTACTATACATCCAAGAGGGGGGGGGGGGGAGGGGAAGCATTCACAAGATGTGGAGATCTAAGTTTAGACAAAGTCTTTCTATCGGCTTTTTTCAAATATAAATCCGTCTATAAGTTCATCTTTGATGCCAACTTGTATGGCTTTTCTTTATCAGATAGTATGCCGCTATAGTATGCCGCTACTACCACTGAAATGGAGTTTAGAGAAGAGCTGACTCATTTATTTGTACAGTGCGGTTGATTACAGATTCTATCTACCATGCGAAATGTGCTTTCGTTGGTTTCATGGAAGATGCGTTGGTGTGAAAGAAGATACCTATAAAGAAATGGATGGGTGGACTTGTCGAGAGTGTCTTCAAGAGGCGAAAAAGGCGCGTCAACAGCAGGAACTCTATTGCGTGTGCCGAACTCCGTACAATGATACAGAGTAAGTTCCGTTCGATTTATTCATGATTTCTAACTCCATCCTCCTTTTCAGGTTTTACGTTGGCTGTGAAAGTTGCGAAGGATGGTTCCATCCACGCTGCGTGGGAATCACAAAAGAGTGAGTATAATTTCTGTGTATAGTACGCCGCTTTCTTGCAATACCTATATTTTCTCACGTTCATTCTCATAGCCTTTCTCTGGATAATCTTGAGATTGTCTTCTTATCAAAACATATCAGGTTGTCTTTAAAGGCGACCACATTTTTTATTCATTTCTATGCTTTCAATCCCTCCACTGCATCAACCATAGCCGTTGTCGGTGCGAGGCTGAGGTAAAACAAAAAAACATAAAATAAAATAAAATAAAAGTAAAAATAAAAACGCACAGCATTTTCACTATTGGTAACTTTTCGGTATAACATATCTTTCTTTAAGTGAGCATCATATATCTTGCCATCAGTGGCGTACCGAGGGGGGGGATTTTGAAAGTTACTTATATGGATTATAAAAATGTGCAAGTGACTTGTTTATTTCTGTAAATAATTAAAATAATTTTTAAAAATTTTAAAAAATTCAAATTAGCCTTGTAAAAAAATTTTTTTCAGGGGCGTGGCAAACGCCACGCCCCCTTTTTCCAGATTTTAGGGGTCGGGGATCCGCAAAAGTTTTGAGAAGCACCCCAAAAAAATTTTCGGAGTGTGTGGCTAACGCCACGCACCTTCTTTAGAAAAATTTTTTTGTCGCGCCTCCCCCCCCCCCCCCCCCCCGAGCCGAAATCCTGGGTACGCCACTGCTTGCCATTGCTTGCGTCCGAAAAAATCTTGAGTCACGAAGTAATCAATGCTTTTATCGCAGCTCTGAAAATATGGAAAAATTGTGCCTGGAAATGATCTTCCCAGATCTGGACTTACAATTAGCTTTTTCCTCTGGTCGTACCCACCTTTACATCCTACTTTGCTGTTCACTCTTTTGGTGTTCGGTAACCAATATTAACGCTACGCATCTCGCTAAAGTTGAAGGCAAAAAGAGTTTGTCAGTGTGAAAAGAGGCTCTCAGAAGTACGCATATGCTTTACGTCAGTTGGGAGGGCATCATATACCTCGTTTGTGGATGAAAACCGAAAAAAGTTTGGCCTAAACCCTATTTTTTTTTATTTCTCTAACCATAGGTGCAAGTATGCACACATTGCATTGCCTTTCTCATGTTTATATGACTAGAAACGTTTCTATACGATGGTTACCTTTTGGGCGTCCTTTTACCCCTGAATGAATTCAAAATATCTAAAAGTGGCGTACACGGCTTCTAACGTTATGTGCAAGTAACCTGTTACGTAAAACTAAAAGTATCATTTAAAAAACTATTCAAAAATTGAGTTAACTTCGTAAGAATTTTTGCGGGGACATGGCATCATCCACGCCCTTTTCCATGATTTGAGTTTTCAACTTCTGGAAATATTCAAAAAGCATTCCAAAGTTCTTTCGAGGACGGTGGGGCGGAATTTTTTTTTGCCGCCTCTCCTCTCCATTTCCTGGAGCGCCACTAATCGTTACATCATATTCTGCGAATATCGGCAAGCAATTGAGACGGTTTTTTAAATGAAGCTGCAGTCATGTGAACTCCACGAACTATTTTGGCTAACGATATTTGAAAGTTGATTTGAAAGGATTGGAGAATATGGATCTCATCAAATTCGTGAAGGAAGTTCCTTTTCGCTATCAGATGCTCGGTAGCGCTTTGGTATAGAAGCATGACTTCTCCGTACTTTCGCTTTTCAGGATAGTGGTAGAACGGTCTCCGCCTGAAAGTGTCCTCGTCAGATATTTTTGTCAGATTTTCTTCTCTAGACTAGTGATTCCTTCTGCAGAAGTAGCTTTTTTGTAATTCGCATAAAATGCATGTTCAAAGCACTTTCGGCCGTTGAAGTGTTTCCATATTTTTACCTATCGCGCTCATAATGTATGACTTAGGCTCGATTGCTGGTGTCTTGCAGTGTTTTAGATGCTAGCGGATAGTACGAAAGAAGAACAGTTGCTTTGAGAAGAAAATTAGCAAGAATATACTAGCATAACAGCTATCGGATTGAAACCGTTGCGTCTTCACTTTTGCAGCAGGGGCACTTAGATTGTTGTCTGGTTTATATTCTGAATTTGATTCATTGCAAATATTGTCTGTATCAGCAGCTGCTAGTTAGTAGGTAGCATTTCAATGTTTTGAAAATTTTTACATCTAATG
Source organism: Cylicocyclus nassatus (assembly GCA_958299035.1). Taxonomy (NCBI): domain Eukaryota; kingdom Metazoa; phylum Nematoda; class Chromadorea; order Rhabditida; family Strongylidae; genus Cylicocyclus; species Cylicocyclus nassatus. The sequence continues at coordinate 53,892,277 of CATQJL010000316.1, read as the reverse complement.
TTTTTGTACATTGTTGTGTTATTCTGCTGAAAACTTTTTGGCGATATCCTGTGAGTTATCATCGTCTAGAATACAGGGTGTCCCAAAAAAATGTATCAAATGTTCATCTTCAATAACTTCCATATAAGGAAAGCTTTCGCGGATCTTTGAGTGTCATACGGTAGAGCTGGGTTCAATTTAGTTTTACAGTGCAGAGCGAATCATCGATTCCTCTTAGTTACTGTAGGATTGGGTAGGAATTTTCGATCAATTTCAGGCTTTTGACAGGCGGGAACTGCTTCTAAAAATTCCAAAAAACCGAAGGACGTTAATCGAGATTTTCGGATATGCTGAATCTAACTATAAAGTTTTCCACTACCGTACTCCTCATCTTCCTACGGTATGCGCGCTGTGATGCTAAATTTTTGGCTTTTTTTCCAAAATTTGCTAAATCAACATTGTCCTGTCAATCGAAGTTCAGTTGGGCTTTGAAGACAAAATTTTGTAATTAGATTCAGCATCCCCGAAAACCTCAGTTTAACGTCCTTCGGTATTTTTGGAATTTTTTAGAAGCAGTTCTCGCCTGTCAAAAGCTTAGAATTAGTCGAAAATTCCTACCGTAATCCTACAGTAACTAAGAGAAATCGGTGATTCGTCTGCACTGTAAATCTGAGTTGAATCCAGCTCTACCGCATGACACTCAAAGATCCACGAAAGCTTTCCTTACAGGGAAGTTATTAAAGATCAAACGTTCGATACATTTTTTTGGGACACCCTGTATATGTTTTGCTTTGAAAATATCTTGTTAGACCGTTCACATAAGAGCATTCCTACTTTTGTATTTTGCATCTGACGAAATTTCAGGGAAGCTGAGGCCATGGATGAGTACGTCTGCCCGAACTGTGTTGAAGCTCAAACAGCGCAAGGTTACGAATCGGCGAGCAGCGCTGCCAGCAGCACACATGCCACTCTATGGTGAGTAATTCCCTGCTTTATATAGTTGAAATATGATTATCATTAGTTTCCTCTATTTGTTTTTGCAGTCGTGCTGATTATCCCCTTGTATGGCGTCTTCTCGAAACAATCGCTGAACACAGAATGTCGTGGCCATTCCGTCAACCTGTAGATCCCGAGGAGTTCCCAAACTATACCGAAGTCATCGAACATCCTATAGGTGAGTTTTTAAGCGTTTGTATGCATAAGCTTTTTTTCTTTTGGAAGTTTTGAAGGTTTTCATAGTTATTCTATCATCCACTTCAGATCTGTCTGTGATACAAAGACGGCTGGAAAATCTTGAGTATCAGCGTCTTAAAGATTTCACAAGAGACATGACTCAACTATTTGAAAATGCTAGGTTATTTTATCCAAGGGTGAGTTTTGTCTGGTATTGAGATACTTTTGCAAAGCTACTTTTTATAGGATAGCAATGTTTACCAATGCGCGGACACGTTGGAGAAAATCTTCGAGCACGCTTTGGTCGATATTCGCAACGAGATAGAAGCCCGAATTAGCGGAAGGAAGGTGCTGGCAGATTGTGACGTTTTACCCCAGACTTTGAGCAAGAATTAATTTGTGCAGGTATCCGAATCGCAGACTATCGACAGTTCTCTAGACATCGACACCGATCAGCTAATTGATGTGAACCTCGACGTGGATCCCACAATGTTCCTCCTTTGACCTCATTCTACCTCTTTTACTCACACTTATCAATGCATTTGTACGTTCTCGTTTGCTTTCGATTCGCTTTAGCTCATCACTTACCCTGTGCCTTTCCCTTGGCAGTGCGTTCACCGAGTCACTTACATACCTTTCATTTGTTCTAACATAATCCTAAGGATCTCGCGTACAAAATTAATATCTGTATTGTTATGTTACAATGTAACTCTTTGTGAATGGTAGAATAAAATTTTACTAATAGCACTAGTAAATGCATCCATACGATGATAAATGCATTAGCAATAAAAATGCTCTAAACAATCGCAAACTTCGACATATGTCTTGGCAGTCTGCCTCGGAGATACCCATTCTTCTCCTGAGTTTCACGGAAGCCATATCGCAATTCGACTTACTGTCAGCTACCATCGAAAAAACTACCTTTGCTGTACATATTGGGGCTCATCTCGTAAGCACATTTGATTGAATGACTGTGGTTGTGTAAGAGATTCCGCGGTCGACCCGGTACTTTGGTGTGATAGCACCCATTTGAAGATAAACTTAGGCTTCAGGATGAAGCAATGCAGTTCTTCGGTATAGTATGCGTGAACGATGGCTGCTGACGTGTAAGCTGAGATCGCTTCGAAGCGCTGAGGTTCGGGGTGTCGTGTCGATCCGACCAGTATAGAATGATTTCCTGCAAAAAAAAAGTCAATGTAAAAAGTGACTGCACTACAAGATAATGGATTAGAATATTGTAAGCATAGCTGTTTTCCCAAGAACATTAGATCTAATTTTTTGGGGGCGGGTTTCTATTATTTGCGCTTACGCATGGTATTTTTAATGCCGTCAGAGCTGTCCAAATTTGGCTAATGCGTCTCATGCTTACCGGCTAAACCATACTCGCATGAATTGCATGACACTGAAATGGTAATGTCGTCAGTTGTTAGCACATATCTCCATAAATAACTGGATTTTGCGGAATCTGTAAGCGTCATCGACATGGCGCTCATGGAACATATGGGCAATCATGCATAAATAGTAGTTTTTCTGAACGCATGCTGCCAAACTCAAAGAATCAGTTCAGCGTTGTGAGTTTTCTGAAATTTTCTTCTTTCAGAAACTTGTCATTTCTAAGCAGCTGTTTAGCTGGTCGTTGGTTCTTTCTATGGCAATAAATATTAGCCCAACCCATGAGCTGGATTTCAGTAGGGAACTGTTCGTAAACCTCACATTCATCTGTGAAGCATAGATTCCGAGTGGATGTTGCCTTTATGCTGGTCAATTTCTTGACGGGCTCTCAAAGAAGCTGTATTTGGAGAAGATTGAGGAGATAGTAACAATTCCATTCTTCCCATCCACTTGCTTCCTGTTAGCTGCTACGGAGGGTATATTGAAATTTTGACGGTAGGTGTTCTAGCAATTTTTCACATCCATTTGATCAGAACCGTCCACGATTCTGGCTTCCATGTTTTGGTTGTTCCGGGGCCGTCATAGGTCTCTGAGTCCGATTACGAAGTCGAAAATTTGCGAAATTCCCGATTTCCATCCCGAAGAAAAGAGGGAACGGTGATTGGATGGACGCGCACGGATGGGCGGGCATTACTGAAGGGGGCGGTGCCAACTGGGGATGCTCATGTCTCTTCGTTATTCCGAAGCGATTTTCTCGCTTCCGAAGGACATTTTGAGCCGCGACTTCGGCATTGGCTTGATAGGGGGTCCTACTATCGCAAGCTGTCTAAAGCTTAAGATCCCTAACTGAGGGTGGGCGGTGCCTATTAGCGCTCTATCTGCAGGAACGCATTATGCCACAAAGTTCATTTCATTATGAGAAAAGGCTCATCATGAACCGAGAGTACGAGCTAGGAAAGAAGGTCTATAGAGCCAGTTGACGAAGTTATATCCGTTTAAGCTGTGCCCTTTTCACATTTGTGAGCTATGTAATGGTAAGTAAGTATAAGTCAGTCTGTGACAATTTCACAAAAGACGATTTCCATGTGTTGCTTTGGAAGACTTATGCACTCTGACTGCTAATTTTCGCTCATTCCTCAGATCTAATGATTCTACTGAGTTTTGATTATACTAGGAGTGGAACATTTTTTGTAGCTCCTTTATGCATGTTATGCGTAGACGGAAGAAGAAGCGATGAGGCCATCCGTTCGGTATATTTGCGGACATTCTTGCCTTCGATTTGTTTTTCGTAATTGTAACATATTGAAGTATGTGAATGGAAGTCGTTGGTAACACTTTCTTCAACTGTAGGTCAAAACTTCCTTGAACGCAGCTTGAGATCACACGATAATCTTTCAAAAGACTTGGTCATGGATTGGGTACTTACAGTTAAATTGACTTTGCTAATGGTGCAGTTAAATGCAAGCCCCTCAAGGGAAAGATGCATGTATACAATCTTTTGCCCTTCTTCCTCGTGTTCAGTGCAATACAGGGCTAGGCACAGCTGGCACTGGGTCAAACTGGATAGCGTTTTTTTTTTGACGAAAAGCAAAGAGGTATCGTTTTCGTGGCCGAGACACAAATTATTTTTTGTCGTTTTTTTTAGGATATTCACTTCTAAGGTTTAGAGTCAAGGGGGACTTTGTACGGAATTTTCAAGATCAAAGGGACTGCGCTTTGAAATGTCTCTGGTGCCAGCTCGTGCCGAGCCCTCGTACTAGCTAGTAGCTATTTTGAACAAAGTTGTAATTATGAGTCTCACCTGGTCAGATGGGCAGCTTGTAGTGAAGGCCTTCAGTTCGTACCCACGCTTCATGTACGACCACAACGAGCGGTAATCAGGCGGTATGTCAAAGTCTTTCAAAGCCTAAAACTGGGAGTATGAATCTGTAGAAAAGGAGAGCGTAACTTGATACCTTGGCAGCGATTCTAATTGAGTGCAGTCGAGGGAGAACGACACAGTCGATTTGTGCGAGTTCGTTGCCGGCAAGAAATCGGGTCCGGACTGAGGAAAGGTGCTGATCAATTCGTTGCAGCTCGCCGAGAAGCGCCTGACCAAAATAAGATTAGCCAAATCTAGAGCTAAGTGGGTGCTCAGACTACCGTAGGCTCTTTCTTGATGTCCTTAATATAGAACGCGAAGATACGGAAGAGATCCGAGGTGGCATCTTCTGCCTCCGACGACGCACTGCCACGAGGTTGTCCATACTTGTCCAATTGTTCCATAATCTCGTCTTCCACAGAAAATGCTGTGTCGTCGGATATTTGCAGAGCCGGAGATCGCCGTAGTCCCAGCTACAATTACACAAAACATCAAAACGCTTTATGGCTAATTAAGCAGTGTAGAGAGCCATCAAACTGCTTAGTGTGTTATGCATTAAGCCTCTGCCGCCAACCTCTTTGAACTCTGGCGGTGGACGAGCTTCGTTCACAGTCTTTACATCGAATTTGAGGCTAGGATCGTGTTCGGACTTCCACACCATCAGCATGAATAGACTGTGAGCGGCTGGGTCTCCACCGCATTTCACACCATCGGATCCAGCACGTAGCCAGAGAGTCAGGCGAGACATCCTGAGCCTGATATAAGCTATCCTAACTAGGGTATAAATAAATCATTTGCATGGAGAGCGCGGGGAGGAGTGAAAATGAACATGAGAGCCAAAAGCACGCAAATCATTTTCTTAAAAAGCAGGATTCCCAATAAGCTCCTTTAAGACGATTCATCATTGACACCCACGAAGTGCTCAAGCATCTAGCATCTGCCTCGTAATCGGATGTGCAAAGATGTATCGAGGAAAATAATATTTTTATAAATGTAGAGTAAAACGAAGATTATTTCCTCAGAGCTCGATCTAAATGCTAAAAGGAACACAGTGGAGTTGGATAAAAACTTTAAAAATCCGTAAAGGTAAAAGAAAAGTTGTGAGGATTTTTTGGATGCCCGTAGAACAAACTTGGTCATGAATCAAACTTTGTACATACGCACCAAATTTGAAGATAAAATCTTCAGGGTTTTTGGATTCTATCACTTTGTTGTAACAAAAACGACTTTTCTAAGTGATATAGATGAAAGCTTGATAACTATAATTATTTTAGTGATAGGAATAACTGTTTCATTAGCAAGATCAGGACAAAATGAAAAATGTAATCAAATTTTTTCAAAAGCTTTAGTGAGTCACTGCACAAGGTAAAATCTTAACGCGCTCATAATCTCCTTGCGAATCTATCTCACCTACAAATTTGACCAGTAATTAATTTAGAAGCGAGAGAATTTTATGGGAATCACTTCCAGAGAATGAGACAAAGATGGCTTTGTTTGAGAGGAAGAGCAGCTGCCTTCTGAGATGCTGCATCTGTGCATATAGCTACAAAATAATTTGCTTAACCAGAACCACATGATACAACCACTGGTTTCATACACACTATATAGGTTTTGCTTATCAAAGCACACAAACTTTTATCAAAGCTTGAAGAATAGATGCGAAATCTGAGCATTTGCGAGGTAATTTGTGGGCCAGTGTAATAGAAATAAATGAAGAATTATGGTACAGCGAAGGGATGTTGAATATTGCCAATTAAAAATCAGTGCGTCAGTAGATCAACGATGCATATCCTACCCACTTCAATTTTGGATGAATCAATTTAGCAAAACGACTCTACTCTCTATCGGGCGCAGGAGTGTATCTCTTACAAGTGCTTCGTTTCAAATATTTCGAGAATGCGATTCTTGCTCGAATTTAGTGAAGAAAAGGAATTTTTGATTACAATCAATGAGCTGTGCAAAAATGCTTCTTGATTTCTGTATTTAAAATTGAAAAAAATTTGTGGAGACATCAAGAGCAAGAGAGAGAAAATTCTGAAAATGAATATACATGAAAAAATGTACTACATGTCGATCCAACGGACAAGCTAATACATCATCAATCCTGGATTATCTCGAGCGTTGTGCCCAAACTAAGTACTAAAAAGTACCAGCGGATCAAAAGGATAGAAGATATTAGGAGTAGCTTCAAAAACTTTTTAAGCCTAACAATAACTCAACTACTGAACAAAAGTGAAGAGCACACTGATGCGAGCGTTGTATGACCAGCTGTACTCAAGCGATAATCCGTAAGTAAACATGTGGAGGATTACAACCTAAGAACTGCTTCTAGACTATCTTTACAGCCACAGAAAATTATTTATTTACTGGTTGGCATACCCGGCTCCGCCCAGCCCTGTCAATAAAAACAGTTATTATATTCGTAATCAGCGTGATCACTTACCCCCTGCGCCAACTCTCAGCCCCGTAACGCTAGCCTTCGACACGTTCCCCGTCCCGAAGTATATGTGTGCAGAATTTGGTTAGGATCGGTTTAGAAATGGAAATTTCTATTCCGCACATACGTACGTACAGAGAGACAAACAGACACTCAGCTTTTATGAGGTACTTAACTAATACAATTGATTTAATTACTTCAGTTACCATGGAAAAACATTTCAAAGAAGGTCCTAATGAGTCCTCTTTGCCTTTTGCATGAAGCTTCACAAAAATGATGAACGGGCTATTGCGATTGGGTAAATTCCAAAGAGGGCTTATCGTGCATAATAAGAAACGCAATCTTTATGAGAGGAGCACAAGACATTCGTTATGATCCTGATAAGGTTTGCAGCTAAAATTCAAGAATATTGAATTACACCAAAAATCGGAATGGGATCAACGATTTCTCAGATCCTCATCTGTAGACTAGAACAGTGTGGTTTTTTCGCTTTATCCAACATATCTCAAAAAAAGACGCTAAAGTAGGCGCACTACTTTGCTTTTTTTAAATGACCATGTATTAGTTTATGCAAAGTTTCCCGGACTACTGCAACTGTATAAATACATTGTCTCAGGATATTGAAACATGACAGAATTGGACCAATATTCGTCCATAATTGGAGTAAAAAAGAGAAGTCTACATGGTTTGGGTGAAATGAGTAAAAAGAAAAAATTTAAACACCCTCTTTGCAGAACAAATTGAAAAATTTGAGAAAAGTTATGATGAAACAATGTATTGATTTTGTAATATGTGGGATTTGTGCGCATGTGGGTCGCAAAAACAAGTGAAGCTAAATAAACGGTTGTTTCAACGAAACATATCATCTGTCATTAGAAAAGAGAGTGTATGAGACGGACTGGCATAGTACAGAAGTGCAGAATAAAATAAATAATGCAGTTCAGTTGCCTGAAAACTAACCAATGAACATTGTGACACAGTTGGCGAAAAACAGATTACACTGCGGTCGATTCTGACCAGTCAAAATAAACACACACATATGATCGCAGATAAGCAAACACTACATATCACAAAGAATCTCTGGATGATGACTGGGCTTTGGCAAAGCAGAAACATACGAGATGGAACGGATCGGAGCTGCTCAAATGCATTAAAATGCTGTTGCTTCTCGGAGCCCCATCGCTCGAGAGATCGCGTATCGCTTGACATTCGAGAAATAGTACTCGGGGCTGACGCTAGAAATTACTTGACGTTATCCGAAAGTTGTGAAAAATTCTTTGTTCGTTTTGAGAATTACATTTTGCAGCGTAATTTTTCGTTGGTCTATGTAAGAAGTTTTTTTCGAATCTGTAAATCAAATTTTTTCAGATCACTAATTCCCATCAACTTCGAAGCTTTTTTCCGAGTGCACACCAAAACAGACGTTTACATTATGAAAAATCTTCCGTGCTCTCATTATTGCCAATTTTCTGCCGTCAAGAAAAAAAATTGTGAAATACAACGAAATGATTTTTGCCGAATTGATCACGATTCGTAAATGATGCATGTGCTGGTTCCAAAAATTTCAATTTTCCCACAAACAAAACTTATTCTCTCTGCCTAAAAAAAGGCGAAAAAAGATAAGGTCTTGGATGCTTGAAATGGTTGAATACAACTAATCAACAAAATCTTGCTGATGGAGCTTCAGAGCTACATTCTGCTCGAGATGACGGCCTAGCTGATTTCTCATTAATATCATTTTTGATATCTATGAAGCTCTAAGCAAATTGGAAAGTCGCGCATAGCATTTAAACTTATAAATGTATAGTTAACTGTTATACAAAATTTATAAAATTTTGATTTTTTACTTGATATTAAGTCTTCCTTTCTTACTGAGGAGTTCCGCGAAAGACTAGAAATCAAGTGATACTTCGTCTAAGGGAGGAACGAAATGGAATGGAGAAGTAACACAAATAACTTTCTTTTTTATTATAGCTAAAAGGTGCCACCTGTGACGGATTTACACACTTTACAGAATGTTGTTAATTTATTTACATCTCAGAGTGCTATTTACTTGTTACAATTTCAAATCTGTGTGAGCGCCGAGAATTTTCTTCAGATCCCTTTCTTCAGAAGATTTATCCAACCCTGCAAAAGCTTGCCAACGAAGATACTCATGTGAATATAAATCTCCGAATTCGGTTCATCCTCATTTTCGCACCTAGAGTTTCTAGAAAAAATCTACTTTAATAACCACCAAAACCGGGTAGATTGTAGTTCTTTCTTTCCAAGAAAATCTGGTTTCAAAACAAGCCTACTGCGCAATCTAACCGCTGTTGACATAAAGTGACAAAGCAGAGACAGCTTCATCTAAGCTTCTGCAAAACGAGACATCAAAAGAATGAGGGGAAATTGTCATACCAATGCTGTTGGGGAAATTGGTACTCGTAGAAAATTGCATTACCCGGAAGTGGACTGCAATGTTGCATGAAATTGGAAGCAATTTGTTTCAGATGTGAGGGTGGATGAAAAATGGAAGATGCCAAAGAAGCATTCGAGATCACAGCAACCAAGTGTGCTGCTACAGTATCTATCAGAGCGGTGCAAAAATATCGCGTGTTTCGCAAAGTTTTGATTTGAAGAGCTAAACTTTATCAAAAGTCCATAATTTTGCATTTATCAATAACCATCAAATGCAGCAAATTTCAAGCAAACATAGCACACACTTATTGGCATAAATCACACACACACGGGCAAGAACCTGGTTGAAGAGCAAAAACGTTTCTTTAACCTCATTTTTTAGAATTCGTAATTCCATTCGAAATTCGTTAATTTGTTTGATGATTGGCTTACCTTGTAACCACGAGCGATTAGTAAAATTATGGATGAAAAGGTCTTGGAAGGAAGAGACCAAAAAAATGAAAGATAATATTTCAAAATGTTGGTTTGAGCCTTTCTGTACTAGGCCCAAAAGTCTCAGTAAAATTTTCCGACTGTTTATGCGCTGAAGCCGAATCTTTCTTGCAAGAAGTGTTATTAAGATGTGCTACATTCATGCTTACAGAAAGAAATGAGAGGATTTTTGGCAAATGCCATCTCCAGAAGTGTTTTTGAGCCATGGCATGACCGCAATATCTATACGTCTATGAGCGTCGATTTCTCATTCTGGATAATTTCAGAAATTATGACCAACTAAGCAGGATAAAGATTTTATTTTTTAACGATTTATTCGCCCTTGAATTTTACCCAGAAAAGCGAATGCTATAAAATTTTGTTTGATTAGTGCTTAAAAGAATTCTGACGGATGTTGGAAGCACTACAGTCAAAAGGAGCAAGAAAGCTTTCAGAGGGTATGCGATCTGTTTGGAGAAAACATTTGCAGGAAGAAATGGTCCGGAAAAAAGAGCCTAGAAAAAAGCCATGCGTTTTGCATCAATTATTACATTCTGGAAAACCAGAACATGCTAGAGAATTTCGAACCTATCGAGAGGACTGGAGATGCTCACAAATGATGAGATTCCAAATTATGAGACAAACCAAAGTTAAGCCGAAAAAGCAGATTCCACACAATCAAAGCTTTGCATTAACATCCGGCAAATGAAACAGGAGCATTGTGGGATAATGGCGGAGCTGACCGGAGAGCACTTCAAGCGGACTCTCATTCACAGAGACTTATACCCGGTAAATATGGTTACGCAGATTGAGAACTGGTTTGCCGCATATGCTTCACGAAATCCAAAAAAGCCGGGCATGTCGATAAATGCTGGCTCCAGGACAGAAGAGGGAAAATTAAGCAGTGCTTGAGCAGAGTTGGCGACGAGTGCGTGGGAGCTTTTGATTCGAAAGCTGCTCGAGTCAGCTGATATGCGCCGGAACCGGAGAGAAATGAGGCCCCTGTAATCAATAAGCCGGCTGTAAACCAGAGCCAAAAGGCGGAATGAGGGTGAGCCAGCGCATGATGCAAGAAAAACCATCGGAATAGTGCATAACTAGTTGAGGTAATGAGCTCAACTAGTATGGCGTATTCTGGGCCCCATGGGTAGTGCAGAAGAAGAAGCCACCTGCTCCTTGGAATAACGACAGGCTTGTCAACTGAGCTAGGTGCAGATGCGCTCGTGGCCATTATTGAAGGCAATATAGAACGCCAAATGGGCAATGATGTGGGAGGCCAACGTGCCTAGCCTAGCAACATGCCATCGGAGGTTTTTCCAAAAAAAAAAGGATTCTCATAAGTAATTGATAATGAGCACGCAGTCACGTTGGATATGATCAAGCATTATAAGCCTTATCTACAGTAATCTAAATTATAAGCCTTACCTACAGTAATCTATTGTCCACAAACTTACTTAGATTTCTCAGCCGGCAGTTAATTTATTTGCTATCGAACGAGGCCATTTTCCGCCTTGTAAAATCAGCCACCGGCGTGTCGCTTTGCCCGTATAGTTTGTTATTCAAAGTCTACACTTGGCATACAGTGGATTACCGTAGGTTACAAGGCTTACGAGGCGTAAGTCCAAAACAACGATTTTTAAGACAACTTGATTTGGTTTGTCATTCTAAATATATCCACCCATTGTGGAGATTCAACGTGAAAATCTCTCAGAAAATTCTACCTTTGCGGTTGTACGTTCAGGTCTTTTAGGCAAATGGAATTCAAATCTACATAATCGCCCGCGTCAGGTATGCTCAACTCATGCCAATTTACCGAGATCGCAACGTTTGAAAACATTTGGGCTTTTCTATATTTGCTCTTGCCATGTTAAATGAAGCTTGGCTATTCTCAAACATATGCCAGAATTCCCTGGAATTATCGTAAACAGGCAAACTTGGGTTTTAGCATGTGTTGCTTTGACTTACTAACAACTAAAATTGTAAATGTTCGAGTATGCTCCAGTGGCAGCAATCAGATCATAGGGTCTGCGACTGTTCGTCATTTTCATCATAATGACAGACTGAGACTCAATATCGAAGATGCTGATTTTAGAAACTGGAGATGCAGGCAAACCGGTAATATAGAGTTGTTTCAAAACTAGCTACGCACGGTTCAAAATGCACCGTAAAGGGCTGGTTTAGCTAACGGTTAGAATTACTGTACACTAACACCAGTCGCTTTTTGTTACCTTAGGATTCGATAGGACTTCCGAACTAGTCCACTCTATGTACTATAAACCTATTCTCATAAAAGGTTCCGATTTAGCTGAAAGGTCTGTCAGCGAGGAAATTACAGTTGCTAATATTGCTAATTTCACATGAAGTGCACTTGAGCGTAGTTTCGTGTTTGATATATGCAGTAGGTTCGGTGGGAAGATAAGTTTGTAGGATTGTTTAGGAGAATTTAGCTTCATTACACCTGCAGTATTTATTAGGTTGGCACATAAGTTTTGCAACTTTTCCCGTAATTTTTTTCCTATTTTATGTAGCAATCTTATTTTGGGGCATCATGTAGAACGTGATGTAAGCTGCAGGTCTGCTCAAACCGTTTGATTTTTGATAACGTAGTACAAAAAATCTAAGCATTTTTCGAAAACTGCTGAAAATTGAGGTTTCACGGTTTTTTGGCAAACGTGAAGCCCTACGAAACCTGAATTGAACATATCAAGAAGCATTTATAGGCAGCAGGTAGCTAAAAGTGGACAGATTGAAATCTGTAAAAAAGAAATGAAAGTTCAAACACAAATCAAGGTGGGGCGCTTTTGGGAAGTTGAACAAGTCAAATGCGTCAAGTTTTGAAGGCAATGTGAATAACTAAGCTGCGAAAAGTCAGAATTCGCTATAACTTTGCACTATAGGGTAATCCTATGCGGTAAACACGAATATCATATTCATTCGTCGCTAAAATGAAATTCATCTTTTGATCTCACGAACGAAGCCTTTTCATGCGAAACGGATCTCATTTTTGTGATCAGCATGTAAAATAAGCCCTACAGGCCAAGTTTCAGCAAAATCTGATGCATTCTAGAATTTTTCCCATAGTACCGTAAACCTACCGTAATACTCACATATGGTAAAATTCGGCAAAAATGTGTGCATTAGAAGGTTACATCATCTCTATATATTTAAAGCAGAAAATCTGTATGTTTGTGCACATTGTGCAGGGTGTGCAGGGTGTGCAGGTTGTGCAGGGTGTGCAGGGTGTGCAGGATGTGCAGGTTGTGCAGGGTGTGCAGGTTGTGCAGGGTGTGCAGGGTGTGCAGGGTGTGCAGGTTGTGCAGGGTGTGCAGGGTGTGCAGGTTGTGCAGGGTGTGGAGGTTGTGCAGGGTGTGCAGGGTGTTCACGGTGTGTAGGGTGTGCAGGGTGAGGAGGGGGTAAGTGAGCATGCTGATTCGAATACATTATTGACAGGACCGGGCGGAGCCGGGTTTGCCAGCTTGTATCTTATATATAAAGCTGAATGTGTGTCTGTCTTTCTGTATGTCTGTCTGTCTGTACGTATGTGCGGAATAGAAATTTTTATTTCTGAACCGATCGGGACCAAACTTGGCACACATATACTTCGGGGCAGGGAGCGTGTCATAGGCTACTTTTCGTTATCGATCGATATCGATTTTACCCCGTGGGGGTGATCAGCATGTTCGATTACCCCCCTGTGCAAAATCCCAGCCCCGTAGCTCAAAATTTGCAAAAAATCGGTGAAATCGACATCGATCGATAACGAACAGTGGACTATGACACGCTCCCTGCCCCGAAGTGTATGTGTGCAAAGTTTGGCCCCGGGCGGAGCCGGGTTTGCCATCTAGTTCCTTATATTGCCAAAAAAATGAATGCGCTACGTTCAAATAGGCAAAAGTTATATAAAAAGTTGCATTACTTATGTGCCAACCTAATATTTCAAAAAAGCACAACGAAAGGACCTTCCAAGCAAGTTTATTGCTTTTCAATAAAATCGGAAATACCGTCTAGATTACGATTACATGTAGATTGCTGGACCCTAGCGTAATCTGCGTAAACGAACAGTGTCCTTGTATTCCCCCACAATGGTCGGTCGCCTCATCGTGGCGTGGGGGTGACACTGGGTGTCGAACTGCGATGCACAGCCGAGTGTATACTCTGGTAGGGCCTCCCAAGCTGTGAAGGAGTTCGACGTTTCCGGTTTCGGCCGGATGCCTAGCTAAGAACTGGCCGCGCCAGATTCTCCGCCGTCTGGCTTCTTCTGGTCGCTAGGCGGTCCCTCCCCGCTCCAAGCCCGGGGTCAGCGATCACCCCGTGGAAATCAAGAGTAGGCCTAGTAAGCCACCTCTTGTAGGGGAACAAATTTTATTACTCAGACAGCAAGAAGATTTAGAAAAAACCCTGTACATCGGATCCCGCCTACGGCGCCGGGTGGTAGCAAGAACGATGTCAGGGTACTCAGGGCGCCTTTCGGATTGGACAAAAACGACACGTCTGCCCGGACGACACGCCATGGAGACTGCCTCGTGCTCTGCACTTACAACGCCAGGACAGTCTCCACAAACGCCGACCTCCACGCTCTTCTCGACGCTGCAGAGCACATCAACTACCACATCATTGCTCTGCAGGAAACGAAGTCCAGGAAGAAGGACGTGCGACAGATGAGTGATGGGACCCTCATCATTCGTGGTGAAAAGGTTCCATCACGAAACGTGGGAGGCGTCGGCTTTGTCGTCCACCCATCTATCGTCCATCTTGTCGATTCGCACGAGATCCTATCACCTCGACTAGGCATCCTACGACTACGACCTCCACATCAGAAGACCATCAGCATCATCAACTGCTATTCTCCAACATCAGCAGCTGACGAATCAGAACTAGATGCTTTCTACGAAGATGTGGAGGAGGTCGTCCGCAACGAGAAGTTCTTTTACAAGTTTGTTGTGGGTGACTTCAACGCGAAAATCGGGATGCCACTGGAAAGGGAATATAGGATCGGGAGGTTTGGATATGGGCTCCGGAACGAAAACGGCAACCGTCTTGTTGGGCTTCTCTCCGCCGCACGACTTTTCCATGGAAATTCCATCTTTATGAAGAAGGAACATCGCCAATGGACATGGGAATCGCCCAACGGAACGACCCACGCGGAGATCGACCACATTCTCACCAACCGAAGGTGGAGCTTACTCGATGTCTCTGTAGTTCCATCCTTCTGTAGTGGCTCCGATCACCGCCTCCTTCGAGCGAAGATACGACTCAGCCGAAGGTTGGAAAAGAAAGTCTGTCATAGTGCCGCGAGAAGGAAGGAAGTCGTTTATGACGGTAACAGGCTGGAAGAGCTCATATCAAGTTGTGACTGGCCCATCGAGGAGGACCCAACGTACGACTACGACCGGCTTCTGAAAGGATTGCGAGCCTGCGGAGAATGCGCCTCAGTGACTTCTGAGAAGAACTCGGACCGCATCTCGAAGACCACCAAGGAATTGCTCGAAAGAAGAAGATCATTGAGGCAGGATCCGAATGCAACTCATCTCGAGCGACTGATTGCCAACACCAGTTGCAGAACAGCTTTGCAAGAGGATCTCAGGAAGTACAGGCAAGCCAAGATACTGGAAGCAGCAGAAAGAAGACGAAGTCTCAAGAAGTGCCGAAGGGACCTCTGCGAATATCACGTACCGCTGGCTGCACTACTGAACGAAGACGGGACTCCGACTTCTTCCCGATACAAGATGGAATCTATCGCGAAGAATTTCTACACCAACCTCTTCCGCTCATCAACACCCGTGCAGATGCCCGTTGTTCCCACTGGAGAAGTACCACCACGAATTCTACCTGCTGAAGTGCGTATCGCGATACAGACCATGAAGACGTCCACGGCTCCAGGACCAGATCATCTTTCCGTCGAACTTCTGCGAGCCGGAGGACACCGTCTACACGAGATTCTAGCGTCGCATTTGACATCTTACCTTCAGAAGGAGAAGATTCCCGACCAGTGGAGAACGTCAAGAACCGTCCTTCTCTTCAAGAAGGGTGAACGGGAGGATCTTCGGAACTATCGTCCAATATGCTTGCTGAGTGTGCTGTACAAGCTTTTCACGAAGATTATCCTCGCTCGCATATCAAGGACACTGGATGAAGCCCAACCCCAAGAACAAGCTGGATTTCGCAAAGGATTCAGCTGCATGGACCACATCCAGACCGTTTCGAGGGTCATAGAAGTCTGCCGGGAGTACCGACTGCCTCTCGTCCTAACCTTTGTCGACTACGAGAAAGCCTTCGACAGCGTCGAAACCAACGCCATCCTGTCTGCGCTAGTCGATCAAGGAGTGGACCCAGCTTACGTGAGGACGTTAGCCGACTGCTACAAGGACTGTACAACGACGATGCAGCTATTCCATCGCCCCCTGACCATACCAATCGGGAAGGGGGTCCGACAAGGCGACACAATCTCGCCGAAGCTGTTCACCGCGGCCTTGCAGTGGGTGATGAAGTCACTGGACTGGGACGAGAGAGGCATACGAGTTGATGGGAGATTCTTGTCCAACCTTCGTTTTGCAGACGACATCGTTCTCTTCTCGAGCAGTATCACCGAAGCAGAGACGATGCTGAAGGAACTAAACGAAGTAGGGAAGAAGATCGGACTGCGAATAAATCGGAAGAAGACTCAGTTCATGAAGAACGCCCTTTGCGAAGATGCAGAAATGGAATTGGAAGGCACCCCGATTATGGAGACGTCTTCCTACGTGTATCTCGGACGTTCGATGAACATGGAGAACGACTTGAGGGAAGAACTCAACAGGAGAAGAAGAGCAGCCTGGGCCGCCTTCGGGCCCCTGAAGGAAGCCACCGACCAACTGACGGACCCGGAGCTTCGTGCCCACCTGTTTGACTCAACCGTTCTCCCGGCGCTCTGTTACGCAGCTGAGACTTGGGCCGACACTGTAGCCACGTCGAAAGCTCTACGGACCACCCACAGAGCGCTCGAGCGCAGTCTTCTGAAGATGACCCGACGCAAGCAACATCTAGTCGGACTTCGCAGCACGGATATGAGAAGAATGTCCCGTCTTCGTGACCCAGCGGAATACGTCGCGAAAGCCAAACACCGATGGGCCGGTCACATAATGAGAAGAACAGACGACAGATGGACACTAAGAACATCGGAGTGGATTCCTCGCGAAGCCAAACGTCCCCGAAGAAGACCTCCAACGAGATGGGCAGACGTGTTCGTGGAACGGATGGACCAGCTGAGAAATCAGCTGGATACGATTTTTGCACCTGGAACTCGTGGACGCAGCCACCGACGTCAGCCAAGAAGATCGTGGATGTCAGAAGCGAGGGACAGGGAAAAATGGAAACTTCTGAGCTGGGGCCCGCACGTCACGTGAAGCCGGGCCATCTAAGTATCTAAGTAAGTAAGTCCTTGTATTTTGTTGTAAGACTAATTCAATTCCAGCCCCTGCACAGAGTACCCGAAATATGAGTAAAACTGACAAGGGAATAGTACTCGTACTCGGTGTCCGTGGTTGGTGAGATGTATACCATTACACTTTCGCCTTGGAGCGCTGGTTCCTAATCTGACTTCCCTATTTGCTAATCGTTTCTCTGAAAAAAGTTATGTAAGATTTTTGCGCCAAAAGAAATATGGTCGGAAAAACCGCCGCTACAATGTGTGTAGTGCGATAGAGCCTCACTAGTTAATGTAGGTTAAGATTCGAGTCCTTTTGTGTTTTTCAGTTTTGCATTGCCTCAATCAAGCTTCTTTCTGAAAGTTAAGCATCCTCGACCGTATTCCTCTTGGGCGATTGATGCAAAAATCTTTCATAACTTTTTTCAGTGAAGCGATTAGCAGAAAGTCAGATTCAGAATCAGCGTTTTGAAACGAGTGTGTTGGTATACGGGACACCGAATATCGTTTCCTTGTGAGGCACAAGAAATATTCAAGATCAGTTATGCAGTATTTTTGGGATGTTCTCATAAGGTTTGTATTGAGGAGTACGTTTATGTGGCTCTCCAAATATTTACCTATTTATTCAAATAGACATGGTATGCGCTGCAGAAAAAGAACAAGCAGAAAGGAACAGTGCATGCAAGGCTATGAACTCAAAGCATACCCCATAAAGATTTCCACAATGACTATAGTGTTTACAGGTCACTTCCTCAAATCACTTTAACAGCTGATGTATGTTACTAAACCCATCTCAAGTCTTTAGCTTGACTTTAGCCACTTCGAGTGTTGCTTCTATGCTCGTTTACTTGATATACAACACTGACTCTCTGGAACGGATACCGAGGCGAATAGGCCAAACGATGCGTGCCTAAGAGGCATCATTCCTATAATTCACACTCAAATTTCATCTATATTCACGATGCCTGAACTGTCGCGACGCGACAACTCCTTTTGAGTTTTTGAAAATACGAAACCGGTTGAGGGCGTTAACAAATTACCTTGAACCTACGATCTGACTGAAAGCTAGGGCAAGGCAACACACCTGGTGCAGATACGTCGTCAATTCACCCTATTTGCCAAAATGGTCTCATAACCCGAGCTCAGCGAAATTCGCGTCGCTTCGCTATACTTGGTTCAGAGTAGAGATGGAAGGGCACCGTTTCACTCAACTCCGCGAAAAGCATCTTCCGTTAGGCCCCGGACAGACTTCACGCGATTTGATCGTCGCGACTCAATCGCCAACATTTCCATTCATTTTCATTTCACATTCAAAAAAAGTATCACAACCGAAACGCAAGTTGATGGTATGGAATGATGTTGTAACAGTTGTCTCGTCGCGATTCAGTCGCGACGATCAAATCGCGTGAAGTCTGTCCGGGGCCTTACATAGATTTGTCCATTTAGATTTAGAAGTAGCACGAAGGTAGTCAGGCACAGTGCTCGGCACACGTGGCTTGTAAGCAAGCTGGGTCTAATTTTTGGCACAAAAAGCAAAGGGGATATCGTTTTTGTGGGCGAAAAACATAAAAATTCCAACTTTTTTAGTCGACGTTTCTTTTTTTCAAAGGTTTTTACGTATAGGGATTAGCGTTAAAGGGAACTTCGTAAAATTTTGCGAAAGCCAAAGGGGAAATCGTTTTCCGCGTTCTCGGAAAGCCACCTCGTAACGAGCCCTGGTCAGGCAACACGAATAGACTTCTGCTACGAACTGTAGGTTCTGTGTGCTGATTCATTGCTCATTGACAATGGCTAACCTACCGTAGGCAACAATCTATGAAATGTGACTGCCTATCGTATTCGACCAGCACTTCTATGTATATATATCAAAAGATGTCCCTCGCCGAGCTGAATCGAACGACGCCCCACTTCGAAGCGGGATATGGCTGTTCCGGTGGATATCGGTGCCTTTTCCGACAAATTGAGCGGTATCTACATCTGACTGCTAAATAGTGCTCTTTCCTGTAGTTACTTCAAGAAATTAAGGTATCTGGACGTGCTGCGATATCTTCGGATCTTGCATTTTGCAACAAGATTCTTAATTGACATATATTGTTGGAGTCTTTCTCTACTGCTCTACATTTTGGGCTAGATAGATTAGTGCTACCTAAGTCATTCTGGGTGGGCCATAACTATTTGCTATCTGTTTCTCTAGTGTATCACAGTCACAAACTTCATTACTTCTTGATGGCACAACATGGTGGCCTGTCGAACGCACGGGAGAAGGTGATGGGATTTTTGCAGAAGGATGGAACTATCGACGCAGCAGATCTCAAAGGTAGGTGACAATCTGCTTAAATCGAATGGACCTTTGATTTTTCGCGTAGCAGGTTTTCAAGAGACGAAGAATCATCAAAAATCTCTAACGTTCTAAGGGCAGTGAACAGGCTATGTGGAGGAGGACCGGAAAGCTAGCAAAATCATAAAACAAATGACGAGGAAATGGTGAATCTTGCATTATATCTGCGTAGTTTTGAACTAGTTAAGTGCTTCACTTCAGCTTGAATGACCAGACATATAGTTATTTGCCGGGTCGCACTTCGCTTTAACGATGGAACATGTAAAATCGTTCTGAAAGCAGCGATATCTAGTGCATTTTTCCGAAATGACAAAATAAGTCACATCTACATATGGAAGCTGGAAAGGCTGATTGAAACACACGAACTTATAACTTAACACATTGATATTTCACTAAATCTGAAGGTAAGATGTATACGAACATAATTTTTTTTATTCAGAAGTACATGTCATTTCACATCTCAAAAAAATTTGAGCATTGTTCCACCTCAAGTCTTCTGGAGAAAATTCTTGGGAAAAGTTGACATAATGTAAACTATTAGGCCCCGGGCATACCTCACGCGATTTCAGTCGCGACTCGATTGACAATACAGTTTCTTACAAATCGTCGCAAACTTATTTGAGCACACTGAAAATAGCACATTTTATCGACTCACAAAAGTTGAATACACCAAGCATTCAAGGTCTACGAGTGTTGGGTTCGAAAGGATTTGACAATTGGCCAAATCGTGTGAAGACCGAAATCGCGAGTCCCAGGGCCTCAAGCGTATATTCTGCTTGAAAACATACTATAATTACAGAGTATACACACACCTATTGGTTCGATGCCCTAAACCTAATCAGAAAGTTGTCCATCCAAGTGGTCAAATTTGTACATTGAAGATGCACTTTCGTTGCTCCGAAATGCTTCTGTTTTTATGTAGTTTGGTTACAGTGCTAGGACACGCCAGTGAGCAAGCATATGATCGGTAGCAGACCAGCGTCAGACCCAAAATGGAACCTTATCTTTGTTCAAACTAGACTACAGTTTGCTTCTCCACACGGTTTGCTTCCAAATGATGGCTGCTTATCACTATACGGTCTAGCTGTTTTCTCGAAAAGTTTATTGCCCAAACACTGATCGCTGTAGATAACGCGAAAATTGAGCTAAGTAGTGCTGTTCTTTGAATCTTCGTCTTACCTTTTTTGGTCGTCCGTGTTCCCATAATTTTCAAAAGCTTAAGGTTATAAGAGCATTTTGTTGTTGTTTAATATATATGCCCAAAGAATGTTCTTTTGTTAATACGTACTCAACCGCATAACGAAAATAGTTTTAGACAAGTGCTATAAATTTCTATCTTTATTCCTTTACAAATCATTCATCAAACTACAGATCTACAATTTTGACATTACATACACTGATAAAGATATCTAATTTATCGTATACGTTCAGATCACCATTTCAAAAAAGCTATAAACTTCTCATAAAGGATAGAGGGGAGAGAATCTCATCACACGACTTTTACAGGTTTTCTCAGCTTCTTGATGGTGTAATCGCATACTTGAGCAGCATTGGAGGAGAGGTGTTACGGTATACTATGAGGTGCAAATTCCATGATTAGAATCAGAGATTTTGATTAGCCTAGTATAAGAAATGTTGCTTAGTTTTTTTCTGAAGCGCGAGTCCTAGTCGCTTCAATCCTTCTAAAAATTTATACTGTATTTTTACAGTAATGAAGAAGTTTGGTCGCTCCATACTGTAAATCCACTTAAAGCAGCCTGCAGAATGGTACCTGAAAAGCGAAAGACTTTGAAGTCAAGGAGTTATTAAGAATTATTAACGATCAAAGTGTCCTTTCCTGGAACATCCTGTAACTGATTTGAGGGAATGAATCTTTTTGCTCTCTTCCATCGCTTACGGTGGTCTCTTCTAGCCGAAGGCTAATGTTTATCCCTTCATGCAATTTTTGACTTAAAGTCTCCTTCGTACTGAATAAGGACAATGCTTTTTCCATACCTGATATCCCTGAGACCACCTCATTGCTTACCCAATTTGAACACAGTGGAAATGATAACAGCTACATTGTAGCTGAGCATGAGGTGATGAGCTGCAGCCTGGGGAAAAGTAGTGCAAACAGAACCTATTTGGCAGTTATTCACTAAACATCCTCCATGCATCCGTAGAGCGAGAGCAATTTATTGTTTGCGATTTTGTAACCACAACATCTCCTTTTGGTAGAATTTGGAAACCACATGGCTTATTTCATAACGAAATGAGATGTGCTCAAATCATGATTAAGCGTCATATTTAGTTGGGAAATATGGGGTTGCCCAGTAGATCCTGACCCTTTTCTTTTTTTTCTTTATTTTACTCACCGCACTTCAATGAAATGCTTTCGAAATTCTTCGAGTTTTCCTATCCAATGATACTTGATGCAGGTTTATGACAAATCTTGGCGATACTATGAGACGTTGACAGGGCTGGGCATAGGTGGCTTGGCTTGTAAGCAAGCTCGATATCGTTTTGGAACAAAACACAGAGGAGAGGTACCTTTTTGCGGCTCAAAAGACACAACAAGTGTGGGTTTCTTTTAGGCCCTGGACCAGGGCTCGGCACGAGGTGGCTAGATGAAAATGGAAAAAACGAAGTCCCCCTTGACTTTTGGGAAATTTTAGGAAGCCCCCTTTGACCCTCAACCAAATTTCCTCTAAAAACCTGAAAAATTCCCCAAAATCCCCCAAAAAACGAAACGTCGACTAAAAAAAAGAAAAAAAAAACGTCGCCAAGTCGCCAATTGCGTCTCTCTTCGGTCACAAAAACGAAACCCCCTTTGCTTTTCGTCCCAAAAACGATACCCAGCTTGCTTGTAAGCCACCTCGTGCCGAGCCCTGCCCTGGACGTTGAGCGAAAGTCAAATCGTTTTTTTCCGTTTTTGTAGAAATGCAAGAAGGCTGAATTCTTTGTGTTTTATTAGCTATTTTTGTAACTAAAACGAAATAAAAAACTGAGGAACACTTGTAAATATGGACTCTTGGCGCAAACCTCCTCTGGTATGTAAAAAAGAAATAGAAGATTTTTTCATGAATATAAAAATTATATAATAAGCAAATAATCAAACAACAACAGGCTGCAATCCAAACGTCGCTTACATAAGCGATCTTCGCCTCCGCCAATAGCTTGAACAGGGTATTTTTAATACCTTTCGATTCAAGAGGATCGGCGGCTGGAAGGCAGGGCTTCGAGGCCTAATCAAGGCCACTCAGACAATCGCAAACGACTTCCGGTTCAAACTGAATTTCTAAAACTTTCGAGGGACGCTCCTATTGGGTCGTGTGTGGGCGGTGTGGCGTGGGCCCCGCCCTACTTGGTAGCTCCAGTAGGAGTGTCCCCCGAAAATTAAGTTCAGTTTCCGGAAGTCGTCTGCGATTGTCTGAGTAGGAGATGATGAGAGAGCACGCTTGTGAGAGTATGCAGATTGCGTCGCGGGTGCAAGCGGTCGACTTCCAGACGCCAATCCCGATGAATTAAAGGGTATCTCTCAATCTTGCGGTGATGTACCCTTATTATAAAGCAAGTGACATGCCATTCAAAAGAGCTCTTCATGATACATATGGTATATAAAATATATGGGATTCTCTTTTATTTCGCGCACCAAAACGTTAGCTTGACTAGCAAAACGTCTTGAAATTCTTATTTTCGGCTACAGAAGACAAATATGAGTCACAAAGCTATGCATAAATGCATAAACAATCGAGCTTGAAGTGTTTCAAGCATTTCTTAACGGTCTTTTGATGCTACACTTACGATACAGTTCACAGGTAGATGCTACCATAACTAGGTAGTCTCTGCTACGATACAAAGAATTTGGAAAAGATAATAAAAATCTTATTCAACATAACTGGTAACATATCCAGTTCAAGCAGGACACCTTTTCGTTTTCAAAACTCACAAGTTATGCCATAGATAGCGAAGTACTGCATTCCGAATCATAATCACACGCAGGTGCTAACTTTATAGCCTTTGATCCATGTTTCTATAGAGATTTGGAAACTCACTAAGCTTATATACTTCACGATGAGATTTTCACGAATTTTGTCATGACATCATTTTCGGGTTTTACGCGTTTCCTTTATTTTTATGGTTACAAATAACCATAAAAACAAATAGCAAAGACTGTACAAGATTTGCCCATTGATAATGGTAGGAGGAAGTTCCCTTCTAAAAACATAGCGAACATCAGGATTTAATGCAGAACGCTTCTTTACGAGAATGGTCGTAAAAACTGTTATATGAATTGTTTTATTTTTCTAATAGAGCAAGCTCTCCATCGCCCTGCGCTCTATATCTGTTGGCAGATTTACTCAGACAGCGGATAGGACCCCTCCGCCGGAGAAATGGCAGGGTCGCGGCGTTTCCCCAGCGGTGGGTCTCCCATTTGTCCGGCGGAGCCCTCCCATTTTCTGCTCCGGATACTTCCCATTTCTGCTTCGGATACCTCCCATTTTCTGCTCCGGATACCTCCCATTTTCTGCTCCGGAGGCCTCCCATTTCTGCTCCGGACCCCTCCCATTTTCTCCGGCGCGGCTCTTCCAAATTTGGCGGACGCGCGCCGCGCAAATTTCTCCGGCGCGGAGTCCGCCAAATCTGGCAGAGTCGCGCCGGAGAAATGGCGGACCTTTGCAGCAGGGCCGGAGAAGCCTCCCATTTGCCTGCCAGTGATGTCACCGCGATGGACCGCCCATTTGCCCTTCTCTCATTGGTCAACTGGGTCCGGCGCGACTCTGGCAGTTTCGGAGGGTCCGGCGGAGGGGTCCCGTCGATTGTCTGAGTACTTTGATCATTGGTGATTTGAAGCTCATCGTAATACGATCATGACAAGAATTTCAGCATGGCTCTAGCTCCGATCCTTGCTGCTGCGTTCGTGATCTTCTTCATACTGTACTGGAAGAAGATGTATTTGCTGATTCAAGAACGAATACGGGTCATTCAATGCGTTGACAAAATTCCAGGACCTTATTCTATACCTGTGTTTGGCACCACTTGGCAGTTCAAATGGAATATTGCAGGTGAATCTCTTTAACAATGTCAACTGTGAGTGATTGAAGTATAGTTGCTACGAAGCAACAGCAAAATTAAGGTTTAGAAATATGTATTTCTTATTTCTATTATATATTATTTCTATTATTTCTTCGTAGGCATTTTTCTGTATGTCCGCAGAACGTGGAAGAAACAGGACCGTGGTAATTCATTTATGTTGCCTGAAGGGCAGAACATTTCCCAGAAACTTTCTCACATTGAATCTATTTCCAGTTTACTCTTGGCCCTCTTTCTTAATGCAGTTGAACTTTCGCGTATCTTTTTTGACTTACAAGTATGTGTTTCCTCCTTTGTTTGCCAAACTTGCTTGATCGTAAGCTATTCCAACCAATATTCTTTCTTTGCGCTCTATTTCCAACGGAGTTATATCCTTCTTGTTTCTAAGTCCTAAAGAATGCGCTCTCAATTGTAGTATGAAGATGACGACCTTCTGTAGCCCATCTTCAATTTTCTGTGACCTTTTCATCAGCGTTTTGTCCTACCCATGAAGAAGCGCATGCGTAATTCTCTCATCCTTGATCTCAAGGATGAGAGACTTACGCATGCGCTGCGCATGTACACTCTATTAGTAAGCACGCTAGTACAAAGTCTCCAGAAAAATTGGATTTTTTTTATTCAGGTTTGTGTAAACAACAAAAAGAAAGGACTTTCAGGCTTAGTTTCACGTTGTTTCGCCACTCGATTGATTTAGATATGTAACTACAGAATTCCTGACTTTGACAATTTTCCTTTGTGATTTCACTGTATTGTAATTTTAATTGCAAGAAAAAGGAGAAAGAAAACAAGACACTTTTTTGCTTTATAAATTCGAAATGGTATTTAGCAAATCCATCTTTTTTCCACTTTCTTGGGGGAGCAAGTGAGTTAAAACAAATCATAGAACTCGATTGGATCAAACTGACATAAAGAGCCGATCGTTGACAACGTGTAACTAACCATAAGGAACCAGTGGCGTACCCAGAATTTCCGTTCGGGGGGGGGGGGGGAGGGGGTACAAACTTTTTCGGATGAAGGTGCCTGGGGTTAACAACGCACTCCGAAAAAAATTTTGGGATGCCTCTCAAATTTTTTGCGGGCCCTGATCCCAAAATCTCAAAAAAAGGGGGAGTCGCGGCATTTACGCCACCGAAAAAAGTTTTTTACAAGGTCTTGGGGGGGGGGGGGCGCCCCCTCCCCGCTTTCCCTCGGTACCCACTTAAGGAACATATATATACATAGACTCGTTATATCGTTCTTATTTCAGGTTTGTCCATACAAATGAGAGAATGGGGCAACTATTATGCCGGTCAAGGGCACGGGTTGATAAGATTTTGGTTAGGTACAAGACCTATGATTGGTTGCCTCACTGCGGAAACTGCGAAAGTAAGAATTTACACTTAGATAATAGACAGATATTGCGATGAGAATATTGTAGCTGGTCTTGGAACGTACCGATATAATAACGAAGGGTGAAGAGTACAACATCCTCATGCCATGGCTCGGCACTGGTTTGCTCATTTCCACAGGTACTGTTGAGATAATTGAGAGACCGGGTGAAACTGTGTGGTCACACAAAACACACTACTTTCTTGGAAAAGTGATTAGACTCCTTGATTAGATTAATTTGCCTTTTTAACTTAGAGTTTATAATGTCCATTTCTCCATCATTCGCTAAGCTTTTTTATCATAAACTTGAACGCTCTATCAATCAAAAAAAATTACTTCCTTTTTTACATCATTTTTGAGTAGCGCCAAAATCCCATGTGGAGTCTTCTCAGAATCCCATGCAGGGCCCGGCACGAGTCAGTTTCTAGGGTTTCTGAAAACGAAATCTCCCCTGACTTTCGGAAGTTTTACGAAGTCCCCTTTGACCTATTTGCTTAGTAGAAGATGAAAACAAGAAAGACTTACTAGTCTGAAAGATAAAACGTAAGATAAGAGTGAAAAACCAAATTGGAGCTGATACTACGCATGCGCAAGACTTTGGCATTAGCGCGCGATATTTAACAAAGCGAGAAGAAATGAAGGCAAAAAATAAAGGAAAGGCAATAATATGAAAATGTCTTCATGCTTAGGGATAGATGTTTAACCGGGGAATCCGCCCATGCTAAAATCCGAAACTTATGTGAAGGGACGAAAATATATGCTCCAGACCATCTCAGATCGTCTGGTGGCCGTCTGGAGACGATCTAATTTTGGAAAAGGTATTACTTCACATAAGTTTTCAATTTTTTTTACATAATCCTTTCGCAAATAATTTAATATACATACAGTTCAATTCCGGTGTCATATGCTTCTGTGTGCGCTGTAAACAAGCAATTTGTTCATTTTAGCCTTGCTTTCAAATCGCGCGCACTTTTCGCCTCACACGATAGAGCATGTCAATCGTGTGATAACCTGTCCGAAAAGCTTGTGTTTGACAAAATGGCGCTTATTTTTGGTGCTGGGCCTCGAATCGTCAGAAACGATATCTCCATTGCTTTTTGCTCCAAAAACGAAGTCCAGCCTGCTTCCAGACGATCTATGCCGGGCCCTGATCCCATGCTAGAGATTTTTCTATCAAACTGATTGTGGTCTGGAAGAATGAAAAGTTTCAAAGTGAACAATTTTAGCAATTGGTTGTAGCCGAAATCTGCCATAAAAAAGGTTATAGAGTATGAGGTGGAAAAGTCATCAAAGATGAGTGTGGATGCAGATGTTCATGTGCTTATTTGATGCTCTGAATTAGAGGCTATTTGTACATATAGCTTGAAAACGACACATATTCAGCACAAAAAGTGTTTCATTTAGGTGAGAAATGGCGTGCGAGACGCAAAATCCTGACTCCATCTTTTCACTTTAAAGTTCTCAACGATTTTATCGGCGTTTTTGACCAGCAAGCAAAGGTTCGTTAGTTCACGATAGCTTGTTTACATGCTGTGATCGAGTTGATTGCAGGCTGCAGCAATTTTGATGAACGCAAGTTTTTGATAAGATCTTTCTTCAGAAATTTGTCTGTCAGTTGGAGGATGCAGCTGCCAGCAAGCAACACTTCGATATCTTTCCATACGTCAAACGATGTGCTTTGGATATCATTTGTGGTAGGTCAAATTCTAAGAAGAAGCAAGTTAGACCAAGGTACATAGGCTAAGTCACAACATCACTGCCACTGAGAATCGGAGAGTTGAACCCTGAAGATCCGAAAGAATAATGTATTGAATTCTTTGAGAAATGCTCAGTTAAGAATTCCTGCCTTGACCCAAGTCAATATTATCGAAGCGGAAAAGAAAAGAAAAGTTTCTTTTACTGCAGAAACGGCAATGGGATGTCATGTATCCGCTCAGGAAAACCATAATCATCCCTACGTGTTCTCTGTACAAAGGATGAGTGAACTGGCGTTTCTTCATGAACGAATGCCATGGATGTGGATTCCCGCAATTTGGTAAGTTTTCATTCGCTGAGCAAAAACTTGCTTGCGAATAAGGAACTTATCCTATCATATCAGACTGAGCCACATTTCCTCAGAGTCGTCGAAAATGTCCAGATCATCTGATCATCTATATATATATAAAACTCAAACACTGTACCGTGTTTGTTAGGATGTTTGTGGCTTATAGACTCCTTTGTATGTGAACCAAAGAGGCTGAATTTTGTTTCCCTATAAACAAGCCACGGCGCAAAAGATAGGCTACCTTTTTCTACAATTCGCTGGGTCCTTCTATCGATTTATTGATTTGTTGCACTCTCAGTAAGGGAATGAAGCTTAACAGCTATTGCCGAACCATTCCTTCACTTATGTAAACAAGAGCAGTACGATCCATTGTGAACTTTCTTCATCAGAGCAAGGTCGAAAGCGTTCAGATGTAGATCCTATATATTCTGTCTAAAACTGCGAGATGCATCTTTTGCGGTGCGAGGTAGTAGTGTTGTTAACGCAAGTCAAAGCCTTTTTTGATGCAGATGTGAGCCAATCGCTAAGTTACAAGCTGTCTCAAATTGCGTGCCGCACTCTAGCGTTGGAACCTCCGGCATGAATTCCAGCCGCATAAGCGTGACTCTCAATCTGAAAGCTTACATCATAATTTTGTTTATTGACTGAAGTCCTTGAGTTTTTTTCATTAATCTGTTATGCAAATGGCTCACAAGTTGTGGATTACATATCTTTAACGTGGTAGAATGGCTGTTGCTTTGGCTATAAAGGTATTCGCTCTCTAAAGCAAGGACAGTCAAAGAAGCACTTACTTTTGTCGTAGTACGGGAGAGGAGGGTAGAGTGCGGGAGTTAAAACAGAATAACCGATTAGCGGTGAAGTACTAGGAAAAATGATCCTCAGGATAGCAATGGGCGCTACATTATTCGAACGTTCTTCCACCTATATCGCAATGCTTGCTCTTCAAGTTTTTTCACGTCTTCCATGTTTCAAAAAGAAGAGAGACAATGCTGTTGAGTAAAAGTGTACACATTTTATTTTTATTTTTGCAAACAAACTTCAATGATACACTACTGCTTTAAGTGTCACATATATCCAAAGACAGTGAACCCTAAGTGGTGTTATCCCGGGCAAGGCCGGGTACGACAGCTAGTGTTTATATAAGTAGAAGGACTCTAGGGAGGTGGTTGCAAGTTTGCATGCATTGCATGTATGTTTGTGAGACTGTCTACAATACCGCTCACATTTTTTGAAAAAAAGACGCGAATGTATGGACATGTCCGTACATGTCCATACATGTCCATACATTCGCGTCTTTTTTTCAAAAAATGTGAGCGGTATTGCATTATACAGTGTAGTATGAGAAAGCTTCAAACGTTTATAGGAGGTGAAAATCTGAGTCGGCAAAATCTGATGTTTTCGGATTTTTCCATTTTTACTATCATCTTGTAGGGCTCACACGCGCCTTTCCAGAGGTGTGCATCTTGTTTCAATTAGTATTCATACCGAAGCAAATACTTCGCTGAGATTCATTGTCTCAGAGCTTTCTTGCCGGCGTATTTTGAACTATACCAGTTACTGGTGGTAATGAACAGTAGTATCCCGAACTGCAAATCTTGGTTGATGCAGGTACTAAACGAACTTTTCAGGTATGCGTCAACTTATGGGCTCGAGTACGACCGTCATTTGAATATCGTCACAGATTTTACCAGAAAGGTAAGTAAGCTTTTGCCGGTCGATGTAGGGAGACGAAAGAGCTTTTAGGTAATCAATGAGAGACTTTCCGAAAGGGAGGGGAAAACTCCTGTGGACGCAGGCAAGAGAAAGGCATTTCTTGACCTGCTCCTTGATGTCCAAGCTGAGGGAAACCTCACTTACGAAGACATTCGAGAAGAGGTTGACACATTCATGTTTGAGGGTAAGTCCTAGCACGGTTCACAGAAAAATCCCAAGAAAACTAAAAGGTTCAGGTCATGACACCACAGCTTCCAGCATGGGGTGGACATTGTGGTTTCTAGCACATAACCCCCATTGTCTAAAGAAAGTACAGGAAGAGCTGGACGAGATTTTTGGTAATAAAAGTAATTTTTTGTTACTGAGTGTGTAAACGGGCTTTTCAGGTGATTCTGATAGAAGCTGCACCAATGATGATCTGAAGATGATGAAGTACACCGAAAACTGTATAAAGGAATCATTGCGGCTTCGTCCCCCTGTCCCTTTCTTCACTAGGAAACTTGAAAACGATATCGACATCGGTTCGCTTTCCATGCTTCAATAACGCTCGAAGATCCTCAAAAAAAGCCGAATTCTCACCGAAGTTCATCGAAATCCGCGTCGCATCGCCATATCCTGGCTCAGATTGGACAAATTCTGGATTTAAATCACCGTTTGACTCCAATATGCATCTTCTGATGTGTATAAAAGTGCCCATTACGATGCGGTAGGTGCACGATAGGTGGTAATTTGCATAAATTCTTATTTTTTGCATACCATACAACTGAGCTCATAACTCGGGTGGAAAAAACGAGATGCGGCGTATTATCCGCGCCGGAACCGTCGAGATGTCATAACTTTGTTCAAAATCATTTTTAGAGTTTTTCTGTCATTTTTGGAAAGCTACTGGCACAAGGAATCAGAAAAACATAAAATATGTCCTCAAGGGAATCAGCACTATCGCGACGGAATTGCCAAAGACAAAACCGTCGCATCGTCGTAACTTATTTTAAAAAAAGGAATTTCGGATTTCTGTCTGTATTTTTGAAATGACGACATCATAATGATTGGAAAGACATAACAATTTTTTACAAAATTCACTTTGTTGGGAGATTTTAGGAGATTTGCATTAGAAAAATCGCGGCGAAACCGTCACAATCGCATAACAACTTAAAAATAATTTTTTTGACTTTTCGACGGTTCCGCCGCCTATAATACGCCGCACCCCGTTTTTTCCACCCCATTTATGAGCTCAGTTGTAGGTTACTTATTGTGCTCAATCATTACATACTGAGTAACCCTCGGCTAGAATATATGAAGATTGACCCCCTTTTGCCCACCATATATTAGAAGATTCGCCTCGCCTAGATGAGTCAAATGTATCTCCTGAATTCAGAATTGTCCTTTACCAAGGTGATGCGACGAGGACATCGGTGAACTTCTGTGAATTTCGCTGATTTTTCTATACATCACGAGCATATTGTACTCTGGTTATGCTCGGTAACTTCTGTGTTTTAGAGGGAAATGTGCTTCCCAAAGGATGCTCGGTGATGGTCACCCCCTTCATGGTGCACAGCAATCCAATGGTCAGTTGAAAAACCGGTTGAAGGTGAAGAGCGTTAAATGGGACAAGAATGCGTTCGCCGTTCGTGCGGAATTTACAGATTAACTCTCGGTTACCTAGTTTTCGACCAGAATCAGTCACATTGCAATCAGCGCTGATGAATTGAATTCACTTGCGCAATCGCCTGCTACAAAAAGAGACTTCAAAGAAATTCCTTTCAGCAACAGTTGAGTAGCGCATATCAAACTGTTTCTTTTTTAGATCTATAAAAACCCTGAGATTTATGATCCAGAACGGTTCAGCGAAGAAAACATGCTGAATCGACATTCGTACGCGTTCATTCCATTCAGTGCAGGTCCCCGAAATTGTATAGGTGAGATTCGCGATTGCAAGAAGACATAGTGCAAAAAAAACTTTCCAGGCCAAAAATTCGCTCTGCTCGAAGAGAAAACCGTTCTTTCGTGGTTTTTCCGCCGATACTCGATTAGGACAGATATCGCACATGAGGACAACATTCCACTGCCGGAAATCATACTCAGACCGTCGCTCGGCTTTCCCGTTGTAATTTCAAGAAGATAGAACGAAATGTAATCGTGATTTGCCGGTTCTGAGCATATTTGGCTGTGTATTTGTAAAGTATTTGTCGTGATGTTTTTTTATAAAAATGTTTCTTTGTCGATTAATGAATTTTTCTAAGCCCTCTCCATCATCTACATAACTGGCTTGCTAATGTGTGCGAATGCACAGTTTTCATAATGAGGTAAAAGTGTAAAATTGCTGTTTTATTGCGATTCTCGTGGCATTTTATTGCTTAAGCATTTTTTTTTGTTTGAAGAAGCGCGAGTGATTGCATTTAATCTATTTCTTACCCAGAAGACCTGCGTCCCATCAGCATCATCTTGTAAATTGCGCAATTGCGGATAATCACAATGAAACTCAATCGAAAGTACACAAAGCTTACAATCAACAGAATGCTCTTCGTTGTAGAATGACATATGTAGGCTCATTAACAATTTTATGCTTAGATTAATTCCTTTCGCTATCGCCAGGCTAGCTCATGTTTGTCCAATAATCATGGCGCCTCTATCGGTTATGAAGCAGAATTGGTCAAGAACAAAGCTGTTGTGTTTTCTACCTCTGGTTCACTCCCCGCTTCAAGGGCCCTTGAGTATATTCTATCTGGTTGTGCTAGGTCATAAAGCATGTAAAAGGATCTGCGACCACTGTTCGTTCCACACGGAGCTACTTTTCCGTAGTTCAGACCAAGCCTTTTTCTAAAATTTTTATCGTTTGATAGCAGAGTAATAATTTGCAGGTCAAAGTTATGACTCTAAGATTGTATATCTTTCGGAATGGTAGCGTCTTCAAAACTTTGAACGTATTCAAAACTCCTTGGCAATCATCAAAAGTATCATAAAATCAACATTCATTTCAATTCTTTTCGATTCTTGGCCTCATACAATCCGGTGCCGGTCGACAACATGAATGAATTTTCGCCAAAAAATAGTATGGTTTGCTTCGCTTGCTGAACACGAATATATTAGGTTGGCCCGAAAGTTCTTTCGCACCAAATTCAAAAATTCATAATGTCCGAATTTTTCGACCGATTTGATCGCTTTTAATTTTGTATAAATGTGTAAGTCATGCTCTTTATAAAGACTTCTTAGCTGCTTACTAATGATCATCTGTTGCATAGATAGGAATAGGAAAATTAATCAAAAATTCGAATTTTCGATGTAGGGTCTTAAAAAATCTGAATTTTGCAATAAAAATCTGAGCAGCTGTTATTATAGGTTCTGTTACCTGCTCTTTCTAACTATGCAACGTTTGCGCTGATTGAGCGCCTCTATAAAAAGTTATGATTTTCGAGCATGCAATACAAAAGGGCGAATTCGATTTATTTTGGCATTTTCAGGGAATTCATAACTTTTCACAGAGACGCTCAATCGGCGCAAACTTTGCACTGTTGGAAAGAGCTTGTGAAAGAGCCTACAATACTGACCGCTTCGATTTTTGTTGCAAGTTTCCGATTTTTTATGACCCTACACGAAAAATTCGAATTTTGACCAATTTTCTTCTATCGCTCCTATCTATGCAATAGGTGACCATTAGTAAGCAGCTAAGAAGTCCTTATAAAGAGCACGACTTAAACTTTCATACAAAAATAAAAGCGATCAAATCGGTCGGAAAAATCGGACGTTATGAATTTTTGAATTTGGTGCGAAAGAACTTTCGGGCCAACCTAATATTATCGATGGGTGACGTGAGTTTCTTGCTCTTCCGTACTCCGTGTATATGAGTACTAGTGTTCCAAAGATAATCTCTTATTCTCTGAAAAATTTGATCTAAACGGCATCCTAATGTAACATTACAGCAGTATTGCGATCCCGGTCCATCCGAGGCTCAGCCTAAGTTCTTCAACATGTGTTGAAATCCATAAAGGGATTGTCGTAAACTGGCAGGATTAAAGCTTCAGAAAACGTAAGCAATCCACCGTTGGTTAGTGTTGTCGGAATGCGCTAAGATCAATCTCAGTTGTTAATTGATAGTTTAATCATTTTATTATATATTACTCTTTTTCTCTTCTACTCTTTCACTCTTCCGTCCATTAGCTTTTTAAGTCTTATCCAGGGGAATACGTTTCCTCGCCGTAGACAGCATTTTTCTGGCTTTGACAAACAGCAGTCAAATCAAAGCTAGCAAGACGGCCTAACCTTTCTTTTTCTCTTCCTCTATATCCATGTAGTTGTTCGGTTATTATAAGTCATTTGAGGCCTGTGAACCTATCAAAAGGCCAAGCCGTTTGACACAAAGAAGAACTTTGAGAATGTTGAAGACTTCGACTTCTTTCAAAAAAGAGGGATTTAGCACGAGTAGCGAGGGAAGGGAAGAAATAAGTAAATCGACGCATCTACAGTGATGTTTCTATCATCTAATTCATTCTCAAGCATTTTGCAGCACATTTTCTGGTTGCGGAGGGAACAGTGCGGTAGGGAAGGGGGAGGGGGGGGGGGAGACTTAACCCTTTGTCTTGTATGCGCCGTCAGAAGCCGCGACCTTTTTTCATTGGATCGCTCTTACTCCTGCCAAATTACCTTAATCTCTCAAAGACAGAACTGTGGATACGAATGTCGAAACGGAAACGGATTTCGCAGCTGTTGCAGCAAAAACATTTCATAGAGATTTTTTCTTGTACTTAAGATCTTTAATTGTCCTCTTTGGTGGTTACACGATTATAGAACCTTTGTCTGCACTGACAAGCCGATGCTCCTCGCTTTTTCACAATACCTCTCCGCATTTGCAGTGTTCTAATAATCGAATTGATTTTCATCTTTGGTCTCTATATCACTTCAGATTCCAGAAGGGTGAAATTACACAAACTCTAAGGAAATGGGGGGTATGCACCATGGCTCGGAAGGTGACGGAAATTGAAAAAAGGTTTCTGTGACCATAAACATAGCACCGCAGTGCAATTTACCCTTAACTGCGTTAGCACTGAGCTCGCAAGTACTTGTTCTCTCCCCCCCCCCCCTATAGCAGCCAGTATCACAGTAACGTTTATTTTCAACAACTAAGGAAATCTTGTAAAAGCGGATCACGCACACGCATGTGAGACAAGCAACTTGAGAAGAATCGAAAGGATCGAACTTCATAGATGATGACCGAGTTATTGCGCAGTCAGATAAGACCATTGGGGTGTTTCCATGCAAATAGCACGGGAGAAAGTCAAACAGCTGCTTTCTTTTGCTTTCTCAGTCGTCATAATTATAGCTTTTGAGTATTATTATTGATTCTAATGCTAGTTGAGAAATAATTCTTTGCCTACTTCCCAATAATAAAAGACTTCGAAGACTGTAGCTAACAATATTTTACTCGTATTTTCTAACTAAGAGCATGTGTCCTCATTCAAACAAATAAATAGAAGAAACAAATTCTCCGAGTTGACTTCTTAATGACTCGATGAGGAGCATGAATGAGGCCGACACCTTATGAGAACGACCTATTTTGTTGAAACGGTCTTTTGCGGAAGGCGCCTCGGCTACTTGACATACTATACATCTGAATTTCGGTCGCGCCACTTCTCTAAGTAATAAACTAACACTCTTAACCAACGCTCAGCATCTCCGCCTCTGTCCACCGTTCGTTTATTGTTCTAGCCATGTCTCTGTCTTGGAGGCTGACGATCTCTTGACTTTTTGAGTGCGTACAATCTCCAAGTCTCTTAATTCCTTTATCATCTTGTTTGCCAGAATGTTTGTTCTCAGGTTATAAATATTGTGCATACATATTGAATGCTCATACTTCTCATGTTAATGTTCTTACTCATTTCGATCTTCAACTACTTTTCCTTTTTATTATAAAAACCTCAAGTTTTGCAATTTGAATTTAATGTCTAACAAGGGAAGGATAGTTGGATGCCGCGCCCGTTCCTAATGATTTGTATACCAAAAAATGCGCCTTCGAATGCAGATTCTGAATCTGTGCTCGAAATCTGCGAAACGATCTTTTGAAGAAAGTTATGAACTTTTTTCCTTGAAAATTTAGCCTACTTTTGGATAGTAAAAATCACCAGATTTGATCTAGCCTACCGTTTGATGCTACTGAAGAAAATTTTAGACGTAGTAATATTTATTTAGACTATCTGGATCGTACTCAGCATTTGGAAAGGAAGGTGACCCTCCGCAGGAACCAATTTTTAATGAAAAAAAAATCATAACTCCATTCAGATTATCGTTTCGCAGATATGAAAGACAGTCTACGAACCAGCATTCAAAAGCGCATTTTTTGGTATACTAATCATTATGAATGGCTACGGCATCCAAGTATCCTTCCTCTGTAAGAGCTACAGCATGATCGCATCCTCCCTCTACATTGCATTATCACTGAAAACTAGGCCTTTACATTTACTTACCTTTTGAACTTGGCACCTGAAAATATCATGCATAAGCTTGTGCTAAAGGGAAATAGGTTTGATACAAGAGCGATGATAACTAAAATAATACGAGTTCTCGTCAAGGGGCCTTACAAGGGAACGATACTCGGTGTCCGTGGCCTTTTGAAATGAGATGTATACCATTACACTCGTCTTGGAACGGTGATTCCAAATCCTACTTCCGTTTCTGCTAATCGCTTCAAAGATGTTATCATGGGTCGCGCGGAGTTTGCTAGGTTCGAGTCCTTTTGTGTTTTTTAGTTTTGCGTTGCCTCACTTAACCTTCTTTCACATTCTCAAGTTAAGTGAACGCTCTTACTCTCGAAAAAATGTGGAATTTTGGAAAAAATTACTACTGTTTGCGCTAAAATGTATTCAATGATCATAATTCGAGTAAGCTTTCTCGAACAAGCTTAATTGAGGCAAAAGTAATGCAAAAGTAAAAACGCAAAGGATTTGAACCTACATCAACTTATGAGGCTATCGCACTAAACATTAGACCAGAACGTGGTCGCGGTAGAGGCCTCCAATGACCAAATTTCCCTCAAGCGGCCAAACTTGAATCGAAATTTCTTCATAACTTCTTTCAGAGAAACGATTAGCAGAAACGGAAGTCAGATTTGGACTCAGCGTTCGAAAACGAGTGTAATGATGTACATCTCGTCTCAAAAAGCCACGGACATTGAGTATCGTTTCCTTGTTAGACAAATAATATCGCTCGTGTTTTTGAAAAAAGGACTCACAGTCGCCCGACTCATCAACATTACCGTGGCGTGGCCATATCTCGCTCCAGAGTGGAATAATTCTTAATCCAAGGGCCCCATTCAACTCAGCCCGGCGCGGCGCATCTTCTAGTCCATAGAATTGCCTGCTTGGACACAGTAGAAGGCCAGATTCCACAAATGTTTCAGATTTTTGCTTGCGGTAGGTTACTCATGGTCAGTGTACTTATTCATTACACTCACTGAGCAACCTATCGTAAACAAAATTCTGACAAGATTCGTGGAATCTGGCTTCCCATTGTGTCCACTCAGGCACTTCTATACATCAGAAGATGCGGGCGCTGGGCTAAGTCGAATGGCGCCTTGGATTAAAATTTATTCCATGCGAAATATGGCCACGCTGCGGTGACGTTACATGAATCGGGCGACTGGGCGTCCTTTTTTCAAAAAAAAAACGAGGGTTATTGTTTTAACAAATGAGGACTAGGAGAAAGTGGAAGTGGGGACAGTGATTTCTGCCCCAAAAGTTTCGCAAAATTCGTGCTGAAATGCTCAGGAAATTGCTCCAATTTGTTACATCTTTTCATCGTGAAAGTTATTCGCTGTTTTCCACAAAATATGAAGTTTCATTTTGAAAGAATCGAAAAAATTAAAAGTAGATAATCGAGCCTAAACGAGCCAAATTAGAAGTCGCAGGACCTTACTTTTAGAAGCCGTTCAGAAATAAATCAGAATTTCAGTGTCTGCCTCTAGTCTTCATTGCCGATATGATATCTAACAATGATTTCTGCTTTGATTACTACTTGTAAACAGTTCCCTCTACGTTGTAGATTGGGAATGGGATCGCTAGTGAAAGGGAAACTGCAGCCACTTTCGATCAAAAAATCCTGAAAACCATCAAAATTATCTCTGCGCGATCTCGGATTGAAGCCCAGTTGCGCGCGGACTTACTCGACAACTATTGGGTCAGCTAATTCGCCGACAACACTTGCACTCAATGTAACCTATGTCAAGTTATTCACTTCACTGATTCACGAGGACTTACTTCCTGGGGTCAAAGATTGAGAAGGAACGGACGGGCAATGTTTTTGTACCTTCCAGTAGTTGAAGAGGGAGTAGGATCAAGCTACAAAGGCGCTGTAATGCTTTGTGGGCACAATCTATAATATCAGAAACTCTTAGTCACCAAATCATTCGCTTCACAAGGGAAGCGTGTTCAGTCGAAGTGGCCTTTTTTGATGGGATGTATACTATTGAAGAGCATAAAAGCTAATTTCATACGTCGATAAAATCTAATTAAACCTCAGATGAAGCAAAAAGTGTATAATTTTTTATCTCAAGGTATTTATTGAATAAAGTGCCTTGATAACTATCCACAGCTTATTGAAGCGTCTACTCGCGTGTTTAATTTTTTGCTCCAATACACGCCCATGACTCCTCGTCCGCAAATGTTCCGCGATTAGGGAAGGCAAATTTGGAATCAGTGTTTTATGCTCTTTAGTTTAGTATACATACCATCCAAAAAGGCCACTTTGAATAAAGTGGCCTTTTTGGATGGTATGTATACTATAATAATACTATAATATACTATAATGGTATAATACTATAATAATACTATAATCAAAAGTAGAAGGAATTATAATATTTCACAAACGTTTTTGTTCAAGCTCTCTACTTTGGGAAAAGTTCTCATGCGCTCATAAAGACTGTTGAAAGTTGTAATAAATAACTGGAAGCATTGATCATACATGCCTAGCATAATAATATTTTATCTCAGTTAGAGCTATTAAAATTCGATCAAACGGTTGTTTCGAAGGTAACATCACTTTAGCTATTTTGCATGAAAGTGTGACTTCAGAATGACTATCAGTGCTACTCCCTGAGTAATCCATCACAAGAACCAGATTCATAACTGATGCCCTGAATTTGTAAATCCTCTTAGACCGAATTTTTGCACATTCAATACAGTCCTCTTGTCCTTTCCTTGAATCACTCTGCATTATCTTCATCCACATAATCCGTTTTTGAGTGAAAGCCCTAAGATTGGAGCCAATTAAGTTTTTCCGTGAAAAGTTGTTCAGATTCGTGTTTTTTCCAGTTCTTGCACTTTGTAGGGTGCTAACCCACAGCAACGCTTTGAAATATTTAGGCACTACGTTGCAAAAAGTTTAGAGTTATCCTCCTCATAATGTGATGACTGTTTTTTTGTGAGTGCCAGTGCTTCTTTATACTGAAGAAATCACTTGATCACCAAGATAGCAACGTTCAATGCAGACCACTTCTAAACCCGGTGAAGTTCAAATCTCTGAAAAAAGCTGCTCTCCGAAAATTATACACCGAAAAGAACAGGCAGTAGAACAGAAAACTGAGTCGTGGAAAGAAATGCGCTGCAGGTAAAGTACTCGGAAAACGCAATTGGTACAAAGTCCCTTTTGGTCTTGAGAAGGACAAAAGATAAGGGGTTTTTCTGTGAGAAAGATTTCATTCGAAGCAACAAGCAGTATTCCATTCATAAAGGTCAAGTGAGACTCTTCTTCTTCCACAATATAATGAGTTCCCATGGTCAGCAGATAGGAAGAGGGCTTGTCATAAAAATGAAAATGGTATTTCTGATATTAGTGTGGAAACTAAGTCCTGCAACTCATTTCATAACTTTACTCTCTTTGCATGTGGCGCACTCAAACTTCGGCTATATTTATTATAGATCGTGATGTTTGCTACAAATGCGCACATTGAATTGAATTTTGAACACAAGCTAGAAAATTTTCAGGCATTTATGGAAAACTGGTGAATTTCAATAATTTTTGGGTCATAAGCCAAAATGAAGCCGTTAGTAGCCTAGATCATACGCGATAATCCGAGGTCGTGTAGGAATTGTTGCCAGAGGTTGACTCATTCGACTCACTCAGAAAGAAATAAAATTCAAGGGTAAATCGAGATTTGGTGCTCTTACAAAATCGAAAGAGTCGCTGAGCGCAAGGCTGCTGGGAACAACCGCCAATGACTAGGGAGTCAGAATTTCAAAATTCGCCGAGGCTCCACATATTGAGGTTATTGGACCAGCCAAACACGAACATCATATATATTCATTTATTGATTCAACGCTCCCTTCCTTGTTCAGAGTGAGAACCCCACTTTGAACCTACAGTATTCATACAAAAAAGCCTTGTCACGCAATTTCGTATCGTTTTCGTGATGAGCATGTCGATTCCCCTACGCCAGATTTCAGCCAAATCTGTCAAATTTTATAATTTTTGCCCTTTTGTTAACCCTCACTGCGACGTCAGAATTTGGCAGAATATTAGCTGCGCTTGTGGCTTACGTTATGGCCTACACAATGGCCAAATTTGGGTACGTCACGTTGGAAGAGAGGATAGTTATCGAACGAGTTGCAAAACCGATTTCCAGGCTAATATTTCTTAGCCTATGGGTCTTGCAACAAGAATTTTGGAGCTACAGTCCTATCATTTTGCCATTTTTGACTTCACCATACTTTCATGTCTTCCCTTAACAGTTTTGCTCAAGGTAAATTACGAGATGTGCAAGAAGAGAAATGCACGGGTGTTATGTAGACGTCGGAACAAATGAATGGGAAATTAAGATCAGAAAAAAGAAGAATTCTCCTCACATGAACCGCTTATCAAAACAACTAAACGTATACAGGAATAATTTCTATTGGTGTATTCGACCATAGTCATATCTTCAAATTATTCAGAGTACAATAAAGATGTGGTTCAAAAACCAACATAGCAACTAACAACAAGTTGCTTCCTTATCTGATTTATCACTTTACATCTGATTAAACAGCCTTTTGGAATATATTCGACAAAATTAGCCCAAGTGAGTGGCTCGGCAAAATTATTTGCAACTCGTGATGTTACAGAGTGGACTTCGCTGATTGCTTATTTTTTATGATTATTCTAAAAGGAAAAAAAATAAAAGGACACTACCATTTTCTGTATACCCTAACGAGTCAAGGGCAACATAAAGGGCATATTGACCCGAATACGTGAAGTTGCGCTCATTAATATCTTCATGACTCCCCGTTTGTTATTCTGTGATTTTCGCACTTCTAAACAAACACTTCTAACGCCTTATGGGGAAGAACTCGTTCGGGCAGATTTCGAAATCGCTTTATTGGAACTATCCGCACACTCCTACACAAAGGTAAAAAGTATAGTTCTGGGGGCAATTTAAAGGCACATTGCAACCAGTTAAATACTACCTAGCGAATGCTATGAAACTTGATGAGGTACCAGTTTTTTGGCATAGCGTAGGGTTTCTATTTCGACCAGACCGGATCTCGCAGTAGTCTAAAGTAAACTGTTTATTTGTGAGTTAGTCGTAGAAGCGTTTATTTTATCTTATCCAAATTTGTGTGCAATAGCAGTGCATCTAATGTTTGGATTTCTTCGTTGTGCTTGAACTCCGCTTACCTTGAGCGAAAGAATTCTTGTTTTTCCATTTTGCTGCTCCAAAGTGACAGCTGTGGTTATCTCGTGAAGACGTTCTTCAAATGATCAAAATCTAATTTTTAGATCATTTTTTTTCGAGCTAGGACAGTCGATGAAGTAAGATGACCAGGCCCTAGATGACCCATCACATATTCTCATACATCCTTTTTCATTCATTTGAAGCCAAACTCGAATTCGACCATGGTTGGATCTGCACTCAAAAAACCGCAGTCACTCAGACCTGAACTAGGCACGCCAAACCTCCATATACATGTACATCTCTACGTAAATAGTGATGTATTTTTTCGTGACTACAAATTAGAGTGAAAAAATTGCCATAAAATTTACAGACCTTGCCCTTACCACTTTTAGGTTCCTATACCACATTCTTTAAAAAAAAACAGCCATTATGCAGGATGTCTCATAAGTATTTACTCACTTTATAATCCTTGATATCTCTGTTCCCACGAAGTCTTTCCTCTGGTAGCTCCAAGTAACCACTTACTAGAGCAGACTTCAACTTACATGTGCAGTAGTGAATCACTCACCCAATTCTTCATAACTTTGGGTTTGTGGGAACTTTGGAGAGGACCCCCAGTGACTACACTTTATACTCAGTCTGCTTTATCATTAGGCTAAACTACGTCGCTGATTATGCACATAAAATTCGCACTTCACCATAATGCTTTTTCAAAGGTTATGCCAGGTAAATGACAACAATTTTTCCGTCTTCGAGAATTGTGACTGAAACATACGAGACGCTCAAAAATTTTGAGTAAAGTTGTCTAACGGAATCAGCATGTCTGAATACAGTGCTATTTCGTGTGCAGATTTCCAGATTTTTTTACGCTTTTTTGGATGGCTTATCATTTCACAATGGCGATGTATACTGGAAGTTAATATCGTAAAAATTGCGATGATCAAAATCGATTGGCAATCCGCATCATACTGTAAATCTAAGCTGAAGGTAGCTCTACGAAATGTTACATGAAACTAAGCTAGATACTTTCAAAAAGAGGAATATTAACGAATTGATTGTATTAGGTAGGTGCAAAAGTAATGCGCGTTTTCCGAGTTCTGAATTTGACGTGCTATAACTTTTTGATAAATCCACATTTTTCAGTGCTGTGAAGTTCATCAGAGGCACCAAACCTCTCTCTATACAGGGCACATTAAC
Source organism: Cylicocyclus nassatus (assembly GCA_958299035.1). Classification (NCBI taxonomy): domain Eukaryota; kingdom Metazoa; phylum Nematoda; class Chromadorea; order Rhabditida; family Strongylidae; genus Cylicocyclus; species Cylicocyclus nassatus. Next base: position 53,849,797 of record CATQJL010000316.1, on the reverse strand, counting down.
TTATGTAATTATCGCAAATCGGCGAAAAAATATGGATTGATAAGCAAAAAAAATTTTTTTTGGAAACCTCGTACTTAACTGATCATAACTTCCTTCAAGATTTGTCTGTATAAATGATAAGTTGACTATCTTGTAGCCGCAAACCAGTAGTAGAAAAAAGTACAAAAGTGCCCAAATGAAGAATATTTGCGAAAAGGAAAAAAATAATATTTAAAATTGTCCACTTTAAGGAATTCCATGGGCCACAGAATGGCCAAAACCACCACTCATGTTGAGGCGTCGAGATCTAAGTAATTTCTGGGAAAACATTAAAACGTGCATAACGTAGAAAATTTCCACTACATACAGTAGTTAAATTTTCAAAAGAATGCCTTTGCCCGCGCATGAATTCTGGCCCAGAAAGTGAGTGCAATGAAATTCTGGTTTTGAGTGCGGTTGTATGAATCTTTAAATTTTTGACGAGTGAGGCTAGAAGCTTCCATCAACCTCCGTTGAATAGAGCATGAAAAAAGCTTCTTGAAAATATGCTGGTTAAGTTTTATAGGAAAAAATTCGCTGGAGATAAGCTATCTTGAAACAAGGGCTCGAAAAACGAAAAAAATTACTTTTGCACCAACCTAACACTTAGAGTAGAAATGAGGGTATATTAAATGAGATGTAATGAGATCAGTGAAAACGAAAGTTTAACTTTTGCCCAAGAATTAGAGGTAGTGTAGCTTTCTTGGTGGCCCATAATCAGTAGTTCCCAAGAAATCTGCGAAAGTGTAGACTGTAGAAAGCTACTTTTGGGATCCCTGTTTATACCCGTAAATTTTCTATTCCACTAGAAATATTAGTTTTGGCATGTAAGAGAAAACGGTGGGGCAATCTCATATGCACACTATGCTTATCTGACTGTTCAGAATCCAGAAAAGTGGGACAGCTGCAAAAAAAGAAAGCTTCAAAGGAGGAAATGCTGCCATAGACTGAACTTGCACTTTGTTTTCACTGACGGAAAGGATCTAATCCGTTTCCTCACCTCTTCAATCAAAAAGCTGTCAGAATCTCACACTTGGAGTGCTTAGGAGGTCACTTCCTTGGTCACGATCCCCCTTATAACTTAGGCGATTGACAATCCGCGAAAAGATGCTGCATCCTTGATAAAACGTTTACTTTTGAGTATTTGTTTATGCGGAAAGCATTTGCCCCGCATGACTCACTGCATTCTCCCCACTCGAATGTGATGTTCCGATTCGATGCGAACAATGATGTTGACCGGCTACAGCTTTGTCGAGAATCTCTTTCAGATCGTCAAAGCTGTGACTCAGACCTCTGTGCTGAGTCGTGCTGGCGGTGATGCAGCAGGAGCTCCTCGACTGCATCACATTTCCTTACGACGATGCCACTAGAAGAAAACTCTTGATTCTCTACAAGCAGAAGGTAAAAAACATGGGTTTATAATAAAATACTCAAAAAAATATGTTCATGTATAGGAGTCTCTCTTTGATGGTGAGATTCTGCAGGAACATTTGCTCAGCCAACCGCTGCTTGGAGTGTTCCTACTGCTTTTCGCTATTTTTTCGCTAGGATCCTTCGTATTTGCCATCATTTTCATCGCCTGCAGAGCCCTTGGCAATTGTGGAGCGAAACGATATCAGGTAAATATTATTCAGCTTTTCCATTGCTAATATATCAATCATTAGCTTTTCTTCTTCCAGACTCATCCAACCAAAGGAAAGCGGTATGTCCTATTCCTAGTGATGGTAATCATTTCGTGGGTCGGACTGGCAGGAGCGACTGTACATTTTTTGACATCCGCTATAGCTTTGTGGAATCCTCCCCTCGATGTGGACACAAACGAAGTACCAGATCTCCATCATCAATCTGGAGGGCATGCTGTAAGTTAATCGAGATGAAAGTAAAACGGAGAGAAAACTGATTTTTTTTCTCAACTTTTGTCTCCTTTCCTATCTTCATTCTGATAATCATATGCAACTTTGTCTTGCAATGAGTACAACGAGTCCGAATATTTTCAAGCGTTTGCGATAAAGTTAAAGATATTAGCAATTTTTTAATATCAGCTGCATTCCCTATGAATCGTGAAGTGGGAAAAGTTTGAGATTGATGAGTGTCAACTGGAACTTTTTTGAAAGTCATTTAGAAAACTAATGTTGGTATTTTTACATATATTTTTGTGGAGATAATTTATCGCTATGACTGTATATACTTATACTATATACTTTACTTACTATACATATATATATTATACTTCACTGCTTTATCAATCAAACTGCGAATGAGAGGCAGACTAATACTACAGAATACTCATTCAAACATTCTTAAACGATGGCATTTAGTGAATGAACTATATTTTAAACATGAGCAAGCTTCATCTAATGCTTGAGTATCGTCCCAGTCTAGCTAGATCCCTCCATCTTTTTTTCAGTTTTCGAGGTAATCCTAATCTGTCACGAATGCTCTAAGTTTATGCCTTCATCAAATTAAACTTATCATAACCAGGTTGTCTTCGTAGATTAACGGAAACGTAGCCAAACTTCGAAGATGAACATCTATTATGTTTAGTTTCCAACTTAGTTTCCTCGTGAAAACCGACCTTCTGCCTCCTTCCACAAATTCTAATGTACAGAAAATACCACTTCCTCGTTACCCGTTTCATTAGAATTTGGGCTCGAACAAGCTTATATCTTCTCCTCATTTCTGTTTTGTATTTCATTGTGGTTGCTATGCCTGTGGAAGAAAAACTCATAGCTGTTATCTACAACTAGCCGGAGCCCAAATTTGAAAACGTAAAGGTGAATGCCCTCCCAACAGCGATGCACCAAAAGCTTTGGAAAGCCACATCCTTTAGTCTCAGACTTTTTTCGAGTACTTCAAATGAACTTATCGAGGTTGCTTGCAAAAACTACGACGCAACGCAATAACCAAACTTCTTCAGTATAATAAACTCTATGTGTATTCTACCCCATAATGTCATCGTTCCCCTCGCTGATTATCGTTAAATTATTTGTTCTTTATATCTTCTTTGTCCGTATCATTCATTCCCTCCTAACCCTGTTCATCTTTTATTCAATTGAAAAGAAGAATTCATTTGTTCAAGGCGCTACAACGAGATCGAAGAGACACTGATGACATGACTGTCCGGCAGCTTTTCGAGGATTCCGACTATGTTGGTGATTTCGAACAAATCGATGCGACTACTGCTGCCGCCTTTGTGACGGAAAAACTCCAGCCGAACTCTTCTACTTTGAGTGACTTGAAACAAAAGAAAAAGCTTGGTTGGTGTGTACTGTAAGTTCAAACGAAAAAGTTCAGCTCTTGCTTCCAGTTGACCTCAAAGGGGCAAAGCGGATACGGTATTTCTATGGACAGCACACGAAACCGAGTACTGCTGCTACTTCAAGCACATCGTCATCTCCAAAGTACTTCGCAATTAAAACCAAGGTGCTTCCATTTGTAACTTAGCACTGACAGCTTATATACCGTTACCTAATGATATTTTCAAGTCTAACACTGAGATAAAGTCAAAGAATCCTTCAACAGTTTCACCACAGTATGGACGCCAACCTCATGCAGGATTCATGACCCGTGGGATTGCATCTGTAAAGGTAACTGTGCCCAAATCTCTGTTCTAGTGATGAAGTTACCATTTGACCCAGGCTATCCGACAACCTTTCGTCTCCGATACCTGGAGCAACGCAGGAAAGCAAGCTTATTATCGACATCATTTGTCACCAACGGTACTTTTCCTTCCAGTTGAGCTCTTCGCTTTTTTCATAAGCAATTTTTCTTATTCTTACCTATTTGTAACCCTAACGAAACATCAGGATGTTCACGACTAGAAACTGAAATTGTGGAGAAATATGTGGCACTAACAATTTTTCACAGCTTTTGAAAAGATATTAGAATTTCTATACTAATGTTCCGCTTGATACTCGACGTATTTCTCATTATCATTGAATCTTTAAAATACTAGCTTCGGTTTTGAATCAAACAATTTCTAAATACACTCCATGTAATTCTGGAAATCTGAGCTTGCAAGCGGCGATCGTGGACTACTAAAACACCAAAGCCCATAATTTTTGAACAGATTGAATGTCTAATATATGATCATGTTTATTGCAGACAAACTCCTCGTCTTCGTCATTAACAGCGATTGTTTTGGATAATTCGGTCACACGAACAGAACAGCCCGATTTGGTACTTTCCAATCCAAAGGAAGCCGCTGAAGTAGAGAGCCTCCTCCATAATTTCATCGCTAACGATAGTGTGGAGCCAGCAGAAAAAGCATCCACGACCACATTGGTGAGCACAACAACGACAGAGGTGACTGAACCGAGCACTTCTGTCGTTACTACTATGGAAACCACCATGGGAACCTCACTGTCGTCGGAGATCACAAGTACGGAAGAAGCCACTGCGACTCCTATTACAAGCACGACTGAATCGGAAAATGGACACACTACAACAATTGAGACTGCTGAAACTGAAAAAGAAGCTGAGACAAGCACCCAGCCATCTGAATCTTCTGAAGAGACAGATGCCACTACTTCCATCGAAATCAGCGGTGAAGTATCTGATTTTTCCGAAGAAACACAGACACCCGCCTTGGGCAGTGAAGAATTATTCTACACTAGTGATAATCCATTTGTGTCTTTGACAAGTGAGGGAACAACTGAAGCAGGCACTACCTCTCCCACTGCGAGTGTCCAGACAACAGCCTCGACCACCACATCCGCCGATACGACTGTCCAGACGACAACCTCAAAGTCGACAACGTTAACAACCACCACTACGACAGAACTTCCAACCGAGTCGACCACGTTTACGACGTTGATCAAAACCACTCTTCCACCAGCTACGATGCCGTCCACCACAACCGAAACGGAGGCGGCTACGGTCAGAACGACGACTGCAAAAACCTTTAGAGCCCCCTCGAGATCGGACAATGTCGAGAAGAAACACAAAACAATTTACGTTGAAGAGGTACGTCTCCTTCCACTCGTGATCCTGTTTGATAGTGCTTCGTTGTTTTGAGGACAAACTGGTCGCTTTGAAAGTCCCACCGACATTGCGTGTGATGCAGCTGAACTCTACAGCTGCACTTCTTCGACAGCAGGATCCCTCCGAGGTTCCGGTGTGTTAAGAACGGATTAACACAAATACAGTAATTCCTCACTAGATACTAGATATAGTGAGAGCTCTGAGAGAGCTTCATATCCCATTTTCAGCACGAGGTGGAAGGAAAAATAGTTGCATTTTAGGCTACTAATTCGTGCTCGAAAGAAAAGCGCATAAATTTCAGTACCGGGTGTAGTAGTATGCTAATGAGTATAATATCGAATATATTAATATTTCTCAAGGAACTTTCATTGAAAGCTGTCTCAAAACGAAGAAAATTCAAACTTGAACAGGATGTATTAGGTCGTAGTATAGGTTTTGTGACACTTTTTCCATTTTCCCTTCGAAAAAACTCTAGAAACTTAAGCAAGGTCAAAAAATTGGCACAGATGAGCGATGGTTGAAGAACTGTCTATTGGTGTCATGCCCAGATATGTCCATGTTACAGATATGGATTACAGTAAATATAAAGGCAACTCTGTGGCGGCACGCGAATCTCCTTTTTCTTTTCTCTTTGAAAAATCTCATATTCTTATTTTCCATGCTCCCAGATATTTCATGGATTTCTTAAGTCTAGGCTGTTCAGTAACGCAATATTAATGTTACGACCTAATACAAAGAGTACCCAACAGCCAATGTAGCATTTGGAATTCCTTCCACGCATTAACACGTTTCGGACCGCGAAATCGCGCGCGGCGAAAAACAGTGTATAGGGCATTTGAAAAATCGTGACGATGGCGCGACTGCGCGCGACACGCACGCATTCCCATTTTTTGGTTTATATCTTTCATCAAATAGTTTCCCTGCTTAAATACGATAGTATTCAGACACTGGAAGTGACTGAGCTAAGCGTTGAGGTGATGCCATTTTGTATGAGTGTTTTATGCTCCTGTGTGCGCAAGGACCGCAGTCAACTCGTCATCACGATTTTAAAAATGAACCATACTTTCAACCGTTAGCCAACGAAGGGACCTTATTTCAAGAATGTGTGCTACATTTGTAATCAGCATGTTAGATAAGCTCCATACCCAAAGTTCTGAGTGAATTCGAAGTGTTTGAATTTTGTCGCTTGAGAAGGACTTCTGTGCTTTCTTGAAAGATAGGAACAAGAACTCAGTTTCTAATAGTATCCAAAAGTATCTATACTGTACACGCTACACATCAGTATTGAAACTCCGGTTTTTCTCTTCGAAATCGGAGCAAAGAAAAGTTGCGACATCGCACGCGTCGTTCGCGTTGCCGCACTTCGTTGCAACTGTTGTTCGATTCGTCTTCATATCTTCTAAACAAATATCAGCGGCACAATTCTACAGAGTGATTTGAAAAGTAGAAGCTTACGCCTTTGACTTGATAACCTTGGACAAAAAGAAAACCTCCTGTCAACGTTAAAAAGATCCTTCAAAGCCGCGTGCTGCACCATGTGCAGTACCGGTCCGAAACGTGTTAAATTGTCATTTTCAGGGGTACTTGTACTCAAGCTTAATTTATACGTAGAGCCAAATGCAGACCTTCTAAAAATAAGAATGCTGCAGACACCACACACTTTACAAGTCTAGTCTTCCTCTCATTTTTAGATGAGAAAAACCCCAACTTAAACTTTCAAAATCTTTTTCGAGGCATAATGATTATGCCTTCGTACATTCTCTGTATGACACCTGAGTCGTTATAAATATTCAACGACTTAGATAAAGGATCAAACATTCAGAACCGGACATTTGTTTTGATCTTGTTGCGCTTCGTTCTGTAAATTTTTCGAGCTTTCACCGTAACCTCACAATAATTTTTTCGCCGAGAGCAGCTACTCGCAATGTGACCTCTTCTCAGTCAACCATAAATAACCACTAAATTTTTGTACACCAACAAAAGTAACTAACGTTATTTTTCTGCTATTGCTTTTTTGAGAGCCTTTCTAGAAATGAGAAACTATTACGGATGGATTTTGTTTGCGCAAAGATAGTACCCGGAGTCGTGCTACTCCATATCTCCACAATGATAAGCACTATAGAAATGAACAAGAAAAGAACAGTCAGCTATTACTTTATCGAGTTTCGCGCTTTCATTTTATAGAATGAAAATACTTCCATTCATGTTCAGCTTCGTATAAACAAAGCTCAAATTGCAGAAGATCCAAAGGAAGTCGCGCTTTGAAACGCGCAGTACGTTCCCTGCTGAAAAACTCACCGTCATGAGCAAGCAAAATACAACTGTGGGTTTGAAAGCTGTCAGTTCTTGGTTAGCATAGTTATTTCGAAAATATGATGTCGCACATTCCAGAGTGCTGTCATGCCGGTGTTTCAAGAACAAACCTCCTGGGCCGCTCGCTTCTTCGTGCTTTTTATCGGTATCGTGATGGTGCTTCTCACTATACCAACTCCTATTCTAGTCACTGCAGGTAAGTGAAAGCCGTGCGGGCAAACTCAAGCTGCTCATAATTTAGAATTATTGGTGCCTAATTGTAAAAACCAGTGAATTATAGATTTGCAAAAATCTCGTTAGTTCTGATAGATTTGTGATTTGAATGCAAACTACCTGAAACCACATAAAGATTTCTTATGAACTAAAAGGAGCGGAGGTACTCGAATTTGCCTTGGATCCAAACCACACAATTCCAATATCCCAATCAGGGTCAAGCGTGTTGATGCGATCCGGGACCCTCATTTAAGACCCCCCTTGAAGGTACCCATCCGCACGACCCCTCCCCCTCCCTTCCCCCCCCCCCCTCACCCTCCCCATCTATACCCCTCACCTCCCCTGCCCACATTCCTCGAGGTAACCTGCATAAATGAATGTCAATCTCAAAAAACACCTGCGTGAGAACTTCATTGAGGTTTCGGAAGCAGAATTTCTAGGCCAGTGGGTGCGCCCAGCTTCTGTTGCAAATATACACACCTTCAATAATGTTTGAGATTCTGCAAGTTTTTTTTTGAATTCTCAGGCATACTTCAGACCAGCAAATTCTGTTCTCGTATGCGACACAAATTTTTTCACGGAGAAAAAGTGACATTTTTGAACTACAAAAGATGTTTTCGACTAAGAAGCTTACTTCCTACCTCTTCCATAGTTTTTCCCGTGGAAAAAACCGTCTTAGCGCCATCCAGAAAGACGTCAAAAACGTGCATGAGCACGGTAGTTTGAAAATTTGTAACTAAGGCCAGGAAAAGATCGAGAGGCTGGAAAGCATAGGTCTTGTAGCATGATGCCCAGACTATCCATAGAAAAAGTTTCAGCCCTTGAGGATCAGCAAGCTCGAAAAAATTTAGATGCGACTCTCGCAAATTTAGATGCGATCCTAAATAGCAAAAACTGGGATTTTTGAGCTTAAAAATTTGTAACTTACCAGAGAAGTTATAAAACAGCCTGCAATATTTATGAGGGAAAGTAGGAGGATGGCCTCATATTACAGCAAAATTGCAGCCAACAAGCTCCGATAGCTCCGGAGAAATTTAGATGAGGCGCAGATACGACCCCCCTTTTCTCATTTTTTGCTACCGTATATAAAATCATAAAAAAATCCACAGTTAACAAAATGACACCAAATTTTGCACTGATATAGTAGAGCATCTCCAAAGTACAGATAAATCATATGGGTCTTTGAAAAACATTACAAAAAGATTTAGAAATTCATGATGGTCACAGCTGGTAAAGATATTCGCTTTTGTTGAGTGTGTGAGACTTCAGGAAGGCTTCAGAAGCAAGATTTTTAGGGCAATCGGTACATTTAGCATTTCTATCAACTCATACATCCTTCAAAAGTGTTTCGAGCTCTTGTAAATGTTTTTCTTTGAGAATTTTTACAGATTTTTTATCTTTTCATTCTGATTTCCACTTTTTTGTAGATTTATTGTAAAGAACATAACTAATTATTGCCTTTTTGATTCCCTTTCAAGCTTAGGGTATTTTAGCCTAACTACCTCCTCTTGCGCCCCCCCCCCCCCCGCCTCAGTCACCCTCTTTACGACCCCCCGTTGCGACAGTCGCATTACAAGCTTGACCCTGATCCCGATACAAACTTCTATGTTGAGGCTTGGGGCAAATAATTTTCGCATTACAGGTACGGTTTGCTATATGCGCAGTTACCACCCTATGGATAGAACCGCATTTTCTGAGAAGGTAAAATTTGTTACTGAAAGATGAGGTAGGGCATAAGTCAATGCTTAAAGTGCTTCAGGTTGGTCAGCTGTGTGTGGTTCTTGCCACGGTGTTCCTGTTCTTCACTCCTTGTCTCTACTTTTATCTCGATGTACTACTCGCCTATATTCACGTATATTTTGCTATGTGTCCCTCTATACGGTTATTGGTGAGTTTGGAATAACAAAGAAGAAGTCAAAATGAATGCGAACACATCTTTAGCACCAATATAAAAGCTTATCGCTGGAAGAACTCAGCATGCTGGACGCAAAGCTATCAGGTAGCAGCAATGTTCAGGCTTGTCGAAGGAGTTCAGAGGCATACGAGGTTCCTATAAGGATATTTCAAAAAGAAGTGATTTTGATATGAAAATGACATACTTGCATAATCCGCATATGCTATACTTATCGTGTCACTTAATGAATTGCAGGCAATTTTTTGAATGGAAGTAATTGATAGACTGCTAAGGGGATGCGATTTGTATCAAATATGAAACACTCGTTACTTTCTCGTTTTTGGCTTTCACTTTCTGTCATCAAAGAAGATAGTTCAGTCACAGTTACATACCTACTAATCAAGCAACATTTGCTTAGGTTTTATAAAGTTTTCTCATCAGCTTAATAGCAGGGCGACCCCGATATCCGCCAGTTGATCCGGCTGGAAGGCGGAGCTTTGTGACCTGATTGCCGCTCTCGCCCTCCAAGCAGTCGGCGTCTCTCTCGGGCTCGTGCTCTCTGATCATTCTCAAGCCTCAACTAAGTCACGAAGCCCGCCTTCCAGCCGCCAACCCAGTTGAATCAAAGGGTACCTTGAAACAATAGCAAATGGAGTTTTGAGAAAATTAAGATCCTTCCCTCCCCCCCCCCCCCTCAACCACAATGGAGCAACAGAATTTCGTGAAGCTCTTGCCTTTTTCAAAAACCTTCAAAAGAACTTCGAAAGGCCGTTAGAAAAATTTTTTCAAAAGACATTTGAAGAAGATTTTCTTGTAATGCTGCTCTAGAACAGTTATTTTGCTACATTTGTCCTCTATTTTTTCTGAGTTCAGGGAATCTGGTCGGCGTGCTTCGCATTCGTACTCTTCTCCATTCCGACGCTGCTTGCCCTGTTCAAGCTTTCCAAGTACTACCTCCGCATGAAGACCGAGTACTACTGGAACGTCGGTGACGGATACGGGATAATACGGCCGAAAGTGGCCACAACCACCGACGCCGTCTACGGCAACATCTACGGCACCGTCCAGAGGAAGAGACCTGGCACCAAGCCCCCTCCCCGTCCGGTACAGCGATCCCCCGTTGCGGACCGGGCCACATATGGGGTGTACATCGAAACACCCACGTACGGAGTGTTCAAGTAAGAGTCGTACGTGGCCAGCATAATTTCCAGAAACATTCCTCTCCCTTGTATCTTATCAAGCGATTCATGTTGCCTTAAGCTGTGCAAAGAACAAAATAAGGGTATTTTGAGTGTCTTTGATTGTATGCTTTGCTAATAATTACTTTTCTTTTGAATAAAATGTAAATATATGGCATAATGATGTACATCAGCTGGATAATTTTTCTATTAGCGTTGAAACCGTTCCTAACCTCATAGAACCGATCACAATCGAGAAAACTTTGAGAATGCAGTACGAGTAAGTGGAACGATTTCAAGATCTCTTGTAACCAGCCAAGAAGGGGAATCTCTCCAAGCAAAGCAACTTCAAAGAATGTGACTGGGTAAAGCAAGGGAGGAGGAGCAATTTACGATTGAGATAAGTATCGTTCATGTTATTCGATTGTCCTCAAGTCTGTTCGTTTTGTACCAAAGCAAGAGCCTATCTTCGAACTCAACGCAAGCAAGCTACATTTTCCTGCGTCCGTACATAAAATGACAATAAGCAATAGTAGGTAATCCAAAGGAATCCACATTTGCATATGTTATTCGATCTTCACTTTCCTGAGATTAGGTCGTCCCGAAAGTTCTTTCGCACCAAATTTGAAAATTCATAATTTCTGATTTCTAGAACCGATTAGGCTGCTTTAATTTTTCTATGAAAGAATAAGTTATGCTCTTTATAAAGACATTTTAGCTGCTTGCTAATGATCATCTGTTTTGCATAGATAGGAGCGGTAGAAGAAAATTAGTTCAAAATTCGAATTTTTTGTGTAGGGTCTTAAAAAGTCTGAAACTTGCAATAAAAATCTGAGCAGCTGTTATTAAGGTTTCATCACTTGCTCTTTCTAAATGTGCAAACTTTGTGCTGATTGAACATTTCTATGAAAAGTTACGATTTTCGAGCAAGTGTTACAAAAAGGCAATTTTGATTTATATTGGCATTTTTCAGAAAAATCATAACTTTTCGTACGCTCAATCAGCACAAACGTTGCATATTTAGAAAGAGCAGGTAACAGAACCTATAATGCCAAATACTCAGATTTTTATTCCAAGTTTCAGATTTTTTATGACCTTACACAGAAAACGAATTTTTACTAATTTTCTTTTTCGCTCCTATCTATGCAACAGATGATCATTAGCAAGCAGCTAAGATGTCGTTATAAAAAGCATGACTTACCCTTTCATATAAAAATAAAGTCCGTTAAATCTGTAGAAAAAATCAAAAGTTATGAACTTTAAATTTGGTGCGAAAGAACTTTCGGGACAACGTAATATGATGGAAAATTGCCGAAACGGTAAACATGTGTGATAGTTTGAACCGACAATTTTGTCGCACCGTAACTTCGTTCCACTTCGATTTATTTGCAAAAGATAAGACTTATCAGAAAAAGCAAATTACGTACTTTTTTGATTCCAGAGATAAAAATAAGAGAATAAACTAAGGGGCCTATCTCACCTATTCAATCAAATTCAGAACAGATAAGTAAGAAAAAAAATGTCGTAAAACTTGTGGCAATAACTGTTTTGGATTATATCGCACAGCTAGGGTTTGCTTAAAAACACCAAAACTCGGATGATCTTTCTCCTCTATTCACTTCGCAATCAGAGATTAGTGGAGAGCTTCCAAGCTGCCACCAAAAAGCAAATGATTCATTCTCGTGATGAGATTTTCTATCGAAAACATTGTTTGGTGCGACAGAATATCCTCTTCAAAGTATGAATATAGGCTTCTGGAGCTCATGCATATCGAGAAGACCTTACCCACAACAGACAAAACTATGATGGAACCTAGCAGCTTCATGAAATATGTGAAAGATGCTGACACAAAACTTGGTCTTTGCAAGCCTCAGCAGGTTCAACGACCAGGGCGTGTGCAGGGAGAAGTACTAGATTGGAGACGATGACTAGCTTTCTGTTCAAATCGTAGTTTGTGTCTAAGTAATCGAGACTGTTCATTAAAAACAACGAGCAGAAAACAACAACAGATCGATAAGATAATGCGCAGAGTTATCAAAGCAGAAACAGGGTTATCGCCGTTTGCACGGTCAAAAACGGTCGCTGAGTGACGGAACTTTTCAACCATGGATGAGCAGGTATGTCAATCTTGAATCAGAATTTTTTTGATGGTTATATGTTTTCCAGCCCACATAAGAAAATTTCGGGTTTTTGTGCCTCGTACTTTTCTAAGTGATCCTCGTATAGGCAAAAAGATCCTAAAATTGCAATTCCAGCTAATAACGGTCGCTCTACCCTGAAGATATTCGTGCACAAATATACGTCCTGTTTTGACTCTCATAGAAAAATAACTGCTAACAAAAATATCTTATGGGTTATCGTTCACGTTGGTTTACAATAGCTCATGTTTACCCAATGAAGAAAGTAAAAATAATACCTAATTTCTGTTTCTTTCTAACAGTAAAGACACAAATTTTAGCTTTAACCCGGACAGTGCATGCATTGTAGTTCATGTGATCTGAACGAACGTTTTCATTCTATACTTTTATTTCTTGCTTGTTATAAAAAGACCATAGAACTGCTCCCAAAATGCGATGAATTTTTCCTTCATTGTGACTCAACTACCAACTAATGACCCCTCATTAAGGTTCTTGATTATGAACTAAAACAAGTAAACGCCTATACTCTTGTGGCTGATACCGCTTTGTTGATTGGCTTTGGTAAGCTTCATATTTTCTTACTCCTTATACTCAGATCATTCCACCATTCCAAAAATTTTATCCAGGTTTGATTGGAGGTCTGTTTGTACCAATGGTGTTAGGAACTTTTCACAGAGGATTCTTCTGCAATGATCAATCAATTATGTACATATATCGAAGTGATACTGTAACGACCACAATGCTCCTAATGTATGCATTTTTGGTGATGATTATGACGGTGAGAGCATGCCTAACAACAGTGCTCAAAATCTGCTAATTTTTATCCAGATCACCGCGACGGAATCCTACAGAGCGAAAAGGCAGACCCCGATTCTCAACTATCGGTACAAAGTGGGCAACACTTACATACATACAATTTTTGCACAAATCCTCAGAAATTTTGGTATGGGTGTTCTTGATAGGAATTTCTCTACTTATAAGATTAAATTATAGGCTACTCCATTATTGGCTTGGTTTGCGTCCTCGTTCTCACTCAAATCACAAAATGTTGTGTTGGACGACTGCGGCCGCACTTTCTCGACGTATGCAGGCCCTTGAACTTCACTTGCCGTAGCGATCAGTACGTTCCTCAACAGAGTATGAGGACTTTCGAGAAGTTCTGGGAGTATTCAGGTACTACAGCGACTACATATGTACAGGTGACCCACTGATGGTGGAAGAAGCACGAAAGTCATTCTTCAGCGGTCATTCATCCATTTCAATGTACGCCTCGACATTCTCAGCGGTAAGCATAATCCTATGAAATATGATCTTCGAGTAGCGTAAGGTTGCGCGAATGTTGTTTACGATTATAAAGTCTAAAATTGTTCCAAATATACGATAATAATATAGATAATAATATATACTTATATTATATAATATAACAAGTCTTGTTTCGTTCTTTGCAGTACTAGTCTTTACTAGTAAAAGCGCTTTTTTAACTCATTTAGGCCACATTGAATAATCTAGCTCTGAAAACATGAATTTGCAACCAAATGCTCTTACAGAGTAGCACAATTTCTTTTTTTTTTCTTGCATCTGATCATAAAACAAAGCCATCTTGGATGACTGTCTTACTTTGTTGTTGTTGTTGTTTCATTTAGATGTGATGATAATAAAGTGCAGATGTTGCAGACGTCTGCACTGTACTATTTCATACGTCTTCGACCTAAACACTTTTGAACTCTTTCTTATCGCTTAAAGCACAGGAGATGCAGTGAAGAGTTTGAGTCCAACTAGACTAACTGAACTTGCTGCTAAATACGCTAACAGCAAGTTCCGCCTACCTTCGATTGGTCTATTCCGACTCAAACATTTTCGCTGCATTCCACGAAGTGCTGAAGGAGTTTCATTGGAAACGCATAGCCTTGTGTTACCACCATAACTGTATCGACATCCCATGCAGGCTCTGACCATTACACATCTTCTACAGTATTTGTGTTGCAGCTCTACTTGTTAGCACGAGTGCCTCGGCATTCGATCGGCAGAGTGTTTCTTCCCGTCTCACAAACAGCTCTTCTTGCCATTGGTAAGCATAAAAATTCTACAAGAAATTTGCAAATATGGTATGTACCGTTGATTCACTGACCGCATGGACTCCTCAAACGTTGCGGACCACGCGCGGCGCGACTGAATTGTTGCAAGTACAATTTGTACAACGGCGAATTTGTACTGGGGGAAGTGTTTTACTTCATTGCGCGTGCTCCGCAGTGATGTCCAGCCCGTGCGGTCAACGAATCAGCGATACATACACTTGAGTTATACTGAAAAGTAATGTCCCTACACAGCAACAACACTAGGCGAAATCCGCTTTTCAATTTAGGGCTCTTGCGCACATAGGAAGCATCCCCCAGAATTGTTCCCAAACGTGGCTGCCTTCCAATCGTTGTATCACGGCTCCAGGAAATTTAAGGCGCTTATTCAAACTTGTCATGCTGAGACGATCGAAAGGCAGCTAAAGGCAGCCATGTTAATAGTACCTATGGGAACAATTCTGGGGAGATGAACGATACATACTATACTTGAATCCAAGAAGGTAAGCTCGATGAGGAGTTCAAGCCAGGTTTTGGCGCGATTGGCACATGGGCGAAAAGAATATATATTATGGAAGTAAAAGCAGAGGGGTTTTAAATATACAGTCAGGGGCCGGACGAAGATGGCGAATGATACTTACTTAGATACTTAGATGGCCCATCCTCACGTGACGTGCGGGCCCCAGTACAGAAGTCGCCAGTTTTCCCTGTCCCTCGCTTCAGACATCCACGATCTTCTTGGCCGTCGTCGGTGGCTGCGTCCACGAGTCCCAGGGGCGAAAGTCGTATCCAGCTGATTTCTCAGCTGGTCCATCCGTTCCACGAACACGTCTGCCCATCTCGTCGGTGGTCTTCCTCGAGGACGTTTGGCTTCGCGAGGAATCCACTCCGATGTTCTTAGTGTTCATCTGTCGTCTGTTCTTCTCATTATGTGACCGGCCCATCGGTGTTTGGCTTTCGCGACGTATTCCGCTGGGTCACGAAGACGGGACATTCTTCTCATATCCGTGCTGCGAAGTCCGACTAGATGTTGCTTGCGTCGGGTCATCTTCAGAAGACTGCGCTCGAGCGCTCTGTGGGTGGTCCGTAAAGCTTTCGACGTGGCTACAGTGTCGGCCCAAGTCTCAGCTGCGTAACAGAGCGCCGGGAGAACGGTTGAGTCGAACAGGTGGGCACGAAGCTCCGGGTCCGTCAGTTGGTCGGTGGCTTCCTTCAGAGGCCCGAAGGCGGCCCAGGCTGCTCTTCTTCTCCTGTTAAGTTCTTCCCTCAAGTCGTTCTCCATGTTCATCGAACGTCCGAGATACACATAGGAAGACGTCTCCATAATCGGGGTGCCTTCCAATTCCATTTCTGCATCTTCGCAAAGGGCGTTCTTCATGAACTGGGTCTTCTTCCGATTTATTCAGTCCTATCTTCTTCCTTACTTCGTTTAGTTCCTTCAGCATCGTCTCTGCTTCGGTGATACTGCTCGAGAAGAGAACGATGTCGTCCGCAAAACGAAGGTTGGACAGGAATCTCCCATCAACTCGTATGCCTCTCTCGTCCCAGTCCAGTGACTTCATCACCCACTGCAAGGCCGCGGTGAACAGCTTCGGCGAGATTGTGTCGCCTTGTCGGACCCCCTTCCCGATTGGTATGGTCAGGGGGCGATGGAATAGCTGCATCATCGTTGTACAGTCCTTGTAGCAGTCGGCTAACGTCCTCATGTAAGCTGGGTCCACTCCTTGATCGATTAGCGCAGACGGATGGCGTTGGTTTCGATGCTGTCAAAGGCTTTCTCGTAGTCGAGAAAGGTTAGGACGAGAGGCAGTCGGTACTCCCTGCAGACTTCTATGACCAAAACGGTCTGGATGTGGTCCATGCAGCTGAATCCTTTTCGAAATGCAGCTTGTTCTTGGAGTTGGGCTTCATCCAGTGTCCTTGATATGCGAGCGAGGATAATCTTCATAAAAAGCTTGTACAGCACACTCAGCAAGCATATTGGACGGTAGTTCCGAAGATCCTCCCGTTCACCCTTCTTGAAGAGAAGGACGGTTCTTGACGTTCTCCACTGGTCGGGAATCTTCTCCTTCTGAAGGTAAGATGTCAAATGCGACGCTAGAATCTCGTGTAGACGGTGTCCTCCGGCTCGCAGAAGTTCGACGGAAAGATGATCTGGTCCTGGACCCGTGGACGTCTTCATAGTCTGTTTGGCGAATGCTAAGCTGAAAATCGTTTTGGGGAAAAGCAAAGCGAATTTCGATATTACACGTGCATATGCACTACGTACTTCCTTTAACAAGTTGCTACACGACTGACTGCAACAACAGATGATGTTGGCGCGTCACCTTCAAAAGCACCGTCTACCCAAAATCTCGTCTTGAATGTTTTTATTGTTATCAGGCCTTTCCATGGCGCTGATTTCGGATAGAATTCAAATTACCAAAAAGCTCCAAAATTCTCCCTTTCTGATGAACTATTTTGGCAGACGTGGACGAGTACGCCGGGGTTAGTCATCGTATGCTACAGAAAGCCTCGTCGTATGCAACAGTGTCACATCACAAACTATGCGTTCGACGTTGCGTGTCACGTCAGAACGTCACGGGGCAATCCATGGGTGGGTGGAGCGCAAAAAAGGGGGTGGAGCGCAAAGAGAGTCCTGGTCCACTATCTCCTTTTTTAGGCAACATAGAGAATAAATATGTGAGTAAAGGTTACGGCATGTTTTTTCTGGAAAATTTCATTAGTAAAAAATGAAAAAAATGGCTCATTTGCAGCGCACAGGTAGCGATTTCGCACAAATTTGAAGTGTATATGTGCGCAAAGGGAGGTTACACAAAGTGTGAAGGATTCTGAAAATTTATGTGAGTGAAGAGCGTGTCCGATATTTTTTCAAATTACATATGCGTATGACCATTTGATATCAGCCTGAAAGTGACTTTCAATTCACTTAAATTTTCTCCTATCATCTACTCTATGACTAGTGGACGCAGGACCGCATTGCAGACACTGTCTTAACAGATCTGAGTTTGTTCTTCCCTGTTTCCAAAAAGTGAATGAGCCTGGACGAGGTAATTAACAAGTATAGACTTGCTGAGTACACGATTAAGCTTGTTTATAAGCTCCTGCAAGACGAAGGCGGTCGATTCAATGCGCAACGCGGCTGCGACATGGCTGCGTCACAGCCGAGTCACAGCCGCGTCACAGCTACGTCGTACCTCGAACCGACCGCCTTCGTCTTGCAGGAGCTTATAGACAATACGTACAATGCGGTCTGGCATCTCTTAGGCCCGTATGCACGTACATCCCCGCTGGGATGGTGAGGGAATCTGAGAGGGTATGAATCATATCTCGCCACTGTAGATACCTTTCTTTCCTTCTCCATCCTGCTTGCAAAGTTTCTCATAACCTTATACCTGCGCACAGTGGATACCAGGTTACCTCCATACAAGACTGGTTTCTTGCCATTTTGTGTGATCCACAGGAGATCTCCTAGAGATCCCCAGGGGATCAGCCCTCATTTTCAAAGTGATTTATCTTCCTGAAAAGTCAATAAAACACTGCAAAATTGTACCGAAGATATATTACCACACTGCTTAGCATGTTTTTGACAGGAGAAATGAAATATGAAGATTGTAAATTTTTCGATGATCCCTAGCTCGCCAGCTAGGAATTACCGAAGATTTCGATATCCTGAGATCTCACTTATTTCTACTATAAACACTTTTAGCAGTGCCGCAAGTATATCTACAGTACAATTTTGCAGTGTTTTATAGACTTTACAGGAAGATAAATTACTTTGAAAATGAGAGCTGATCTCTACGGAATCCCCTGGGGATCACACAAAATGGCAAAAACCAATCTTGTATGGAGGTAACCTGGCATCCACTGTGCGCAGGTTTTAGGGTATGAGAAACTTCGAAAGCAGGATGGAGAAGGAAGAAGAAAGATACCTAGGGCCGCATGCACTAACCTCCCCGCTGGGGAGGGGATCGCAGCTTAAAAGAAAGCTTTATATTTCGAAACTCCAGATACCTAGATTTCACGTTGTGTACCTATCCGTAAGTATTCCTACTACCCTTCACTATGAACATGTTGAAGAGGAGCGAGAAGCTGTACGAACCGCATTTTCCAGCTTTTGTATGATCCCTGATGATCCCCTGCGCTTTCCTTTAAAGTCATTTTTCTTTCTCCGAAGTTAACGAAAACTTTCCAAAGCTATACTGAACATCTAACACAACAGTGCTATGCATGCTACTGATGAGAACAAATGAGTTTTTGAAAAGTCGAATTTTTCGTTAAACCTCAAATTTCGACCTGTGGATCATCGAAAATTTCATGACTTCAAAACATCATTTGTTCTTATCAGCAACATGCTTAGCATTGTCGGTTTAAATAATCTGCACCTTTTCGTTAGCTTTGGAGAAAGGAAAATGACTTCAAAGAAAAGCGCCGGGGATCATCAGGGATCATACAAATGCTGGAAACTGCGGCTTGTACAGCTTCTCGCTGCTGTTCAATGTGTTCATAGTGAAGGATAGTAGGAATACTTACGGTTACGTACACAACGTGAAATCCAGATATCTGGAGCTTCAGGATATGAGGCTTTCTTTTAAGCTGCGATCCCCTCCCCGCGGGGATGTTAGTGCATGCGGCCCCTAGAGTGGGGAGATATGACGCATCCCCTCTCAATCCCCTCACTCCCCAGGGGGATGTACATACGGGTCCTAGTGGTGGAATGAATGATCTATTCTGTTATACGCATAAGTTTACTGGTAACATTTCGGTCTGAAAACTTCGTCTCCTCTTTGCTGGAACCCAAAAAGCACCGAGGCCGGTGTTTTTAGGGAGGAAAGCACGCTCTTTTTGAGCGACTCACGCGACTGGCGCGATCAAGTGGAAATTTGTAAATTTTAGGGGCAGCAAAAACAAAATCGTTTCTTAGGTGTCCACTTGCAACTCTCATGCCGGGTCCGTATACATATGACAGTAAAATGTGGAATTTCCAAATTTTCTACACCTACTTTTCAAATGAAAATTTGAAGAGTACGCGTAGATGTAGATGTGCGTCGTGGTATCCTCGATATGAAGGCACTGTCCACCCAAATCCTCGACTTCCATATTTTGATTTTCCGGGGCCTTCTCATGTTCCTGCGAATATGAAGTAGAGAAACCGCGAAAACTTTGACAAGCCCCGTTCCAGGAAACCCGCAGGCCAGCTCTCTGGAACGGTGATCGGATGGGCGGGCATTACTGGAAGGGGGGGGGGGCGGTGCCCATTGGGGTCCTCATGCATCTTCATTAATCCGGAGCGATTTTCTCGTTTCCGAAGCGAGTTTTTGCGCCGCGGCTTGGGCATTGGCTTGATAGGGGTCCTACTACCATAAGCTGCCAAAGGTGAAAACCTTCAACCTCATTACCTTCAACCCTACCTTGAGGTAGGTGCCAGAGTAAGCGAATATTTTGTTCAAGTTGGGCGCCAGTTCTGCGCGGGACCCCAACTTGAACAAAATATTCGCTTACTCTGGCACCTACCTAAGGTGCACGATGCCTTCAAAGGCACCGGAGCACTGCCAGGTGTCCTCGTGCCTTCATTCGTTATTCCGGAACGGTTTTCTCGCGTTCGAAACGACGCCGCACTCGAACATTGGCTTAAAGGCAGCGTCCAGGCAGATCTGGACCTAAGGGGATTTTAGTGGGAAGGGGTGTATCGTGGGCCCGAAAAGCTGAACGCGGCATGCGCGGCGAAGCGGCCGCCGCGCGCGGCGTACCTCCTGACGTGCAGCCCTCTAACGGCTGAGAGATTCCCCTCGAAACTGGACCCCGCGATCGTATTCGCATGGATTCATGGCAGTTTCGCGCCAGGATCCACGCTTTGCGCCATGAATCCATGCGAAATACGATCGCGGGGTCCATTTTCGAGGTTAATATCTCAGCCGTTAGAGCACTCCTGAGCTGTTGGGAAGTGACTTAGTTAGAGCCCCAAAATTACAATCCACGTGAGATCCCCATGTGTCCAGACTTGCCTGGACGCTGCCTTTACTAGGAGGTCCTACTACCGTTGCTGCCAAAAGCTCAACACCATAACTCAGGATGTACGTGCCTTTACACCCCCCCCTCCCTCCCCAAACTGAGATTGATGAGGTTCGAATACTGTAAAACAGCATGCTACTACTTAAGAAGTCGCCCGATTAGCGCTGTAGAAGACCAAGTCAGACGCGAGAAAATTGCTTCAGAAAGTCGCCCATCAACATGCCTTGTACGAAGGTATGTCCAGAAAGGGACTGAATGATAAAATTGTCGAAAATCCGCCCTATCGCTACCAGACTTTGACAATTCTGGACACATTTTAGTATCAGTTTTAGACTATATATTGAATAGGGCGAAGGCCGCCAGTTCGAGTCGCCTTTCGCGGCCACCGGTCCTTTCGCAATGTTGCTGCATGTCGTTCCGGGACCATCGGCCGCGGAGGCGGCTCAAACTGGCGGCCTTCGTTCCCCTACCCCTATATCTTGAGTCCGCTGATGAATTGAGGGAGCACTTCTGCATCTACTTTCTGGAGCAAATTTCTCTTTGAAAGTCATCTTTTGCAGCTGAACTTGGGAGTTTAGTGAGGGACCTCCCTACTGTACCGTATCACCGTCTTCAGTTTGGGTGACGAAGAACATAGAACAAACTAAGACATGTGTATCACCCATATGCTCTGAACTGATCTTCTAAGGCTGAGTTCACACTGATCCCGGGGTTCGGGAACAGTTCCAGCATAGTGTTAAGTTCGAGCGCTGTGCTGGAACTGTTTTGGAACTTATGGATCAGCATGAACCCAGCCTAAGCGACCTTTGTGTGTTTTGATGAATCACATCTATGTCTAGGACTACTGATATCGCTCTCCAGGATCAACGACAACAAACACCATTGGAGCGATGTCATCATTGGGATCCTTGTCGGCATGTCTATAGCAGTGTACACGGTATTGGTTTTATGATTAAAAAAAAACAGTAGGCTAGAAGTGTGGTCAACAATGGTTCACATGAGTGATGCGAATTTACAAGCCATATAATAAAGCCGACGACAGTAGGAAAGTCGGTTTTGATTAGTGAGGATCGTAACATTTTTCAGTGCTATGTATGGGCCGGAATGTTTGCAAAGCAACGCAAAGAGCTTCTTCCAACAACACGACAACATACGGATTACCGAGGCACAGCCACATCGAACTCAACTCACACTATTTCACTGCAAACAAATGTAACGGTTAATATTTGCAGGTAATGAAAATAGCTTATGGAACACTATTTTAGGTACAGCCAGAAAGAAGCAACGGCATATCATGAGTGCAGTTGAATAAAGTGTTGTACATACTGGAAATTTTCACACTAGAACAAAAAAAATATTTATCCAGAGATCCAAAACACGTTTATTAAACAAATAACAACAGTGAAAAAATACCAACGGATAAATGTGCGGCATGAAACTGGCCCGCACGTTCTCCTTCCAAAACACGGCAGCGCCTGAAATCGAAAAAATCTCCATTTAGATACTTTTCAGAAGGATTTGAGTTTATGAGATATGATTTATTGACGCAGGATATTTGAGAAAAAAAAACGTCGGCTTTCGTCAATGTTACTGACTAAATAATTTTGAGGCCTCGCAGATTGATCACTCTTTCGTTGTTGTTTTACACTTTTTAAACCGAAGTATTTAACGAGATTAGGAAAATGTGAGGAGGACTAAACAATCATGCGAGGGCCAATTGATCGAAAAAGCCATCACAGCATCCAGTACGTGGTGACATGAAAGGCTTAAAGGCATGTCCGGGCAGAAAGTCAATTTTGCGATTTCGTGCTTACCCGGGCCTATTCACTATGCTGATTCCCAAAATCCACATTGGAAAGCGCAAAAACGGCAAAAACGGCTCTAACGCAGGAGGGAAATCGGAAGTGGGCGGGGTCCTCCCCACTGTGAATTTCGCAGTCCCAGCTTCTGGAGCGATCTTTTCAATTCCTCTAGCGCCCTGGGATCTCCACCGGTCAGGTGCGAATGCATGACTTGAAATCGGAACCGGGAAGATTGTTCTGGAAGCTGGGAGCGTGAATTCACAGTGGGGAGGACCCCGCCCACCTGCTGATTTCCCTCCCGTGTTAGAGCAGTTTTTCACCGTTTTCGTGCCCTCCAATGTGGATTTTGGGATTCAGCATAGTGAATAGGCCCGGGTAAGCACAAAATCTCAAAATCGACTTTTTGCCGACACTGCCTTTAAAGGCAGCGGCTCGGCAGATTGACCTACCTCAGATTTTGACACGGATGGATAGGAGGCCCTCCAAGTGAACCAAAACAGCAACTCCGCGCCGAAAATGTGAACTCTGCAAGCCAGGGGGCGGCCCAAGCGCCGCTCCCCTTCCTCCTTTCGCTCCCCTAACACATTGTTCGGACGAATATTCCCCGCCAGACGGCGCGGGACCCCCCAACCGCTTTCCCGCATTGTGCGTGCTACACAAAGCCAAAATTACAGGCAGCAGGGTCTTCGTGTCTTGTCCGAGCTGCCTTTTGAAAATTGAAAAAAACGCCCCGAAAAAGGCCTTTTCACCCCTTTTAAAGCTCAGATTCGGGACCTACGGGTCGAGAAGGTCCAAAACATGCAAAAAGATGGAAATGCAAAATCTGCCGGGACGCTGCCTTCAAGGTGGTGATACTCTGAGATGGAAATAGCCTAGTTTAGGTTCGTAGTCTTCATCTTTATTTAGACTTACAGGTTTGCACATCAAAGGAAGCTCCTTCCCAACATTTTGATAAGATAAACAGAAATGTTGTGCAAGTTTGTTGTGTCCCTTAGAGTAAGCAGAATAATGACCACTAGCACATGGCACCCAACCTAATCTGATATCGAGAAGAATTGAGCTACGCTTAGTATACATACTTGGTTACCTATCACCTTGTTTCTTGTTCGTAAATCATTACTGACTTGGTTTTATCCCAAGTTAAACATTTTTGCTATGTAAGAATACAAAGTGGATTTGATTCGAAAAGCATTTGAAGTGCGATGCACGGCATGGCTACACTTTCTGCACGGGAAGTCCATAGTTTTGAACAAGGAACGCTATTTTCTCTAAGCACTTATTCTCCCATTCTTTTGTGCTTTGTACTTTCCAGTAACCGAAAAACACTACCCTTTCTCAACATATTATGCGAAATGACCCTGAATGTTCGTGCAAATGTGGCTGCAGTGCAGTCTACTCAGCTGCACACTGCAATGACAATATAATTTTGATGCAAAAGCACTAATATGCAGGATGAAAGAAAAACGAGTAAAACCAGATGGATCAGCAGAAGACAGCAGTGATCCCTAAAAATTTTTTTAAGATAAAACGAGACATTTTTCCCGATTTTTCCCAATATCTGAACTAAGCCGTCCCTGCCCCTCTCGTCGGAACGCTACTACAAGGTTCCAGTATCCATCCTTGTACTGTTGTCTTGTAAAGCAAAATGTGTGCCTGTATATCTATCTATTAGTATGCACAATTGTGTGTAATTTCGCGATTTTCCAAAATGGAGTTTTGCAATTTCACAACACAGTTGTTGTGCCAAGCACGCGGGGCGGGGTTTCCGTGAGGCGCGTGCTTGGCACTGTTTTGACCATTCCGGTCTTTCGTCAGCTAAGGACCCTCCCACCCACCCGGAGTTGGGACTGCTGACGTCACGGGCAGAAGCCGCATGATTAGGACTTGGAGATCCTTGCAGGAATGTCAAAAATAGTCGGTGAAAAAGGAAAGCAGCGTTGTCGAGAAGAAATGGGCAAGTCGCGCTGAGCCGCTTTCCAGAAGAGAAGTAATACCGCCAGAGGACTCGAGATAATTCCGAGAAACGCGTGCACGCGTTATGGTATTCTTCAAGGACTTGTACCGCTTTCATCCGGAGGGTTGAGCACTATTCACTCTGTCATTTATGACTAAAGAGTGTAGTCCCTCGAAGGGCTGAATATTTTAGGTTTTAGATAACTGATCCGACTATGGATTGACATCGCGTGGCAAGCGATATACAGACAAGACACAGGATCCCACGATTACCCGCTTTCGACGAGTTGATGCATCTGCGAGATGGGCAAATGGCGGCTTTGCATATGCACTCGTAGATGAAGCTTTTTATGTACTTTGACCATGACGTATAGTCTATCACGCATACTTGTCACCACCGAACGCATTGATATGTTAGCAATTCCCAGACTTCCGGTAATCCCTGTGGTTACTGAAGGAATGATTGTTCGAAATGTTTCCATGGGTTGGGTCGTTATCATAATGTTCTGACTTGTTACTGAATATCTATGTTTGTTGGTTATGCAGTGGCATATGTATCAGTACCATGGCATATGTCGGGATGAGTCCCATCATTGTACGTAAAGCTGACGAATGAACCTTCACCCCCCTTGTGTGCGAAAGTGCAAAACAGAGGTTTTGCCGTAGTTTATCGGAGGCAAAATTGCTTTTTAAACCATCAGCACCGCACTTGCACATATACAGAAAAACTAACATTTTTTGGCCAGAATGATGACGACTTATTTGGTCTTTTTTTACTTCGAGGCAAGTACAGGCCCCGTAAAACCAATTGCCCACGCTTCGCTTTGAACACCAACGCGCGGCGCGGCTGGAAACGTTTGGTCCCGAAGCGCTACAGGCTTTCTTCGAGCGACAATGAGCGCGCGTCCTTTCCACACATATTTTTCTGAACTTTTGAGGAGAGGGGGGCTTTCGTCGAGATATACCTTGCATTGACGATAACAACATGAAAGTTGAAGAAAGATTTTTTGGAATATAGTGAACGCCGACAGTCTTTCGCGACGACCGCTCGCTTACGCTGGTGTTCAAGGCACGGCGCGGGCAATTAGGTTTTACGGCGCCTATAGTTGGATTTGATTTACGGGGACGATAGAAAACACCTGAAGATCCAAAGTGGGCACCCTTTTCAAATATTCTCTATCGTGTACTAAACAGGTTCTATACAACTCACAGTTGTAGAACCCATTGAAATGAGCGCAAATAGCAGCTTGTGAGAGCCGTTTACTAAACCAGTTCTTGAAACCCCTCAGACTCCACAGCCACCCCAACCCACCATTGAGTGTGCAGGGATTGGTTGGCTGAGGGCAAGGTCAAACTTTGCTAATGGTCATAGGGGATGGAGCCTAACTACAAAGTACACCCTCTAATCATGAATATAGGGCTTCATCAAATCGCGGTGGTCGCACTGACCGCTGAGCTTGCTCACGCAATGCTACAAGGCCTCAAACCATTGTATGAATCTCGCACTTTTCAAATTCAGGTAATATAAAAGTAACATCGATAAAGGGAAAGCGTTTGGCAGGGGAAAAAACTGACAAATCTCATTGCGTGAATAGTTGCCACAAACTCACCGACTTTCATCAGGCAAACCCCTTTATGTGTATATGTGTTCTTATAATAAATTATAAAAGAATTTGACAGAAAAAAGAAAGGGGCACATCGAGGTTAGTTGCAAGGATGTCTAATCATGAGCAGTGGTAGCAGTTGGCAAAAACTATATGAAAGTGAAGCATCAGGATAACAAAAACAAGCTACAAAAATGTCTTTCCTAAAGACGTAGTAGAAGCAAACCTATCTTAGCGCCCTCTTCCACGTGGTCCACCTCTCCCACGAGGTCCCCCTCGGCCTCTTCCACGGGGGCCACCACGTCCCCTACCACGGGCACCAGCACGAGCTCTTGCAGCTTTCTTGCGGGGCTCGTCGTCGATGAGCATTGTGTCGAGAGGTAGCGAATCCGGCAGAATTATGTACCTAATGTTGTTGCCTGGAAATGCAGCATAATGAAAAAAAAACTTTTACCCATTTAACATCTTAACATTTTAGCCATCTGAGATATTTTCAGTTGACGCGAAATATTACACTTTGTTTCGAACATGGGAATTTGAGAGACGTATACGGTATATTTACATTTACCTATACTGGAAATAGAGCTGTAATTTCTCCGATGACCCAAAACTACTGAATCTAACATGGGATACGAAATTCTACAGATACTATACTTAGGAAAAAACCGTCGCTTCGCAAAGTAATCGTTGGAAACAATCGCAAAGTAATCGTTGGAAACAACATCCCATGTATTTTTTATAGCGCATAAATAAAAGCATAGCAAGCTCCGGCGCAGAACGAGAACTCAATCAGTTTTCAAGGTGATCTGCAAGACATGTTATAGACAGTACAAAACGCAAGAGAATTCGCTATAGGATCACTCAACCAGGTAGTTTGATGTGCAAAAAAATGAAGACTGTAGGTATTGACAAAGTATTCTGTGCCAAACAGGTTTGTTAGGTGATCTTTATAATCCAATCGAGGCCTAACGTTTCGACGCCTTCGTCTTCCTCAGAGGCCTGAAAATGGCTCAAAGTGTCATCTGTAGCTCCACGCCATCAAACACCCTTCCTAATCCTGCTAGTTCTCGACTTTCGCCTGACTTCCCTATTGCAAACTGTAGGTATTTTCCAACCTTAGCCAACTGATAATGTTGTTGTGGTCGTGTGGTCGACACCAGCAACAAAGCTCCTCACGCTCATTTGACTTTTAAGCGGTCGTCAAACGCCCGTACGGCTTTTGTCAATTATATACACTCCTCAAGAAGTTACAGAATGCCCTTGCTAACTGGTTGTATAGGTATTACATGTATATATAAGTGCAAATTACGAAGCATATATCTGATAATCAATTCTTTTTCCCACAATATTTATGTACCGATATTAAAAATGTGTTGCATTCGCAACTCTGATTTGTCTCGAGCTTAGGACCGGGCAAGTATCACGCGATTTCATCGTCCCGGCTGTAAGCTCGAGACAGAGTCGGGTTTCGAGCAAGACTACCTTTTTTCTTGCAGTTTTCATTTTGTGAGTGGACTATTGCGGGACTTAATCAGGAAAGTCTGAGATGAATGCAGCATAGAACGCAGATCCGGACCTACTTTTTTCTGGTCTCCTATACGCCAATGTAGACAAATCTATAGGCCAATACAACAAAGAATGCTCTCATGCAAAGTGCAAATTTGGATATGCAGACCCAGCTTGATCTTGGGCCATACCTACTGCACGTAAAATGCTTCATATAGTTTTTGCCTAGAAGTGAGCTGAAAAGGCATCCATGTGTCTGACTCTGCAATTCGTATGTACTATTTTCTTGCAGGAAACTGCTATCTCTTCGTCCACAAAGGTGTTCAACATATGGAAGGCTGATCTGGATTCAGCGTTTTATGCTGCAACCGAAGGTATAGAGCTCCCTAGCAACGGCCTCTTCGACCCTTAACCATTCCCAAACTCAACACTTACCTCTGATGGAAAGAGAGTCAAGATTAATGGGATCCTTGTTTTTCAACGACATCTTCACGGAACGAAGATGCATGTTCATAGCAACGTCCACACCAATGATGCCGCCTTGCACCAAGGTTCCATTTTTCAGCTCGATAGTCACCGACTCGTGGATCAATTTCATCAAGAAACGTACCAACTTCATCTCTGAAACAGTATTATATGAAGCAGCATTAGATATAACACACTGGCAGGAAAAGCAAACGTTTTAATCGTTCCCAAGCACAAGATGAAGCTTAACACAAATTCGTTGTTCGAGAAGTGCGCTCCCCTTCATTGGCAGCGCGCCAAATAGATTCGAAATCATGCCTGATTCAGGCTCGTCGCGCTGGGATGACTCGTCCGCGCGTTACGAAAATGATTCATCATTCACTCGCTTGGAAGTTTCTCGAAGTGTGCGCTTTCTTTCTCCTTTTCAGCATATCCTTGGAATCGCAGCATCATGTCTTTTACATCAGAACTGTGCGATTTGTAAGAGTTGAATTTCGATTTTGAGAATCATTCGATCGAATTAGGAGACAGATGGCTAGAAGCTATGATGGAAGCTAGTTGGGTGTTTAGATCACCCATTTCATTTCTTTTGCGTATTTGCACATTTATGACGGATCTCTTGAAGGCGTTAAAGGCTTCTATCGTAGTGCAAATTTCTCGAACGTCTTCGTTGTGCCTTTTTGTTCGAAAGCCATCGAAAAGTCCCCCACTGCTCCACTCTTATTTCTTGTTTTCATTCCGTCAATCAGAAGAAGCTGCGACTTCACTAGAATTGTTCTGATAGCTTGATTCTTGTTGTCGTGAATCAAATTCAGTAACAAGACTCGCTCTTTTTACTAGGAACCTGTAACTTATAGCTGCAGTCTCCACATGAGAACGCTCTGTTAATAACTCAGAAGTTCCACCCTTCACGGAGAACATATATCAGCTGTTTTTGAGACTAGAAGACTCGAGAGCGCTTTGCGTACAGTGTCTGAACAAGTTCGAACCTGTTCTTTCCTGTTTTCCGGTAGTAAGTAATCCTGAGTTAGATCACAAGTGTAAACTTGTTAACCGCAAGATCAAACTTGTTTAAGCGTGCAAAGCGTACTCGTTCACATTCAAAAATATCGGAAAGTGGACGAGTTCCTCGGTCGGCATTGAGCGCGCTGCCGACGCTCGCGCTCGTCATGCAAATCTCGCTATTCCCATCGTGGTCGCCGGGTGACGTGGGAGTTGGTTTTTATCTCATGTGCCTCTGAGCTTTTGGACTGAATTGAGCCTGGTTCACCATTGCGTTCGAATGGTTATATCACCTGAAGCTGTGTTCGTTTGAGGCAAGCTCTTTTTTTGTACTCAACGTGATTTTTCAGTGTAGCGGGGATGGCGCGTGTTTATCTGGGGAGACTCCCTTTCCGTGCGCGTGAAAGCGATATCGAGAGGTAAGTAAAGGACTGTATATGGTTTTGTATATGCTTTTGCTGCATATGGTTTTTATGAATAAACAATTTTTCAGGTTTTTCCAAGGATATGGAAGAATTACTGACATTGCGATGAAGCGAGGATTTGCCTTTATCGAATTTGAAAGCAAAAGAGATGCCGAAGATGCGGTAGATGAACTCAATGGCCGTTCGATTTTGGGAGATAGGTAAGGCCTTAATGCTGTTTGACTTAGAGGAATCCAAGCCCAAATACTCAAAACTAACGAAATCAAACTCAGACCAAAGAGATAGTGATCTCTATGATGTGTTATGAGAAAGTTGCAATTATCACTGTGATTATGTAGCCAAAATAAGTCTCCCTCCAGTCTGCTCACTACCACCTTTTTTCACTCAGTCATATGGTTATAATTTACAATCCCTTTCCTTATTCCAAGCAGAGCCTCTGCTATTTCATAGGAATGTGGGAAGCAAAACCGCCACTGATCGCTGCATCGTTGATTGTCATCATTTCTCAATGGTTGTGTATACCATGGCACATCAGTCCGCGGAGGCGGCGCCTCATGCAATACAGATTCTCTACCCTTGCCAAATTCTAATTTTGAATTGAGATTCGTTTATTTAAAACGCGGCTGGAGGAGCGACAGTCATTGAGATCCTAAAGGCAGCGTGCCGGCAAAATAATGAGTACTGAATTTCTCAGCATTGCAACGGCGGGCTCAACGAAGTGTGGAGCGAAAAATCGCGTCTGGAAACCTAAAATCTATTCCCAAAGTCTTGATCTATCCCCGTCGTCTCGGGCTCCGCCTACTCACCCGTATTCCTAGTGCAGACATGGAGAGCTTCGAATAAAGCGCATTTTTGCCATTTCATGCGCTGCATCAGATATGGATTCAGCACCGCGAGAAGGCTCCAAAAAGGTTGAAAAAAAAAAACAAGCTCCAGCTATATCGCACGTAAAGATAGTCTTGTGGTTTTGCGGAAAAGAGCCCTTGATTTAGTGATCATTTCTCGTTCCATTTTAGAGGAAGAGCATTAAGGGCCAGGCATACAACACGCGATTTTTTCAACAGACAACTATTACGAGTTTATTGCATGTCGATCGTTTTGCATTTTGGTTGTGTTAGTCTTCTGGCATGAGCAGTCGCGGCTAACTATCACAATCGAAATACAAGTCGATCGGCATGCAGTAGACTCGCAACAGTTGCCTGCAGTGGACTCGCGTTGTCTTGGGGAATCGCGAGGAGATGAAATCGCGTGATGTATGCCCGGACTTTTATGCTACAGCGCTCGTCTGTCAATGTCGCGATGTTGCACTTCTGCAAATTTCAAGTAACTCAGAAAAGACTTAGTAAGATTGCGCATATGCGGTTTGCACCTGATAAAATGACTTCTTGAACGTCACTCAAGTAATTTCATTTCAATGTCTTTTCATGTTTCTTGATTTATTCACAAAAGGGAGCGCAGTGAGCGCAAGTGAATTCAAAATTTTTATTTGAAATATTTTACAACATTCAAAACAGGTCATGAGTAGCGGTTAATGCGATTACAACGGAGAACTTTGCCGTGACATATGACTACCGAAAAAATAAACATGGAAACATATGCGCCTACGCAACGGACTAAGTTTCTGAGTTTTTTTTTTCTTCTAATTTTCTTTCTAAAAATCGCGAAAGTGACAATTGCGACGTCGCAACGCAGCGAATACGAGAGTTTTGTAATGGACTATTCTGCGACATTTTCTACTCCCAAACTTGGGCGAAACACTGTGAACGCAATAATTAATTTCCAGGGTGCTTGTCGAGATTGCTAAAGGTCGCCCACATGGAAGCGACGTCTATCGTTATCGATCTCGCTCGCGTTCTCGCGACCGTAGGCGCCGTAGCCGTTCCCGTTCTCGTAGCCGTGATCGCAGCAGGCGCAGCAGCAGCAGAAGGTACGTTTAAAATCAGCATTCTTGTTATTCAGGTAATTTATGTTTAATTAACATTCTTACGTTACAGGAGGGGACGCAGCCGCTCCCGCAGTCGCAGTGCCTCGCCGAAGAGATCTCGCGGGCGACGTGACTCGAGCCGTTCGAGCCGTAGCAGGTCCCCTGTCAAGAAGAGCCGTTCCAGACGCAGTCGCTCTCCAAAGCGCGACAAGCGTTCTCGCAACAGCTCGCCAGAAAAGACATCGAGCAGAAGTCCTACTCCTAAAAAGGAAAGAAGCGCGAGCAGGTCTGCCTCCCCTGAGCCAAAGCGAGCGGAATCACCATCAGAAAGAAAGAGTCGCAGTGCTACTCCGAAAGACGAAAAGAGGGATTCCTCGCTCAGTCCATCTCCTAAAAAGGCAAGACGAACTCGCAGCTCTTCCCGAGAAAGCCCTGACCGCAGTTTCTCTCCACGTCGCGACAAGTCCAGAAGTGCCAGCCCAGCGGGAGAAAAGGTAAGTAGCCATTTTTGTCATTCTCACCTTGTTAAGCTTGGTTTCAGAACGGAAGGAGCAAATCTTCGGATAATGGGGATCGCTCAAGATCTCGCTCGCGCAGTCGCGATCGTGATAGAAGTGGGTCGGATCGCAGTCGAAGCAGAACTCCTGAGACAAATGGAAAACGTAGAAGATCGTCAAGTGATCGCAGTGGATCTGACCGCGATTGATGGAAAAGTGAGTATTGTGGTTGCTTTACGTCCACATACGGTCGAGAATTCAGAAAATGTTAATGTTTGTTCAAATTTCTTAACCCGAGTTCTCGACTAATTGTTCTGCAATATGCCCAGTAGCGTGTTGTGTTATGATGTGGTTATGAAGAATCTTCGGAGACTTCGTACTACAATGTCATTTCTTGTTAATCATGTAATATATATGTATTGTCATTTATTTGCATTTTTCAGTCTACCATTTTGTTGCAAAGTAGCGTGTAAGTGTTCTGCTGATTATTATTATATATAAATGTGTTGAAGAAATATCCACGCTCTTTAATAGCATTATTTGAGGACGAGGTCAACGATCTCACAACGATCCGCGTCCCCGCCCCAAGTTCAATCGTTCCGTGGTACAATGGTTTCAATCGTTCAGTCCACAATCACCACAACCACTCCCTACGCGTTCGTCTTCTTTACAATCCACTAGGGAAAATCACTTGCATGCAAGGAATACGGTTGTTTGACATCAGTCGTATAGCAGAAGTTTATGTCATTTCGGGGCTTTTGCTTAAATCAAAAACGCTCGATCCCAGCTTACAGTGATCTGTACGTCGCACAATTCCATTTTGGCCAACACCACTTTGCAAAATCAAACGCTCAAGGCTTCATTCAATTGCTTCAGGTCGCTTCAGGTTTTTGGAGGTACAATTTTCCAGTGTTTTTTACATCGTTTTTAGCGATAAATTGCAGTGTTTCCACAGCAAAACTATCAGTTGGTCAGTTATCCACGTTTCAGTTTCGACTTTGTCTAAATATGGTAAGCTACTAATCATTTTTAAACATTTGCTTGCGCCGCTTAAATGCAAGTAATTGCTTTTTACTGACACTTTGACCAAAGAGGATAGAATTTTGAATGTTGCGGGTGTGCAACAGCCCTCCTCTTTGGGGGAATTTACGCAAATATCGAACGCAGGCTGAACCAATGGAAGCCTTGCTGAAAATACGAAAGCGAACAAAACGGTACGAGAAGAAAATTTATCTCTTTCTTTTTAGTAATGAATAAAGTTTTCTATTCTTGTTGCTAACAGTCGTCATAGTTTTTGGAAGCCGTTTTGATCTTCACGCAGTATTTGTGTTATACACGTAACGCTGACATAGAACGTCCATCTATTGCTGTCGCTTTGAGCACAATGTGGTGCGATAAAGTTTGACAAAAGGCATGGTGCACATCAAATAGTAATTTGATCAGATCTGTCTTGAATCAGCTGTTCAACATGAGAATCGCATTGGATTATGGTGCTGTGTACCTACAGTATCTAGTTGATGGAGCGATTATACTTCTTTAGTTGCAGGATCTGATCTGCTTTTCTCGTGATCTAACTGTCAGAGTTTTCAGAACTTTTCAGTGAAGTGTTCGGTCAATATAATGCTATCGCAAGATCAATTCCAGCTGCACGGATCAGCTGACATTTCACTTTTTTTGCGCTATGTTTGAGGTTCCTGCTTTTGTTTCCTCATTTCTAAATTACTCGTCACATAGTTTCTGCTAACAACTTGTTGTTGGTGCTTGTTGAGCGACAAGCTGTAGACCTCGAAAATCCACATTATGTTTGAAAGTAGAAGTGCTGACATCTATCAGCTTCAACAGCAGGGAACTCGTCAACCCGTCTTCCATGATCAGGCTTGCGCAGATAAATGTCACATAACATCTTTCTACTACAATCCGATTAGTTCAAGCAAATTGTCTATTCTTGTCACTTCGAATGTTAGTCAACCAAAGATAAGCACTTCGAAAACACGCATAACGCGTTTCACTGTTGCGAGACTAGATGACACTGATGTACTTGTGGAATCTTCATCTTGGAGCATATAGTGTTCGCACTCCCTCCCTATCGAGGCCAAGCATTGAACTGTTGCGTCTCCGCCTTCTGGAGGAGATCTTACATAATTTTAATGCTTTTTTTGAGTTAGGCCTGTATGAATGAATAAGGGGGCGGCGACATAGTTGTGAATTGAGCGCGAGCGAACACTGATGCGAATCTTATATGAATAGGGCTGCACCCCTCCCCCACGGTTAGGGATTTTCACCATACGGGCGGGCTGATCGGCACCGCAGATAATCACTTTCTTGGCTTGGAATTTTTGACGCTGTGTTGAGTCGTACATAGCATCCAAGAGGAGTAGGGGATACGTCGACCATAGGCTCCACTAAGCGCAGGCAGGTGGTACAAATCTGCATGCCTTTGAAGTATGGGGTTGCGCACTTTCTCGGAGATGTCCGCATCGGACCATCCCTTTAAGCGACAAGCTCTACCACATCCGGGAGCATTCGGAGACAACTGTAGATTACCACATCACATTTGAGGCAAATTATGGCAGTTTTTTTAAACTTTTTTTGAAATTTTTATGAATCTGAAATTTTTTATTTTACCTCTTGCAATTATTTGATGACCAATGGGTCACCTCTTCTTCGCAGTTTTGCACCGTTTCATCGTGCTCGCCAATCACGGCTTCAAAACTCAACCTCAATGTTGACCATCAAGGATCAATTGTAAACATCTATCTAATCCCAAAGCTCCTTCAGTTATTACCTTTGAGAGGAGGAAATGTTTTTAGCAAAAAGATAAATGCAAGTTTGAGTCGGTCAATTGAATTTAACGGCTTGGTTGTGGTCTTAAAGGCACCGTCCACTTTGAATTAGAGGTCTTGAGCTTTTGACATATGATAGGAGGGCCTTCTATCAAGCCAAACTCCAAGTCGCGGCTCGAACTGTCGCTTCGAAAGCGAGAAATTCGCTCCGGAATAATGAAGAAGCACGAGGATCCCAAATCGGCCACCCCTTCCCGCTAATGCTCGCCCATCCTTGCTTGCCAATCATCGTTCATGAAAACCCGCGGGTTCTCCTAAACGGGCATCGTGGGGGTTTTCGCTGATTCTCGTCTCCATATTCGGAGTTAGGGAAATGAGAAGGGAAACGACTAAAACGTGGAGGTTGAGAATTTGGGTGGACGGTGCCTTTGAAGGACAATAGAACCCTAGCTACACTTTGGTTGGAGGTCTTCTCAGATTTTCAAGTAGAACCTTGACGAAACGATTAGCACGATCCTTATCGTTCCTTATGGCAACGTTTTCGCTAGAAGTATCGTGCATCCTCCAGGATTTTTCAATATGAGACATCAATGTGGCTGCCTTTCGGTCGACGTTAATGGTTCATATGGAAACAATTCTGGGGGTGTACTACCTTAGGTTCTTGACAATTTTTTTGGGCTAGACCCCTCACCTTGCATGTTTGCTTTCAAACTCGTCGCTCTGCAAAGAGTTAAATCACGTCTCACTTTTGCGGTTTAAATGCTGTGTGGATCCATGTGATGCAAAGTGAAGGATCTGTGCCTCGAACCGGTTTGTCTTTGAGCTTGTGGACCTACGTGCCGGTACTGTATCTGAAGCTTGTGATGGCTTGCGACGCTGGCTCCACTCTGTAAACATCAAGATAGACAGATGTGTACACACCCGCACACACGAACTAAAGGACAGACGGCCTCAGAGCTTCATCACTAAGTAGTGGTTCTCACAGCAAAATCTTGTTGCTCTCCCAACTCAAAAAAAGTTCGCAACTTATCTTGGATGTTGTGCGCCTCCCCGTTCCCACCGGTGTGCTTCAGATGAGCAATAGAACCGGACATCTGCTTCGTTAACGTACAACTTACTCTGATAGATATTCTGTTAGGATCATAGACGTTTCGATGACGCCTCGATAATAATGATTATGCGCAGTGGTCACCGCATGTAGGACATTCGCAAAACATGGTGAAGAAAACCTGTGAGTGCAGAATGTTTGTATAAACAATTCACAACTAGTTTGGAGCACATTGTGCGATTCGTTGGATACATGGTTCTTCAGTCCAAGCTATTGCGATTGATGGAGGGAGACACGCACGTGGTTCACGAATATGATATTCTTTCGACAAGCACTGAGTACACTACTATATTACAGCAAGTCACGAATCTCCTCTTGAATATCCTGCACGAATAGTAGTACTGCGGTGAGACAACCAGACATTACTAATCATTTTTATAAAGATTTGTACACATAAATCGAGAAACTTACAATTTGAGATTGATACAAAAAATGTGAGATCTGTTACAGATGAAAATGCTCACAATCCACCCTAAACTCGAACCGAAAGTACGAAGGTATGATAAGACACATTCAGAAATCG
The DNA here is from genome assembly GCA_958299035.1 of Cylicocyclus nassatus. Lineage (NCBI taxonomy): Eukaryota > Metazoa > Nematoda > Chromadorea > Rhabditida > Strongylidae > Cylicocyclus > Cylicocyclus nassatus. The sequence goes on along the minus strand of CATQJL010000316.1, from coordinate 53,813,384 downwards.
GCATCGAGCTGGAAGTTACGCTCTTCCTCTGTCGACAAAACTCCCGGCCGCTGATACTCGGAGACCTAACAGTCATATTAGTGATCGAATGAACAATGCTTCGCTTTTGGCATACCTTCTTCTCGAAGAAGTTCGTCTTCCCATCAATCGAAATATTCTCCATAAAATCAAAAGGATTTTTCGACTTGTAGAGCTGGAAGCGTCACATATATAGACATATAATGTCACATAAGAAAATTCTGCAGTGTCAGACCTTTTCACAACCCAATTCAACAAGCAAGTGGTCCGCAACGTATTCGATGTACTGCGACATAAGCCTACAGTTCATCCCAATCATATCCACAGGAAGAGATTCAGTCAAGTACTCCTAAAAAGACACATTTTCAACTGATGAATTAGTCCTAATGCTACATGCGTTTTCGAAAATAGTAAAAAAAAGGATAATGCTCAAGATGCCCACCTGTTCTATAGAAACCGCCTCTCTGATGATGTAGTGTATACGCTCTTGCGATAATTTATTTTTGATGTGCTTGTACATAAGACACGCGAAGTCGCGATGAAGTCCTTCATCCCTATAAAAAGTTCTAAGTAGTCTTTGTCAAACCATATACACTAGATGCACGCTCGCAAACTGTACATACGATACACTATGTAAACATATTGGCCTGCTGTTACTCACCTAGAGATTAGTTCGTTAGAGTGAGTCAATCCTGGCATCAATCCACGCTTTTTCAACCAAAAGATAGCGGCAAACGAGCCAGAGAAGAATATTCCTAAAAATGATTTGATGAAGCGCGTGATGTAATAGTGCAAATTTCTCACCTTCCACTGCTGCAAATGCGATCACTCGTTCCGCGAAACTTGCTTCCTTATCTCCAATCCATTTCAGAGCCCAGTCAGCCTTCTTCTTGATGCACGGGAATTCGAAAATAGCATTAAAAAGCGAACTCCTGAAGGAGCAGACTGTCATACCATTTAACAATTTGCTCACAATCATACCTCTCCTGCTCATCTCGGATATATGTTTCAATAAGTTTACTGTACATTTCGGAGTGAATATTTTCGATAGCAATCTGGAAGCCATAGAAAAAGCGAGCCTCAGGAACTTGGACTTCTTGCGAGAATCGTTCCACCTTAAAAAATATTTGCTATTGATAAAATGCGATTGGAACAAAGTCATACTTACCAAGTTCTCGTTCACAATACCATCCGATGCAGCAAAGAATGCCAAGACACGAGAAATGAAAAAACGTTCTCCATCATTCATTCTCTCCCAGTCGGCCATGTCTTTGCCCAAGTCCACCTTAATCACAACAAATGCTAGAGCAACTTTTTACGGTGTATGCTAAATACCTCTTCTACGGTCCAAAACGACGCCACAGCTTTCTTGTAAAAGGCCCAAATATCATGGTAAGTCAGCGGAAAAACGACGAAACGATGAGGATTTTCTTTCAAAAGGGGTTCTTCTTGTTCCCGTGATGAGAGCGAAATCTTGAGAAATATAATAGCATGAAGACGCACACTACCCGGCTAAAAATAAACGACTCACCTTTTCCATATCCTGGGTTATATTTTGTTTTTCTTGTATATCATGCTGCAACAAAAGCAATGAATTAAAGCCTTACTATTTTCTGACTTTAACCTACCTTGTTCTCCTTGTTAGCAACTTCAGCGTTAGTTTGAATTACTCCAAGAGGCATAATTTGTTAGTATATTGTAACAAATATCTGCAAGTATGAATATGACTCTTACGACCTGGAAAAAAGAGGGCAACAAAACAGGATGAAGACGTACGCACTGCCGAGCAAGTACACAAATGGGCGGAGTGAGCCCCGTCATATTACGAAATTCCCCGCACAAAATTTTGAATCTGGCGCCCGAATGACGCCCGTACGCCTCGACGACGTGGATAGGAGAAGGGGCTTATCAGTTCGATTGCCATGAAAGAAAAAAGAGGAATATTTTTACGGGTTTGATGCAACAGAAACAACTATATATATTTATGTATAACATTGTATTACAGACGCAACAGTAAAAGAATTCTTTAGCTATGATGGTCATGGAGTAGAGAAATAATTACATCAAGCCGTTTCTTTTTCCTCGTGGCACTCCTTCCAGTAAGGACAAATAGCCCTCAAGAAACCACAGATCTGACGCTCGTCTCTGTGCAGAGCTTATTGACTACGACGTGCAAGCACCCATGACCATTTCTTCCATTGTTGTACTGCTATGTTGATGTCGCTGTCTGGAGATGACGAATTTCTACGCCATCTTCTGCCACAATGCATACATATGGCATTGAATTGAAAACCGAAAATTCCCAGTAACTGGTGCTCATCTGATTGGATCCAGTAATGTCTTGGATTTTGTGACACTGATAAAATGCCAATCGTAACAACAAGATCTTCCCTATGTAGACACTGTTCAGGATAAACCATACTAAACAAGCATAGAATCATCACTTCACAATAGTCAGGCAGCTTGCTTAGCTGGTGTGCCTTACTGATCGATGATGAGAGTGGAAATGCGCAAAACAAATATGGGTGCACAATAATTTCCGCCAACTCTTGCCTCATGATTGAAGACTCCATCGTAAACCTTTACCCAATGTCGACCATTATACAATGGCGCGCTTCTGCAATCTAGCAGTACTTCGTTATTCACTTGCACCCAAAAATGCACAAAGGAGTTTCATTCGTTATAAGATGGAGTTGTTGCTTGTTGCATTCGTTTGCATCAGGGAGCACAAGACTTCTAGACTTCGAAACCACCTACAGTCCATCACTCGAATGTACCATTAGGCCGGTAAGAAAGTTCTCGGACATTTTCACGCTAAAATTGCTATTCCTCATGCTGTAATGCGTATACGAATGCTGTAATGCGTATACGAACGCGAAAATTTGTAGTTGTACTCTCGCACTACGTTGCTTATACCTGCGCAGGTTGGAGGTGAGTAGGGCCAATAGGGGCGGAGTTTGCCAGTTCTCGATTACCTCATTTTTTCTGATAATCAAGTTCGAATTCCATTCAAACTTTGCATATATGTATATGAATACATGTCTACCACGTATTCGAGTATTTGTGTGTGTCGCAGCGTTCAAGGAAAGTGGATATCTAAGTTCTGCTGAAATCCTATGTCTTCGCATTTCCGCCTCTGTTTCCACAAAATTCGTTGATTATGCTCGTGATTAGTATGGCCTTGTAGTGTTTGCTTTCCTCTATTCAATGATGTGATGCATGCCTTATTTGGTGCTCACATCGAAGCAAAATCTTTGTCTAGAGTCAATGTCCGATAACTTTTTTACCAACCTAATAGTTATATGAATCCGTCACTCTTCTTGAAGTTCAGTGAAATCAAAGGGTGTGAATGAAGACTCATAACAGTATCTATTACTTTCCACACCATGCTGGGCGGCAGTTTCTCAAGGAGCGAGACCAAGTTTTTTACTTGTGTCACGCACATTTTAGGAAAATTATTGTATGACGACGAGTATTCCAAAATTATACGTCTTGTATAGGGTCTAGTAAACGCAATTTTAAAAGAACGACTCTACCACACAATTCCAGCCGTAATTCAGTAAAGTTTATCAATGCATGCAATTTAGAATAAAGTGATACGAATAGTAAGAATATCAGTAAACAATGAAAAATCAATAAGTAAAAACCTGGAAAAAAAAGCTGTTTGTATGTCCCACTGTTATTTGGAAAATAAAGAAACGCAAGAGAGCAGCTGGAGATTTCAGGTGACCTGTATGCAAAGAGGCGTCGATGTACATTCTAGAATGCCGCATCCAAATGGAACTGACGTTCTTCTTCACTTGCCATAACACCAGGACGTTGATATTCGGAGACCTTGAAGTTTTTTTTTTCAAAAGTCTGTATTAGAGTAGGTTAATAGGTCGACAGAACTCATAGTGCCCGTCCCTACTCTGGCTTGGAGACAGTCGTAAGGGGCGGAATTTCCGAGCTGTTACTAAGAAAAACTCCTTCAACCTGCCGCAAACACCATTCGAAACTGCCTGCCGAATTTTACGGCTTAACGAAGGAAAATACTGACGAAATGGCTTCTATGTTCATCTTTGAGATTCTGAGTTGCTGTCTTCATGCAGTTTGGGCTAATTTTGTTTCTTGCAACCTTCAATCTCTGCACAAATGTCTGCTATACCTGCTTCTGCAGCCAAGACCTTCTAAGCCTTTGAACGCCGATCCGACAATGACGATCCGCGTCATAGGCCTCGCGCAGAGTACACGCCATTTCATCGCTCGATTCTTCCAACAAGGCAAAAAACAGTTACAAGCCCATTGCATTCCATCTTGCATTTCGGTTGTGATAGTTCTCCAACACGACCAATCGTGACTATTACAACTGAAATGTAAGATGATCAGCATGCAATGAACCTGTAACTGTTTGTCTTGTTGGGGGAATCGCGACGTGAAATCGCGTGAACTCCGTCCCAGGGCTTACGATGTCTTAGCATGCACGTGCTGTTGAGTTCAGCTGAACGAAAGGCAATGTGGCACAGAATAGGCATTTCATAAGTTTTTATCAACATATGGCATCGTTTAGACCACGCCGGTACCCATCCAAATGCGCCCGAATCCGTGCGAATACGCCCGAAACCGTTCAAATACGTCCGAATCCAAATCTGCCTGAGACGCCGGAACTGCCAAAGCGCAGGAGATATGAGTGTAAATTCGCATATTGGAGCACGCGTGGAATACTGCGCGTGGTGCATATATCTTACAAGGGAAGCTTGTTTAGTCGAAGTGGCCTTTGCATAAAACGCTGACTCCAAATCTGCCTTCCTTATCTGCAGAGCGTTTATGCTCGAGAAGTTATAAGCGTTTTTTGAAGCCAAAAATTGAACGTGCATTTTGGATAAAATGAGTTGTTAAAATCTTACTAGCCCTCAAATAATGCAACTAATGTGATATCTTTTTTTATTTAAGAGTAATTTTATAATAAAGTGCTCTGATGATTATCAATGCTCCATTATTTAGATAGCTAGAAAAAGTATTACGGCTGTTTTTGTCCTACTTGCGCATTTGATTTTTTGCCCCTATAAGCGCTCATGACTCCTCGTCCATAAACGCTCTGCAGATAAGGAAGGCAGATTTGGAATCAGCAATTTATGTCCTTCAAAGGCAGCGTCCAGGCAGATCTGGACCTATGGGGCTTTTACGTGGAAAGCACTTTTGGGGCCCTAACTAAGGCACTGCCCAAGCGGCAGCTCAGGTAGTGCTCTAATGGCTGAGATATTTCCTCGAAGCTGACCTCGCATGGATTTATGGCAGTTTCGCGCCAGGATCCACGCTTTGCGCCATGAAACCATGCGAAACACGGTCGCGGGATCCAGTTTCGAGGGGAATATCTCAGGCATTAGGGCACTACCTGAGCGCCGTTGGGCAGTGGCTTAGTTAGGGCCTCAAAAGTACTTTCCACGTAAAATCCCCATAGGTCCAGACTTGTCTGGACACTGCCTTTAATATGGTATACGTCCCATCTAAAAGGGCCACTTTGACTAAACGTGCATTCCTTGTTAGTCACATGTAGGACGTTACATAACGATTTTCATTTGCAACTGCTCGGATATCACAAGGATCAATCAACCTCGCGTCTGTCCTAGTATTTCGTCTCATGTTGACGCACTTTAGGTAAGTTTCATTCCAATTTGCACGCATAACTCCTACTTTAGGGATCGTTCTTACTGCGCACAAAGGCGGACGAAGGCGGACGAAGCCGGACAAAGGCGGACGTAGCCGCACAAAGGCGGACGCAGGCATATGTGAGTGTGTGTGTCGAGAGAAACGAGACGAGACAAGACGCGCCTTCGTCCGCCTTTGTCCGGCTTCGTACGCCTTCGCCCGGCTTCGTCCGCCTTTGTGCGCGGTATGAACGATCCCTTAACAGTTCCGACATCTCAGGCGCATTCGGACGGCTTCGGGCGGAAACGGACGGAATCGAGCGTACTCGGACGGATTCGGGTGTATTTAGAAATTAGGGCGGATTGTGCATTGGGACGAATTCGGGCGGGTTTAGATGCGGTGCGGGAGCGTCCGAACGATGCCTATACGTGATAATTTATTCGCGCGCAAGTGCAGTCGCATGGGCACTATACGAACCGTCAGTCCTACTAGCCTATACATTACTCACCTTCTTCTCGAAAAAATTCGTCTTACCGTCAATTGATATGTTTTCCATGAAATCAAATGGATTTTTCGACTTGTACAGCTAAAATAACTAGCATCCGTACTAAGTCACACATTCCGCACATACCTTAGAATATCCCAACTCAACAAGAAGATGATCGGCAACATATTCAACGTACTGCGACTGGAGACGCCAGTTCATTCCAATCAGATCAACAGGAATTGATTCTCTCAAGAATTCCTGAAAATTTGAATAATAAAGTATTCTATAGAAAACAATAACCTTGTAAAACGCTCTAGCAAGGGACTTTCGCACATTTGAGCGAGTTTATAAATAACTGCAAAAACCGCTGATGCAAAAGCAACACAAGAGCTGGAGAGTTTCTTGAATATTCACCTGCTCCACAGACACAGCGTCTTTGATCATTGCATGCACACGATCTTGTGGTAATCTGTTCTTGATGTGAGAGTAGAGCAAACATGCAAAATCACGATGGAGGCCTTCATCTCTGCAAAATGGCTAATATGCCATCGAGTAACAGTATGAATGGAACGACCTTGAAATAAGCTCATTTGAATGAGTAAGTCCTGGCATAAGACCACGCTTTTTCAGCCAAAAAATTGCAGCAAATGATGCTTGGAAGAAAACACCTCAAAGCTTCTGTTTTACATTGAACAACAACATTGTAAGCTTGCCTTCTACCGCTGCAAATGCGATCAAGCGCTGTGCGAAACATGCATCTGGACTGGCAATCCATCTCAACGCCCACTCCGCCTTCTTTTTTATGCTAGGAAAAACGAAGATCGCGTCGAAATGCTTATTTCTGAAGTAAAATATTACCAGGTGCAAAATTATGATGAGCGACATCACCTTTCAGTCTCATCCCTGATGTAAGTCTCGATCAATTTACTGTACATCTCTGAATGGATGCTCTCAATTGCTATCTGAAATCCATAGAAGAAGCGAGCCTCCGGAATTTGCACTTCTTGCGAAAAGCGCTTCATCTGGAACAACAAAAACATGAAAAACCAATGTGAACTGGAGGACTTACCAAATTTTCATTGACAATACCATCAGAGGCAGCGAAAAACGCTAAGACTCGAGAAATGAAGAAGCGTTCATCGTCATTCATTTTCTCCCAATCAGGCATATCCTTACCGAGATCAACCTTTGTGAAAAATGTATTATGTAGCTGCTTGTAAAGCAGTGCTTTCTAAAATACTTCTTCAACGGTCCAGAATGATGCGACAGCTTTCTTGTAGAACGCCCATATATCATGATACTTCAGGGGGAATATGACAAAACGATGAGGATTTTCTTTCAAGAGAGGCTCCTCGCGCTCATCATAATGGATAGCAGCCTAAAAAAGATCAAATTTGACCAAAAAACACCTGTTTTTTTCGTGCTCCTCTTTCAACTGCTATTATGACTTTCAAGCGCGACAAGAAGTCGAGCAAGAAAATAGGAACAGTAGTTGAAAGAGGAGCAGGAGCAATGACCTTCGAGCTACGCGTACTCGTAGTCTACTGCTAATGAAATAATTCTTCACGGAGGCGATCTTCGACATTCTTAGGTCTAGTCTAGTTACGGCTCTACGGGCTCATTACTTTTTGATCACCGACAATAATTTGAGCGATGACCACTGCCGCACCACCTTCCGGTGGCAAATTTTGAGTTCTGTATTCTACTTTTTGTAGCGGGACTTGGATGATTGAGAGTACGCAATTTCGACAAAAGCATCTTCTTGGACATCCCTACTCGAGATTAGTTACTTGGCATGCACATGATCGCTTCACCTGAGTGGAGGTGACATGGGAACTGAACTAAAGTCGTTTGCTTAAAGGCTGTGTCCGGACAAGAACCCGATTTTGAGATTTTGTGCTTACCTGGGCCTAGTCGCTATGCTGAATGGTGAATCCGAATTGACACTGAAGAGGGCGAAAACGGTGAAAAGGGCTTAACGCAAGGAAGAAAATCAGCCTCTTTAAAGTCAGTCTAGCTTCAGGGGCGGTGTTCTTGGTTGCGATTACAGTCAAGCGTTAGCACCTGGCCGGTGGCGATGTTAGGGGTGGGGTGGAAGCGAGAAGATGGCCCCTGAAGCTGGAATAGTGATTTCACAGAGCGGAAGGTTCCGCCCACCTCCTACCGTTCCTCCTGCGTTAAAGCCCTTTTTCGCCGTATTCGCCTCTCCAGTGTGGATTTCGGATTCAGCACGAACAGGCCCGAGTATGACAAATCAAAATCGACCTCTCCGGACACTAACTTTGAGACACTTTCACGCTCTTGTAACGTTTGAATGAACGCAAAGACCGCAGTCGATTTCGCTGCCACGATATAATCAGTGGCGTACTCAGGATTTCCGCTCAGGGGGGGGGACAAAAAACTTTTCGGATGAAGGTGCGTGGCGTGAGCCACGCACTCCGAAATTTCTTGGGATGCTTCTCAAAATTTTTGCGGGCCTTGACCCCGAAATATCAGAAAAAGGGGGAATGGCGGCAGCCACGCCCCCGAAAATTTTATTTACAAGGCTTATTTGTATTTTTAAAGAATTTTAAAAATTATTTCAGTTATTTACAAGCACAAATAAGTCGCTTGCACATTTTTATGACACATTTAAGTAACTTTTGAAAATTTCGCGACCTATTCTCGGGGTATTTACAAGAGGAACCCCTAAGTAGGCCAAAACCCGAGTCTTACTCGATCTGACCCTCCATACTCAGACACTTGGAGCGTGCGGCGCACGCGCGTTTATGGTCAATGCGGCAAAGCGCGTGCCTTATTTGTGGGCGTGTCCGGCAGTACGCCAAACGCGTGCCATCCTAGACATTCGATGCGTGCGGCGCGCGTATCAATGGCCAAGCCGCGACCCGCGCGCTAACTTTATGCTCGGTCTCGCGACCCGCGCGCCTGGGTTTGTAGCACGCCGCGCGCGTGCCTTTATACTCTATCCGTGCGGAACGCGCGCCTGCAATTATCACATGCTGTAAGCGCAAGGGATACCCGCGTAGTGTATGACGCAGTGGTTAGGCTGCCCCATCATTCAAGAGATTAGATTTTACATCTTAGTGTATGAGTAGTCGCGGAAGTAGAATTTGTTTTTTGCTTCCAAGCGTTAGCCGTCGGTAGCATTGTGAATGGATGCTGGATCTGAATTTTTGGATTCTAACACGAATTCGTATTTTCTGGCGTATGAAGTGTGGAGTTCATTATCAAGACCTGCGAGAGCGCAACGAAAAACTGAAAAAATGCAGCCATCCGCGGGCCAGCACCAGCGGCGCGGCATCCAATGTCCCGCCATCCGCGCACTGGGTGTTGCGCCACCGTGTGACTGCGCGCGCGCTGCACGCTCCAACTGTCTGAGTAGGCCAAGAAAATTGCAACAAAGTGGCGCACAGCCTGGGATTACCCCTCTAGTTAAGCAAGAGGCGACTCAGACATTTTTGGTGACCCGTGCCTATAGCCGGCGGGTGGAGGAACGAACGCCTCAGTTAGACACCGCCTCCGCGGGCTGCTGGTCCTTTCGTACTGCTATTGTGCATCGTGTCAGGACCAGTAGTCCGCGGAGGCGGTGCCTAATTGAGGTGTTCGTTCCTCTACCCTAGCCGGCTGGGCGCAAACCCATGCTGGGGTTGCCCTGTCATGCTAGCATGGGCCATCGAGAGTTCGGTGTGTGAGCGACCTGTCACCCGGACGATCGGGCCAGCCCGTGTTTCCATGTCCCTTGTAGGCCGCGCTAGCAAAGTAGGGCAAAACAGGTGAGGGTTTTCGCTCGCCTGCACATGCATGTGCGGGTCAACTCAAATTTGGGTACAACCCAGGTAAAGCCAAAAATAGTGAAGAACGTTTCTGTATTCAGATTGACAGTCGAACCATAGGAATTACGAGAGCTTTATCAGTCAACTCGTAAGAGAACCTATAGGTTGTTATCTCCAAAAGGCAATTATTGCTTCTCATGCAAGCTTCGAACACCTGCCAAACGTTGACTACGACTCCTTTCCCGCTCTGCGCTAGAGTGGATGAGGAAGTGGCAACAAATTATACTAGTATTTTTAGGTGGAAGCTAGTTGCTAGCAGCATGCGGGTTAGAGCGCAATCGAGATGTGATATGACTCGTACGCTGTAGGATATAAGTGGCTCACGCAAGCGTCCCCTGCCTCCTGCTGAACTTCTGCCTTTTCTTTTTCTTCGTGAATAACATCCTGAAATTGCGTCATATTCCAGCTGTAATTCACCAATTAACGCGCTCACTCACCATGTTCTCCTTGTTACCAGTGCGAATGTCACCGAACGGCATGGTCACCTTGGTCAAAGGCAAACGAATCAAACAGTGAAAGCAGACTCACAGTTCCGTTCGACTGGGCTGTTACGAAATCTGTGGCCAAAATCAAAATTGCCGCGCTCCCGCCAAAATCATACGTCCTCGTATGACGCTGGAACAAAAAAAGAGGCGCACTTTCTAGTGGGAAATCGACCAGGTCTTTGTAAGCTTAGCGTTTTGAAAAGCCCTTTGGGCTAACGGATAGATGGCATGGGACAGATCATAACACTATTGCCAGATGACTGTCAATGCAGTACAATTACTATCTACGCTAATTCAAAGGTCAAACTCAATAATCTGAGGGGTGTCTCCAAGCAAAATCCAAAGAGCTAAATGGAACATACATTAACCAGGTCAGAAGGCTCCAAACAAAAGAGAATCTCGGTAGATGGAAGTACCAAGTGTCTGGATCAAATTGATAAAGCTTTTCCATTTCTCACGAGGAGTTTACTTATATGACACGTCTACGAAGAAATTCGAATGCAAGGGAAGTGTGCAGCTGCAGTGAAAGTGCAAGGAAAAAAACGTGGCGGGATGCCTTGCCATCGATTTTGATGCCGCTGATGCAATTCTGAATTAAAAATACTCGATGAAGTGGCTAGATGCAAAAGTTGAGCTGCTGACTTCCAAAGTTCTTTTCTGTGCATTGCTAATGAAAAGAGTTGTGAGAAGAGATATTGATATTGAGCCACATCAGATTTTTACGCGAGCCTTCAAAAAGTACCAGATGACATGTGGCTTGCTAGCTCTCTAAAGGTTCCACTTGATGAGTTTGAATCTTCCTGCTGTGGAATTGACCGAAATTTACAAATTTAGTGTCACTTGCATTTTCATAGGAGTCGCCATCAACATTTTCATGTTGAATTAAAACCAAGACAATAATAATGAACAATCTGTAGCTGCTTGTTATATCTCCTTTAAGTTTCAAAATAATACCTCTGAAACGTTATAAAACAAAGATAGTGCTATTAGGTTGGCTAATAAATAAGTTCGGTCGCTTTTTCAGCTCTTGCAAATGTTGTAGACAAATTTTATCCAATGTTTGGTATATCTGAAAAGAGCACTTCACTGGGTATTGGAGCATATATTCTGTTTGAGTAAAACTTATCTTCCCAGGAAAAAAATCCGCAAAGAAGTGAAAAATCGGAATTTTCCCATAATGCGCAAATATGAGGAAATTTGGTTTTCTTAGTGAAACATTTTCAAAATGGCAGATCACATTTCTCTTTGTTTTCACCAAATAGGGATAACCCCTCTGTATCAGACACCAAACTGCTGCCCTGTACATCCATTACAGCATGAAAACGAAGCTCAAGAAGTCAAAGAATTGAGCTTTTGGAAATTTCGCCATGTTGAGGCATAACTGTCTTTACTGACCATAGAAAATCCTGATTATTTGATATGTGATAGAGGAAGCTTCGAACTACTTTCCCACAAAAAATCACAAATTGAAAACAACAAGAAAATGTTTTATGACAATTTGTATGCCAAAACGAACTTACTTTTTAGCCAACCTAATATTTACCGCATATGACAACAAACAACGACTTTTTGTTATCCGGACCCATTTTTTCAAAAAAGCATACTGCTTTTTCTTTGTGCCAAATTTGGCCATAATCTGACAAAGGAAGAAAGGGTCGTCAAACCCTGACGTGTCACAAGATTTGACATGTCATCTACATGTTCAGTAGGTCTGAAGAGTTTGTCAATGTATCATTCAATGTCAATGTATGACTAGGAGACGCGAGACCGCACTGCACACATTGTCTGAACAAGCTTAATCGTGTACTAACAAGGTGGCCATACTGGTGACCGTGGCCTTCTGGAATGAAGCGCATACCATTGAATGCATCTTGAGGCTCCCAAATCTGCTTTCGGTATCTGATGTGCGCTCTTCCAAAAAGAGGTCATAAACATTTCTTGCCGCCAAAATTTGCACTGTTTTGATGACAGAAATCACAAATATCCTTAGAATGTTCATACGCACTACAAAACAGCGCTCAAATAAAATAAAGCTTTATATCAAGCTCAGAAAAATAGTCTCTGATAAATCAGAGTCTAAAAAGCCTGAATACTGATGATTCAGACTGCCTAGATCTTGTGAAAATAATACGGAAAAAAGTCCATAACTTTGCTCAGAAAGTCGCACAGCAGATAGTGAACACAGATTTGAAATCAGCGTTTCAAAACGCATCTATGGTGTACATTTCACTGCGAATTACTGCAATCACTGCAAACACTCAATCACTGCATTTCACTGCAATTCCATTTCACCCCGTGCTAACCCCTTTGGTCAAAGTTTCAGGGGAATTCCGAGGTTTCCAAATACAGGACCACCTAAGTGAGATGGTCGATTTCAAACGTGTTACTTTGTTTTAAAAGTAAGTTAACTACTTCTTTTTGCGCTTAATACAAAGAACTACTATTTCTTCGCTCACATTAGGAATCTTACTTCAAATGACCTCCAAAGGGTAGAGGAACGAACACCTCAATTCGGCACCGCCTCCGCGGACTGCTGGTCCTAACACGATGCACAGCAGTAGGACGAAAGGACCGGGTAGGGGAACGAAAGCCGCCAGTTTGAGCCGCTTTTCGCGGCCAACTGGTCCTTTCGCAGTGTTGTTGCATGTCGTTCCAGGACCAGCAGTTCGCGGAGGCGGCCCAAACTGGCGGCTTTCGTTCCCTTACCCGAAAGGACCAGCAACCCGCAGAGGCTGGCCGAATTGAGGTGTTCCTTCCTCTACCCACCTTAAAATAATTAAGAGCAAGCCAAAATCTCGTTTGTTCCATATTTCGTTTCCAATATCTCAGGTTAAAGAAGACCAGTTAGGCCCAAATCACTTTAATGTAGATTACGAGGCTTAGGCTATCGAATATATGTTATATTCTTTGTCGTATTGTTTGTCGCCTTCACTTGCAATACACGTAATAGTGCAGACTTAGCATGTTACCGTTCCAATATTTTCGCAGTATTTCACTAGTGTTTTGCATTTGCATAGGTAATAAAAACGATTATATCTTGCTCTCAAAGAAACTTCATAGGAAATTTCTGCTATGTAAAGAAGACTAAGCATAACAACGATATAAAAAACGCAGCTATTTGATCTGTTTGAAGGTAAGTTAATGGGGTGTGGCACTACCCCTAAAAAGCTGTGGCTGCCACAGCTTTTGAGGGAGTGTGCTACACCCCATTAACTATATCAAAAAAAAAACATATTTAGCGAACAGTATTTATATAAATCGTTACACTAAACCTCTAGATTCCATAGGAATGTTTTAAGCCTGATTCGTCTTCTTAGCTCTTAGTAATATTTGGTGAAAGCACAGCCATCAAAAGAGAAAAATGGGAAAAATTAGATTTTGTTGGCTTCTAATTCCAAAGTCTGGCGGTCTTTTGAAGCGGGATTTCTGAGATGGACAAAAAAGGTAGTGCTTTGTCTTGAGTGCAAAAATGGATAGCTAATTCACCTTTGAAACAAAGTTAATCATATTGGAAAATGACCATTTCACTTAGGTAGCCTAATATCTTGAATCTTCAGAAACCGCTCAAACTTTGCCTACAGTGGTTAATTGACATACTCATTATGGGTATGTTGTCCATTATGTTTGATAGGGCCTTCAGGTAATGCTATCTTAGGTATATACTTCAGGGGGGGGGTCTTATTAACCCATTGACGACGATGTGGACCACCGGTGGCCTACGCACTTTTTGCTGCCAGGGACGATGTGGACCACCGGTGGCCCACACCCCTTGCGAAATCATGTCTTTTCCAGATCTAGTATTTTTTCCACAGTTCAGTATTTTCTCCAATTTTTTGCACTCTTGGAATCGGTAGACTTCGCCGTCCAAAAAGATGACTGTGGTTGATTACAGAACAACTTTACACTTCGTAAATAATCGCAAAATTTCCCCACGCCATAATTGTTCTGCAAAACGCGTCATCCCACAGCGCCGCCATGCAAAATTAGGCGTCGTCGTCAGTGGGTTAAGACAGCAATCAGGGAGGAGGGGGGGGGGGGAGGTCGTAACCAGCGATCGTGTGCCACACCCCTTGCTTGACCCTGGTTATTACCTTGGTCTACGCTCAATCAGCTCACACGATTATTAACTACCTATGCTAAGTTCAACATACAACCGAAGTTAAACAATAGTAAGAGAGGAACGCTTCATGTTACGCGGTTGTGCTGAACTGCAATGTATAATGTATTAAGATATTCTTACTAGTCGGTTTAAAGCACTTAGCACGCCATATACCACTGGACAGTTACACCCGTTGAGAAAAACTAACCAGTTGTCGTTGGGCTTTTCGCGAGTGAATCTAATATAGAGCGACTGCGCATTGAGAATTTCAAAACATGTGTCAAGTTCTTATTGAGTAGAACACAAGATGCAGCAATCGTCAATATAGCGGCAGTATAGAAGAGACGCAAAAGAACCTTCGACCTTTGATATGAAGGCTATAGCGACCATAGGTGACAACCTTTGCCCCATGGCTAAACCTCCAATGGTAAGAGCGCCGTCGATCTCCGCGAAGTGCTCCATTAGGCTATATCACCTCCACCGGTATTGTTTTCTCTTATGAAGATAGAACTCCCATGGAAAAGTCATGCGGGGGACGGTAGCCCAGACGATCGCAGTTTATGTTCCAGAGCACTTGAAACTTCCCAATCTTGCATTTTTCTTTTAGCATAACGGTTTTGCGCAAAAGTCGCCCACAATTTGTAAAAGGTGTTGCCAAACTCTTTTACGTCTACCTAAAAAGCCCGATGTTATGTAGCGGTTGATGATGTTCGTGGTTTTCTGTGAAGGCGTAGTCCTAACCATTCGAGAGAATGGGTCACATACAAGTTAACAAAATGGACAGAGATGAATGGCTGGCGAGACCGAGACCTCCAACTTTTCGTGATGGGACTTTTATATTGAGGAGTCCCTCTTCAACGGTTTCCGTCCTACTTTCTAGTCTTCGTTTTCTGGAAAACGATGACGTGGAATCTTGATGTAATCTGTATCAATGGCAAGAGGCATGGAGGTCGGCGTTTGTGGATGTCCTGGTAGGTGAAGCATGATCAAATCCTCATTGCAAGCCGTTTCGAGCTCATAGCTATTGTATACCTTGGATGTGCATCCAGTTCGATACTCGTCCCCCGTAACGCCTATAGCGACAAGCAATAATGGAGAACATTCACTTTCAAAACTGAATTTTGTGTAGCTTCGGCTGCATGGACCACTCACCGCTGAAAGTTAGTTAAGATAGGATACTCACCAGATTTGCACAGAATCAACTTATTTGGATAGAAATAACCTTACAGTGTGTTTGCTATGACCGTAAGACAGCCGCTGTACTCCTCGGGGGTATAGTACCCACTGTCGCCAGTGGCTACTACTGGCATCACCAGTCGCTAATGTTGGTGACTGCAAGATATCGTCCCCTCCACAGATCGTGCTACCCTTGTGGCGTCGCGGACGTGCCACGTGTGACTAACGCATTGGCAACGTTGGCAGCAGCACGTTGGCAACATGCAGCAACATGTTGGCGTGACCAAAATGTTTTGCCAACATGTTGGGGCATGTTGCCAACATTTTAGCCACACGTGGCAGGTCTGAGACGCAGACCAAGGTACAGTCTGCTCCAACTGGGATCAGGCCGAACCGTCGGCCTGAATTTGTATGCTAGCAGCGCTAACCATTTGCGCTGCGTATGCGCGCTCTAAGAGAGAGCAAACAGATTGAAGAGAGAGCAGAGAAGCAGGCCGTGGGCGTGGCCGCGAAAACCTAGCGACGCGGATTCCCGCCATGCTAATTTTGGCCTGGTTGGGATTGGAGTAGACTATAGCACGATCTGTGGAGGGGACTATAGTATCAATCGCTGGCATGTTTATACTTGTTTAATCAACAGGTATCGTCGTCTCCATGGTACGTTGAGCGGAGCATTTGTAGACATCAGAACATGTTGTTGAACTTGTCAAGCCTCTACTGCATGATTCTTCGTACTCTCTAAAGTGCCACATATTAGGTTGGTGCAAAAATTATGGCCTATTTCCCGCCTTTTTTCGGGGCAACTTTTTTCCATTAACACTTCCTCTTTAAAATAGATGTAGTGTACCATTGAGAAGCTGTTTTCATGTTCTATATAATGCCGTTTGAAAGGAGCTTCCATCCTCATCTGTTACAAAGTTACTGAGCTTCAAATAACCGCATCCATATTCAGTATTTCATTGCATCCACTTTTCTGGCCAGAATTCAAGCGCGTATCAATGGCAATTCTTCGAAAATTTAGCTATTGTATGTACCCTATTTTCAGGTGTATAAGCCGCACCCTTTTTGCTCTAAACGCGAGCAGGCCCAGGCCTGCCGCCGCGCATATGTTTCGCGAAGCGGTCGCCTTATCGCATACTGCTCTTACTTAACGCGCTCCATGATGACAGTCAGTCTTTTGGCGTGTTCGCCTTTAAAGCGAAAAGGGTGCGGCTTATACACCTGAAAATAGGGTAATAGAAATTGTCTAAGGCCCGTATGCACGTACATCCTCGCGGGGAGGGATGTGCGTTTCACCATTGAAATGATCCCCGCTGTCGCTCCCCTCCCCTCCCCCACGCGAACCCCGGATCGAGTGGGGAAATCACTTCGCTTCTGCTTTTCTATGGTAAGTATCCCTCTTTTCTCATCTTTTGACAGCTACTCGTCTTAATTCTGTCATCGGCAATTCTATTCGTTGCGGAATGCGCGTCTGCCGTGATTGCGCTGACAAAAATAATATTTCCTATGCGCATTAGATTCGTGTTGTTTTCGTGAATGCTACTCACTCTCGCCCACGCTGTCCAATTCAGCGTTAAGATGTTCAACAATAAAAGGTCAAGATGTTTCTGCATCGAATGGGTTGAATGCGTGACCAATGTCTTCTCATCGCAGCAAGACATAGAGAAACACTCTGAAGGACTTCTTCAAAAGACTTCGTCAACATGTCACCATCGAGCCGGTGGTCTTCCTGTTCCGCGTTTGACGTCCATGTCCAATCCGTTACAGCTTTGGTCCACCGATGGTCGCCAAAACGCATCACATGTGCGGCTCACCTGATTCTATTCTATTTGGCATATACGGCAGCATCGCCAATCATCGATCGTTGACGTAGGGTGACGTATTCCTTCCCTCACGTGGTCGGGACACTAAGATCACTCTCTCAAAAGCGTGTTCGATGACGCTCACCGCAAGTTCATCCTGCTTCCTTATGGTCTACGTCGAAGTGTACGTTAAAGCAGGCAAAACCATCGTGTTCCGACATGGTTGCGGAGCGTGTTCTTGGTTTTCTTCACGACGTCCTCATTTGCTTTGCATGCTCCTCATTGTATTTCCTCCTGCTCCGTTCAAGGGCTGGATCATTCATCATGTTGACTCCCCGATCTAGGTTGATGTAGCTGAAGCATTCGTAACAGTCATTCCACTCAGCATGAAGGGAGCATGAACATCGTCTTCGTCGATTTAGCCTTAGACCGATCTTCCCACACACGTCGTCAGACTGGGCCAGCATTAATTCCGCTTGCGTTATGTTTCTTTGATCAGGACTATATCCGAAGTGAAGGTGGTGTAGCTGCCGGATGTCGACTTTCACTCTCATGTCGTCCCTTCAAGTGTACGCATGACGTTTTCAAGAGCGGCGCTGAAAATCTCTGCGATATGGTATCACCTTGTCGTACTTCTTCTCTTCACGTCAATGGTGATGCCCTTGTGAAATGGTATGATCTCTCTGTAAGGTCGCTGTACAGCTCATCTTGCTCAACGAATCATCTTGATGTACTGAGCTGGAATACCTTGATTGCTCAAGGCATCGATGACACCTCAGTCTCAATGGAATCAAATGCCTTCTCCAAGTCGATGAAGGTGAGACAGAGCGGGATCCTGTACTCTCCGATAATTCGATGAGCCTTGGTGCCTTGGTGTATATGTATATGTGATCCATAGAGCTAAGTCCTGTACTCAGCTTGCTCGCATGGTTGTCCTTTGTCTAATACTCTTAGGATCCTGTTGAGAAGTATTCGTGTGAAGAGTTTGTAGACTGTGGACATGAGCAGGTAAGGCGATAAATCTTGACGTCGCGCTGGTTCTCCTTCTTGTACAGCAACACGCTTTTGCTGGTCTTCCATTGGCTTGGAGCCTTGCACTTCACATATATCGCTTAAAGAGCCTTGACGGAGTCTGATAAGAACTGGTGGGAGACAGTCGGGACATGCTGCTGTACGACTTTTCGTTGACATGATAACATGTCTAACGTTCGAAGGAAGCACTGATGGTGCGACATAATCGTCCTCCTTGAAGTGGCATGGTGACAGGTAGACGGCTCGCAAAGAGGTCCGAGAGGAAATCGTGGATGACTTCATGGACCCTCGGGAAAAGGTTGCGGTTTCATCGGGGCGGTGAGTGCGGTCATCTTGTTCTGAAATTGACGACGCTTCTTTGCTTATACTTCTTCCAGCCTTCGCGGCGTCTTACATTACTCGTGATTTTCTCTTTGAGATCCTCTTTTATCGCTTCTCTGCATTGCTTCGCAAGTCGGGCGCAAGTTGGTGATTACCTGCGGCTCGTGCTTGTCCATATTGACGTATCAGCTCTAGAGTTTCCGTTGGCAGCACGGATATAGTGGATTCCGTTCGTATTACTGGTCGATGTTGCACGATATCTCGCCAAAAATCGGATATGTGTGAAGACAGCCCAGTTGACGTAGTCGTGCGACGGTGTTCTCCGATCTCAACGGCTCCCTCTCCATTCCGAGAAAAAGAATTTGGCAGAAGGAGACGATATTCCAGTTCCGTGTAGAATTCCGGGACATCAATGACTTTCATCAGGCAGTACCTTCTGACGACGGTAATGTAATCAGTTTCATTATGGTACTTACTCTCCACCGATGAGTCCCAAATCCAGCGTCAGAAGGGATTTTTGGAATTATGTTTCCATGGATCCTCGTCGCCATGATAAACTCGGTAGTCTCTCCCCTTGTTCATTACACTGGAGTCCGTGGGTCCCGATGTGAAGCTCTGCTGGTGACCTCCGTTCTTTCGTTGAAGTCACCGACGATGACTTTGTAGAAGGTGTGCTCTTCTTTGTAAAACCTCTCCAACTTTATATAAAAAACCTCGTCCTCGTCTTCGTCGTGACTAGATGCTGGGGAGTACACTATGAAGATTGTCAAGGCCGGGATCGACTTACATCCTGATGTTCGTACGTACGATTCGGGCTGTAAGTCGTTCAAATGAGTCGATGCTTACTACCAAACCCGGAGAAAGACTCCTGCACCGCCAAGCTGCTGTCGCATGTTCCTAAGAACAGTTCTTCTCCGCTATCAAAAGTGGCGTTTAGCGGGTGATGTCACCTTATCTCGGTCAGTTCGATGACTTCGTACTTGATCTTCCTTGCTTGTATACTTGGGTAGAATTGAAAGTTTTCATCGAGTGAATGAATATCGAATAAGTTCGAAAATGTAAATTTTCGAATAAACGAATATCGAATAAATTCGAGATTCAAAAATTTCGAATGAATGAATCCCGAATAAAATTGGAAAATCAGAAATATCGAATGAATAAATATCGATTATATTCATACATTGAAAGTAAAATTTCGAATAAATATTCGAATGATCTATCGAGTAAATAGAGCAGCCAGATTTGAAACTTGCTGACCTATTCGGCTAAAGCCGATCCATTCATAATCAGCACCCTCAGATCTTCCAAAACTCTGTGAAATCAATAAAATAGATCTGTTTTTAATCTGCACCCTCATTCATCCCTGTACCAACTCTCAGCCTCGTAGCTCAAAATTTTTCAAAAATTGATAAAATCGACAAAATGAAATTTTATTCATAATCAGCACCATCCCTCCCCCCCCCCCTCCCTGTACCAACTCTCACCCCGTAGCTAGCATCTTGTAACTGAAAAATCGCGTATGACTGCCTCGTGAAGTATGTGCGGGGCGTGTCATAATCAAAGCTCGCATTTCTCAATATGGACCTTCTTCGTCCGGCTTTAGCCTCTACCATGGTTGATAGGCTGATAGTTCACGGTGGTGGAGTGTCTGCAAGCCTCCGTGAAAATCTTGGATGCACTGTGATAACAAACTATTATGTACTATCTACTGAACAAAAGCTTATTGGAAGGTGATATAAATGCAAAATTCACCAACCGTCTAATCCTCCACTACAGCTGCGATGTCCTTTACTCAAAATACACCAATTCGCGAAAATCTTCCAAGGTAAAGAATAGATGCAGTAGTGCAGCATGAGTTTTACAAGCAAGAGTGCTCACTAGTGTGGACCTTTGCGTACAGAAACAGGCATGTCAATACATTTCCAGTATATGAAATCGGAACATGGGCTTGAATTTGATAGCTATTTTTGCTGATTTGGTGCCAATAGCAGCGCGAAGTATCTCATTGATCGAAAAAGCAGCAATTAAAATCCACTTCTATTTTTTTTACTGTCGTAAGCAGTCGGAGGAATGCGACTTTCCACACAGTTCAAAGGTCATCACGATTGCAAAAAGATGCATTACCGAATTTTGCAGTAAAAAACGAAGCTTGATGCTCAGCAGTTGGCTCTGCAACAAACTCGAATAATCTAAGTACGGAATTCATTCGAATACGAATTCGAATAAACATTCGAATAAAACATTCGAATAAAATCTATTCAAAACCCCGTTTTTTGATTACTCGAGTTTTCAAATTTTATTCGATTCTTCGTTTTTTGATTATTCGAGTTTCGAATTTTGAAACCCCGTTTTCTCAATTATTCGCGTTTCGAATATTATTCAAAAATGGAAAAACTCCGAATATCGAATTTCTGCCAATATATTCGGATGTTTTATTCCAATGATCGAATTATTCAATCTATTCGATTCGGACCCAAGTATACTTGCTTGCATCATGAGATCTTCGATGGATGCGTCCGATGCGAACGTCCGTGCATTGTAAGTCACCATTGCCTGTCTCGTTTGCGGCAGCCTAGATCGCCCTTCGAAATTTGTCCCCACCGGCGCTGCCTTACCAGTGGCTCTTCCAAG
Source organism: Cylicocyclus nassatus (assembly GCA_958299035.1). Taxonomy (NCBI): domain Eukaryota; kingdom Metazoa; phylum Nematoda; class Chromadorea; order Rhabditida; family Strongylidae; genus Cylicocyclus; species Cylicocyclus nassatus. The sequence goes on along the minus strand of CATQJL010000316.1, from coordinate 53,791,872 downwards.
ATTAAGGGAGTTTTCTATTACATCACGGTCTCTAACGATTAATTACTCGCAGGAGCAACTTGTTGGGCTCAAATCTCCCTCCAGGGACGATCGGAGCTTATTTGTTAGAAGGTGATTCCGAGCCCGTCTCTTTCACACCCACCAGGGAAGTAGATATGTAGGCTCTTGATGGAGGCAGAAAGTCTGTCCCCCTGTCTTTGCTTATATAAAGTAGGCGCGGGGTCGCTTTTGGTCGGCGATTACTTGCCACTGAGGGTGTCCCACGTCGCGACTAACCGGCTGGAATCCTGCTATGAAGGAGATCCGTGCTATGATATCGTAAACTTTGAAATGCAACTAATTTTGAAACCTTTTTTGTAGGCTAATGAGATGAGTAGTGGCTCCTTCTCAGATCGCCTGATCGTTTTTTCAGAGCTGTAAGAGTTATATCTGACGTTGTCGGGAGCGAAGCCCACAGTGAGGATAAGAATTTGGGAAGAAACTAGCTCAGGGCCCGGCACAGATCGTCTGGAAGCAGGCTGGACTTCGTTTTTGGAGCAAAAAGCAAAGGAGATATCGTTTTTGACGAGTCGGGGCCAAGCACCAAGAATAAGCGCCATTCAGTCCAACACAAGCTTTTTGGACAGGTTATCACACGATTGACATGCTCTATCGTGTATGGCGAAAAGTGCGCGCGATTTGAAAGCAAGACTAAAGTAAACAAATTGCTTGTTTAGAGCGTGAACATAAGCTTTTGATACCAAATTTGTACCATATAAGTAAAATATTATTTAAGGAAGACCTATGTAAAAAGTTTTAAAAACTTATGTGAAGTAATACCTTTTTCAAAATTAGATCGTCTCCAGACGGCCACCAGACGATCTGAGATCGTCTGGAGCATATATTTTTGTCACTTCACATAAGTTTCGGATCTTTTTAGCATGCACGGATTCCCCGATCAAAAATCTATCCCTGAGCATAAAGACATTTTCATATCATTGCCTCTCCTTGGTTTTTTGCCTTGATCTCTTCATGAATCGCTTTGTTAGATATCGCGCTCCAATAGCAAACTCTTGTGCATGCATAGTAATCAGCTCCAACTTGGATTTTCTTTCTTATCTCACGTTGTTTCCTTCAAACTGGTAAATCTTTCTCGTTTCCATCTTCTTCTAAGCAGGTAGGTCAAAGGAGACTTCGTAAAACTACCGAAAGTCAGAGGAGACTTCGTTTTTAAAAACCCTAGAAACCGACTCGTGCCGGGCCCTGAACTAGCTCCGCATGCACTGAGGTTCCGTCGTACTTTATACGATTTTAGTTGCCAATCGCGTCGCGACTGAAATCGTTTGATGATTCCGCGGCCGAAAACGGCATTCATCGTCTGAAAGAAGTCTATTGTGAAACTGACTTTGACTGCGGATTGCTTAGAATGTTTACTCTAGCCCTTACAGAAACGGTATTCCGACATGCTTAGCAACAGCTCAGATCTTCACGTTTGATAAAAACCAATGATTTATTCTTCTTCTGAAATGGCCGAAAGATTTAGCTAACATGCTGTCGATGTATTCTTTCGGCAAGCTAGTATGCATAGCGCCATTCTTTAGGACCATGGTGTGTATACGATAGTTGGGTGAGAATTTCGAATTTGCTAAAATACTTTTGTCTAAGGCTCATACATGCTGAATACGATATAAATTACTCCGCTCCAAAAGCCCTTTTGCGTACTAGAGGTTGACATATTTGCACTCCGCTTCACCAACAAACTCTTTCGCATTATTCTCATCAGATTGTAGCCAGCAACTATGTTGTGGAACCCTCCGCCTGTACAAGGTTTCGATTTTTTATCTTGAAATTAATCCATACCGTACACCCCATAACTCTAGAAAAAGGTGCCACCATGCGAAATCGATACAATATTCGTGCTCAGCGTGCTGAATAGCATCTTTGCGTAATTCTGATAAATGCAGCGATTTTGTGATTTTGTCGAGCATAATGTAGTAACTATCTTATGTATAAAGCTGAATGTGTGTCTGTATGTCTGTATGTCTTTGTGTACGGTGTGTGCGGAGTAGAAATTTTTATTTCTGAACCAATTTGGATCAAACTTGGCACACATACACTCCGGAGCGGGGAGCGTGTCCTAGACTACTTTTCGTTATCGATCGACATCGATTTTATCGATTTTTATCGATTTTTTTTGCAGAGTTCACCTACGGGGCTGGGAGTTGGCACAAGGGGTAAGTGAGCATGGCGATTCCGAATACAATATTGGTTTTCAGAATCATCGATTACTTTTATCGATCTTATTGATTTTTTTGCAAAGTTTGAGCTAAAGGGCTGGGAGTTGGCACAGGGGGGGGGGGAGGTAAGTGAGCATGCTGATTACGAATACGATATTAGTTTTTGGTACTACCTATTACTTTTATCAGTGGCGTACCGAGGGGGGGGGGGGCGGGGGGGGGGGGGGCGCGCCCCCCCCCCCCCCCGAGAATGGGTCGCGAAATTTTTGAAAGTTACTTACATGAGTTATAAAAAATGTGCAAAAGACTTATTTATACTTGTAAGTAATTAAAATAATTTTTAAAAATGTTTAAAAATTCAATTTAGCTTATAAAAAATTTTTTTCGGGTTTTTCCAAAGTTTTTGGGGTTATGGGCCCGCGAAAATTTTGGGAAGAGTACCAAAATTTTTTCTGAGGTGCGCGGCTAACGCCGCGCACCTTCATCGGAAAAAAAAATTTTTGTCGCGCCCCCCCCCCCCGCCCCGAGCCGAAATCCTGGGTGCGCCACTGACTTTTATCGAATCATAGGTTTTTTCAAAATTTGAGCTACAGGGCTGGGAGTTGGCACAGAGGGGGAGGGGGTAAGTGGGCATGCTGATTTCGAAAACAACACAGGGGACCGGAAATGAAGTGTAGAAGTGAACAAGGGAAAGGCTGTGCAGTGATAGGGATGGGGACCTTTATTACAGTGTTTTGAAAGGGCCGAGCGGAGCCGGTAAGCAAGCTAGTCATTCATATTACTTATCACGCTCATTTCTCTTTGAATCAATTTTGAAAAGAATGAATTGGTGCTTCTTTAATTTGGATGGAGGAAGTGTATTCGGTATTTCCATTTCAAAATTTCGTAGAACTTATGTGAAGGAAGTTATGGCTTATTCCGCTTACTCATATTAGGTTGTCCCGATGTTTTGTCCATTTTTTTTCATCGCTCACTGAAACTTGCTGAACACCAATCCATGGACGACTTACATATTTACTTACTTACTTAGACACTTAGATGGCCCGTCTTCACGTGGCGTGCGGGCCCCAGCCGAGGGCTCTGTGGGTGGTCCGTAGAGCTTTCGACGTGACTACTATCGGCCTAAGTCTCAGCTGCGTAACAGAGAGCCGGGAGAACGGTTGAGTCAAACAGGTGGGCACGAAGCTCCGGGTCCGTCAGTTGGTCGGTGGCTTCCTTCAGAGGCCCGAAGGCGGCCCAGGCTGCTCTTCTTCTCCTGCTAAGTTCTTCCCTCAAATCGTTCTCCATGTTCATCGAACGTCTGAGATACACGTAAGAATGTCTCCATGATAGGGTGCCTTCCAATTCCATTTCTGCATCTTCGCAAAGGGCGTTCTTCATGAACTGGGTCTTCTTCCGATTTATTCGCAGTCCTATCTTCTTCCTTACTTCGTTTAGTTCCTTCAGCATCGTCTCTGCTTCGGTGATACTGCTCGAGAAGAGAACGATGTCGTCCGCAAAACGAAGGTTGGACAGGAATCTCCCATCAACTCGTATGCCTCTCTCGTCCCATCCAGTGACTTCATCACCCAATGCAAGGCCGCGGTGAACAGCTTCGGCATTGTGTCGCCTTGTCGGACCTCCTTTCCGATTGGGATGAGTAGGGGGCGATAGAACAGCTGCGTCGTTGTCGTACAGTCCTTGTAGCAGTCGGCTAGTGTCATCACGTAGGCTGGGTCTACTCCTTGATCGACTAATGCTGACAGAATGGCATTCGTTTCGACGCTGTCGAAGGCTTTCTCGTAGACGACGAAGGTTAGGACGAGAGACAGTCGGTATTCCCGGCAGACTTCTATAACCCTCGAAACCGTCTGGATGTAGTCCATGCAGCTGAATCCTTTGCGAAATCCAGCTTGTTCTTGGGGTTGGGCTTCATCCAGTGTCCTAGATATGCGAGCGAGGATAGTCTTCGTGAAAAGCTTGTACAGCACATTCAGCAGGCATATTGGACGGTAGTTCCGAAGATCCTCCCGTTCACCCTTCTTGGAGAGAAGGCGGTTCTTGATGTTCTCCACTGATCGGGAATCTTCTCCTTCTGAAGGTAAGATGTCAAATGCGACGCTGGGACCTCGTGTAGAAGTTGTCCTCCGGCTCGCAGAAATTCAACAACTCAGACAATCGCCGGGAGCAGGCGGGCACCGGGAAAATAGATTATTGATTTCTCGCACCCCGCTCGCGGATTTTTTGGAAAGCAATCAGGACTTTTCGGAAGACCGCTTGCTGAGTCTTGCGGGTTTTTGAGAGACCGCCTGTTGAATTTTTTTCGCTCTTATCTTTTGCAGATATATTGCTGAATCTCTGAGGAATCGAGAACTCAGCAAGCGGCCTTCCGAAAAGTCCTGATTGCTTTCCAAAAAATCCGCGAGCGGGGTGCGAGAGATCAGCAATCTATTTTTCCGTTGCCCGCCTGCCCCCGGCGATTGTCTGAGAAGGTGATCTGGTCCTGGAGCCGTGGACGTCCTCATGGTCTGAATCGCCGTGCGCACTTCAGCAGGTAGAATTCGTGGTGGTACTTCTTCAGTGGGAACAACAGGCATCTGCAGGTGTTGATGAGCGGAAGAGGTTGGTGTAAAAGTTCTTCGCGATAGTTTCCATCTTGTGTCGGGAAGAAGTCGGAGTCCCGTCTTCGTTTAATAATGCAGTCAGCGGTACGTGATATTCACAGAGGTCCCTTCGGCACTTCTTAGGACTTCGTCTTCCCTCAGCTGCTTCCAGTATCTTGGCTTGCCTGTACTTTCTAAGATCCTCCTGCAAGGCTGTTCTGCAACTGGCGTTGGCTATCAATCGCTCGAGATGAGCTGCATTCGGATCCTGCCTCAGAAATCTTCTTCTTTCAAGCAGTTCCTTGGTGGTCTTCGAAATGCGTTCCAAGTTCTTCTCAGAAGTCACTGAGGCACATTCTCCGCAAGCTCGCAATCCTTTCAGAAGCCGGTCGTAGTCGTACGTTGGGTCCTCCTCGATGGGCCAGTCACAACTTGATATGAGCTCTTCTAGCCTGTTACCGTCATAAACAACATTCTTCCTTCTTGCGGTACTGTGACAGACTTACTTTTCCAGCCTGCGACTGAATCGTATCTTCGCTCGAAGGAGGCGATGATCGGAGCCACTGCAAAAGGATGGAACTACTGAGACATCGAGAGCAAGCTCCACCTCGGTTGGTGAGAATGTGGTCGCGCGTGTGTCGTTCCGTTGGACGATTCCCAAGTCCACCGGCGATGTTCCTTCTTCATGAAGATTGAATTTCCATGGAAAAGTCGTGCGGCGGAGAGAAGCCCAGCGAGACGGTTGCCGTTTTCGTTCCGGAGCCCATATCCAAACCTCCCGATCCTATATTCCTTTTCCAGTGGCATCCCGATCTTCACGTTAAAGTCGCCCACAACGAACCTGTAGAGGGACTTTTCGTTGCCAACGACCTGCTCCACGTCTTCGTAGAAAGTATCTAGTTCTGAGTCGTCAGCTACTGACGTTGGTGAGTAGCAGTTGATGATGCTGATGGTCTTCTGACGTGGAGGTCGCAGTCGTAAGTTGGCCAGTCGAGGTGACAGGATCTCATGCAAATCAGAAGATGGAAGATTGATGGGTGGACGACAAAGCCAACGCCTCCAACGTTTCGTGATGGAACCTTTTCACCACGAATGACGAGGGTCCCATCACTCATCTGTCGCACGTCCTTCTTCCTGGACTTCGTTTCCTGCAGAGCGATGCAGCGTCGAGAGAAGAGCGTGGAGGTCGGCATTTGTGGAGACTGTCTTGGCCTTGTAGGTGCAGAGCAAGGCAGTCTCCTGGCGTGACGTCCGGGCAGACGTGTCCAATCCGAAAGGCGTCCGAGTATCCTGACATCGTTCATGCTACCACCCGGCGCCGTAGGCGGGATCCGATGTGCAGGGTTTATTTCTCTTCTCTTTGCTGAACGAGTAATAAAAATTTTTCCCCTACAAGAGCCTACAAGAGCAGACTTACCAGGCCAACTCTTGATTTCCACGGGGCGATCGCTGGCCTTGATGTGGAGCGGGGAGGGCCGCCTAGCGACCTGAGAAAGTCAGACGGCTGGGGATCTGGCTTGGTCGACTCTTAGCTAGGCATCCGGTCGAAACCGGAAATGTCGAACTCCTTCACAGCTTGGGAGGCCGTGCTAAAGTATACACTGGGCTGTGCATCGCAGTTCGACATCCAGTGTCACCCTCACGCCACGATGAGGCGGCTGACCATTGTGGGGTTCCACTGTGTTTTTGCTAAGTTATCGCCATGGCTTTCTGAGCAGCTCAGCAGTAACGCCAAGTACTTCCTGAATTTTAAAAATCATTATTATATTTTGATGTTTTCATAGAACGCTGGTAACTGTTATGTAGAGGAGACCTTTGGCTACATTGTGCTCATTTTAGATTACATGGACAACGTTTACCAAGTTCGCTATTATTATTTATTTGATAAAAAACGCGGCTTTTTGATGTTTACCGTGTAAAAGCACGGAAAAATACATATACCTGTTTTTTAAAACAAATCCAACCTAGTTATGTTGCATAAATAATCTTATATATAAAGCTGAATGTCCGTTTGTCTGTCTGTATGTATGCCTGTATGTCTGTATGTTTGTATGATCGGTTTCCAGATTCGTGTGGAGGTGTATTGCAGACTTTGCCTAATAACACAGTATATTGTTGAACTTCCACGTCCTAGCATTGCTTTTCGTACTCTCTCGTCAGCAAAAACCGCTACGCGGTGAGTTGGCAAGACTCCACCTCCACACGAATCTGGAAGCCGATGATACACGTATCGTCCCTTCCACATTTGCTGCTACCCTTCTGGCGTCGCGGACGTGCCACGTGCGACTAACACGTTGGCAACGTTGGCAGCAACACGTTGACAACATGCAGCAACACGTTGGCATGGCCAAAATGTTCTGCCAACATGTTTTGGCATGTTGCAAACATGTTGTTGCCACGTTGCCAACATGTTAGCCACACGTGGCAGATCTGAGACGCAGACCGAGGGTAGCAGCAACTGTGGAGGGGACGATTTGTTCCAAATAGAAATTTTTATTTCTGAATCGATCCGGACCACTTGGCACACTTACACTTCGGGGCGGGGCGGGTGTCATAGCTACTCTTCGTCATCGATCGACATCGACCGATATCGATTTTTTTGCAAAGTTCACCTACGGGGCTGACAGGGGGACAGCGGGGTAATCGAGCATGGCGATTCCGAATACAACAGTAGTTTTCAGAATCATCGATTACTTTTATCGAATTTTTGCAAAGTTTGAGCTACAGGACTGGGAGTTGGCACAGGGGGGTAAGTGGGCATGCTGAGTACGAATACAATATCAGTTTTTAGAATTATCCATTACTTTTATCGATTTTACCGATTTTCTTGCAAAGTTTGCGCTACGGGGGTGGGAATTAGCACAAGGAGGTAATCGAGCATGCTGATTATGAATACAAGATTAGTTTTTGGAATTATTTATCATTTCCATCGATTTTATCGACTTGCAAATTTTGATTTACGAGGCTGAGAATTCGTACAGAGATAAGTGAGCGTGCTGATAACTAAAACAGCGGGAATAGGGAGTTGGAGTTGGTAAAGTGGGGCAGAAGGTTGTCACGGATAGGGATGGGAGCTTTATCCTAGTGTTTTGAGAGGGCCTGGCGGAGTCGGGTGAGCCAGCTAGTGTTCAATAAGAATCATGTTTCAATTCGCAGATTTCAAAAACTTTCGTGTATTTGCTACAGTTGCGTATTTCATGACTTTGCCAAAAATAGAGACTTCACAATAAATAATTTTCAACAGCAGATCAAAAGTTCTAGACATATTTCCTTGTAGTCCAAGAATTGCTCTATTTGATGCATACTTAAACTTTTCCGAAACTTCGGAATGTAATTTCTAAAAATTATCCTAACTTTGAGCGGATAAAATTGACGGTTGGAGAATTTTGGCAATAATCAAAAGAAGTATATAAGATTGTGCTTCGAAAATATATCCATAAGAAAGGAAAGGAAAAGCTGCATCGAATGCATGTTGACACTTGTTCAGGTCTTCATTGCGTATGGTTTTATGATGGTTTAAAAAAACGGACAAAACTTTCGGGACAACCTAGTATAAGAGTACTGGGGTGAACTAACGATGTGCATGTTGAAGATGAATAGGAGTAACAGCCACGAAAGTTATCGTCCAGTCATTGCAACTTAATATGCATAATACAAGAGTGCGCTACCTCACAATTTCCAATCAAAAGCTGTAAATTTCTAGGAATCGCTCCTTCATTCTTCCCTGTTTTAATCCGATGGATGATATGAAGTGGCAATGCACATTTCCACAGCTGGTTCCGCTAGAAGCATTTCACTGGCGAGTTACATAAAAGGCATCGTCGGTTGCCGCGCGCAGTGTGCAGGCTCACATGTTGAGTTGGGAGTGGTGTAAACGCAGAAGTATGGGCTTTCATCATTTTATCGGTCTACACTTGAAATTGCCAAAGAGTACGCCCGCAAACGCGACGCGAGAAAGACTCTTATGTTAAGTTCTATCTATACTCGGTCACTGGACGAGGAACGAGTGCTGCAAGTATAGGCGGTTACCCCAGTATCAGAATTTTTGCCGTGGAATTTGCTCAAATTTGTGTAGAGGGATTATCTCATAGAGATGTGCAGCCTTGCACATTGCCTTGCACTTGCGGATACTTAAAATAATTTTCGAAATTTTATTCAAAAGTCCAAATCAGCAACGGGCCCTTATTTAGAAGTTCGGGGCGGCTCCGCCATGATATATTGCTCGAACCTTTGCCTAGGGGTTATTTAGCACGCTGCACAAGAATTTCATGTTGACGCAAGATAGCGCGATTTTCTTGTGTTACGGTGGGTATACGGTGGATGGATCAAGACCAAAACTAATGGTCAAAACTTTGTTCAGAGAGCATTTCACCATGCTGGTCAAATATCGCACCTTTTGCATCTCAGACCTTTTCGCTGGGTTACAGTGGGTGTACGGCAGGCAGTCGAAATCGAATATCAGTCTGAAATCTTGTGCAGGGAGTTATCTGACGTGCTGGTCACATGTCGCAGCATTCCGAACGATAAGGCCTTTTTGTAGGTTTAAGTCTGAATTGGCCTATACCATAATTTAACGGTAAAGGCATTACTGCAGAGCGAGCATGATATGCAGTCAGCATGCCCAAAACCCCTCTAGCAAAATTTTGGGGAAATCTGCGATTTTCACCCCTTTGCCGTATACCCACCGTAACCCAAGAAAATGACGAAATCTTTCAAGATCGAAATGGTATTCAAGTTCAGCGCGCCAAATAATCCCTTCACAAAATTTAGGGCAGATCCGTGATTTTGAACTTATACTTACCGTTTGTTCCCCAGCAAGATTCCCAAAGGCGCTACGTCATCTCGCTGCTTTTCGCTCCTTTGAAAGTGTTAACCTCGGGCAGTTCCGTTGAAATTTCAGGAGACGTGTCAAAAAGAGCGAAAGGCACCACGTACGCACGCTGGTTCACATGGGAACTTTTTTGGGGCACACAGGATATATCTACAAGGTGCGACAAAATAAGTTGCGCCGACTTCTGTACCGCTGCCACGAAAAAACCAATCAGAAACATGAGCTTATATTTATTTCATATAGTGCTCTAGACAGACTCTACTAAATAAATCTTTCAGAATTTGAAAAGAACTTTACGAGAATGTAAAAGTAGATAGAATGAGGAAGCAAAAATGCCATTTTCACGCCTTTATATTTCGCTCTGCAACTAAATAAACACAAACTTTTCCTGAACCATCCCAAAGTGAGGTTGTAGAATACTCTTTGCAATATCACACGGTTCTATTTGCATTCGCAAGCACTCATTCACAAAACACGAATATGTATTTGCGAAAACACTGCGTACAAGCAAAACCTTACTGTTCAAAATCAATCGTGAGACTCCACATGTGCAAAGCTTTCCAGGTAAAATTAAATCTTTATTTCTTTGGCATTAGAAAATTACTCATCATGAGCGGCATGTTGAAATTGTTTTCAAACTGACTTTTAAGACTTTCTCTGGTCCTTAGGCGCACTTGAGAGAGCCAAAATATCACCGACTTTTGATATGCTGCCTCCCAAGCGTGATTTCAAAAATTTATAATCCCTCTTCAATTTAACTTTCAAATGTCCATACTTGACTATGTTGAAGGCAAAGCCTACTTTACCTTAGTGCACAATTTCAAAGCAAGAGAAGAGACTTTCGGAATGATATCGTATAAACTTGCAAAGTTACGCCTGTGTACAGAGTAAACTCCAGTTGACAAAAAAATTTGCAATTTTTCCGAGATAATCAGCCAAATTTTGAATTGACTTTTGCATTACGTTGATAGCTGTTGCTGAAAATAGATGTATGCTTGATCCACAGTCAAGTTCATCTTGTATTCTTTTGGGGTTGTTTCATACTGCAGTCGCTGCAGCTATGAAACAACCCTTGGCACCCACAGAAACATGCGCAATTTATTTTGGTGCACTCTGTAGTTAACTCTATAAAAAGGGAGAACCATGCGAAAGGAATGTGTTATTGTGATCAGCATGTCGGATAATCCGAAAAGTGTCAGATAATGCCAACCAAGCTTCAGCCAAATCTATGATTTTGACCTCCCCCCCGCTTCCCCCCCCCCCCCCCCCTACACCTACCTTAACCTCATGGAGGGGCATTTTTGGGGGGGGGGGGGGGGAAATGTGATACTTGTGGTCAGCAAGTCCGATAACCACTGGGCCCAATTCAAGCGAAGTGCGCGACAGAAAATTTTGGGGCCGGATAGCCGGGTATCGAGCGTCCAGGTACAGTACACTCTTTGCAGAACCTTACTTGATAATTACTCTCAGGTAAAAAATATTTCACATTTTGTTGTTTCATTTAAGGGCAGAGAGATTTTAGCCTCGTTCAAAGGTTCCGCAGATAGGGAAGGCAGATTTGGAATCAACATCTTATGCTCTCAGATGTCGTCTACATCCCATCCAAAAAGGCCACTTCGACTAAACATAGTTCCCTTGTTAGCTTATCGGGCGCTATTCCAGTATCCGGGCCCCAAAATTTTTTTTACATGGATTTTGCTGAAGCCACACATCACATTGGTTTTGCATCGTAGCATCATTTTTTCGGTTACGGTAGATACGGTAATGAAAAACATATCTGCCTGAAACGGGTGTAATGCGATTCGGACGATCGTGAAGCTTTGCACACACGATCACCGTCGCGCGCTACACACCCTGCTGCGGTTTTCGCCTAAGCAAAGCACAGGGAGAAGATACATTTGCCGATTTGTGATTTTGACCCCCACCGTGAACCTACCGTAACCATGCAGGGAAACGTTTTCGTGCGGAGAAAGTGTGACATTTCTAACCAGCATGTCGAATAACCCCTCTCTGCGATACAGCAAATTTTGAGATTTTGACCCCCCTAACGTGTAGCCTTCGTAACCCGAGAAAATGACGCTACGGTGCAAAACCAATGCGATATTCGGCGTCAGAGGGCCGAATAACCCCCTGGGTCAAGTTTCAGCGAATCCTGGAATTTTGAACCCCCACCGTACCCTACGGTAAGCCGAGAAAATGACGCTACGGTACAAAAACAAGGTGATATTCAGCATCAGCGGCCCAAATAAACTCTGGGCCAAGTTTCAGCAAAATCCATGTCAAAAAAATTTCGGGGCTAGGATACTGGAGTAGCGGGGGGGGGGGGGAAGCGTTATCCAGCAAAGCTACGCCGCATTCCCCTGCAGTATATCCTGAGGGACATTTGCGTTGCGTCGCCTTTAACTGCAGCCGCAGGAGTAGCGCTGCTCCTGACAGCTTGAGTTGTTCTCAAGCGTATTGCAATGAAGAAACCAAAATTGAAAAAAATGAATGAATTTTTGGATTCAAAGACTAAATCTGGGATGATTCAAATGCCAAGTTAATTTGAGAGGTATTCAAAGGAAGTGGAACTCGAGAATTTGGAAAAAAAAGGGACAGGCATTTCCCATCAGTGACTTTCTCTAGAGAAACCAATATCCTCTTCTTTCACTTTCGCTTGGGTTCTGCTTTACAGACACTTCTTTGTCATATTTTTTTTTGTTTCATTATCAAAACCGTTTATCTTCCTCATATTGATCTAATTATCATGGAGAATGTGGAGAATGGTCAATCTGCTGGGTAACGCTAGCTAATCTGCGGGTGCAATTAGGAGCGACGCGACGCAAACCCTCAGGATATACCACAGGGTAAATGCGGCGTAGCTTTGCTCCATAACGCCACGCCGCCGGAATAGCGTCGCTTATCGCTTATCGTCGCGAGGAAATGGTCAGAACTTAACCCAGCCATTCCAAACAAGCTGTATATCGTCGGACTCGCGCCGATTTCGAAGACGTGCTTAATATCTGGCAAACGACTATAGTCCAATCATTTCATATGATCATGTGTGCACCCGCACACACCGTCCATCTTTGGCGTCCTCATCCTGGAACTGCAATCGTAAAAACGCAAGAGACTGACCGACTGCTATCGCTTACATTACTTTGAGGTGAATCGTACCTGTGAAGGAGAGAAAATATTGAAGACACCTCGAAATCACTTATCGTTCATTCGTTGACCCTACGGACTGCCGACCGCGTGGCGACTGCGACGCGTGCCTTCTAAACTTGCGAAAAAGTGACAAGTTGGACCGTGGCTTAAGATGAGAAAAATTCTTTGTATCTTTTCTACATTATAAAGATGAGAAGAATCCTCTGTTTTCTTTCTATTCATCTTTTCTACGAAAACATCATGCACGCGCAGCGGTCGCTGCGCGGTCAGCAGTCGTTACGGTCAACGAATAAACGATACCTGAGGGGTTTCCTCCTCTAGAAATCCAGGTTGGGAACGCCAATGTGGGCGGTATGTGCAATGACACACATGGTCATATAAAATGATTCGACTGTATCTGGAAGGAGTCAGAATGTGCAGATAGAGATTGTTCGAGTTTCAACAAATGTAACTCGTTGAAAGGCCTGATGGCGCAATTTACACTGGCTATAATCAAGAGGAAAAAGCACATTCACCTAAGACCTTTTTTTTGAAATGTACTTGGTTGACCATGAGTCACAGGAACTTGACAAATCGCGCATTTGGACGGTCAAACTTCTTCCGGATAGTCGTTCGGCAGATAACTATTTCAGGGTGAGTCCGATGATATACATCTATATCTAGGTTGTTTGATATGGCTGGGTTGCGTTCTAGTCCTGTTCAGCACTTTGTTGATGTCAATGTTGTTAATGTTTTTACGGGAAGTGTTTTCAGTGAAGCGTGTGCCTGCACGCTGTCGCACGAGAAAGCGAGTTGCAACGCGTCTTGGCTCGTCGCCACATTGAACTGAGTGAACTTGTGCGGACAAGCTCAACAATCTGTATAAAAACACGTCTTTCCATGTGAGGACCGGTCCATGAAGTCTCTGATGGCAGAAGGACGCTTGACCCAGTTTTCAGTGGTGTCTTTTACTCCACGCTCCTGTTGATGTACTAATAGCTTCTTTTTCATAAGTTGTTTTCGCTATCCTGCAAGCTTACCTCGTTTATCGTCAAGCGCGAAAAAGCTGTGTTCAATCGAATTTGTCGATCAATAGGCACCCGTTGCACTTGCGTGGCGTGTTTTCGCGGGGATTACCAGAAGCAGCTGGTCATCGTGACGTTAGTCGTGTAGAACCGTTCACCTACAAATGTTTGCGTAGCATACCACTACCAGTGTGTTTAATAAGTCCTGCGAAGTCAACAATCTCCCCTTTTATCCTGCTATGAACAAGCAGATGACTCCGTTCCCACATGCTTTGTGTTCAAGCAAAACTAGAACCTGATCTCACAGATCGCCCCTACCTGCAACTTTCGACCTATTTCGAATGCTAAATACATATTTCATATCTTCCCACCCTCAACCCCTCGCCAAGTCCCGCGTTTGACCGCAGTTCCGACGATCCGCAAAGCCAGCGTCGAACCGCGCCTCCGCGGCTGTTTTGAATGGACGCGAGGGCGTGACTTGGCCTGCTGCCAGCCGACGGGGCGGGGTGTCGTTGGCGCTGGGCCAGCTTCGCCGTGCCAGTTCGCGGCGTCGCACGCGACGGCCCATTTCGAACTGCGCTCGTCGACGAGCGGCGGCTGCCGCTGTCTGCCCAGTCAGTCCCTTCTCTTGCCCATCCAGCGGACTGCAGGTGTTCTGCCTTGCACAGCTGTGGGTCTGATATTCGGTGACGCTGTTCGTCTCACTAACTACCTGATTTACCTTTCCACAAACCTGAGACCTCTTTCCTAGCGTCTGCCCACTGCTGTGTGCCAGTTTCGTCGTATTCGGACTGTCTCATGCCAAACTCTAGTGCTATCTCCGCTCGTTGCACTGATTTGTCACTTCGGTTTTCAGTTGAATTGCAGTTTGCTCGTATCCGAAGTAACTTTTCTGTGAAGCAGTGTTACTTCAGTTTGTAGAGCCACCGCAATCAGCGAAAATTTCCTTGTTCTGACCACTTACGCTATGCTTCTGTGCTTCCTCTGTTGAGCTGCCTGATTGTCTGCCTGCTTTTCGACCCGTAAGCTTCTTATTAAGTGATCTGCTTGAATTTCAATCTTCATGGTCTTCGATGAATTCTCAGATACTTTATAGCGGTAGTGACCTACATTGCGCGAGGACGGAAGCAAGGTTGAGGCTTGCGTCGTTCTTTTCCGCGGCCTTCATGGAGAGTGTTAGATTCATACGTTGAATTTGAAATTGATTACTGCTCGGATCCTCCTTTAAGCTGGAAATCTTGCGTGATGATTGCGTAACTCAGTTGCAATGTCCTATCCTATTAGTTACCTTCTCGGCAAAGCCCTTTTTTCGTTATCTTCGACTTTGTTACGTTAGTATGACTCGCGGCTCGTACTTTTGATTTGTCTTTTTCATGTGGAACAATCATGTCTGGAACTGAGCCTAAAACTACGGAAGTCGTTGCCGACAAGAAAGAGCATACCGAGAAGAAAGAGCATCCCGAAAAGAAGGAGGAGACAGCTGTACACGAAGTAGCCGAAGAGAGCCGTGACTCTGCTGCTTCGCTTGACAATGATGAAAAGTGAATATTTATTCTTCTGCTTTGCTTCACCTTGAAAGCTGCATTTCTTTATGTTTTTTTTGTGTTGTATTCTCCCTTTGCTTATTGGGAAGCGTTAGATCAGCGTGATTAACTTGGTGAGTCTGCTCATTGCGCTGTCAACGATGGCTAGTGTTTCCCGAGGTCATTCGTCATTCCCGCATTTTTAAGGCGCGCAATAGTTTTTGAACTTATAAAACCTAGAATACTCAATGGATGTATTTACCTTAATTTCAAACAATGTTGTTGTCACAATGGCTCGCATACTGCTGTTATTTAGGCAACCATCATAGCTTTCAAGTAGTGATTTTTTTGTCTGCTGTCCGCTGCTCCTAATATTCTATACTCAGGTCTTACACATCCGAGGAGAAGAACGGAGAAAGTGAGGAAGGAGGAGAAGAAGAAGAAAGTCATGATGATGACGAAACATCAAAGGCAACCGCCGAAGAGAATGGCAAGGAAGGCGAGAACGGACATGTAGAATCAACCGACACTAATGGCAATGTGGGTGATTCAAGCAAGTCTTATTTCAACTTTCGACGACCAACCTAGATTCAGGACCGTAAACGAGTGTCAGACGTTGCTGCGAGCGAGGCAACGGACGAAACTGCCCCACTATTGAAGAAGAAAAAGACCGAGGAGGAAGAGGTGCCTATTTTGTTTTGTGCGGCAAACCTTTGTCATCGCAGAGCGCTGATCTCACTGCTGCTGACGCGCCTGTCAGCGGTCGCCATTGATAGGCAAACTGTGCGTATCCTTCCGCGTGAATGTAGCTGAGGCAACGGTGATGATCGATATCGCCTTGCTTCGTTTAGCCGGCGGGCACTAGCCGATCGATCTCTGGATACACAGGCTTGGCTTGCCGCCAAATCTCATCCATTGCTGTTCACTCTCTTCTATCTTGAGCGTTGCAACAATCATGTGAAGCACTTTGGCATCATTGACTCCCCTTTCAATTTTTCGAACTCTCATTGGCTTACTAGAGTGGTCAGAAATCAAAATGGCCAAACTATACAAGCTGCACACTGACTTTAAATCTGTTCCATCATGTCTGGACGCCTTCATAGACATATGAGGTTTGATTGTAAGAAAATTTCACGTACAAATCCCGAAATCAAGCACATTATCGTCTTTTTGGCTCACCTTTAGGCATAGGTATTTAGAGTAACCTTGCTGCATGCTTTGACCTAGCATGTAGCCAAACATGGTTTTTTAAGGCCAAATTTACATCTTTAGTAAACGATTTTGCAACATAACGGCTTATAGCTATCCCGCAAAGGCGTTCAGCAGATTTTGAAGACATGTTTGTAGTCAGCGTTGTTTGCTGCAATTAATGGCTTATAACGTTAGCCATTTCCACTTCTATTTCCTTGTTAGTAGTGTGGCGGTCATACCCGTTTCGTCAACCGAGCAATACGTTAAAAATACTGATTTTTCCGATGTTATCACTATTCTGGAAAAATGATGACTGCTTTGTCATTTTCATCATGATAACGTTATAATCACTTTTAGGTCGGCGCTGGAGATAAGCCCACTGGTACCGTTGCAGCCGATTGAATCGAATTCGCCCTTTCTGTCGAATATCTTTACCCACATGTGTTGACCTTTTAGTTTGTTGCAATACCATACTCGTAGACCAAAACATCTGCCGGTCGCCGTCGTTTTCTTCTTTGCTGTACGAGGATACTGAAGTGGCGACTCAGTATTCCTCGTATATGTTGAACCTCAAATCAAAGTGTTAAACCCATGTGTGCGTGTCACTAGTATTTATATTGTGTCTCTACGGTCTCCATCTTGTTGATAAATCACGTATTACTTGTTGTTTCTATATATGGCGTAATATTTTTCTACAATAAACTGTGAATCGTTGATGTTGTCTTTACATAAAGCTTTATTATATGGGGGTGATGAGAACACGATAAAATACAATGATGGAGACAACCGAGTGGTTGTTCCTCCGAGTGGAGACAACCGAGTGGTTGTTCCTCCGAGTGGAGGCAACCGAGTGGAGGCAACCGAGTGGAGGCAACCGAGTGGTCCTGTTCCTCCGGGATCTGATCTATCCAACAAGCATAACTCCACACAAGGATATAGCATGATTAAAAGTCAAAGCAGCTGATTCAGCACATAAATAGATGGTAACATGACAAAAGCTAATATTGAACTGTCTGTGATACATTTAAACTACTCATCCATGGCTAGTTTGCTTTCACCGGCTTGATCCACAATGACGGTAAACTTTTGTGGTTGCTGGGCTCCATCATCTGCCACTGCGGACTTCTTCACTTGAATGCTGCCTAAAATTAATTGTCAACGTTTGAGTTTTTTTGGACATTTTCAGTTCATAGTGTGCAGAAACCTGTTCAAAATCCAATGACACATAGGGGTTAAAAAGATGTTTGAATTTGGTCATCAAGAAGGGAGTAATGTACACTTGTTAGTTGATAACAAAATCATTCCATTTACAGAAATATCGTTGTTTAAATTTTTTTTAACAAGTAGTGGCTTTCGATATTTGAGAGTACTTACATGATTGTCCCGCCCAATGTCGAAGCAAATGGTTCTCAAAGTGATCTCCATTTGCAATAATCAACTCACACCTCACTGATTTGAGTTTGTTCAGAAATTTTTCTAATCTTCATGAGATTTTTTGGCCTTTTTTCATAACCAAAGATGAGGTTCGTCTGCTGTTTGCCATGCTCTGTTCACGTGATATGGTATTTGTTGACGTATCAGAAAAGTGAGTAAATCGCTTATGAAAAAAAAAAAGGCGTCTGTGTAATGTTGTTCTTCTGGTCAAAAGTGTATCACTTCGTTATGACAATGCCTTCGCAGCGTATATACGAATCTGCGCTCAAGCTGTGATTTGGTCATTATGACTGAAAAAATCGCTTCCACCCAGAGTACCAAAATTTCCACGAGTCGTGATTTCGATTGGGGAGAGTTCTGAGCGCACGAATGAAGTCCATGTTTGCATACTCTACATCGGTAACAAAACGACTTTTCAAGTGTTCAGCAAAAGGAAGTCGTTGTGTAAGCATTAACAAAAATCTCATTCTTGTAACTCCAAGGAAATCACGACAGTAGCGCAGTAGCAATGCGACAGAAAAGTGTCAGTGGATAAATTCTGAAAGAAGCTGGAATTCTCCCGTTACTCTCATTTTTCCAGTGCTTTTATGTCATTTTTTGGTTTGCTTCTAGAGCATCATGCAATGAAAGTAGCTAGTGAAAATAATTGGCAGATGGCCAAATTGGCGATAGGAAATTTAGCTCCTCAGACAAACCATGACCACGTAAACTTCCGCAGGACAAGAAGTACACATTTGCAGCAGTTTTACAGGTTTTGCATTATCACAAACAATTTGAGCTGCGAAAGTGGGAATTTACGCAGAAACTTGACGTCAAACTGATTTAAAAGGAAACTTCTGCTGATTCGAGTAGGTTAGGCCTCTAAATATTCAGCGGAATTTTCGGTCATTTGTCTGAGTTTAATCTACTTTTTGCAAAATGCAAGCTGGCTAAGAAATTAGACGCCCACCGTGTAGCTCTATTCTTTCAACAAGTAAGAATTTGCTATGCCAGAGACATAAACTTTCTAAAGCATTCTACTGGCTTACAACGGCCGATTTGGTGCATTACTAGACGCGAAATATAGCGTTCGTGAAGAATACCCAGAAAATTTCTCATTAATCGATTAGGAAGCCGAAGCCCAGAAAATCTGAAGTTCCCTGCTCTCCTTCTCCCAACAGGCGTATTTAAAGTAGTTTGTTTTCACGGACTGTTTGTACACTGACTTTTTCCATGGTAGGAAATTATCAAAAAAAATTATTCCTGGACGCAGATGAATAAATGGAAATGTTGAACATGAAATTGAGAAGAACGGATACGTTTAGTTTGGGATTCGTCACGCCGGTTTTTTCGAACAGCTGGCTCTAATTGGCAATTTGAACAAAAGTCCGAATGACGCATTGAGACTTTGACATTTACCCAAATACTGGGCGGGAAGACTGCAGCTGCTGGGAAAAAATGCAGCCGATTGCGACTCACATTGAACATTGATTGTCTGTGAGACTGGCGTTCAATCGAAGTTCAAAAAAGGAAAAAGAGCTTAAATGATTATACCTCGCTATCGCGAGAGAGATCGTAGTCAGCAGTTTCGGAATTAGTTAAGCGAATTAGACTATTGAAAATAAGGCTGATCCATTGCCCAGTTCGTTTCTTTTACTCAGAGTGCGCGTCACAAAAGGTGTCAAAGCAAATAGTCAACCTTTTGCGACCACTCAACTTTCCTTAGCATTAGTCGAGGTGATCAGTTGTGCCGGTATGATAAGCAATATTATTTTGAGTTTTGATAAGCAATATTATTTTAGCAATATTTTGAAAGTAATTAGCCAAGTCTGCTGTATGGCTAGCGTTTCAGTGTTCGACCAACAATACGTGAAGTAGGCATCTGAAAAGAAATATGAGTATGAATTTGGTACAGATATGAATTCTAAATATTTTTAAACGCGCCGAAAACACAAAATATAATAAAAGTGTATAATTTCTAGATTTAGTTCGGCCGCTAGCCGAGAATGGTGCGCATAGATTGGTTCCTCAGAATATCGGTTTGGGTCTTTCTGAGTAAGAGAAACAAGGCATTGCATAGAAAAATCCGACATTTCATTGTTTTTCGGCTTTTTCAAGTTTTTATCTGTTTCGCTGATTTTTTAATTTTATTCTTTAACAATTTTCCTAGTTCACGTTATACCTTTCAAACATTATCCAAACTGATTCTGACCCAGTTGCAGGTCTTTATATCCACAGCACGTGTTAGCTCAGTGTTTGTTTTCTTTATCGCTCGTAATTGCGCATTTGTGAGGAACTGAAGTTGCCCCACCCACAAAACGGGCAGAGCGAACCTACGGCGGCAGCGCGCCGGCCTAACGAGACTCTCCTCTTTGTTTTTTTTTCGCTATGCTCTTGATAGCTTCATTTTAGATTAACGAGGTTGACTGCTTGTTTTCTTTGTTTTCAATTCTTCTTTTGGTGCATTTCTTCAGTGTCAGTCGCATATACAAAGTTATCTGAGCGGTTAATGTGTAGTAGAAGTATGCTCAGCCCTCCTCGATTGAAAAAAAAATTTGGATTAGAGCCTCAACTGTACTTCTCAAGTGGATTGGTAACATTTTTATACGACGTCTTTCTTGTATTCAACATTAGCAAATCAGTCTTTGTCCTTTGCACATGAACGTGCACCTTTTTGTTCAAAGCTCAATCCTTTTGCTGTACTTTTTCTCCAGCAGATTGATGGTCTTCAAAGAACAAGATAAACTTTGCTTAGGTCTCTATAAATTGTGGGAGTATGTGCGTTTGATATTAGCGATGTCTATAGCGATTTTATATGCCTAAAAAGGTCATCATTGAGCCTCCGCCACAAATATCTTCCTTTACCTGAATTTCTTGAATCTCACACGCCATTTATGATATCTGTCTTCAAATCTCTAACGCGTCACTTTTCATGAACATCAGAAATTTAATCGTGCTTAGAAAACATGTGGCTCAATATTTCAAACCGTTGAACTAAGCGGTCACCCAAACAACAGCCTCCCGACTGCTCTTTGTGTAAATCGTGTTTACCTCGATTTTGTGGTCATTGAAAGCTATAGTGGGCTTGTACTGCATATACGAGAGCTGTAAGCACTGTTCACCATACTAAGGGCAGAAAAGGTTGTAAAAGTGGGGTTACAACGGGGACCGAAACAAAGCAGCTTTGAGAAAATTGCGCAATTTTGCGTAAATGCGATGTGTGGCTTGCGACAGCATTACCTTTCGAAACTCGATTTTCCTGTGTCTCCATATTCGTAAACGCAATTCGAAACATCAACTGCGTGTATCAATCGATGTATCGCAAAACTTTCGACATTGCTTCTTCTTTCGAAAAGTGCAACATTCGCTTTTAACTACTCTCTTGTACTTTCGGGGCAGCGCCTCGTTGCACTTTTGCACTTTCGAAATGATTTCGCTGGCTTTTGTGTTGCAACAAAACATCGTGCGAAACGAGCCCTTTTACACTTGAGAGTTTATATTTATAGTTCGTAAAATTCGCTGCACTTCGATATGTGTGCATTGGGGTGAACAGGTATGCAGCTATCGATTCCTGAATATTAGGGTGATGTAAAGGTAATGGACGTTTTTCATCCCGCCGCGGCAGAGAAGGTATAGAAAATGTATGAGACATACCATTCGATAGAGCAGAGCAAGTTCTGCATTGTCATTTGAAAAATTGGATACCCGATCAGATGGATTTGGAAAAAAATCTAAAAATTACAAATACCGAAAAAAAAAGAACAGAATTCGTCCAGAAGGCGGCGATCCCCAACTTATTCATCATATTCTACTCATATCAGACACAGTATACTTGTCATAATCTTTACGTAGCTGGAAATATAAAATAGGAAGCGTTTGGGAAAGTTCCGTCGGGTCAGCAGAGATCCGTAAGAGTGCTGCGGAAGTTCCGAAAAAGGCGGACCACAAAAGCAAAAGAACGTAAGGAGATTGAACCATAAATATTGATTGCGAGACTCACCCACTATCCTCTGCACTACGGATCAAAGCTCTAGAAAGCACCCCAGTTGTTGGCGGACAACATCGTAAGAGACAACATCCAAAGTTTTGCGGAAGTACTGGCAGGCCAAAGTGCTGCAGAACCATGGCCATTTTTCAGAAGTTCCGCAGCGTTTTGCGACCATCGCGCAGTTCTTGTTTTCCGCCAGTTTAACGTGAAATCCCCGCGGAACTTCCCGTTTTCGATAGCTCAATGTGAAAGTCTCGCGAAGTTCCCATTTCCATCGTTTCCACCTTTTTAATAGTTGAGAAAATTCTGCGGAACGCTGCAAACTTTGCATCTCTTGCGGAAGTTTGTGGAATTGTCTGAATATGACTAGCTGATGCGGTTAATGGTGTGAGCAAGTTTGAGGTGTGTATTTTTCTTATAGATTCGATTTCTGTATCTAAGACCTGATAGATTTTGTTTAAACTTCCCGTGTATTCATCTTGCGATTATGTAAACACCATCTTGAAGGGCTTGCTTTGCTCTATCGAATGATGTATTTTACACGTTTTACATCTTCTCTGACTTCGGCATCATGAACGCTCATCACTTATGCCTCAACCTAATAACAAATAAAGGTTGCAAATATTAGCGCCATCTTCCGATCTTTCGCTTTGATGGTCGGGTGTGTTTTGTCGCTGGGAAATAGGTTTTTGGTCACTTGCCCCATCGATGTTTCCCACAGCTCGTGTTGACGGGCTGTTTTTCATCGGGCGTTCGACAACAAATCCTCCCTCTGTCGCTCCCTACCCAAGCAAATGATATTTTGTACCTTTCAAAAACTTTTCTAGTTTTGAATTACGGGAGTGCAGTTCTATCAGAATGTCTATATGGGTCTTGCCAAAATCCTTTCAAGAATTTTGTGATCGCAAAGCCTCGTAGGATAATGGGTGGGAATCATTTTAGCTTTTCCTCTTCCTAAATCATTTTAAACTAACAGGTCTTGGCTCATAGATAAATATCAAATTTTTCCATCCATTATCTCTATCATGCTCAAAAATTTGCTATGCTCCGAATTTTTTATCTTATAAGCGGAGTAGATTAGGTTTGAGCGAACGAGTTATAGGAGTCAAACAGAGCGAGTATAGGAAATGAGAGGCTCCTCGAGTGAAACTGTTGAGATATGAAAAATCCCCTTCCAAAGTAGCACAAGGTTCTGGGTAAGTGCTATCGCGTTTTCCCGAAACCGATTAAGTTACCATAGTACAGGAGAGGATAGAATGCACTCGTGAAATCATTGCGGATGAAATCACAAAAGCTTTATCAACCCAAAAAAGACATTCAATCGAATACCTCAATCGATTATCACCTAAGCCTCCCATCTATCGTCGTGAAATGTTGGTGACCGACCAAGCGAAGCAGGGATTACTTTCGGCAGACCCAAGTGAAAACTATAGGGGTACAAAAAATTGGACATAATGCTTTGAACGTCACGACCGGCTGTGAGCTTTAAGCAGTGACACAGATGTATCATGAGGTTGTGGTACGCACGGACTGGCAGTAGTTTGCAGAATGCGCCTAGCGGCCAAACGCTTTCAGTAGTAGTAATTGCTATCATACTGTCGGTTTCATCCGCGATTAGGCGAAGCGTGGAGCAACGCGTGCGCATCGCTTGAGGCTTCGCGAGCACATACAGTCGAGTAGATTTCCCGCTTAAAGGCAGTGGACAGGCAAAATGGACCCCTGTCAGATTTTGGTAGTTTCGAGTAGTAGAGCCCCTAAGTACACTGTTGCCCCAACCACACTTTCCAATTCATGCGCTAAGTTCTAGAAAAACGCTTCAAATTTCCACCAAAAACGCCCACTCAATGTAAGTGGGCGGGGCTGGTGGAGTTTTGATGTGCTTTTTTCAGGACTTAGCGGATGAATTGGAAAGTGGGGTTGGGACTACGTTGTACTTAGGGGGTCTACTACTCGAAACTACCAAAATCTGACAGGGGTCCATTTTGCCTGTCCACTGCCTTTAATATAGTGTGTTTGCACTGATGGTGAAATGCGGTAAAATTTGCGCGTAAAGAAATAGCTATGAGCGGCTCCACAACTTTGGCGAGGCAAAGCTGCGCTAGTGTGCCTTGCGTTGCGGTTGCCCTGTGCTGAGGCATACCTGATCCATCGATCTTCGGTGAAGATCGCGATTCCGCCTCGCCAAAGTTGGGGAGTCGACAATACGCCTGTGACGCCGGCCATTTGCGCGCGAAAAATGTTGGCATTACAGCGTGGCTACTTGTTCACGCGCAAATTTTACCGCATTTAACCTTCAGTGTAAGCACACTATATTAAGCGGAAAATCTACTCGACTGTAGCGCTGGCATTTTGCTAAGCAAAATTAAAGAGGATGAATGGACGAGACCTAGGTTCTCAGCACGATATGATATACTGTAACTGCGAAATGGCGCGAACCAATGCTAGACGGACGCGCGCCAATCTAGGTTCCGCCTAAAGCGGGTCGAAACTTACTGTACATACAAGCTCTTGTGACATTCAGTCGTGCCGCACGTGCTTCGCAAACTACGGCCAGTCCGTGCGGTTTTCAACTCGAAGGTAATAAGGAGCTCATTGCTAATAGTAAAACCAAGCTAGTGATTGAGTTACAGTTTTCCTTGTGCAGACAGCAAACGGCTCAGGGATTTTTTCCAATCCACATATTCTAGTTCAACTTGGGCTATTGAACACAATTGAGCTCGCTCCATTTGGGCACACAGACCTGGCCAATAAGTTGCGAGATATAGGGTGCTGCCCGACAGAGGCGCAATATCTTTTGGAGCGAACGCGGCTTTATTTGCCGCAGAGCGCATGAGGCGCAGAATATACAATGGTGAAGTCGCGCCCCGGAAAGGGACTATATGTCGCCGAAAGGGGTGGTCGGCAAAATACGATACAGGTCCACATTTCACATGCACCATCTGTACCAGCTGTCCGCGCGGGATGGAGCCTGTTAGCGACATACATCCGCTACGGGTAGGGGAACGAAAGCCGCCAGTTTGAGCCGCCCTTCGCGGCGAACTGGTCTTTCGCAACGTTGTTGCATGTCGTTCCAGGACCAGCAGTCCGCTCATGCGAACGAAGCTGGCGGCTTTCGTTCCCTCACCCCATCCGCTACCTGCGTGCGTTACGTTCGCGCCCGCTCAGTTGATACTTCTTCAGCGCCTTCGTCCTGGCCGTAGCTTTTGCTCCATGCGTCTACGACCATGGCTGGCTTTCTGCTAGATCAAGTTTGCACTCATTCTTAGTACAAATATTCGTTTTTTTCTTTGTGGGCGCGGCTCACTGCTGGTTTTTTCTTGATGGATTTCTAGGCCTCGGCAGCGAGAGATTCGCTTTCGAAGTCGAAATTTCTTTATTTTCAATTTTTAATTCAATGATATGCTCACGGCGTAGGGAAATGGCGATAGATTGTACTATCATGATGCAAGCGGAACAAAACCAGGTCCTTCAAGTTCGTTTTCGTAACGACGAAGAAAAAGATAAGGACTGAAGGGACTTGTATGGATAGAAAAGAAGATGGGAAGTTGCTAAAATCTCCTCAGGAGTTTATACGCCGCTTGTTTGCCAGCAGGACATTTCTACAGGCATAAATTAGAGTAATGTTAGCTGACATAATTTTGTTCTGTAAAGTGCACAAAAGGCATTGTTGAAGGAAGAAATAAGCGTTTATAAGATGCCGAACCTTTCAGCAGCCTTTGAATTTAATCTTCTCGGCTTAAACAAATTGCAAGAAAACTATCTCTCTGTGTTTATTAGCTTGGCATATAACCTTTGATTCAATTGGCTTGGCTTCGGCAAGGCGGGGCTTTGTGACGTGAATAAGGCCACTCGCGCCCGCGACGCATGCGTCTTTCTCGCGCGGGTGCTCTCTGATCATTAGCTAGCCTTAATTAGGTCACGGAGCCCCGACTTAGCGAAGCCGAGCCAATTGAATCAAATGGTAAGTAGTGCAACTTTCCAAATAACTTTTGTCTTTTCAAGCATAGCGTATTTATTTTCTGGCATATAAAGATTATGATGTAAATTGCAACTGCAGACATTTTTGCCGAATTTGCCGGTCTTATGCAAGGGCTTCGGAGGTTCACGGTATAATAAAAATTTAGATTGTATCAGATTTTGCTAAAACTTGGCTAATAGGGGGTTCTTCGACATGCTGTTCAAAGAAATGGGACCCGTTTCGCTTGAAAAGATCTCTTTCGTAAGGCTAAGAAATGAATTCCATCTTAGCGACAAATGAATATCATATTCATGCTCACCGTATTGGATTACTCTATTGTGCAATGTTTTAGCGAATTCTAAGGCTTCGGCTTTATTATTGACAGACTGTCCTCCCAATTTGACGTATTTGACTTGTACTTCGCGAAGGCGCCTTATCTTAATTTGTCTTTAAATTTCACTTCTTTTCCGTCGACTCTTATGAGTCAACTACTAGCTACATGTTGTCTATAATTCCCTTGTGATAGATTCAGGTTTTTCACAGTTTCATGTTTGCCAAAGACCGTAAAACCTCGATTTTCAAGGGGTTTTCGAAAAAGGCTTAAATTTTCTCTATTATCAAAATTCAAGCGACTTGCCAAGACTTGCTGCTTATGTCACAGTCTACATGATCCCAGAGAATGAGAGCTACATCAAATGAGAAAAAAGTTATGGAAAAAGTTGCAAAACTTATGTGTCAACCTAGTAATATCAAACTGTGAATACGGGGTTAAGTTGCAAAATTTTTGGGGAATATGCGGTGACCGTCGCTGTGTTCAAACAGGCATTAATATCGATTACGAAGCTAATGGAAAACAGCGCAAGAGTTGCGATACGAGCGTAAAAAGTTTCAAACGCTAACGATACGCAACTTTGTGGGTTATATAGGACATGGACGGAGAACCGCTCCTCTATCGGCGAGGCCTACTTCAAATCGCAGGTTCAATCATCGCCGTCGCGTCGCACTTCTCACATCGAGGACACGTCGCGGCATCGATCTTGCGCGAGGTTCGAAAAGAAAAAGCGAAATTGCCACTGCAGAAATGCGCTCAAGAAAAGCTTTCTGGCTTTTCTAATACCACATCCATCTTTCAAGAACGCTTCTGGGTGTAAACATAGTGTCATAGCGGGTTAGAAAATCAATTTTGGTAATGATTTGCACAGTACTTACAAACTGGCAGAACAATGTTTGCGCAACTACTGGGCCATATAAATTTTTAATTCTTGACTTTGACAACCTCTGTCATTATATTTACGTATCTTTGTAGCGGAAAAATTTTCCTGACCGAATGTTCCAGTAATATGTCTGCAATAATCTCGGAAAAAGGTGTCGTTAATGTAGTTAGGTTCTCCCATTCCGTAAGTTATTTCCTTGTCATCCCAGCAAATAAGCTTTCCCAGCACCACTGGCAGTCTCAGGATTTCAATCCCGGAGGGGAGGGGACTGGAATATTTTTTTGCGGGCCCATGCCTACAAAATTTCAGTAAAATAACATACAATGCTATAAGAATTTTTGCAAAATTTCTAAAATCAGCTCATTTGTTCACAATACAATAAAGTGTGGGATTGTAATACAATAATCTGCTTGCTTCAATGTACTCAATATTGGTCTTTGTTGAGATTTTCTTAGGATAACCATTGAAAAATTTCCCATACAGACTACACTCAGAAGAGAAATTTTGCAAATTGAAACAGTTAAATCAGTAAAAAAACGAAATTAAATTAGTAAGATCATGCTATAAAGCCAAGTATCTTGAAAATCAGTTATGCCCATTGCCATGAGGCGATCGTACCACTTGTCTGCACGAAAGACATCAAAGTTTGAGTACGACGTAGTAAAGCAATCTGATAAGAGTGATCTTACAAACAGCCTCCAGTGTGATTGAGCATACAGCTTTTCAAATTCAGTTTGCTATAAATATTGCTGAGCTTCTATCAACAGTCTAATATCTGCGTTATGAAATTGTAAACGTTTGTCATTAAGTTGGCTAGAAAATCATCTTGGTCATTTTTAACGGATTAGAAATGTCACAGATAGATTTGAGCGTAAATGTATGGTACGTTCGAAAGAGTAAATCAAGGAGAATCGGACGGTCAACTTTGCTCAAAGGCAGCGTACACCCAAAACAAATGCAACAGATGTTGCAACAGCAACTGCAACTGCAATTGCAGCTTACGCTGTTATGGATTCGTCCGGAGGAGGCGGAGCGAAAGAAAAGGGGCAGCGTGAAAGAAAATTGAGGGGGGTTTTCTCCGCTCAGAAGCAACATTGGGAGACCGGACCAACGGAGTTGGTCTTCTTCTGGGCCCAGTATATACACGGTGTAGAAAAATCTAGAAAATTAGGCAACTTAGATTTTGGGTGTACGCTGCCTTCAAAGAGTATTTCATTTGATAGCGAAAGGTGAAGGAAAGCAAAAGAGCCAAACTTTTTGTGAAACTTCCAAAAATCAAGCTCCAAAAACTACTGAAACTGGGTGTAGAGTGCATGAATGGTACGCACACTTACGATTTTGGTATATTCAACAATTTGCAAGGCCATGGATGGTCAAACACAAGCGATTTAATTGCCCCAAAGCTGACTTCCACGCGCAGCTATTTGGAAATTCTCACAAATAGCTGCAGAAATACACAAACAACAGATCACAGCTTTCATTGTGGTTTACCATGTAGCTCTGTATTCAACTTCCAAATTACTCGTCTGTGCCCTTATTACAAACTGAGTACGAAACTTGGAAAGTCAAAAATGTGGGTCGGTAGTAAACCTATCGAAACTCAGAGTTATAGCTCAGAGTTAACTCTGAGTCATCTCTGAGCTAACGCGCAACTTTTTGACCCCCTTAACAGGTGTTTGAACAGATCAAATCCGGAAAGCGATGATATGGCAGGATTCTCCTTAACACGTAGTTTATTCCTAGTAACGCAACATTGTCCAAATCGTCCTGCACAAGAAACAGCGCCACCAAACGCGCAACTAGTGTCTGCGATAACTCTGAGTTTGATGCGCGTTCCAGTCTATCGTGGAACTCAGAGATAACTCTGAGTTTGGTCAGAGAAAGAGAAATAGTGCGCAAAAGAAGAGGGGCAGCTAAAAAGTCCTCCGGGGTACATTTTGCTCGTAGTTTAAGCGGGCATGATGGGGGTATCGTGGTGCGCAGTGATTTACAAGATTTTGAAATTTTGTAAAAACTTGGCCCAGGGGGTTATTCGGTGCGCTAATCACGCATATGGTACCCATTTTTCACTATGGGGTCATGTAGAGGTGTTACGGTAGGTGTACGGTAGAGGGGAGAAAATCACGAAACTGATCGAAACTTGGTACACTGGGGTTATTCGGGGCGCCGATAACGAATATGACATGCAGATTATACTGTGGTGTCATCTGACGGGGTTACGGTAGGTTTACGGTAGATGAATTAAAGCGGCGGAATTAGCCGAAATTTGGTACACTGGAGTTATTCGGGATGCAGATTACGGACAATCTATCTGCTACATACACTGGTGACATATGGAACGGTTACGGTAGGTATACGGTAAGTAAGAAGAAATCATGGAAGGGCAAACTTTGCCCGGAGGATTTATTCTGTGCGCAAATCCTAATAGTCAATTCTTATCATTGCGTATGCCATCCGCTTTCTCCATTGTTTGAAGCTTCCAGCTGCGCAAAAGACCAATCCTCGTGATGAACCATCACTGACCGATGAAAATGGAAATGAGTGAGGCTTTGGTATAACTTGTTTTGACCTGCTAAGTGTTAATGGAATGAGTGAGTACATTATGGCAAAGCAATTTTAGGGTTCATGGGTGTGTCATGGTCTAGCGGTTTAGTGAAAGGATTTTTACGCTAGACCATACGGGTTCGAGTCCCTACTTTAACGTCGCTTTTGCAGCAAAGTGCTTAACACCTCCTCAAAGCAAAACTCCGAGCTTGAGAGTTGGAATTCGGAATTACGAAAGCGGAACTCAGAGTTTCAATAAGCGTAACTCAGAGTTTCAAAAACGGAACTCAGAGTTATCTCTGAGTTAACGCGGAGCTTCAAACTCGGAGTTTCGACCAGATTACTACCGGCCGTGGTTTTTTGGAAGGCTAGACATATGTGGTCATGCTGTCTTGGGTCACGTCCAAGAAGTCTGTATCATGAGTATGTGATAGCAGAATTTCGAAGCTAATGGCTCACAAAGAACCACAGCTAAAGAACAGATTCTGAGTTTTTATGTAGCTTCGAAGTTGCATGTCAAAACAAATTATTTATTAGCCAACCTAATATTGAATTGTTCGACTTCTAATCAAACTTGATCCCAACTTTGAAATTTTCGAAAGTGACGAAACTCTTTCTTTCACTTATTATGCGGCCTAACGTCCTATTAAGTCAAGATTATTCTTCCTTTTGCAAATTCTTAGTTTGTTTTGATACATCGCCAAGTCAGAATTTCCTGGGACTCCTTCTTTCTCTTTGCGTCTTTGCGTTCTCTTACAAGTCCTAATCTTCAGCCCTAATCGGGGATAATTACGGTATGAGGGAACATCTGCCTGTTAATCCAGAGAAAGAAGAGATGAATTAGGGAGAGTAATCATTGAAACTGACCTCTGAATTTGGTGTTGTGAGGTGCTAAGCTTGTGCAACAAATTGTTGTTATTTTACCTGGCGGAACCTTTTTGATACACAACTGGCCAAAATTATAGTGCTAGTTTAGCATACAGTGATACAGAAATTGCAGGATTATTTTCTTCCATCATGAAGGTAAAGCGATTAGCGTTCATGAAATAGGCCATTTCAAAAAAAAAGGTTTTGAAAAGTTATAAAAGTTGTGCAGAGGTGTTTTCAAACATGCTGATTTCATTAAGCAACTTTTTACAAGTTTTTCAACCGTTCTAAATGGTTTTTATCACATTTTTGAAAAATACTGATAAAACGTTATTGCGGCTTATTTGACAACTTATAAAAAGTTTTACGGTAAGTGCGAATTTCATATTCATAATAAGCAACTCAATTTAGCCTATAGATAAAGTTTTCGGCTCGTTGAGTGTCCACTCTGGAGCAAAATGTAGCCATTAATGGCTCAAAACCCTGTTTGAAGTTCTTATCATAATAATAATACAATAAATGAGAAGAGAGTGATTATTCTATATTTTTCAAATCTAATCTGAAGCGTGCTCCAGTGAATGGTGCTTGAAGCTGAGCAAAAGACTTTATGGGAAGAGAGTCATTACCGATTGAAAAGTATGTATTTACTTTTGGAATACCCTGTATGGGTTTCATTCTAATGTTGCTCATAAAATACAAATTTGGGTCTTAACCTTATTCCTAAGCAATAGGTGATTTTGTTCTTAGATCCGAGTAGACATTTACAAAATCGCTTTCGGCTCAGAAGGAACAATTACAAAATACAATACAAGGAGAAATACAGTTTCAGAAATGCAACTGATTCTTGATTCTGATTCTTCGTTGTTTGTCTTATTATGTTCGAAGTTTTTACACCTATTGTGAAGCAGCAACAGCTGCATAAAAAAAACTGCACTATGAACCCGAAAAAACATATGCAAAAAAGAACATCGAAAAAGTTTCTGGGAAAATGTCGTTCACACACTAAGGAAGGCATGGGGCAGAATAAGGTTTTTCTACAAATATACAGCTAATGGTCAGTTTTTGCAAAATGTGCTGTAGAACAGTGCTAGACCTCTGAATTCATATATTTTTTGTATTAACATGCTCAAGTTGTTTTTGTTTGAGCTCCTGTGGAGATCATTTCCGTTGGGGAAGAGGGAGAGACAGTTAAAAAGATGTCTAAAGATTATATCTTGGAAATTTGGAAGTTTGCTTATCCGTGTAAATAGTTCTAGTGCTAACATGCGACATGAGACAAACATGAATGGTCAAATAAGCTTCATTTTTCAATCTTGCGTCATGTAGGAGTGTGTATCAAGAGGAGCGATTTTTTTGCTAGATGTACATCAAATAGCACATTTGAGTGTTTAATAACGTTTTAAAATACTCAAATTTCTGACCATTGCTGTTATATTAGGTTGTCCGGAAATTATTGCAGGTTTTGAATTCCAACCGCAGTAGTCATACACTTCCTATTTCTAAGTAGGTTGCAAGACATCATTCGATAGAGCAAAGCAAGCTCTACAAGATGGCTATCTTGCTTTAGCAATAGCTCTGATCCACCACGATTTCGAGCCAAAAACCAAAAAGATTCAACTGCCTGAAAATGAGAGAAATCGTAACTCAGTTCATAAAAATCTACAAAAATTCTAACCTGCTCACTCAAACACAATCCACATAGGGCATCTATTACGCCGTTGCCGTATCTTTTTCTCTGTTGGATCAAGAACGGAAATTTTGCGCATTTGCCAAAGTGATGTTTTGCCGTTCCCACATAAGTGCACATCACTGTAGCAAATGCACGAAAATTTCCGCTCTTGATCTTGTAAAGCTTGCTTTGCTCTATCGAATGGTGTCCCATTGTGTTTCATCATGCAATATCGCGCCAGGGTGAGCACGAAAATAAGTACATAGGATACCAACCGATAGTTGAAAACAAGCTCTACAAAATGAAGCTCGAGCCTTCGCGCCACGTTTGATCTGCGTGAAGTTTGGAGCCAAATTTCATAAGGCACTGAAGATCTAAAAAGACGAAAAAAAATCGTACTCCGTTTGGAAACGTCCTGGGAATCCCTAACTTGTTCACACATGGATTCACTATACTAGACACTTGTATGCACATTTTTCCGGTCTTTTCATGGGTGGAAATCGAGAAAACGAAATTTGGCATATTTTTGCCAAAGCAATCCTGAGCTTCTCTCAAACGGTGGTTCTGTAGTATGAATCTTTGGGAGTATAACCATAAATTTTCAGCTTTAGACGAGCGTTAATTTTCGAGAAAAATCAAATTGTTTGCAGAAAACCCGAAAAACGCGACATGCTCGCACTTTTGTCCTATTTTTGCTTGTCCTACTGTAGCCATGGAAAAATACCACAAACACAGGTGAATATCCAATGTGGAGAATACATGCCTGTGATAATTGGAGGTCACTGAGACATCTATGGACGGAGATGCGATTTTTCGCATATCCAAAATTTTTTATATTTTGGAGTCAAACTTCAGGTGGAGCAAGACCTCCGGGAAGATTCGTGAAAGACCTTGTAGAGCTTGCTCTATCGAATGATACTCCATTCAATGTTTTTTGTGGTCACTCGATCGCGGTAGGATGCTATGCGACATTGATTTCCGAACAACCCAATA
This sequence comes from Cylicocyclus nassatus, assembly GCA_958299035.1. Classification (NCBI taxonomy): domain Eukaryota; kingdom Metazoa; phylum Nematoda; class Chromadorea; order Rhabditida; family Strongylidae; genus Cylicocyclus; species Cylicocyclus nassatus. The sequence goes on along the minus strand of CATQJL010000316.1, from coordinate 53,758,732 downwards.
GATGCAAAACATGAGTGTTGGAGGTCAAAAACCCGCGAAAATGCAACTAATCGCGATTTCATAAATATTTTGATCAGTTTTTCACCGAACGCCGTCAAACTTAGCAGATGGTCTCCTCAAATAGTTGGTAAGCTAAAGCACTTTGCCTGGTAGTTTTAAAGATTCCCATAGCTCAGAATTGGGCTTTTGTATTGGTGATCTCTGGAGAAATCGCTTACGTTTTCCCACCATATACCCTTCAAAATATGGTGATGATTAGCTTTTTTCAGTCTTTCTTCAATCTTCGTGCAATATTTGGTGAAGTGCACATATATACTTTTGACAGCTCTGAGTGCTTGCTGAATTTTCAACTTTTTTATCTAAGTTGTCAGAGACCAACAAGATTCTCTGGCTCCAAAATCGGAAATGCGAATGTTTAGAAAATTTTTCTACGTTCTTTCTACGTTATTTCTTCCTATATTATCTTTTCAAGCTTATTAGTTGTGAAGGTTTTACGACTTGCCTCGGTTTTTCTTACCAAGTATTCGAAGTTTTTTTTTGATTATAAGCGAAGCCAAATTTTCCGCAGGGACTTGCTTCTACTTGCTCACTTGGGTTGCATGCTAGCTCAAACCTAGATTTTTTATGATAAAAAATTAAAGCATTTACAGGCATAATCCATCCTTTCCTTCGTTTCCTGGATTCTCTGTCGAACCAACTAATCTAGGAGTGGCTTTAAATGTCAATCATCAAAATATGAGATGTCCACACATATTGTCATTTTCGAAAAATTGAAGTTTTAGAATCAATCGTGGGTTCTTTAACGATAACATCATATCCTCGCTTCTTTCCGCAACATTTTGAACCTTGAAAGAAAAAAATGGGTTTTCGCGCAGCCAATTCTGAATTGCATAGAAAAGATAAAGTCATTTGATGTTTCAAACAACCATGAAGTGCAAAAAAGGTTCAAATATCATGTATAGACTCTGCTAAACGAAGAATGCTCTAGAAAAGATTGGCTCTATTGAATTCATTTTCTATGAGTAGGCTGTAAATGGCTTAGAAATAGATGTGTAGAAGTGCAATTCTGAGTGAAATCGAGCGATCAAAATGCTTGTGAAAATATCGAAACTATGATCTCGACTGATTTCTACGTAAAGTCAAGGTTGTCGAAAGTTCCGTTTTTTCCAAAAAGGGATTTCAACTCTTTGTCAAAAATTTCCTTGTCATTTCGGGATCAACTTTCTTTGGTCCTCATTGGACAACAGGGAGAGGAACACTATTCGATGCTATTATGAATTAGCTATGCTAACTATCTTATAGCAAGCCTTATGTTCGATTAGCTGGAAGTTCCAACTGAAATCCTACAACAATGAAGAGTATGCATTGTAAAATTGCTCTGAAGTCAGCGTTCCAAATCGCTATCTAATCAGTTGCGTAACCTTATGGAACAAGAAGAGCAGCAATTTGTTGATGGGTTGAGCGGAGTACATTTTGTATTCTTCTCTTATTATTGCCACTCATGATTGACATCAGAGATCTTTAAGTGCTAAAAAAAGCTGAATTTTCACATTTGATCTTCGTCACGTGCTCTGTAATTGACGATAATACTCTCGTCAATCTATAAAGCTAAATTTCGCGATTATTTGAGTGCAATATGATGTGCGACAAATTTTGCCTAGAGTACGGCTTAATTTGATCATGGAGGAAATAAACAATTAGTCTGTCGTTTTGTTAAAAAGCATACCTGTGGTCTGAGGGCAATAAGCTGCGACAGCTACGATGATGCCTAAGATGATGATAGCAGCTGATACTGTGCTGCCTAGGAGCAGCATAAGGAAGCAGCTTGATCCTATTCTGTGAGCGTAAGGTACCTGAAATTTGTCTCTGAGAAAAATATACCACAGAAAATAAGAAGTGGTATCCACCTGAATCGTCATTCCACTTAGGAATGCAGTAAAAACGGACGCCCAAAAGTCTTTGTGCACCTGAAAAGAAATAACTCATGCGCTGAATGAAGTAAAGTGGAAGTTAAAGATGAAGATGAAGCAAGATCGATGTCGAAATCCGGCATAAGAATGCGGGCTCCAACAACGATCTTGTAATTCTTCTCAATCAACAGTCCATAGAACTGAAGGCTATTGCTGTACCATTTCATTGTGCAGGTCATTTCTGCTCAGAGTTTGCATACTTGTCTTTACTGTAGAATAAGTATAGGTGCTACGGTATGTCTCTAGCGTTTTTCAGTAACCTCGGAAAAATGAATTTTTTCCCGCTTTTTTAGGTTCGGTGCCTGAACTTATTGAAAGACGCTCTCTTATAGCTATTCCATTGACGATCCTAGATAGCTTTGAAATGCTTATACGTTTTAGAACGCAACCTTGAAGTGATTACAATTAATCGTTCTGCACATATGGTAATGTTTGAAACTCCTGTCATGCTTTGTTATAAAGTAAGAATCGATGTAAATAATTACTGATGTCCAAGATGCAAACTTTTTAGGTCTGCACATATTCTTCGATACTTCAAAATTATATTCGCATGTATTATCTTCCTATGAAACCGATTTTTCGAGAAAAAAAGGTTATCGCTATGTTCGACAGACAAAATTTTGTCGGGTGCATTCAGCTCAATGATTCCACTCTCTAATTGTAAGCTATCCAAGTTAATATTGCGATCTTAGCACAGTACAACTTGTAGTTGCTAAATCGAATAGTTGGGACTTACCCACGCTCTCATACAAGCGAAACAAAACGGTTCTATATTTGGTGCCTTTCCTGCTTTATGAAGGAACGGGGCACTGTCATTGTCCATTATATAGACACTATCATTAAAGCATTTCGAGCACATACTAGGCCATTTTCCACAATTTCCATAACTTGCGACATCGTTCCAATTTTCCAGAAACTTGTTTAAATGCGAATCTTTCGGCAACAGTTTGTTTGGTGGGTACCAAGTGATTAGGGGGTAGACGAGTTGTGGAATAAGGTTTATTCGCACGGGCGTAGATTATTCGAGAAGAGGCGTGAGGTGTCCCGGTGTGGACCGGGGAGCAACCTCTGATGCATTCGGAGGCTCCTTATATAGGAAGGAAGGCGGAGCTGAACCGAGTAAAAGGTACAATGTACACGAGTCGGTGCTTGAAAGGAGGTGCCGCCGATTGGCTACACTCCTGGCGCACAGGTACCACTCACTCTTGAGTGATTAGATACTCAAGAGTGAGTAGCTCACAATTTAGCCTACGGGTATTCCGTAGGCTATCTAGAATATGGAGTTCATCAATGGTTGATGATACAGAAATCATCAACACTCCGGGCGAGCGAGAGGAAAGTGAGATCTGGTAAGATCCTAATTAGAGTGGCAGATACATGTGAAGTTGACTAGCGAATAAGTTAATATCTACGCATACAGAAAAATGAGCTATGAAGGAGGATTCGCAAGTAACTTGAACATACACACAAGAGTACAATTATTAACGTAAATTTATAATGGAAAAAGCATCTGAAGTGATCGCTGGAGCTGGTGGCGGTTTGGCGCTGCTTGTCGTCCTCGCCATTTTCTCCTCTTCCACTTTGAATCGGTAGTTGCTTCGTTGACGACCATATCCTTGATAGACGGCGTTCTTACACGATGTATGTACTCATGATGTCTTCTCTCCAGTGTGTTCGTCATCCTTATCTTGGCTTCATTGTTTGTGAACCGCTGCGGTAGCCATTCTATCTCATATCGGGGGCGGACATTGGAGTTCGTCGTGGAACGTATTGTGGCCAACCAACTTTGTCTGTCTGCTCGAGCTTCAGCGAGGATGGAAGCATTGACTGTTGACCTTGTAAAGGTGGATTGTCGGCTTTTGGATGAAGAACATGGTTGTAGCATCGCTCGTGACGGAATCGTTCTCCTTTGGATTGTTCCTTCATTTTGCTTTGGCAATAATGGCTTGTTGCATGTTCGAGTGTTCGCACTGTTGAAATGAGAGTACGCTTTGGGTTTCTTCAATCTCTCGTTGTGTTGTGGAGTTGGGCGGTTGTTCCTCAGTGTTTTCTTTAGCGCTGATATGCAACCGAATGTGCCGATGAATCTTGATGTGGTGATAGTGCAGCTCGTCCCTGATATAACGAATCCGAAGATGGTTGGGGTCAGAATGAGTCCTGAAGGAAGCTTGCGCACTCTGTCGTTGCGGATAGTGACAAGGTTTAGGAGATCTTGTCCTATGATCAAGTCGGGTGAAACGCTTTTGCAGGAGAGCGTATCTTGAGCGATTATCAGCTTTTCGTCATCAATGAATCGCAAATCTGATTTGATGAGACTCGCCGTCTGCATGTTAGTAGTCAGCTTCTGCTTGGTATGCAATGACAAATTCTTGAGCTTCTCGGAGCTGTGAAGACTTTTCAAGGTAATTCGCACTTCGGATGAATAGAACTGCTCTTCTTGTTCGCCCATTCCAGATGTAGTAATTGAAGTAGTACGAAGGACTGGAAGCTTGAGTTCTTCAGAAAGTCCTGATTTGATGAAACTTCGTTGTGCACCGGAGTCAAGTAGTATCGTTACTGGCTGGTAGTCCCACTCTGACTCGTTGAATATCAGTGCCGAAACAATTTGAAGAATGCATTGGTCCTGTGCAAGTGGAAGCACGTCTGGATTGTGAGCTTCTTGTCGTAAACTTTGTACGACGTGCGTATTGCTCATCTCATGACGATCGTGGTTGATGTCACGGGGTAACCAAGGAGCAGGTGAATGTTGATCAAGTGCAGGATCTCGGGATTGCGTCGAGAATCCTCGTTGCCCCACTTCTGACAAGCAAAGGGATCCGTGGTGTGATCCCTTGCATTTGGGGCACACTCCAATATTCGTGCAAGCATTCGAGCTGTGATTTCTTGCAAAACATCTCCAACACACTCTTTGGTTTGTTGCTTCAAGTCGTCGGGCTTCTGGTGTGGTGTACCTCTGACATGTGTGAGGAGAATGTGGTTGTCCACATAAACACAAACGTTTTGGTTTCGAAAAGTGTTCTTCTCTATCGCATCTGGTAATCCTTTCATTTTCTCGGTTGTTTGGATGGTAGTTGGTTGGAAAGAGAGTTTCCGTTGTTAGCAAGATTGTCTCTCGCAGTGAAATGATGCTGTCGATGGTGTTCAGGATTTCGCTAACATCAAATGGATCATCTTGTACCGCTTCTTTCTGGATGGCGGTCGTACAGATGGATTCGGGAAATTTGGAAAAGATTATTCGACGCCAAAGTCTGTCTGCGTTCATCTTTGCTCCCGTTTGCTCCAGGTGAATGATCCTTGAGTTGATTGCTTCGAAAGTGTCTCGGCAACTTCTCGGATCATCTGAGGCCCTGGGTAGTTTTTCGATCTCATTTATAAGTATATCTGCCATGTTGGCAGAACGATCGAAATGTTTCTTCAAGATATCTATCGCTGTCTGATATCTGTCTCCGATGACGGGTATGCAGCTCAAAGTGGCTGCTGCTTTCCCCTTCAGTGCTTGCTTCAGAAAAAGGAATTTGTCTGTATCCGATAGCTCCTCGTCACTGTGGATGAGAGATTCGAAAACGGTCCAGAAGCTATTAAATTCTCGGAAATTGCCTGAGAATGTAGGGATTTCCAGCAGAGGTTTCCGAATTTTGATCTGCCTTTCATTACGTTCTGGAATCCAAGCTTGTCCATTATCACTACTTGGTTGACTCGGTATGCTCGGAGCATCGCAGTGCAGTAGTGCGTCTTGTTCTTTCAGTTCATGCTGCCTGAACTCTATCCTTGTCCGCCACTGCACTACAATCACTTCCAGTTCAAGTGACTCCATCTCTAGGTGCTTGCTGAGCTCCATCATCAGTTTGTCTCTTTCTTTTTCCTCATTCCGTGCGCTAATGTACTCAATCGCGGAGTTGATTTGCGTCTCTTGAAGCTTCACTGCGTTGTGTAGAGAGTTAAGAAGATTGGTTATCAGTCCCGTTTTCTCTTTTATGTACTGTTCACATTCTTCTTTCAGTGTGGGGAATGTGAAGGGGACATCAATGGTTTCAATTTGTGACTCGTGGGATTTCACGAGTTTGCAGGCGTTGTTAATCCTGATCTTGAAAAGCTGGAGCGATGCCATTTTCTTTTCTGCTGCACTGGGTAGAGTCGTGCGCTGGTGTGGTAATTCCAAGCGTTACAATTTGGGAGTGTGTATCCTCCTTGTTGATCGCTTTGGCTTGAGGGCGACAGCAGGGCTGGCCTCGATACGATAGCTGTCCTAACTGGTTGCAAGGAAGCTTTCTAGTGAGCTGGCAAGTGGGTGCCGAGCGTCTACTAGCTGTCAGCAAGCGCGCCTGGTTGGCTTGTACGCTGTACTGGACGGTAAGGTGTTGGAACCTGTCCCGTGGATGTAACGATCCAAAGCTCAAGATCGGTGAACCGACCGTGAATAAGCTTGGAAAGTTGAGATTTCTTTGCTAACTGTGGATGGGCCAGTCAGTCAGCTAGAAAATCTCCTTGCTAAGCTATGGATATGACCTGATAGCTTCGCAAGATGACTCTTGTTTGTGAAAGTGGTGAACCAACAATCACAGAGTCTTTTTGGCTGGTTGAGGCCAAAAAAGATCGAGGATTTCTGTTGCTAACTGTGGTGGACCAGTCAGTTAGCTAGAAAAACCTCTTTGCTAGGCTATGGATATGACCTGATAGCTTCGCAAGATGACTCTTGTTCGTGAAAGTGGTGAACCAACAATCACAGAGTCTTTTTTGGCTGGTTGAGGCCAAAAAAGATCGAGGATTTCTGTTGCTAACTGTGGTGGACCAGTCAGTTAGCTAGAAAAACCTCTTTGCTAGGCTATGGATATGACCTGATAGCTTCGCAAGATGACTCTTGTTCGTGAAAGTGGTGAACCAACAATCACAGAGTCTTTTTGGCTGGTTGAGGCCAAAAAAGTTCAAGGATTTCTGTTGCTAACTGTGGTGGACCAGTCAGTTAGCTAGAAAAACCTCTTTGCTAGGCTATGGATATGACCTGATAGCTTCGCAAGATGACTCTTGTTCGTGAAAGTGGTGAACCAACAATCACAGAGTCTTTTTGGCTGGTTGAGGCCAAAAAAGTTCAAGGATTTCTGTTGCTAACTGTGGTGGACCAGTCAGTTAGCTAGAAAAACCTCTTTGCTAGGCTATGGATATGACCTGATAGCTTCGCAAGATGACTCTTGTTTGTGAAAGTGGTGAACCAACAATCACAGAGTCTTTTTGGCTGGTTGAGGCCAAAAAAGATCGAAGATTTCTGTTGCTAACTGTGGTGGACCAGTCAGTTAGCTAGAAAAACCTCTTTGCTAGGCTATGGATATGACCTGATAGCTTCGCAAGATGACTCTTGTTTGTGAAAGTGGTGAACCAACAATCACAGCGTCCTTTTTTGACTTTAGGAAAGCCAAAAGTTTCGAGGAGTTCTTGTACTAACTGTGGTGAACCAGTCAGTTAGTTAGAAAACCTCTGCTAAGCTATGGATATGACCTGATAGCTTAGCAAGACTCGTATTAGTGAAAGCGGTGGACCAACAATCACTAGAGTCGAATATTGGCTAACTAGTAGCCGAGAGTGCGAGGAGTCTGTCGCTAACTGTGGTGAACCAGTCAGTTAGCTAGAAACCTCTACTAAGTTGTGGATAGGACCTGACAACTTAGTAAGACTCTTGATCGTGAGAGTGGTGGACCAGCAATCACGAGAGTCGAATATTGGCTATAGTAGAGCCTGCCACGCGGGTCTTAGGCCTTGATTTCTCGTGTCCTTAGGAGGATTCGCCGAGAAATGCAAGGAAAATCACTGGCCGATGCACCAATTTGGTGGGTACCAAGTGATTAGGGGGTAGACGAGTTGTGGAATAAGGTTTATTCGCACGGGCGTAGATTATTCGAGAAGAGGCGTGAGGTGTCCCGGTGTGGACCGGGGAGCAACCTCTGATGCATTCGGAGGCTCCTTATATAGGAAGGAAGGCGGAGCTGAACCGAGTAAAAGGTACAATGTACACGAGTCGGTGCTTGAAAGGAGGTGCCGCCGATTGGCTACACTCCTGGCGCACAGGTACCACTCACTCTTGAGTGATTAGATACTCAAGAGTGAGTAGCTCACAATTTAGCCTACGGGTATTCCGTAGGCTATCTAGAATATGGAGTTCATCAATGGTTGATGATACAGAAATCATCAACAGTTTGTTTACATTTCGAGGTATTTGTAAAGTTTGCGTTTTGAGTCTATGTCAGGACGGCAGCGCCATCTGTGACACAAAATAATGCGAATACCAAACAATCTAGCGTAAGTTGGGCCACTTCTGTGGCGATGGAATAGAATTTGGAGCGTTATTTCGCCGTGCTGATTCACAGACTCCGCATGCTCCCCTTTGGCATCAGATAACTGTAACGCTTCTAGCAGAGCAATTATTGCAAAGGGCTTTCGCGAATGAGACCTTTGGAACTCTTGGGGTCAAAAATTAAGAATGCTACGGGTCTATACTGACTCATGGGTCAGCATCTTCACAGGAATGCTGAGAATCAATGAGGATCACTGAGGGATCACAGATAGCAATTGCGTTGTGTAAGTGTTCTTGAGAAAAGGCTTTATCTCTCTATTCCATAGGCACTCTTTGAATTATGTTCACGTATCTGATGTAGGTTTATGTATTTGCTATGTATAGCTAGCGGTTAGAGATGGCCACTGTCCTTCTTTGCTTTGTTATTATTTTAGACTTTCCTCTGCACGACTCACTGCACGATAGGTTCTCCGCATTACACGAATACTAAGTGATCACATTTCGCCTTAACAGCTAGTTATCTTGCGTTTGCACTTATGGCCCCGGACAGACTTCACGCGATTTGATCGTCGCGACTGAATCGCGACGAGACAGTTGTTACAACATCATTCCATGCCGATCAACTTGCATTTCGGTTGTGATACTTTTCCAGCCCGAAATTTTTGAATGTGAAATGAAAATGAATGGAAATGTCGGCGATTGAGTCGCGAAGATCGACGATCAAATCGCGTGAAGTCAGTCCGGGGCCTATGGCAGTTGTAGGATTTAGTTTGGTACGTTTTCGCATTACTGTTATTTGTTAGTTTAATAAAGGTCTAATTACCCAGGTCTGAGTTAACACTCGTACCGACTCGCACGTGCCCAAAATTCCGCGCGGCAAGCTAGCTGACACACTGTCAATTCAGGGCTTTTCAAAGAATTTGGAAGGTGCACCATTGCGACACCCTCTCGAGGGTTTCGGCTCCCAGAAATAGAACTAGTGGTAACTTGGCAAGGAGGTTATCAGCAACCCACTCACTCACTGACTTGCGAGGACGATTTATCGCAAGATTTGGAAGTCAACAAATGGGTCGCAGTTCAATCTCTTCATGCCATTTCTTGCCAACATAATCTGATTTTAGTTAATGTTAGTATCTCACTCTACGGGAAAAAGATTTTACATAAAAGGATCACTCACAAATTGGTAAAACAACAAATAATGGCTTAAAAGCCCGTCCACCCAGCTTTTCGACTTCCATGTTTTGATCGTTCCGGGGTCTTCTCATGTCTCTGATTCCGAATAGAAGTAGAGAATCCGCGAAAACCCCGGCAATCTCCGTTCCGGAGAACCGCAGGCCGGCTTTCCGGAATGGAAGGGGAGGGGCGGTGCCGACTTGGGGTCCTCATGTTCGCTATTCCGGAGCGATTTTCTCGCCTCCGACATCTTACGCGCGATGTGGGCATTGGCTTGATAATAGGCCTTACTATCATGTACTAACAAAAGCTCAAGGCCCTCAGCTTAGGGTGGACAGTGCCTTGAAAAGTTATTTTCTTGGTGCACTTATATTACGTGGCATCTGAAGTACAACTTAGGTATAGAACTCAGTACAATACTAAACGTGAATAGTTAGAATATACTGACTATGAAGAATTGTGGAGTCAGCTATTTATTCTATGCGCAGTAAAAGGATTTTGCTGTTCAGAGGAAAATGCTAAAAGTGTATCTACGGAGTAACTGTAGGGTTTCTCGTAAATTTTTCTTGTTTATACTTCTCAAAAATACAGCCGATTGCTGGTACAAGTTTGAATAGCCGAGAAAGGCTGCTGGGTCAAAGAAAAAAGAAAAAAGAAAAAGCTATAAAGTCGATAATTAGAATGAGCAAGGGACGTAAGAAGCACTGTACAGGCCGATGATGATGATAGGAGAACCCAGTTTGAGACCTAAGATATCTACTGTAATTTCCTAATATTTAGGCATTGAAAAGGCGGGCATTTGCCTCACAAAGATTCGGGCCTATTGCAATGAGTACGCCATGCCGTCCTAGGAACCTATACCTGCGTCTCCTAATTTTCCCCAATCTCAAGCTGGCAAAATGCCAACATTGTATGTAAAGAGGACGCTGCGCTTCACATGAAGCTTTCGCCTACATCCGATTGTAATAGATTGTGACAGCAATCGTTAGAAATCATTGCAGTCAAATCAATTGCATAGCTTCGAGTTTATCTTACAATTTCAATTTTTTTACACATCCAATTCAATCCTTGATTTTGAGTGCCGCCCACAGTTCAATTAAAATATAATGTTCTTACTTGGTAATACAGGAACACAGCTAACAAAATGCTCCATGCAATGTAGACTATCAGAATCAGTTGGAGGCAGAAGAAACGGCGATTGAGTGTACACACTTTGCTCTGCAAAAAAAAATGTTGAGCAAATAAAACTGACGGAAGTGCGCGACTTTTATCACACTTAAGTGATATAATGATGTTAAAGGCAGCGTCCAGGCAAATCTGGACCTATGGAGCTTTTACGTGGAAAGTACTTTTGGGGCCCTAACTAAGGCTCTGCCCAGGCGGCAGCTCAGGTAGTGCTCTAATGGCTGAGATATTCCCCTCGAAACTGGACCCCGCGACCGTGTTTCGCATGGATTCATAGCGCAAAGCGTGGCTCCTGGCGCGAAACTGCCATGAATTCATGCGAATACGATCGCGGGGTCCAGTTTCGAGGGGAGTATCTCAGCCTTTAGAGCAGTACCTGCGCTGCCGCTTGGGCAGTGCCTTAGTTAGGGCCCCAAAAGTACTTTCCACGTAAAAGCTCCATAGGTCCAGATTTGCCTGGACGCTGCCTTTAAGAGGAAGTGAAAATGGCACTGACATTTCGCTAAAGATTACATACAGAAACAGAAATATCACTTGAGTTTGAAACGAAAAGCGACAAAAAACGAAGGACGTGAAGTTCTTGAATGGCATTCTATTAGTAATTCCCTAATCTTTTTCGGAATCAAAAAAGTTTCCCATGGATGGATACGAGAAAAACCGAAAATCAACGCTGAATACTCAAAATGAATAAATGTGATACTTACCGTCAACAGCGGAATGGCACACTGATACAGAGTGATGGCGAGGGTACCAAAGAAGAGGGGGACTCCAAGTAGGGAATATATGAGGGCAAATATCTGGAAATGAACTGCGTGAAGGCCAAATCAAGGTTTTTGGTTATCAAAGGATGAACAATTGTTGTCGCAAGAAGAAAAATGTTTTTACTGTAGAAAAATTAGGTACACATGCGACTCGGCATCGCAAAACTCTACAATCTTCCGGAGCACTTCTCAAAAAAACAGTGTTAAAAGTTAACGTTCACAAATTTATGAATCTTTAAGTGGACAAATAATATTACCAGTAATTCACCATCTTATTGAACTTTTCAGTGCCAGATTATTAGCAAAATGCTTATGAATTCGGAGAATGGGAAATTTTTGAAAGTTCTCTAACTAAGTTAATATCATGTAGGTGACGTATTGTCACTTGTCAATAACCAAAATAATTTTCGAAATCTTTCAAAAAGTTCAACTAATAAATAGAATACATAAAAAATTCGACAAATTCATAAAAGATTTTTTCGGTTCGGAACGCAACAAACAGGGCTCGGAATGAGGTGGCTGCGAAAATGCAAGGAACGAAGTCCTTCTGACTTTCGTAAAATTTTGCAAAGTCCCCTTCGACCCTTATTCAAAAAATCCGAATCGACAAGAAAGCAGACGTCGACTAAACATAAGCCACCTGTGCCGAGTTCTGGCACAAATTTGGAAAGCATCACAAAATATTTTGCGAAGGCTGAACGCCACGTTGTTAATCAGAAATTTTATTGCACCTCCAACCCCCTTGAAAATTCCTTCGACGCCATTGTTATTCTCATCATGTCTCAAAAGATCGCAAATAGATGCTTACAAACCTGTCCTCCAGTGGTTTCTGGAATTTTATATCCGTGTCCCAAGGTGAGGAGTAGACTATAGGCATAGTTGAAGGAGTTCAGGAAGGTCCACTCTCTTCTGTCCGGAGTCTTCAGATCCAAGCGATCCTCGTATCTCTTCAGCGATTCCACCAACAATTGCTGTAAAAAGTACCGTCAGTATTGTCGGCCCCTGGAAGCGGGCTGCACTTCGCTGGCTTGCCGTTTGCCCTTGGATTCATGCAAGAACAGCAGATATCGGTACAAATTAGCAGAGCCAGAGCCATTGAAGCAATGGCAGAGCGCGTTGATTGTTGCCCGGATCGACACAAACTACATTCGCACCCAATTCCTCCACTATTCTCCGGGCAATCAGTGTTCTTCGCCACATATCCGTTGAATCTTGCCGCGCGTCAGTGAAACTTGAAGAATCCCACTTCTTACGGCCATTAGCGAGTAAATTTGGAGTAAAAATAGTATTTGTCAAGCACTTTGCACATAGAAGATCGATAGATATCAAAATAATCAACAAAAAGCTCTGCAAAAGTCACAGGGTACGTTTGATACTAGGTATCAAATACTCAGCACCAACTTGGGCAGCACGTCTTAAACTGACATGAGTATTTTTGCCGACTATTCATAAACGACGAAGAAACTGCTATAAAATCATGAAGAATAGGACAATAGATAACAAAGCACGATTTGTTAAAAATTAGACGTTCGAACATTCAGTAGCGAGATAATATGAATGCTGACTATACAACGTGAAGGCAAAATCGAGAATTTCAGGTGAAGGTGTTAACAAATTCTTCCGCAAGTTTTCCAGAAGCTCTAAGTGACCATTGCAGCAGCCGTGCGTAACTCAATTTTTACGGAGTTCAAATAGTTGTTTTGGTCATTTACTAAAAAAGTGCTTGCATAATTTTTCTGATCATTCTGGCTTGCGAAATGCCTCCCCGATACCTAACGATTCTAGGTCTGTTACTTTGTATGAAAATAATAAAGCGACTGACAGTTTCCATAAGCATTGAACCGCAGATGTTGGAAGTGAGACGCAAAAGTGTAGCTAGTAGTGTAGTAATATTATGTGTTGCATGCTCTTAAGTGCTTTAGTAACTAGTTAGTAGTAAGTAGTTTTTCGATCACAATTCTCACATGTTGGATATGGTCAAATAGCAAGTATTTGAAGAGGAATGAGAGCAGCTGCATTGCAGACCGTTTGAGAAAAGTTCAGAATCTCATCAGCATAGCTGACCGCAAACACTGAAAAAAACCAAAAAATCGACATTTTGACACATTCGACGCAACGGGCGGATTTTTGCAGGGGATCGCAGACAACGCTTTGCGCGAAAAGCTTACCGATGGGTGACATGAATCTTTGTTTGCAAAAGTTCTGAAGCGAATTTTTCGCCTAAGAGCCATTTGCGATCTCTGTTGAAAACACTTTTACAAGGACAGAACGATTATTAAACCTAACACTTTACAGATCGAGGATTTGTTTCATTCATAGTATACGCAACAACTCGAAGGTGCGTTTTTATCTTTTTAGGTAACTGAAATACGAGCAAGCCTGAGTCTTACTATTTTTTATAGCTTAATTTAGAGTAAACAATCAAAAAATTCTACCTGTACTCTCTCAGTTTGTTCTCTATCGATGATGATCAATAAATTTCTGGTATCGTTGAAGATTCTCGAGCTAATCGATCTTGCAAAGTGACGCCTGGAAATAATTCGGTTGATTTATACAGGGTGTCCCAAAAAAGTGTATCGAACGTTTGATCGTTAATATCTCTCTTCCCAAAAAGTCTTTTACCTTGCTTCAGGTACCGTTTTGTAGAGCTGGCTTCAACTTAGATTTCCATTATAGAACAAATCACTCATCTCTCTTCATTACTGTAGGATTACGGTAGAAACTTTAAAAAGGGTTTTAAGCAATGAAAGGCCATATTTTGCCTTAGAAAAGAAACAAAACTGCCTGAAAACTTTCACACTAGGCTAATTAGAGTTGCTGATTATAACTACAAAGTTTCCAACTTGTTATTATGCTTCATTGAAGAGTTATGCCAGGTAAGACGTAGCGGCCATTTTTCCAATGTTCTTAAAAAATGCGATTAAACGTTTAGAAAGCTTCGTAATCTTGTGAATAGTTGAGTATTGAACTCAGCGTCCATAAAAACCTTATTACACATGTTTTCACATTTTTTTGAAAATTTTTGAAAAGGCAGCTTTTTCCACATTGACACCATATGTTTCAAGTTTCTACCGTAATCCTACAGTAATGAAGAGAGATGGGTGATTCCTTTTATAATTCAAATCTAAGTTGAAGCCAGCTCTACAAAACGGTACCTGAAGCAAGGTAAAAGACTTCTTGGGAAGAGAGATATTAACGATCAAACGTTTGATACATTTTTTTGGGACACCCTGTATATTAGGAGGTAATTAAAATATGAACAATCTAGTGCTCTTAAATCGACTGTTTTTTTCAATTTTTTGTGTAGATAACAGCAAACAGATTTACTTTTAAGAACTTTAAGGACTTACAAAACTAACTAGAAATACTACACTGTTTGATCCTTAACAACTCTTCAATTTCAGTGTGTTTTGTCGTTCTTTAGAGCTGGCTTAACTTAGACTTACTATGAAGCTAATCTTCTATCTTTCTGTTTAGTGTTGAAGGATTACGGTAGGAATTTTGAAGAGGGCTCCAAGCCATAAGAGTAGCATTTCGCCCCGGAAAAGAAACCAAACAAGCCAAAAACTTTTATATTAAGCTAATCAGAGCTGCTGATTACAGAATCACACCACGAAGAGAGACGGGAGTTTCGCGAAATACCAAAATCTAAGCTAAAGCGAACTCTACAGAATTGTACTTACAATTAGAAATCGGCGAAAACATTAAAGCAAGCGAGTTATTAACGATCAAACAGTGTTCACGATTTTTTTGGGACAGTCTGGTGTATGCTAAAGCTTCAACATTTGCTGCTTCGCAGTAATTTAGTAATTATGTCATCAGTGCTCTCTCATTTGTTTATGGGATTCAAACCCCACAAATACTTGATTGAAGAAGCAATTAATCAATACATGTTATTTTAGGCGCCCTGTAAACAACACTTTCTTGCAAAAGCTGCTTAGTATTTCGCCTTCGCCTTTCGGTTCAATAATACTAATGTATTAGCTTTGACATACATTCCCCGCCCCCTCTCCCACCCCTCCCCTTCGTCACCGAAAAAATGAAATGCTGAAACTAGTTTGTGATACCCAAGCAACAATGTTCTGACATGGTAGCAGGACTGTGCCCAAACCTCCTTACAAAGGTTCCTCATGGCCCCTTTAAAAATGTCGCTGTTTCTAAGACTTTTTCGTTTCTTTCTGAGAGCGTCAACAAACACTGGTCGATGGGGCTTTTTACATCCGTTCGCTTTGCACGCGACGTTTGAGGGCCACCAGGGTGTCTTTTGCGGGGTCAAATATGACTTCGATCTAGCATCTCGTACTCGTAGTACGCGGGGGGTGTCGATGTGGTTGAGAGATGAGTTAGCCAGATGATGTGTGCTGGGTTAAGGGCATTGAGAGACTTGGGCACGATAAGCAAGGCGTCAAGCTCCCCAGAGAGGAAACCTCTCGCTCACTGCAAAACATTCGAGCACTAGGTTTTCGTCAGCTGGATTTGATGTTCATGACGCCCACTCCCCTTCCACTTTGGCCTCGATGATTTTGACTGCCCTAATCCTGGGCGATGGCTGGTGAGATGTATGTATTATAAGGACAAACCACAGCAGAACCAAAACAACCAATCGAACAATTTTTTTCTAAAAGGAAATGGAGTTGAAGAAAAAAAATGATCAAACAGCTCGACACTTAATAATCTCGACGTAAGAGCAATCTCAATGTCTTCACGCAACGTTTTAATCAAGCAAAAGGCCCAACAAATATCTGATGACAGGCAAAACGGTTTAAAAACTGAAATACAGAACTGAGTCTACGATTTTTTTATGCCATGGATGGTAAGTTGGAATGATGATCCTTTAGCTCTGCAAGTTATAGATGAACCTCTAGCAGAATCATCAGCTTTGATTGCCTTTGCATGTTGTAGAACAGCAATTAGCATTATCATGTAAAAAAGCTTTATTTAATGCTGAGTAATCTTATTATGCTCCCTCGCGCTCAAGAATGTAACCAAATAGTTGTGATTAGATTTGCTCTCTTAAATGGGCTATAAAACAAAATTATGTGAATTCGTATTGCATGATAGATTAAAATACTTTCGATGCAGCTTTGGCACACTTACGCACAAATTTTACACAACAATATTTCTTAGTCAGGGCTCGGCACAGATGGCTTATAAGCAAGCTGCATATCGTTTTTGGAACAAAAAGCAAAGGAGCTATCGTTTTGCGGTTTGAAGAAACACTAGTTAGGTTAGTTTTTTTGGTCACCATTTCCAATTTCGCGTGAAAGGGGACTTCCCAAAAGTTTGCAAAAGTCAGAGGGGACTTCGTTTTTTGCACATTCGGAAAGCCACCTTGTGCCGAGCCCCGTTCCTAGTGCCATTCATTTGCGCAGGAGACAAAATAATATTTGAAAGGAGAAACATACCAGGTATTCTTTGAATGCTAAAGAAAATCAAAATCTTCAGATAACTCTGTTATTGGAGAAAATCTCTCCATGGATAAATGAGTAATTGTGTGCAATTGACTTGATATATGTACATTTGGATTGATTTTTCCACCAGAAATTATGACTGTTAACCAGCTATATGGGGAAGCTTGGAAAAAATTTCTTTCGTCGACATGTGCTATGGATGTATGTGGATAAGATGAAGTGTATAGGTCAAATATTCGTCATTTGAGTGAAGCAGAGGAACCAAGGCAGAAAAGAGGGATTGATAAGGCATACCTATTCACTGCTAGATTCATGTACCATTTTCTGACGTTCTGCTCATGTTTGTCGTGCTCGAAGAACCAGAAGCAAGCGGAGCCCATAAGCAGATAAGCAGCCAAGGTAAACAGTAGTAGGATTGGAATCCACTGTCGTGGCCTTGTCTCTCTGATTCCGGATACCAGACGGTATGTTCCATCACGCAAGCGTTCGAGGAACATCTTCAATGAGGAATGTGAGTGTGATGTAAGTTCAAGAAGTGGCTGTTGATAGGTTAGGTGTTTAAGGGAAGATGACAACTGCTAAGTGATGCTAACAAGGGAAAGATCCCAACATAAGGGGGCGAATTGGAATGAACTGCATATCAAAACATACGCCCTGATGAGCTAATTCCAGAACCGCCTTCCTCGACTGCGTCGCGGTTTTTTTGGAAAAAGTTATGAACGGTTAAAAGTTTGAAGTCATTGGGGTTTTAATGCACAAAGTGCTGAAATCTAACTCGGGGTGCATGACTAGCATGATATGGGGTCTAGTAGTTCTGAGGGATTTTCACAATTATTGTACAAATGAGTGTTCTTGTTCGACCAATTCTTAAGGGGGTAGCGCTGAATGTTTGCCAAGTTCTTTTTGCTCATTTTTAAAGAACGGCATCACAGATAAGGAAGGTAGTTTTGGAATCAGCTCATAAAGACGCACTTAATGATATGCATATTATATCGTTCCAATTTGCTCTCCTTTGTAGGTGGCATGCACAACAAACGAATAGGATAATGGGAACAAATTTTCTTCGGGGAAGGATGTTACATGCAGGACTTCTCCAGAGAGTCATACAACGAAGTCACATATAGCAATGTTAGTTAGCAGTTAAAATGTCTATCTGTGAACGACTGTCACATCTTCGGACGACATACCAAATCTCTGACCTTATTCAGATTGTCAACCTGCTCAATCGTTGACGGTAAAGGTTCAAGAGTACTAAACGAGACCATCACTGTCTGCAACGGCGTAAAGGGTGTCGTACTCGTTTACCTCATGCTGTTCTCAGACTCGAGGCAAAGAAGCGCAAAGAGAAAGGACTCGGAAATCAAATGAAGCGACTTTGTTCGCTAAGGAGTAACTAGTCTCGCAAAGGATATGGGCGTGGTTCGAGCACTTTGGAAGGGCGGATCACTGCGCCTGGGTTTCCACGCAGACGGATTGACGACTATCGCCAGCAGATTGCGACTTTCGATGTGAAACGCGTATGCCGTGAACTTCTGAAAGTACAGAAAGCTGATTGCGCATCTTCGTGGGATGTCCTGGGGGTGCGCAGATTGCAGCGAAAAGAAACATTGAAAGTCTAAGAGGACTCCTGATATCAAGGTTGTGAACCCGCTTAAGGAAAACTCGAGTCTCATAAGTTAGGCTCGGCCCGTGAAGAACGTTACCAACAGAATCGATTTCTTTTGTCATCTTTTTTTGTCATGCTCATATCACTCCTTAGACATAGAGATGATGGATAACACATGCTCGGTTTAGTGAAAAAGAATGGGTTAGCAAACTTATACTGCTGTTTGTTTCTGACCTCGTTGTATGTCTCTGAACTAATTTTGGTAGGTATTGGGAACTTCATCTGATAAGTCCATTACTAAGTGTAGAAAAGTTTGGAGAATTTATAGTTTGTTTAATGTTTTGTGTTACGTTGACGTTTATATATAAGATAGTCTCAAATATTATGTCCGTTTTATTCCAAAAACCACTGAAAAGCGAACATGCATTCGAAGCAGCATTTTCTTCTCATTCCAGTGGTTATGTTCTCGAATTGAATCTTTTTATGCTTGACTAGGTGACTGCTTCTTCACTCCATAATCACTTGCTCGAAATAGCGACAACTGACACATGGTATAATTTTCCGGACAAGAATTACACACATAGAGCAAATTTTGGGCAGTACGCTATTACTTTCAATCTTTTTCAGACAGCACGAATACATGAAATCTCCCAGAGTCTCGGCAGTTTGAAACTTGATTGTCTGAACTCTAATCAGCGAGATCAACAAGCTCAATTTATCTCAAAAATCGATGTTTTTGGATTTTTGGTACGCCTACATGTTGTTTAAAAGCTACGGTTTATTTTTAAGAAATTGTGAAAAACCTCTAAAATCATTCTCATAATTAACATTAGGATGCCCATAATTTTTTACCGTTTTTACTTAACCGTCTCTCTTTGTATTTTTCCCCACTGAAGTGGCTTGAGTAATCATTTGACAGGGCAAAGCAAGTTCTACACGATGGCTATGAAGAATCTGCCCAAACCGTGATTCACCGGAAGTTTTGAGCTGAAATTTGATAACAGTCGAAAACAAACTTTTCCTTCAAAAGTCGTATCTCCGCCTTAAAATGTCGAAAAAATTCCCCATTTATCCTACCGTGTGCATAACACATCGCACATTCAATTGTACCATTTTCGTATTTTTTCCATGCCTAGAAATGAAGAAAAATGAATGGGGTTAAATGGCAAACTCCGCTCCTAGACATCCTGAGCCCTCCCACGCCCGTAGTCATATAGTTCATACATACAATACCGCTCACAGAATGTGCAAAATTTCCGTGAATGTCGCAGAATTCCAGGAATTCCGCGAAGGTTCGCGAAATTTCGGGAATTCTGCGACATTCACGGAAATTTTGCACATTCTGTGAGCGGTATTGTACAGAAGTACGACCATGTATTTGTAAACTTTCAAGGTGCCCCAGTTCTCGAGAAATGCTGATGTTTGGGGTAAAATCGGTAATATGGGACACCCCAATAGTCGCCAAAATAAAAGGAAAAATCAGGAGATTGCAGGCACTCTTGTAAGATTGTTCGACAAACATTGAAAACATCAGTAAAGCTGCAGAAATACACAGAGAGGACGTATCTTTTAGAAAGAAGAGAAAGAAGAATGATACCAGTTGCTTGTCGATCCATGTTTCGCGGACTCTTGCGACCGATAAAATAAACGCCAAAACTTTCGGAACAACCTAATATTAAGTCGATTGAAAGTGTTGTCAGTCAGGGTTCGGCACAGATCTTCTGGAAGCAGGCTGGACTTCGTTTTTACAGCAGAAAGCAAAGGAGATTTCGTCTTTAACGAGTCGAGGCCGAGCACAAAGAATAAGCGCCATTTAGTCGAACACAAGCTTTTTGGACAGGTTACCACACGATTGACATGCTCTATGATGTATGACGAAAAGTGCGCGCGATTTGAAAGCAAGGCTAAAATAAACAAATTGCTTGTTTACAGCGCAAACAGAATCATATGGCACCAAAATTGAACTGTATACTTAGAAAATTATTTGCGGAAGGATTATGTAAAAAGATTTGAAAACTTATGTGAAGTAATACCTTTTCCAAAATTAGATCGTCTCCAGAATCCACCAAACGATCTGAGATGGTCTGGAGCATATATTTTCGTCACTTCACATAAGTTTTGGATCTTTCTAGCATGGACAGATGCGCCGGCCAAGAATCTATCCCTGAGCATAGAAAGATTTTCATATCACCCCCTGTCCATCGCTTTTTATCCTCCTTTGTTTTCTGAAAATTGCCTTATTAGATATCGCGCTCCAGCGTCACTTTTTTGAATCGTCTCCTTTTGAATTTTCATTTTCAATTCTAGCTTGCATTTCAATATTTTGATGATTTCTTCCATTTTCTTTCTTCTTCTTCTTCTTCTTCTTCTCTCTTTAGCTCGTGATTTATTTTGATCGTTCTGTGACCATCTAGGGCTTTATGGCAAAATTCTGTGGATTTTGTGGTTTTTCTTTGAGAGTTTGACCTGAAATCGCGAGATTCGCAGCTCGCAGCAGGCAAATGGCTTTGTCAAGAACTAGCGCAAGGATCCACCAACAATCGGAGGGGGGGGGGTCAAAGGGGACTTCGTAAAATTTTCGAAAGTCAGGAGGGACTTCGTTTTTGAAAAGCCTAGGAACGGACTTGTGCCGGGCCCTGTTGTCAGCTCTTTGAAATGGCCCGCAAATCCCGCACAGCGAAGATAAAAAACGCTTCAAGTTGTCAGATGCAAAATTTTCTACTCTTTTCAACTACCATAACCACAATGTGACTCATCGAGAGAATGCTGTAGTCACTGAACATTACAATCCTTCGTTTTCAACATGTCTACTTTCCCTTATTCTCAAAATTTCAATTTGAGACTTTTGGTGAAGCTTTCAGCCATTAGATAAGGCAAACGTTTTGCCAACTGAAGCAATTTTTTGTTAGCCTGTGGCATGTCTTTCAGAATTTCAAAAAATATATATTTTGAAATAACCGGATTTTATATTCGTCCTTTTCTAATCTTGTAGAACATGAAATAGTCCAGGTACCATTCAATGCAACTTTTTCTTTTCCCTGCGAAGTTTGCGGAATAAATCACGTATTTCTCAATTTCGAGAGTGCGCACTAGCCTACCTTAATTTTCAAAATCATGTTTTGAAGCGATGATCGCTCACTTACTATGGAAGGTTAGCAATAGTAACAGGAGTGTTAGAACCTCACTAGTTTGACGACTCTGGAGCGTTTGTGGTCATGCGACTTTTCCATAACTCGAGACTTTTGAAAAATTGTTTAGCAAGATTCTAAAAGAGCAGTTGAAAAGAAAAGAGAAAATACTGTTTCGGTTGGCTGAAGGTTTGCTCTATCTGATGGCTGTCGAAGCTCACCCAAAAGTCTCATAAAAATTCTGAAATTCAGGGAAATTTGGAGATGCGGTTATCTCAGCGCTCTCTCAAAGTATCACAATGGAATATAGCAGCTGGGAAGAGGAGGAAATTCTGCATCGGAATAAAGCTCGAAGAGTTTGTTTATCTCTATTTCACCGTATTTGCCGAGGGGTTCAATACTGGCAACGTTTTCGCACCGATACAGGATATGATTCGGGTGTAGCACACAGGTATACAGTATAGACGAAGGTAAGGGTGCCTTCATACCGCGCCGGCAGCCGCCGCTAGCCGCCCGTAGCCGCTTTTGCGCACTATCCCAGTACTCCAAGGACTTCCCAAAAAGTTAAAAGATTATGCTATTTCTGATAAACATGTCGAACAACCTCATTAAAACAGGTCTGAGCAAGAGTTGTGGTTTCAATATTGAGGTCTGGATAATGAAATAGTGCTCGAAGGCGGCTAGCGGCGGCTGCCGGCGCTGTATGAAGGTACCCTAAAACGGTTCTGAAACGTGGCTTACCATAATTTACAATATTTGAATTCGATTGCACTAAGACCTCATACATCTCAATGCACATCAAAGCACCATAAAAAATTACAGTGTCACAGTCAGCTTCCAATTATAACCTAAAATACTTACTGTACTGTACTGTACTTCACATTGATGCCTTATTCGCTTGAAGCCTTAATTGATTAAAATCTTCTGATGATACTTTGAAAAACATTTGTAATGGAATTATCTGGCAAGCCAGAGCCAATGATGGTAAAATTCTCCATGCAAGCAAATTTGTTAGTGGGTGGAGGAAGCTAGCACAATGAGCGCCACATTCGAGAGATTTGAGGGCAAGGTATATGGAAATAATGCACTGGTCGGGTCCACTTCGGATGAAAAAGCCTATGTTATCTACAGCGGGAGTCTAAGTGTGAAAAGTTTGAATTTTTGAATAAGTACGACTACAAGTCTTGCAATGGGCAGCCACCAAATTAATTGGGAAGGTCAAGTGCGTTAATAATAATGTGTGATGGGCACATCAGGCTTTACAGAGATGTTCAGGTACTGCTTAAATGATCCCATCATGCAATGGACTTAGCACAAAAGAAAGTTTTGAACAGCGTTTAGTGTTCTTCGACGTGTATAGAATTCATTGAAATGCCTTCTCACAAGTCCTTATTTAAAACAGCTGCAATTCAAATGTTTATATTGTCCGGAAATCTGTGCCTATATTTTTGGTACGCGATGATGTCAGCTATCAAGTACACTAATATTAGGTTGGTTCATGAACAATGCACGTTTTTCTTACCCCATTTTTTCCAAAGCTGTTTTCAAAATAGAACCGTTTTTTGAAAACTCTTTACGGTTTGAGAAAACCCGCTTCTTCTACTTTCTTATACACTCTTTCTTCTTCGGAAGTCTTTGTTCCAATCAGAGTTTCATGCCTTCAAGGGTAGAAGACTAAAACTTGAAATCCCCATTTTCACTCGACTTGCTCTAAATCCATGGAAAATGCTCAAATTTTTTCAGACGATGCTCGTAATAATCGCAAAGCTTTGCGCTACAGAATGCTTACCAAGACAAAATTGAAATTTTTGGCTTTGGCTCAAACTTGGCTGAGTGCTGGGACCATTAAACTGTATAAAAATCTTAGGCAAAGAGCGGTTGCCAGGGTCAAGCAAGGGGTGTGGCACACGATCGCTGGATACGACCCCCCCCCTGATTGCTGACTTAATAAGACCCCCCCCCTAAACTATACACTTAAGATAGCATTACTTGAAGGCCCTGTCAAACATAATGGGCAACATATCCATAATTAGCATGTCGAATAACTCCTGTAGATAAAGTGTGGGCGGATTCTGAAGATTCAACATACTAGACTACCTAAGTGAAATGGTCATTTTTCAACACGTTTAACATTGTTTCAAAGGTGAATTAGCTAACCGTTTTTGCACTCAAGACAAAGCACTACTCCTTCTTTGTCCACCTCAGGAATCCCGCTTCAGAAGACCTCCAAACTGTGGAATTAGAAGCCAACCAAAATCTCGTTTTTCCCATTTTTCGCTTTTAATGGCTGTGTTTTCACCAACTATTACTCAGAGCAAAGAAAACGAATTAGGCTAAAATTACTCCTTTGAAAACTAGGAGATCTAGGCTATCGATTCATATAAATAGTGTCCGCTAAAAATGTTTTTTTGATATAGTTAATGGCCTGCGGCACCCCCCCCCCCCTCAAAACCTGCGGCAGCCGCAGGTTTTGAGGGGGGGGGGGGTGCCGCAGGCCATTAACTATATCAAAAAAACATTTTTAGCGGACACTATTTATATGAATCGATAGCCTAAACCTTGTAGATTCCATAGGACTATTTTGAGCCTGATTCGTCTTCTTAGCTCCAAATAATATTTGGTGAAAGCACAGCGATCAAAAGCGAAAAATGGGAAAAACGAGATTTTGGTTGGCTTCTAATTCCACAGTTTGGAGGTCTTCTGAAGCGGGATTCCTGAGGTGGACAAAGAAGGAGTAGTGCTTTGTCTTGAGTGCAAAAACGGTTAGCTAATTCACCTTTGAAACAATGTTAAACGTGTTGAAAAATGACCATTTCACTTAGGTAGCCTAGTATTTTGAACCTTCAGAAATCGCTCACACTTTGTCTACAGAGATTATTTAACATGCTAATTATGGATAGGATACGAATATCATGTTATCACTATTATCAGATTACCCAACTACGACCCCCTCCCCTTTTCACTCCTCAATACGACCCCCCAGGTGTGGCGTGCCGCACCCCACGCTTGACCCTGGCGATTGCGGAACTTTCGCTCTGCACAGGTAGAGTGGATCATATTATCAGTAAACCTAATGGTAAGAAAACGGTACGATTTCCTCGTTTCTCAGCAACGGAAAAATTGGAATCGAACAAACACAGTTTTTGCCTTTTCTACAATGATGAGAAAAGAGAGTATTTTCGATTATTTTTCGCGAGAAAATCCCGTCAAGTCTAAATTTCACTGCACGAATCAACCGACCATCTGCTATATAATGAGCAAATTTTTCGTCTTAATAGCACATATTCGCGTAGGTTATGCCCTCTCGATCTAGAGCTTCTAGGAGAATTTTTTTGGGTGTTTTCAGGAAAAAAAGCTTTTCCATAATGACTACAGCATACCAAAGTATGCATTGCATAGCTAAAGGCTTTCTGTTTGTATTAGTTTTGTTGCACTCAAAAAGATGGCATCGAAAAAAATTAACCTGGTTCAGAGTTGAAGTTCAGAAAGAATGCATTGTCTATGAATCAACCCTTATATGAAAGTTTTTGTAAGTTCGTTCATTCATACCGCAGGTGGGACACTGAGATATTGCTCTGTGGGCTGAAAGGCACAATTTGTGATGGTGCCGCGGAGCTTGCAAAAACTTGCCAGAGAATTATAATTTTACGAGCTGACATCCCAGTTGAACCCCGGTTTGGAGCCAGTCTATCGTGCTTGACACTTCCGAGTTCTTGAATCTCGGAATTTTTTTTTGAAAATCTTCTGTGAATGGCAGGTTTTTTTCAATTCGGACTTGCACTGAGGATGTAGCCATCGATGCAGTAAAGTGGCGAGGTATAGGTGGAGTAAAGCTGACATGGGAATGGTCAGAAGTCGAAGTGGCCAAACCAAACAAGCTGTATGCCATGCGATGCAGTATCAAACGCTGAATTGGAATCCGTCTTGCTTGTCTGCTTATCCCTTCTGTGGATGAAGCTACAAGCAGTTTTGTTGTGGAAAAATCGTACATAGAAACTGTGGAATCGGGAGCATTGTTGCACTTGCTCAGCTTTAGGCTTTGAAGTAAGGTAGCTGCATATTTTGGTCCAGCATTAAGCCAAACGTGGCGCTGTACGGCCAAATTTTCAATTTCACACATAATTTCCTAGCAAAATAATGGCCTTTAATGGCTTATAGCTTCGTCCAGAAAAGCAATAAGCAGACAAAGAAGACAGATTTAGAGTCAGTGCTTCATGCTGCATCTAACGGTATGCAGCTTGTCTGGATTAGCCACTTCGATATCCGATCATTCCCTTGTGAGCTATGGCGCACCGCACTGGGGGGGGGGGCTAAAGAGTCGTGTATAGGAGTTAGCGAGGGATCGTAATCAGAGTGGAGAAAAAAGATGTATAACGAAAAAACTCCAAAAGATGTTCAAACAATGGGATGTCAATGTCGGATGGTTGGTTGAGTAAACGTAAAAATGATGATGATGTTTGTCAGCATGCCATAAAGCCCATTTTGCGAATTTTAATCACATTTTGAAATTGTGAGTTATCACCGTATACCTACTGCAAACAAAAAATGTGGCCCTAGCAGACGATATGAGAATCAGTCTCGTAGCTAGCACTATAACCTTTGTGTACCTAATTTTACCAAATTTCGAGCACAACATATCGGGTTACTGTGATGGAAGCGTCGTTTTTGAACATTTTAGCTTTACTCCAAAGATAAATCAAGTCACCTCTGTTTCTTTTATTACGCAGTATTACCACTTGTTCTGCTAGAAATTCCACTTCAAAGAATCATTTGCAGGAACTAGAAGCCTAACGAAAGTAGTGGTGGGGTTTTGGCAACTTAACTCAAAAAAAAAAACAAATCAAGTTACTCTTGCAAAAACTACTAGGATTGGGTACTAACTGATATGTCAAAAGTGTCTCAAAACTTTTTCTAGAAAAGATATGGAGTATAACGCAATCCAAAAAGAGTAGCTTGACCTTTGAAAGAGTTTGAGCAAAAATTTGAAACAGCCAGAACAAAATCAGTCATAACTTTTCCCTAGAGTTTGAATGATTGTCAGATTACTCTATACAATAGATATTCTTTATTTAAGCATATCCACTCAGCACTGTCTCATTTGAACGTAGGAAAAGTCAAAGACTGATTCTACACTAAGCATGCATTGAAATCTTTGCCTACGAAAACCTTCATAACTCCTTGTTCACAAATCCGCCGCAGATAAAAAGGGCAGACTGGTATCAGCGTTTCATACCCTCCAGGGCAGTATACATTACGTATTATCAGACCACCTCGACTAGCGCTTTTTTGTTTGTCAGTTCCAGTTCTGCCTTAAAATTCGAAGCAGACATCACTAAATACTGGAATAAGCGAGCAATGATATTTATGTCTATTACTACCCTGTGGCAACAAAAATGCCAAAGACAACATCCAGGAACGCCTCAGTCCGTCACGTTATTGCTTGCTCACAATAGGTAGTTATGTTATAGCATCACTTCGTACAACATGCATAATTCAAAGCTCGTATTCTTCCTTTGAAGGCACCGTCCGCTCAGATTTATGATGAGATTGTAATACGCAAAATAGCGTTTAAGGCCAACTTTGGACTTGCTTCTCTAGATCACCAATATCGATGGGCATAGTGACCATCTCCGCTTCTACTTTCACTTTTCTTGCTCTGCAGTTCATCTTTTGCAGCGAAACTTGGGCATTTATTTAGTTAGAACCAGCGCTATTTTACTTTCAAAACTGTCGAAAGATTCATAGTGATTAAAGGGCAGATTTTCGACGATTTCAACTTTCAAGCCCAGTTCTGGGCTTGCATCTTTAGACCACTCATTTTGATGGGCAGAGTGACTGATAGGCCGAGTGCCCATCTTGCTACCCAGTAACGTACAAGGATTTGGTTCGGGAGAGTGGGCGGGAGGGGAGACAGAAATTTTCCTCTGATGAAGTTGCGGCGTTAGCTACGCACTTCGAAAACAATTTCCGTACGTTTTTCAGAATTTTCGCGGGCCCATACCCGAAATCCTAGAAAAAGGGTTTATAGGTTTTAATAGGTTGGATTGAATTCAAAACATTTTGAAAGTCATTTCTTGTTATCTACAATTATGAACAAGTCACTTGCACGTTTTTATGACTTATGTAAGTAGCTTTCAAAAATTCTGCGATCCACGAAAGTTGGGTGCCTTCAAAGATTCGTGCTATGTATTTAAGTACCAGCAAATACTTGTGCCATTACATAGAGTGCTTCGGCTCCTTCCAAATCAAATCGTATTTTCGCTTAGAGCATGCACCTTCTCAATGCTGAATCAATCTAGTCATGCTATATAGAGCACTTGTGTACCTGATTTGCCATGTCTTCTTCACGTTGTTCTATTATTTATGAAGGTTTAACACATATTTTGCGAAATGACTTCAAGCTGAAGTGCTGAAACTTAGTGAGTAATTTTCTGAGTGAGTAATTTTCTGCCATGCATGAGGCTTATCTTTTCGATTTCACAGTGCGTAAGTAATCTAATCTCGTGTACATTGCAACTATGCAATTTCAAACTAGTCGAAATGCTTGACAACCTTTGAACTTTTTAAATTGGTTATAGATTTGGAAGACGAGCACCTGTGGCTTCATGTGCTCAGCCACTGAAAAGACCTTAGTATGAGTTTTAGATCAGAAGATGCAAATGTCGTATCAGTGACTGCTTTTGGAAACATTTGTTCAAATCCTCCACAGTTTTTCGGTTGGATGAGACCTTACAAGCCTTGGAGCACATAATATAACGAAAGGTTCTTTCCCTTTCAATGTCATCGGAATCTCCAACTCATGGTTATTTACCTCCCGTTATTTTGGTTGCTTAAATCTTTAATTCAAATTTTTTCGAGCGTGATCACTGTTGGATGCAGTCAGCAAACTGCGATATGCATTTTTTGCAGCCTGGTCTTTTAAGATTCTTAGAATTATTTTTATGGTACTACCAAATTCATCCGATCATTCCAAAATTCACGAAACATAAACTAGCGAGCAAATAGGATGTTATTTTTCCTGATTAATGTTTTTTCTTCCTGATTCGTGAAGGTTCCAAGGACAAAATCATGGTAATTCTAGTTTCTAGAAGCACTCTTTCTGTGTTTTTATATCACAAAAATTTTGGAGGTTTTGATATGTATTTTACGACTTCGCAGAAATGAAAACTTAAAAGAAAAACTTCTGAGACATTTTTGAGAGCCAGTTGAGGATGTCCAAATGATCTACTACTGCACTTAATTACCCTTCGACCATTACCGAACTATCATCGCTTTTTCAAAGCTTTGAAATGAAAATACCAAGAAAAACTTAACTCAGAATAGGTAAGAACAATAGGTTGGAGATTCTGACGATTGTTTGAACGATCACCGAAGAGCATCTACAGAACGGCACGAAATTTTAGACCAAAATAAAATTTCGCTTAGTTAACCCTAATGGCTATGTGTGCGAAGTTAGTAGAGTTTTTGGAGTTCATTTTATCACGTTAGGCAGGTTATAAGAACAACTAGGCCTAGGCCAATCGGTAGTTTTCCAGTAGAAAAAAACATACTGGCATTAATCCCCCTCCAGGGGGTTTATGCGTGCAAAGTTTGGTTTAAATCATACATTTTACCATTTTACTGCCACCGAAGAGGCTAAGCCATTAGGCTGTTGCATCAGTTTTGATACACTTTGAATTCTTACCGCAGTGAGTCAAATGATGCACTTCTCACTTCTGTTCAGGCTCGGGGTACCACCTGGTAGAGCAAAGCAAGTCCTACAAAGGGGGGTTATGTGGAACTTCGCACACGCTTCTCTCAATTGAGCTGAAACCTAAGTAGTTCTAGATTCTCAAAAATCAAATCAAATTCATGTTATCCAAAAAAAATTCCAAATTTTAAACCCGCTCACGCATACAGGTACATTCTACATCAAACATATATACAGTATCCATGGATAAAAGTCGAGAAAAAAAATTCATGTTTTTCTGCCAGTGTGCTGTGCTGTTTTCACGTAGATAACTGTACATTACAAACCCTTACAAGTACCGTGAATTTTTAGCTTTCTACAAGCGTTAGCCTTCGAGGAGTATCGGATTTGGCTTCGATTACAGAATGCTTCATGCTAAAAACCTTATTTTTCGGAAACCAGAGCTTGTGCAGAGCTAAGGATTTACAATTTTGCTCAAGGTTCGCAGTATACAACTATTTATGTGTGAAAAACGCAGCATTGCTTGGTCAAAAGCATGGTACTTTTTTCGATTTGTCGTCAAGGTATATAATTATTTTCGATTTGTCGCCAAGGAGTAGTAATTAACCTTTGATTCAACTAGACTGGCGGCTGGAAGGCGGGGCTTTGTGACCTAGTTTAGGCCGCTCAGGTCCGCAACGCAGTCGGCGTCTCTCTCGCGCTCGTGCTCTCTGATCATTGTCCAGCCTTAATTAGGTCACGAAGCCCCTCCTTCCAGCCGCCAATCCAGTTGAATCAAAGAGTATAAGAACTGCATATATGAATGTAAGATGTACAATGTTGCTCAAACGAGTGAGAGCTTCGTAAGACCATTTCGAATGAAGATATAATTTTAGACTAGACTTTAGACTCAATAGATTTTGACTTCAAAGTTGGAGTGGATCATGGTGAGAACTTTTGCAAATTACCCTGCAGAGCTATCTTTGTTCGGCTGGTACGCCTAAACCTGAATGCGCAATAAATGAATGACTCAAGGCGGTTGAAATTTTGTGTAACGCGAAACTTATATAACAACCTAATATCATGTATATGAGGATGAAAGGAGATACCATCATTTCATGCTATTGCTGCAGTTTGCGGTAAAAACTTTTCAGTGATTTCTACAGTGTTGGCCAACATCATAGGTCCGCTTCAAAATTTTGTAGCAACTCAATGGTGGTCAGTGATTTTCTAGAATTTGATACGCCGTATATACCAGCTTACCACCACTAATCAGAACGGGTCTCGGCTTGCTTATTTGTCTAGGAAAGATCCAAGATTACGAAAAATATAGGATGAAGGGTAGGCAAAGTTGTAGGTCCTCTCAGAGTTTCCATTCAGCAGAGCACTTCTCATTTTCGCTTGTCTTTGAAGCAAATACGTAGCCAGGGTGACACTTGCTTTTAAACTGTGCAGCTAGCTTGGAAGTGACGGGATGTCATCTACTATAAATGCTTAGTGACGTGTGAGCATTAGAGAAGATCTTAGTTTTCGCTCTCGAACAAGTCCGCCATCGACCTAAACGCAGGCCTAAGTTCTGCCAACTCTTTTTGCAATGGCGGAGTAAAGGCATTGTTAGTATGGACGAGAGTCCGATTACCACATTTTTACAGAGCCCGGTACGTAGCAGATTGCCTAAATCATCTTGCAGTCAACAAGCCTCAAAGTCAGATCCGGCTATGGAAATCATCAAGAAAATCATGTAAAATTACCTGCTTTCACTATTTAGCAAATAAATTGGCAAAAAATTTAAGAACGGACATGGTAAGCTCAAGCTGCGTAATATCATCACTAGGCTGCGTAGCTTATGTTTTAGAAACGAAACAAAAACTTCGTTATTATCCCTGAGCTTACTCACAGATTACTTTGGAGGATGTCTACGTAAATTTGGGCAAGAGCGCAGAAGAAGTTTGAATACAGAAATTTGAGCACAGCCTGCGGTTTGCTACACGTCGGCTACAACGAAAGCTCAAACTTATTCTTCTCAGTCGTCCGTTACTGAGCATTCAGAAGGACAGCCAAGAAGCAGAACTTCTTACTCAAATGCAGGCACAGGAGCGGTATAGTAAAGAAGGTCTGAGAATTTTTTTTTGGGAGAGGGGGATGCGACGTAAGTTCCTTTCAAATGAAGGGACGTGGAGTCCCACGCTTTTCCGATAATTTTCCCAAGACATCGGAATTTTTGCGAACACTTAACTCCAAAGCTTCAATATAAAGGGCATAGGGGCGATACGCTCCCGAAAATTGTTTTACAGGGGTGATTTAAATATTTGAGAATTCAAAAATTAATTTAATTATTTACAATAGAAAAAAATCACTTGTGCAAATCTGCTCAAGTGGGGTACCTCGCCGCGCCGATTCTCCGTCCACCGGTAAGACACAGGAACTAAAGCAACTGTGTAACACTTTGACTTAAGTATTCATATATAATATTATACTTTTGGAGACCAAGAACTACTCTGATGGAATTTTTTTTGGGTGAGCCTGTAGTTTTGGCCAGCCTCTGAACGCGCTTGATAGAACCTCTTCGTTGTCTCTTCGGTTTCGATTTCGACATAGTTTTGCATAGTTCTCTCCTACCGCTGCCTTGAGCCAATGTTTAGTTTTGATCCCGATTAGCACCGATTGCATGTTAGGTGGCTGCAGCACACATGTCGTAAAAATGATACTATATAATGATTTATTACAAAAAAGCAAAAAAAAAACGAATAATGAGCAGGTAAAGCTCGTCCGCCTATCCTTCCATCTCGTGATCCATAGCTACGTATAAGGTTGGCAGAACATAAAGGACTTACAGGGCTGCACACTAAGGGCCGCATGCACTAACATCCCCGCGGGGAGGAAATCGCAGCTTGAAAGAAAGCTTTATATTTCGGAACTCCAGATACCTCGATTTCACGTTGTGTACCTATCCGTAAGTATTCCTACTACCCTTCACTATGAACATGTTGAAGAGGAGCGAGAAGCTGTACGAACCGCATTTTTCAGCTTTAGTATGATCCCTGATGATCCCGGCGCTTTTCTTTAAAGTCATTTTTCTTTCTCCGAAGTCAACGAAAAACCTCCAAAGTTGTGCAGATTCTCTAACCCGACAGTGCTAAGCATGTTGCTGATAAGAACAAATGATGTTTTGAAGTCATGAAATTTTCGATGATCCACAGGTCGAAATTTGAGGTTTACCGAAAAATTCGACTTTTCAAAAACTCATTTGTTCTCATCAGCAACATGCTTAACACTGTTGTGTATGTTCAGTACAACTTTGGAAGGTTTTCGTTAACTTCGGAGAAAGAAAAATGACTTCAAAGAAAAGCACCGGGGAAAATCAGGGATCATACAAAAGCTGGAAAATGCGGTTCGTACAGCTTCTCGCTCCTGTTCAACATGTTCATAGTGAAGGGTAGTAGGAATACTTACGGATAGGTACACAACGGGAAATCCAGGTATTTGGAGTTTCGAAATATAAAGCTTCCTTTTGAGCTGCGATCCCCTCCCCAACGGGGAGGTTAGTGCATGCGGCCCTAAAACGTCACAAAGCCTCAAGCCCCTTAGGGGAAGGATGCGTGGTGACTGTAGCCACTCTAATCAATTGTATATCAAAAAATGTGCCTTTGAATGCTGGTTTAAAATTTGTCTTCCATATCTGTGAACGATGAAATAAATGGAGCTATGATTATTTTTTAAGAATGAATTTCGCTACTACGGAGGGTTAAAATCTCCAATAGAAAATTTTCTCCCCTTTTCAACTGCAGGATGATTTATGATAGATATTTATAAATACAACATTACTCTGCCTAAGGCCTAAGAAATCAAGCAATTTCATCTTGCGATTCTAGATCTAGAGACATTATGGAGGACAGTAATCAAGTAGTGGTTACTTCCAAAAAACCCATGCTTGAATTTTATTTTGCCTTTTTCTCAAAAAATAACTTCCCTTTTCAAGCAAAATTTCTTCGCATGGAAACCTATTCAAAACATCCTAACAAAGCTGTTCGAATAAAATGGATGTTCTTTGCCGTTCTCTATGCATCGGACGCGACTGGTGAGTTATTTTGCTAAAAACGGCTCTTGACAGTGCGTGCACATGACCCCATCTGCCCCTCATCACTGACTTGCACCGCTTTGCAGGCTTGTAGCTCGGCCAGCAGTCGCTCTACGAGAGTGCAGGTAGACTCATTCGAAAAGGTGTGACTTCCACGACACGAAGGTATGCTAATGAGTTGAGTTTGAGAAATTCCGGATATTCTACGGATGTGGTGAAAAAACGCAGCTCCAGTGGTAGGCTAAAGATTTTACAGCTAAGGTTGAACAGAGCTCCATTCGCTACCAGTTCCATCCTGGAAGTTCAAAACTGTTAATTTTTTTTGTAATAGACCCATTTCGGAGCTCTAGTTTTGGTACTGACAAGAGCCTTCACTCCATTCGCCTCTAAGGCTGCGCTTTTTCACCCCATCCGTGAAATCTCCGAGACTTCCCACACTCAACTAGTTTGCATACCATCGTGTCGGGGAAGTCACGCTCTTTCGGTTGAGCCTACTTGCAGTCTCGTAGAGTGACTGCTGGACGAGCTACAAGCCTGCAAAGCGGTGCAAGTCAGTGGTGAGATGCAGATGGGGTCATGTGCACGCACTGTCAAGAGCCATTTTCAGCCAAGAAACTCACCAGCACACGTCAGATGCATAAAGTATGGCAAAGAGCATCCATTTCATTTGAACAACCCTGTTAGGATGTCTTGAATAGGTTTTCGTGTAAAGAAATTTGGCTTGAAAAAGGTAATTAGAAGTCATTTTTCGAGAAAAAGCAACATAAAATTCAAGCTTGGGGTTTTTTTGAAATCAACCACTACCTGATTATTGTCCTCGATGAGCTCTATGATGTCGCATGCTTATCTGTCCGAACCTCTGTTTCTGCAAAAACAAAGACCTAAAGGAAAATTTTCGTGTTCGAAGGATTATTGTCCGCAACATTGTGACGGGGCCATTTTTGGACTTTTTTTTTACAAAAAGATTTTTAAAGTTCGTATAATACATATTTTCCAGAAAGCGCAATGTGTGGTTGTAGCTCTTGAAGAGCTCACCACATGCAAACCAGTCATTTCTTAATCTTTGTTTTCCTTCCGAAAATGAGCGATGAAAAAAGGAAGGCAATTCATTCGCAACATTTGGCGGTCACAGCACATACTACTGTGCACATCAGCACTGTCTTGCACGTAATATCCTATGCGACATCTACAATTTTGCGTTCTGCGTATCTTTATGATAATTTACTTCTTCTGTTCTAGCAAAGAATGATATCACGCTTGCGCAGTATGGTTGTTGTCCTCGTTTCCACCTAGCATCCCACCTTTCACTCCAAGCTTGACTGCCATCAATGGTGTTTCTGTTAAATTGAAAAAGATTACACTACTTTCACAACCATCGAAACACTCACTTAGAGCCATGTGTCCAGCGAATTTTC
The DNA here is from genome assembly GCA_958299035.1 of Cylicocyclus nassatus. Classification (NCBI taxonomy): domain Eukaryota; kingdom Metazoa; phylum Nematoda; class Chromadorea; order Rhabditida; family Strongylidae; genus Cylicocyclus; species Cylicocyclus nassatus. Next base: position 53,724,053 of record CATQJL010000316.1, on the reverse strand, counting down.
CAAGGTTTTTACCCATTATCGAAATAAGTTTCCCAAAAAGGTTTCCAAGAAGACCCTGCTGAACGCTGAAAACAGAACATCAGAATAAGAAAAGTTTATAAGCTATCATATTCGGCTCCATTCGAACTTACACATCATCTTCTTCTCCTATTGCTGTAACATTTTGTTCTTCTCCTACTGCTGAGACATTTTGCTCTTGCCCTGTTGTTGCTTGCACAAGCACCAGCGCAATTGGAAGCGCGAACAAGAGGTAAAACAGCTGCATTTCAAAATACGTACATAAAATGGAGCTTTTATAGCGAGACTGCCACAGTGATGGTCTTTAAAAGCTCATTGAAAATCTCATCGGCTTTTAGACTGTACATTAGATTGAACAATGTGCTAATCGAAACTTTTTGTCACCATTAGAACGATAAGGTTTTTAGAAGCAATAGAATTGAGCAAAGGCGAGGATTTTTGCACATTAAATGTGGGGGCTTGCACTGAATCTACCAGCATGTCATCATTCGCAAAATTGAGCCCGGTAAGCAGACAGCAGACACTTTAAAAATCTTATGTTGGACGCTAGTTCCTATGATCCCTTTCCGCCTCCTCCCCCTTAACTGAGCCAGTATTTTAATTCATCGCAAAAATTTGTTGGATCTGGAAGTCTGCAAGCTCCAAACTGTTGTAAGTAACAAAAACGATGCGAAGAAGTGTCAGCTGCAAACACAGCAGATTCTCCAATCTATTGTCAGGAGTTTGAAGAATTTTCGATTAAAAACGTAGTATTCAACTTCCTTTCAGGAGGTACATAACCCGTGACCAAAGCAATATAATCCAAATATGTCTTTCAAGGCAGTTTCGCATAACCTCAATGCAACTAGGTTATGCGAGACGGTCTGGACGCCAACATCAAGGCCAGTAGTAATCCCCTGGTCGCAGTTGCCACGTTCGAAAGATCGCACTACCGGGTACTGTCGTTTTGATTGGTGGTAAATGGAATGGAGGCTCTTATCGACACCGAAACGGCCTAAGATCAAAATCAAATTATTAATAAAAGTTGTTAATTTTGAACTTTCAGGATAAAACTGGTAACGAAAGGAGCTTTGCTTAACCTTCGTTGGAAAATTTCTGGTTTACCACGGAGGCTGCGCTTTCTCGAAGCATTTTCCAGATTTCCAGGATTTCTTGAACTTACCTCATTTGTATTTGTTAAAACGTTTTGAATCGGTTTGTAAAGAAATTCGCTCTGAAAAAGGGAATTAGGAGTTAGTTACTAAAGAATGCAAGACAAAATTCAAGCTAGTCTTTTCTAGGAAGTAACCATAACCAAATTGAGTTCCTGACGAATTCTATACAGAGTGTCCCAAAAAGATGTGCACACTGTTTGATCGTTAATAACTCTCTTGCTTTCATGTTTTTTGCCGAGCTTGAAGTATCATTTTGTAGAGCGAGGATAAACTTAGATACAGTATTAAGCGAAACTCCAATCTCTTTTTGCTACTGTAGGATTACGGTATGAGCTTTCAGCATACAGCATCAGTGTGAGATGCCTTTTGATGAAATAATTTCAAAAAAATCTAAAAAATTGTGTAGCAAGGTTTTCAGGCGTGCTGATTTCACTACATAACTTTCCATCAGTTTTTCGAGCTTTCTTGATGGCGAATTCACATTTCTGCTGAACTGGAAAATCAGTTGTTACCCTAAATCTGAATTAACTCATGAAAGAAACATTGTACTGACGTGCAGTTTTCATATTTAGAATCAGCGACTATGATTAACCCAGTTCAAGAGTTTCTGGCTTATTTGGCTTTTTTCTGAGGCAAAATACAGCTTTCCATTGCTGAAAATCCTCCTCGAAATTCCTACCGTAATTCTACAGTAATGAAAAGCGGCTGGTAAGTCCCTCTATACTGTAAATCTAAGCTTATCCTCGCTCTACAGAATGGTACCTCAAGCTCGGCAAAAGACATGAAAGCAAGAAAGTTATTAACAATCAAACAGTGTGCGCATCTTTTTGGGACACCCTGTATAGTAGTATGCTTACCTATTCGGACTATTTGTGCTCCCGCTTCATAAAACTAACTAAACGAAAATTTTCGCATTCGAAGAATTGTTGTGCGAGGCATTGTTGACTTGGCCTGGGAGGAGATGTTTTGAAAAAAGTGTATAATTTTTTGGAATGCATGTTTTTCAGAAAGCGTAATGAGGAGGTAAGGGGTTGTAGATCATGGAAAGCTCTATCGTGCCACATAATAGCAGAGCACCGCCTTAATGTATTGTATCACGAATAAGAAAAACTGCTTTAATCATCCGCCAATACCAAGCCAAAGCACTAAACGATAGTCCACAACAGCAAAAACACGACCACTACAAATAGACAAGAACGACTGAAAACACACTAAATCAGTGAAAATTTCATTTCAAAAAGTTAAAAGATTACTGTCAATTCTGGTTAACTTAATCCTAAAAGATCGTACTGGGTGAACCAACTAGGTCCTTAGGTAGAAGCTGAAACCAGCGTGCAGATCCATAAAATATATTGTTGTACATTTTCTCCCTCTGTGTTTTATCATGGCATAATGTGAGCTGAAAACCTCTGACCAGCTGGCATAAATATCCAGTACTTGCTAGCTTTTAGCCTGATTCCTCCTCTGAGCACTTGAGAACAAAGAACAAGATCAGAGATATTACGGCGATAAGAAAGGTTTTGCAAAGCTAGCTTTACCCGTATACTGTAAGCAGGGACACTATTGGGAGAGATGCGTAGGTACAAAAGACGCATAAATGTTTTTTGTACCTTCTCAAGCTTACAAATGTTCTTCCTTCTAGTAGGGCTGTGTTCAGGGCTCGGCACAGATGGCTTGCGGGGCAAGCTGGATGTCGTTCTGAGGTAAAAGACAAGGGGGATATCGTTTGAGCGAGAATCCAGTCCTCCCCCCCCCTCCCTATACATACAATCGCCTTCTCCCTTCATGTTACCTTTCATTTTCTATACAGGACGCAGATTATCATTCCCGCCTTATCGGTCCCATTTCTGCAAAGAACAAAAATTTCCTGTTTCAACAGGTTCGTCGGTTAAGCACGTGAATTCAAAAAGCCCCTTCCGGAAATAGACAAAAGCCTTGTTTACAGTTAAGAGAAAATGAAATGACACCAAAATTGGTATGTAGATATACAGTAGGGATTTAGGACTGAGTGCAAAAAATTATGAAAAAATTATGTGAACTAAAGGCGTGGCAAACGTTTTTCGGAGTTAGGTGGCTTTCCAGCCACCTGGACAGCCACTTGAGGTGGCTGTAAAAAGGAAAAGTCATATATTTTTCTTCCTTCACATAATTTTTTTCACAAGTTCAACATACCTTTGTTCTACATCAAGCACCCTAAAACTGAGTTCTTAATCTCCTCAGACCCCCTCCTCCTCGCCCAATTACAGCCCTCCACATATTTTGTGTGGCGGCGGTAAGCCTGCTCCAAGCGCACAATGGTGGACGCCGGGCACAGCATGCAGCCAATTTGGAGAATACGAAGTTCTTTGGTTCTTTTTCTTCTGTTCAATGTTGTTTGTTAGTTTTGTTTTATTATCCTTTGTTATTCCTGTTTGATCCATTCTTGATAGCGTCATAGTGATGTCGTGTTTTTGTAGCGAAAACTGCGGGGCTTCGTTTTTGAAAAATTGGAAAAGCCACCTCATGCCGAGCCCTGAGTAGGGTTCTACACTTGCGGACAATACTTCAAGTGCGGACGAACAAGAGTCTTATGAAGAAAGAAAAAGAAAAAAGTCGTCATAAGAACAGTCGAATTAGTGTTTTAACACTCCGAAAAAGTAAGAACAAAGAAGCGCCACCTTTTCTCTTCACTGTAGATTATAGTCGCTTTTCTAATCTATGTTCATGGTGAATATTGGGTTACTGCAGTATGCTAAATCTGGGGTGCTACGTATAGTGCGGGAAAAGGTGGCGAAAAACATTTTCTGCAGGCTCCGTGATTTATACAGGAGCTCACTTCGCTTTCTTCAGTCTAATAAGGGAGCAGCCAAAATTAGAAGCGGCTCATCCCAGCAAGCCGTATACCGTTGAACACTCCATGGAGGGCTGGTTCCATTTCCGTTTTCGGTATCTGCTTAACGGTCTCCTATACAAAGTTATTCGGTTCCGCATGAGGCCGCCTCGCATCATAAATACTCGTCGCCCAGATAAAATCCAAGTTCGCCACATAGCGCAGTGGTAAGTGTGCGGGCTCACAGAACTCCCGGTTTTTGTTTGCGAGTCTGATTCCTTTCGCTTGCTACTCTATTGCAACCCATCCCAAATTTCCTATTGTTAGTGCGAAATCCCTAACGCGGTTATTAGCGGTGAGCTTATGGAATGCAAAAACGAAATACTGGAAGCGTAGGGGAGATTCGCAGTGGGCCATCGTACAAAATGTTATTCATGATCTTCAGTTCTGATAGTCACAATGTCCTATGAAACAGCCCAAATTGACCGGTAAAATATAAGTTTTAAAGTCTTCAGTGTTGAATTACCTTTTAAAAAGAGTTCGAGACTTCACGCTAACAATATTATAGATATTGGGGATGTGTTGCAAAAGAGTAGCAAGCAAAAGGGAACTTGCAAACACGTGCGTCGTCTATGAGTCCGCAAACTTACCACTACGCCATGCGTCCAACGTAGCCTCTCAATGAACGACGTAATGAGGCGCGGCGGTCCCACTGCGAAATCGAGGGCCATTAATTTGTGCAGGGGAAATGAATTTGAGTAGGAGACCAGGTAAGAAGCAGATACCGAAGGCGGATATGTAACAAGCCTCCCATGGAGTGTTCAACGGTATACGGCTTGCTGGGATAGCCACTTCAATTTTGGCCATTTTGGAATTACCATGTAAGTATAATCGCTAGAAGCACAACCACTGAAAGCGAATATGGGGACACACAAGATAGCTGGTTCCTAGTTCCATAGTTGGCGGTTATTTGAACTGGATTTGTCGCGTGGGAAAAGTGTTTTATATTAAGTGAAAAAAAGGTAGCTATTAGGCCGCAAAGTAAACTCCCTCCTTCAATTAATTCAAAAACAGTTTTTGCTTTCCTAATAAACTTAGAATATCATTCGATAGGGAAAATATCAAGCTCTACAAAACTACCAAGGGTTCGCTTAAGTCTCCATGTAAAATATGAAGATAAAATAGAAACATTTTCCATCTGGATGTTTGAGAGAAATAAACTTATGGATTTGCAACTTGGTCGTCATAGAGTAGGCACATAGCGGTATATAAATATGCCTTTACTGAATTTTTCCGCGCATAGAAAGCGAGAAAAAAAGGTAGTCTGGAAATGGCAAACTCCACCCCCAGTACCTTCTACTCATATCATCGTATACTACAGCCTTACTTTGTATAATCTTCAAACACGCTCTTGACGAGAAATACAAAGTTTAACATGAAAGACTTGGACATCTTTGTTTATCAACTTTGAACCTCAGAAAAAATCCACCAAATACCTATTGCGTGTCTCTATAGAGACCAAGTTGGAAATCCGCAGGAATTCTCTGGAAGGAGATCGGGGTAAGGTAGCTTTTTACGGTAGCTGAAAAATTTTGATTTCTAGCTTCAAATTTTAGCTGGATTTACGACTTAGGTGGGTCTTTGGTAGTCTCTTTTGTAGAGCTTGCTCCGCTCTATCGAATGGTATCCCATGTCTGCTAGGAAAACAATAGCTCATTGTTATGCAGTTTACTTTTGTGACAACCTCACCTTCAATAAGTTGTTCAAAAATGACCATTTTTGGGTGGCCTAATAATTGGAAACCTCGAGATTTGCTAAAGCTTCGTTAACATGTCTTATTTGACATGTGAACGAAGCTATGTTAATTACGAAAATGACGCTGATTACAGGGCGCTCATGTTCGTGTATAGTCTGCCCCAATCTTAACCAGGCCAAAAGTGGCATGGCGGGAGTCCGCTTCGCAAGAGTTTCGCGGTCACGCACACGGCCTACTTCTCTGCTCTCTCTCCAATCCTGCTATCTCCGACAGTTCGCACATGCAGCGCAGACCGCTATCGCGGCGAGCGCGCAAATTTACGCCGACGGTTCGGCCTGATCCCGATTGGAGCAGAGTGTATGACGATAGGTCAAACACTTCATTTGCATTCATTTGCATAATGGACATTATGCTACATTGTTACCAAATATATAGACATACAGTCTGCCCCAATCCTAACCAGGCCAAAATCGGCATAGCGGGAGTCCGCGCCGCGAGGGTTTCGCGCCATATCTGCGGCTAGCTAGTCTGCTCTCTTCTCGATCTCTTCGCTCTCTGCGACAGCGCGCGTATGCAGAGCAATCCTCTAGCGGTGCGAGCGCGCAAATTCAGCCGACGGTTCGGCCTGATCCCGATTGGGGCAGACTGTATAGAATCGTTGTGTCCTCTATTCAAAAAAAATTGAGATTGCAGGAAACCGCGCGGCTCCCACAGCAACAGATCTAGCACTTTACGGTTACTGGTTCATTAGTTATAATATTACACTACTATCACCTCGATTACGACCCGTGCCCTCTTCGTCCCTCGATACGATCCCCCAGCTGTGACCGTTCGGGACTCCTCAGTTATGAGAGAGGGCCTAGAATCATACGTGCGCAAAGGGGGAACATGGCCTCTCCAGGGTGAAGGGGGTCATAGGGGCCCCGCCTCTCCAGGGTGAAGGGGTATGAGGGCCGACGGGGGGGGGCAATGTTCGTCATCATTGCTTCTCATGTTCTTTTCATTCACATGCATCAAGTGAAATTGTAGTCAAACCGGATTAGAGAAGATTATCGGAATTCGGAGAAGAAAAACTGGAAGAAGTGAGACTGGAAAATCAACATTTTGAGCAAAATTATAAAACTATTGGCATTCTTAAGATCAAATTCAGTGAATGTTGATTCTCAATATTATTATTATGATTATCAAAAACTTATTTGCAGGTTTACTGAGAAGTAGTCGGAAATATGCCGCCTATTGTTCAGTTTTGGAAAACAACGAAAAAGCCTGGAGAAAAACTTACGTGTGAAGCCTTTGTGTATATATGTCAATGAAATTACTCACGTATTTTCTGAAATAATAAGTGAAATAATAGATGAACTTCGATGATTGGGGCGCAGTTGAATTGCATTCTTTTGAAGAGGAATGAATTTTCTAGGCAGATGGCGGAATCCTTGAAAAGTCATTGATTGATTCCTAGAAGAGCGTTGTTCCAACTTTTAATATTATTTCTAAACTCTGACAAAGATTCTAACGTTTGCGTAGAGAAGAAGGTGCAACTAAGGGCACGTATTACATCGAAGACTAAGTGTAATCACGATTAGTGTTACTGACAAAATGCAATAGCTACGAGGATCGTGTAGTTCTACAACCCGCCTACTTGGACGATGATAGGGATGAGGAAAGCAGCCAGAGATGCATTTTTCCACCTTGGAGCACTATACAAGAGGAGAAGGACAATCGCATGCGATCACTGCGTGATTATTCTGAAAAAAATTGTTTTCCTTCGAAGAAGATTGAGACATATAAAAGATCTTAGCAGGAAAACGCAGTCATAATTAGCCTAGTCTAGTTTAGAAGTCTAGTTTCCATCCGCTTTCAGAAAACATACAGCTTGCCAGGAGAAAGAGGAATTTAATTCTGCCAGGTAGAGATAGTTTTACTCATTTTTTCAAAATTGTAGAATTTTTCTATGAAAAAATTGTAGATTTTTCACATGAGAAGATAAGAGAGTCTCTAGCCATGCATTGAGTTACTCTTGTTGAAAGCTTCCAGAAAACATATAGCTTACCAAGAAAGAAAGGATTTTCTTGTATTGTGAAGGTGGTCGCAATTGTTTTTCTAAAATTAAGGAAATTTTTTTTATAAAAATTCATAACTTTACCATACGAAAAGCTAGAAGAGTGCTTTGCACTCTATTGGAATCCTCTCGTCGTCCACTTTCAGGAAATAAATAGTTTGCCAGGAAAAAAGAGGATTTTCCTATTGGGTGAAAGGGGTCGCAGTCTATTTTCCGGAATTAAGCCAATTTTTAACTTAAAAAAATCATAACAATTTTATATGAGAAGCCGAGAGAGTGATTAGGTGTTTATTGAATTCCTCTCGTCGTCCGCTTTCAGAAAATATATAGTTTGTAGGGAGAGGGATGCTAAAAGTACGTGGTGAAAGGGGTGGGAACATGGTATAATGGGCATGTTCCTTTAGCTCCTTAAAACGACGCTTTTTGAGTACAGAACGGAAGATTTCCATTATACCATGTTCCCACCCCTTTCACCACGTACTTTATGCATCCCTCTCCCTACAACCTATATATTTTCTAAAAGCGGACGACGAGAGGAATTCAATAAACACCTAATCACTCTCTCGGCTTCTCATATAAAATTGTTATGATTTTTTAAGTTAAAAATTGGCTTACTTCCGGAAAATAGACTGCGACCCCTTTCACCCGATAGGAAAATCCTCTTTTTTCCTGGCAAACTATATATTTCCTGAAAGCGGACGACGAGTCGATTCCAGTAGAGTGCAAAGCACTCTTCTAGCTTTTCGTATGGTTAAGTTATGAATTTTTGTAAAAAAATTTTCATTAATTCTAGTAAAACAACTGCGACCACCGTTACAATGCAATAAAATCCTTTCTTTCTTGGTAAGCTATATGTGGTGGCTCCGTGGCTTTCAGTGCCTTAGGCGGAAATAGCGCCTTTGGTGGAGCAGTGTAGCTGCTGGTAGACAAGGTAGTTCAGCAGCTTTATTGAGTCAATCAACATGCCCGCATGGGTGCAATGGTAGAATGCTGTGGATTGAAGGCGTGGTAAAGTGGTATCACAAACATCTGGGCAATAATACACTCATATCACAGCAGGTCATGCTTATGGCATGACCTTTACGGTGCTTAGGAGAGGTGATGATAGGATATGAGGAAGGTGCCGACAATGTCGGCACACCATATGTTTTCTGGAGGCTTTCAACAAGGGTAACTCAATGTATGGCTAGAGACTCTCTTATCTTCTCATATCAAAAATCTACAATTTTTTCATAGAAAAATTCTACAATTTTGAAAAAATGAATAAAACTATCTCTACCTGGCAGAATTAAATTCCTCTTTCTCCTGGCAAGCTGTATGTTTTCTGAAAGCGGATGGAAACTAGACTTCTAAACTAGACTAGGCTAATTATGACTGCGTTTTCCTGCTAAGATCTTTTATATGTCTCAATCTTCTTCGAAGGAAAACAATTTTTTTCAGAATAATCACGCAGTGATCACATGCGATTGTCCTTCTCCTCTTGTATAGTGCTCCAAGGTGGAAAAATGCATCTCTGGCTGCTTTCCTCATCCCTATCATCGTCCAAGTAGGCGGGTTGTAGAACTACACGATCCTCGTAGCTATTGCATTTTGTCAGTAACACTAATCGTGATTACACTTAGTCTTCGATGTAATACGTGCCCTTAATTGCACCTTCTTCTCTACGCAAACGTTAGAATCTTTGTCAGAGTTTAGAAATAATATTAAAAGTTGGAACAATGCTCTTCAAGGAATCAATCAATGACTTTTCAAGGATTCCGCCATCTGCCTAGAAAATTCATTCCTCTTCAAAAGAATGCAATTCAACTGCGCCCCGATCATCGAAGTTCATCTATTATTTCACTTATTATTTCAGAAAATACGTGAGTAATTTCATTGACATATATACACAAAGGCTTCACACGTATGTTTTTCTCCAGACTTTTTCGTCGTTTTCCAAAACTGAACAATAGGCGGCATATTTCCGACTACTTCTCAGTAAACCTGCAAATAGGTTTTTGATGATCATCTTAATGATATTATGAATTAAAATATTACTAAATTTGATTTTAATAATGTGGATAGTTTTATAATCTTGCTTAAAATGTTAATTTCTTAATCTCACTTCTTCCAGTTCCTCATCGGCCATGGGTTAAGGGGGGTCAGCTGGATTCCAGCCCTGGGGTGAAGGGGGTAGGAACACATTATCGCCTTTTCACATTTATGCCTAGAATGTTTTTGAGAAAGTGCCGGAAAGATTTTCATAGAAGAAATTTTAGTACTCATCTTTGAATTCATGTTGATACCATGGAGGTTTTCTTTAGCTGCAAGCTAAAAAAAAGAAGTGTTGAAATATTCTTCCTTCAGTCAAACTATCTTCACTTGCTTACAACGACAGGATTTTTAAAAAATTTTCTACATGATTTGATGGCTTTCTGTGTTTATGGTGACTGATTTTTCGACCGCTTGATGGCGGCAGAGAAGTATTAAGACCTTATCAGCTGTCTGTTAAGACATCAACTCATTTGCACGCATAGGAGGGAAAACACGAATATGAAAGAAAATGGTTGACAACGGAACCTAGCTATGTTTCTTATATATGAGACTAGCAACCATAACGGTCGCTAGCAAGCGGGTTGAGGCAAACCCATAGATAAATGCTGTTTCAAACCTATAATTTTCTCAAATGATTTCGCACTCACGCTCACGTTTCTGAGAGAAAAATCGTATTTGAGAATGCATTGCACCCAAAAGCGAGATTTTTAGAGATTTTCTCAGTGGGTGGGAAGTGGATTTTCGCTCTAAAATATTGTTTTGCCCTAAAATCGCTGGGTCCCTTTCGCAATGTCACCCTCGCAATCACGCCCACATTCTAGAGAGAGAAATTTTCAAGCAGCGCAAATGCTCTGAAAAGCAATATTCTCGAGGAGTTCCTCAAAATTTGACCGAAAAGTGGAAAATAGTTTCAAAATAGCTCAGCTGACAGGAATGGGAAGAGCTTGAAAAGCGAACGAGAGCATAATGAATACTGAGATGGCATGTGTGTGGATCAGTAAATGGTGTGCTTCTATAAGGTTCCTTCATACTACGCCGCAGGATGCGGCATGCTGCGGCGTGCTGCCGCGTCCTGCGGCGTAGTATGAAGGAACCCAATAGAAGCATACCATTTACTGATCATGCAGGCGCAGTGAAAATATACGCTCAAGGCAGCACAGAATCGCTGAATATGGATGTATATCTATATTTGCTGCACGTTCGTGTACTCGAGTGTTCCTTCACAGCGAGCGAGCTTATATTTTCACTGCGACTGCCGCATCCTGCCGCGTGCGACGCAGCACGCCGCGTCCTGTGGCGTAGTATAAAGGAACCCATACCTAACTTCCGCAACGACCAGCATCTGGCATATTTCAACACACTTGGCATGCGCTTGCGTATTTCAACACAACCATTGCAGCAGCAGAGGGGTAGAGGACTATATGTCGCCGAAAAAGGGCGGTCCCCGCGGTCATTTGCGACAAATACGCACTTTTGTACATGTGCGGACATGCGTTCCTGCAGGGAATCCGCGCGGGACTCTTCCAAATTCGGCGACATATAGTCCTCCACCCGCAGCAGAGCATACCCTGCGTGTCGTGGTCTCTCGTTCGCGCTAGGACCTCTGCGTCCTCTTAGCCTCATTATTCCATCGTCGCATATCTAAACGATAAGGCCCGTTTTGCAACTGGCGTCTGTTCAAAACAAACGTCAAATCATTCATGTGGGTGGACCAATCCAGCCGTCGCTTTTCTTGGGATCGGGTTTATATAATAGGAGAAGATTTCTAGCTCTATAAGTTAAACACTGCTTTTGAAAATCTCGAGTGTATCAAGCTTTCTAAATTGTTCTGACTCGTAAAATTTTCGTTACCAAATGTCGGAAAATTACTGAAATCCAAACGCCAACGTGGAATTTCTGATTATATTGGGTCGTTCCGAAAGTTCTTGCGCACGATTTTCAAAAATTCATAACTCTAATCTTGACGGATTTGTACGATCAAAATTTTGCTTAAGGCCCCGGACAGACTTCGCGCGATTTGGTCGTCGCGACTGAATCGCGACGAGACAACTGTTACAATATCATTCCATGCCGATCAACGTGCATTTCGGTTGTGATACTTTTCCAGCCCGAAATTTTTGAATGTGAAATGAAAATGAATGGAAATCTTGGCGATTCAGTCGCGACGATCAAATCGCGTGAAGTCTGCTCGGGGCCTAAGAGGGGAGTTCTTTGCACGCGTACCTTAATTGTTCGTTAATGTGCACAAATGAAGGAGATAGAAACACAAAACCAAAATCACTTAAAATTTGGATTTTTCGTGTAGGGTCATAAAAAATCGGAAACTTGCAACAAAAATCGGAGCAGCCGGTATTGTAAGTTCTTTCATCAGCTCTTTCTAACATTGCAAAGTTTGCACCGATTGAGCGTCTCTATGAAAAGTTATGATTTCCCTGAAAAATGCCAAAATAAATCAAATTCGCCCTTTTGTATTGCTTGCTCGAAAATCGTAACTTTTCATAGAGACGCTCAATCGGCGCAAACTTTGCACAATAAGAAAGAGCTGGTGAAAAAACCTATAGTATTGACTGCTCCGATTTTTGTTGCAAGTCTCCGATTTTTTATGAGCCTACACAGAAAATTCGAATTTTGACTAATTTTCTTGTATCAATCCTATCTATGCAACAGATAATTATTAGGAAGCAGCCAAGATGTCGTTAAAAAGGGCATGACTTACTCTTTCATACAAAAATAAAGGCAGTCAAATTGGTTCGAAAAAGTAAAAGTTATGAATTTTTAAAAAGCGTGCGCAAGAACTTTCGGAACGACCTAATATAATAAAGCTTCTTATAGGTTGAAGCTGATCTCAGAATCTGTAATTATACATCACTTTTCTGCAAACATACGTTTTCCACAAAGCCTTGTTCACGTGGGTATCACCTATGTTTGAAAGTGCGTTACTGTCTGTATAGAGTCGATTATCAGTGTCGATGACATATTTGAGGAATCAACTGATTTGTGACTCGCTTCCAAGCTTTTCACTTCAGATATAATGAAGTTTGGCTATCATACATACTTATGAATCGTTTGCTTATGAAAAAAAAGCCTTCGTTTCTTATTCCAATATGGAGAGGCTGGCAAAGCTTTGTATAAACATCATTATTGAAAATTTTATATTGAGTTAATTCATAACGCGAGTTTTTTTACCACTTCTTTGAAGTGCTAGTTTGCAAGGCAAAAGTAGCTTTCTTGTAGACTTTTTGTGATATATGGAAGAGCGTTTCGTTTTATGCCTTTACATATTAGATCGGTGCAAAAATTTTTTTCCGGTTTCTTTGAAGTCACCCGCTATGGCAATAAAGATAAACAAGCACCTTAAAATTAACTGTCGCAGAAACTCTTCCTCCTTCCAGCGTCTATGTCGCAGAATCTCTTCCTTTTTCCAGCATCTTTGTCTAACAAGGGAACAATACTTGGTGTCCTTGGCCTTTTGAGACGAAACATATACCATCACGCTCGTCTTGAAACGCTGATTCTGTCGTTTCTCTAGAATAAGTTATGAAGGATTTTGACGTCAATGGTCAAGAGAAATACGGTCGAAAATGCCTAACTTTCAAAAAGAAGCTTGATTGAGACAATGCAAAACTGAAAAACACAGAAGGACTCGGACCTAAACCTTCATTAACTTATGAGACTATCGGACTAGCCACTACATCACTTGTAGCTGCGGCTTTGCATTCCGACCATGTCTCCTTTGGCGCAAAAATCCTTCATAACTTTTTTCCGAGAAACGATTGGCAAAAACGGAAGTCAGATTCGGAATCAGCTCTCCAAGACAAGTGTAATGGCATATATTTCATCTCAAAAGGCCATGGACACCGATTATCGTCTCCATGTAAGGCCCATGGCACGTACACACAGCTGAGGAGGGAGGGGATCTGAGAAGGGACGCATCATATCTCGCCGCTCTAGATACCTGTATTCTTTTTTGTCTATTTAGCTTATAAAATTCTCGTATCCTGATACTCAAGGGATGCTAAGTAATCGCCATGCAAGCTGAGAATTTAATTTGTATGGTCTCCTCCGTGGGCGGCTCTGATTTTCGAAGTCAGGTTCGATAGCAATCCAGTCAAAACTTCAAGTTTGAAGCTCCGCGTTAACCCAGAGATGTCTCTGTGTTCCGTTTTTGAAACTCAGAGTTATGCTTATTAAAACTCCGAGTCTCAAAGTCCCGAGCTTCAACTCTCAAGATCGGAGTTTTGCTGTTTGGAGCTGTTACTCACTTTGTTGCAAAAGCGACGTTAAATTGGGACTCGAACCTGGTCTGCGCAAAGAATCTCATCACTAAACCACTAGACCACAACACATCTTTATTGAAATTGCTTTGCATTGCATTTTCACTTCACACGTCAAAACACGCCGTCTCAAACTCTTTAAAGGCACTTTCTTATCTTATCTTTGTATTGTTTCTACGTTTTAATCCCTCATTTTCTAATTTTCATTTCCATCGTTTACCTCAACAGACCGGTCTTGTGCGCGGCAAGCTTCAGAACCGAGAGTGCACAAAGTGAGTTTCCCTGTATTCCTTTGAAGGTATTTCCGTATTGACATCACTACTGCTAAGTCCTAGATGCGCTCAAAGTCCCGGTTTTGATAAGTTAGAAATCAATGCCTTATTGCCGTTTTCCGATATCTTCACCGAAACCCGCGGAAGTATCATATTGATTCTGGCACATCACATGATATTCAGGCACAGAGTCACGCGTGGAGTGCGGCCCGCCTCACCTGGGGGGTCATATTAAGGGGTCAGGGAAGGGAGAGCGGGTTGTTATGGAGGTGATACTGATGTTAGCGATGACATGGTTACCAATGTCAAATGAGCACTTTATGCGTTTTGACTTAACGTCGTAAATCTACGAGCAGAGAGCTTAACCGAAGAGCCCTAAAAGCATAAGAGCTTCATTTTCGTAATTAGTAATTGTCGAATCTCCCTGTGAGCCAAGTTGCAGCGCAATTTGAGGTTTTCAAATATTGGTTTACGCATTTTCGAACATATTAATTTTGTACCAAAGGTGAGCTGACTGGTTTTTGCAGCTTACATATCAATTTTCTAGCAAGTAATCAGTCTCTAAAAGGGATGCTTTATCGGTTCAATGAGAACCAGTCGAACTGAATAGCGGAAATACTAGGCCCTTATCTAGGGCCAACAGCCTTGGGCGCTTTCAAAAAAGCAGGTAAAAACGTCGTTTCGAATGCTTTTGACTTGACAAGCACTTTAAGATGCCTGTAGGCATCACTTAGATAATCGCCGGGGGCAGGCGGCCATGCGATTTAAAAGCGGTTGGGCACCGGAAAAATAGTTCGCTGATTTCTGGCGGTGCGCTTGTAGATTTTTGGAAGAATTTTAGCGAAATATTGGACGAATGATTGGGGAACAATCGCGGTTTCCTTATAGATTAGCTGTGGCGCAGTGGCCACATTCTCGCGGACTTTCCGCAAGAATATGCAAAATTTTCGGGGGCCGCACGGTCCTTTGTGGAGGACTGCGCAGCCCCCAGGTACTTTCCGCTGAGAAAAAGTACCTCAAACTTGAGTTAAACCAACGGTGACACCTCTGCCACACAGAGTCTTGCCTGTGCTCGACGCATGCCCGAAACTGCGTCAAAAGAGTCTGAGCGCCTGCTGAAAGTTTGGCCAGCGTTTGCTGAGAGAGATTATTGACGAGCGCCTGCAGAAAATTCTGTCTTGCTGCCCGTTAGCAGAACATTAGACAGTAAAGGAAGTACCGCTCGCTGAAGGTTTGGCCACGCCCCAAAATCCTGCTGACCGCCTGCAGAAAAGCGCGAGTTTGCGGAACGCCTGCTCCCGGCGGTTATCTGAGCAGATACCTGCGCACGAATTCGCACAATGTTGTCATGAGCGGCACAGTTGGATGCAAGAAAACTGCATCCAACTGTGTCGCAAGGTTTGTGAATGCTTTGAACTTTCGAAATGTTTTCAAACCAGAGGACTGAGACGGTGCGCAAGAAGAACCGATGAATTCGCTAGAGCAGGCAGTGAGTGGGGTGGGCAAGATTCTAAGCTTTGCAAAAGAAATCATCTAGATGTAATCGGCTGTGTCGACTTGAAAACACCATCAGATTTCAGTATATGAGCAGAAAGGGTGTTTGAATGTTCGTGTCATCGCTAATGCCGTCAGATACATAAGATATGTGTACGCAGACTTTCCTGGTTCAGTGCACGATTCTTATGTGTGGAATCAGCGCGGAGCAGGAGTTGTGTCCAGGGAAGGGAGGCTGATGGAAGGATATCAGCTTCTAGGAGATAGCGGGTATGCGAATGGAGGAGGCATCATGACTCCTTGTCGGCCTAGAAGCGTCCGTGCCGACCGCAGAAAAGAGGCATAAACCTGCGAACATTGTAGAATCAGGCAAAGTGTCGAGATGGTATTTTGCGCTGGAAAAGAAGGTTTTGTATCTTATCTTACGGTATGTATGTTATCTTGTTAGACGAGTTGAGGGCTGCTCCTGAAACAGGCGTGAAGAATAATAATTGCATGTGCGGTGTTACCATATCCATGTGCATCAATGCGACGATGAGGCGCATACAAGGAAGAAGAAAAGGGTTGTACTCCATCCTCCTTTAGGAGAGGACATAAGACGTTACATGACTGAGATGTTGTAAGGTGAGAAAGCAACTGCATGGGAAGGTCGTCATGTCAAGGAGCAAGAAATTTAGTTAAAGACACTTCTTTGTTTTTGACCAAAAAAACTATTGGAGAAGAAATTATTGTCGTACTAATATTTATCATTGCTAGATTATCAATATGATATCATGATGTTTATCATATATTATTATACTACAATGAAATTATTAAGTAGTCTGATGATTTTTTTTGTTTTCAACCTCTGATCAATTTGAATTTTTTTGTGCATATCTCTGTCTCTATATAAAGCAGAAAATCTATGAGTGCGTTTGTGTGTTTGTGCACATTCGGGTGCAGGTTGTGCAGGGTGTGCAGGTTGTGCAGGTTGTGCAGGTTGTGCAGGGTGTGCAGGGTGTGCAGGTTGTGCAGGGTGCGGGTTGTGCAGGGTGTGCAGGTTGTGCGCAGGGTGTGCAGGGTGTGCAGGGTGGGGAGGGGGTAAGTGAACATGCTGATTCGAATACATTATTGACAAGACCGGGCGGAGCCGGGTTTGCCAGCTCGTATCATCATATCATAAGCTACAAATAGATTAGGTGACTAGGGTTAGATAGTGACTTTTCGGTTTTATACGTTTGAGAACGTATCCTTGTGAACTTCACACTGCACTGTAGCTAAATTCGCGTAAATATAAAAATTTTTACTTTTATCTTCTCGATTTTATTGAATTTTGTCATCTTTATTGAAATTTATTTTCACAAAATCCTTTAATCATCAGAAAAGCTCGTGTCATTCATTGCAGCTGCTTGACTAGATGCCCAGCGGAAATTGACTTCAGCAAGAATTCGTGGAGGAGTTACAATAATTTTGATGATTTTGTTTGCCGTGTTGGTTGAGCATTTGCGCCATTATATTTCTTTTTCCTAATGTTATTGAGATGAATAAAACGTTGTCTAAAGCATTAGCGTTGTAAGTAAGTATCGCTATGGTATGAGATTAAGAATTTACAGTTCACCGCAGCATGAATTGCATACCATATCGCGATCAGCGCCCTGATAAACCCCAAGTTTCGACCAGCTTTGTGGTTTTCTCATACCGTACAGCTAACGTACTCTCCTATACGACGCCGTAGTGAAAAATGAATACCATATTCGTGATCAGCGCACCCGAATAACCTCCTGGGCCAAGATTTTACGAAATTTCAAAACTTTGAAGATTACTGCGCACCATGATACCTTCATCATGCCTGCTGAAACTACGAACATGTACTCCGGATTACTTTTTAGCTGGCCCCCTTTTTGTGCACTTTTCTCTTTCTCTCACCAAAATCAGAGTTATCGCAGAGCTCGGCTGCTGTTGGGGCCTTTGGTGGCGCTGTTTTATGTGCACAACAAAGTCTACAATGTTGCGCTACTAGGAATAAACTACCGGTTACGGAGTATCCTGCCTTATCATTGCTTTCCAGATCTGGTCTGTCCAAGCACCCGTTAAGAGGGTCAAAAAGGTGCGCGTTACCTCATAGATAATCCAGAATTAACTCTGAGTCATAACTCTGAGTTTCGACTTTACTACCGAACCGATTTTCTTTCTATGAATCCTACGAAAACGCTGTTAGTTCTGGTAAATATTTATAGTACAATAAGTGAAAATTGGATTAACCCTTCGATGGTTACTGTTGCAAGTTGTTTATCAAAAAACTCAATCCCATTTGTCCTGTTGAAAATACGCCTAGCAGTGCTATGTTATTTTCTCAGTACAACTTTACCACGTTTTGATCGAGTTTTTGGAAAAACTATGACTTTGAAAACAGGAGATGGTTTTCTGGGGACGACATCCTGGCATAAGGCATGCCAGAATTTGCCGTACAAGCTGAGATTTTCACTTTTTCGTAAAAATCTCAGTTTGTGCGGCAATATCCTGGCATCCATTATGTCCAGGTACCAGGGTATGGGGAGCTTTATAAGAAAGGCAGACGAAGAAGAATACAGATATCTAGAGCAGCGAGATAGGACCCGTCCATTCTCAGATCTCCTTCTCTCTCCAAAGGGGTTGTACCGGTATGCGGGCCTAAGTTTCGCATTATTTTTGAATTTTCAATCAGGACTTTTAGCGGAACTTTGATAACCATCAGGTAGGGCGAACGTTTTGCTAATCAAAGCCCGATTTTTCGTCTTTTCCCAGTTTACCTTCTTATCAAATAATTTTGCAAAAGTGTTGATTTATGAAGAAATCCATAACGCGTAATCGCACCAAACACTAGCAAAATCTTTGGCATATCGAGGCCCCAAAATTTATTCTTACTATCACTAATCTTACAAAGGGAATGAACGATTGTCTTCAATATGATTACCACACTCAGAATACGACGGAGCGTGCTCGTAAATTTGAAACATACTCTTATCTTGCTGCAGATTTTGCGTGATTTGCAAAGGAAAGGCAACTACTAAAAAGGAAAGTTAAGCAAAAGGGGAAGAGATAGGGATAGTAGAATTTCTTCGCATCTTGAATGGAAATCTTGGCAGGGAAGGTAATAGTACGATGTATGCACAAGTACAACACACACTTTTGGTACATCACTACTGTTGCTCAAATCTCGACTTTCTAAAGGAATCCACCAAGTTCAGAAAATAAGAGCAGAATGTGAAAACCGCAAAATGAAAAAGGGTAATAGAACTTTGACCATTTGTTTTGGTACTATGACAAAGTACTGCAAGGAAATACGAGTGCGCGGTCATCACCAGTTATTATATTAGGCTGTCCTGTAAGTCTTCATATAGGAACCTCGAACTTGATATTTCTCAACAACCAGGGCATTAAGAGGTTACAAATTTGTGGCAGTGTTTCTCTGTGAATAAGCCATATCCTCTCCTATGATATAAACCCGATCCCAAAAAACGAGACGGCGAGGATGGTCCGCCCACATGTATGCTTCAGCGGGTGTTTTGAATAGACGCCAGTTTCCGAACGAGGCCTTATTGTGTAGAGACGCAACGGTGCGATATGAGGTCAAGAGGACGCAGAGGTCCTAGCGCGAACGAGAGGCCACGACACGCAGGGTACGCTCTGCTGATGCAATGGGTGTGTTGAAAGACGCAAGCGCGTGCTAAGGGTGTTGAAATTGCGGGCTGGACATTGTTGCAAAGTTAGTTATAAAAGCATACCATTTGATCCGCTCACATTCGATCTCAGTATTCATTATGCTTCCACATTTCCGCCAAATTTTGAGAAAATCTCCCAAAATCTCGCTTTTGGGAGCTCTTGGCTGGGTGAATTCGACTTTTTCCCTCCAGATTGTAAGCGTAAGTGCGAGAGTGACATTGCGAAAGAAAGCTATACAGCGATGACTGGGGCAAAACAAAATTTTAGAACGATATGATCCACTTTTCCGCCAAATTTTGTGAAAATCTCCCAAAATCTCGGTCTTGGGAGCTCTTGCTCTGGGTGAATTTGATTTTTCCCTCCAGATTGTAAGCGTGAGTGCGAGAGTGACATTGTGAAAGGAAGCTATACAGCGATGATTGGGGCAAAACAAAATTTCAGCACGATATGACCCACTTTTCCGCCAAATTCTGAGAAAATCTTCGAAAATCTCGCTTTTGGGAGCTTCTGCTCTGAGTGAATTCGACTTTTCTCTCCAGATTGTAAGCGTGAGTGCGAGAGTGACATTGCAAAAGGAAGCTGTACAGCGATGACTGGGGCAAAACAAAATTTTAGAACGATATGATCCATTTTTCCGCCAAATTTTGAGAAAATCTCCCAAAATTCGCTTCTGGGAGCTCTTGCTCTGGGTGAATTCGACTTCCCTCCAGATTGTAAGCGTGAGTACGAGAGTGACATTACGAAAGGAAGCTATACAGCGATGATTGGGGCAAAACAAAATTTCAGCACGATATGACCCACTTTTCCGCCAAATTCTGAGAAAATCTTCGAAAATCTCGCTTTTGGGAGCTTCTGCTCTGAGTGAATTCGACTTTTCTCTCCAGATTGTAAGCGTGAGTGCGAGAGTGACATTGCAAAAGGAAGCTGTACAGCGATGACTGGGGCAAAACAAAATTTTAGAACGATATGATCCATTTTTCCGCCAAATTTTGAGAAAATCTCTCAAAATTCGCTTCTGGGAGCTCTTGCTCTGGGTGAATTCGACTTCCCTCCAGATTGTAAGCGTGAGTACGAGAGTGACATTACGAAAGGAAGTTGTACAGCGATGACTGGGGCAAAACAAAATTTTAGAACGATATGATCCACTTTTCCGCCAAATTTTGTGAAAATCTCCCAAAATCTCGGTTTTGGGAGCTTCTGCTCTGGGTGAATTCGACTTTTCTCTCCAGATTGTAAGCGTGAGTGCGAGAGTGACATTACGAAAGGAAGTTGTACAGCGATGACTGGGGCAAAACAAAATTTTAGACCGATATGATCCACTTTCCTCCCATTGAAAATATCTCTGAAAATGTTACTTTTGAGCGGTTGTGGCAATACATGTACTGATCAATTGAAATTTCACTCAAGAAAATTATAGGTACGAAAGACTTTATTTATGGGTGTGCCCTACCCGCTTGCTAGCGACCCGTAGGGTCGCTAGCCTTATATATAAAGCTGAATGTCTGTTTGTCTGTCTGTCTGTATGTCTGTATGTATGTCTGTACGTATGTTCCGAATAGAAAATTCCATTTCTGAACCGATCCGGACCAAACTTGGCACACATACACTACGGGCCCCGGCGGGTGTCATAGGCTACTTTTCGTCATCGATCGATATCGATTTTATCGATTTTTATCGATTTTTTTGCTGAGTTCACCTACGGGGCTGGGAGTTGGCACAGGGGGGGAAGTGAGCATGGGGATTCCGAATACAATATTGGTTTTCGGGATTATCGATTACTTTTATCGATTTTATCGATTTTTTTGCAAAGTTTGAGCTAGGGGGCTGGGAGTTGGCACAGGGGGGTAATCGAGCATGGGGATTCCGAATACAATATTGGTTTTCGGGATTATCGATTACTTTTATCGATTTTATCGATTTTTTTGCAAAGTTTGAGCTAGGGGGCTAGTTGGCACAGGGGGGTAATCGAGCATGCTGATCATTCCCAAGGGGGGTAATCAGCATGCTCGATTACCCCCTGTGCAAAATCCCAGCCTCGCATGTCAAAATTTACAAAAAATCGATAAAATCAATAAAAGTAATCGATAATTCTGAAAACTAATATTTATTCGGAATCCCCATGCTCACTTCCCCCCCTGTGCCAACTCCTAGCCCTGTAGGTGAACTCTGCAAAAAAATCGATAAAAATCGGTAAAATCGACATCGATCGATAACGAAAAGTGGACTGTGACACCCGCCGGGGCCCGTAGTGTATGTGTGCCAAGTTTGGTCCGGATACGGCGGAGCCGGGTAAGCCAGCTAGTAATCACATATTTGCGAGAACCGCTTTGGACGAAGTTTCAAGATTTAACGCATTATTTTCCTTAATTTCTAGCCATCAGAAAAAGCAGCAAGTGTATGCATTAGATTTCTGTTGAGAAGAGTATATGCTTGACCGAGTGGGAATTTCGCGAAATCGTTTTGATCTAAGAAACGATTATTTTCGTTTTTTCAGAAATTCGGAATTTCTGGCTTGAACCTCAATGCGGATAAAGCCTGGTGCGAACTTGCAAATGCCATCTTGTAGAGCTTGCTTTGGTCTGTCAATGGTAACCTGAAAAGGCAAGAGTGTGGCAGCCACAGCTTTTTTGGGGTTGTGCCACCCCATTCACTATGTCAAAAAACATTTTTAGCGAGTAATGTTTATACGGTTCGATGGTTCAAAGCTCGTAGGTTTCTCGGAAGTGATTTGAGCCTGATTCGTCTTTCATGCGCGGAGTACCAGGTAATGAAAGCACAGCCACTAAAAGCGAAAAGTTGAAAAAAAGGAGATTTTGGTCGGCTTTTTATTCCACAATTTGGAGGTCTTTTGGAGCGGGATTTCTGAGGTGGACAAGGAAGGAATACGGCTTAGTTCGCCTCAGAAATGAGTGCAAAAGGATCTAGCTAATTCATCTTTGAAACGAAGTTAGTCATGTTCGAGAATGACCGCCTCACTCAGGTGGCCCAGTATCTAGAAATCTCAGAACTCGCTCAAACTTTGTCCACAGGAGTTATTTGACATGTTAATTATGAATATATTACTCGTTATGATTGGTAGGACCTCTTTATCATGCTAGTTAGGTGTACGAAGACGAGTCAAAATTTATGTGCTTGTATTTCGCATAATGGGGTTATCTGGCAGACTGCTTACGAATAACATGTTATCGCTAATATCAGTACCCTTTGATTCGATTGGGAATATAACCTTTGATTCAACTGGCTTGGCTCCTGGAAGGCGGGGCTTCGTGACTTAGTTGAGGCTAGATAATGACCAGAGAGCAAGCGCGCGAGAGGAACGCAGACTCGTCGCGTTCGCGAGCGGCCTTAGTTAGGTCACAAAGCCCCGCCTTCCAGGAGCCAAGCCAGTTGAATCAAAGGTTATATTCGATTACGACCCCTTTTGTTTTGACTCCTCAATACGGATCCCCAGGTGTGGCGTGCCACAACCCACGCTTGACTTTGGTCATAACAGGCCAAGCAGCTATTCTGCAATGATGTTCAGCCAGGAACATTTCTAATAATTCATTCGCTGCGGTATATCATATTTTTGACACGAAGAGCGGAGTTTTCCTCATCAGGCATGTGAACGCAGACAACAGCTACGTGTTTCTCACAGCTAACAAAGGGTTTTCAGCGAGCGAACGCTTCAGAGCAGTGGCAAAGTCATGTGTGAATACTTTCATTCACATTTTATTTGAGCTTCTATTGAAAACTCGGAATTACCTCCTTTCTGTCCCCTATTTTCGTTTTGAAAGCTTTTATATAAATGGTCATTAATTGAAAGAGCATATCTACTTATTCTTTGAGCACGCCTTCTTGAATGGACCAGGGATGCCTTTGTGACTGTTTTGCATCGCTTGGCTCACCTGTTTACAACGATAAGCCTCTGGATCCTTCAGACTTGAACAAATGTATACAGAAGTATCGAGCTTATTTAGCCCAACGAGCGCAGGTAAGGTTTTTTAATTCGCGGAAACTTGAGTAGGAATATTTGTGTAGTCTCTCTTAGCTGGTGTAAATTATAAAACAATTGGAATCGTGAATATAAAGCTGGATTTCCGTAAGTCTATTGTCTAACTGTATGGGAAATTCACTTTGCTACGACTGCGGATTTTTTGAGAAAGTTTTTCTAATTCAGACAGCTCAGCAAATGCGCGCTGCTAAGGTTTTTTTCAAACTACTTTTCTTTGCAGCTGAAAGAGCCTGAAAAGATGTTGGATCAAAGACCTAGTTAAATAAACAAGCAATGAGTCCATCTAAGAACCAAAGATTCCCTCCCAAAATTGCATACTTTTGCGATATTCAGTACATGCATAAATTTATTGAGCCTGAAGTTTCTGTGGTGTGAAAGAGAAAACACGAAGAGGAGGTATCATTAGCTGGTTTTTGATGCCCATAAATTATCGCTGCGAAAGAAATTCTTTTGATTCTTTCATGCTCTTAGGCGTACTCACGAAAATTTCGTTTCTAAACGGTAAATGAAGAACAGCTCAGATATTTTCCGTAATTAGGAAAAACTTATCTGTGTGTTTGGTCTGTGTTTGCTATCATGAATAAGATTGGCTCATTGCCATTGCGAGATAATGCCAAAACACATGCGGAGCTTTTAGCTAGAAGATGCACAACTGCGCTTTGATGACTCTCTGACATTTGCAGGTTACCGAGCAGCAGCATCCTCTTATCATCATACGGAATTCTGATGCATCAGCTTCAAAAACTCAAACAACGACACCTTCGGTTTATATACAAGTAATACTCAATTTTCTGCACTCTGTGGACAGCAAAGAGGCATCATACTTTTGAAGCGCGCATTATCTTCTGTCACTATACCAGATAAAACTAATGTGCTGCTTTTGAGCGAGCAGTCTAGAAAGACCCTATATCATGCGCATTAATTTTACTTTATGAGCCTACTACGACATAAGTGAGAATAAATATTTGACAATCTCTTGCACATGAATTACATCTCCACCATAGTGCCGCATTCAAAGACGCTGATTGGTACATTCAGAAAAGATGACGGTGTAAGTCAGATTTTAGAGGTGCTTCTTACTATTGTACGATATGAGCTGCTGCTTGAACGGAATAGAATGGTTCACCACAAATCTCCCTATTATTTCCCAAATGAGAAGCCTGGGTACCCATTGTTTGGACACTGCCAGCCCTTGAAACAGGGAATGACCCTGCCCGCCCTGCTTTCCCTATCCTCTCTCTTCTCTTCTTCACAGCCTACGATAGGGTATAGGGTGAGGTTTTGACCTGAACATGTAATAATCGAAACCGCGCTTCTTCGATAAAAACTGAGATGCGGATCGCAATAACTGCAAAATTTGAAGAAATGGCGTCTTTTCAGATAGCATAATCACCGCTAAAGTTCTTCTGTAGTTTAGAAACTGGATTGCTTGCCGCTATGGCCACCATCATACCGATTCAGCGTTGGCAACAGATCGCAGAAATGCGATTTAAAATCTGGCCATGATTTTATAGATGTCTGTTGAGAACAATTTCTCAGTTCCATGGTCCTCGGTGTAAACTGCAGCATTGAAAAGTTCATGCTTGCTTCTGTCCAATTCTTGAGCACAATGACCTACCATGACAACAGTGCTTGAGCAGATTCATGAAGTGTATCAGATGGGGTAGATTGCTTTCTTGAACATAAGAAACCTTCCCCTTGCAATTTATTTCTGCAGTGCGATTCGAGAGGTAACATAGTCAGGGGCCCTGCTACTGTACCGCATCAAAATTTAGCTCTATTTGGACGAACGCAAAGACGACGTCCACCCAAAACTGAGTGTATAACTTCAAGGCGTTATAATAGCAAGACTCCTGGATAATTGGTTGCTTAGATCCCACAGGATTTACACTCTAAAAGTTACCTGACCGTGCCGACAATCAGTGTGGGTGGTCTAAAGATGATCTTTGGTATGCCCGAAACTAAGCTTCAGAGTAATGCAAATTGCGCGAAATACCCCTTTACAGGGGACAATTTTTCGGCATTCCTAGGTTGCATTCGAAAAGGTCTTCTCGCTTCAGAATTTACCCTTTGCAACGGAACTTGAGCAACTACTTATTAGAGTCCGTTATTGTACTGCGTCATCGTCTGTAAACCTTGTTGGATGTTTGCCACTCTGTACTAGCCCAAAGCTCTTTAAAAATTGAAACTTTCAACTTTACTTCTACGATAGTCGCACGTAGCAGACTTACATGTGACATCATTTGATGTAGTGCTATAGAAGTTTGCAGATTGAACACCACTGGTAGACAAGCAGTAGAAGAGCAAATGCTAAAAAAGGCGTTTATTCTAAGCTACCACTTTCAATTGGATAGCTCCGACGCAGAAGGGTCCAGAGTTAAAGGTCGTCCGCGAAGGTCCGGAATTATGATACGGGTGACTTATCGTGTGTGTGCAGTCGCATCGCTTTTTTTCATGGTCTCTTTCAATCATGAAATGTCTTTGAACTTGACAACGATGCATGCGCAGATCGCGGATGGGAGATAAGAGTTATGTTGCTGAACTCAGCAATGAATGCCGATCTCCGAACTGTAGTCCTGCAAAACGATAGTTTCAAAGATACAATTTAACCATTTTATCACATCATTTCTGTTGAAAACACTGCAGGATGGGTTATCATGATGGAATGGCGCAGCGCGGTGGTGGTTCATCGCAGAGGGTACGCTTTTGCACTTTTGTTTACGCCAAAACCTTCAAAAAAAGCGTTATTCAAAAAAGATTGCAATTTCAAAGATCAGCATTCGCCGTTGACTCCAGCAACTTATATTTCATCTCAAACGGCCACTTCAACTAGAGAGGATTCCTCATAAGTTGAAAATGTGTCTAGGTGTGAAAAAGTTATTTCGTTTGAATTTGGGACCACATGCTAATCCATCTCGGATATAAAATCATGAATCCTGCAATTTCCAAGTTACTGATGTATCGAGACCTTGTTCGTAGTTTATTCTTTTCGTTGTTTTCTTACGAAGTGGTTGATTTATGGCAAAGTACCTGTATCATTTAGAAAGATCGAAATTTCTCCACATGATCTGCGCTTCATTTTGAAACAATTTAATGCTTAGTCTAATCTCAAAGCAAAGATATATACTGGAAAGGCGGCTCGCATTATGCTAGAAACTTAAACGACGGTTCTTATTGTTAGTATTAGCCCGTAATAAACCCCCATCAGGGCATCTTTCTTGAGGCGGACCGAAGTTGATCTCATCGCGTTTCAGCACATTGCCAGGGGAGCGATTGATTTGAAGCAGATCACTTACTGAACGTTCGCGTTTTCAGAGGTGGAACGTTTCTGCCATTTATGCATTATTAGTCAAATGGAGACCAATGCGTTCAAGGCAGACCCGTGGTTCGAGTGCGGCTAGCGGCACATTTTTGCTACTTGCCCTGACGACCTTTGATAACGGCCGTTATCGAAAAATCGATGATAGCAGCTATCAGAGATTTCACCTAAATGTAATCGATGATAGCAGCTATCAGAGATTTCACCTAAATGTAATTTTTCTTCGTATGAGTGCCAAATTATTGTGGATTTGTTTTATCTTGTTGTTTGCTATCAGAGATTTCACCTAAATGTAATTTTTCTTCGTATGAGTGCCAAATTATTGTGGATTTGTTTTATCTTGTTGTTTGCTAGGTGAAATCTCTGATAGCTGACACCTAGCAAACAACAAGATAAAACAAATCCACAATAATTTGGCACTTAGCAAACAACAAGATAAAACAAATCCACAATAATTTGGCACTCATACGAAGAAAAATTACATTTAGCGAAAAACGAATAGAAAGGTAAATTTACCTCTTTGTCATTTGAAGCGGTTTTTCCGTAAAAAACGTGTATCATCTGTAAGAAAAACGCAAAAGAGACTTTTTTCGGTTTCGTCGCGCAATCAGCTGTTCATCGATCCTCACTCACTTAAGCGCCCGAAATTGTGCAGTTTTGGGAGTTTTGCACCGCAGAAGAACGTCAGCTGCGTGTTTCGTAAGTTTGGGAGCGACTTACGGGGGTTTTCTCTGTGCTCTCCTCTTTAGCACAGTATTTACCTTATGTCGTCGCCCGGCTCATCTCCGATGACTCCGTCGGGAGCTGATCTCCCTGCCGGGCTTCATCTGGAGCTCATCTGTAGGGTGACCTTGCATATTTACACCACGGAAAAGTGGGCAGTCCTCATCTCACCCGACAAAGCTTCATGTGAAGGCCTCAGGGGAGGTCATCTCCCGTGACCGAACTTTACTACGGGCCATTATCTCAATTGTTGCTGTTTTCGATTCCCCCTTTTAGTTTTGCCGCTGTTCCGAGATAGAATGTTCCCCTGCCATCGCGCCTTGACCAACGATTAGCTTTGTCCATAGATTTAATTTATAGACTTATAGTCTACTTGCCTATCAATATGCAAATTGAGGTACAAGTGCGATCCAGGCACAAACGACGTGTTGCATGCGTACATTAGTCTTTTCTCCCTTCTTCCTCGTCTTGGCTGTTCTTTGTTCTTCTTTACTGGCTCTGGCATCGATCATGCTGAATGATATAGCTTTGTCTAGATGGTGCAAATTTGAAAACAAGCTCTCCAACCAATTTACACTCCTTCGTTAATTCTTGAGAGGATTCTCGTTTCAACTAGATGCAAAAAATGTGCGTGCCAAAAAACACCAAACTTTGCCTTTGGAAAAACTTTGCTGTGAAGAATTATACTACAGCGGACATCAGAATGATGCTTCGAAAATGAAGAACAAATCGTAAAGCAAATGACTTATTCGAATGTTACCGGTACTTTGTCGAGCATCAATCGCAACATCAAAAAATAGGTGACAGAATAAATTCTCTACGAAATTATGAAACGACTTGATTACGAGGATCAGATCATAAGCTTATATCGAGACTAGCGGCTCTAAGGGTCGCTAGCAAGCGGGTTGGGGCAAACTCATAGATAAATGCTTTTCCAAACCTATAAATTTCTCAAACAATTTTCCGATTTATCAGTATATGTATTACTGCAACCGCTCAAAAGCGCGACTTCGGAGATTTTCTGAAAATCTGGGGGAAAGTGGATCATATTGTCCAAAAATAGTGTTTTGCTCTGGGATCGCTGTACAGTTCCCTTTCTCATGTCATTCTTACACTGCTTATTGGAGAGTAAAATTGAATTCAAGCAGAGTTGCTTCCAGAAAAGAGATCTAGAGATTTTCTAAAAATCTGGGCGTAAAGTGGAAAACTGTTCCAAAAATAGCTCAGCTGACATGATTGGGAAGAGCTTGAAAAACAAAGGATCATATAACGAATACAGAGATGCGATGTGAGCGGATCAATAATGGTATGCTTCCATTCCTAACCTTCGTAACGATCACCATCGCATATTTCAACACACTTGGCAACGTTTGCGTATTTCAACACATCTCTTGCAGCAGCAGAGCGCATCCTGCAGGGTGGGGGAACGAAAGCCGCCAGCTTCGGTCGCCTGCGCGGACTGCTGGTCCTGGAACGACATGCAACAACGTTGCGAAAGAACCAGTTAGCCGCGAAAGGAGGCTCAAACTGGCGGCTTTCGTTCCCCTACCCCATCCTGCGTGTCTACTATACTACCTCATTGTCGACGGCGTCTGCGTCCTCTTCTGCACTCAAAATTCATTGCCGCTTCTCTTAACGATAAGTCACCTCAGACGACTGGATTCTTTTCAAAACAAACGTTAAAGTCATACATGTGGGCGGACCAACCTAGCCGTTTTATTTTACAGAAGATGTCATGCCTTCTCGATTGTTCTTCCATGCTGGTGTACAGGGTGCTCCAAAAATGTGCGTAATACTTGATTGCTGGTCATTCTCTTGCCTTAATGTCTTTCGAAGTAATTCAAGTACTATTCTGCAGAGCTGGCTCAAGTTCAGATTTGCAACTTGAAGTGAATCATCGAGCACTCAGAAAACTGGTGAAAAGTTGCAGAGTGAAATTAAATATGTAGCCAAGCGGCTTACTTCACAATGGTTCTCTATGCTAAAAGTTTCTGCTGCAAACTAATACTAGAAAAGAGATCGGCGGAGTTGAGCAAGAGGTCAGGCACAAGTCTCGAAAACGACCTCCCCCCCCGCTTCCATGAAGGCCCTCAAACGACCCTTTCTTCCTCCTCTTGACCTACGAAATCTCAAAGCGTGACATTCTGGAGGACATCATCCTTTTCTTGAGAATTTTCAAATCTCTGAGAATTGTACGCCTGATTTTTTGTGACTGCACTTTACAATCACACGTAATTTAACGGCTGATTTTGATCTGAATGAACTTATTGAAAAAGCCATAATTTTTTCAGGAGTGGGGCGTTCGGCTCCGAATTCCCAGTGTGGCAAGAAGAAGCTATAAGCTCAATAAACATACCAAGAGTTAAGCGACTTTTGGATTTTGAAGGCAAGTTAAAGGAAGCAGCTCGCCAAGAGCGAACATCCCGAAACTTCAATATGGGAGGTTGCTCCGAGCGCACAGCATGCCTGCCTAGAAAACTGGCCTTAAACCCATTACGCGCAAGCATTCTAATACGCGCAGGCGAGCTTGCTATTCTCCCTGACCCGTCACAAAAGGCATGCCGCAATGTTATAACTGCGAGGGTCCCGCAACGATTTTGCCTCTCTAAGCATGGCGGGACGTGCTCCACTCGTCCAAACCTAAAATGGGAGGCCTTGGGAATTAGTGGTTCTTGCCATTTTCGCGCTCTTCAAGGTGGATTTTGCGGAATCAGCGCCTCGAATTACTCCGGTAAGGAGAAAAACTTCAAGTCGAAAATCTGCCGAGCCGCTGCCTTTAAGGGGGTCAGGCTCAACTCCTCCAAAGCTCAGGCAGCCTGACGTTTTGAGGGGTTGCGCCTGACCCGACTAACTTTACCACCGAAAAACTTTCCCACCTTAGTTTTTGTATGACTCGCTAGCATAAACCTCGAAGATTCTACAGTAGGTGTTTGGGCTCACCTCGACTTGTTTTGGCTTTGTGGTGATCGGTGACTTGAAGCACTTGAGGTGAAAAACGCGCCGGTCGCCGGTTTTCGCATCACTTCTTACTCCATTATTTGAAAGCGACCTGAAGCCTGATTTTCAGCATAGACTGGTAGAAAACATTATTTTTTTTGAGTATGAAAAGCTGACTTTCACTTTTGAAACCAAGTTAATCACATTTGAAAATCATGCTTTCTGGACGTTGAGAAAACTAGAAAATGCAATAGGTAATGGTATGTAGAGCTCTTGAAGGTGCTTTGACCTGCTGACTAGAGGAACGAAACCCATTTTACATAGCAACCTTCCTTGGTGGCCTTAATGTCAAAGTAAGAGGTGAAGATTTGAGTTTCGGCTGGAACTTCGATTGTAATTGATCGATATGCTGTTCACGACCGCCATTTCTTCAGTACTGGCGAGACAGCAATATTCACCAGACTAACGCTTTTCTTCCTCACCTTAATCGCGGTATATTTCAATTTGAACTAATTCGAATCTCAGATACGACCCCCCCCCCCCCCCCCAGTCTTACTCCCAATCAGAGGTGCGATAGGGGGAGCCAAGTCTCCCCCTACCTTCACTTTTGAGCTGGTACGGGGTGACCACCTTCACTTTTGGAATAAAAAATTTTTCGCTGGACGACAAAGAAGGAAAATAAGCAAAACAAACGCAAAAAAGATTATTGAAAGCATATATTTATGTATACGGCGGCATATATATTTAAAATAAAGGTTTTTAGTAAATGGTGTATTTGGAAGTAAAGCTTAGCAAAACTGTACGGATTTTATTAAGCAAATTATGTTATAATGTATAGCGAAGGAAGTAGGTCGATCCAGGCAGTAACGGCGGAGAACCAGAATTTTGAATATTTAAATAGTGAAAAATCATGCGAAATTTCCACTGTTATAAATCTGTTGTTTGAAGATGTCAGCAGTTGCGACTTCATAGGTTTTGAAGAGTAGATGTTGCTCTATCAGCTAGTGAAGGGATCGGGTCGATTTAAGAGATAGTCGTTGAAAACCAGAGTTCTAAAACTTTTTGCCATTTTTGCGTGTTTTTTGACTTTTGAGAGTTAAACTCTTATAAATCTTGAATGTGGAAGTGTATGATGTTGCGACTTCATAGGTTTTATAGAGTAAGGTTTGCCTTATCAGAATATGTCTTGTCCGTTCCGATCCATTGAAACATCTCCGAGATCCAGGCTCTTGAAAAAGCAGGTAAAAAACAGCTTTTTGAACTTCAACAGCTCGTAACTTCTTCAGAACTGCATGAATCATGTTGCGACTTCATAGGTTAGATTCATCTCATCAAGAGCTTTCAGATGATATATAATATGTGGGGGTTTAGAGCCTCCTGCGAATTATGACCGGGGGGGGGAGACTTTTCAGGCCAAAGTCTCCCCCTCGCCCATTTTAATGTATTGGCTGGATGGGCGAGGGGGAGACTTTGGCCTAAAAAGTCTCCCCCCCCGGGCATAATTCGTAGGAGGCTCTAAACCCTTACATATCATATATCATCTGAAAGCTCTTGATGAGAAGAATCTAACCTATGAAGTCGCAACATGATTCATGCAGTTCTGAAGAAGTTACGAGCTGTTGAAGTTCAAAAAGCTGTTTTTTACCTGCTTTTTCAAGACTCTGGATCTCGGAGGCGTTTCAATGGATCGGAACGGACAAGACATATTCTGATAAGGCAAACCTTACTCTATAAAACCTATGAAGTCGCAACATCATACACTTCCACATTCAAGATTTATAAGAGTTTAACTCTCAAAAGTCAAAAAACACGCAAAAATGGCAAAAAGTTTTAGAACTCTGGTTTTCAACGACTATCTCTTAAATCGACCCGATTCCTTCACTACCTGATAGAGCAACATCTACTCTTCAAAACCTATGAAGTCGCAACTGCTGACATCTTCAAACAACAGATTTATAACAGTGGAAATTTCGCATGATTTTTCACTATTCAAATATTCAAAATTCTGGTTCTCGGCCGTTACTGCCTGGATCGATCTACTTTCTTCGCTGTACGTTATAACAAAATTTGCTTAATAAAATCCGTACAGTCCAACAAACTTCTACTTCCAAATACACCATTTACTAAACACGTCTATTTTAAATTTTTATAAATAAAATTTATAGATATTTTTAATATTCATCGTATCTGTGGCCCTAAAGAGGGCCGTTGGGTCGACGTTAGACCTAGAAAGATAGCTCCGTTCGTCCGTTCTATCCTCCCCCCGCACCTTCCCCCCCCCCCCCCCCCCCCCGTCGACGTTTTTGGGAGGTGAGTGACACTACCACCTTCACTTTTGGCCGGCCAGTGGTAGCTGAAACCACCTTCACTTTTGGGGGACCCGGCTCCCCCTATCGCACCTCTGCTCCCAATACGACCTTCCACGTCGGGCGCGCCTTACCCCACGCCCAACCTGATGATAGGTGAGTCGTTCCAAATCTAAGCCGAAGCTAGCTCTAGAATATCTAAAAATCGGTAAAAAATTCAAAGCATAGTTACTATCAGGATAGCGGGGGATGTGGCACACGACCGCCGGATACGATCCTCCTGGGTCGTTCACCGATGTGTGTGTCTGGGT
The DNA here is from genome assembly GCA_958299035.1 of Cylicocyclus nassatus. Lineage (NCBI taxonomy): Eukaryota > Metazoa > Nematoda > Chromadorea > Rhabditida > Strongylidae > Cylicocyclus > Cylicocyclus nassatus. Next base: position 53,690,912 of record CATQJL010000316.1, on the reverse strand, counting down.
GATTCGATCAATGCCCTCAGAAATCGCGAGACTACCACTGGAAACCCAGTTTCCACTATAATACGATTAGGTAACGTGATGCACTTTCAGATGAAAGCGAATTCACGTTGTCAATCGCTCTTCAATATTAGCTGAACCAGCAGGGGAAATATCCCTAATGAAATGCGAAATTTGTCTCAGCAAGTTCACTGGATATAGCTACTATAGCTGCTTGCACGGCGCTACTGTTGTTGCATATTGTGCATCGTCGTTTGAAAGAACAGTGACGGTTTCATGCGATACCGAGAATTTCAATATCCACTGTCCTCAAATAACGATTCCACTTCTGTTAACTTAGCAGTTAAACGAGCAGTGATTAGCGAAAAAGCACTGTACAGTGTCACCATGGACCAGCATATATTACCCTGTAAGGCACTTTTTATTATCACATAATAGTTGATCCAGTGTCGTTCGATGAACCCATGCAGTATCTTTGCACCATCAATGGTTCGCCGATATCACAGTGCCAGACGTCGCGCCGATCGTAGAGATCATAAAAAAGTACTGGAAAATCAGTCTAGCTGCGCTTACGTTGGTAGCGTTTCTCACGGTTGCGACCTATCTAGCATCCAATAGCTTTAGTGTACGTTGCCAAAATTTTCAGCTACGTCTTCATGGACATATTAAAAATCCTCACAGCTCCAACAGTGTTCTGCTGCTCCCATTTAGTATGTAAGGGATCTGTTGATAATACAACAAACTGATTTTGTATGTGTATTTGGGTAGTGCATATAACAACTAGTCATGCACACTATCAATTCAGTACTTAGCACCGGCCCCACCAACTACTTCACACGTCACGTAACCTCCAGATAGCAATCTACTACATCAAGAGACAACAAATCTACTTCAAAGATATAGAGTAGCATACGTTCAACTTAGGCTAATTGGCGTGGGCGGACCCTAGAGAGGCTTCAAAAATCTGTATAAAAATAGATGTATTACATCACATTTCCAACATGTCCTTCTCGCTAGATATGCAAGCCGCCATTGATGAGTTGGATAGATGCGACGTTTCCACGTTCCTCCATTACTTAGTCCCCGAGATGCAAGCCGCCAAGCAAGATTGACCCTCAATCAGCCAATCGAGGCCCTCGGTCTGAAAAGTAGTTATCCTGGAGAGGACCATGCCTAAATCGAGTTGCATTTTTCGCTTGGTTGCGGAAAACCGGGATAGTCACTTCACCGGAAGGCGCGTGCGTTATCCCGATCCAATATCCAAAGCATCACCAGCAAATGAACTAGGACTTTGCCTTCAGTGTCTGAAGGCAGTCCACGACAAGTCTGCGCAGTGAAGTGCAGTGGTTGTGGTCTTGACTACAACTACTTGCTCTGCTCGCAGAACAGAGGACAACAGCAACACAGAGGACCAACCGCGAAACGACCCCACCGCCATGACTTACGCCGCTCAACGAAAACCACCTCGCACATCTACAAGCACCGCCATCCAAACTACCAGGCTTCTTGCCAGCCGCAATGGTCCGCACGCCGCTACACTCCACGCCGCAATGATCCGAACAATCTCGATCAACTTCACCATCGCATCAACTACGAACATCATTGAGAGCAGTAGAAGATCATATTTATGTGTACATTATCATGCTATTTTATCACTATCGTTTGTACCTATTTCCCCCTTGTCTCTGGCCAGAGTATCATCGACGAATCGATGACCCTTCAGCGCTAATAGCTATGCCATGTGACGTCAAGCTGAGGGGGCGGGCCATGTCTGCCATGTGGCTCCCTGTAAGGTCACAGGCACTCTCGATCTGACTTCGACCACCGCAGGTCATATTTTTTCGCACGTTCTCGCCTACAATATCCAATAAAAGACTGAACCGCCATTAATCTCTTTTGCTTACCGTATATTATTGCTTAAGGAAACATGGTAAAACAACATTTATTAATTTGTTTGCCGCTGTAGGATGGCTGACGAGACTGCGCTTAATTTAGGAAAAATTCCGCAACATGTTTTTGACGTTTCTATATCAAACTGAATAGAAGGTCCCGGTAGGTTAGGGATTGGGGGCTATTTCGAAATAGTTGTTGACGCATAGATAAGTTCAGTAAGGTCATCCGTATTCTCAAGATGCCCTCAAAACTATGAGATTGCCCCATTTCAGCGAAAGTGAGCTCAGAAAGAATCTTTATACCCATCTGAGGGTACTCAACGAGCTGACTGGTGTTGACTTGTAGGAGATCAGAGCTTCTGTGGAGCGAACCGATGCTCCCTTTCTGTATTGTTCCGTTTGCGATGAGGGCTTTAATGAACATCTGGCTCTAACGCTTCACTGCGACGACAGTCACAATGAAGATGGGGCAAACGGAAAGCCACAGGATTACTCGGCATCTATGCTAACATCTGACAGCGGTAACGAGTTCAAAGTAAGTCCTGTAGTTGCATTTGACGAATTAAATAGATCAGATTTTCAAATGTGGGTGATTTCCTTGCAGTAATCAGCATCTCGCGTTCTTGGTCTATCTTTTGGCCATGATCTTAGGTATGGTGAAACAGAATCATTGAACAGGCTCAAGAGTTTACAAGATGAAGATGCTTGTGGAAAATCATACAGTCAGATTATTATCAATAAAGTAAAAGCTTCCTTGAAGCATCTTTATTTGCGGACGCAGTCGAGCTGGAATCTATGAGAAATCCCCTTTTTCAAAAGCAACATCTAGTAAAAAAGATGTTCTTAGTTGCCCGTGCTTTTTAAATGTGCACACCAAAGAAGAAAGAAGATAAGAGGGTAGAAGTGAGTGGTTGTTTTGGCCATATTGGACAGATGTTGAACCGGCACTCCTTCGCCTTACTGAAACACACGAGCAAATTTTAAAAAGCCTATTGGAAGATAAGAAGTCTTTTCTCATAAAATAAGATTATTTTGTGTCGCAGAGCACTCGATGGATTACGTTCTTCGGCGATGGAAAAGGACTACTCGGCAAATGACTCTAATTTGTGGATCGACACGATCTATGGAATCTAACATACAGGTTCGACCGGGATACCTGAATAGAAATGATGAATTCGCTCACAGTGCAAAAGGCTGAGCATAGCCCAGGCAACGGCATCCGAATTCAAGTGTACCTTCCGACGAACCAAGTGGAAAAGGAGTTTGTCTAGGTTGGTGGGGTAGTTAACTTAAAAACCGTAGATATTATTCTCAGTGGTCATAACGCCGACGCAAGTAGGGTGGCTGCGGATATATTTCTCAAGGGGAATATCAGTAGATGATACCCACAACATAACCATGTACAATTTAAAACTGGCAACAGTTTCCGTTGATGATCGGAAGGACAAGGGCCTCTCCGCAAGTCTCGAATCAGAAAATTTCTTCTGAAAATTTGTTGCCTAAACATGATTGATCAAACTCTTATAGCTTTTCTACTCAGCGACACAATGACTGCAAGCGACGTCAGATCCCTTTCACTGAAATAGGGAAAGTTGTCCCACAATTTTATCCAAAACAAATAGTCACGGATGAAGCGCCTTGTTTATGTTTTCGTGCCATATTTCCTAAGTCAAAAGCGAAACTGCATTACTGTCGCTGGCATTTGGACCAAACCTTCAAGAGAGCGACAACTAGAATGGTGGAGGTTGTGACACTCGCTAACCGAAACATGTGGTAACCGAGGGTCTTAAGGCACGACTGCGCGGATGTGAAGTTGAGAGAGCTTCTCTGGATAACGAACCTTGGTGATTTCGAAATGAAGTTTGCACAAATTATCGCTTACCTTGGAGTGGAAGGCAAGCCGCGATGGCAAACTATCTGAAGAAAATAGGTATATGAAACGCCTGTTTGCCTTTGACCTTCTATCAAATATAATACGTTATAGGAAGAACAGCAAGTTGGGCGTCTTTTGCTAATCAGGATGCAGTACTTGACACGACCATGATTAGTGAAAGATGGCATCTGCGCTTGAAGAAGGATTTTCTGCAAAGAGATGCGAACTCTATCGAGCTGACTTCTTGGTGGATCTTCTCATAAGAGCTGTAGAAGATTTGGCCAAATCGACGGAGAATTAGGGTAGCTGCGGATAGTTATGTTGTACATCTCACTCAACAAAAGTGCACGTATGCGGAGTCTGTGGGCGAGAATGTCCACTGTATCTGTGCAGTGCGTGTCCATATACGTGGAAGTGCTATTCTCTGGAGAATTGGAGCAGGAATAAGCTGTATGCAATAACGCAGGCAAACTTTACTGCGGATAACATGCTTACCAATTGTCAGCACCTTCTGAAGCCCCCGCAGCTGAAGAACTGGGCGCACCTGAAGTTCAACCATCAGTCATCCATACTTTGGATACGGGACCCTTCACAAGTTGTCATACAAGCAGGCGCTCAGGCAAGAACGAAGCTAAGAAGTGACATCGAAATTGTAAGTACCTAGGGTGCATATTGTCAATAAAGTTCTTGCTTCAAAAATTCTCCGTCATTACTATACACGTCAACCTCCTCGTAAACACCGATACCGAAAGTCAACGAGTTCACTTAAAAAGATTTACGAATTGGTGGATTGCGCATCCACATTAGCCTACGAACTTCGATTCCGGAGCATCGTTTAGCTGTTCGACCGGAATTAGCCAAATCAGGAGGAAAACTTCTGCTTACCAAAGCAGAACTTTACACTGTTTGTCCGCATTGGAGTCATAGTGCCGCACTGACCGCAGCAGACTGCAGCTGACCGCGCTGGCCGCAACGGCCGCACAAATCGTTGCATCCTTTCGTGAAAAAAAAACAATTGCAATTGCGTCAAAACACCATGATTTATGCCTAGAAAGTTCATAGTTTCTAGCTTACTCTTCTCAATCAAATTTTGGCAATTGTTTTTCTTTAGTATGCTCATATTTGTTCTGTTCCTCCTGTTACTTACTGCATATACCTGTTTCACTCTGTCTTTTGGATCTAGGTATATATATATATATATTACTAGCTGGCTTACCCGGCTCCGCCGTATCCGGACCAAACTTGGCACACATACACTTCGGGCCCCGGCGGGTGTCACAGTCCACTTTTCGTTATCGATCGATGTCGATTTTACCGATTTTTATCGATTTTTTGGCAGAGTTCACCTTCAGGGCTAGGAGTTGGCACAGGGGGGAAGTGAGCATGGGGATTCCGAATATAATATTAGTTTTCAGGATCGTCCATTACTTTTATCGATTTTATCGATTTTTTGGCAGAGTTCACCTACAGGGCTAGGAGTTGGCACAGGGGGGAAGTGAGCATGGGGATTCCGAATACAATATTAGTTTTCAGGATCGTCCATTACTTTTATCGATTTTATCGATCTTTTTGCAAAGTTTGACCTGCGGGGCTGGGAGTTTGCACAGAGGGTAATCGAGCATGCAGATTACGAATACAATATTAGTTTTCAAGATCGTCCATTACTTTTATCGATTTTATCGATTTTTTGAAAATTTGAGCTAGGGGGCTGGAATTTGGCACAGGGGTGTTCGAGCATGCTGATCACCCCCCTTGGGGATGATCAGCATGCTCGATTACCCTCCTGTGCCAACTCCCAGCCCCCTAGCTCAAACTTTGCAAAAAAATCGATAAAATCGATAAAAGTAATCGATAATCCTGAAAACCAATATTGTATTCGGAATCCCCATGCTCGATTACCCCCCTGTGCGAACTCCCAGCCCCGTAGCTCAAACTTTGCAAAAAAATCGATAAAATCGATAAAAGTAATCGATAATCCTGAAAACCAATATTGTATTCGGAATCCCCATGCTCGATTACCCCCCTGTGCCAACTCCCAGCCCCGTAGCTCAAACTTTGCAAAAAATCGATAAAATCGATAAAAGTAATCGATAATCCTGAAAACCAATATTGTATTCGGAATCCCCATGCTCGATTACCCCCCTGTGCCAACTCCCAGCCCCGTAGGTGAACTCAGCAAAAAAATCGATAAAAATCGATAAAATCGATATCGATCGATGACGAAAGGTAGCCTATGACACCCGTCGGGGCCCGTAGCGTATGTGTGCCAAGTTTGGTCCGGATCGGTTCAGAAATGGAATTTTCTATTCGGAACATACGTACAGACATACAGACATACAGACATACAGACAGACATACAGACAAACAGACATTCAGCTTTATATATAAGACTAGCGACCCTACGGGTCGCTAGTAGGTGGGTGGGGGCAGATACATTGATATCTGCCATTAATTAACTAAAATCCCAAGAAAGAGAATTTTCATCTTCCCAGCGACCTTTCGCATGTTGTGAGTAGTAGAAACAAAACATTATGCTCTTAGGAAAAGAAGCTACTACCACTGACTATGCGCAAAGCATCTTTGCTGTTTTCTTGCACATACCTTTGCCCAGATACTACAGCTCTTAAACAAGGAAGCTACCTCGAAGCACCTGTTTAGAGCAGCTGATTTATCCCAAAACTCAGATTGATTTCCAGGAAAGTGCCATGTTAAAGGAAGCGTCAATTTATGTCTTCCAGCAGCCAAAAACTCAGATATGTCGGTAAAAACGAAGCAGCATTTTCTTCGATGATGTCTTGCCAGTGAACGGGCTCATTTCTTGAAGAGAAGCTGGCCCAGCGCCTTCTTTTGAAGGACAATTTTACCGAAACTGTCCTGTCGTATAAAACCCTAGTTCTTTCCTTGCCTCGAAACCAAGCTCCTTATGCTTCCGCTTTTAGCAGAATGGTTGAGAAGAAGGGTAATCTTTCCAGCAAGTTTCTGTATAATCAAATATTGACACCTAAAAACTTTTAGCGCAAATATCTTGCTGCCTGAGCCCTGAGTCTTTTCTTCCCTCGAGACCAAGCTCCCTGTTTTTTGCTTCTAGGGCAAAAGTGTGGTTTTTGCAAAGTTCAGAAGGCCAAAATTTTCAGCAAAGATGATTTCCTGTCGCAAGAAGCTCATGGGTCTGTCTTTCCCTCGAGACCCCTCTTCTGTTTCCAGAGGCAGAAGTCTGGTTTTTGCAGAGTGGAGTGGCCACAAGTGAATTTTAAACAAGTTTCTGTAGAATACACATTGACACCCAGAAGTTTTCAGCGAAAATATCTTGCTGGCTGAGCTTATGAGTCTCTTTTCCTCGAAACCAAGCTATCTGTGCTGTTTTGCTTTTAGGGGTAGAAGTATGGATTTTGCAGAGTAGAATGACCACGAATTTCAAACAAGTTTCTGTATAATGAAACATCGACAACCAGAAACTTCTGGCGAAAACATCTTGTTGCCTGAGGCCATAATCCTCTTCCCTCGAGACCAAGCTCCTTGTGCTTTTTTGCTTTTTGAGCCAGAAATGTGGTTTTTGAGTTTTATGGTTTTTTTGCGAAGTTTGGGAGTCAAAAATCTTAGAAAATGTCCTGTCGCATGAAACTCATGGATCTGTCCTTCCCTAGAGACTAAATCCCTGTGCTTTTTTGCTTTCAGGGCAGAAGTACTGGTTTTTGCGAAGTAGAAGGGGCCGAAAGTCTCTGTGAAAATGTCCTGTTGCAAGAAGCTCATGGGTCTGTCCTTTTTTAGAGACTAAATTCCCTGTGCTTTTCTGCTTTTAGGGGCAGAAGCACTGGTTTTTGCGAAGTCTAGGAGGTCAGACGCCTTAGCGAAAATGTTTGTCGCATGAAGCCTCATGGTTCTGCCATTTTCTCGAGACCAAGCTATCTGTACTATTTTGCTTTTAGAGGAAGAAGTGTGGTTTTTGCAAAGTAGAATGGCCAGAAGTAAATTTTAAGCAAGTTTCTGTATGATTATTGACACCCATAAACTTCTGGCGAAAATACCTTGTTGCCTGAAGCCATGGTTCTTTCTTCCCCCGAGACTGGATTTTCTGTGCTTTTCTGCGTTTAGGGGCAGAAGTACTGGTTTTTGCGAAGTCTAGGGGGTCAAACGTCTTAGCGAGACTGTCCTGTCGGATGAAGCTCATTGGTCTGTCCTTCCCTCGAGAGCACTTTGTGATTTTTACTTTTAGAGGCAGAAGTATGGTTTTTTTTGCAAAGTAGAAGGGCCAAAAGTAAATTTTTGAAGCAAGTTTCAGCATGAATAAACATTGACACCCAGAAAGTTTCAGCGAGAGTATCTTGCTGGCTGAGATTATTAGTGTTTTCTCCTCGAGACCAAAAGGGCCAGAAGTAAATTTCAAGCAAGTTCTGTATAATCATTGACACCCAGAAACTTCTGGCGAAAGTCTCTTGCTGCCTGAGGCCATAATTCTTTCTTCCATCGAGACCAAGCTCCCTGTCTTTCTGCTTTTAGGGCCAGATGTGTGGTTTTTGAGTTTTGTGGTTTTTGCAGTTTGAAAGCCAAAAGTTTCAGTGAAAATGCCGTGCCGGATGAAGCTCATGGGTCTGTCCTTCCCCAGAGACCACTTTTCTGCTTTCAGAGGCAGAAGTATGGTTTTTGCAGAGTGGAAGGGACAGAAGTGAATTTAAGGAAATTTCTGTATAGTTAGATATTGACTCGTAGAAATTCTTAGCGAAAATATCGGTACTTTTCCGTTATCCGGAGCCATTTCTTCGAAAGGCTCCCATGTGATACTTTCCTTAGTCTAAGAATAATTTTTTATAGTTTCTACGAGGACTGCCTCCTTGCCACGTGTCACAAAAAAATTGGCACTTTTCGGTTCATTCTGACATGATTTTTTTTTCGAAACCATTTCCGGGGAGGTAAAAGAGAACTTGTAGTCACTTTCGAGCTGTTTAATTGTTTTACATAAAAGCAAACAATCATGAATTTATTTTAGATCATCTTGCTTGCTTTCGGTGGTGATTTAATAATGCTTTTCTCTTCAAACCCTTTTAGCCATGCGATTTTAGCTAGAAAAGACTATATATGAAGCTTAAAGTCCCTTGCTGCCGCTTATTTTGCCTCTCAATGATTTCATCTCACGCACTTCTCTATTCCGAGCAAGTCTAATCTGTTCATCGATAAGAGTATGTCGTTATTATTATGACAATGTTCACTTTGAAATGCTTGATCGAAAGGAGGTTGAAATTGACTACAAAACAGATTGAACGAAAACTCTTAGTAAAACCTGTTAAGCATGTAAATGACATTTTAAATTTTTTTGACACGTGGCAGAAGGTTGGCACTCCTCCCTGTAAAGCTGAGACCAAATATGGTACAAGGATGGAAGCAATACTCTTCTTTGAAAAAATGGGTCCGGATAACGGAAAAGTACCGAAATATCTTGCCGCCAATGGCGGTCGCAGGATTTCAGACCGGGGCGGGGGGCGCGACAAAAATTTTCAAATGAAGGTGCGTGGCGTTAGCCACGCACTCCGAAAAAATTTTTGGGGTGCTTCTCTAAATTTTTGCGGGTCCCCAACCCCTAAAATCTGAAAAAAGTGGCGTGGCATCAGCCACGCCCCCGAAAAATTTTTTTTTATAAAGCTAATTTGAATTTTTGAAAAATTTTAAAAATTATTTCAATTATTTACATAAATAAACAAGTCGTTTGCACATTTTTATAACCCATATAGGTAAGTTTCAAAAATTTCGCGACCCATTCTCAAGGGGGGCGCGCGCCCCCCCCCCCCGCCCCCCTCGGTCCGCCACTGCTTGCCGCCTCAGTTTATAAGCATTTTCTTCCCTCGAAACCAGGCTCTATGTGCTTTTCTGATTTTGGGGGCAGAAGTAGGATTCAAAAAGGTAAAGGCGGGCCAAAGTGAATTTATAACAACTTTAGGTAAATTTACCGCCTTCGTCATTTCCGAGTGTGATTATAGAATTCTCAGCATGCTCACTTACCCCCGGATTAGTGCCATCTGAGCCTCGTAGCTTTAGCTTTGAAAAAAAAGATGAAATCAATAAAAGTAATGGAAATTCTCAAAAACTATCTTTGCAGTGAGGGAGCTCACATACAACTACGTGCAATGTCAGCCGTATAGCTCTAATTTTACAAAGAATAGAAAAATCGACAAAAAATAATAGGTTCTTCTAAGAACACTTATTACAATCGTAATCGGCATGCTCGCTTTCTCCCATGTGCCAAATCCCAGTTCCCGGCTTAAACTTTGCAAAATATCGATAAAGCCAGTGAAGGTAAGTGACAAGTTGTAAAATAAGAATGTGCTTGTGAGCAGCATGCTCAATTACCTGCCTGTACCAATCCCCAACGCCATAGTTCAAACATTGCAAAAAATCAATCAAACCAATAGAAGTAAAGGGTATTTTCTGAAATGTTATGATATTCGTAATCAGCATGTTCCCTTACCCCGTGTGCCAACTCCCAGTCACGTAGTTCAAACTCTGCAGAAAAATCGATAGAATGATAAAAGTAATGGGTATTTATGAAAATGGTTATCATATTCGTAATCAGCATGCTCGATTACCCCCGTGTGCCAAACCCCAGCCCCGTAGCTTGAACCATGCAAAAAAATCGATAAAATGACAAAATAACTGATAATTCTAAAAGCTATATTGTATTTGTAATCAGCATGTTCGCTTGTCCTCCTGTGCCAACTCCCAGCCCCATAGCTTAAACTTTGCCAAAAAATCGATAAAATGATAAAAATAACCGATAATGCCAAAAACTAATACTGTATTCGTAATCAGCATGTTCGCTTACCCTCCCGTGCCAACTCCCAACCCCGCAGTCCAAAATTTGCGAAAATCGATAAAATGATAAAAGTAATGGGCATTTTTGAAAATGGTTATCATATTCGTAATCAGCATGCTCGACTAACCCCGTGTGCCAACTCCCAGCCCCGTAGCTTGAACTTTGCCAAAAAATCGATAAACGATAAAAATAACCGATAATGCCAAAAACTAATACTGTATTCGTAATCAGCATGTTCGCTCACCCTCCCGTGCCAACTCCCAACCCCGCAGTCCAAAATTTGCAAAAATCGATAAAATGATAAAAGTAATGGACATTTTTGAAAATGGTCATATTCGTAATCAGCATGCTCGATTACCCCCGTGTGCCAACTCCCAGCCCCGTAGCTTGAACTTTGCCAAAAAATCGATAAAATGATAAAAATAACTGATAATGCTAAAAACTAATACTGTATTCGTAATCAGCATGTTCGCTTACCCTCCCGTGCCAACTCCCAACCCCGCAGTCCAAAATTTGCAAAAATCGATAAAATGATAGAAGTAATGGGCATTTTTGAAAATGGTTATCATATTCGTAATCAGCATGCTCGATTACCCCGTGTGCCAACTCCTAGCTCCGTAGCTTGAACTTTGGAAAAAAATCGATAAAATGATAAAAATAACTGATAATTCTAAAAACTAATACTGTATTCGTAATCAGCATGTTCCTTACCCTCCCTTGCCAACTTCCAGCCCCGTAGCTTGAACTTTGCCAAAAAATCGATAAAATGATAAAAGTAAATGATAATTCTAGAAACCAGTATTGTATTCGTAATCAGCATGCTCGATTACACCCGTGTGCCAACTCACAGCCCCGTAGCTTGAACTTTGCCAAAAAATCGATAAAATGATAAAAGTAAATGATAATTCTAAAAACCAGTATTGTATTCGTAATCAGCATGCTCGATTACACCCGTGTGCCAACTTCCAGCCCCGTAGCTCGAACTTTGCCAAAAAATCGATAAAATGATAAAAGCAATGGACATTTTTGAAAATGGTTATCATATTCGTAATCACCATGCTCGATTACCCCCGAGTGCCAACTCCCAGCCCGTAGCTTGAACTTTGGAAAAAAATCGATAAAATGATAAAAATAACTGATAATTCTAAAAACCAGTATTGTATTCGTAGTCAGCATGTTCGCTTACCCTCCCGTGCCAACTCCCAGCCCCGTAGCTTGAACTTTGCCAGAAAATCGATAAAATGATAAAAGTAATGGGCATTTTTGAAAATGGTTATTATATTCGTAATCAGCATGCTCGATTACCCCCGAGTGCCAACTCCCAGCCCGTAGCTTGAACTTTGCCAAAAAATCGATAAAATGATAAAAGTAATGGGCTTTATCGAAAATGGTTATTATATTCGTAATCAGCATGCTCGATTACCCCCGAGTGCCAACTCCCAGCCCGTAGCTTGAACTTTGCCAAAAAATCGATAAAATGATAAAAGTAATGGGCTTTATCGAAAATGGTTATCATATTCGTAATCAGCATGTTCGATTACCCCCCTGTGCCAACTCCCAGCCCCGTAGTTCAAAATTTGCAAATAATCGATAAATTTGGTAGAAGTAATAACAAGCTTCCATGCTGGAAAATGACAAACACGAAAACACCATCGAGGACCTACAGACAGCATCAACAAGCCTTATCCACCAGCGTACAGACAAGCCACCAGTGTACAGACAAAATCCCATTCGGTTTTATATATATAGAAGGATTATTGTGGATTGTTTGGGCCACAACTATTTGTAATCTCCACCTTTACGAAAGGATGCAGCGATTTGTGCGGCACTTGCGGTCAGTGCGGTCAGCTGCAGTCAGAGTCAGCTGCAGTCAGCTGCGGTCTGCTGCAGTCTGCTGCTGTCAGTGCGGCAGTCTGAAACAACCCATACATTTGATCATACAATGCATTACAGCGTTCCAGCAGCGTAGAGGATGAAGCAGACGCGCGACGAATAAGCAGCATTGCTAATTTGTAGAAATTGTACATTATTGTGCACATTACTATTACACACTGAGTTTATACCCATAGAATAAACCAACTCTTGTGCAGTGCATGTATCCCTTGCTTCGACCAGATCGGCGTCTGGAAGGCGGGGCTCCGTGATCTATAAGGCTAGAAATTGATCAGAGAAATGTTCGCGAGGGAGGCGCAGATCTCAGACCCTTGGCTTCAACCAAGGGTTTGATGTTAAAAGGCGGGAATTCATGACCTAGGAGCTGACTCAGCTCCTAGGTCATGAATTCCCGCCTTCTAACATCCGACTTGGTTGAAGCTAAGGGTATGATAGAAGAAAACCTGGCCAATGCCAATTTGAAGTAACCTTGATTGGGAAGCTTCTGTCCCAGCCAGAGCAACTTGGCATCGGCATACCAGTATCAAGAAAATAGAAGCATCAAGTCATTCTTATAAGTTACTCACCTCAGATCACTACATTAGAATGAATTTTTAGAGCAGTGTTAGCGCCAGGTATAACAGTGATTTTTTTTTGATTAGCAGTAGGGTCAGCAGTGAATCGCAGCAGTACACAGCAAAATCAAATGTTGTATCATTAGACAAGTCAAGTCAAATAAAAAGAGTGCGCTCATTCGTGACTGCGTGTCTTTTTTAACGGGTCAGTCAGGCGGAAATGGCGCTGTCTCGAGTGGGTCAACAACAATGCGCCCGGGGAAGCCATGCGGCATGACACGTTGACCTTGCAATAATTACATTGAAAAACACCTAAGCACTGCTGATCCTGGTCAATAACGACAAGTCTTGAAGCAAAGCGATGGTGGAAGCCAGTATGGAGCGCAATCAAAATCACCATCACAAGTGCATTTGTCGAGCTGCAGGCGAGAGGGCGAAGTCTCGAGGAGCCGGATTGGAAGGTGATCAACCCCGGCGGCGACCTACTCTCTCCTGTAGCTGCGCGCTCCAGCTCTTGCCTGCTACAGTATGTTGTGTACGCCGTGCCTATGTTACTTTGGTCAGTCGCCTCTGATTCTCATTATCATTGTAGTGGCTTTATACAATCTGCTTCAAGCGAGATTAGGCCGAGCCGTCAGCGTAAACCTGCGCGCTCGCAGCTCTAGCAGTCTGTGCTGCATAAGCGCGTTGTCGGAGAGAGCAAAACGATTGAAGAGAGAGCAGAGAAGCAGATCGTGGGCGTGACGCGAAACCCTGGAAACGAACAACAACGAAACTAACAACAAAGTAGAGTTAGAAGAATAGTGAATAACAGCTCATGTAGTCATTAGAATACCATTTGGATAGCACCATCAAGATCAGCATTTGACATCTTGCACCAAGAATATGCAACCAAAATTAAAAATAATAGTCAAAAACCATTCTGGAGACAAGAAGGAAAGCGAAACGACTCAGAAGAAGCGACAGAAGAGAACAAGCAAGTAATCGACATAGTTATAAGGAACAAATAGAATTTTCCACAATATCGAAGTTGCGATAAGCAAGGCTGACCCAGGCGAACTGTGCGCGCGCTACGCGATCGCCCGTGCAGCCGGTAAGTAGATTTAGATGACGCGCTGCACATAGTTGTCAGCGTTTGCCGCCCATCCTAAATGACGAAGATGCAGAAGATGGCACCATTCTTCAATCGTAAGATTGTGCTGTTTCATGAGCGCTCATGATGTGGGCTAAGGCATACTTCCGCGATCCCGTCAAATTGCTAACGCGGTCTGGAAGTTTGCCAAGTCCCCAAAGATCAAGCGTGCGCGGTCTTAATGCATAGGGGCGTAGCTTTTGTAAGCTGGCGCAGACACATCAAATCTAGCCCACGCAAAGCCCACTTACGACAAATTTTGTGGCATTTTTGCCATGTCAGATCGTGCAACGATCGGGATCGTTTGAGGTATGAATTAAGCCTAATCAGGGAAGGATACTTGCTGGCCGCGACCTTTCCAGAAGTGACGCATACCATCTTAAAGCAAATCAAACGCTGATTCCGAATCTGTCTTCCTTATCAGCGAAGCGCCTCAGGGTGAGAATTATGAGCATTTTATAAATCAAAGATTGAAGCCCTGGTCAGAATAAAATCAATAACGACAGCTTTTTCAGCGCAAAGACGGAATAATAGCGAGCACGAGGGTAGTAAGCAGGAAACTTTTTCTTTGTGGAAAGGTTTAACAATCACCAGCGTTCCATTTAAGCTCACTAGGGGCTTCTATTAGATCGTTTCATAAGTTCGTAGCGTTTTTTTGTCGTCGTTTTCTGGTGGAGCGGTTCGTTTACGGCGAAGTATCGGTGTCCGAAAGAGCAAATTCTGCTTTACAAGACGCGTTTTGTTCGAAGTCTAATGACCTCCGCTTTTTAACTGCTCAAAGCAAAATTTTTTGTATACCAAAAAAATGCCGTTTTCGACACCTGCATCTTTGTTCCCATACGGAAATCACTAGTGGGAAAACTTTTCATTTAAAATTGTTGTGAATGATGAGAAACGACTGCTTGCCGGACTATGATGCACATACAAGTAGAATTCTTGTCAGGGGAGGCTATAGAGAAGGACAGAGCGCGCTCTTGCCATATGTGCAGACGTCTTGCGTTTGGCGGGAATGAGGAGTTTTCTTAGTCAAAATTCTTTGTAAAAGCGTAAAGTCGCTTCAGCGCTTGCATTCAAACTTTTGCATCACTTAAACAAAGCCGTTCACCGTTCAAGGCCTGACAGCAGGACGGATCATCCTCTTGCGAAACAACGCGCAAAACTCAAGCTGCAGCAGTCGAAGAGTGCAACTGCTAGCCCTCGTTTAAACAGTTCTAGCATATTGGCTGGACGCCACTGTGCCAGCACATCAGCCTTCCTTGCTATTAGCTACTCTCACATGCAGAGAATCTTGTGTGGGATATGGACGAAATGTGAAGAGTACAGGTGTCGAAATCGCCATTTTTTGCCACTCAAAAAACTTTGCTCTGAGACGTTCTAAACCAAACTCATTAATATTGCTTCGAAAATAAAAAACAGTTTCTGTAGAGCAAATTCGGCTCTCTCAAATAAACCAGATACTTTGCGGGAAACCAACTGCTTCACCAGAAAACGACGACAAAAATATTAGGCTGTTGCAAAAATAATGTCCGTTTTTCTAGGCCTACTTCCCGAACAGCTTTTCTCCTTCAAAATTTCTTTTCCCATAGAAATTCTGCATAGCTCTGACAAGCTTTCTTTATGTACTTTCTAACAGTGGTAAAATTAAGTTTCCACCTTATCTGTGAGATTTTCAGCACATTCCGTACAACTGCACTCAAAATCGAAATTTCGTTGCTTTAACTTTCCTAGCCACCATTGAGGCGCGAATGAACGAATTCTTTTGAAAACATAGATGCTGAATGGGATAAATATTGCTTATCTAGTGCATGTTTAAATTAACTTTTCAAATATATCTGGACTGAAAAATCGACGCCTTAAAATAGGTACTCGCTGCATGGCACTGTGTGAGTTAAATAAGTTCCCTTTTGAGGCAATCGCCAAAGATTCGCTCATATCTGTATGCTTGAGGTCAGGACATCTTGCTTACAATTTTTGCAGAAAAACTTAGCTATTCAATGCATTAAGAAATTCAAATCACCATAATTTGGCACTTACAAACCTATAACAAATAGGCTCAAAAAAGTGAATAATTCTAGATTTTTATCCGTTCTTTTCGCAGAACTCTTTAGCTGGAGTCTATTGTATATAAAAGTATACTGTTGGAACGCGGTTACAAAATAAGCTGATTGCCAGCTATAGGAACAAAACTTGAGAGAAGTTGTAAGCTCTTAAAGATGAGGTTTTCAAAAGAAAAACTTTCAGTTATCTGACGCATGGTTTCTTTCCCGTCTGCGACATTAGTATGGGCAGATGCGCGGTTACGAAAAATTTACTTCTTCTGATGGTCTTGACTGCATTCAGAAATATGAAGACTGGACAAAGATATAGCTTCCAAAGTGAAAATTTGCAAAACGGAAATTATTTTTGCAACAACTTAATAAGAACGCCGCGAATTTATGGAACGGCCTAATAGTAATGACTTTGACTTTTGTCCAAGTGCGCATTCAAGTTCTAGCTACAAACCCTCTCATAACTCCTTGTCCAGAGGGGCTCCGCAGATAAGGAAGGCAGATTCGGAATCAGCGTTTGATGTGCTTCAAGATGGTGCGAGTCTCTGGAAAGGCCACGGCCACCAAGTCCTCTCCCCGTAAAGTGAACTTCACGGATATAAAGCCTCGTATAAATTTGCTCAATGATTTCAGCAGACACTCACTACCGGAAGCAGCCTTTGACATCCTTTGAACCTCCATGAAACGCGGTGAGTCAGTCAGTAGTGACCACTACACACTTTGGGGAAGTTTGCGGCTGGGATAAGACATCAAACACCAAAGAACACTTTTAGAAAGGGGTCTGTGGACAAAAATCCGCGATGAGATGGCGAAGAGATGCACATTGCGCGCTGACAATATGACTGTCCGAAAGTATAGAGTGTAAAAGGCTGTCAGACCTTTTAAATCAGGTAGATTTTTTACAATTTCTCAAGGTTTATACAACCATCCTTGCCCGTTCATAACCAAATTGGTGCCATCGTAAAGTCTGCTATAAAGGAGCCAATCGTTCATAAATTATTGCAGGTTGGTTTCGAGAAGTCGGGGCCTTGAGCAAGATCGTGTTCGAATGAGCCAGCCGTATGTTTGTTTTCCGTGAAACTAGGGATGCCTGAGCACAGTAATGCTTGGGGAATGCACTTTAATATATCTCCTTTGCATTTACCCCAAAAAACGATTTTCAGCTTGACATTTGTCACCCTCATGGTGGTCCCTGGTCATTCCCGATTAACAGATCGACTGTTGCTGGAAACTAATCCATTCATCAAAACTGCGATTGATCCGCTTGTAGTACGCACATCCGCAGAGTTAGAGTTTTCAAATTTTATCTATCGAGATGACGGTAAAATCATCGCCCTGAATGTCTTGTGCGCTTTAGAATCTGATTCTCCACTTTTTTTAGACTCTCCCATTCTTCATTCTCATCTTTTCGTGGACCCGGGAACATTGAAAGTAATAAGAAAAAGGTTCAAAAGCTTGAACTCTTCGAAAAATCTAGTCTTAGTCAGAAAATCTGCCAAAAATATTACGAAAAATTTCAAAAAAAAATTGAACCTCAATCCCTCATGTGTGTTGTACAATACCGCTCGTAAATTGAAAAAATGACGCACAATCGCCCGAACTCTAGCGTGGGAATATCGCTTCAGAGCATAGGTGATAGGATAGTGGGAGCAAGGCCCTGTCCAGGCGAAGGGGATCTCGAAGGGGGTAAGTGAGCCATGGGAGCGAAATGCCCTTACAAACTATAATACTTACCATTCGAAAGCTGAGATCATGACTAATCGAAAACACTGTCAATTTCTTTTCTAGGTATTTTGTATGAGCAATTTTATTCGGCCAATATATCAACTGATCTAGTTTGTTCACCTTCTGCTATCTTATCGCAACCAAGATGAAATCCACGAGAAATTCGACGGTCTACATTCATTGACGAAGACTTGCTCTGTAGTAAATAATGAGCGGTAGCTAAGTCTTCGTTTGGCAAAAATCTGCTCTCAAAGTGGACATAATTCTGAATAAAGGGCTGCGTATCTCTTGTTTCAGGGAAACTACGATTGTGGGGCGAAAAAACTTGGCAGTTTTCAAGAATGGGGTGGAGATATTTGCTATTAGCCGCTCCACCTCGCTCCTCAAGGTATTGGCTCCATGCGCCACCGGGGCAAGGATTCCTTGAAGCCAGGAGGCGAAAAGCCTCAGCAAAGTAGATACCATTCGAAAGCTGCCGTAGACTTTGATCTATGATCTATCATTTTAGCAGTAGGATATGAGGGATTGATCTGACTGATATATTCATTGATTCGCTTTGGCTCTTCATTTCATAAAAAAACGTTTGATTTTGATTTTACTAACGTACTCACTTACTGCATACAGTGACCGTTGCATACCATGCTGAGCTGTTTTTGCAATCTTTAGCAAGACTTTTTGGTTTTTGTAAGTATCCACAACAGGGATATAGACCAAAATTAATTTTTTTGTTGCCTCTTTCACAAGCAAAGGTGCATCTCCTATCTCAATGGGACAAGCCTTGAAAAGCCTTAAGAGTTGGAAATAAACATGTTCAAAATTTCTTCTCAAAAAGCATGAAAGAAAGAGGCAGGCAAACATGCATTACCAATTGAGTTTCTCGCGAAGAAAACTGAAATTTTGATTTTCATATTCCTTTTTGAAGTATTTATATTTTAATTTATTTTTACTTCCCAAATTTACTTATTTTCTATACTCAGTATCTATTGTAGTCATCTTTGAAAAAAATGCAACTAATGCAATTCTTGTAATTGGTAGAAATACTGCTTTTCACGGAATATGTGGTTGTAGTGTTTCACGACTAAGATGCTAAATCTCCAATAGTTTTTGATCCTGACTCACTCTCAGAGAAAGAGGTCATCCGGATTCTGGCTATAACGTGAGTGGGGCTTCAGAGTGGACGAATTCTTAATCCAAGGGCACCATTCGATTCAGCTCGACGCGGCACATCTTCTGATATATAAAAATGCCAGCGTGGACAAAGTAGGAAACCAGATTTCACAAATCGTTTCAGATTTTTGTTTACGGTAGGTTACTCAGTGCGCTTATTCATTGCACTCACTGGGTAATTTACCGTAAATAAAAATCTGAAACGATTCGTGAATCTGGCCTCCTGCTGTATCGCGTCCTGTTGTGTCCAAGCGAGCACTTCTATATATCAGTAGATGTGCCGCGTCGAGCTGAGCCGATGTTGCCTTTGAAGTGAGAATTTGTCTACTCTGAAGCAAGAGATGGCCATGCTAAGATGATTTCACAGGAATCGGAGGACTGCGCGTCATTTCTCTTTTTTTGAAAACTACGATCGGTATTGTATTAGGTTGTTCTGTTGATCATCTCATGTTTAAAAATTGTAATTTTACGCGATCTCAACAGATTTCATTCATTATAACTTTATTAAAAATAATAAGTCTTTCGATTGTGAATGCTGTTTTGCCGAATTTCTCATACATTGGGTATGAGCTTTGGTCATTTCAACTTAGGTCGCCAACAATCATAAACGCTGCAGAAAATTCTGAAGTCGTCAACACATAAGTTTTTGACTTACTCTTCGCAACTTTGAAAGTTTGTCCTATTTGGACGTCCTTGTGAGAAGTTACGAATTTCAGTTTACTACAAAAAAACGCCGAAATTAATGATTTGTCATTTTTCTCGAAAATCATAACTTTTTACAGACATTCTAAAGTGTGACAGAACTTTCAGGACAACCTGATATATTTGAAAATCCGCAGCCCTCCGCCTGGCTGGCAAATGTGGAAAATCTTTTGAGTTCAGTACGAAGATACTCTCGTTGAGGGTAGCAAAAGCTACTGCAAAATATTCATTCAACTCTCAGCGCAACGTTCATGATGGGCATACAAACGTTGCTTCGGACACGGTTCAACTGAGCGTGTCCTTAACGTACGAACGAATGCCGGCTTATCTTGCTTTGCTTGTGATGCTACACCGGTTCAGTCTAGAGCTTGAATGTCTTTAACTGGTTGCTGATAATCGCGTTTGGTCACTGACAACATTCACTTCTTTACTGCGACTGTTTTTCTTTTTTTCTTACATGAACACTCCATTTCTAGCCGTAAACGTAGATGCTGCGCTTATCGCGCAATCTTGCGTTGTACATCTTTTGCTCCAGTTCTGTCATGCAATGTGAACTCGGCAAAAAAGTAGAGCGGTGATTTTTAAGAGATTCTTCTTTTCACGCTTTCAGACTTTCCTACGTCTTGATCAAGGTCGGATGAGCAATGGTGGCTTCTGTGGATAATAGAAATGGCCCTTGGTTTTGTGCGCTTTGGAATCTGATTTTCCTATAGATGCTCTCAAATTCCACTTTATTATGCTCTCCTGACAGGAAGGATTTATTAAAGGATTTTGGACTCTGGGTTGTCTCAAAGCTCACATTAGGTAATAAACCAGTACATCACCATGTTTTGCAATCCCAGCAATGCTAAGATGCTAAAATCCTCTTGCATCTGGTTCTTTATACATCTTTCCTTGCATTCTTATTACAGCAAGTTCTCTTCGATTTATCTGTGTTTTCATTAACATAAATATTTGTGCACACAAGTAGTGGGAATCAGACCCTCTCTGAATTCTTTGAATATTTGAAAGTTACTTAACGAGTCGTGAAATTGTACAGGGTTTTATCTTCTGAACAATTCGATTCTCAAAAAACTTCAGTTCGTGGCTTTGTGAAAAAAAAATTTGGGACGCCATTGGCTAGTCACTTATTTAGGATGGCTAAGTAATGCAACTTTTCATATAACTTTTGTCTTTTTGAACTAGCACATTCAATTTTTGGCAATATAAGGGTTATGATGTAAACTGCAAATGAGATTTTTGCCTTATTTTGCCACCTACGTAAGGGTGACGGTAGGTTTTTGTGGTATAATGGGGAAAATTCTAGCTTGAGTTAGATTTTGCTGAAACTTCGCCTATAGGCTTATTTGCTGTTCACAGAAATGAGATTCTAAATCTATGTTCATTATCTGCTGTGCTACTCCCTGAACGAAGTTATGCACTTTTTTCCATGTTGATTTTGCGAGATTCAGGCAGACAAAATCGTCAGTATCTAGGCTTTTTAGGCTCTGATGTATTAATGACAGTTTCCCTGAACTTAACGTGAAGGTTTACTTTACTGTACGCTCTTTTGTAGTGCGTAAGCGAACATTTTGACGATATTGGTGAATCCTGCATTGAAAACTGTGCAAATTTTGGTGACAAGAAATGTTCATAACTTCTTTCGGAAGAGCGCACAGCAGATAATGAACAGATTCGGAATCAGCGCTTCAAGATGCATTTAATGGTGCATGTTTCATTTCAGAAGGCTACGGTCACCAAGTATCCTCTCCTTGTTAGAATGAGTATGATCATCGTGTCCGTATTCTATTACCCGACTGAGCAAAGTTTAGCGATTTCTGACTTTTTGCAGCGTAGTTATTGGCAGATGGCCCTCCAAATATGACGCATTTGACTTGTTCAACTTCTCAGAGGCGCCTATCTTGGTCTGTATTTACATTTTATATCATTTTTACTAATTCTAAAATGTCAGCTTCTGGCTACATGCTCCCTAAAAATCCTTTTTGATATGTTTGATCCAGGTTCTGTACGACTTTATGTTTGCCAAAAAACAGTGAAACCTCGATTTTGAACGATTTTTGAAAAATGTTTAGATTTTTTTCTATTACGTCATCAAAAATCAAACGTTTGCGCAAACTTGCAGCTTGCTTCATATTTTACAGGATTCATTTAGAGTGCTACATCAAATGAGAGAAAAGCTATAGGAAAAGTTGCAAAATTTGTATGCCAACCCAATAAAAGTGGCAAATTCATGGGCACATTTGAATTTGAAATTTGATTAAAATTTGCTAACGTAGTTTCGGAAAGTTAAGATCAGGTGTAAAATGCCAAAACTTTAACGTCTTGTCCCTGTCCTTTGAAAAAAAATATGCAAGAAAAGCTGGAGACGGATGCAACTTTTCAAAGGTAGCGCCAAAGCAAAATCTAACAAGGGAAGGATACCAAATGTCAGCGACGAACTAAGATGAGAGACGAACTAACATGCATATCATTAGATGCGTCTTGGTGAGCTGATTTCAAATCTCCATATCTGTTGAGCCCTTAATTAGAAGAAGCTATGAGCGTATGAATGTTTGAATTTGGCAACCATCCAGTACCACTTCTTCACGAAATGCTTGTTCAAGAACACTTATTTACGTATTCCTGTATGTGTGCATCCTTTGAGTCAATGCACTCAAAATCATGCCAACTAGTCACTCCCAAGCTGGCTTTCAGAGCACTTGAACGTCCATAACTTTTTCTAGTTAAGGGTTTAGCAGGTAAGAAAGGTAGATTTCGTATCAGCTCATTAAGAGGCATCTATTGATATGCATATCATTCGGTTCGCCACTGGACATCCTTCCCTTGTGAGCTCCTACTCTAGTCTAGCTTGAATGTAGGCCCCAGGAGAGAAGAATCCGCGTTAGTACGGCCCTCCAAAGTGGTCTCCGAATGGAGAAAACGGACCTGGAACCCACGAAACTGTTACCAAGCCACGCCCGCCCTATCAGCTCCACCTACCCAGGTACTGAAAGTCATGCGTGCCTTCAGGATAGAGCTTCCAGAAATCGAATTTGGGGCGGGGGGGGGGGGAGGTCACATTTTTAACTTTATAGGCGTAATCAGGGCCACGGAAAGACCTCAGAATGATAAAAACAGAAAATTTTTGGTGGACGCTTCCTCTAACACAGAAGAGTCGATCTCTCACTATTTCAGTAGAAAAATTTGAAAAATCTTCGATATCAATGTTTTTCCATTCTGGAAATAGAAAGTTTGAAGTTAAGGAGGGTAACCCGCAACACGTCATCAACCAGCACATGGTAATAGGATGGTTTTCAAAGAAATGTAGTTTATGACTGTGCGTTCGTCGTTCTCTCCGCGTGGTTTGGCTGCCTGTGGAACGAACTCTCTTAGACTTGTTCGAATCGATGGTAGTAGGCATTCGTTTCTGACTACGACAAGGTCACTCAGTGCATCATTTCGAACGTTTGCAAGTGCTACTGTTATACCAAGTGTACTCTCTTTTTGTAAATTTGACGAAATTCTTTTCCAGTCCCTTGCCGGAAATCGTACATGCGTAAGTTTTGACCAAACCATTTTTTCTGGCTCTCACTTCACTTGACCAAAGCATTTTTTATTCGCTTCTTTCCTGACAAAAAATCTTTTCGAAGAATTCACGGGTTCGTCATATGTGGCTCGTGGAAATGCAAGGGTGCGGCCAATATTTTAGTATTTCTCAAATACAACTCTTCTGTGGGCAACTTAAATCGGCTGACTCTCTATCCTCAAACTTGACAACGTATGAATAGCATCGAAAGATATATTTTTGTGCTTATGAACTTTGAACAATAAGGAAAAAGCTGACCATGCATGAATATAATTTGCAACAACTATGGCGTCAACTGAAATTGGTAAACGCGCTGTTGTTACAATGTGTTGTCTTGGTTCATAAGTTTTGCCCCAAAAAATCTAAGATTCCCCCTAAAATTATATGAAACAATATTTCAAGTAAATCTGATACTTAGACAAATGCTCTGTTCAACTATGTGTTCTAGAAACTTTATTCGAAAAAAACCGAGACGTGTCAAAAAAGCCGAAATTCATAACCATTAGAAACATTCACTTACTACAAAATTCTCGCTGTTTACAAGAGTATTTGCAAAGCCATATTTAAAAATGAAATTGGAATTTTTTTGGAGCTTCCAACATTTTTAATAACAAATCTAAATCGAAAACTCTTAATGAGCTCGTATACCACTGTGACGTGCCAACATAAATTTTTTGAGCACTGCTGGAAATTTCACGATTTTCTTTCTTCATGCTTTAAGTTGAATAAAAAGTCGTTAAGAGAACAGAGAGATGGATTTTTCAAGACTTTGATGCAAGATTTATGGTCCAATATATCATCAAATTCGACAGGAAGCACGCTTGTTTTCAATTCCTGAACTTATTAGTTCGGCTGAAAGTTCTCGGAATGCATTTGGACGAAGTTTTTTTTTGTGTATGCGCTGATTGGGGCATGCTGCCCACTATTGGATAAAAGAACTCACTCTCTATAGAACTGCGACAAGCATTATCAATGGTTTCTGTGAAGATTCTAAAGTTAAGGTTTCAATCTAGCCCAGATCTCCCACTTCTGTAAACGATATGAAACCCCCACATGCTCCAAGTTGTAGTACATACACTTATATGCCTACATGCTTAGTAGATATGGAATTCGAGCTCCGAAAACAAGAAACGAGGTACTTGAAAAGTGACAAACTCCACCCCCATTGACTCTAGGCTCCTCCCACTGTCTGAAGAACAGCTGGAGGCGAGATTCGCGCATGTAACCTTTGATTCAACTGGCTTGGCACCATTAGGGCGGAGTTTTGTGATCTAATTGAGGCCGCTCGCGCCCGCGACGCAAGTGCGCCTCTCTCGCGCGAGTGCTCTCTGATCATTACCTAGCCTTGATTAGGTCACGAAGCCCCGCCTTTGCCGATGTCAAGCCAGTTGAATCAAATGGTATTTATATGCATAAGATTTCGAGAAACAGCAGATTCAGTCCAAAAATGTTCGAAAAATTTCGAATCAACCCATATTATCTTTTTGTTGTAGAAAGCAATTTATCGCTCGCGTTCTTGGGGCACCTTGTGAAGATTACGAAGCAATGACCCTAATATCTTTTGGCATCCCTAGAGACAGTTCAGATACCTACATTTGCCATGGAGTATCGGATCCCTCTGCTCAGCAACAAAACGCTCACGATCTAGAAAAGATGGACATCGAGTGTCAGGGCTTAGAGTAAAGAATGTGACCATTTACCTGCTCGCATCTTGTTTTTGAAGTTCGTTTTTTTCTTTGGACATGTGCCATTTTCTCAGGTAAAGGCGTAAATTGCACAAAAAAAACTATGGAAATAGGCGAGAGAACCTGTTCGGCGAATTTACTGATGTGCGCATTGTCAACAACTTCAAGAATTTTCAGAAAAATGGTCGAAGATGACCAAAAGATTATTGAGGAGACAACGGTAATTGATGATCACAAGATTGGTTACTGCAAGTATGGCCGAGGGCCAAACCCCGTGCTTTGCATTTGCGGTGCTGTTGGTCAGTTTTATTCTATTTTTTGGACAGATCTCATTCGATCTATTAGGATGTTACAAAAAAGACTGGCCGAGCTCGATACTACAACATTTCGATGCTGATTTGGTAACGCTGGTATGCATAGATCCTCCAGGCTACGGCACATCTCGTCCTCCTGACCGATTACAGGAGGTGAACAGATGCATGAAAGACGCTGGCTTTTGTCTAAAACTGATGGAGGTTAGTCTAAGTTGTTTATCGTTGGCTATCCCATGCAAATATCTTTGAGAGCCAGCTATTTTAGCAGCTCAACCTCGTTCCCTTTACTGTGATGGGATGGTCCGAAGGCTCGCGAACAGCTATTCACGTGGCAGGCCAAGGAGGAAAAGAGAAGGTTAACCAATTCCCCCCATCGTTCACTACTAATGACCTGAAAACAGACTGGTGTTGATATCGGTAACAGCCTACCCGTTTTGCTAATGGTCTGTGAAATGCTTATAAAATGCAAGGAGTTTTGACAGCTTTAAAGCTGAGGTATAAGCGAATCTGTGCATTCTTCACTGCGGGAGCAAACCAGTGTTTTCTCAATCAAAATCGATCATTCGGCGCATACTTCTTTCTCCAGAAATCAAATTCTAGGATTTTGGTGGCCGTTCAGGTTTCTCAGTGGACCGCGTAGAAAGTCGGAAAATGTGCTTCAAGTTTCTGATCTTGACCTCAATTTTGTTTTGATAAATATGTAGAAAAAAATTCGCAAATACTGTAAAGTATCTCTTTCATAAACCACCACAATGATCTCGGTGTCTAATCCTTATTGTACGGAGGTTCACTGAATATAATGATGAAAATTTCAAAAGAGTTAGCTAACATACTTTTTGTCTATCGGAAACAAAAGAAGAAATTCGCACACAAACGATAGTGAATCCTCATCATTATCCGATAGTTTTGAAGCTTCTAAAAGTTCCTAGTAACCTGTGACTGTGTTGCTGAAGGATACACACTATCAATGTCTATTTTGCTGTTTGGTGTTGAGTTTTTGAGTTCACTTCCACACAACAAAATCTATGGAAAAATACAAAAAATAAACAAAAAAGT
This sequence comes from Cylicocyclus nassatus, assembly GCA_958299035.1. NCBI lineage: Eukaryota > Metazoa > Nematoda > Chromadorea > Rhabditida > Strongylidae > Cylicocyclus > Cylicocyclus nassatus. Next base: position 53,664,507 of record CATQJL010000316.1, on the reverse strand, counting down.
CCATGGTATGTTATTTTTTATTTTCAGGTCAACAAGTTGATCTTGCTTGCAGCAGGTTCAAGAGTAAGCAAGCTAGGAGCAATGGCTTTTGCAGGTTTGTTTTATTCGAAAATCATTGTTTAAAGACATCTATCGCTCTTCACACTTAGGTATGAAGAACACAGACCATTGGTTGCCTTCAGCTCGAGCGCCATATCTGTCACATTACAGCATGGACTTCCTTAGACAGCAATGGGCGGATCTCTGCGACGTCGTGCAGAAGTGAGCTTCATGCAAGAAATCCGTTGCTGAAGACATTTTCTAGAGTCTACGACTTTTGTGGTGGACGCTTTCCCTGTGACTATGTGCTGCCAAAAGTGACCGTTCCGTGTCTCATCATGAATGGAGGGCAGGATCGCTTCTGTGCCGACCCGAAAGTATGCTTCTTGACCGTGCTAAAAAACGTGAGGTTCGTGTTCTCAGATTGTGTGACGGATGATTACTTATACAATACTTTCGTCAGATGTTGTATTGCCGCTAAAGCATGTTCTGCATGAACAAACTTCTTTGAAAAAAGACGTATTAACTCTTCATGACATGGTGCACGAGCCCTAACCGAAAGTTATCATCAGTTAGTGGCTCCAAAGTAGTTTGCATAGAAACTAAGTTTCCAACCAGATGTTCTTTTTCCGTTCAAGTTTGTGGCTTGGATGCTTTGCTAGTACCATTCCAAGTACTTTCAATCAAATCAGTAAAAAAACAGTTTCTTTGTAACTAAATCTGACAAGGAAGCTTCTCTCTCAGTTTGCTCCTCACCATTCTGCGCCTAAGCAGGAAATGGTCAGAACTTAACCCAGCTATACCAAACATGCTGTATATCATCGGACTTGTCTTGAAATGCTGATTACAAATATTTGTTTACTATCTGTTTAGCGACTATCTGTGAGGAGTTATGAGCGTTTAAATGTGCGATTTGTCAATTCTGTGGTGCATGTTCGACGAAATATTTTTAAAACAGATGCATTTAGGTTTCTAATGAATATGTTCTTCGTTGTATCAAAATAATCACAGCCACTGTTCCGCGCCATCAGGCTTGCTTTCAAAGAAATATATTCGTCAAAACTCGGAAAATTTCTCACAGTTAAATGTTCATAACACCTCTCAGATATGGCTTGGCAGACAGGAAACACAAATTTGAAACAAGCGTTTTAAAACGAGTTCGATGATATACAGATTGTTTGGAATGGCTGGGTTAAGTTCTGACCATTTTCTCGTAAGGTAAGTTGGGGTATACTCTAACCTCAAAATACATATAAATCGATTCTACCTTATGTGGGAGAGGTTTGGAGCCGATTGTATATATATCAGGGTTACTTTGAAGTTTCAAAAGTAGTATAATTCTCGAAAGGTGCACAAATGCTCTTCCATCAGATTGCGTTAAAACATCCCCCACTAGGGGAGGATACTTGGTCGAAATGGCGTTTCTATATGAGATGTATACTATCTTATAGAGCATGGAATGCTGGTTCCAAATCTGCTTTCGGTATCTGCAAAGCCCTTCTGGGAGGGTAGTTCTTGGAATTTTTTGAGTTAAGAATTCAATAAGATAGAAATAGGTGTTGAGGTCTTTCCGACGCTTGAGAGGAGTAATGACCGAGAGTTGACCATGAGTTTATTTATTTAAGGTCTTTATTCCATGAAACGTCCTGATAGTAACCATGGTCCCATCTGAGCTCATGGACCAAGGTTCTGAACCATTTTATTGTAGCGGCGCTTTCAAATTTTGCATCAAAAAATTCCCATAAGTCCCCTATCAAAAGCGCTTTGCAGATATCGAAAGCAGATTTGAACTCAGCGTTCCATTCTCTACAAAACGTTATACATTTCATATGGAAACGCCACTTCGACCAAGTATCCATGCCGTGTTAGAGGAAGATAAGCTGCCGTCAGGTTGGGTCGCTGGGTACGAGCTCAGGAAGTATTAGGGTGATTGAAAGTAATGGGACACTTCGAAAATAATTGCATCTTTCTTTCTTGTTAGAAAAAAGACGAGATGTTAGACGCCTAAATTTCGATAGATGTTAAAACACATCACTCCTTCAAGGCCATCACAAGTGTACGTTCTAGTAGTTGCTGAAACGCAAAGTTATTATTTTGAGCAATTATGATTTTTCAGTAGTATTCCCAGGTAAGGTCACTCGAAGTATGAGTGCTGCGTTGTGGGAGGGAGCCACAAAATTAGGACGCGTTGTGTTACCAGAACCTTAGGTCAAGAGGTACAGTCATGAGCATTTCCGGGAGGAAATATTAGGTCGCAAAGAAAGTTCCCAGGCACATACGAAAATTCTTTTCAAGTCGCTGTAACTTCAAGCAGAATGATTCTTTTTTGAAGCTACGCGAAAAGTGGCCTATTTGTGCAGGATTATCTCAGGCACGATGAAGGCTGGAGGGCTCAAATGCTGTAGTCATATAGAAGTTTGCTGGAGCTGTTGTGGAGACTGTTCAAGCCTTTGCGCGACCGCGTGCAAAAAAGTTCCAGAAAGTTCGAAAAATCGACCATTTTTTGCCCTCAAAAATGCACCATTTTTCGAGTAAGTGAGTTTGAAGTCCTGTAGTTCTGTATAGAAAGGATCAAATCTTTAATTACTGTGAACAATGTTGGGGCAATGGCTTGCACATCTTTTGAACCCATCATCCAGGCGTGGCGATCCCCGCAGAAGCGTCACCAGTTGCGAAAATAGTTGCAGTCAGAGCCAAGTTCGACAGCTTGTAATTTCTGAGCATGAATTGCAAAACTCGAGTGCACCTGCGGGTCAGAAGTTAACAGGCTTCTCATTCAGATCACTCATGATGGACGAAATTCTTTGGATTGCACAAAGATGGCAGGAAGAAAAATTGTGAAATTTTTGTGGTTGGAAAGATTTCTCTTTTTGATGTGCAGGTCAAACACGTCTTGGCATCGATAAAAATCAGAAGCAGTATCGAAAACTTTAGGTTTCCGTCTACTGAACAGTATAAAAAACTTGGTGTCAAAGAATGACCGAGCGCCGAAAAAATGCGTTTGAAAATGAAATTTCCAAAAGTGCCCGGGAACTTTCTCTACAAAATAATATTTGTATTTGTTTCGTTGCACATGAAATCACATTTTATTTTCTGGTGATCTTTATGAATGAGTTTTTTACGTTACACAGATCCATGTGTAACGCACCTCAATTTTGCTCTATCTTTGAAAACCAAAAACTGAAACATGACTTCTTGGGCTTTTATTGCGCCCAAAAGCCGCAATCTCTCAAATTTATTTTTGATTTCTTTATGTGTAAAAAGACTTCCGCAGACATGACAGATTATTTCTAAGAGCTTGTGAGCTTTTCCAAAGTGTATGCTAATTGCTCAATTGTTTTGCGGTAAGTAGAGCAATCGAGGTGTTCCAACTCGGTCCAATTTTTCGAAGCGCTACTTCCAATCTTCTGAAAAAAGAGCGGTGGCACGTTGCCAGAATAAGAAAGTGAGTTTTAGTTGCAGCCTGATTAGTGATGATCAGAGCAGGAAGTTTTAGAATGAGAAAAATTCAAGTTGTTCCATTATTTTTCACAATATATTTCGAAAATTTTGAAACTTATTGCGCTATCTAGAGGTGGGCTCAGGCATGCTTGTTCTTGCGCCTAGTTGTGTGAGGCTACGGAAGCAGTAAAAGTCTCTTTCCTTGAAAACACTTTTTGCTTCACTCTATTCTTTCCTTCGCCAGCTCGTTTTGGGAAGTTAAATAACATTATGTAGCAGTGAAATTTCTGACATGATTATGTGTGTGTGCATTTCAAATAGTTACTATTCCTAGAAAAGGCATACCATGGCTAAGATATTGAACTATCTTATAAATTTTCGTATTGACAAGATCCTCCTTTTTATTTTTTCGAAAGATTTAAGGTATTAGTTATTAGAGCAAAGCAAGTCAGTATGGATAAAACGTTGTGCGAATGCTGGAATGGCTTCCAGCATTCGCACAACTTTTATCCATGTGGGGTTTAAAGTCAAAATCGAAACATTTTTGATTACCAAGAAATTGAACCCTGCTCAAAAAATCTCTGTGGACTTCCCACTTGCTCACTATGCTCCTACATCAGCCTCGTGGTGGGAGTTCAAAACTGGCAGGTCCAGTCAAAGCAATCCGAAAAATTGTTCGAACAAAGATCAAGAATGTTTTAGTTTGGCTGAGATTTAATGCGGATCAAATCGAAATATCTTTGAAACCACCTTGTAGACCTTGTTTTGCTCTACTAATATTGATCGAACCCTACTTCAGGAAATGAAAGTGAGGAAGGACCACTAACAATTGAGTTGCCTTCATGTGCACTATACTTATGTCGGTACTTTTACAGAGCAAACTTTACAGCAACTATTTCAAATCCATCTTGTCCAAAAATTATGGAGGATATATTCAGGTTAGAAGTGCACGCTCAAGGAGGACACGATTTCTATATGAAGTACCCAAAATGGTTCACCGACAAAGTTCAGACATTTCTCAAGGAAAAATGATCATTTTTTTTCATTTTTAGCCTCCCATTCTATGACATCGATGTTTGTTCTTGTCAACAAGGATTTCTCGTTCGAAGTTTTCAAATATTCTTGCTTATCCGATTTTGTGGTACCATTCAAGCAGTATTTATATTTTGTGAAATAAAAGTCATTATATGAAAGAAGAGCTTTGCTCATGATGAAAGTATATGTATCGGGTTCTATGATCAATTTACCCTGCAAGAAAAATTAAAATTAGCAGCTGAGCAAAAAATCTGATTTCTTCGGATATCTTTTTCCCATTTCCTTCGCCCTGGATTTAACGATTCATTTTTTCCTTCCTGGGACACCTCCTTCTCTCGGTCCCTGTCAATGCGCGCCATAACAAGAATTCCCTGCATCTATGAAACGTTCCTCTGTCCTTGTGCAATTTCATACGGCATTGTCTTGCCCCATTATAATCAAAACTCACCTACGCTCATGCGTTAACTCCTAGCTCAGTAGCTCAAAGCTTGCGAAAAAAATCGATAAGATGTATCATAGATGGAACCGAATTTTCGTGTCCGAATAATTTATTCGAAATATTCGACTACTCGAATATTCGAATAGTCGAAGATTCGACCATATGTATTTATTAGAATATTCGAATAGTCGAATATTCGACCATTTATTCGATTATTCATTTATTCAACTTTTGAAACGTAGCGTTATTCGAATATTCGAACTCGAATAATCTGAAAATCACAGATCGAATAATATTCGTTCGAATATTTTTCAAAAGCCGATTATTCGATATTCGTCCATTCGACAAAATTTGTTCGGTCGTTTACCATACTGATTGCTAAAGCAGCGGGAATATGGCATGTAGACGTGTTCACGGGGAAAAGTTGTACAGGGATAGGAATGAGAGCTTTATCATAGTGCTTTGACAGAGTCGGGGGGAGCCGGGTAAGCCAGCTAGTGTTGGATAATGTTCTATTGAATTTGCAGAACTGATGTCAGTCACTTCCGCTTTCAAAAATCTCAGAAGGGTTCGTACAATTTAAATTATAATATCATGTACACTTGGGTAATTCCACATGGTCACCTCATGACCAAAAGTGCGCAAGCACTTGTGAGTGGCTTGATCTCCTTGTTGAAGAGGTTGACTCAGGAACGCACTATTTTTTGTTGAACTAATACTTGGCGTGTTCTTTCGATTTTTTATAATGGTACTTTCGTCATCGATCTCTGCGAAGTACATCATGTGCAAGAGCGATGCTAGAAAGAATACTAATTGTTCGAATTGTGTCCCTATTTAGCTCGCGACGCTTCCCCGTCACATCTGCCGGTCACCATAGTGATACCGAAACTCAGTATCATCTCATTTTAGAATTACCCAAGACTACTCCGTTGCTGGTGCGCCATTCACTCACCTTCAGTCTTTCGTCTCATGCTACTGGAATCGCAAAGTGACAGCGTTTCTTTTCCAACTGTTTTCTACAGGTCCAGTTGTGAATGTAGTTCTACAAAAGTGTATTATGAAGTCAGTCATGTAGTAGTAATCTTTTGAGCACATGGTAGTTTTCGAGAACTTGTAAAAGATGACGCAAATGCTTTTTGTAGCAAAGCATTCGACTATCACTGTCTTTTCGAGATAATTTATGAGCAGCAAACTCTGTCAGGTCTTCTGCACTGTTAAAATCAACACCTTCATTCAACAGCTTCTAAATACACTTCCAGAGTTCAACCTAGCGTTTACTTCAATTGTGAAACATCTGCTGCCGACTGTAAAGAGACTTAATAGCATCGGTATCTTTACAGTTCGATAAGAATGATTGCTGAGGATTAATTTGGCTAGACTGAATTACTTGAGTTCACAAAGCTAATGCTGTGCATCATGACGTCCATAATCACAAAGTCGTCTCCCTCATTATGTCGGCATGGGGCCTAATGATCCCGCACTACTTCCTTCAGTGTAGGTCCGTTGTGTGTCGACATTCTTTCTATCTCTGATGAACAATGGAGTGTAACAACCCTACGCAAGCGCTTTTTGGAATGCTTTCAAAATTCCACTTAAGCCGACATGATATTCTCAAAAACGAGAATTATTTCTCTTTCGTAAACAGTTTACTTGCACAATTTTTGATTCCTTACATCGCTAGACTCAGCTGAGAAAGTACCATAAAGTCTTTGGGATGTAAACCTTGTCGCTTAGTTTAGTTCATATGGCACGATGATATTCCTTTCGGCCGACAGGATCGACACGAGTGCAGCATTCGGACCTTTGAAAATGGAGTCTTTTTTTTAACAATGTCAAACTTTGCAATCCTTTCCTGAGTTTACGATATTGTTCTGCTTAAACTGCTCGCATTCCTGAGCTGGATTTTCTATGCTCCAAGTCTGATAGAGCTTTGCATGGGCTCAGTAAATAGTGAAGCTTTACTTGAAGCCCTGTTTATGGTCTTTCCTAGAACTTACAAGTTGACAGCTGCCTATCTTAAAGGCAGCGGCTCGGCAGATTTTCAACTTCGGGGTTATGGCAGATTTGGGGATATTCCGCCCTGAATCACGACACGAATTCCCCTTAGCGTGAAAATGGGAAATACCTCTGTTGAAACCCCCTTGAGACGAGTGAGCCGTTTTTCTTTGCCGTCAGAGACGCAGAGTAAAGAGGTAGAGAGCGCTAGAACAATTCTGCCCTACGAAGCTACGAGTGACGGCGCGTTTTCTAGCGGAAAACATACTCGTCCCAACAAGGTGTTAGGGGAGCGAAAGGAGGAAGGGGAGCGGCGGTTGGGCCGCCCCCTGGCTTGCAGAGTTCACATTTTCGGCGCGGAGTTGCTGTTTTGGTTCACTTGGATGGCCTCCTATCCATCTGTGTCAAAATCTGAGATAGGTTCATTCTGGTGAGGCGCTGCCTTAAGTGGAAGGCAACTGCGCACGCCTTAATGCACGTAAAGGCTGCTGCATGACGGAGGCGCAGAAGCAGTATTGGTTGAGCGGGCGCGAACGCTGCGCGTTGTAAATCCTGAATCTGCACCGTTGTAAATCCTGCGCCTCGTGCGCTCTGCGGCTAATGAAACCGCGTTCACGTCTAAAGGTATTGCACCTTCGTCACGCAGCAGCCTGACCTTTATTCAAGTGGCTTGGCGGGCGGGGCTTTGTGACCTAATTGAGGCCGCTCGCGCCTGCGACGCAGTCTGCGTCTCAGTCGGGTGCGTGCTCTCTGATCATTATCTCGCCTTAATTAGGCCACGAAGCCTCGCTTTCCAGCCGCCAAGCCAGTTGAATCAAAGGGTAAATATATTCGATAGAATATGCCTGATGATTTAGACTAAAGTGATTTGAGCATGACTGGTCTTCTCTAGTATGAGATATTGAAAGCGAGAAATGGAACAAACGGGCCTATCCTCTAGGTTTTTTTTCAAAATCCTTACGCTTGCTTGCAAAGCTATATGCAATCGATCTCTCGTGAACATATAAAGTCGATTTCGCCTCTCCATATAGCGGCGATTTTGAGTACTTGCACCATTTCAAACTGGCATTGTTGTAGTCCGCTGGCGGAGAATTAGTAACGTGGTTACAGAGGACCAGAAAGCGCAGTTTCAATACAAATGCAATCCCAGGAAGTATATGAAAGGGTGCCGTTTACTTTTATGCCACCGGCCTGCAAAGACAAATTTAAGTTGCATAATCACGTAAACGATGACGGTGCATCACTCGGATATATATCATTGTCTGTGCATGTGCATGAGGAAGTTATTTGCCACCAACTACTCTTCGTACTGTAGGATTACAATATGTACTTTCAGCATACGGCGCCACTATAAAGTAGCCGCTTGATAAAAAAAAGATACCAGAAATTCTGGAAAATTGCGTAGGACGATTTTTGCGTGCTGTTTTTATCAAGCAATCTCTACAAAATTTCTCAGCTTTTCTAGAGGTAAAATTGCAGTTTTGAAGGACATTGGAAAAGCATTGGTTATCGTGTTGTTCTCTTGAAATAACTCATGAAGGAAGCAAGACCGTAATGTGGAGGTTCTATATCTAAAAGCAGCGACTGTGATTAGAATAGTATGGAAGTTTTGGCTTGTTTGGGTTTCTTTCTGATTGTGAGAAAAAATGCGATCTTAACGGTTTGAACTCCTCAAAGTTCCTACCATAACCCTACAGTAATGAGGAAACTGAGGTTCACTCCATACCAGAAGTCTCAGTTGCAAGCTCTACAGAATGGTACCTAACAAGCCAAAACTTTCATACTAGGCTAATCAGAGTCGCTGATTTCAGATATGAAACTTCCACACCTAACTATCGGCAAAAGACATTGAAGGAAGCGTTATTTACGATCAAACAGTGTGCACATCATTTTGGGACACTCTGTATGAGTGTTACTATATATCTGCTATGTGATGACCAACTGCAAATCTCGTAGGAATCCTCTGGGCAAAGATTCCTCCATTTTGGCACAGTCGGAGGCTCATAAAATTCGTCCCTTTTACGTATTCAAAGAGTAAATTCTTCGTTTCATTTTATTGAACGGTCAAAAGTATTTTTCTATGTTCACATGCATCGGTAGCATAGGCTACGAACATTACCTCTGCACCAACTACATTACCCCAATCTCTTTGACATGCCAAGTATGTAACTATAGACGATTCATGCCTCGCAAGGACTAGACGCCGCTGCATCCAGCCAAGACAGTTCGCGCATGGGAGAGACAGCAGACGGTAAGAGGGACGAAACAGCGCTCGATCAGAGAGATGCCAATAAGTCCGCAGTCTTTGCGTGCTATGAATTGCCTGTACCTTTGTACAGCTTGCATTTTCTCGATTCACAGTGTGAACTCCCGCTTCCTCATGTAGATCTTCTACAGAACATTATGCATTCGCATAAAAACATTATATAGGTCTCCATTCAAGCAACCTACTTACCATGCCCACTTACCCAAACGATGATCCATTTTGGAAATCATATTCAACAACGGAGCTCAATCGGTAAGATTAGTTTCTCGCTTCTTCAGCTCGCACAACCAGTTTGGAGCATTGTTTGAAGCTGCAGTCAATCAGTTCGATCAAGCTCGTTTCAGATCAACACCAAACCTGCGCCATAACGTCGAGAGATGCGTAAGTCGCTTGTCAGCTGGAGCATACAAACACAGGTAAGCCGTAATTGTGACTGGGTTACGTCTTACAACGGAGCCTCAAAGGCTGCTTTCGTCATAACTTCGACCTACGGCTAATAGCTGCCTCGCTACTATGTTATTATCTGGTAAGGCATAGTTAAGGAATAAGAATGCTCAGCGATGACCTCAATGAACTGTCATCAAATAACAATTAAGCAAGTACACTAGTCCACAAATCACTAGCACTAGAGTAAAAAGCTGCAAAAGCATATTCTATACTCTCTCACTGAGGAGAGGAAAGAGTGCACATCGAGATTCATGCAACCTTAACTCATTCACGACAAAACCGATTTTTCGCTCACTGCCGATTCGGACCGGAGCCTTTTTCGCCTTGTCAGATTTATGACCCACCCGTGGGTCGTATTGTCCGAAAACTTCTTGGGGAAAATCCAAAACATGTCTCCGATAATTTTCCCGGTAGCGTCCTCAAAAGGCGCTGATCAACAAAATATGATTTATGGTTTTTAGCCTCATATGATAAGGTTACGGTAGTCATTCTGCACGAACCCAACATCATGATTTTTTATAAAGAAGTGTGTGTGGGGTTGTTTCACGTGCTGATCACGATCGTACTGTCTACTCCGTTCATTACTATCCCACAGAGAGGCTACAGTAGCGTACATAAAAATCAAGAAACTGGTGTAAGAAGGCGTTATTAGAAGTGCTGAAACTACGACTGTCGCAATCAGCATTCTTCAGAACCTATAATGTAAGAATTTGAGCTCCCTAGATGAACAGTGCGAAGAATCAGTAAAATCAATAATTTTTTGACAGGCTCTCATGAGTCTCTTGTCCGTCCCGCATTTCTCGTGTATGTACACCTGGGTCGGTAGTAATCTGGTCGAAACTCCGAGTTTGAAGCTCCGCGTTAACTCAGAGATAACTCTGAGTTCCCTTTCTGAAACTCTGAGTTACGCTTATTGAAACTCTGAGTTTCGCTTTCGTAATTCCGAATTCCATCTCTCAAGCTCGGAGTTTTGCTTTGAGGAACTGTTAAGCACTTTGCTGCAAAAGCGACGTTAAAGTAGGGACTCGAACCTGTATGGTCTAGCGTAAAGATCCTATCACTAAACCGCTAGACCATGACACACCCACGAACCCCAAAATTGCTTTGCCATAATGTACTCACTCATTCCATCAACACTTAGCAGGTCAAAACAAGTTATACCAAAGCCTCACCCATTTCCATTTCTATCGGGCAGTGATGGTTCATCACGAAGATTGGTCTTTTGCGCAGCTGAAAACTTCAAACAATAGAGAAAGCTGATGGCATACGCAATGATAAGAATTGACTATTAGGATTTGCGCACAGAATAAATCCTCCGGGCAAAGTTTGCCCTTCCATGATTTCGTCTTACTTACCGTATACCTACCGTAACCGTTTCATATGTCACCAGTGTATGTAGCAGATAGATTGTCCGTAATCTGCATCCCGAATAACTCCAGTGTACCAAATTTCGGCTAATTCCGCCGCTTTAATTCATCTACCGTAAACCTACCGTAACCCCGTCAGATGACACTGCAGTATAATCTACATGTCATATTCGTTATCGGTGCCCCGAATAACCCCAGTGTGCCAAGTTTCGATCAGTTTCGTGATTTTCTCCTATCTACCGTAAACCTACCGTAACCTCGTCAGATGACACTGCAGTATAATCTACATATCATATTCGTTATCGGCGCCCCGAATAACCCTAGTGTACCAAGTTTCGATTAGTTTCGTGATTTTCTCCCATCTACCGTAAACCTACCGTAACACCTCTACATGACCCCTTAGTGAAAAGTGGGTACCATATGCGTGATTAGCGCATCGAATAACCCTCTGGGCCAAGTTTTTACAAAATTTCAAAATTTTGTAAATCACTGCGCACCACGATACCCCCATCATGCCTGCTTAAACTACGAGCAAAATGTACCCCGGAGGACTTTTTAGCTGCCCCTCTTCTTTTGCGCACTATTTTTCTTTCTCTGACCAAACTCAGAGTTATCTCTGAGTTCCACGATAGACTGGAACTCGCACCAAACTCAGAGTTATCGCAGACACTAGTTGCGCGTTTGGTGGCGCTGTTTCTTGTGCAGGCGAGTTGGACAATGTTGCGCTACTAGGAATAAACTACGTGTTAAGGAGAATCCTGCCAAATCATCGCTTTCCGGATATGATCTGTTCAGACACCTGTTAAGGGGGTCAAAAAGTTGCGCGTTAGCTCAGAGATAACTCAGAGTTAACTCTGAGTTATAACTCTGAGTTTCGATAGGTTTACTACCGACCCTGCTGAATTTTCAAAAACAGCACCACTCTGCAAAAAATTTGAGCTAAACTTCGTTGTCTTATCTCTATCTATGGTGTACCTACCGTAACACACATTACATATCCCGAGCCCGGACCACTCTGGCTGGAGCTCAGCGTAGGTGCCCCAATCATGGGTCAGAACCCCGTCGAATTGCATCGTAATCTGGATAAGCTAGAGCTTTGGGAATCTTACGACCCACCGTTAGGTCGTACTGTCCAAAATGGTAGAACAGTACGGCCCACCGGTGGGTCGTATTTTCGTGAATTTGTTAAATCCAAAAATGAAAAGGGTTACAGTCTCTTCATTATGTCCTCCGGTTAGGGGAACGAACTCCGCCAGTTTAAGCCCACCTTCGCAACTGGTCCTGCGCAATGTCCACGCGCTGCGGATGCGTAGACGCTACGGAAAAGAGAGCACGTGGTGTCATCAATTGTACCCATATCAGGGCATGAATTGACTAGATTATAGCGTTTTTGAAGGTTTTACAGGTGCTTAGTGCTAATTTTCACTACATCAAAAATGTGAAAGTATTCATTATTCTTGTCTCTACTTTTTTGGCAAGAGTGTAAACGCCGGAAGCTTGACAGTGACTTCACTAGTCGATTTATCCGTACGATACGAGCCAACAAGGTGTCATAAGAACGACTAAAATAGAAACCGAAGGCGGTGCTGAAGTGCATGCGCTTGATAGGAGGCAAATGCCATGAGCTTTGTTGTAGTCCATTGCGCAAAGAAATCTCCGGCTCAAACTCAATTACTTCCACCTCCGCCACCGTGTACATGGCAGATCAATAGCGAGTAATTGTATCTGCCGGTTTCCGCATTGGCTTCAACTCGCCCGTTCTTTCGCTTGATTCATGACTTTTTGCTATGCTTCTGTGTTTTTTGACTTCATCAGTCTGTGCTCGAAAAAAAGGATCTGGACCTTTGCATCTGGCATCGCCAACCTATCAGTAAAGTATCAGCGTATCTTATTCCTCTTGAAGGAAATCATCGCAAAGTTGCATCAGTTCCGAATTTTATAAAAAGTGCCTCTCCATTTCCTTGCCACAACTTGTGTGGATGTATAATCCCCTCCGTTTAAGCTTGAACAATTTGTTGGGAATGGGTAAATAAGAAAATTATGGGTTTTTTAATGTTTCTCGGAAAAAATAAAGTTACTAACATATAGTGCCATGTCATCCTATAGAAAATCGACTTCTCAGAATTCTGGAATCGGGAACCCTGGCTTAATTTTCTAATCAAAAATGCTCAAGCTAGAACAACTCCACAGTAGTTAGAAAATTCCTATTTTCCTTTCATTTTTCGACTCAGCATAATCGTTAGAGCGCAGCACATCATAGATACTCATTTGGATAAAGCACATTTCATATACAACCAAAAATTTTAGCATATCTGGAAATCTTTAAATGGCTATCGTATAATTTTTAGGTAGGAATTTTTTATGCAAGACTCAGAAACAATCCAGTGCAGTTCAATGAGGTTGATCCTTGCGACGTCTTTTTTAGCAGTCTTTTATTACTCCTCTCTTGCGTTGATCTTACTCACCTCTCGAGCAATTCGTTTCTTTTAGTGCCACAGCATTGTCAAGTTGCTTCACAATATTTGACAATTCCTTTTATGGAAGAATCTTGCTTCAATTAACTGCGCTAAAAGGTTGGCTAAAAATAGTCTCAATTATTTTCTTCATGAATTTGTTCAGATTTGACTAAACAACATCTTACTCATCCATTACAATTCACTTAGCAGCTCCCATATGAGCATATGGCTGCACCAGTCCCTTAACTTTGTCATTTGTTGAAAACAAGATCTCTTAAAGTACTGCATCTAATTCCAAAACTTACAACATTTAAAACTACACTTTTGATGGAAATGAGAAAGGAAGACAGTGTTGTCGTAATTCATCAATTCTTCGTGAAGGTTTAAATTGGTGAGTTATAGTTATTACTTACAGATTTCGAGCTTGGAGCTTCTTGTGCATTCTTTTTGGTCAAGAATAAACTAACAAATAAGTATGTAAGCACGGCAAAAGCGGATTTTTACCTTGTCTATGGCAACTATTTCTGCAAGCTTTGAGAAATTCGCTCACTCGCATTGACAGCCATTAGATAAAGGATTCTTAAAATGTTATGTCTTTTCACAAGTAGAAGGCTGAACGTTGCAGCCACATTCAAAAGACCGATGTTCGTCAACCTGCGAGGCATTCTAGCAACTTTTGCAGAAAATGCTTCCTGTGATTTTAGTTTGTGAGATCACTGGAACTTCTGATCTTCTCTAAGTAGACACTGAACAAAGAAAAAAGCTGAGTGTAAAGTCGTCCTCCCTTGACTGTTGGTTTAATCAACTCTACTCAGAGAGCGACTAGTAGATTATGACTTCAAAGCTAGACAAGCTTTTCCATTTCCTACATATTGTGACTTACTTTCTTCTTCATTACCAAAGCGTCAGTTCAACCGTGATGGTATTCTGATGTCTAGAAACTGAGTTCCTTGTAGAGTTCGCGTCTTTATATGCATTACTTGGTTCCGAAATTCCGTCCTTTTGGAGAATCATAACTCCTTCTTACTCTGTTGAAACTTATGATTTTCTAGCAAGCAGTACAAAAACGCAAGTTGATTTTTTAACTTCAAAAATTATAACTTTTCAGAAGGCACTTTATCGGAACAGACTTTTTTAAACCTAAAATACTGTCTGCTTCGATGTATGTTGGGAGTTCCAGATTCCTAGTGATCAAGCACAGGAAAACCACAATTTCAAAAAATTTCTAGTACTCCCCATCTACGCAACTTATGCGTTTTGAAAGCGGTATAAAGCGCATGATTTCTTCTTTTAAATAAAGCTAGAAGAATGCAGTTGCATTCAAAAATCAAAAAGCTATGTATTTTTGCATTTTTGAAAATAATGCGACAGATTTTCGTTCCAAAATTGTCGTTTAACGCTAACCAAGTCCATATTAGGTGTTCATTCAGCACAGACTTTGTACATATGCAGGAATTGTTATCCGGCTCCGACTATTGCTGACTTTTTCGAATTTCAAAAAAAGTTTCCAAATTATGGCCTACTACAACGAAAAGATCAAAACTGAATGACCTTGTCCTTTTTCCTCTATTTCTGATACCTTTTCCTGAGAGATCAGCTGGACGCTTTTACAGCGATAGTTTTCCTCATTTTCAAAACCAATGTTAATTACCAAGATCTGATCTATTAACACATTTTGGGCCCAACTAATACTTCATACCCTGCTTATTTCAAGGGTCCACCTTAAGTTTGATCTCACCATTCTTTCATTTAGGAGCTGTTTCCTTTTGGCTGCATTAGCCATAGCGCCTTTCCTTACATATGTCTTTTAAGCTGCGAGCTCATTGGAATAGTATGCGTGCAAATCTTATATATAAAGCTGAATGTCTGTCTGTATGTATGTATGTATGTATGTATGTCTGTACGTATGTGCGGAATAGAAATTTTTATTTCTGAACCGATCGGGACCAAACTTGGCACACATATACTTCGGGGCAGGGAGCGTGTCATAGGCTACTTTTCGTTATCGATCGATATCGATTTTATCGATTTTTTGCAAATTTTGAGCTAGGGGGCTGGGATTTTGCACAGGGGGGTAATCGAACATGCTGATCACCCCCGTGGGGGTGATCAGCGTGCTCGATTACCCCCCTGTGCAAAATCCTAGCCCCCTAGCTCAAATTTTGCAAAAAATCGGTAAAATCGACATCGATCGATAACGAAAAGTGGACTGTGACACGCTCCCTGCCCCGAAGTATATGTGTGCAAAGTTCGGTCCCAATTCTATTCGGAACATACGTACACGGGTCTAGCTGGCAGGCCCGGCGGAGCCGGGCAAGCCAGCTAGTGACATATAAAAAGTAATTGGTCTGTAGTTTGCGCTAAACTTCCCCCTCCACCTCTCCCATTCGTAGTCGTTCTTAAGCTTGCTTTTGTAGTATAAGAATCTGCTCTCGTCTCTGGACTTGCCAGACTCTTTCAAACGAACAGTTCATGCAGACACACTCGATGAAAAATATGTCAACTTGCATTTTCATTTTTCACTCTCATCTTTCAAATCCCACTATATGTTTTGCCTTACTAATACAAGAAATATCATTTATATCAAGCCGAGCTTTCTGAATATTCTGATAACTTATTTTGAGTAATTGTATCTGATGTAACATGCTATAATCCTGCACCTACGAGTAATTCTTAGCATTTGGAAGTGTCAGTAGTTGATATTAGGTTAGTGCAAAAGTTTGTTCTCGCCATTTTTACAGGATATTCTTGCTCTCTTGACGGATTTGCACTGATATGATTCTGCTAAATAGAGGAAACCATTTTCTTTGTAATAGATGTCTTGCTGCAATCTGACAAGTATGACCTTTTGAGAGAGAAGAGAATTCACTCCAGATTCGACCTTTATGTTAGAAGTCTTATGATCCATCTCTATAAAGTGTGAAGAGTTTTTATTAAATAAGCACCTCTGTCAAGAGTTTTGATTTTGGATAAGCACTACAAAACAACAAAGTTGATTATTTTGATATTGTTTTCAAAAATCGTAACTACTTACGAAGATGTTTATTCAATGCAAACTATGCACTAGTGGAAAAAATCATCTAACATCTTGTCATTGAGATTCAAATTTACACCATTTCAAGTTTCATATCTGTGGAAAGTAGTGGACTTTTGCTTCAGAGATAAGCAGCATCCTGTGGATAAGAGTGCGAAAAATACACGTACAGGGTTTCTCAAGAAGTGTGCCTACTGTTTAATTGCTAATAACTCTCTTGTCATGTCTTTTCGGGAAGGACTAGGTATCATTTTGTAGAGCTGGCTTCAACTTAGATTTACAGTATGGAGCCAACTACCGATCTCCCTTCATTACAGTGATATTGAGGTAGGCGCTCGCAGCATTCACTCATGCTGATTTCATTACATTAGTTTTTGCGCGTTCGCAGAGCTTTTTGCATGGCCTTCAAATTTTCGACGAATTTCAGAAATCTGTCGCTGCTTATATCTGGCATAAATTATGAAAAAAGCATTACGGTGAAGTCGAGTTTCATATTCGAATCAGCGACCGGCTTAACCTAGTGTAAGAGCTTTCAGCTTTTTCGGTCCTTTTTTAGAGGGAAAATCTGACCCTCAATGACGCAAAACCCTCTTCGAAATTCCTACCGTAATCCTACAGTGATGAACAGAGTACGCTAATTCGCTTTATGCCGTAAATCTAAGCTAAAACTAACTCTACATAATGTTACCCAAAGATCCTCGAAAGACTCGATGACAAGAGAGTTATTAACAATCAA
This sequence comes from Cylicocyclus nassatus, assembly GCA_958299035.1. Lineage (NCBI taxonomy): Eukaryota > Metazoa > Nematoda > Chromadorea > Rhabditida > Strongylidae > Cylicocyclus > Cylicocyclus nassatus. The sequence goes on along the minus strand of CATQJL010000316.1, from coordinate 53,647,252 downwards.
AAAGTAAGCACATTTTTGGGACACCTTGTTTATTGCAAGATAACTGATGCAATGTTATTGACTCCTGGTTGAAAGCATAAGTTTAGAGCGGAAGATTGTTCCTTCGAGGATTTTTTGATCAAATGTATTGAGGACAAGGACTTACCGATTCATTAATAAGAACAGAACTTTTTGCTTCATACAGCTACAGAAGTTCATTTTAAGCACAAACAACAGCAGAGAAACCATTGTAGCTTCCTATGAAAAGCGCTTTGCTGATGGAAAGGACAAACTGATAATCCCTCAGTTCAGCTTGGTAGGCAATATTATCTTTCAAATACATTTTAACAAAGTGCTTTTTCTTGAGACTTTAGCAAAAAAGGTGATCCGATGTTACATTATCTTCTTGTATTCAGCAAAGTGAGACGGGACTCAGTTTGTGCACCTGACTCACACAAGACAAAAACCGATGTGTGCATTTGCAACTACTCTTAGATGACTGGGTAATAGAAGCGATAATTATCACCTGTTTTTATGTTTCACCTGCTTACTCAAGACATTGGCTGCTTCATATCAAGCTTACATTTCTGGTTTATCTCTTCGCTTAACTTTTTCATGCTATCATTACACCAACAAAACACAATACTGCTTTCAGTTTGTGAAAAAATGCGGTCTTTGCCGAAGTTAGCATCGCAAATCCATATTTTGACTCCAGGGCACGATTCAATTTAACTAAACTTTGCCATTTTCCCATATACGTGCATGTGCTTGTCTGGCTAGGGTGCATGAGCGGTGGATAGCCAGTTTTCACAAGCAGGATGTATGTACATACCGCAATTCACATTGTGTGAGCCAGCGCAAAAAAAGTCGGAAAACTCATGAATCGAAAAAAAAACTTACTACCTACAGTATCCTATTCAGACAGGCGTTTCTACATATCTGAATATACACCTCGTCAAGATGAGTAGAATGGTGCCCTTGTATCCAAAATTTATCCACTTTATACCAAGATAAAGCGCTTTAGTGCGAAATCCGGCGGATTCCGGCGAAGTCCGCGTTTTTTTACAAACGATAGGCGCATTGCATTTCTTCTCTGCACCGCTTATTTGGACGCATCTATGTATCGTGTTAATCATAAGGTTAGGATGCTATCTTCAGAAGTGTCGTACTCTTTTACAAGAGGTGTATATCAAGCAGTTGGACATAGTGGCATTTCTCTGTATGCTTCATGTCGGAAGACTCCGAACCAAGCATAGCGTCCACCTCTAAACAACGACCGTAAGTCTTGCACTTAGAGGACAACTTCGGAATGAAGAATGTGCACTTGTGTATAAGCGCTGCACTGGGTGAAATGAAATCAAGCTACTATAGCGAAATCAAATTATCATACCTGTAGCAGCGCTCCAAGGGCTTCTTTCTTGACAGGCAGATTTTCACACAGACAGCACACGCACACACACCCACACACAGGAAATTAGTAAATAAGATACTGCGAGAGAGTTAACCATATCTGTCAGTGGCGTACCCAGGATTTCGGCTCGGGGGGCTCGTTAGCCACGCACTCCGAAAAAATTTTTGGGGTGCTTCTCAAAATTTTTGCGGGTCTCCGACCCCTAAAATCTTGAAAAAGGGGGCGTGGCCTCAGCCACGCCCCCGAAAAAAATTATTTTACGGTGCTAATTTGAATTTTTAAAAATTTTTTAAAATCATTTTAATTATTTACAAAAATAAACAAGTCACTTGCACATTTTTATAACCCATATAAGTAATTTTCAAAAATTTCGCGACCCATTCTCGGGGAGGGGGGCGCGCCCCCCCTCCCCCCGCCCCTCCCCTCGGTACGCCACTGATATCTGTATAGCATTTGATATAGCTACGCACTTTCTAATCATGTGCAGTCCACAAATTATCCCCATGTTTCGAATTTCTGCTTTAACATAATTGGTTGATTTTGATGCGACGAAGACTCAAATTTTTGCAGATTTTTTGCTTTTTGCTTTGATGGTGTAAGTTTTTGCATATGTAAGCGTTGAAAGCTCGAGGAATCTCTTGAATGATGAGTCACTTATTCAAGTGCTTTTTGAGGAGGCAAATCTGAAAGAAGCAAAATAGTCGGTATAACATTACTGAAGCACCTTTCAAAATTTCTAACTAACAAGGAAGGCATGTTTAGTCAAAATTGCCTTTTTAGATGGGACGTATACCATATTAAAGGGCATCGATTGCTGATTCCAAATCTGGCTCCTTATCTGCGGAGCGTTTATGGATGACGAGTTATGAGCGCTTATGAATGTGCAAGTAGGAGAAAAACAGGCGTAATCCTTTTTCTAGCTCTTTAATGGAGCAGTGATAATTATCAGAGCCCTTTATTCAAAAAATACTCTCAAATAAAAAAATTTACCACATTTGGCTGCATTATTTAAGGGCTAGTAAGATTTTAGCAGCTCATTTTATCCAAAATGCACGTTCAATTTTTGGCTTTAAAAAACGCTCATAAATTCTCGTGCATAAATGCTTTGCAGATAAGGAAGGCAAATTTGGAATCATCGTTTCATGCCCTTCAATATGGTATACATCTCATTTAGAAAGGTCACTTCGACTGAACAAGCTCCCCTTGTAAGAAGAAGCAGCAAGGTTATCAGCCAAGGGTCATTTAGCCCGTCACGCTACTTCTTGGTAAAGAATGAGCGGTAAGCTTGTTGCCTAAAGCTGTGCGGATTTTTGTCAGCCCAATTGATATCATGGCGCTGTGCCGAAAAGTTACTCGATTTTTGAGCGAATCGCTAGCAGTGTCAGTGTGTTCCGAAAAACGAAACTTATGCCGCACGACACCTTCGGCAATACGCAGCACGGATAGGGTCTTTTGGTCGCGTAATTTTCTTGTGTGTTCAAGCTAGTCGGATTTAGAAAAAAATCAGGTGGCCTTCTACACATAAAATTGGGGTACGGTCTATTCGGAACGCAAAGTTTCGACACGGCGACAGCAGCCTTGGTAAGGGCGCTGTAACGGTGCTGTTACAGTTCTGGTAGCAACTCCTGGATATCCAAAGAAGTTAAAGAAACGGGGAAGTTGTTGTTTGTTTTGGTGCGAATGTATGAATCTATAATAACGAAAAAGAATCTGAACGAAATGGGAATCTTTCGTACTACTCATGACCGTAATCGATAACTCTATAAAAAGGCAAGTTTCAGCCAATCTCTGCGCTCCCGCGCTTCTTCTGCGACATCGAACGGTCTGGATTCCAACCAGATTCACTTCCTTTTCAACAAGCGAGGGAGCCGTAGCAGCCTAGCGACAACCAGCAGCCATGGTATGGTCTCCTTTTGCTTCTTGCAAGTGAATACTGTACTTTTTGTAGATACTTCATCTCCAACGAGTACGGCGTCATCGCATTCTATGCCTATGGACCAAGTTGTTCGACGAAGTAACGTGATTATGGTGGCTCCGCACGGGGTGGGTTTGAAATAGACTAGATTAGCTTTTGTGAAGTATATACTAACGATATACTTGAATAACATAGTATATCAGTCTATATCAGTCATCTTGTTCCAGGCTCGAAGCTCACTCAACAATGAGCGAAGAGATTCTGGAGAAAAATCTACTACGGAAGAGAGCGACGAAACGCAAGTGAGCTCACCACGGCCATTTGGACGACAAATGACAGCACCTAGCTTGCCACTTGCTACTAAGCTGCTCTACGTCGGTGAAGTCGTTTGGCAGGTTGGTTTCGGGAACAACTTCCCTTGAGCGCTTCTTCTTGTTCTCGTTTATTAATAATCTGGTACAAAAATAAAATTTGGATGTAGTAGTGTATCAGGTTGATCCATTAGTCTTGCACTTGAAAATGATAAAAGTTCACCGAAAAAATATTTCAAACAACGTTTCAAAATACATTCCATATTGTTTGGAACCTACAACAAGTGTTCCATTTCACAACGCATATCAGAAATTTTATTTGAAAAACCAATGTTGAGTTGAAAAGTCGAAAACCATAGCTATTGACAGAAACATTTGATCAAATTTCTGGCTGAGGATAGTTGTTCTTAAACCATGATCATTTATAAACTTAGATTTTTCATCCTCCTAGCATTTTTAGAGACCATAAATTAAGAAGTCACGACTTGTGTGTTTTTCTCTATCAGCTCGTATTCGTTGTGGCGGTCGCAGAATTTCCGTCAGGGTGGGTGGGGAAGGAGGGGGGAGGACAAAAATTTTTTCGAGTAAAGCTTGTGGCGTTAGCTCGCAACTTGTGGGGTGCTTTTCAAAATTCGGTCCCTACAACCTCAAGATATGAAAAAGGGGGGTCTATCTATGCCCCCGGAAAAATTTTACAAGGCTATTTTAAGGTTTTAAAAGATTCAGAATTTATTTTGATTATTTCCAAGTATAAACAAGTTACTTGCCAGTTCATAACTGATGTATGTAACTTTTAAAGAAACTTCGCCCAACCCAAATTCAACCCTAATAATACCAGCCATTGCCTGCATATAACATAGAGAATTTTTTGTGACCACGTTCCGCAGATGGTAAGGTCAGATCGATAGGTTGGAAGTAATGGACGGCTTTGAACCAGTCAAAAAAAAGCTCTTATTAAGTAGTATCATTCGGCTAACTTTAGCGAAAAGCAAAATCTGCTATCAGTTTAGTCCTTCAAGCTGTCTTGGCAGAATAACTTGTTACTCCATTTTTGTTTCGTTACCCTTGTTTTCCTTGAGTGCTAAACAAAACAACAAAAGATGAACCAAGTACAAGAAAGATTTCCAGATTGACGACACAGTGTATGTTGGCTCGCAGGATGCCGTAGCAAATATGAATCTGCTCTGTCGATTGAACATCGAGTTCGTGTGCGATTTGTGCAATGAAGATGGCGAAGAAGCAAACAGGTACGGGTTTTCTTATCACTGTTTTCATTTGTATAACCCAATTTTAGGAGGCGATACGACTGCCCGTGCTTATGCCCGCGGAGGTCCAAACATTTTCGATATTTCGTCGCAATGGATGTACCAGAGACGGAAAAGAAATGTATTGATGTAAGGCCAGACGAATTTCTTTGCTACGAACAACATGTAGCGCTAGAACTTGATCCACCTCCTTTTCAAAAAAATCGATTTATTTCTTGAACTAACATTGATTTATGAACCCAAATTTTTGTTTCCTTCGAGTTTCTCAACTTAAAAAATGGACATCCAACTTTAGCATACTTGAACGATTTCGCTACAAAGCAGAATCAGTCCTTCTATGAAAAAAAACATTCCTGCATAAAAACAATATGTTGAATCGCATGAGTTTGAAAGAAAAATTCTTCAGTCCAAGGTGAACATGACGGTACTATTCGACCAATTTTGCGATCTCGTCGAAAGAGGAAGGAAAGCTGGAAAGTGCGTTTTGGTGTGCAGCGCTAAGGGAAGAAATAGGTATGTGAGCATCTATCTAATTTTTTCTTATTGCATATCTTGTCTGATCTGATTCTAGAGCACCCGCATTCTGCGCAGCATATCTGATCAGCAAAGAGAGGATGAGTCGGCAACAAGCAGTAGCAAAAGTTCTTGAACAGGTGAGTGCACTTCAGCTAACTTTTGCTCGCACTAAAATCAGGCACTTTGCCTTTTCTTGAGTCAAAAATGATCTGCTTTATAATTTGAAAGCACTACAAACAGGCAAAGTGTGTGCGTGACACATGATCTTAGTTTTGTCCTTCACCCACCAATCTAAGGCTGCGCCTGTGCCAGCGCCCTATCAGCGCCTTTCCAGCGACGTACTATCGCCGTGTTGCCGGTATTTTTACACTTTTTGCCAATATCGGAATATGTGAAATAAATTGACGTTAGCTATTTCGGACAATTGGGCACAGCTACAGTGTCCATTAAATGTAGACATGGACCAACCGGCTTCTCCGCTGAAGGCTTTGCCATTTTATCACTTAGGGCCGCATGCACTAATCTCCCCGCTGGGGAGGGGATCGCAGCTTAAAAGAAAGCTTTGTATTTCGAAACTCCAGATACCTGGATTTCACATTGTGTACCTATCCGTAAGTATTCCTGTTACCCTTCACTATGAACATGTTGAAAAGGAGCGAGAAGCTGTACGAATCCATTTTCCAATTTTTGTATGATCCCTGATGATCCCCGGCGCTTTTTTTAAAGTCATTTTTCTTTCTCCGAAGTTAACGAAAACCTTCCAGAGTTGTACTGAACATCTAACAAAACAGTGCTAAGCATGTTGCTGATGAGAACAAATGAGTTTTTGAAAAGTCGAATTTTTCGGTAAACCTCAAATTTCGACCAGTGGATCATCGAAAATTTCATGACTTCAAAACATCATTTGTTCTTATCAGCAACATGCGTAGCACTGTCGGATTAGATAATCTGCACAACTCTGGAGGTTTTTCGTTAACTTCAGAGAAAGAAAAATGACTTCAAAGAAAAGCGCCGGGATCATCAGGGATCATACAAAAGCTGGAAAATGCGGTTCGTACAGCTTCTCGCTCCTCTTCAACATGTTCATAGTGAAGGAATACTTACGGATAGGTACACAACGTGAAATCCAGGTATTTGGAGTTTCGAAATATAAAGCTTTCTTTCAAGCTGCGATCCCCTCCCCGCGGGGATGTTAGTGCATGCGGCCCTTAGATTTTCAAAAAAGGAGAAACGGACATGTGTTTCTAGCAGGATATGTTCATAGTAGTTGCCAAAAAAGGCTGCCGTTGCGAGGCGAACCTTCGCCAGCCCACTTTTAGCTAGAATGGTTGAATCTATAAGTCCATGCGAAAATTTGTCGATGTTGATTTCTGTTGTCCTAATCACGATAAACTTGATATTGGCCCGTAGTAAATCTCGGTCAGGAGAGATGATCTCCCCTGAGGGGGGGGGGGGGAAGTTTCTCACCCGAGCCATATTCTCGCACCTAAGTGATGTGCCTGCTAGGCACATCACTTAGGTGCGAGAATATGGCTCGGGTGAGAAACTTCCCGCACCCCCCCTGAGGCCCTTAGATGAGATTCCGTCAGGTGAAATGATGACCGCCCACTTCCCATGCTATGAGAATGCAACGTCATGTGACATGTGAGCTTTAGGTCAGGTTCGACAGGGAGATGATTCCCCGCTGAGTCATCGGAGATGATCCGAGCGATGATCTCCCGAAATAATGTGCTAATGAGGAGATTTAGAGAGAATTTCCGTAAGTTACTGTTGAGTAACTTACGATACACGCCAGTTCAACATGTCGAACATACTGAGTGAGCAGCCACAGTGCAAACTGACGATCTTCGACAAGATCTAACAAGTGTGCACATCCCCTCCGCTAGTACGAATCACAAAGTGTAAATGTTTGGCGAACGGATTTTGACTTGTATACTTGCATGAACGTGGCGTACTCAATCATATCAATGTGGATGGTTGGAATCATCAATCAATGGCTCAAATGGGGCAGAGCTGACTCGTCGAAGTCTCAACTGAAGCTTTCCTTAGTTGAGATCAAATGAGGCAGCTTTTCTACAGGCCATCTTCTCTCTAAACGACTTCATGACTCCCTCCTCCTAGCCCCTTTCTCATCTCACAAGGGGGATCGCGGAATCGAACTGACCGATCGCTACAAATGCATACTATCATGAAGAGTTTTGAGCGCTGATTTCAAATCTGCCTTCTATATCTGCGGAACGATTCTGTGAAAGAAGTTTTGGACTTTTGATTGCGGGAAAATTGCCAGGCTGAGAGTAGCCAGGATCATCAAGAATCTAAGAATTTCCGGTTTGAACCTGCTTAGAACAGTTTATTCATGCTTAATGTGATACTGACTCTTTTTGAATTTCATCTTGTAGAGCAACAAGCAATCTGAAAGATTTCCATCAGTTGTAGTCACTCAAAACCACGCAAATTTTGATGACAAAATCGCCAATAACTTCCTTCCCAAGAGCATCCTGCAGATATGGAAGACAGACTTGGAGTCAGCGCTCCAAGCTCTTCGGTATGCTGTGATAATCACCCACGATTTGCGACCCTCCCTTGTCAAGACGCCTCGGGTGCAGCACCCCATTGACTCTATTCAAACATGTTCAGTCAATCATTTTGAGTGTACTATAAAAAAAAAGAAATCAAATAGACCGTTTCCAGATGAACACAATGCGACCAGCTCCGAACATCTCCGACTTCATGCAGAGGGCTCTGATGCGGTACCAGGCTTCGAAGGGCATCCAGGGTGCGCCCGACACCTCGCACACCCTTCCTCTATTCAGCATTAAAAGGACCGCGTGGACCTAATAAGCCGAAGAATCCCATCGCTCGCTTCTCGCTCACGTCAGCTACTATATCTGACATCATATTAGCTGCCTCTTTTTGTTCATTCCTCGACTTCGTCTCATTGTTTTCCTTCAGTGCCATTTTTGAGCTGTGAGAATGTGTTATACGCAACAGCTCATATTTCACAATTCTTCTATGCTCTCATATCATGCGACAAATAATATACAAGCTGCGGTTTTACAAATTTTCGTGTCTTCCTTCTGAGGCTTCTGTAATTTTTTTGAGTACGTTGCCACAACCAAGGTTATAATCAGTTTCTCAACAATGGACCAAACCCACTTTTGCTGATAACTGAACACTATTTTTCAGTATATTCTTGCATATTGTATCAGACTTCCAAAGGGGGCTGGAAATCGTTGTTCGGATTCTATCTCATTGTTATATCTTTTTCTTTGTTTTTGATTATGCTTCTTACATTGAATTGAAGCGGTAACAAGTTTTGATGAATTTTATATATTGCTGTTTACTCTTTTTTTTCAATGGTAGCTCAATATCAGCAGCACATCAGCGTATGGTCCTTGTTAGGAATTTTTTGCATGAGTACATCTGCGATTCACGCGCGGTTGGTCGGACCAGCTTCAAAGCGCTGCTTGTTAACTTTCATCTAGAAAGGTTTTCAAGTGCTTCTTAAATTTTTGCAAGGGCCCTGGGAAATTTGAAAATCTTTATTTATATAAAGCAGAAAATCTGTGTGTTTGTGCGTTTGTGCACATCTTCCATAGTCATGAAGAATGAGCGGTGAAGCTCATTTTGATCTGCTGGTCATCAAGATATGGTAAGGACGGTAGAAACGAAACCATGACAAGTCGGAATCAAAGGAAGGGTGAATTTTGCTACATGAGAGATCAAGTACGATGGACTTGCTCGGTACCGGGGTGGAACCCGAGATAGCTCGTCAAAAATACCGTCCATCTCCCCCCCCCCCCCCCTCCCCCTAATTCCACGAGATTGCTTTCAACAACTCTTTTTTCGCCAAAGTGGAATGGTCCTCGCGGACAATGCAGCAGATACTCAGCCTGTGCATGTATCGAAATGTGTATTCATTGCAGATATTCGGTGATACCTCCCATTTTCGGCGACATATAGTCCCCTACCTCAAAGGCATAGCACATCTAACTTTCGCAGGTTGCTAAACTGCTATTTTCCGTACATTCAGAATGAGTTATGTCCAAATGGAGTATTGCCAGATCGCGTCGCGACTGAAATCGTGCTTTCGGCCTAAGGCATACTTCACGCGATTTCATTCGCTGCTCGATCTGGCGCTGCAGCGAGTCTTCGTGACTGGTCGTTAGCGCGCTTTGCATGGGCCAGACTAAAAGCTTTTGCTATGACTTACGGTAGCTACGCACCTATGCACTTAGGACCCGCACACGATTGATCTGTAAATATCTGGCAAACTGCCAAGTCCGTGGATGTAGCGATATGACGAAATCGCGCGAGGTATGCCTGAGGCCGTATACAATCGCGCGAGGTATGCCTGAGGCCGTATACTAGTAAAAATCAGAATCGCGTGGCAGTGACCAATGCTAACTCGAGCTTACTTAGGCTCTGACCATTCTCAAACTTCCTAAGCCTCATGGCACAGGGTTTTCCGAGAAAGTGTCCTAAAATATGATTGAATTACTTGAGAAAAACAATATGGCCTTTGAAATGTATACTGCTGTATTCAGCTATTCCGAACTAACAATAATATATCTTGTAAATAAGAGAATCTACTCAAACGTAGTGTTGTTCAGCACTCCCACTTCCTTGTTTTCAGAACAAATGCTGTTTATTTCAAATGTTATTTTCAAATGTCCAGAACATTTCCACTTCCTCTTCGATGATTTTATCAAACCGAAGTCTCATTGAAAATAAAAAATCTGAGATCATACAAACACTTAGCGAAAATGGCTGATACAATGTCAGACCTAAACAAAGCTTAATTGACGGTCGGGATGCCTTTTGATTATATCATCTACTGATAAGAGATCACTTTGCACCAGTCAACAACTTCCTAGTTTGAAACGCAAATTCGTCAACTGCTTCCTCTGAAATATGGACATAATTAACTTCAGAACTTCTGTAGCTGGCAATTACGCAAAATTTGATCCTTGAAAGCTAACAAGAGAGAAAAGATGAAAGTTGTTTGCTAATTACTCGATGTTGAAGCACTCACTTCGAAAGAGTGGCGCACAATGCTAGACCAGCGATCGTTTCGATAATCACCAATATACCACTTATTCCGACAATAATAGCTTCGATGAGTAAAACTGTAAGAGCAAGGTTGACCAATGTATACGCTTCATGTAGAATCAACAACAAAGATTTTGCACTTTTTCAGTGACCTGTCATTTTACCAAATTATCAGCTATAAACACAAAATTCCAAAAATGGGTATGTTGCGTCTCTCCACGCACCTCTACTTGAATGCTGACGTTGATTTGTTGAAATGGTAATCATTCTCACTACTGCAAAACTAAACTTTGGAACCCTTAGCTTACCGTAATTTTGAAATATCGCTAGGTACACATGAATCAGTATAATGGGAACGGAGAGCAGCAGTGAGAATGCCAGAAAAGCAGGAGTTTCGGTCAGATTCCCTCGTGCCCCTAAAAGGCCAAACTTTATGAGAATGAAAAGAAAAATACGCTCTCACCCCAAGATAGTCGAATGGCCTCAATCGGAGCAAATGCTAAGATTATCAATAGTTCGAGTACTCGTACATGATATTGGTAGGGTAAGACGGAACCTGAAATATGTAGACTCGATCACAATTGATTTCCAGTAAGCTTTGCATGAGATTTTTGCTCCTTTCAAAAATGGCACCATAATCTTTTTCTTTTGCAACACATTTGCAGTTGCAATATGAACCATAATAATCGGAATTCCGCGCAATCACGAATTTAAGGAAAGGTCGATCCGAAAGATTGTGCCGTTTTTCAAACCTGCGCTCAAACCACGCAGTATAAAGTAATGATAGGTGAATATACATATAAAATTGTTCACAATGCAGAATTTTCTCGTTCCGGTTGTGTTCGTCCCATGGTCGCTCGAATAATTCTTAGTTGTCCAATCCGTGGTTTTTACCCACCCTTACTTCAGCTATGTTTTAGGATTTCCATTTAATTTGAAAGAGCTCTGATAACGGATAGACATAACAGGGTGCAATACAATGTATTTTTTGCATCTATAACTAGCTTTTCAAAATTTCCGAATTTATTTTTGTGATTTTACAAATTCCAGATCAATCTCCCTAGACCCTGAAGCGAGCATCAGGGTGTCTGATGCAGCCTTTTCTCCTATTTCTGACAAATGTTTTTTCTCCACTCGAAAAGGGTTCGAAAATGAATCAATACGAATCTTTTAACACGTCCCAGACCTTATTTCTGAAAATCGAATATACAGGGTGTCCCAAAAAGATGTGCACACTGTTTGATCGTTAATAATTCTCTTGCTTTCATGTCTTTTGCCGAGCTTGAGTACCATTGTGTAGAGCGAGGTTCAACTTAGATTTAGAGTATGGAGCGAGTTAACAGTCGCCTTTCATCACTGTAGGATTACGGTAGGAACTTCGATGAAGATTTTAAGCAGCGAAAGTGATTTTGCCTTAGAAGGAAAATCAAACAAGCCAGGAACTCTTGTACTGGCCTAACTAGAGTCGCTGATTCTAAATATGAAGATTGCTTTTCGGTATGGTGCTTCTTTCATGAGTTATTTCTGATTTAGGGTAACACCTTTTTTCCAATGTTAGTCAGAAATGTGAATACGCCATCAAAAAAGCTCAAAAAACTGGTGGAAAGCTATGTAATGAAATCTGAAAACCTTGCCACACTACTTTTCAGATTTTTTGAAATTATTTCATCAAAAGGCCTATTCCACAGTGACGATGTGTGCTGAATCATACCGTAATCATACAGTATTGAAGAGTGATTATTGATTTGCTCCATACTACAAATCTTAGCTGAGCATCGCTCTACACAATGGTACCTCAAGCTCGGCAAAAGACATGAAAGCAAGAGAGTTATTAACGATCAAACAGTGTGCACTTCTTTTTGAGACACCCTGTATTAGATGGCGCAAACGCTCATTTGCCTCAAATATAGTGTTCAGCAACAATCGACTCTTGGAAGTTTCAAGTTCTGAAGATTCATCAGTTGGAAGCGTTTGTGTATTTTACGACTTCGCAAAAACGGAGACTGTGGGAAGGTGATGTCGAAAAATACTAAAAAGCTAGTGTGCCCAAATCTAATAATTCATTGTATTGCACCTTATTTTTTACGCAGCCCTTGACATTGTTGCTCTTCCGAAAAGTCTCAAAAGAAAATTTAGCTAAAATGAAGGTAGATAAAAACATTGGTTGGAGGTTAGTTGATCTTTCGTTCGACAAAAGTCTCCAAAATGATTCAACAGTGTTAGAAAAAGGAAGATTTCCTGCATCGAACCACTGATAAAAGTGTTCGCTTATCACCAATTTCAGTGAGGGATAGACGAAAAACGGCACGAATTTTCGACCTAATACGAAAGATATAAGAATTCTAATCTTCGGTAAAGACGGCAGCTAACAATGCCCAGTGATTTTTGCTTATGTTGTCTTCTACTCCTACATGCAACCACTATTTTTTTTCTAAAATCAGCTTTGATGCAGAAAACAATGCTTTCTCGAAGATACTTCGATTAAACCTGGATTATTGGCAGGACCTGGATCACTGACTCGAATCAGAATTTTTCAGCACCTTTCGCAATTGTGCTAAACAAAATCACGCATTTATATCGCAGACTACAACCAAACAGTTTTTTAAGGAGATCATTGCACTCGCTTCTGATTCCCTTACTCTAGACAGAATATAGACAGAATAAACAAAACATCTGTTGGCGAATTTGTGTAGAGTGGTAACCAAGAAATTAAAAGGGCATCGTATTGCGGTAGCAACGGAAATCTGGGCAGGAAATATGAAGTGCTGTATAGAGGCAAGAAAGACACTCGGATATGTTTTGAACACTTGGAACAATTTCTCTATGAAAAACTTATGAAAGCTCGCGGCGAAGATGTAAAATTTAGTTTTGTCAAAGGGAAATTTTTCAGGGTTCTCACTGTCACGTCTATGCCGAGGTGGCGTACCCAGGATACCTTCATTAGAAAAAAATTTTTTTGGAAACACCCCAAAAGGGATGTTTCCCAGAATTTTTCCAGGCCCCTGCCTCCAAAATTTCAGAAAAAGGGGGCGTGGTGCAAAAAAATTTTTTACAAGGCCAATTTGCATCTTTAAAAATTTTTAGAAATTATTTTAACTATTTACAAGTAAAAACAAGTCCTCTGCACATTTTTCTATAACACATTTAAGTAACTTTTAAAAATTTCGCGACCCATTCTCGGGGGGGGGGGAGCGCTCGCCCCCCCCCTTCGGTATACTGATCTACCTATGTAAGCATTTGCCATTAGCAAAGACAGTCCTACCTTTGTAGAAGTATAGAAATATCAGCACAAGAAAAACTATCACGGAATATATTCGATGAACATGAAGCAACAGTTGATAGACCAAAGACGATCTCTGCAAAAGGGAAGACTGAAGTCACATTAGAAAGCATGAAATTTCTTTACTCAACTTACCACATTTGATGCCATATGTGAACGTTACACAGCGCCAAATCATCAAAGGTGGTTGCCTAGCAACGGTGGAAAAGATGTGGACTAATATTGCACGCTGGAAGGCCAAATACAGATGCCAGTCTATGTTTATGACAAAATTGCGAGTATAAGCGCAACTGAATAATTTTGCTGTTGACCTCGATTCATTTACTTTTTATATATTTATTTTAGTTACAACGGCAAGCCACGTGAGCAACACGACAAAGCAACCTAACGCTTAAAAATCAAAACAGTGACAAATAACATGACAAAAAGCTGCATTTAAAAAAACACCAGGAAGAACAACAACATACGTCAAGAACACTACAACGATGGAAGCAAGTAGTTCTTGAGAATAGCTCTAAACTGCCCAAGTTTTACGGAAGCGTCTGCATTTCAACCTGCTTGCCCAGGTCACGGGTACTCTGTTTACGAAATGTTTTTCCTCTTCTTTCCGTTCTAAATAAAACAATCCTACCTGGACTACTCCTAGAGAGTTCCTGCGCTCGAAGAAATTTTTGAACTTATCGGCAACCAAATGGTAATTTTTGTGCCATCGAACCATCAAACTCTATCTAAAATCAACTATCTCCTTCTCACGCTCAAAATCATTCGGACCCAATTATTCATAAATGAATTTACACTTGTAATTGGACGATTTGCCAGGATCTGTCTATCATTAAGGTCTGCCCTCTCCCCAAAGTATATTTGGACTTACTAGGAAATAAAATTATTGCCCTACAAGGCGAACGGCATATATTAGGTTGGTGCAAAAGTTTTGTCAGTTTTTTTCAATCCATCGGCAAAAACGCTAGGATGAAGATAAACAAACACCTCAAAACGTATCCGATGCAGAATTTCTTCTTTCCAGCTGCTAAACTCCCATTGTGTTTAGTTGCAAGAGTGACGAGATATTTGCTGGAAATTACAACACTCGTTTTTACCACGTCTTTCGCTAATTTTCAAAATTTTTGTCTGAGACTTTCGGAGGAGCCCTAATAACCATCAGATAGGGCAAACCTTTTGCCAACAGATGCAGTTTTTTGTAGCCCTGCGGCTTGTCTTTCAGAATTTCTACGATTTTTTTTTTTGAAGTGATTAATTACATTCAGCCTACATTAACCTCGTAAAACATAAAATGCTAAACACTTCAGCCACCATTCGATACAACTTTACCTCCTCGTTCTAACTCTTTTTTTGCCCAAACAGGTGAAATTTGTGGCGAAAATCGCAGTGTTTCTCAATTTCAGGACTGCGAGCTGACCTGTAATCTATGCTTCAAAATCTTCATAATTTGAAGCGAAAATCGCACATTTACTTTGTAAGTATTGGTAGTAATAATCGATTGTTGAAACCTCAGTATTCTGTAGGTTTTGCAGTGTTTGGTGCAATAACAGGTTTCTACACTTACTTTTACAAAATTATTTAACAAAATATAAAAAAGCAGCTGAAAAAAGAAAAAAATAAGTTAAGCATAAGTTGGCAAAAGTTTTGCCTATCTGCTGGTCATTAGGGCTCCTCCGAAAGTCTCATATAAGGATTTTGAAAATTAGTGGAAGTTGGATATGGTAAAAACGAATGGTTGCAATTTTCATACATTTTGAAGTGTTATTTTATCTTCATTCTAACGTGTTTGCCGACGGATTGAAAGAACTGACGAAACTTTTCACCGACCTAATAAAAGCCAATCGTGCGCGAATGCGAAGTTAAGATATACATTGTGACCTCGGGCGTTAAATAGTTCAAGCACTGCAATGAAACAAACAGTTCTGAGCAGATACTTTCATGGAAAAACCTCCTATCTGATTTCATCCTTAGATGTGAATGTCATTTACTGCCTTGTCATTTATTGCCTATGCTAGCCAGTACTCAGACACTGGGAGCGGACGAGCCGCGGCCCCAAAAGGCCTTTTTGGCCCGGCCGCGGCCTTAATTTGGGGGCGTGGCCAGTATACTTAGGTGATTCGAAAATTTTTCATTGAATGAATGAATATCGAATAGATTCGAAAAGGAAAAATTTCGAATAAACGAATATCGAATAAATTCCAAAATAAAAAATTACGAATAAACGAATATCGAATAAATTCGAGGTTCAAAAATTCTCGAATGAATGAATTCCGAATAAATTCGGGAAATCAGAAATATCGAATGAATGAATATCGAATGTATTCGAACATTGGAAGTCGAATTTCGAATAAATATTTGAAGAATGATTTGTCGAATAACTAGAGCAACCATATCTCAGACTTGCCGACATATCTGGCTAAAGCCGACCCATTCATAATCAGCACCCTCGTTCCTCTATACCAACTCCTAGCTTACTTTCCGAAAAACGCTGGAATCGATATTTAGATTTCGGTTTTAATCAGCACATCCTCATTTACCCCCCCCCCCCCCCCCGTACCAACTTCCAACCTCATAAGTCAAGATTTTCCAAAAATCGACAAAATCGATAAAGTAAATTTTTACTAGCACCCTCACTTACCCCTTTGTACCAACTCCCAGCCCCGCAGCTCAAACTTCTTCAAAAATCGATAAATTAAATTTTTATCCATAATCAGCACCCTCTCTTACCCCTTTGTACCAACTCCCAGCCCACAATGGAGGGCATTTATCTTTTCAGTAAGTTGTACACGCTAAATTTGTGGTAAGCTGGCGTTACATTTGAAGACATCTCGTAACTGGCAAATCGCATACGACGATCTAAACCGTTTATCCTGCACTACAAATGCGATGTCCTTTACTCAATATACATCAATTCGCAAAAAATTTCTAAGGTAGCGAATAGAGGCAGTTGCGCAATTAACTTGTGCGAGTAAGAGTGCTCACTAATGTTGGCTTTGCGTATCACAAGCATGAGCAATGCAAAGAAAGAAAAACAGGCATTTCAAAACACTTTCAATATAGGACATCGGAACATAAGCTTGAATTTGATAGCTTCTTTGGAATTTGGTGCCAATAGCAGTGCGAACAATATCATTGACCGAAAAAGCATCAATCAAAATCCACATATGATTTTTTTTACTGTCGCAAATAGTCGGAAGAATGCGACCCTCCATACAGTTCAAAGGTCGTCACGGTTGAAAAGATGCGTTACCGAGTTTTGCGAAAAAAACGCGGACGAAGTGAGCTTGATACTCAGCAGTTGGCACTGCAACAAAGTCGAATAATCTGAATACGGAGTTCATTCGAATACGAATTCGAATAAACATTCGAATAAAACATTCGAATAAAATCTACTCGAAACTCCGTTTTTTGATTATTCGAGTTTTCGAATAATATTCAAAACTGTCGCGGCTCCGCGATGCGAGCGCTCCTAGAAGTAGGAGGCCGGGAGCACTGATTGCTGCCGCGCTACACGGCGGCGATGACGGCACTTTCTTACGTTCGCCGCAATCGCCGCTGGACCTCTACTCGCCTTGGCGCGTTGCCAGCCAAAAGGCTATATATAGCGGCGGCGCCTCATTGCAGCGTCTGTTCGCTTTCGTTTTCGATCGATAATCTTTTCGTATGTTTTCCACTGTGCTCGTGCCTGGCAGTTAGCTCCCGCTTTTGATGTCTTTTGCGTTAGCGGTCGAGCGGATCGAAAGTTGTACATTGGATTGGAATTCAAGCCTGTTGGAATTGTTTCAGACGAGCTACTTTTGCAGCTTTTGGAGTTTAGAATATCAAGATTTCACAACTTCGGGAGCGGAGAGGTGTCGCGCCTGGTATCCGGCGACGCGTGGCGGATCTGTATAGGTGAAGCCTCGGGAGCATTAGCATGTTTAGATGTTATATAGACGCGCAACATCGGTAGCACGGGATAGGGCACCCTGTCCCGTGTTGGGGTCTTTCTTCTTTTAGTTAATAGTTTTGTAGTAGTAGTTTAGTATTCTAGTGTCTAGTTGTTTTCCTTTGTGTCATAAGGATAAAGTATAAGTAATTTAATAATGTTTCTTCACGCGCTAGGGCAAGTTAGTAGGCTAGGTTGCGTCGTATGTATTAAGCGGGCGAGCGTGCGGGTGTCTCGGGTAAATTTAGGTGCTTAGGGCCCACCGAGCCGCCACATGGTGCATCGTCGCCGAGCGCATGGTGGATGCGGTTTTCCCGTCCGCGTACGGAGTTGGGTAGCCGCTTTGGTAAGTTTGCGGCTGGTAGGTAACATCATACTAGGTAGAGCGCGCCGGTTAGCGCAGTTTTAGGCTATCCCATCCTCCATGCGTGCGTAACGATCCCGTAGTCTACCACGCCCCGCACCTAGTTTAAGTCCAGGCAAGTAGTGGGTAGGGCATGCGTTCAGGCGCGTCATTCAGTTGTCAGGTAACCCATTGGTTTTGCAGCCTTAAGCGTAGCCAGCGCGTGGGGCGACCCAGTAGGTAGTTGGTGGCAGCAACTTTCCAGCTATAAGGCCCTGTGCACAGCGCGTTGTCTTGCGCAGGGATGGGTATGATAGTGGACTAGGTCTACCTGCGAGTACGAGGTGGAGTCGTCGTGGCGGACCTTACGCTACTGGAGCACACGCCACTGGGGCATCACCGCTGGGAGAGGTAACTGTTGCAACGTTCGCCATGTCGTTCTTTCACGTAGCCTTGACGAAGCTGTTTGCATTGCTTTTGTGTTATTCGCGCATTTGCTACGGCGTGCGATTCTGCCCTTGCTTGACAACCCTATCTGACTCTTGTCTTTGCGCCTACTGCGACCCCTAGCGTCTCGAGTTCAGTCGAGACGCTAGGGGTTGCAGTAGGCAGTAGTATATTCCCTTTTAGGGTTTTAGGTTAGGTCTTTATTAATGTATTTACTCGCGTCATGTATCCGTCTTCTGTATACTTTTGTTCCGCTGGTTTTTTATTTTCCAGAGACATCTCCCCTCGGTCACAAGCTTCAGTTCGTTCAAGCTGACGTTAGGAAGACGAAAGTGGACAGGCCAACCCCAACTACGAATCCCCACTGGTTGAAGGAGAAGGAAGCTTTGAGGAACAGGCAGGATCTTTAATCTATTCCATCTTGTTACAGATTTCTATTGCGTTTTTTTCCTTTGGGCTGTGTTTATTCGCGCTTTAGACTGAAGTTGGAACCGTTTGCGCTTTTCATTCTCTAGCGGGCCTTATTTATTGTGTTTCGCTGCGGAACTTCTGTCGCGTCTCAGGGCCCACTCCTCACCTTTCCATTGTTCGGCCAATCAACAAAATTCCAGCTGTATGAGCGCGCACGCGCTGAGGTGGACTGCAGCGATCTTTTACGCGTAGAGATTGAGCTTGGATCATAACGCGCTCTTTTGTTAGCTTTTTTTTCTGTTGTCCGTTGCTAGTTTGGATGCACTGTAGTTCGCGCAAAGCTCAATTCTGTTTTCTGGCCCCAAAGCGCATTAGATTTGGGTAGCGCTTATGTTTTCTTGCTAAAGATTTTATTTCAGCTGCATAGCAACCCCCGTATTTAGGTTCCGCGTTTTTTGCCACCTTCTCAGTCTATGTCCCAGCCAAATCAAGGTTTCCTCCTGCTTTGTTGTGATTTCCACGCACCGCAAGCGCTTTACCGTTGTAATTCATCGCGTTGGTTGCTGCACGCGCGCTTTTTTCCTTACCATCTGTATGTAGCGCGAATGTCATGCCGCACTTCTTGCACCCCCCTGACTTAGGTTCGCCTGCGTCCCCTTGCCGCGGGAGGCTGGACTAATGTCCATTCTGGAGCGAAGCAGCGTAGCGTGTGATTTCTTTCGCCTTAGGAAATGCAGCTTGCGTTTGCGCGTCCTTAATTTTGTTCAGAGTTGCGCGCTGGTGGGGTTTCAGAAGGCATGTGGCTGTGAATGCAAGGACTGTTTGTATCGTACGACGGGTACAGCACAGTAAGCATGGTTCCCTTATAACACCCGTGGCCTCGTAATTTTAATGTGTTACAGCATGAGCCTGTGGGTCGCAGCGTGTCTTGGTCAAGTGGAACCACATTTGCGTAGTCGTGCATTTCGTGGATATGGTCCTTCTGGTCAACTAGCAGCAGCCTTTGCCTACTGTACATAGTTTGATCATATTTAGCACCTTCGTAGTGGTAGAGTTTTGGTAGTATTCAGTGTATTTAGTCATTTAGTCATTTTATGTTTATGCTTACTTATTCATATTCTTGTTTTTGTTAGACATATTTCATAGGTACTCACTTCATGATTATCTTAATTCTTTTCAGCAGTGATACTTGGTTAGTGTGACGTGCGCTCATTAGGTTTTAGCACTTTCTCTTGCGCACAGTAGCTCTTCTTTTGAGTTGTAGATGTTTTATGTCTTTTCTCGCATGAGACGGGTTATCTTCAATCCATTTACTTTCGACGCGCTCTTACTATGCTACCGATGGATAACCCTTACTTCTTTTTCGCTTTATCATCCAAAATTCCGGCTAAAGGCATTAACCGCAGATCCCCGGTGCTATCACGTAACCACCTCTCGAACGCCCAAGTCTACTGCTTCTGGGGGGAGTGTCGCGGCTCCGCGATGCGAGCGCTCCTAGAAGTAGGAGGCCGGGAGCACTGGTTGCTGCCGCGCTACACGGCGGCGATAACGGCACTTTCTTACGTTCGCCGCAATCGCCGCTGGACCTTTCCTCGCCTTGGCGCGTTGCCAGCCAAAAGGCTATATATAGCGGCGGCGCCTCATTGCAGCGTCTGTTCGCTTTCGTTTTCGATCGATAATCTTTTCGTATGTTTTCCATTGCGCCCGTGCCTGGCAGTCAGCTCCCGCTTTTGATGTCTCTTTTGCGTTAGCGGTCGAGCGGATCGAAAGTTGTACATTGGATTGGAATTCAAGCCTGTTGGAATTGTTTCAGACGAGCTACTTTTGCAGCTTTTGGAGTTTAGAATATCAAGATTTCACAACTTCGGGAGCGGAGAGGTGTCGCGCCTGGTATCCGGCGACGCGTGGCGGATCTGTATAGGTGAAGCCTCGGGAGCTTTAGCATGTTTAGATGTTATATAGACGCGTAACATCGGTATCACGGGATAGGGCACCCTGTCCCGTGTTGGGTCTTTCTTCTTTTAGTTAGTAGTTTTGTAGTAGTAGTTTAGTATTCTAGTGTCTAGTTGTTTTCCTTTGTGTCATAAGGATAAAGTATAAGTAATTTAATAATGTTTCTTCACGCGCTAGGGCAAGTTAGTAGGCTAGGTTGCGTCGTATGTATTAAGCGGGCGAGCGTGCGGGTGTCTCGGGTAAATTTAGGTGCTTAGGGCCCACCGAGCAGCCACAGAAACCCTCTTTTTTGATTATTCGAGTTTCGAATTTTATTCGAAAACGGAAGAACTCCGAATATCGATTTTTGAATACGAATATATTCAAATGTTTTATTCGAATAATCGAATTTCTATTCGATTCGGACCCAAGTATAGTGGCCAGGTTGCGGCCGACCCGCGGCCCTTCGTTCACGTCACTATCATTGCACCGGCCGAGCAGCGGGAGAAAGTGGGCTCACCGGCTCAACCGCGGCCTTCAGTGATGGGGCGGAACATTGCGGTGGCTGAGCCGCGGACCAAAATCTGTGTAAGAAACTCCGGCCGAGCAGCGGCGAATGTCAAATGAAGGCCGCGGCTCGTCCGCTCCGAACGTCTGAGCGAAAGGATACTTGCGTGAACGACGCATGGTCAAACTGCCCTCGATGTCCATGGTAGCCTAGAATGTCCTCCCAGTCTCCCAGGCAGGAATGAGATCAAAATGTTGTCTTCCAAGCAACAATGGATAGCATATTGGCGCTATCCAATCTCGAATCGGACTTGGTACCCGAAGCTGCTATATCAGTGACCCTAGTAGGCCTTTGTTTTTTACCTTGTATTTTCTTATGTGCCATGGTAGCCCAGGGACCAATTAGGCTGAGCTAGAATGAACTACGGACAACCAGCTGCGACTGAGCCAAGGCCCACCTATGGCCGAGCTGGAGCTCACCGCCGACTGAGTCGAGGCCTACTCTCCGGCCAACCTGCGGCGGCTGCGAAATTCCAGCCTGTAACAGGCCGCGGCTCGTTCGCTCCCAGTGTCTGATCGTAAGTAGGAAGCGTCTGGGCTAAAGTTGTAATTTAAGTAAAGCAAAATTGGTTCCATTGTCAAATTTATGCTTCAGCATCTGCCTTTTGAATCATTGCTTTTTTTTTTCCTGGTGCCAGCCTTTTTTATGCAGAAACGTAAGTAAAAAGGCTGTCTGCTTCAGATGAACGAATGAAACAGGCTCTCATTTGTATCGGCCAAGACAGTGCCTTTACATGAAGTACAAGTTAGTTTTTGCAAGTCATGCGAAGCAGAAGGCATGCTAGAACCGCTTCTGATATATTTAGAAATCGAAGTTTAGCACGAGCCTTCAAGTTTCCCTGTTACGATTGTATGGCGTATGCTTCATCCTTCCTTCTCACAGTCAGACTATAGGCACACGCCATTACTTGATCTAAATACTTCATCCACTTCATCCACTTAGTGGTCAAGTCAATGAACCGACCAAACAGTGATGTGGATCAGGAGGATCAAATGGAAACTGAATCAGGTATGGCGCATGTCAGGACCTCAGTTTCTGTAAAGTTCGACATAAGTAGGGACGGAGCTATTTATTAATCAAACGGCTAATTTGGATTGAGACTTTCTTTTGTTATCCTCAAAGTAATGTGTCTACGCTAAGGCTTCGACTTCCCAATCATATGGATCTTTTATGTTTCCTCCCGAAACGATGGCACCCTGAAATGAGAGATGTGAAATATTGTCAATTACACACAAACAAACCTCCTCAAGTAACTTATAAATGTAAGAATAGTCCACATGGTCATGATAATGAAGTTTGTCGATGTACTCAAGTACTCGCCATAGCTCTTCCTTACATTTCAAAGGTCCAAGCATGGTTTCCTGGAAGTGTATCCAGTCAAGAAAGAAAAGATTTTTTGCAAGAAGCAGAAGCTTACCCTTCTCGTTGTTCTGCACTCTTCCTTAACTTTTTGAACTTCGTGTTTGTCTGCCATTCTCTTCCAAAGAAGACCTAAATTGGAAATCTTAGAAGAAGTTGATGAGAACTTTCGCTTCGCAACGGTAGAATAATTTGCCTGGCTGGGGCGATTCACCTCCTGGAACAGTTAGATCCAGCATGAGGTAGAACCATGATTCGCAGTCATCTTTCGGTCCCATCTCTATGCCTCTGTGACATGCTAAGGAAGCAAAAGGGATGGTGCCCTGGAATTGCAAAGTATAAGCTAAATATCAATTCTGATGCGTTATCAGACCTTGAACCGCACAGAAATCCTCGGTGTTTTCAACTCATTTTTGTCGTTCAATATACGACGAGCGATACCGAAATCCAGGATGTACACCTAAAGTGCAAGAATCTTCCAAATTGTTAAGCCTTGTGGGTGGAGCTCACTATTCGTTTCTTCTCCCCTAATCCAATGGCATAATTTGCGGGTTTTAAGTCTCTATGTATGAATCCGTATTTATGGAGGTCCTCACATGCTTCAAGGCACTGTATTGAGGCCCCTAGCCCTGTTGATACGGAAAATACCTGGGAGAAGCAAGAGAATCGTCGGAATTAGTAGAGGGGGCAGCTGTGCTCACTTTCTCAGGTCTGGCACTTTTCAAATCGGCTAGACTCTTTCCAACCAGCTCCATGACGAGGAAGAAAAACGTTTCCTTCTTCCCTCTATCAATAATTGCAGTGAAATGGGATTGATGCCTTTCGTTGGACACGAGTTTCAGTATGGCAATCTGGAAACTGTCCATTTTTCACAAACTGAATTGTTTTAAAAAATGGTCTTAAAGGCAGTGTCCGGGCAAAAAGTCGATTTTGAGATTTTATGCTCACCAGGGCCTATTGGCTATGCTGAATCCAAAAATCACACTGGAGGGCGCGAAAACGGCGAAAAAGTGCCCTAACGCAGGAAAAAAATCAGAAGTGGTTTTCCCCACTGTGGATCCACCCTCCCGGCTTCGGGAGCGATCTTCTCAATTTCGCTAGTCGATCTGACATCTCCACAGGACCCATGCGAATGCGTGTCTTGAAATCTGAAGCGAGAAGATCGCTCCAGAAGCTGGAACCGTAAACTCACAGAGGGGAAGACCCCGCCCACTTTTGATTTCCCTCCTGCGTTAGCGCCATTTTCCGCCGTTTTCGCGCTCTCCAGTGTGGATTTTCGGTTTCAGCATAACAAATAGGGCCGGGTAAGCGCAAAATCTCAAAATCGACTTTTTGCCCGGACACTGCCTTTGATTAGATTTTTTCCCAATGCCCACCCGCTGCCACTTCTTTGTTAGCTAGTAACTACCGGTTAGACCATACTTCATGGGTCTGTAGCCGAGTTTGTGTCCTCACAGATACAAAAGTTGAAGCCGTTTCAAGATTGTAAAAAATGAAGTCTTGTATGTTGCGTAGATCGAGGGATTCAGTTGTAAGCGCCTTGTCTGGATGACTGCAGCTTTGTTCTCTCCGACCGATGAATGGCTCTCTCCGCTTGAAAATGAGGAACCAACCGCTTTTCTACTATCAAAATTGTAGCTAGAATTTGCCTTTTTGGCCTCTCATTTCCAGCGTATCGGGGTTACCCATTGGTCGGATGTCATAGAA
The DNA here is from genome assembly GCA_958299035.1 of Cylicocyclus nassatus. Lineage (NCBI taxonomy): Eukaryota > Metazoa > Nematoda > Chromadorea > Rhabditida > Strongylidae > Cylicocyclus > Cylicocyclus nassatus. The sequence continues at coordinate 53,622,828 of CATQJL010000316.1, read as the reverse complement.
ACTGATGTAATACCACCGCTCATTTCCATAACATCCCACTAATAACCCGGACAACCTCAATATGAGAAGCTAACGTGAAAAGGCAATCTAGCTGCATCTTCTTCATCAAAATAGCAGTGTATTCTCCTCATTCAACCGAACTGAGGCATCCATTAAACACTCGTCGTTCATTTGGACGCGTCAGATGTAATTTTTGCATCTGAGCAAGTCTTGTCAATGTATTCAAAAAGCAACCTCCATTTTCAATTTCGAGTGTCTCCTCGTCTCGATTTTCTTTTCAACTTTCATAGCAAACATTTTCGTCGGATCTTTATGGTCATGTACCCTGCAGCATCAGACAGAGTTGAAGCCACTTTGTAGCAGTTCCAAGAGTACCTGTAGACTGCGCCAAATCCTCCAGCTCCTAGTAACTTGACGACTACATACTTGTTCTTCGAAGATTCTATTATAGTGCCCTGAAACAATGGAACACATTGTGAAAGAGAGCACGTTTCAGTGGAGAGAGCAGGCAGATCCACTAACGGGAACGAAGCCGAGATCGTCCTCATCCGAGTCACTCATCGCTAAAAATGAAAGGAACTCTTCATGAACTCCGTTTATATACATCCTGATGGATAATAACTAACAATGTAAGACGATAGTGAGGCTGGGACACTTCTAGCGATATGTAGAATGTGTCAAAAGCTAAAGCGCGTAGTTCTTGTGTTAAAGCGATTCTTCTGCTTATCGTTACAGTGGCATTGTAGTAGTCTCCTCCTCTAACAAAAACATATCCGAACACAGCCGCCATATTTTTGCATCTAAGCCTATTTGTACCCAAGATTGACCCTTTACGATTCACGAGCGATTCACGAGCACACGCTCACTGCGAAAGGATTACTCTTTTGTTCTCAACTTTGTTCGTCCCTGTGAGCTATTCTAAGAATACTGAATCGCACAGCATAGTTTGCCTCAGTTGCTTTAATTATGCGGCTTTTATTGAGAAAGCTCCTTCGTCAGCGCCATGGCATTTGTACGGTTTATCGCGCCCCACAGCGAACTCTGCGCGCGAATGTGAACGAGAATTTTTTGAGTTTTTGAATTCATTTCATTCTTCTTTCTGTAAACTGTCAATCTTATAGTGCTGCTTTTGTATTCTGCTAAAGATTTAGAAGAAGAGCACCTTGGACTTGCGTGAACAGAGCTGTTCTTCATGGGTAAGACGAGCAACTAGAAGGCAGTGCCATCGCAAATGGATTACAAGAGTGAGTTTTTGTGGAAGTTAACAATTTTGTGTTACTACTATGGCTTTCTATTTAACTTCATTTGGAGAATTTGGGAATTTTTTGCACGTTTTATTCGAGGAGGTCGTGGTTTTTCCCCGCAAAAACTTTTCAAGACGTTGCGTGGTGATGTTTACAACACTAATCTTTTCCCTTCAGTTCAGCTCTCAACCGCTCAGTTGGAGCCACCAGAAGAACAACGTCGGAGGTTTGAAATCGAATGCGAATTCGTGCAAGCACTTGCTAATCCACACTATGTGAATTGTTAGTTCCTTTTTGCTATTACTTTTGTAAAAATGTTGAGACTTTCTTTAACTCGTGAAAATGTTATGTCGGTCCCTATTGTTTTCCCATGTTCCTGCTACCCTCACATTCCTCGGTCATGTTCGGCCCCGGACAGACTTCACGCGATTTGATCGTCGCGACTCAGTCGCCGACATTTCCATTCATTTTCATTTCACATTCAAAAATTTCGGGCTGGAAAAGTATCACAACCGAAATGCAAGTTGATCGGCATGGAATGATGTTGTAACAGTTGTCTCGTCGCGATTCAGTCGCGACGATCAAATCGCGTGAAGTCTGTCCGGGGCCTTCCACAACCAGCTCAGTGCGTAGGATCAACTTCCGACCGGTATTCACGATGCTAGTGGGTTAGCGAACCCAGCAGAGCTTTTCGTGAATACCGATTTCAGTAATTGCAAGTCTTTGCAAACACAAATCAGTCAAAGAAGTCTCATAAAGAAATTACCTACGCATATGAAGAGATCGTGTATTCTGTCTCTTCACTGCTAGTTTTCAGTTCTTGCTCAACGCGGCTTTCTGAAGGAGCAGCATTTCATTAACTATTTGAAGTACCTGCTCTACTGGAAACAACCGGAATATGCGAGGTTTGTTAGCCATTTGACGATCTTATGATTTGTCACTTTTACACCATGTATTTGAGTCTACATTCTTCTTTGTCTCGTTGATTGTAGAACTGTAGTATTGAGCATCAGTTGGAGTTAGCTATAATTCCTCATATAGAATACAGAATGCGCCATCCATCCAAGTCGATGTGTGTCTTCGACAGTATAAGTAGGGTCTTGCCCATCACGTCTTTACTCAAGTTACATCAACAAAGTTGTTTGAAAGGCACCGCCATTCTTGATCCGCTTGATCCACTTAATCCGCTTCGTGCAAAACGCGCGTCACTAATTTGTCATTTGGCGTCGCGTATAGCGTATTTGCCGTAACCATACGAAATTCTTTTTACCTACGCATCGCCAAATGACAGACTGCTATGTGCGCGCGTTTTGCACGCGTTCTGCACGAAGCGGATCAAGAGGATCAAGTATGGCAGGTGCCAAAGCGCGAAATTCGCTGCGGTGGCTTAGGCTGGTATACCGAGAAATATCCTCTGGAAACGTACCAGCCCAATCAGCGATTTTACTCTGACGCGTTTTGATGTGACTGGCGGGAGCGCCCATATTGTGTTATTTTGTACCTAATATGTTGAGAAAGCTGCTTGCATCTGACGATGCTTGCTTTGTGGCTTGTCCGTGTTTGCATAAAAAGAGCTCTAGAAAAGTGAGATTTCCTTGTTTTCTGGATTTTTTACTTGGAAGCAGAGACATGTAATGAAGTGGGAATTACAAATACTTATCGAGGATTTGGACACAGCGCTTTTACATTGTATAGGCGATTCATGACACGGAAGGACTAGGCGACGTAGCATCCGAATAAGACAGTTTGCGCATGGGAGAGTTGGCAAATGGTAAGAAAAAGAAAGAACGTATGAAGAGAGATGCCGATATGTCCGCAATGTCTGTGTGTGATGAATCGCCGATCTTGACTGGAGCATTCAATTATAGCTTTTAGTGTTTCTGCTATCTAACAGTTCATCCATTCAGCTATTCATGAATTAAAGCCCTTCCTCCTTGCGAAAATGTTTCTTTTTGACTAAACTTCCCTGGCAATTGCTAAGCATAAGCCTTTTGCGTATGCTCTATGCTAAATGCATGTCGTAGAGGATTCACAACCTTCTAATCATTGCAGATTTTGGTAGTTACTAATGTTCAATTTCTAGGGCTTTGAAGTATCCTCAGTGTTTGCACTTACTGGAATGCCTTCAATGTCCAAATTTTCGCGAAGCACTCACTTCAGGTATCGATACAGTGTTAAAACATCACACGTTTTTGGAAGTCTATTGTTTAAGGTGCAAATGCCAAGTTCATAGAAGACCAACAAGTTCTGCAGTGGTTATACTATCTCCGTAAACGACAAAGACTGCATGTTAGTTTCTCATATCCATTCTAATTCAATTTCTTCTCATCATCTGCTTAGGTGAATCCTGACGCGGCAGAAAATGCAGAAGGGAAATCCCATGATGACACCGATGAGGAGCTAGACGGGGACGATACCGGGTCCAATACTGCACATTAATTAATTACAAATACGATGAACAGTCTGCGTTTCCTACATTCTGGCTAGTAGATGGTACTTGGTTAGAGCTAAATTTTTCTCGTCCTAATATAGTCTCTGCATTTTAGTCATTGAGAAATTTGAAACTGTAGATAAAAACACTGGATCTCAGTTCCTTTTATAATCTTTTATTGACATGTCAGTCATGTCTGCAAATTTTTCTTTGAAATAACAGACAACAGGGGACCAGCAGCATAGAAATTTGAGATTGTCAGCATCACGGATCTATCTATCAGTATATCCAGTCTACTTCATTTGAGGGAAAGACATTTGTGGTTTGATCTCCGTCAGCTTTTCATTCCAATATTGCGTGACAGTTTTCCATTGTGTGTAAAAGGTGATACCGGCCTAGAAATGGCAATTATATATCTGAAAATAGTTCGCAAAACCTTACCTTTCCATAGAAGTTCATGTCACCAAGGAATGATCCACGTGAACCAGTGAAAGAGAACATGGGAAGAGGTACGGGGATGGGTACATTTACGCCAACCTGTCCGCACTCTACTTCATGGGTGAATCTGAAAGTACCAGTAACCGGCGGATAGTTCAAAATATTGTGGGATACGCACTTTCTAGCAGTAGCGCCGTTGGAAGTAAAGATAGCAGTTCCGTTTCCGTAAGGGTTGTTATTGATGATTTCTGTTGCTTCGTTCAAGTCTTCGGCCTCCATCACGACAAGCACGGGTCCAAAGATCTCTTCCTGTGACGAAGTCAAATTAATAAAGCTTCAACACAGAAGGAACTTACCTTGTAGCAAGTCATGTTTGGTTTCACGCCAGCAATGACAGATGGACCTACGAAATTACCGTTCTCGAAGCCAGGAACCTTGAAGTCACTTCCGTCTAGCGCAACGTTTGCGCCTTCCTGAATTTTTATTCAGCTTGGTGATGGCTTATATCAAGACCCATCTTACCTTCTTAGCTCCCTGAATAAGTCCAACAACACGTTGTTTGGCGGTTTTAGAGATCAGTGGGCCAAGATCTGTTTCTGGTTTCCAGCCTGGGATTTGATTAGCTTATCTTAGTAATGATATAGAGGATTCTAACCGACCAGCATTGACGTGGAGTTTCTTGGCCTTCTCTACAATGTCTGGAAGCCAAGAGCGAGCCTCTCCTACTAGAATAGCCGTCGTAAGTGCCATGCACCGTTGCCCTGCTGCTCCAAACGCCGCAGCTGTCAGCTAAAACTAGTAATATAGGCCTTCAAACCAATGTTAATTTCCCTCATTGAATGAGTTCTTAGGGCTAGTCTTTCTGTATATGATTGGAAGCGAACATTCTACAAATTAACTACAATTTTCTGATATGCATGGACTTGCTTTGTATTAATTAGGCCGACTATTACTGCTATTACAGATAGAATTTTTCGACATAATATAGTCAAACTGAATTGTGAATCGAAGCACTGACCTGATTCAAAGCTTGTTCTTTGTTGCAGTCCGGCATGACTACTCCGTGGTTCTTTGCTCCCATGTTGCACTGAACCCTCTTTCCACTTTTAGCTCCTCGCTCGTAAATGTGTTTACCCTTAAAACGCAGTTGTTGACATGAGAAGACATTCTATATTTCGAATTGTCGCTGTAGATACATTCAGATTTTGAAATATCGCTGTAGATACATATTCTTTCTCACAGTATATTGCATCGTGACTTGACGGAACCTTGGCGGACGTATAACTGCCATTCTCAGGGGAAGGGAGAGTGTAGCGGGCAAAGTTGTGAGATTTCAAGACTTATTGAAGGTTTTCAGAAGGTTAGCCCAAATGTAGCTGATTCTCAAAAAATCTCTAGATATCCTAAAAAAATTGTACGGTTTTGTACCTGTAGACCGCATTCAAAATGTTGGATTCCATTTCTTAGGCTTGTAAAAAATTGCGTAATGCGTGTCTGGATATCAAGCAACTTACCGCTGTATCAGCTCCTACGAACGATATGGCACGAATATCTGGGTGGTCGCAAATGAAATTCACTGCATCGTGTTGTCCATGGATGACATTCACGCAACCATCAGGAATTCCAGCTTCCTTGAATGACTCATTGAATTTGCACAGGCAAGATTTCAAAGGATCTTTACTTTTGCAAGTTTAACAAGCATCATGCATGCTCCCGGATCCTGTTCTGAAGGCTTTAACAGCATCGTATTACCAGTTGCGATAGCTAGCGGGAACATCCACAACGGGATCATTGCCGGGAAATTGAAGGGACAGATTCCAGCTGTGACCCCAAGTGGCACGCGGAATGAGATGGTGTCCATATCTCGAGACACACTGAAAATTTCCTAGTTAAATCGCATGATCAAAGCTTACATCTATGGTGAAATTACATATTACTATTTGAGCTGAAATTGTGAGTTTGCACCTTTGAAGATGCTGCAATCTTGTGCAAAATAGCAAAATCGTCGTATTACTGTTTTGGAACATCTTCTCGTTTTTTCATGTCTAAGCAACAGCTAATATAATACACTCATAGCTGAAAAACTCAAGTTCGAGCTTTAGCCCTGGCCGTTTTTCTACCGTACTCGACAACGCTGATTGGTCCTCTAGAGAAAAGACCACGGTTTGGGCTGGAGTTTTGAGTTGAATTTTTTGGCCACGAGTGATCGATCCGTAGAGGTACCGCTCGGGGATGGCTAGCTAAGTCCCCGATCAGTTCACATGAGAAATACAGAGACGCATATTTTACTGGATTTCGACTTTTGGTGGGCAAAAGTGTTTCTATTGCATGTAATCGTTAAGGCGGGTCATTTTGAGCATACAGCTCCTTCCTTCTTAGCCGGAACTGTTCGAGACACATGAAGTTTCGATTTTACACATCGCTAGGCCCCTTCAGAGTCCCATTCCCATGACTGGGAAATTAGCAAAAAGAATGAAACCCACTTTGGAAGCGTTTCTCCGAGCATAAGTGATGGCACGCCGCAAGCATGTTCGACGACCTATGATTGAAGCAAATTATTGAGAAAATTTTTTCGACTTAAAGATCTATTGAGATACCTGTAGGCCCCTCATGACATCACCTTCAGCGTCAGGCAAAGTCTTTCCTTGTTCTTCAGTGATATTCTGAGCAAGTTTCTTCATGTCACGTTTGATCAAGCTTTGAAGTTTGAATAGGCTCTCTTGTCGATGTATTGGTGAGCTAAAATAAATGTGATCTCAGCAAATTCTATAGAATCAATGGTTTTTACTCACACTTTCTTCCACGAATCGTAAGCGCTCTTGCACGATTGAACTGCGGCTTCCATTTCTGCTTTTGTAGTCTTCGGAACCCGTGCAATCACTTCATTTGTGGCCTACATACGGATATTGTACTCGCTTATCAAAGCACAGATAATTTGAACTTACGGGATTTGTGAGATCAATCCAGTCGTTAGTCTTCGACTCAACAGTGTGGCCGTCTATCCATAACTTCACAGTTTTGTCAGTAAATGTAGCATTTGTTGTGGAGAACAACGCACATTGTTGCCCGTACTTGATCTAAATACGACTTTGATATAATAAACAATGCAATTCTTCTCAACGTAACAAAAGCATCAGCGACTCCATGGCCTCTTGAAGAGGGGATCTTCTTCAAGAGGCCATAGAATCGCGGTGTGATGAAAATTGTTGATGTGTTACTTAAATTTTTTGACTGAAAACAATTATACTCCCAGCGATTGAATTATTCAACCCTTTACTCTTTTACTTTAGGCTTCTCGCGGTCAAATACGATCTAGGGTCGCAAAAATTTTGAAGGTAGCCCAAATGAGTTATAGAAATGTGCAAGTACCTAGTTTATACTTGCAAATGATTAGAATGACTTTTCAAATTTTTCAAAGAATTCAATTTGCTTCGTAAAAAAAACAGCTTTTGAGGCGTTTGGGGTTATGGACCCGAAAAATTGTTGGGAAGCATATCAGGATTTCTCGAAGTGCATGTTTACCGCCACGCACTCTAGAAAAAAATTCTGTCGCCTCTCTCCTCTCCCCCCCCCCCCACCCTTCCCCTTCCAAGAACGGGAGCCCTGAGTACCGCCACTGGTACCCATATTTTACTGAATGTTGGCTCTACTCGATTCATAGTAGGCAATAAGTGTTCTGGAATTAAATCAATGGAGCCGATGATCTCTTGAAACATTGCATAGTGATAATCTTTGGTCCCCCCTCCCCCCACAAAAATGTGCGGTGAAGTATATGTTTACATACATGGGTTATAAAATTGTGCAAGTGACTTGCTTATTCTCGTGAATGAAATGATTTTTGTTTCTAAAAAATTAATTAGCTTTGTAACAAATTTTTTCGGGGGAGTGACTGCGCCATTCAGGGGTTATGGGCCGCAAAAATTTTGAGAAGCATCTCAAAAATTTTGTCGAGATATCGCTGAGATGCTGGATAACGGTAGATTATCTAGCAGTAAGTTGCTATAATATTTAATACCACAAGTTTCACATAGTGAGAGAATGTCTTTTTATGCTTATACGCACCTTCGCTTTTCTTCCTAGCGCAATCTCCCAAAATTTGTGCTCAATGCAAGCCACAAAAATTTTTTTCACCATCGTCTTGATTGAAAGGTTGAAGAAAAGAGTCAATCCTCCTGTGGCAACCCCAGGATTTCCGTCGACGCGGCAAAAAGTTTTTCAAATGAAGATGCGTGGCGTTAGCCACGCATTTAAAAATTTTTGGGGTACTTCACAAACTTTTTGCGGGCCTATAACCTCTAAGATTAGAAAAAGTGTGCGTAATTTAATTTTTTGAAACACGTCACTTCCATAATTTCATAAGTCATGTAAGTAAATTACAAAAATTTCGCGACCTTTTTGCGTGGAGGGCGGGGGGGGGGGCGCCCCCTCGGTCCGCCACTGCATTTTTCCGCTTCATTCTAAGATTTTTTAAATTTTTATTTCGTTCTATGACTTGCAGAAATTTGTGGAGAATTTATGGAAATATTGTTTGTTATTGAGGGAGATAAGGGCGTACTGACATTACTGACATACTGTCATTGATAAATCATCTACGCTTTCCTATAGCTCACGCAAAGACCAAAAAAAGTTTATACTTTCATTTCTTGCAAGCTACTTGCGTAATGTTATTCAGATGAATATATGCTACTGCTTCTAGCTGCTCTTAAAAGGACCGTTACTGACTCACTAAATGTATGAGATAATCTTTTAGATTGCATTAGGTTTTGGCCCGCTAGTATAAAGCAGCGAATAAGACACTATAGGCAGGTAGCGCTCACTGCAAAGACTGCGCATGAACGAAATGTCATGCTTGACATAACGACATTTTAAAGTGTGAAATAAGTAGCCTTTTTTGCTTCCTGTATTTATTCACGCGCAGGTGTTGTCGGCACCGCAGGAGTGCTAGTCGTCAAATCTACTTCCCCAAATGTGGCGGTACGAAATTTTCGGGGGTGGGAAGGGGGGGGGGGGGGGAGGGGGAGGGAGAAGAGAAGCTGTGGGATGCCTTTCAGGTTTTATAGGGGCTAGTAAAAAAATTTTTATAAGCTAATTTGAATTTCAGAAAAGCGAAAATGTTTAAGCAATTTAGAAACTTACAAGTGAAAGCAAGTAGTCGTAGTTCCATCTGACAACTGATCTTGCTGTGAGTTTGATTTTTCTTTTCAAACCAGAACTGTTCATTCCAAAAGAAGTCATGGCGATGCACTTTTTCTCAGAGGCAAAATTAGAGTGTACAATACAATTTGATGGATACCCGAATAGATGCATGTCAAGACGCTTCGATGGAGAAGATGAGAAGGAAATGAGTATTCTTTTGATAATTATAAAAATTGATTCGGAGTCAAAAAATATAATTCAATGACTTTTAATAATAATTAACCAAAATTAAGAATTTTCATACAATATATTAGGTTGACCCGAAAGTTTTGTCCGACTTTTTCATCGCTCACTAAAACTCGCAGATTCACCAATTCATGGATGGCTTAGATACTACTCAATTAAGATTTTTATCTTCTTTCTTACAGCCATATATGCTCTCTGAACTACCCTGTCTTTGCAATCTTATCGCCATGGATTTTTGAGCAGCGTAGCACTTACGACAAATCTTTCCTGAAACTCAAAAATTTTTATCCTGAAGTATTCCACAAGCGCTGGTAAGTGTTATGTAGAACAAACCTTTGGCTACATTGTACTCATTTTAGATTACATGAGCCACGTCTATCAAGTCCGTTATGATTATTTATGTAATAAAAACCGCGGCTTTTTGATAACGTTTACCGCGTGAAAGTACCGAAAATCCAAAAAGCTGCTTTTTCAAAGCAAATCAAACTTGGTTAAGTTGCATAAATAATGCTTGATAAGAATCACGTTTCAATTCGCAGAAACTTTAAAAGCTTTCATGTATTTGCTGCAGTTGCGTGTTTCACGACTTAGCCAAAAATCGAGATCTCCGAAAATACTGATTTTCTAAGGCTAAAAACAGCAGACTAGGAAAATATGAAAACAAACTCTTGTAGCCCGAGAATTGCTCTGTCTGATCCACACTTAACCTTTCCCAGAACAATTTTTAAAAATTAGCCTACCTTTGAACAGGTAAAATTGACGGGTGTAGAATTTTGGCAGTTATCAAAAACATACAAGATTATGGATCGAAAATGTATCCATAAGAAAGAGAAATAAAAGCTGCATCGAATGCATGTTGAAACTCATTCAGGTCTTTACTGTGCGTGGTTTTATAGGAGTTTGAAAAAACGGACACAAAACTTTCGGGACAACCTAATATTACCTAATATTATATCAAATAAAAATATAAGATACGCTGGTTTGAATGCACTCGTCAAGGAATTAAGGTTAGTAAAAAATGCAATACAAATTGATTTATTTCGAGTGATTTTGCAAAAAAAGGGAAGTGCTGGATAGCGTCCCCAAAAGACTGTTTACAAAGGCTTAGTAAATTTTCTTCTGCTGCTACTGCAAAGTTGTTTATGAATTTTCTTCTCAGTTAAAAGGGAATTTAGAGTCAGGGCTAGGATTAGGGAAGTACAAACTGGCAAAATGTTGAAATATAGAGCTGGGTGAAGCACTGAGAATGAGAGACGAGGTTATGTTTCTAATAAGGGTGGAAGCGTTATCAGCTAGAGAGTTCCTCTTGAGACATTCATAGCAAAGACGAGAATTTGTACGTAAAGTACTTACCGGGATTCTGGCAACACGTGACAGCATCGCTGGACCTCAAGTTTCTGGAAATAGATCATTGACAGAGTTTTGGTATGAAAACGGAACAAGAAATTGCGACATGTGGAAGCAGGTGTTAGGCCATCGATAAGACCCGAAATATCGAAAATATGGTGTGAGATCATGAGGTCACGACGGCACGGGTGCTGACGGTTGTTTGAAAACGACGGGCAGACCGAAGAACAGAGATAGTGGAGGGGGATAGCTGCGACGGACAGGGAGAGATAGCTGCGAAGGGCAAGCGGGTGGAGAACGAACTGCTGCGAGCGAAACACATGCGGACGAAAGAGCAACAAACTATCCGAAAATTGCAACTACGCAAGATTTTTCCCATTTTTACCATTCGTAGATGGAAGAGAAATTTACAAATTCGTTCCTCAAGAGCTAAGAATTTAGTTCAAATTTATTTGAAAATAGTAGAAAAAGGGTTTGTTACAACAATGCTAAAGCAGTTCCCACGTCTAAAGCAACTAGTAAAGCAGTAACTTAGTAAAGCAGCTCAGGTTTTTGTTTCAAGCTTTTTGGGGACTCAAATTGAATTTGCATTGTATGACCTTTCTATTAGAAGTGCACGAGGTACACTTCTGGTTTTTTTAGCTGCAAAAAAAAAGCTCGAACAAATTTGAAATAAGCAGAAAGAATTTCCTAGAGTGCGAGTATACACATACTAGTAAAACTTAAAAAATGTTTGCCTATCGTGAAACTTTTGACAATTTTTAAAGAGAGAGAATGCGGCAGTCTGATTCCATTGTTTACGATAGTTCTCATCAAATAGTGGTCCTCTAGAATCCGAACTATTCAAGGCTAATAATGAACAGGGTAAGATATCGTGAAGGATATTGGAATGTAGGAAAACGGAATGTCGGGATAAATATACCTTTTTTTTAAATCTCTATCTACGTTAGATGAAATAGGTGAGAGATTTTCCTACGCATACCGGCATGAATTTCGCAGTCTTTGCAAAGTTGCCAGCAAAATGAGATACCCATCTAGCCATGGACTTATAATGTAACAAATTAACAGATTTTATAGAGCTCAACCATCATTCCACAGGGATTTGATTTTGCTAACTCGGATAAGGTACTAACGTAAGCAGCACATAAGGCAAGAAGTTTATCAGATAGATGGGCAAAACGCAGTTCTCATTGATATTCACCTAGGCACAGATCAAAAACGTATCTTGTTCAAATCCAAAAGCAAGCCCTAATAAAATGGCATTTGGACGATGTGGTAGACGCTATTAAGAGCAGTGGTGCCGGGAATGGCAGAGTGCACGAGGTCTTCGTGTGCCAAGAACAGTTGTTGCGGGCAATTGTTTGATAAAAGTGTAATACATTCGGCCGACATCAGAAAAAATCAACCCAAGATAAGACGTGGATGGATTAGGAAAATTTATTTCGTCTTCTGCACATTTCTACGAGTGAATAGCATGCCGAGAGTCGCAATGGCACGTGCACAATGCTTGAAGCAAATATTACAAAATGTAACTTTCAGATTCTGTTTTAGATGAAGAATGGAGAGTGTGGAAGTTGCTGTCTATTTATAGATGTACAGGCACTACACCTAATCTCAGTTGATCAAATCGTTGTAAAAACATTGACAAAGCAAGAGCGGTTCCTCGTGCCTCACCAGCAGGCCCATCTTTATTTGTCGCCTGAAAATTTTGTGTGAGAAGATCAGGGCTCAGCACAGCTGGCACCGGGTCAAGCTAGACATCGTTTTTAAGGCGGAAAGTAAAGGGGATATCGTTTCTACAGGGGCCGAGGAGGAGAACTGCCGCGAAAATGCCGCCGGCATGCCATCGGCATGCCATTGGCAAGCTGTCCATCAACAAACAAAGGCGTTGTTTTCAGCCAAAACGCAATAGTATGACACCAAATTTGGTGTGTGCATGCGCGTTGGTGGACCGGAACTACGGGCCAAAAATTTATGAAAACTTATGTGAATGAAAGCTGTGCCTAACTTTTTTCTGAATTAGCTGGCACCGTGCCAGCTGGGTGCCAGCTGAGCTGGCACCGACACTTTGCTCACATAAGTTTTCATACTTTTTTACATAAAATGTATCTACACTGTAAAAGATTACATACGGAGAAGAAACAGTTTCATAATGTTCTCTTTTCAGCGTTTTATAGCAATTAGAAAACCACTCGGTCTGCTCCGCAGTCGAAAAATCGGCTTTTTCTGCTTCTCAAGATGTGATTCGCCCACTTAAGCTCAGAAAGCTGTGAAAAGTTCTTTCATGAAATCAGAAATGCATGAAAACACTAATACATTTTTTTTACAATAATATAAAAATGATGACGGGTTTTCAAAACAGGTCAAAAGGGACTTCGTACAAAATTTTCAATAAAAAACGGGACTTCGTTTTGAAATTTCCCTGGTGTCAGCTCGTGCCGAGCCCTGGAGAAGATTTCGACAGGAATACTGAAAAGTGCTCAGATAATTTGATTTATTAGTAATTCGATTTCTATTCACAACCTTCTCTTTCGTCGCTGAAGATGTAAAGTAAGGATAACGGAAAACCGACCGCATATCAAAATAGTCAGAACTTTGCTTACAACTAAATAACAACATCTTTTCATACAAGATTGCACGGTTGAAGGCAGTCAAAATCACTGACACAAGTCTTTTATGTTATGTCAAAAAGTGCATTACATAGTTAATCTGATTTCAAGATAAGATAGCTTCTTAATTGTAATAGGCACATAGAAGAACAACTACTGTTAATCTGCTTATCATGAATGGTGCAGAATTCCGCAAAAACTTTCATGACTCGTTGCAGCAAACAACCTCCTAGATAACAGATTTAGTTGTCAATTCTAATTCCAACAAGCATCCAATGGTAGAAATCTTTTCAGAAAATAAACACTTCACACTTGTTTATAACTGAGCTTGAACATGTAAATCAAAAGATTGCGAACCTCATATTTAAAACTATTTTCGGGAGAAGAGGACTGACTGACGCGCCTCACCTTTTGAAACTCAACCGAAGTCCAGCGTTTGCTAAGGTTAATAGTGATCGAAGCATAGAAATTATTTGAGCAAGCAAGACTGCTTCTCCGGGCAAAGTGTTGCCAGAATGTGGAGAAGCCAATGATTTGTTGATGATTCATTATTCGAACAAGTCACAGATGTGCAGCCAGAGTACAGAATACTTTGCTTCTTTGCAGTAGATTTTGTAGCCCATTTGAGAAAACGCTCAAACACATCTTTTGTAAAGCAGAGATCATGCATTCTGATTGCTTCCTTACTTGACTGATTCATTGTTTGACTCGTGCTCAAAATATTTACAAAACAAACAAGACATGAAAGTGTCGGACATTTATTTACAGTATTACTGTGCATTAATAAGTAGAACTTGTTGCCCACAATTCTCGGAATCCTCGATTCTATACGAAGCTGTTGGAGAAAAACGGAACCACACCTTGCATCATGCCTCTTCAAAAAAAGAAATTTGGAGTTGCACGCGATCCTAATCTGGATGACTAAAACAAAAGATGTTTTGCTGTGACTACCCGAAGGTGTTGATGTATCAAAATGCTTTGGATTAGAATGTAATAATACACGAGATTATGTGGGCAACATAAGTGAGAATACATTGTGCGCTCTAGATTTGACACATTCAATGCTGATTTTCAGTAGAATCTGAATCTTCGTCTAGGCCTCGACATAACAAAATCTTCGTCAATGAGTCTGTCAGTGATACAGTACATCAAATATAACGTTCCTAATACCAAGATGACAACGATAGTTATTTCGACGTATTCCAGAAAATCATCCCAAAAGGTGTTTTTCTTGTCGACTGTAAAAGATTGCAGTTGACTGCGCTTATATAAATGAAAGAGTGAAAATCACCGTAAATCACTGACGACAGCTCAGTGTACACCGGTGCCTCGACAGGTTCGCGCATGAGATGCGTGGATTCTAGCTGATATCTAAAGCAAAGCAAACTCGGACAGCCTCATACATTCATGAAACATGATGTGGCTACACATCTGGGGCGGTATGTATCAATCGCCCCTCCGGGAAAGGGTTTCCGTTAAGGTATTATCCGCTTCATAGCTAGGTGCTCTGTAGATCTGTGTTCTTCCTTCTTTGTCCATCTTTTGGGAGCCCTACTACCCTGATATTGTAGCGTAATGAATAGCAGCACTTTGCTGTATAAACTTTTGTCGGTAGAAGAGAATTTCGGTATTTTGTATGATGCCGAACGAGATCCTCAGGAAATCACGATTTAATTTCAAAGTCCTTTATCTTTGCAAAAACTCAATAAAAACTTCGTGAAGTTATGCTATTGATTTATTATGACAGTGTTGAGCATTTTTATGGAAGTGATAAATGGAAACTCAAGTTGACGAAATCTTCGACCTTCTACTCGCGAGTTGGGGTTTATCGAATAACTCAAAACTTCCACATTTCACCTGTGCAAATGAAAAACATGCTTAGCACTGTCACAATAATCTTCAGCACAACTTTACGACAATTTCCTTGAATTTTTGCAAAGATAAGCGACTTTGAAAATGAGCCGTGATCCTCTGAGGATCACGTCCGGGATCATCGTAAAATACGGAAAATTTCAGCTTATAACGCAAAGCGCTGCTATCCATTATGCTTCAAACAAGGTAGTAGGTCCCGAAAAGATGGAAAAACGAGGAAGAACACAATCCCCAGGTCACCGAGCTATGAAGCGGATACTACCTTAACGGGAACCCTTACTCGAAAGGGCCATTGATACATACCTCCCCTAGACTGTTCAGTCACAGGTGAGAATCCAAACAAATATCCGCCAACAAATGCTTCACTGCGAGAAGTAGATGGCAAGTCAAAAGTGTGTCTTTGAAAAAGACTAGATTAACCTGCACGCCAAAACGGTGCTCTTCCATATGTCAATTTCTAGAAGGGGAGGCCAGCTCAGTCGAGTGGCCTTTTTATGTGACTCCTATACAACCCTAAAGAGCAATAAAAGATAATTCAAAATTTGTCCTTATTTTCTGCCAAACGCTTCTGGATGCCGAGTGGGTTGAATTGGATGCGCAACTCGAACAAAATTCGCTTAGAATTGCTCGAATGACCAGTGTTAATTAACGAAGCACTTCAGTTGATAGGCAAGTTCTGCTTAATTCACTCATACTCAACACTGCTCTACTTGAGCGGTGAGGAGACCGTAATGGTTGATTTTGGTTAGATTCTGCGTTCATTTCTTGCACCAAAAACACTCATAACTCGGCGTCTAGAGGCGCATGGCAGATAATGAAAACAGACGGAATCATTCCAAGGTATGGGACTCATTCGAAAAGGTCACTTTAGAAATAACATAAAACGTGCCCCGATTGTAATATTGTCCACGGTGTTGAAGTAAGGGATTTAGCTTATTTTATTAGAAAAAGGCAAACTGTTCCCTCTGTAGAAGCCCCATGTCTCAAGTTAAAATTTCAGGATCTCGGCCGTGGGAGTCCCAATAAAATTCGTTGCAGAAGTCTGCGCCATGTTTACTCCATTGCGTAGGAAATATATACCCCTTTCAAAATCCCTGCGGTCGCCGAGGGTACGGCAGTGCATTGAAGCTGTGTTTTTCAAAAGCCTCGTCAGCTGATTAAATTTCAAAGATAAAGAGCAACCGTATCAAACCTACACTCTTAGCGACAGCAGCTCATGAGTGCTCGTCAGTTCTCCAGTAGCAGCCGAAACTCCAATGTGGTAGTCAATTGGAAGAAAGACGCCTTAAAGTCTGCATCATTGAACAAGCATCACAGTTTTTACCTAGAATTATTCATAGATGCAATTTTCAGTGATTTCAGCAAGCAGGTTGCTATTAGACGTTATTTATAATCTCACATAATCAGCAATTTGTTCGCATATTTATGTAAGTTGATCCCGGAATCACTTGGCGAGATGTCGCCTGCGAAAACTATACAAGTGACAAGACCCTCGATTCCGTCGAATCGCTACAACTACGCGACTTGACGATTTCCCAAATGTCTACAGAGTCACCGTGCGCGGGTCGCAATTGTATTATGCGCGTAGCTTCCGTAAGTTGTCGCATCAACTCTAGCCCAAGCAATGCGCTTTTGAGACCAACTATGAGAGTGTTGCAGTGTTAAACCGCACAGCAACTGCATCGCATGAGGTGTGCCTGAAGTCATGAAGACAATGACATATAGTTTGATCGCCACGTGAAGAAACGCAGTTCTTTTGAGAAAAGACAACAGACGATACATGTGGGGACTTGAAAACAAAAGGCTTTACACAAGTGGACCATAGGCTTAGAACGCTGGCTGTAATATAGTTGAAACCGAATATTTGTATTCGATTAATTTACTCGAAATATTCTGCTGTTCGAAAAAATTCAATCATTCGAATATTCGAGCAGTCGAATAAACGAGAAGGGCTTTTATTCGAACAATTCGTTCATTCAACGACTCGAAAAAATGACTATTCGAATAACCGAACAATCGAGGAAATTAAAAGACAGTTTCTCGAATATTCGAGAAGTTTTGGAAAACAGTTGTTCGAATATTCGAAAATTGGAATATTCGAATATCATTCGAATATTCGAAGATATTCAATTATTCGCTTATTCGGATAGCCGAATATTTGATCAAGTTTAGTTATAATGTGGACCCCGGCCAGCTTCCCATAGGTACCAACGCGACGCGCACGCAGCGCATGCCTTCAGTGCGCTTTTCGTTTCAGCTCTACCGTATTTTTTTGGCTTTTCTCTCTCAAGTGAGCTTATTCTATTCTGTAATCTCTAGTTTAGGTATAAACAACCCACGACAACTGCCAATGATGAGTTTTCGCGAGACTTGACAGTCTTGAAGCTTTTGATCGAAAATTTCTTTTTTCTCGATAGTGAAGATTTGGATGTAGTATATGAGGAGGTCTCTTCAATGTGTTATTACAGAATAAGCCTGTATATTCGATTGATTTTTATTAAAGATGTTTCCAGGCTTTCTTGATGCGCCGTTGAGGTGTTGAATCAAACATTGTGCCTTCAATCTTAAACTTCTTAGTTTTTTGTGGCCACATAAGGAAAACGTTTTGAAAGCGCCCTCGACTTTTTGTGGTACCTCTATCATCCACTATCATCCACCACTGGTAGTGTCATATTAGCATCAATGAGACTGACTAAAATCTGAGCGCCAGAGGAAGTCAGGAACGTTTTTTTGATGCTTTGGCTTTTTTCGAGTTTAGTATAGAAGTCTCCACTTCTCATTTCACTCCTTTTTCAAGTAGAAATGCTTTCGTGTTCGTAAGTGAAATGAGAAGCGTCAAGTCGAGCCCGCGTTGCGTGTGCGCCGCGGTAGTACCTATGGGAAGCTGGCCGGGGTCCATATTATATTCGAACATTCGAAAGTTCGAATTTTGGAATGTGCCCTATTGAATATTCGCTTTCGAATAACATAATTGAAAATCGAATAATATTCGTTCATTCGAAGATTTTTCGAAATTCAATCATTCGAAAGAAATTGGCCGCCTATGGACATCACATGCTCCAAAAAGAAACTCGAGAACATGCAGTTGGCACTAAACTGAGCGTAAATTTCATTCGTTCGAAAAAAATTTAAGCATCAGTTATTCGATTTCGTTCATTCGATGAAAATTTCCGTTCATTACAACTGTATTATATACCACATACAGGGTGTCCCAAAAAATGTATCGAACGTTTGATCGTTAATATCTCTCTTTTGAAGAAGTCTTTTCCCTTGCTTCAGGTACCAATGTGTGGGGCTGGCTTCAACTTAGATTTGCATTACAGAACGAATCACTCACCTCTCTTCATTACTGTAGGATTACGGTAAAAACTTCAAAGAGGGTTTTAAGCAATGAAAGGCGATATTTTGCCTCAGAAAGGAAACAAGACAGCCTCAAA
Source organism: Cylicocyclus nassatus (assembly GCA_958299035.1). Lineage (NCBI taxonomy): Eukaryota > Metazoa > Nematoda > Chromadorea > Rhabditida > Strongylidae > Cylicocyclus > Cylicocyclus nassatus. The sequence goes on along the minus strand of CATQJL010000316.1, from coordinate 53,604,068 downwards.
ACTTTTACACTAGGCTAATTAGAGTTGCTGATTATGACTGTAAAGTTCCCAACTTATTATGATGCTTCATTGAAGAGTTATGCCAGGTAAGAGGTAGCGGCCACTTCTTCAATGTTCCTAGAAACTGCGGTTATACCGTTTAGATGGCTTCGTAATCTCGTGAGTAGTTGAGTATTAAACTCAGTGTCCCTAAAAACCCTATTACACAAGTTTTCACATTTTTTTGAAAATCTTGAAACGGCAGCTTTTTCCACACTGACGCCACATGTTTCAAGTTTCTACCGTAATCCTACAGTAATGAAGAGAGATGGGTGATTCGTTCTATGATGCAAATCTGAGAAGCCAGCTCTACAAAACGGTACTTGAAGCAAGGCAAAAGACTTCTTGGGAAGAGAGATATTAACGATCAAACGTGCGATACATTTTTTTGGGACACCCTGTGTTATGATCCCGCGGAGCATCTCTCCAGTGGATGTTATGAGTTTTTCTTTTGTATAATTTGCGTGATTTCAAATTGCTTAGTAGCGACGGTGGCCACAAAAGCATGCAGACTAAAACAAACTATAGTAAGCATCTACGCTCAATTTAATGCCAACTGCATGTTCTCGAGTTTTCTCTTTGGAGCATGGTAATGTCCACAGACGACCAATTTCTTTTCGAAGACATACTTCGATTAGGCTAAACAAAAAGAACCTATGACTTCTCATTGTCAGACGCTTCGCAGGTGGAGAAGGTACAGTCGAAATTATGTGCTTCGAGTCGGCGTATGTAACTTTTCAAGTCGCTAATGCTATGTAACTTCCCAAGTCGCCAATATGACTAAATGACTTCTTTTGTAAAAGAATTGTGAATTTTGCGCAGACAGTTTAGACTAAGCTATAAGTTTGTAGGCAGTGATGGAAAAATGGACTCCAACGAAGGAAAAAAAAGAACCTTGTTCAATTCTTTTTTGCACATAGCTGTTAGCATAGTCCTCGCATCAGAATTATTTGATACAAAAAAGCAAGGGATTTTGACCTCTAGTCACTACTGTTGAATCGCTCACGCTCTAGTCACTAGTGCTGAATCGCAGGATTCAACAAAAAAAGAAAAACAAAAGCGCAAAGTAATAAGTACCTTGAAAGATCTAGCCCAGAAATAAGAGTTATGTCTCATCTACAAAACAAAGCAAAGTCGAGAGCTTTGACAGGAAATTTGAATTTGCACTACTTCGAGCTTCTTAAGAACTACGATGCCACCTGTCAGTCACATATCGTCTAGTCTTCTAACTTACCAACACGACCTCGACTATGGTAAATTGAGTAGCAGAAATTTGGAAGCTAAACTATAGTTGTGTGCAACGGACAACCAACAGCCCCTGTAACCTAACTATGTGACGCCATCAAATCTAATGTAAGCTACTTTGAAAATAATCAAATCGCTTTTCCAACAATTCTTCATAACTGACCGCTGACGTTGAAACAATATTGCCAGTGTACTTGGTCGCGAAGAGGCAAAGTGTAATACACGCCGAGCTCGTCATGTATATATCGTACTAATATCTTGATGTTGGGCGTGTGGTCGTAAGCCATTGGAATTTGGCGGGAAACAACATCGTTTCTGCATCAACGACATTCATCGATAATTATCAAAAGAAAAAGAACTACTTGCTTACTTTAAGTCGCACTCGAAATTGAACCTCAAACTTGAACCATCAGTAGATGGATCAAGTGTGGTGTCGAAAGGTCGACTGTTGAGGACAGCAAATAAACGTGTGCTTTGGAGCGTTGAATCCGATGTCATCGTGTTCTTATAGGTGTCGAGAACTGGAAAAACACTCAATGGTCATCGTTAGAACTTTGCACGAAAAACTATTCCATCCGTTTCAAAGGTGTTCACATTGTCGCGGATTGCGCAAAAGGGAGTTCGCCGCCGCTTCGCAAAGGTCCCAAAATGCCAGTCCTTGCGCTGCCCCGCCAGCTCATAACCGCCGAAGTACATCCACCTTTGTACAAAAGTCAGCTTCGCCGCATGTGCCAACTTGTGAGCAGACTCCAACGTCCATCATCAAAGTTATTTAATAGTTTCCTCAAATTCAACAGCACGCAAGGTGACCTGAGATGCTTCCACACGTGGCGCGTGTAGAAATTTCACGGGTTTTTCCATCTGCTGGAAAATAGTGAGAACATCAAGTCGTTGTACTCATATCAGTATCATACTCTTCTCTTAGGTGTTAGCCGCAGGTCTTCTGTAGTAGGATAAACGGCGGGCATATCAGTGCCGGTGTTATTCGTTGACGCCGTAAGGCACAGCCCGACTGTGGATGCGGAAGTATTTCGTAATCAGTACATATATTACCATTGTAATCTAGCCTAGAGTGTTCGATCCATGTGACGGCTGTACGGACCCAGGTAATGCCGCGCACTATGATGTGCCCAAGTCTTGATAATGAGAGACATGTTTCATAGAGAATGGGTAAGGGCTGCTGGGTAGGCCGGTGGCAAGGGTCCATAAGTGTGTACAGTGTCTGCATCGCGACAGGCCCAGTAGCATTTCGCAGGGTGGAGGACATTAGGTCGCCGAAAAAGGGCGGTCCCCGCGGTCAGCGACAAATACGCACACTTGTACATACGCGGACATGCGTTCCTGCAGGGAATCCGCATGGGACTCTTCCAAATTCGGCGACCTAATGTCCTCCACCCCATTTCGCAAGTGTCGCCACCCATCTTGCTTTCAACCCCTTCCACAGAGGAGACTTTCGGCTCCTAAATGCCGATGAGCGCGTGCAATATCCACTGACGTGAGGAGCTCAATCCGCGACACATCCTAGATCCGAGGTGTTGGAGATGCTGTATTGACTAACTTTTGCCACACTTTCTGCTACATAACTCGAACAGTTATTGACTTAATAACTGTTCGAGTTATGTAGCAGAAAGTGTCGAAAGCAGGAATGCCGCACCAGAAGATAGATCGAGCACCGGTACCATCACTATGGCTTGTGAAGGTTGAGTACAAAGCTAAGCTAATCCGCCTTTCATTAATCAAATCACATAATTACTGATATGAGATATTCATGAGACCAAATCACACCTTCATACAACCCGCACTGATGGGCAGAGTCAAGTACTGCTTCTATAGGCTGTAACCAGTGGATAACCAGCAACCAGCATCGGTTATGCGACGTGGCGCCTGCGGCAACTGGTACGGCTTGACGCGTGTCAATCCTGCTAGTTTATGAAACGCGTTTTCCATCCGTGTAAGGCCATCCCAGTTTTTTTTTTGTTTAAATTCGTTTTTTTTTTCGCCGTAAAGGCATTGTCCGGGCAAAAACTCGATTTCTAGAAAATCCGCTTACCGGGGGTTATCCGTAACGCTGACTTCGAAAATCCACATTAGAAGGCGCGAAAACGGCACATGAGTTTTCCAAAGCCTTACAATTTATTCGACGGTCCTCACCAGGGCAGAGACGCAGAGTCCCTGCGGGACCCTACATTTTAACTGCGTACTCTGCCGCCCTGCGGGAATTCGAACAGCTCGGAGGACCCCGCCCCAAGGCGTAAGTTTCCCCATTTTCCAGTCGTTTTCCTTGCTTTAGGTCGAGCGTTGTGACGTCGCACTTGTGCGATGTTGTGTCTGAGTGGGACCACCCTCGCATGGCACTGAAATCCCAAAACCCCCATCTTGCCTGGACACTGCCTTTAGAGTTGGCGGACATCTCAAAGTTGTACTGATCTTCTAAACCAACGATGAGTTACCAGAATATTGAGATTTCCGACAAATATCGAGTTTCAACTTGTGGTTCATCGCAATCTTCATTACATCAATACATCACTTGTTTCTATCAGGTGCATGCCTAGCGCTATTCATTAGATGACTGATACAAAGTGAAATTTTCTCAATGACTCTAAGGAAAGAACAAGTCAAGCAAGGGGTGTGGCACACGATTGGTTACGACCCCCCCCCCCCTATTTGCTGTCTCAATAAGACCCCTCCCCCCGAATTATATACCTAAGATAGCATTACCTGAAGGCCCTGTCAAACATGATGGGCAACATATCCATAATGAGCATGTCAATTAACCCCTGTAGACAAAGTTTGAGCGAATTCTGAAGATTCAAGATACTAGGCTACCTAAGTGAAATGGTCATTTTCCAACATGATTAACTTCGTTTCAAAGGTGAATTAGTTATCCGTTTTTGCACTCTAGACAAAGCACTACTTCTTTGTCCTCAGAAATCCCGCTCAAAAGACCTCCAAACTGAGGAATTAGAAGCCAACCAAAATCTCATTTTTCCCATTTTTCGCTTTTAATGGCTGTGCTTTCACCAAATATTACTCAGAGCTAAGAAGACGAATCAAGCTTAAAACATTCCTATGGAATCTACGAGGTTTAAGCTATCGATTCATATAAGTATTGTTCGCTAAAAATGTTTTTTTGATATAGTTAATGGGGTGTGCACACCCCTTAAAAGCTGTGGCAGCCAATATTTATATGAATCGATAGCTTAAACCTCGTAGATTCCATAGGAATGTTTTAAGCCGGATTCGTCTTCTTAGCTCTGAGTAATATTTGGTGAAAACACAGCCATTAAAAGCGAAAATGGAAAAAACGAGATTTTGGTTGGGTTCTAATTCCACAGTTTGGAGGTCTTCTGAAGCGGGATTCCTGAGGTGGACAAAGAAGGAGTAGTGCTTTGTCTTGAGTGCAAAAACGGATAGCTAATTCACCTTTGAAACGAAGTTAATCATGTTGGAAAATGACCATTTCACTTAGGTAGCCTAGTATCTTGAATCTTCAGAATTCGCTCAAACTTTGTCTACAGGGGTTAATTGACATGCTCATTATGGATATGATACGAATACCACTATTATCAGATTACCCAACTACGACCCCCTCCCCTTTTGACTCCTCAATATGACCCCCCCCCCCCTCCCAGGTGTGGCGTGCCATACCCCACGCTTGACCCTGAGAACAACTTCAGAAAGAACGATTGGCCGCTGGATATCAGGGGAGGATCATACAAGAATCTAAAAAACCGGCTCGTACAGCAGCGTTTTTCGTTATGTCTGTAGTAAATGTAGTAGATAGAATTAAAACTGGAAAACAGCACAAAATTCAGAGCAGCTTTAGGTCACAAAGCTTTCTTCGTCCTGCGTGGATGTTCCTGCAGGCCCCTGACTGCATCAGTTGAACTTCAGAGGAGAGGAAAGGTAAGGGAAGCAGTGTCAGTCCCGGTGGTATCAGTCTTTAGAGCAATTTCAACGCTCCAGGTTCCATGGAACTTACATAAACACATTTAAGCTCTATTTGGCAGCCAGTTATCACGCCATATGTCCGATCTCGCACCTCATCCAACGATCTGGGTCCATGTAGATGAAGAAACTTTCGCCCTTGGAGTTAAGAAATACTTCAGAGTGCACTTGAGCTCAAGCATGTTATTTTAAACAAAAGTTTTTTTCGTGTTTGTATGATGAAAAAGAAGCCTCCTACCTACTGCTATCCCTGATGACTTTGTCGGGCCGCCCCATGCCGACCCACATTGTGGTTCATCTAGGTACCAAATAGCTATGCCATCTGCTGGAGGAGAAGACAAAGAGTATACACGAAGGTCTACCTGCAATCAAAAGACAAATGCACTAGGTCTCGAATTCATAAATTTGGTTCACTTTCTAAAAACAAAGCTGAGTAAGTTGACCATTGCATACGATGTAAGTGCTACGTCTGTTAATCTTTTTTTGGAAAGCCCATTTTGTAAAGGATTCTACAAAGACGTAACTACAGATGTAGAGGATTCATCAAATGCTTCCGAAATCTTGCACAATATCTAGGCTTCTGATGAGTCGTGACGTTTCTTAGTTCAAATCTAACTGATGCTAGATTTATGTTTATAAAGTCCAATATGTAATAAATGAAAAGCAAAATAAAAATGAACGGCAACGATTGAGACGGAGCGTGTAGAGCCAGGATACAAAAGAAAAAAACAAAGTGCAAATCATAATCAAAAGAAGACCAATATAAAGGGTGTCCCAAAAGTATGTATGCACTGTTTGATCGTTAATATCTCTCTTCCCAAGAAGTCTTTCGCCTCGCTTTAGGTACCATTTTGTAGAGCTGGCTTCAACTTAGAGTTACAGTATGGAGAGAATCACCGACCGCTCTTCATTACTGTAGGATCACGGTAGAAACTTGAAACATATGGTGTCAATGTGGAAAAAGCTGCCATTTCAAAATTTTGCAAAAAAATGTGAAAACTCGTGTAATAGGGTTTTTATGGACGCTGAGTTCAGTAGTCAACTGTTCATAAGTTTGCGAAGCTTTCTAAACGGCGTAACCGCACTTTTTAGGAACATTGCAAAATGCCGCTACCTCTTACCTGGCATAACTCTTCAATAAAACATCATGACAAGTTGGGAACCTTACAGTTGAAATTAGCAACTTTAATTAGCCTAGCGTAAAAGTTTTCAGACTGTTTTGTTTCTTTTCTGAGGCAAAATATGGCCTCATGGCTCAAAACCCTCTTTGAAGTTTCTACCGTAATCCTACAGTAACAAAGAAAGATGGATGATTCGTTCTATAATGCGTAACTAAGTTGAAGCCAGCTCTACAAAACGGTGCCTAAAGCAAGGCGAAAGACTTCTTGGGAAAAGAGATATTAACGATCAAACAGTGCACACATACTTTTGGGACACCCTGTATTACGGGATTGGAGGTGTTCAAGCAAATGAGAACAGACCGATGTAGCAAAAGAGTAACTGAACAGCTTGAATTGAGAACGTGACAAGGTATCTGCACTCGTCCATTGAAGCTTTAGTCATAAGAAGTAAGACTGTACTTATCAACTCTAAACTTGAATGGGAGCTCTCTAGTCAGATTTGTTCCCTGTGATTGTCAAAAATAAACAAATGGAGATCAAGCTCTGCCTTGAGTCTACAGATGAAAGCAAAATCGCAAGAAACTTCTGTTTTTCGAAGTAGAAGTTTGCAGGCTCTTGATTTTCCGCGTTATAGCAATTCGAAATTGGGTACTTTTCCGTTATCCGGACCCATTTTTCAAAAGGCTCTCATGAAATACGTTCTTTAGCCTAAGAACAATTTTTCATTGATTCTACGAAACTGCCTCCCCACCACGTGTCAGGAAAAAATTGACACGTTTTAGTCCATTTTGACTTGTTTTTTCGAAATCATTTCCGGCAAGGTAAAGGAGCATTTGTGACCACTTAAAAGCCTTTCAACTGTTTTCTGTAAGAGCAAAACTATCTAGAACTTATCCTATCTTCATCTTGATTGCTTTCAGCAGTAATTCAAAATCATCTATTTCTTCAAACTTTCCGCCATGCGAATTTAGTCAGGAGAGACTAAAAATGATGGCTTGCAGTATCTCGTTGCTGCTTGTTTCGCCGCCTGGATAATGGAAATCTAGCGCGATTCTTCATTCTGAGCAGGTCTTATCATCTAATGATAACAGGATGAAGTTATTGTTATGACAGTGTTCATTTCTGAAATTGTTTAGTTGAGAATAGGGTCATTATTGACTAAAATACAGATTGAACTTTTCGCTAGGTAGTGCAGAACAAACCCCTGGTAAAACCTGTTAAACAGGTACATGACAAGTAAAAATTTTCTGACAAGTGGCAAAAGGTTGACACTCCTTCCTGTGAATATGGGACCAAATATGGTACAAGGTCAAGAGAAATATCCTTTTTTGAAAAAATGGGTCCGGATAACGGAAAGGTACCGATTATTATCATAGAGTTTTGCGGCCGGGCGGACCCAGATAAGCGAGCTAGTTAATATATAGACAGTTTCTTGGCCGGCGAATCCGTCCTCTATAAAAACCAAAACTTATGTGAAATTACAGAAATATATGCTCCATACGATCTCAGTTCGTACAGTGGCCGTCTACAGACGGTACCTTTAGAAAAGCCTTTACTTCACTCACATGAGTATTCAAAACGTTCCACATAGTTTTCCGCAAATAGTATTCCCTGCATAAAGTCAAAATTTGATGAACCATCGTCGCGTTTTGGTTGTAAACAAGCATTCGTTTATTTTAGCTTTGCATTCAAATCGCGCGCGCTTTTTGCACGACGCGATGGAGCACGTCAGTCGTGTAATAACTTGTTTCTTGAACGCGTCTGAATGTTCGTCGTATGCCTTCTTAGCTTGTTTTACGAAATCCCCTTCGTGTTCTGTCCCAGAAACGAAGCCCAGCCTGCCTCCAGTAGATCTCTGCCGGGCCTGAGCTCCGCCCGCTATGCTTTTGGAGTCGAGCTAGTGGTAACATAGATCTCGAGTTCCCTTTTAGTGAGCAAAAATTAGGGACAACTCCCACCTGTATTTCCCAATCTCTGGCTTTGACTACATGTTTGCTCCATACTGATCCATTTAACGATTGAGCCTCCCTCGTCAGCCGAATCTTGTTTCTCGTAATAAAGGCATCTCCTTCAAAAAAAATTTTTTGAGAGAAGATGCACAAGTAAAAAGAACGGACCACACAGATTCCAAGATAGTGCACCGCTGAATGGTCGTGTTAATTGGAAGTCACGAAGTTCATGCCCCCTTACTTCATCGACATGCGTTTTGGGGCCAAAAGCAAGAGCAGTCGCGTATTGTAAGAATATAGCGCTAAACAGCATGACAACAATCTCCCAGCAAGAAACTACAAAAAATGGCACAATACTTGCAGCAAGGCTCACCATGTATTTACGCGTAAGACCATATTACTACAGGTAGAAATGCATCTAGTGCTTGAAAGCAGTGTCTCACCAAAATTTTGATCCCTACCTTATTTACTCTGTACAGTTTATTCCTGCATATTTCCAAAAACCTAGCGTCTGGAAGGGCCCCGCAGAGATTTAGACAAGTTGTGCTCTTCACGGCCACCGCCATCTTGGAATGCGCATCTGCGCACACACGAGAAATAAGTTTAAATGAAACTTGTACACTCCATCTTTGTTTTTTCAAACAAATTTTATTAGGAATGACCGGGAGCTCATAGAAACTGCGTGCATAACCTATACAAGAGCAAAAAAGACCTATCATTTATTATTTCCATTAGAAACAAGTTTTTATAATGCAATCTTTACACACATGAACTATGAGTAATGAGAATAACACCATCCAGATGTATGAAATAGAACATGTGAAATTATAAAATATCAGTTGAACCAGTGACGAACAGTGCTGACCAACAAAAGAAGAAAGAGAATGAACAGAAGACAGCTAAGCTTTGCGATGAGGACATCCGATCGCTCATAAGTGATGAGGGACATGTCAAGATGCATAGGAAGACGGCACGATTGTTCGACTCCAGACCGAGACTACACATAGGTTCTAATATCTTCTAAGGACTGAACGGGAATCACACATCACAGCACAAAGAGGGTTAAGAACAGAGAACTACGAAGTAGAAAAATTCCCAAACATCGCTGAAACTGATTAATAACAAACGCCTACACTGCCCACTTCTAATGATCAAACTCGCGAGAAGAATGAGGCCAAAATGAAGCTGAATTCACCGAGAAGGCTAGAAGCCTGAATGAGAGAATACTTTGGGATTGAAAACACGACCATACTGATATAAAATATCATCATGGCAGACCCGCCCATTGTGCGCAGCCACAGCGAAGCGCGATGAAAAGCGTGCGATGAAAGCGATGCGCTGTGACGACAACAGCTACACAACGTGCGAAAAATGCAAGAAACAAACACGCCATCGTGCGCATGAGGCTGACTTAGAGAAATCAGGAAAAACGGAGTCGGCAACCACCAGCCTACAATCGCGGCAACCCCAGCGCCGTTCATATCTATTTACATCATAATTGTGGATATAACTGCAAAATGAAAAGGAGACTGAAAGGAAATCCGTCGGCTATACACAACTCAACAGACTATTCAATGGCAAGTGGCTAAAATGGTGTGTTTGGTCACGAGGTGAGGTAAGAGCTTCCTCCGTTCATTGCGCAGTTGCTTCCTCGGCTAGGCCGTCATTCTCCTTTTTCACCACACCTCGCTGCTCCACAGCGTTCACCGGAGACGTACTGGTGGAAGTCAATGACTGAAAATGAAAATCAATAATAATTCCGTAGATCGCATCCGCAGACAGAGCAGAGGCAACATAAAAACAAAAATATCAGAAAGAAAAATTGACAATCGACTGAGGAATTTGGTAAATCAAGACAAGACTTTACAAAAATAAGAAAAGCTGACGAACAAATAGAAAAGCAGGTCATTCATATACACAATTTAGTAACAGAATGGACGCGTACGATTTGCAACGCACAATTGCGCGGTAATCCTAAGTGTAATTAGCAAGGACACAGAGTTTTGTGTCTGAGTAACGGGCTTTAACTTACTTATTTTCTAAGATATTAAATACTTTAGGTAGGAAAATGAGAAAGAAAGAACAGAAAAAAATTTGAACCGAACACATGAATCCTGGACCCTCCGCGCAATTGTGCACTGCTGGCCTACATACTTCTCCGTTCCTTTGATAATAAGTCTAGACAAAACACTGATCTTGACAAGCACTCCATTGTTTAGAAGCAAACACATATTTTACGCCAAAACCCAACAAAAACGTCGTCGGCTGCCAAATCTTATAGGGACGGAAACCTGACAGCTCAAGTGTGTCTGATGGCGAGCGGGTTCAACAAGCAATGCTCTAATGTGGAGGTTTGACAAGATGAACGTTTGCAAAAGTCTCCACCTCATTGCGAATTTGGAAGCCGAGCATAGAAAGCAACCACTAGCCACGAAAGAGAATGATGAAGTTGTTCACACCTACCTCAACATTTGTGTCACTGCCATTATTGTAAAGGTCATGAACGTTCGCGGCAACGATTGATATGCCCGTCTCATCAGCCAACGGATCATTCATTTTATACATCTTTAAAAGCAGATTATGGAAACAAAGAATGGGAAGCTTGGAAAAAAAGGTACCTTATAACTCTCTTCGTCGATGGAATTCGGTCGCATTACTGCACCTTCATGAGCAACCTTATAGGATTCCTCATCCATGGAATTGCTTCGCAAAGCAGCGGCCTCCTGAGCTACCTTGTAACCTTCCTCGTCTATGGGACCGGTTCGCATAGCAGCGGCGTCATGAGCAGCCTGCTCACGACTATATTGTATGGCAGATTCCGCAACGCTGCTCACCTAAGAGAAAAGATACCATTTTCAAAATGTAACCCAAGGAGTACACACGTAGGAAGTGATTTGCTCACAGTACTTACTGTGGCTTCGACATGTTGCATGCTTGCAGGTTGACGTCGATTACGGGGATGCGCAATTGGTGGACCGTTTGTTATCGGTCCAGCACCAGGAGCTCCTGATGGAGGAGAATCTGGTGGAGGAGAGATAGGGCGTACCTGTAATCAGACTGTAAAAGATGTTAACTACCATTTGTGGAAGATCTTAGATATTATGAGTTTTATGCATTGGCAACTGTAAGGATGAATTTCTTTCGAATCATTGAGTCGTAAAATAAGTTTTGTTACCTTGAAGACAAAGCTTATGTTACTGCTCAATAATATGGATGCAAATATCTTCAGCACAAATTTTATTTCTTTTTCTACTGTAGCCTGACAGCTTTTCGAGAGCCTTGTACTTTGTGTATGATGATAAACCGCGCTTTCACACCACTTAGCCAGCTACGAAAAAAGGACAAGTCCTATGCATTTTTGCAAGAGCAATCAAACTCTCCGTCTTTTCATCTACTTCTACTTGCTCTCTGAGTTCCTATAGCCACTATGATAAGACGACACCACATAAGAAGGTTCACTGAGAAGACAGCACAAAAAAAGTCATTTTCGTATACTGCAGAGGTTTGATGTAGAACAGATACAAATTCACGCTCAATAAATGTGCTTCCCAACATAGCAAAAATCTTCACCGCAGTACTCATTTGCAGCGCAGAGAACACATGGAGATAAGTATACGATGTCAACAATAACACTGACCTGCTGGTAAGGTTGCGGTTCATCACTATTTGGACCAATCCTACTTCGTCGACGAGCGTTCATGAAAAAGTTTGCGACGGTGGACAAATCCAAACGAAGGTGTTCAGCAATAGTTTGCTGCATTTCACGCGAAGGACGTTGAGTTTCTTTGAAGATTGCCTGAATTTAAGACTCGAAGAAGCGCAGATGTTGTTGACCACTTGATTGTTTCGTCTACGCTCAGAAAAGATTATGTGACAAACTTGGAAGTGGGGAATTACCCATGCATTACTTTATTGCTTTCTGAGATATTCCTTGGGTACTACTTAATGAGCTATGATGCGTAGCAATTATGAAAACAATCTTTGATCACCTGCTCTGCGCGAATCCCTCTTCGAGACAAGCTACTTTGTTTGATACTTTTTCATAATAAATGAGGTCAATACACTAAGTGTGTGAGCGTTGTAAGTCAAAAAGGTATTAGGACATATATAAGATTGAAAAAAGCCGTAAGAAAAGCCAATAAATAACATGTTATAAAACAATTGCAAAAGTTAGAGAAACAAGTGTCGCAAATAGGTAACATTAGTTAGATAGTAAACTGTGAAGCAATCTTGCCTACCTTCAAAAAAGCTAGAAAGAGAATGAACTGTTTGCAAGTAAGCCTTGCTACAGAGTTTTGCACGATATTAAACATGTGGTATACAAAAGGAATGAGTAGGAAATCTGTATATGACTATCATGACGCATTATACGTCGAAACCCCTAAACGTACCTGCAGAGTTCGCTTTTGGATGTCTGTGAATACAAGTCGTGGACGCTTATTGGAAGGCTGGTCAGGATCAAGGCTTCGACGAGAAGAATGTCGCACATTCTGTGCAGGAGTGGGTGGTGACATGCCAAAGCCGGCAGGAGCTTTACCCATCACGGACTGCTCATCGCCTTCTAAAGAGTAACTGATTATAATTTGCTGCAAATCATTAAGACTATAGTATGAAAAACTCTTTGCCACAACAAGAAATGTGTCAAATTTGGCAACTTTATGATGAACTCAATGAATGATAACTTTTTCCTAATACAAAGAAGAAAATTATCAATTGAATACCGCGATTCGATTTCGAAAATTAATGTACAGCAAATATGAAAATATGCATACATGGATTCGGCAGAATGCTAGCTGAACGGTTATTAGAACGCAGTGAGTCGGCTTTAGCTAAAATTGTATAAGCACGCAATGCGGGTTCGGGCACGGTTTCGTGAGTACAATTACTGAACGATTATAACTTTGCTTGATGTATGGAAAAAGCATATTAACAAATTTCCATGGGTGGCTTCAAGACAACAAACATGCGACTCTCTGCGCCAGCAAAGTAAAGGCCTGTACCCCAATTACGAATAGCTCGTGCTATTTTAAATACTGCCGAAGATGATTCTTTCATGAAGAAATATCTCCGCTATTATAGTTTCATTCAAATGTTTCCTCTTTACATAAACTAGATATCTTTCGAGATAAGTAAAAATGCATGGCTAAACTTATAACAACGGTTAGCTTTTGCCTGCCGAAAAATTTTTTGTTGCTGAAAATATGACTTGAACGCTTGTCGTACTTCTTTAGCGAGATAGCCCTTGAATCGTAACATGAGAGTTATTCTTCTGCGCAAAGCAGACTGTTTTGAGCAAGCTAGAGATTATCGTACCATATAGAAATATAAGATGAAAATAAATAGTGACAAACTCTGCATAAGTTCAGTTACGTGAATGGTTGTTTTGACCGCAAGAAACAGAAAATAGACTGCAATGGGACAAACAAGACGTGTCGAGTGTTAACTTAACTGATACTATAAAATTCTTAGCATATTATCGACGCGATTGTTCACGTCTTTAACATAAAGAGAAGCTTGAAATGCTCTTAATGAAAATACACAGAAAATTTCGTTAGCAACATGCATGAAAAATCTCGTTAATGAGCAATACCAGATATCAAAAGACGGCAGCGGTGCGCAAACTGGAACACATTGCGAGAACCCGGGCGTTTTTTCTTATGTGTAACTCTCCCTGCTCCCCATGTCTGCGGTTTCTACTGACCAAGCAACATAAATTATCTGGGTAGATATCAGCAACTGCGAGCTCGACCATTTGGTAACATGAAAGCAATCGAGTAACTACGAGGTTTCCAATACGTTGAACCTAAGACGCGTGTGATGGTTTGAAGCATAGTTGGTTTTCGCAGTAAGACTACAAACCTCATTCCAAATGACATGAATCACTAAGTAACTTTTTTGTAGAAAGAACACAAGGTACAAAAAAAGGGAAGAAGCAATCTCAAAATAAAGCTTCAAGATGTTGTCCATGATTTCTCAATTGACATTCCCATCCACATAAACAAAGCAATGCAAAAATGTGGAAAAATACGCATTCATACTTGAAACATCTAACACCACAAATCGCAGCATCCTTGACTACCAGCTAATGATCAAAATAATCGCATACGTAGGTAGGCAGCAATTCAAGATCGAAAGATCGAATACTGAGCGAGCAGAAAGTGAGAAATGGTAGAATCGCGACATAGGAATAGGACTGTTTTGTCCAAGTAGGACAACGGGGGAAGATAAACGATAGAGCTCAATGACTAAGCGTTGGGCTTCTTACCTTGTTTGCACATATCCAGGATTCCTAGTCGCATTGCAAGTGGTTGCTGTACCCAATTAAACATGCGTCGGAATGTTTCACGACCAGATTTCAATTTATTCCACGGTTTAGGATTTCGTAGCAAGTCTGATAACGTCCCCTGACTCCTGAACATGTAGTGTCAGTATAAAAGTTCCAATGAATTTCCGTTGGAGCAATACACACAAAAAAGACGTAGTTCTAACCTGCACAAAATTCGTTCAGCGAAGATAGCCTGAGGGATGGAATGTTGTTTCAGCTCATATGCTATTCTTTTACACAACTCCTTCGTATCTATATAGATATCGTCGTCGATTTCTGCATTCAGCGGATCATTGCTGTCTTTGGTAGAGTACACACGTCGACCAACTATAATATGAGCAATGAGATGGGGATTGACCAATCAAAAAGTTCCAGGAAAAAAAAACATGAAACCCCCAAGATAGCATTTCACAATGAGCATGCTTAGGTAAAACGTCAGTGCAAGTGGCGAATTGCTACACTCGATTGTTTTTACATGAACAAGAAGCAGAGCGGGAGAGATGAGCGGATTATCGAAAAAAAAAAACGCCCAAGACTATGACGAATACTATGTAGATTTTCCAGGATCCTGACAGTGAGTAGCAAGCGAACTCACACACATTCAGAGTGCAGCTAAAAGAGTGTGCCAGCGATTTTTCAAAGTGTAACACTTCACGAGGATAAGCAACAAAGAAACAAATGATATTTGAAGTAACGAACTCCTGATAAATCAATGAGGGGTCCAAAGCACACCTTTTTGGGAATACTGCTGCCTCTGCATTTCGAGCTCAGCATCATCTCCGTTGGAACGACCCTCAAGAGAGTCTTCAGTATCTCGTTTGATATTCGCTATTCGATGCTGCATCATCGATGTTGATGACTGTGGGACGCACACAGAATAGTTCTGAGGTGAAGGAGAGGATGTGCGCTGAACAAATTAGATAATATATATTCCAACTCGGTAATAAAACTGGCGAACTAAACTGACAAAAGGTACCTGTTCTCCGATCAAGCTGGCAATCATTGTCGAAGCCAACTCAACATTGCTGACGGCTGGTGGTGTTTCTGCTTGTGCGATTCGCTCCAGTTCTTGCTGCTGCTGTTGCTGTTGAGTTGAAAGCGGAATCTGCTGCTGCATGAGTAGGTGATGGGATGCGGTGTCAAGCGGATCCGTCTCTTCCTGAGGTCAAATAAATGAGATGCAAAACAGGCAAGAGTGACTTTACTCACTTTGATATAGACATGGCGTGCAAATTCTGGATTACCACCGTGTCTGCGACTGTGACTGTCCAAATGAAGAGGGGAGAGGAGACCAGCCGGCCCGGTACCAAAGCTAGAATACAGATGATCAAAGACTGCTTTTCACCATAACTGTGAATGTTTGCTCAAGAAATTTGAAGAACAACAGAAAACAAAGAAAGCAGCAAACATGAAAAGATTTTTGGAAGATGCAACGTTGAGTTCTTCAAGTGTATTCGCATTTTTTCATTGACAACGCTTTCGATTCTGCAGTTCAGTTCAAAGGCAAAGATGCGCTGCTCACCACAACGTTTACACTGCTTTTGGCAAATGGGTGCTTATAAGCTTGGTAATGAGAATTAAAATCTCTTTCGAGATCATTTAAAATGGCGACGTTAGCAAACGAGCGATTCACAAAATCAACACTGATCCAGCGACATGGAAGGTAATAAAAGCATAAACCAAAATCATAAGCAACTAACCTGTCAAGTCTCGACTTTTCAAGAGCCGGATGTCGTATTTGATCCTGATACTGACTTCCAATGGACATCATGTAAGGTCCACTAAAAGGTACTAATTTTCAGAAGACCACTTTCAAGTTTGGTCTAAACAACCTCTGATCCGACCCTATACTCATGGGAGCCAAAGGCGCAAGTTGAGGGCTGTTAGCGTGATCGTTCAACAACGTTCCTAACGTCTGTGTGCTCTGCTGCGGGCTAACGTTGTCCAGAAAGTTTTCAGGCAAGTCTTCAAAATTGCGGGTAGCATTGTTTATGAATGTACTGGATGGGTCTATTTGTAGATAGTCCGTTGCTTGCCGACGCACTTTCTCCATGCTAGAAATGGGAAATTAATACTATATCTTGGTGTTGTATTTTTTTTTCTTGACGGAAACTGAAGACTAGACTAAAGGCACACAAACCCATTGGATGAGCTTTGAGAATTGCAGGAAGTCACCGCAGGCGGCTCCATGACAGAAACACTTTCAAAACAACTCCAGCAGCAATAAGATAGTCCAGCGGAAACCTGCAAGCAAACCAAGGAGTTGACAAAAACTCCACTGCGTTTTCAACGATACATTTGCGCGATATGAGCACGACGCCAGCCAACAAGCGCGACCTCGAGTTCAAGGTCCTACGGCAACGACGAGCGTTCGCATCCTATCTTCATGAACGCTACAACTGGTAGTACCCAAACACATTTCATGATTTGATCCATACAGACTCGAACATTTCTTCTAGGCTGCCGCAACCAGCACACTGCAGCGCTCTTGTCACAAAATTCGCTTCAGCGACCAAAACCGAACCGCTCCAAAGTCATAAGGAGAAAAATTTTTGCTTCTGCATATCAATGTAACAAACAACACAGACAAACTTGAGGAAGCTGACTTCAGAAAACGATCTCTAAAATAAAAATATTGATCGAGACGAAACCGATCGATAGACGCGTTGTGTATGCATTATTTGCAACGCCTCGCCGTTCCCTGCCCAGGCGAGAGTTTCTCTGCGCTCTAACACCGAACACATGCGAATTCGCCGATACTCCGTGGAAGCCAGGCACTACTGATACGCAGCGAAAACCACGAATCCATGTCAAAGGAAGTGCAACTGAGCATTTGGCATCTTGCCAACCACCTGTACTTGGCATTTTGCGTGAAACTTTGCTTGGAATTAGTGTTATAGAAGATTGGTAAGTAATTTTTTGTGGAGGAGAAATGAAATTACTTCCAACAAATTGTTGTGAACCTTTTTTCGCATCAGTATTGAAGTGTGGCGAAGGTTCGTTGGTTGTCAAGGAAGAGACAACTCTATGACGATGGAATGTGCTACTTTGAAAAGCTTCTTCACAGCTGATTACGACGACAGCGAGATTTTGTTCTTTTGCTACCTCAAAGTCAATCCGGAAAGTCGGTCTTAGGATGGAAATTTGCTTTGAAGCATTATTTGATACGCTGCTCACAGCCTTTGTAGTTGTATGCTTAATAGAGTTCATGGAAACGATAACACAGACTGATTTAATTGAAGCCTCTTCAGAAGGGTGGCAGCACGAATGCAGTTTTCTCACCTTTGGCGCTGTATTTTACACCAAATATCGTGTAAACCTCTCTTCTGGACTTGAACAGGAATTCTTTGTAATCTTTGCTTCTTTTGCAACTTCACCGTCTTAGCATTAGCTCGCGGATTCGGGTTTGTAGTGACTGAAGAAAAGTAGCCCTTAGCCTTTGGGGTGATTTATATGCTCGGAACGAATGATGAATCAGTGGAATTTTGTGATCGAGAAATTCTGGACTGCTGCCTAAATTTTTTGCATTATTTAAGTTAGTTAGCTGAAATTCTTTTGATGGCAGCAAGGTACATGTTTTACGAATCTTCATCTCAAAAATGAAGGTCGCGAAAGCTGATCCGTTGCCTCTGATATCTGGACATTATGACGGAAATCGCATTTTCTTGGTTTTTTCTTGCCTTCTTGTATGAGAGTTTTATGCTCCTATGGGCGCAAAGTCCGCAGCAAAATCCATGGTCACGATTTTATAAATGAACTATATATGATGCAAATAACAAAGGCTATATTACATTATGTGATAGGTGTTGAATGACTTCACTTTATCATGACGATTCAGTGTTCTGATTGCCTCTCAATAGCTCTGCGAACTAATTCCATGAATTTCCATCAGAGGATGACATCATCATGCGAATCCAACTTTTTTCGTACTGCGTGGCATATCTCCCTACGCCCATATTGTTTACTGTATATTGTTCTTTATTACATTGCTGAAGTCTTATGTACTGAGGGCTCAAAAACCATATAGGCAAATAAAGCTTTTCTAGGGTTAGTCAAGCCTTTGATCTCGAATTAGGTTTGTGATTGAAGTTTTTGGGATTTCGCTCACAATGTCTATCCCGACAATGTAGCAGTTGCTGTTTAATTCTGGTCTACAGCCGAAGTTGACATCTGGCAGGACCTCCAAAGCAGTGCAAGATTCGCCGCTTCCAATCTCTAAATTCGGCAATCCTAGTATAATAACGCGCTAAGGCCGTCTGTTTTTTTTGTGTGTGTGTCTGTGTGAAAATGTGTCTGCCACGAAATTCATAGAGGAAGCTGCAACTAAGCTATCGGGCTGCAATTTTGCATAACATACCGTACTAGCGTGTAGGCCCACCATGTACAAGGACGAGCCGTTTCGATAAGCAGGTCCCTCAAAATTTGCGCGTCAAACGGGTCCACGCGCCTTTTGGCACGCAAAACTGGGTCGCTAATTCGACTTTTTGCAAGGTTATGATTTGCTTGACAAGTAACTCTGCGCGCCATGAATTCCAGCCCAAAAAGTGCCCAAAAAGTTTGTCTTTTTGCGAAAACAGCGCCAAAAAGTGATGAACGCGTAGATAGTCGTGGCAAGGTTTTATTTGAAAATTGAAGAGTTTGCACTGAAATGTAGCCCAAGGTGACTATTATCCTTGTGACGATTATCAAACTAAAATAAATTTAGTAGTCCGTTCAAATTCGCATTTGTTTCCTTGCAACAAAGTTTTGTTTCTCCACACCGATCTTACATGGAGATGCTTCATGAATGAACAGTTGTTTACGATTCATTTGTGATTCTCAGCATCGCGTGGTGAGTTTCAAAGCCATTTTCATGCGAGCATGAGAAAGGCATACGGATAGGGAGCCAGTGTGAACCTCGAACCTATGTAAATCAAGCTATACCGCCCGCCAATCACAAAGTACAATGGCGGTACGTTGTAGTCAATGAGTTCTGAAGCAGTACCCAGACAAGTTCATTTTGAATTATAATAGCCCAATCGAGGGAGGACAAGTGGCAGCCAACCTCTGAAGCTATTTTCTCCCTTCGAAATCCAAATTTTGTAGCGGGATTCGGGAACCTTAGCTTTGAGTGGAGACGGTGCCTTTAAACAAATCTTATATTAAGGCTGTGAGATTTTGGTGCTGCCCTATAAGCTCCTGATTCTGTTGTTGCCCCTCTGCTGCATGGTGAATCACAAATGAGAAATGTCCAGAAATAGATGCGGCATAGGCATCGGTCCAACGAGGGTTTTCTCGAGGCGGGTCCAAGAGTGCTCGAAGTATTCACAATTTATTTTTTGAGAAAATTGATTTGTTGGGATTATTTTCGGTGTGCTTGACCAGCGGTATAACATTCTGTATCTCAACAATCCGACCAATATTGATTCTATGAAAATACTTAATGAACTTGATTGCTTTCCTTTTACCTGGTTAGATTTTTTCACCGCTCCCACGATTGTTTTCCTTTTTCTTGATTAATTTTCCTCACCCCTTCCACCCCTTCGATGACATTTTCTGGCAAACGCTTATCGTCTTTACAGTTTACTTCTATACTCTCCTTATCAGCGACTTCCAGGTGTGTATAGATGACTTCGTTGGAAACAAACTTGGCAGATCTGAGCTTGAAAACCTCTCAACTCTTAGCGAACTGCCTGTCATCTGGGGACCTATGGCTGAAAATTGTCGATACTAAGAGAAACAGCATATATTACATGAGGTCAGTGCAAATGACCACCTTATATGTTCGACAAAATGTCTGTCTAGTGAAGATGAGGTGGAAAGAATCAGTCGAGAGGCGAATCCTGGCGAGTCAGTGTTACGAGCATGGGGCAACCGCGGGCAATCGGTGCGGGACTTGTTGGTGCGACTTCAGGCTCTTTCGAAGCATCATGGACCTGCAATGGACCAGGCGCAGCTTATCCTCTCGAGAAAGTTTAGTGAGTGTGGTTCCTGACATTGTCATTAGTCAAATGCGATCGAATCATCTAAAAAGCCAGGTTTTGGGCCCATTCTCCCTGTTATTCAGTATGCATAGGTAGAACGAATTCACGTCTTTGGGTCCTGCGCTCACGTCAGGCGCTAGACTTTGGGTGCGCCCCGTACCCACTCTATACTCCGTTCGTTTGTTGGCCTAATAGAGTTCTCCAAGAATTCTATTAGGCCAACAAACGAACGTGCTTAGTTAGTTTCGCTGTAAAAGTGGAACTTCCATGACAATCAAAATTTTAAGTGAGTGTCCCTGTTCAGCACATATCAGCGCTCGAGAAACTATCCCTCTAATTTAGAGGGAGGCTGTCGTTGAGAATTTTCAAAAATCAAATTCTCGATTCTTTAAATAACTCAGTATTTCTTGGAAACAGACTCAGCTAACTTGCACGCAAAGGAGCACCCGTAAATCTGTTAATATTTACTAATGAGATATTTCATTAGTGGAAGCTAGTTTGGTATTGGTGCCCAGACAAGAACTCTGTAGCAAGTGCTACCCATGTAAAGATTTGAAGACGAAAGGTGTGTGAAAGGCACCAAATGATGTCTAGAACACAATGGAGAAAATTTGCATAAGGTTCAGAGCTAAATGTCTTGCGCAAAGCTTGTGTGAAAAAGAGAAAAATGGGCCGGAATTCAAAAACTCATGTCCCAGCCATCGCTTTGAAATTTCAAAGAAGTTTTCCAATCTGAGGGGAAGAGTGATTAGCGAAAACGATAACTTCTTCTTCTAGCAAGGGACTCACACTCTACACTGATGATTTTCCTTGTTATAGAACCCGTACGATGGGTGAAGTCTGACGAGATTGCCGTCAGTATAGTAGAGGACAATTCCATTGTGCGCTTACAATGCAAAGCAGTGGGATTCCCATGTCCAGTCTATCACTGGTACAGGAATAAAGAGCTTGTGGATGACGTTGCTGGTAACACATTCGATGTGCTCAGGTGGGTGTCGAAAACCGGAGAGTAATGGCTGATACTGTTTTTGAAATTGATACCGGTTCCATTAAGCCTGTGATTTTCTAGCAAAAGAGCAGAATCTGTCACAAACAAGGGTTCATACTCTAGATCTTACTCACTTTGACTGTTTCGTGAGAAGTTTTTTTAATCACTTCAAAGTTTAAAATCAGGAGCGTCATTTTTCTTGTTTTATTGAATCCGCATAGAAACTGAATTCAAGCAAATGGTGTCTCCTCTTGCTTGCCAAAAAGTTAAACGAAATTTATGAGTAATACAGCTTTCATAAGCTGAAATGTGCTATCAGTTGATTTTAGGTGCAAATGCTCATCCGATTTGAACTTCTATTGTGTGGTTACGAATGAAATTGAGGATGGACATGTTTATTCTGAGTTTTATCGAAAGCCTGGAAAGCAGTTTTCGTCTCGCATCGTCTCACAAACCGTCTCATTGGCTCCTTTTGTAGGAGACGAATACAGTGAGTCTAATAAAATGCCTAGCGAATGCCACACAAAGTATTGGCTATCATATGTTTGATAAGTAGTGCTGAGGAGTGCGAAATGCTTGATATAGTTCTTGGTAGCGATTGTCCTTCACTTATCTCGAAGCACTTAGTAGACGTGGAAATCTCAAAAAAAAAAGATTATAAAAAGGATAAAGGATTTGGTGCCCTCTGCGGGCATACGCGGAACGCGCACTACTTCATAGTCGAAGAAACAATTGTATGCGTGCAAGCCTTTTCACATGATTTACGGGGACCAGCGCCGACCAAAGTCAGTACTTTTATCCTCCCAGATTACTCTGGTACCATTTTACCGGCCCTGGAGTAGATGGCTTGATTGGTCCAGGGGCGGGGATCGAACCTGGCTCTGATTTACTCATATGTAGCGGCGGCACCTCATACTACTACGCCACTCGTCCTCCGTCCTAAAAAGGATATAAATTTTTACATTGGATCAGACTCATTCCTCTCTATGATCTACTTTGTTCTGAGTCTAACTTTCGAGTTTTTTAACCGTGAGTAACTCACAAATTTTCCCAAATTTGCCCCGTCTACGCGAACTAGTGCGCAGTGCAGCTAGTAACTCTTTTAAAAAAAACCGTGTCTAACTCAGACGGTTTTCCAAGTTGATAAGACACCAGGTTAGATTATTGCGCTTATGCATATTTTCACGCAGAGTTACAGCAGCGTCGCTTGGGATCACAGCGTTACATTTCTTACAGTGTCAAAGGCAGCTGTTTTGAATGCATTTTCATGCTTATTCTTCTCAGAAGTCCTCATCCATTGAATCAAGTCCATCATAAACATTTACAATGCTTAGAGACTGTTTGTGCGATAATAACAGTAACCTCAAGCGAACAAGCAATCTTGTATTTAGTTTTCATCCTAGTGATTGTCGCTCGGTTATGGCATGTCTTATGTTAGTGGTTTCTGAGCTTGTTGTATTGAGAAAACCGTTCAAACAATTTCGGTGTTGGTCCGAAGTGAATTTCATGCAGAATTACTATTTCTGTTCGATACACTAGCATTATTTAGGATGCGATAGTTGTCGCACGGGTAACTTGGAAAATTTACGAGAAATAATGGCCAGTATGAATACAACAGAAGAAAAAGCTCCAGTTGTCCCAGGTATTTATTCTTATTATTCGTAGCTTCTCAGACAATCGCAATGACTTCCGGGGAAAACTGAAGTTCAAATTTTCTGGGGACACTCCTATCAGAGCTGCCAGGTAAGAGGGGAGTGGGGGGGGGGGGGGGAGGAGGGGGGGGGGGGAACAAGGTAGGGCGAGCCCACCCACACGGCCCAATAGGAGCGTCCGCCCCCAGAAGTTGTTTTCTCCGGAAGTCATTTGCGATGTCTGAGTTTGAGCTCTATGGGCGTTTACTTTGTTGCCGTTCTCATCTAATATAATTTCAGTCGCAGTATACGACGGGGAAGAGCTGCTGGCAACAGATAAAGTAGCGCTAATTATCAGTAATTGTATGTATCATCATTTGCCAAAATTGGTGACACCCCACTGCGATGCAGAAACATTAGCAACAGCTTTGCAGGTTTGAATTGCAGCTCAATGCACAAAATCAATTCGCTTTATTGTTTAGGACCTGAAATATAAAACCGTCACGCTTGCGGATCTAACACTGCTTGAGATGAAGTTTGTTCTGAAAGAATATAAAAAGCTTCTTGGCAATGGAGTTTATGGTATGAAGCAGTTTTTCTAATTCTGCCGCATTGTAATTGGTTTTGAATTTAGCTGTCTTCTATTTTGTTGGCCATGGATTTGAGGTTAATGGTCAATGCTATTTGTTGCCAGTAGAAGCACCTGCAGAGGCTCACAAACCCGAGCATTGTCTCTCTATGGATTTTGTTCTAAGCGAGCTGAGTGACCACAATCCTGCGCTGAATTTGTTGCTGTTAGATGTTTGCAGAAAGTTTATCCCGTGAGTTTGGAAATGTTAATCTCGGGTCATTTTCAGTACCTGATCTGACATCAAAAGAGGTATTTGAAAGAGAATGTGAAAACTAATGATCAGTCTGCGAACTTGATTTAGGTGGATCACCATTCATCTTTCAGTGTTCTTCTAATCGAGCTTTAATACAAACTTTATTTAGGTATGAGCTCATACCAGCTTTTGTGGAGTACGCGGAACCATTTAAAGCAAAGCATCGACCGAATAGGAATACGGTCTATGGATATTCGACAAGCGGAGGTGTTGGCGCTTATGAGGTTAATACTTGGTGGCTGCTTTTCTAGGGTAGATGAATCTCAATTCAGATAAAAGGAGAAGTAAACGGCGTCTTCATGAAATACCTCAAAGCACATTTGAGTCAGCCAGTATCTGTCATACAAATGATTAATGACACACTACGAGGTAAGTCATTTCAATTTCCCGCTTGTTTTTGCAGCAGATGGAAATTGATTTTGCTAAAAAGAATGGTGTCAATAATGCTAGGACTGCGAAAACTTTGGTTGGGCTTGCGTCTTCAATTATGAAATGTGATTTTGCCTTAGTTTGGTTCAAGCTGCTTCCGTAGCGGCTTGATCGGACAGATGAAAAATACCATAAAATACTTTGCCAATAAGCATTGTTGAAGATATCGAAGGAGATGAGAAAGTGTGCGATGTACAAGTGCCTGAGTTGAGGTCAACTTTGACGAGACCTAGATCGTTAACGGACCCTCTGGTTTGGGATGGACACACTGTTTCTTTCGATCATCATACCATACACTGGAGACTTATGCATGGTAAATGCATTTTTATGAAAATCAAGGCTTAGTCCACTCCATGCTTTTTTTTTCAGAGCTTCCAAATCCTGTGCATGTGCGTTTTGATGAGCTAGCTTTGACGGTGACGATATGGTTCGACTTCTGCGGACATTTCACAAACAAGGTAATATAAAGTGATTTATACGGGTTTTCTGAAAAAAAAAAAAAACTAGCACGGTCGTGTAGTTCAAGAGTGCCAAGAAGACGTTCGTTTTCAGGTGTATGTGTTCTCATCCGTAGGTGACCTCTTAGATGATGCGGAGGAGTTGGAGGACAGGGGTCTCTCAGAGAATGCACTCTCTCACATCGCTTATCTTTCATTTCCACCGGTATTCATCAAAAACTTTACATATCTGAGAATTTATCTGACATTCTTGACCAGTTGTGGCAATTTCTTATAGGAATTGGATGCGTCGAAAGAACGTTTTGTTTCGGATGATGATGAAGGTGTCTCACTCTGTCTACTTCTTTCTCATCTTCAGCGCTCAAAAGTAAGCAACTGCTCTTTCATTTCAGAAGAAACATTGTCTTTTTTGTCTTGATCACAATTTGGCAATTCCTGGTTTCTATAGCACATATTTTCATTGATGAGATCAGTGTGATTACAGGGTGAACTGAAATGCAAGGTACTGCTAAGATCCATTGATAGCGAAGAAGTCGTTGCGACGCGGGAAGTCAACATAGGTCATGTTCTGATTACAAGGATTGAGATGCTCAAGTAGTAGTAAGAAGCCCAAGACTATGCTGGTGTGGATAGCGATCTCGAGCTGCCGAGGCTTGCTCTCTTTCCTTCTTGGAGGGATCTTCGTCGCCGATTGCCAGTACAGTGTGCTGAAAAGGCTAAAAGCTGTCTCACAAAGCTTGAAAGAAGTCCACTTCACAAAGCCAGATATCTGGTTTTGTGTGCAAGCTATCTCATTGAATGTCTTTTATCTAGGCTGCCACGGGTATTTCTGTGATTTACGAAGATTCGAGTATTTCGATAAGTGAATGCGAAATAAACGTAAATTTATGTCTCTGAGTTCTGTTGTATCTCTGTTTTTTTTTGGGAAATACTTTTTCGAAGTAGTAATCTCGACACTCTTTGCTATAACATAAATACTTGTGAAGAGGCGAGAAAAACGGAAAAGGGCTTCCTCGTTAGAAAAAAAGCTGACAAGAAGTAGTGCTTGATAGCTCCCACATTTACCCTGCTTTTCATTGAATTTCGCATAGGGTTAAAATTGTTAGGACAGGGAAAGTACTGCACAAAAAAGGAATGTAGGCACTCACCAATGTAGTCACAGTTTTGCAAAATTGATTCATTGATAACAATTATTACGTTTTGTCGGTTTAGTAACTGTGCCTTCAATACCTGCTGACGATAACTACCTTATCTTTCATTTTTTCTAAATTTTGTACCCTTCGAAAATTTCACCATCATATCATTTACCTGTGAGGTGTTTTCTCCATCCCTCATCATTGTCGGGCGTAAAGAATGTACCACACAAGGGACACTTTGCAGAATACGCGTCGGGAGCTGTAATAATTTCAATGGTTCACACTTGAATTTCCTGATTTGACTTCCGTTTCTCTCCCGAGAGTAAAAAACTATGTAAAAAATGACGTTGTGTTTGTGTTGTGGCTCCCTTTCGTACAGTAAAGTCAATGTTTCGGAGTATGTCAAAATTTGAGTCTAGCTCGTGTCATCAGTGCCAAGTACTTATCTTATGTGAAAGTGGCAACGGTCATAGAATTTTGAGAAAGAGTCAGTCACTTTGCTAGAGCTTTGTGAGTCCCCAGAAATTTATCTTGATGATGCACCGTCGTCTACAAAAACGCTTTTCTTCCGAGCAGTCGATTTTTTAAATTAGCGTGGCCTCACGAGTTTGACGGATGTTCGAGTGCATTTTTAGCTAGCCGGTCTTATGAAAGATTCTACAAGCTAGCTATAGTCGAGCGAAAAAAACGTCGTCGAATTTCGTCGAAGTATCTCCTACATTCTGCTTCTTGTTTTTGAGCTTCATTAGCTTAGAAGAGTTTGTAAGCAACATACGGATGCAGTCCTTCCTGCCCACATGGCGATAGTACGCTTCTCTTTCAATCAGCTCTCGACATCGAGGACACTCCCTAAAGCTGTTTCGAGCTCTGCATTCAGTCTTCTTGTGCGTATCCAGAGACGACGTTTCGGTTGCCTAAACAGAAAATCGCTTGCATACGAATCAAAAAAGGTACTGACCTGACCACATCCATCACATATCGTGAACAGAGGACAATCACTGCGGTAGTGCCTTTCTAGCGCTGCCGCGTCACCGGCGTCGATGAGTGCGTCACAAAATTGGCAAATGCTTGAATCAAGTTTTTTTGGCATTGTTATATAAGTTCTTTACAATCGCTCACCTCTGCACACTCCCATTCCTTTTCGGCAGATCACGGGAAATGCGTACAGTCTTTGTGCCAGGCCTCTTTTTGAGAGACGAAGTGCTACTTGCTGATTGTTTCCTGTGGCCGTATTCATCAACGAACCCCGAGGGTTAAACTAACCCTGGAGGGTTAGTTTAACCCTGGAAAGCGTTTAACCCGTATTCATGAAACACAGGGTAGGCTTAACCCTGAGGGTTAAATCTAACCTTGAGGGTTAATTTTACCCCGAAAGCGATTAACCCGTATTCATCAACGAACCGTGAGGGTTAAACTAACCCTGGAGGGTTACACTTACGTGATTCATCAGGGTTAATTTAACCCTAGCTCAGAGCAAGGTTAACTCTACCCTGACACTTCATACAAACGTTTACTCGCATCTAACAGTTTATGGAAAACGATCAATGAGTATTGTGGCATTTAGCATTGGTTGTTGTTATAGTATTTAGTTTCGACTTCGTTTTATGTTCATATACGAAGTATATGAAACACTGACTTTGCGAGAAAAAGAATTCTAGCTTTGGTGACAAATGAATGCGACGAGGAAAAAGGCATTGCACTCTGACAAGTGCCAAAACAGAAGAACCCCTTTATAATAACACGCATTGACCCCTAAAGGAGTAGCACAACCTGGTATAAAACGAACTGCGCAAAAGTAGAACTTACACTGCACACATGAAACTAAACTCACGCTGTAAGATTCGATGCTGCACAAGTATGCTAGAGATGTATTATAAAAACTAGTGTTAGAAGCTTATTCTTTGACTATACTACTATCAGTGAAAGAATAGAAGTATAAAGTGAATTTAGCCTGTACTTAGGCATTCTGCGATGTGAGTTTGCACAGCGCACGCGTAACTGACGCCTTAACCCTCCAGGGTTAGTTTAACCCTCAGGGTTGATGAATACAGCCACAGGTTTGTTGATCGATACGGGTAGATCGCGTTCCGTGGTAAACCCTAGCCTATAGTTGATGAATACGGCCAATGAACCCTGAGGGTTAAACTAACCCTGGAGGTTTAGCTTAACCCTCAGGGTTCGTTGATTAATACGGCCACTGGAGTGGGCTCATGAATGGGGGTGAATAAACAGTATCGGGCTGTCGTGGTAACTACAGGGTCTGTTTCTAGCCAATCACATCCATACAAGGCTCATTTTAGCGTGTTAGGACCATGCCTCCCCCCCCCCCCTCAAAAAAAACCGAGTTTATGGGGGAAAGATGCCGTCGCCTATTTTTCATTTGAAATGAGCAAATGGATGTGATTGGCCAGAAACAGAGCCTGTAGCTACCAGGACAGCCCGATACTGTTTATTCGCCCCCATTCATGAGCCCAGGAAATGATTCTGTTGATACTTTTGATTTGCACATTATGCGCGCAAAAGCTCTTAAGTGGTATTTGAAAACAAAATGTGCAGTTCGTTATTAGGTCTGACACATAGTCACCATAGGAAAGACTGAGTCAAATTACTGCGTTACAGACAGTAGTTTGATGTTATCATAGGGCTGTCGATGATATTACCCGAGAGTGCGAAGTCGTTCTCGACGTTCCATTCTTTTTTTTGGAAAATAAACCGTTGAAAAATTAGAGGATATGCTTGCCTAGCCTGTTTCGCGTCTAGATCTGCAATCTCATCCAGAAGCGCCTTCAGCGGCGGATATCTGCTCTTGTGATTCTCTTCAATGAGGATTTTACGCACAACTTCTCTTCTACCATTCGAATAAGTTTCCAGGGTGACAATCCTACCAACGCTTCGAATCTTAAATATAGTCGTCAGATTAAAAGGTAATCATAAAGAAGATTTTTAGATTACGATTAATTTCACTCGTATAATATCACTGCAGAAGGTTTAGAGTAGAAAGGCTAAAATAACTCCAAGCAAACCTCCGGATCTGCATGCCTCAAGCACTTCACTCCGAAAGCAGTAACAGCCTCATCCGTTAGCCCACTGAAAAGTGATCTCTTGCTGTTCCAGTTTCGATTGTTGGAAAAAGAAAACATACACCGCTTCTCCTAGAAAAATGAACTGGACAGGTCCCCTCTCCCCCAACTTCTATCAAGATTCTTATCGAAAAAAATGAAATTTGCAATGTCATCTCGCATATTTTCCCATGCTGACAAAGACAACTTATCCATTCGTTGCATAAACTTTACTGCTTCCCCTATTCATCGGGTAACTTACCATAGATAGAAATCAGTGGCCTACCCAGGATTGCCGTTCGATGAGGGGGAGAGGGAAAAAAAAATTCTCTGGATCACTCCGAGAAAATTCTTGGTATGCTCCCAGGAATTTTTGCGGGTTCATAACCCTGAAATTTTCAAGAGAGGGGGCGTGGCTTCCGTCCCCTTTTTTGAAATTTTTTTATAAGGCTAAATTGAATTTTTAAAATTTTTTAAAAAATATATTAATTATTTACAGATATGAGCAAGTCGCTTGCACATTTTTATAACCCACGTAAGTAAATTTCAAAAATTTCGCCACCCATTTTAGGGGAGGAGGGCGTTCTCTCGATACGCTACTGAAAGAAATATAGCTAAAAAGCATGACGGTAGAAAGTGTCATTTAGGCATCAGGAGGAACGCTAATGGATAGAAAGTACCTCTAGAGGTTTTGCGCATGGTAAGTGCGGAAGAGTGATAACTTTCAGCAAAATACCCTTTTATGGAGATTTGTGTACTACAGTAACTGTGGCTTTATCAAAACTGGACCCTATTGAACGCATTCTAAAAAATTTTCCGGAAATTCAAATAAGTCTACAGCCCACGTTGTTGCTACTTGAGTATTGTATGCGATTAGGCAGGGAAGGATTTTTACGCAACACTTCTTTTTCATGTCACTCTGATCGCGTGAAAGCTAACTCATCCTTAATAACCAACTAGCTGGCATACCCGGCTCCGCCGTATGTTCCGAATAGAAAATTCCATTTCTTAACCGATCCGAACCAAACTTGGCACACATACATTTCGGGCCCCGGCGGGTGTCACAGTCCACTTTTCGTTATCGATTGATGTCGATTTTATCGATTTTTTGCAAAATTTGAGCTAGGGGGCTGGAATTTGGCAGGGGGTGTAATCGAGCATGCTGATCACCCCCAAGCGGTGATCAGCATGCTCGATTACCCCCCTATGCCAAATCCCAGCCCCGTAGCTCAAACTTTGCAAAAAAATCGATAAAATCGATAAAAGTAATGCACGATTTATAAACTAATATTGTATTCGGAATCCCCATGCTCACTTACCCCCCTGTGCCAACTCCCAGCCCCGTAGCTCAAATTTTGCAAAAATCGATAAAATCGATATCGATCGATACGAAAAGTAGCCTATGACACCCGCCGGGGCCCGAAGTGTATGTGTGCCAAGTTTGGTCCGGATCGGTTCAGAAATGGAATTTTCTATTCGGAACATACGTACAGACAGACAGACAGACATACAGACAGACAGACAGACATACATACAAACAGACATTCAGCTTTATATACAAGATTTCAAAGCACTTACACAGCAGCATTCGGTGATCCTAATGATTCCACAGCATTCTGAATTATTGCAGCTTGCCCTTTTTGACCTCCGGGTGGTCCCATTTTCAAGAAACGATTGAGATAAGCTTTTGCAATCTAAAATAATATTATAGAATGAACATAATAGATGTAGTTCGCTGTAGACAAGCAAACACAAAAGTCTTCTAAAGAATAAATGATGTACAAGCAATATGCAGTTTTGTGCAAGCCGTGTGAAGCTGTTTCATTTTCTTACGAGGTTTTTCACGAAGCGCGCGAAGGGGTTTGCAGAAAAATCTTTTTATTTGCTGAGACCCATACTTCTTCTTTACATATCAGCTATCAAAATTTCTTTTTATCAATTACAAGGGGCGTTTATATCCCATAGCATCTTCCTAATACTCACTTCTTTAATTTAATGGTACTACATTTTGTATACAAGTGTCTCTATTGCTATTTCTATTTCAATTACTAAGTTTTTTCTCATGCTATGGTGGATGCACAGATAAGAAATGAGTTGATTGAGTACGTACAAGGTTTCGCTTTCAGCCAACAACAATAGAAATTGTCATTACGATTTCGAATTTGTGTAGTCGAAAATACCAGTTCTCCATACATTTACGCACGTGGGAATATCGGGAAGCACCTTCGCTGCGCCTTTCTTCATCAGAAAAATAGTAAATTCAAATGAAGATTTTCTCGTTCTTATCGGATTGCTATTTCCAGAGGTACCACTATTGGACAAAATTTGCCTGTAATTTTACAAGCGTCAAAAGAGGCCGACATTTTTTTGGCCTTTATTCTAGAACCGAAGCTTATAAGCGTGTAAAATCATTTAAGACCCACACACAATGCTCTTCAAGATAACTAGATACAGTCGCTTCATTTCATATGATCATGTTTGTCATTGCACACACAGTTCACCTTTGGCGTCCCCATCCTGGATTCGTGGGAGAAACAAACCTTCAGGTAAGTGTTTCCAAGGTGTTCTTTGCATTTTCTTTCCTTTTTAGTTACTAGTCACCTCAAATTGATGTAATCGATAATAATCGGTAAGTCTCTTGCGTTTTTGCGATTGCAAATCCAGGATGAGGACGCCAAAGTGGACTGTGTGTGCAATGGCACACATGATCATATGAAATGAAGCGACTGTAATTCTTCATATCTATAGTCACAAAGTGTAATTTCAAAATTCTGCTAGCGCGTCTCACACTACCACACTTCATGTGAGTATCATTGTATTGATGCAGTTAAAGCTACCTTGTTGTCCTGTTCCATGATATCATTCATAGTTGAGAGAGTTATGCCAGCAGAGCGACGGTCCTGTGATTTGGAGCCATTAGATAAGTGTGGGTGGAGTGACTAATGGATCTTCACCGTATCACTTGCTCTTATAGCAATGATATTTGAAGTTGATTTTGCTAGGTTAGGCGCCATTTTGTACAAGGAGTGTTGTGGGAGGAATTGTGTGCAGAGGAAGTTAAGCAATTCGAGAGCTTTTGTGTAGACCTAAAAAAACTTATATTAGTCGAAGCGAAACACTTCTTGGTGACAATACATTATAAAGCGGATCCTTCAGGTGCCTCTGCAAAATCGAAATTGTGCACTCTAGGTAGTCCGCTGCTTGAGCTTTGGAGGGGATATCATTTTGCAAGGCAACTTGAACGCTTTCAAGACCATCCTTACGTTGTTCCCATTTCTTGGAGTATAGCTTCTTCATCTGGAAGTTAACCTTAGCTCACGTCAATTCGGTATTCTATGTCAGGCTTACTGTTTCATCTGAGAAAAGATCAGCTCCCCTTTCATACGCGGGTTTTTCCGCCACTGGAATTGTTGGCGAAAGTGCGTTGACCATTACTTCACGTCTTTCGTCATTTGGCGACATTGCTGGGCTTCTAATAGTCGAAATAAAGTATTACTAGACAGGTTTGAATTAAACATACTTCTTGTCCTTTAGCGCTGGTACAACGGTATTCTCTTTCTCTAAGAATTTGTTGCTGTGCCAGCGATCTCCATTTGGTGTAGTTGCACCATTAACTTTAGTAGAAGTCTCGCTTCGTGTCGATTTTGTGGATGCAGAAGATATATTGGATGAAGATGATGCAGGTCTTTTTGGCAATGCTAGCGAACTACCTCCATCAATGCTTGAAGCTATAATGATCGCTACTGTATAGTAATTTAAAATGGGGAAGGATCTTTCGAAGAAATTATGAAGGTTTTTTCGTGACTCGTAACAAGACTGAAACGACCTATCACCTAACAAGAGGGAAAGACGTTCGACAGACATGACGCACATGATAATTCCAAGTTGTGGTCTTGAAAGTTTGAATTTTTTTTTGAGAAATTTTTAATTTGAAATAATATGTGTTTTTGAACAGAGTAAACTTTCATACTGGCTCCATATCACTACGGTGCTCCTGAAAGCCCATAGATCAGGAAGAGTAGAAAAAAAAAAGAGTGAATAAGCCTTTGAAAATAAAGAAGAAGTTGAGGTACCGTTAGGAAACTGCTTTGTATCTGCTGTATTCGCGTCCGAGGCGAAAACGGCGCCAATGGTAAATCTTTATCCCTTTCCCTCATATGCCAAATACGAGACTTTGTCGAGTTTTTTAAAAGAGACAAAGAATTTTGACAAAATTTATTTAACTTGATAAAAAATCTGAAATAGCTATTTATTTTGCTGAAGGTTCAGTTCTGTAGCTGCTCATACTCAAGTAATTTTCGAAAACACTTTATGCACAATGAAAAAAGAACAAAACTTACCAGAATGGGATCTCGATCTACTTGGTGAGCTTGGTTTGGTCTTAGTTGTGAGCGACCCCTTGCTTGAAAGACTCTTCGCTGGAGATGGAGCACGCAGTTTTAAAGCAGCTAGATCGTCAGTCGGAGATAAATCTGTAACTTCATTTTTGTGTAAAGGAGCAGATCAGCAAACAGCACAAGCACCAATCGGAGTGAATAGCTTCGGCGAAGAAAGTTTGAAACTGGAATTGTTCTTTTCGAAAAGATTTTTTGGGCGATGTATGTCGATGTCAACGCTTTTGTTGTCAATGCTCTGAAAAGCGAAGTAGTAGAAGCGCGTAGTCTTCATAATCTGGAAATAAAACGGGGCAATAGAGAATTTACGTCTACGGTGAAGTCAGGATCCAGCGCCGCCAATACATTCCCGCGCAAGACCTTCATCTCTTCTTGAAGGTCGAGAGCTCGGTGAAAGTCTTCATCGCTTATTGCGCTCTGCTGGTCTCGTTCAAGTTGTTCCATTTCGTTCCGAGCTTTCCTCAGCATCTGTGACTTTTGCTGGGCTGATGTAGCCAGTCCAAAATTTGCATTCTGAAAATGATATTCTGTTGGCAATGTATGCTGTTCAGTCGTAATTTCGCTGTAGATAGCTTGCGGGGAGTTCTTGCTTGCTGAAATTGAGTGTATGTAAATGTGGTCAGTTTTACAGCTAAATGTGTCAACGTCCACATCTCGCAATGGTCATAACAGTGACTTCGTGATGGTCGAAGAAAGGTACATTGGTTCACCTGTGCACTTCTCAGCTTATTCTTCTCAACTCTCTGCATGAGCTCATCAATTTCAGCGGTAAAACGACCATCTTCCGACGGAGTGTAATTATTTTCCATTAAAGATAACACTTCCGGATTCTTGACGTCCATCTCGTAACGACCATAGATTTGCACCTCCGCTAGACCGACCTTAAACATGTCTTCGCAACAAATTTTGAAGCAACAAATTTATATCGGTTCTAAGCTCTTGACAATATTTTATTGGAGCGTCACTCATATATTTTAAGTATTATAGGTTTACTTAAAAGTCGGTAGAAAAAGACCATCACGCCCATAAACGGCTTTCATTTCACGCCTTCGAGTTTTGTTTAATTGTGTCGTACTCAGAGGCGATTAATAGAAGTGTATGGAACGCGCAATAGCACTAGGATCAAATAAAAAGTCTCTAAATTTATTTGTTAACTAGTCCACTGTACCTCTCTAAGTAAGTACAGCCATGAATCAAATGGGGTGCTTTGCCTCAAACTATTTTGTCCCGAAGTTACGTATTTTCGCATTTTGGATCAAGCGTTTTTTGTAATGAGGATCGAAGAAAGAACTTGGTAAGCTTTCGCTGTAGTTTTCGTCCTCTTTCAAATGTTTGTGCTTATATTGCAATGCAGGCGAGCTCTTAGAGAATCATTGAAGTCTCCTACTGAGTTTTCTTGAATTTTTTTATACCTGCCTTTCAGAGAAGTGCAAGAGAGTAGAGCAGAATACAAAAGTATTGATATTGCAAAAAATGAATAGTGGGTAACTGTACTTAACTTTCTAAGCTTTCTAATTTTGAGCCATTCAACGGTAGACTCCTGTTAGACTCTGATTATTTGATAATAAACTTTATTTGCTTCTAAAAATGGTTTTTGAGGTTACGAATGTCATCATGGTCTGCCTTGGTGCCAAAAAAGCAAGATTTCCTGAGAAATCAAAATCGAAAAGTGCCTAGCCAGAAATCTCGACAGGAGTGACAGACATTGTTCGGTTATCTTTATCTGTGCGCCATTCAATCCTTGCCACAATATAGCAGAGACTTTAGAAAATAGTTGAATTTAGGCATTGTAACGGTAGCCAGAATTGCGGGACTTTCGTCCGAAATATTTGAGGCTTCTAACTTCAAGACATCTCAAGGCACAAAAAGAAGAGGAAAAGTTGCGTCGTGTGCCACCAATATCTTCTCTTGATCTTGACCCTACGGATGTAGTGCAGTTAAAAATGCGAGTTTGGGACAAACTAATATGTACACGCTTGCATCTTCTGCAAAAATTGCAGATCAGCTTATATTCCGGTTGACGAAAGGGTTTGTAAAACCGTATTTTTGAATGGGTATTTGCTCATTTCATCAATGAGATAAACCCTCTTGGGCGCATTGGTCTAGACGAACTAAGTTGGAGAGTGCAACTTACCTGCCCTGCGTCGTTTTCTCCGTCGTGTATGGAAAGAATAATAGACGTACAAACAACATCCACGTAGATTGTCTTCAGCTCATACTGTCCGGTAAAACCACCATTGAAACGCACGGTGCTGTAAGGACAGACTAAAATCACTCCTCTGCTACGCTTCTTATCTCTGTGTTTTCCAAATTCAAGTTTTCTCACAAAAACAGAGATGGAATGGCTGAGTTTAGTTTCGATTATGATGGTGAAAAACCGCGGGATTAGCTATTGCGCCATTCGCAGATCACGAATTCTCGTAGGAGAACATATTTGGGCTGTACATGCAAACTGACACCCAGCTGTGAGGCAATTTCTGAGCATATGAATACACGTTAGTAGTTGATGGCGTATGGTGGACTTAGACTGTCCATCATTTAAGTGATGTAAATTGGCTGAACTAACAGCCACATTTCAACTTGCAATAACTCTCCCGCTTATATCAAGCTCAATCATACACTTAAAGGCAGCGTCCACAAAAAATCGACCTCAGCTTATTACTTATCCTACTAGCAGGCCCTGAAAGTAGACTAACAGCGTTGGTCCGATCCTCTAATGTTGCCCATAAAAGGAGATGAAGACCTAGATCCCCTTTGCGCTCTTCCCCTTTTCTGCGCTCCGCCCATCCAAGGCTTGCTCCGTAACGTGTTCTGACATGATAAGCAACATCGAGAAGCATAGTTTGTGATGTGGCCCTGTTGCACACGACGAGGTTTCCTGTTGAATACGACGTGACTAGCGCCGGGGCACTCGTCCTCGTCTGAATAGGCTTCAGAAAGGGGCAATTTTGAAGCTTTCTGGTAATTTGAACCTCATATCCGAAATCAGCGCCATGGAAAGGCCCGGTAACAATAAAAACATGAAGGACGAAATTTTGCGCGGACGGTGCCTTTAACAACACATGGGTGCTGACTGCCTCAATAGCTGCTTCTTTTCTCCTTGTAATATTATATTAAGTTGTATAATAAGCTGTGTCACATTTGTTTTTCTTTTTATATTTTGTGCGGCGACTTATAAAGTGTCTATGTACCAGAAAGCTATCAGTCTCCTTTACTTAATTTCTTACCCCGTTTATCCAGTATGAGTTGATCCAAAAAACTTTTTGGCTTCAAAAGCAAAAATCCAAAGAGGCAACAACTATTCTCGACATCTTTCTCCTTTCATTTTTTCCGTGTAGGAGACTATTTGTCGCCGATAGGCTCCAACCCGCGAGACACCTGATACAAATCCGTACTGTCCGCATTGTGCATGATCGCGTAGTCTGGTGCAGATGGTCCGCTTGGGACCAACCCTTTCGGCGAAATATGGTCCTCCGCCCATCATTTTTTCCCATTGAAATTTATTTCAAAAAAATGAGATAACAAAATAGACAACGGACTAATCCTTTATACAAGTACTATCACCGCTTATGCCTGCTCCCTTTCATTCACCGACTGTTTGTGCAAATTATTTGACAACGGAGCAAGACGTATTCGCCCTTGGACTTAATTTTTTTTAAAGAAGTAACCCATAGATTTGGTAATTCTGTGTGCAGAAACAGCAGTTTGTCTGAGCTATGGCAGTCTTCTCATTTCGTTCGCAATTTTTTCCGGCTGTTTTCTGATTATGCCGACCTAACTGAAGCCTACCGTGATACAGTTGTCGAAAGTTGATTTTTTGCATGCTTGAATTTTCAAATTCAGTATCAGAAATTTCTCTGTATAGTCTCAAACTGAAAAAAAAAACGACTAGGGACTGCATTAAAGGAGACCAAGAGCATTAAAACACTTGTGCACACTTCATCAATCACAACAAATTTTTTAAGAAAAACTAGTTCAAAAACGGGACAGAACTTCTTAGAAAATCAAGCAAGAAGACTAACAGTTCTTTGCATCTACACTTGCCTGAACAACGAGAGCAAAAGTAGAACACAAAGCAGCAAAACTGTTACGACACCGAATTAGGACGAATTGATCATTTGCTTTCGTATTGCTTGCTGTGCCGATTACATAAGCCAATTTGCGAATTGGGTCAAAATAGAGCAAATCCCACCCTGAATGCAATCACTCACCCTATAACTTTCTCGACACCGTTGGGTTCATTTTCTGTCGTCGATATAACCACTTCCTGCGCTATAAATTTACTTTTATTGGGTTGTTCCGAAAGTTCTTTTGCTTCTTTCGATCTATCATAAAAACAGATGGATTAAAAGTAGGTAGACGTCATATTATTCGACGCAGCATGTATTCCTCTTTTCAGCCTCTTGTGGTCGCTAAGTAATGCCAGATACAAAAAGCCTATGTTTATTTTGGCCCAATAATATCAATATCTTCGAATTTCCATTTTATAACATGTAGCTTTGTAAGATGTTTGGTAGCAGTCAAGTAGAGCGAACAAAGTGCAATGTAATATTTTCTTCTCTAACTGGTTCTTAATATAACTTCCCCGAAAGTTTTTACTTTCGGATGTGAAAAACACAGACGCATAGAACCAATAAATATTGGGAGTTTGGAACTTCTAAAAATGGATTATGATTCAACACTTTTTTTTTGGAAAGCTAAGCCTTCACGGATTAAGATGTCGATTCTGTGTCCAGCTGGAGAGTTATAAACAAGAATTACGGTGGTCTAATCCACAAAGACTTGTTTGATTAATGAATGACACCCGAGTAGCTCGCATATTGATGTTCAATGAGGTTTGAATTGATCAAACATGGAATTCGATAGCATCACTAAAATAATATGGAAAATCTTGAACAAGATCCGGATGCCAAATGCACGCTGCACTCTGTCTTTCTAGCCACCTGTTATCAAATTCTGAAGTGTAAAGCATAAATTCTGGAAGAAAAGGAAAAGAGTATGGTAGGAAACATGACTTCTAAACTAAGACGACTAATTTCGTGAGCAATTTAAAAGCACGATGCTGACAAAAGAAAGAAAGCTGCATCGAATGGTGTTCTATATCTTTACTATCTTCATCCCAAGTGTTTTATGATAGGTCGAAAAAAGCCATAGGACTTGGCCGACCTATTACATCCAACAATGTGTTCATCGATGATAGGACAGAGGAAAAACTTACGGACGAGTTTGTTGTGAGCAGTGATTTTGATCTGCTCTATTGCGCTTTTTCTTTTCAGGATCAGCCGAAGTTTCAGAGGAAGTCTCTCGCCGCTGCAAGGATTAGAAAACGCTCTTCAGACTCTTTGGTAAGTAGTGAAGGTAGCGTACCTAGGCGAGATCCATATCTTTTTCTTGAGGATTTCAGGGTCCAGAATCTGCCCGTTGTATTGTGTCGTGAAGTCGAGGGCCGTGGCCATGCTGCATAGTATGCGAAGTGAGTTCGTCGTTCTTCTCGAGCCACCTAGCAACCCCGAGCTACGTGGCACTCATGAATCACACGGGTCTGCCCTAATGTGAGTCGACTCCTTTCACGTATACACCAATACGAACAATAGTCAAGCCCCTATACTGCTCAATAACAAGAAACGAGGCATAATCTTGGCAGAGTAGCAGAGTTTCGACGGTTACTGCCATCGAATTTTTGAGCAGTAGTTCCGACAAATAGCGTCCAGTTTTTGAACAGTGCAGTTGATGGAGTCCATTAGTGCAACGTTTCCCTAAATACATTTTGTATTCAAGTAAGCAATATGAAACTCCTCATATAACTTGAGTGCACCCAAATTTGCCAGTTCAACGAGGCTCAGCTCAAGAGCTGAACCTATCGAATACATTACCTTCAAGTTGATACTAAGTTCGCACATAAGCTGCAGCTTTTCATATGACTTATCAGTTTGAATGTGGCACTATGGTTTTAGAAAAATGTGGTATAAGCTACAATTGCGGCCATTTGCCGAACCTAACCATCGCATGTATGGGTTACCGTAGTTTACGATATATGAGAGGAAACTTTTGGGCTTCAGATGTTGCTAAGACTTGGTCTAGAGGGTTTACCCGACATGCTAATTACATGAATGATAACCATAGGCATAAAAAGGCCCTTTCATAAGGTTAGGGTATGTTTTGTTCATTTTAAACGACAAATGAATATGATGCTCGTGTCGAATTATCCCCACTGGGCTTACGATTAATATTCCCAAGATTTCGCAGCTAGTCATTGACAGATGCCCCTCCGAATATGACACATTTCACTTGTTCAACTTCATATGTGGGCCAGATCTTAAATCGTTTTCAGACTCCAAATCTTTTCTCTGAGTCTGATAAGTCAAACTTTAGCAACATGTTGCCAATAGTTCGTTTTGATGTGTTTGATTCATGCTGAGCACAGCTTTATTTTTGCTCTGTAGAACCTAGGTTTTCAACAGTTTGAATGCTTTTTTCTAGCGTTATCAGAAATCAAACGGTCTACGCAATCTCTAGCTTCTGTGGCTTACATCACAATCTAGATAACAGCAGATGAGAGCGCTACATTCAGAAACAAAAAAGTTATGGGAGAAGCTGCAAAACTTATGTGTCACCTAATATATCCTAATGCAAGTTTCGATGCTATTCTAATGAGTTGAATTTGAGGTAAGCAACAAGTGGCAGGACTTTCTCTATCGAGTCGTACATCCAATGGGTTATTGTAGTTTCTAATAATCCCTATTTTGGGAACTCACAGAAGTCTGAAGCAGCTTGGTACAAGCCATTAACATCGTGTTTTACGAGGGCATTAAGTCAGAAAAGAGACTGAGCTTTTTCGAATATATGACTCAAGGCTTTAGACTTAGATGCATGGAAGCCTTTTATCCCAGAACACATTCTATGGTCCTATTTCGGGCTATGTGTACAAGAAAGAGCTGGTGGATGACACAGTGGCTAGAACTTCAGAAAGCTGGGTTCCTACACTGTAACCTCTGCAAAATTTTTTTAGCAGCTGTAAGCTTCTGAAGTGATTGTGCATTGCCTTCTTCACGTGCCCTTTGTCTCAGTAATATAATTGGTGAGGTGAATTTAAGGGCTGCGTAAGTGTGGATCTGTTTGCTCTCAACCTCACAATTCCTTTTATCCTCGCTTACGAGGGAAGGATACTGGGTGACCGTGGCCATTTGCAATGAGATGTATAGCCCTAAGTGCGTCTTGGAACGCTGATTTTGAATCTATGTTCAGTATCTGCTGTGCGACTCCGTGAACAAAGTTATGGACTTTTTTCCATACTAAATTTGCGAAATTTAGGCAGTCAAAATCGTCAGTATCTAGGCTTTCTAGACTCTGATGTATCGGTGACAGTTTTCCTGAGCTTAACATGATGCTTTACTTTATCTGTACGTTCCTTTGTAGTGCGTAAGCGAATATCTTAACGATACTGATGAATCCTGCATCAAAAACAGTGCAAATTTTAGTGACAAGAAATGTTCATAACTTCTTTTGGAAGAGCGCACAGCAGATAATGAGAACAGATTTGAAATCAGCGCTTCAAGATGCATCAACGGTATACGTCTCATTTCAAAAGGCCGCGGTCACCAAGTATCCTTTCCTTGTTAGAGGTAGTGTCCGGGCAAAAAGTCGATTTTGGTAGTTTGTACTTAACCGGGCCTATTCGCTTAGCTGAATTCGAAAATCCACACTGGAGAGCGCGAAAACGGCGAAAAAGGGCTCTAACGCAGGAGGGAAATCAGCAGTGTGCGGGGTCTTCCCCACTGTGAAATCACGGTTTCAGCTCTTGGAGCTATCTTCTCGGTTCCGATTTGAAGTCACGCATTCGCGCTTGGCTTGTGGAAATGTCAGGGAGGTTAGCGATTTGAGAAAGTTGAATGCTTTTTAGTGAATCTAGGCATAACCTCTGATAACGACGACATTGTCGAAACGTAAGGTCAATAAAGTCTCCATCAGAGAATCTGATGGCACGAACTACTGACACAGTTACTGGAGATTTTTTTTGAAACAACTTTTTAAGACTTAAACAAGTAGCTCAATTTGTTCCTTTAGCAAAATATGAAGATAAAATGTTGAAAAATTTTAGACGAAACGCTAATAAAAACGAGACCAAAAAATTTTCATGGAATCTGTAACCCGCCATAACGTTCGGACGGTGGGACAAGACATATGAACATGTTCTGTTTCTTCCCCATCTCTTATCGAAGAGCTAGGCCCGAAAGAGAACCGAAAATAGAGCCTTCTCGTAAATTTTATTCTAGAAGTTAACAGACGAGCTTGACGAGATTCGAGCTTATTTGACGAAACTTTCTTATCGCGCCAACTTCATAGCCTGTCTCAAAGTCCCAAGAATCTTTCTCTTGACTCTAGGCCTTTGCATCTGAGATGAAAACAGATGTGTACAGAACCCTTGAAGAGAATTCTGCCTTCTAAGAAGGAGCAATCACTGACATCCAAAGATGAAACAATATCATAATAGTGTTTGCAGGTCAGTTTTGAGCACCCCAACACTTTTTTTCAAGAAAAGTGTGGCTTGTCATAAACATTCCTATTCAACTAGTATCTCTAGTGTAGTCGCCTTAATCCGAACTTAAAAACGTTTGACGATCTTGCTAAAAAAGCAGTGG
Source organism: Cylicocyclus nassatus (assembly GCA_958299035.1). Lineage (NCBI taxonomy): Eukaryota > Metazoa > Nematoda > Chromadorea > Rhabditida > Strongylidae > Cylicocyclus > Cylicocyclus nassatus. Next base: position 53,561,860 of record CATQJL010000316.1, on the reverse strand, counting down.
ATTTGGCAAATTAGCGACGTGATCTTCTTCCATTTTATCAAATGTATGCTTCGCCCCTAGAAATTCTAATCCTCAGGCCTTTACAAATGTAACGTGGCTCAAAATATTTTAGAAGGTTTTATCTGAGTAAATATAACTCGCATTAATAAAGAAACCTGGATTGTATCAACGGGCAACATATTAGGAAAAGAAAACCAAGCACGTCGCTCAGAAAATATAAGATACATATAACAAAACAGAAAGCAACTCGTTTTCGGAGGGTAGATACCGCGAGACGTCTCGACCAAGGTAGCCTTCGTCCTTTGTCGTAGACTTCTTATTAATCATACATCCCCAATTATGTATACACGACTAGCGAGCTAGTGATGGGCAGTGTTAAGAAAATATATAAGAGAGAGTTATACCACGAAGTTAGACATGGCTAGTGCTGGCAACAGGAGGCAAAATGAGCGAATAAGGCACGATATGAGGTGATGAATTGGAGAAAGGCTGGCTATGATGAGCAGCTGACGCATTCGAGAGTCACCGGCAGAACGCCTTCGGTCACTACCGCCACCTCTCGAGCGCATTGTGAATCCATTGGCTCGGAAGTCATCATACACTGAAAAAGACACAAAGATTAGGTATCAGCATAATTGGTCGAATTCACAACAAATTACCGATTTCTGTTGACTACTGTACTGGGCAATGGTGCATCGTCTGGCGTAGCACGCTCGGGCACACTCGCCAATGGAGGACACGCTCTCGGCATGGTTGAACTCCGGCAGAACCCGATCCGGCGTCACGCTTCGGATGTTGTATGTACACGCTAAAACGCCCTCATTTTGCCCACTTTGAAAGTTAAGAGCAAGGAATTTGCTTGTAACGTACGGGTGCATTTGATGCAAGAAATAACGAAGGGGTTGAGGGCTGCGTGTTGTGGTACGTAGTCAGCATTGTTTCCACAAACATTCGTGTCAGATGTCAGTAAACAAACACCATGTGAAATATTTCCGGTAGGACTAGCGATGAACCCGGCTGTCGAACAGCCTCCCTAAAAATCACAGAAATTGGCTTGACAATCCCCTTTCGCTTTGCTTATGAAGTCAACCGTACCGCTTCGAAGCATTTCTTGGCGCAGTCCGCGGGTGTACGGGCGGGAACATCGTTTGTGATATTCAGACGAGGAAGGCTACCTACTGGCAGTGTTTGGAACTCCAAGCGTCCATCGCATTTTGAGCTCAATCCTGCAAAGTTATTTTTTCGTAGCTGGCAATAAAAGAGCTGCTGCTGCCATATTCTAGAATCACTTTGTACCGTACCCACAAGCTCTTCCCCTTTCACGTGCTCTCATTACTAACATAAGCGAAAATACCCTTTGTAGTTTCCTTCACTTGATTAGCCCTACCTTCCACGTTTCAAAAATTTGTAGTGGATTTTTTAACATCTCAAGGACAAAATTTAATGATAATTTCTGATCATATTTTTGAAAATTGTTTTGTGGTAAGATCTGGGAAAGAATAACTCAAATTGGTGCTGATATTGATGGTATACTCTCGTTGCAGCCAAGAGCTCAAATTACCCGGCTTTTTTATCTCAGACAGCATTTATGACAAAGTGGGCCCTTATACTCTCTTTTAAGAATCTTATATTTCTTACAATTAGATAGTGTGATTTGGGAAATATTATTTATACAAGTCAAATAAAACTGTTACCTTCATGTGCAGGAACGACGGTATTGAGATCATCCGTGCTGAATCCATTCTTGAGATTCGTAATATCTATCTGCTCTTTTTGAGTTATGAATTCCGAATTTTTCTCTGAATATAAAAATTATCAGACACTGTGATTTGATTGTGCCACTTGTACATGCTACTACTAACTAAGTATAGAAGAAAAGGATGGTGAAAGATGAGGAGAGAACGACAGACATTAGTTAACTTAAGAGGACATTGTGTGTGGAGTGCGTAGTGATTGTGATTTGCACGTGGGACTAAAGAACAGCAAGTGAAACAAAACAGTGCGTGGTGGAACTTCGAGGAACTAAATTCTTCAGAAAAATTTTGTTCGAAATCATGTAACGAAATCTTCCGATTACAGCTCTAGAGCCAACGAATCAGTATTTCAGATGGCAATACAAAATTCTTGTACTAAAAGAAAGAGGTGTTATTTTTAAGATTAGAAAAGTAGGTTTTTCACGAGCAGGCTAACTCAGATTGCAAACGCAAAGCAAACGTTCGTGAGCAAACAAAATTTGATTCCATCTATTCTGATAGAGTTGACAGATTTCCCAACTGAAGCAGACATATTGCTGATCATCACATTTTTCTCATTCATGATTGTAATAGAATGTGCCTTTCAATTCATCTGCATTCTATGATAGGTAGGCTGATAAAAAATTTTTGTTACTACAAAAAGGAGGATGAGTTTTTTGAAGGAAAAAAAATTCGAAACTAGCTAAGAAGATTTTTTGGGTGTGTAATTTGTCACGTGTATGAATCTTCCTCAAAAATCTAAAGCAATCTTTGATTTGTTTCATTCTCAAAAATATAAACGGCAAAAATCGAACTGCCGCTAGCTAAATAGTCAAACTAATCATGCGACGACGTTCAAGGAACTTGAAATGTTTTGCAAACCATTCTACCAAATACTCGTCGTTTACTCGAGTTTAGAAGGAGAGTCTGTTTGAACTCATTCGAAAAAGAAAAAAACTCAGGCAAAGCGAGCTCGAAGGACAGTGAGAGGCGTAAGAGTGAGGTGAAACTGATCATGAACTGAACAATGCGTGATGTGGTTAACTGAAGTTAGTACATACCACACTCGATGCATTCCAGCTTGACGACTTGCTGGACGGAGGCGAACGACCAGAACGAGGTGCGTTTGGCGCCCGAGTCGCACGCGGTCGTGCTGTTGCCGTAGCGCATCAGGCAGACCGGACGCGGGAACCGCGTGAAGGCCGCCAGCGTGCAGCCCGTCTCGTAGCACATCCTTGCGCAGTGCTGCAGCGAGTACACCGCGGCGTCGGCGCTGAATCTCGTCGAGAGATCGGTGAGCTCGGAGGCCACGAATCGCAGTCTTCGAGATGGGCAATCTGCACCAGTCACATACACAAACACATCTTCCCGACATAAATACACACAAGCAAGCAAGAAAGCTCAGAGTGGGGCGGAGATTGCCCCCATTTTGCAATCATAATAGTTCGATCGCCATATGAACTATGCATTTGGCTCAGCTGCGTTCAGAGTCGCTCCTGTCCCGGCACAGGATCGGCACAGAACGTCGCGATACCAGCCACTTCGATATGGTAGCAGACGCTTTGTCTGCTCCACAACATGCATGTCGCGACGTCATGTTCCGATTGTGTCAAGCACAGGACCGGCGACTCTGGATGTAACCTATGCAGGCTTGGCCCGTATCCCTGCCCGAAAGCAGAACTCAAACTCCTGCGCCAAGTAGCTGATAAAATGCTTAGCTTGAACTCAAATAAGCAGACTTCAAAATTGCAGAACCGGAGGAAACTGGATTAGCCTCGATAATCGCGCAAACAATGAACTTGAGATTGTTGCAATCTGCTTTCCGCTATCTCCTATCAAGTTGATGCGCAGATGTTTTGCTCAAACTGAATGTATTCCTGTCTCACTTGGAGCAAGCTCGACTCGAGCGTCTCGGGTCTTGCGATCGCCTCGCTTGAAACTTGCGCAGGAAGGCGGTGTAAGCTCAAGCGCCCGAGTCGAGCTCACTCCAACTGAAATGGAGCTTAACTTGTTCCATATAGCGATGGAATCTCTCAAAGAATTCTCGTAGGCAAATCTGCCTCTACAGCACTACAAAAAAGAACTTTGGAAACCTGTTTTGACAATTGTTATGCCGGTGGAGCGCACGATAAAACCTTACCTTGTTTTTGCTCTAACGGTTTGTGCAAATATTTCTTCAAATCACCTGAAAGTGTTTAAAGTTATGAAAACTTTTTAGTCAGCCTTGATGATAAGCCATTGTTTATGAGTTCGCATACCTAATTTGCTGTTAACATTTTCTATGAGTTGCGTTTGCCGTGGAGGACCAAGAACAGCATTGAGGCCACCAGCAGCCAGAGCGTCGATTAAATCTTGAACGGCTTGAACGGGAGGCTCGGTTGTAGTGCTCATTTCCGCTAAATATGGTTACTGTTTAGAAGTGTAATTAAAGTTTCGCTCATTTATAGCTAAGTTCAACTCTTTTCACTACTAGTCAAGTATCACAGAAGCTCCAGTTGGATCACCTTTTTTATTTTCAAATACATTCTGCGCGGGAGATCTTACCATAAACAACGTCCCACATTCCACTGCCCCTCCCTCCCTCTACGCTGTCTTTGGCTCGAATTTTCAAGTAAACATTTTTGCTGTTCTGTACCAACGAGCCAAAGACAGCAGCTGTACTGGGCGGTACCTATGAAAGCTTTCCAGCATTCATAACAATACCATTTTTCTAAATATTTTCTTTCAACACAAACCTGTGGTAGAAGTTGCGACGCTCGTCGATTCCGATTTCTTCGATGCCACTGCATCCTCATAGTCTGGCTGAGTTGTCAGTTCCTAAAATGAATATAAATGGGAAGTGAGATAGGGGATATAGATATCTTTTTTGGTGCACTTCGAGTGTAATAGATAAAGATAAAGATAAAGATAAAGATATAGGCAAGTGTATAGGAAAGAAGTAAAAGAGAGCTGTTAGCCTAAAAGTATTGTGAAGAGCGAGCGCAGGACTGAGTCATATGTGAACTAAAAAATACGTTATTCACCGTGTTTTCAGACTCCTCTTCCTCTTCTTCGCTTTCTGTGAATGTATCTGGTTCGGAACCAGGAACGAAGCCAACATTTATAGGTAGACTAGTTTTGTGAGGCTCGAGCAAGGTACGATTGATCAGATCTTCAGAAGTAGACGGGGTTACGTCATGTACAAATGAGGAATCTGTAAAGATGTAATAATTCAAATTTCCAGGAAAAACAAGCATCTCTTACCAAGTGGGTGCGATAAAGCGGGACTTTCAGCATCAGATGGCCTGGTCGTTGAGTGCGACTCCACGTTAGGACTATCCGTGATAAACACTAATGGCTCAGATGGGGTAGAGGAGTGCGCTCTGCCAGAAGTTTCAGTACTGGCTTTTCCATCGGGCTTATCCGTTATAAACTCTAATGGCTCAGATGGTGTGGAGGAGTGTGCTTTGTCAGAAGTTTCAGTACTGGTTCTTCCTTCAGGATTATCGGTTATAAACTCTAACGGCTCAGATGGCGTAGAAGCATGTGGTGTGGATTCAGTGCTGGCTTTTCCATCGGGCTTATCGGTTATAAACTCTAACGGCTCGGATGGCGTAGAGGAATGTGCTTTGCCAGAAGTTTCAGTACTGGTTCTTCCTTCAGGATTATCGGTTAAGAACTCTAATGGCTCAGATGGCGTAGAAGCATGTGCTGTGGATTCAGTACTGGCTTTTCCATCGGGCTTATCAGTTATAAACACTAATGGCTCAGATGGGGTAGAGGAATGTGCTTTGCCAGAAGTTTCAGTACTGGTTCTTCCTTCAGGATTATCGGTTAAGAACTCTAATGGCTCAGACGGTGTAGAGGAGTGTGCTTTACCAGAAGTTTCAGTACTGGTTCTTCCTTCAGGATTATCGGTTATAAACTCTAACGGCTCAGATGGCGTAGAGGAATGTGCTTTGGCAGAACTTTCAGTACTGGCTTTTCCATCTGGCTTATCGGTTATAAACTCTAACGGCTCAGATGGCGTAGAAGAGTGTGCCTTACCAGAAGTTTCAGTACTGCCTTTTCCATCGGGCTTATCGGTTATAAACTCTAATGGCTCAGATGGCGTAGAGGAGTGTGCTGTGGACTCAGTAATGGTTTTTCCATCAGGGCTATCGGTCAGAAATACTAATGGCTCAGATGGCGTAGAGGCGTGTCCTGTGCTAGCAGATTCAGTGCTAGTTTCTCCATCATGGCTAGCTTCTAGTTTAGGTGCTATGTTACTCTCTATTGGTGTCTCTCCACTGCCTTCCTCCGTCGGTGGCATGGTTGTGTGGTCTCCAACCGCTCCAGTAGGAACGAAGATTTCTTCCTGGTCGGCAGAAGAGATTGTGGTAGTTGGCATTGTGCTCGAACTTTCACCGCCTTCCCCTCCTAAGGCCGTCTCAGAAGTTGGTCTAGTAGATTTTTCAGATGGTTCTGTGGTAGTTACGGTAGTCTTGCTATCATCAACGCTTGCTTCCACAATCGGTGCTTTGCCTGATTCGCTTTCCTCACCACTTCCTTCGACTGACGACGACGTAGTTGATGTAGGATGAGATGAGAGCTCACTTCCAGTACTTTCTGGCACTTCCGTGGTTCGTTGTACAGAAACTACCAGTGCCGGCACAATTCGCACATTAGACCTCGTCTCATCAGTGCTTGAATCTAATTTCGGAGTTGTAACAGTGACTTCTTCCTCTCCGCTTCCTTCGACTGAAGACGTCGTAGTTTCTTCGGCTTGTGGTGTTGTCTTCTCGCCTGCTTCTTCTGTTACAGCAGCTCCTGGTTGCGACGAGGTTGCCGCCGTACTTTGCTCAGACACAGCCAGGAGCGTTGATACGGCTTCTTGCGTGCTGTGATCGCTTGATGGAGCAGCGGTGGTTGATACCTCCGCTTCCTCCGCTTCAGTGGATGGTGAAACTGTGCTAGAGCCTTTAGGACTTGTTTCTGTCTCGGGAACGTTTTGTCGCTCAGAAGGCTCCTCTCCGCTGGCTTCGTTCAGCGGTGTTGAGCTCTCTGCCGGTTCCGTCGCATGCACATTGAGATGAGCGGAGACACTAGTAGATGTTGTTGATGGACCAAATAGAAGATGTGGATGGCCCAAAGGAGGACTGGTGCTATGCAATGTGCTCGCTGGGCCCTCTGTGGCCTTGTCGGGTGAATTGGCCGACCCCGTGCCATCGTCCAAACTTGCTTGTACTTTAGGTACGATATTGCTTTCAAGCGGGCTCTCTCCGCTAGCTTCTTCAGTGTTAGTTGAAGTGGACTCCGGTGATGAAGTAGTATGAGGTTGTGCCCCTTCGGGCACAGAAATTTCGTCTCCAAGTCCAGCATTTGTTGATGAAGTTGGCTCTCCGCTGGTCTCTTCAGCTGGGGTCGTTGTGCTTCCCACTGGTATTATGGGAGGCATAGCGGCAGTGCTAGTTTCGCCTTCTCCTGTTACAGGAGTTGCTGGAATGAGAGGAGCAATTTCAACAGTGCTGGTTCCGCCTTCTTCCACTCCTGAAGGAGTAGAAGTTGAACCGCTCACTCCTATCACTGGAATCACTGGAGGAAGAGCAACAGTGCTACCTTTACCTTCTGGACTTTCAGGAGAGGAAGTTGCTGGTGACGTACTTGGAGTCTCCTCTGGTGTCTTGCTGGCTTCTGTTGACGGCACGTCAATTGCTCCCTCATCTACTTTAGCTTCCACTTTGGGCAAATTAGTGCTACTAAGCAGTTCTTCTCCGCTCGCTTCCGTCTCCGACGTTGTCGTTTGCGGCTCCGATGTAGAGCTAGTGGCCTCATTTTCATCTCCGGTAGTAGGAGCGGGGGCAGTGGTGAGTGCTGTTTGAGAGTGAGTTGTATTTGCTGGTGATGCCTCCGTGATTCGTTCGATCGAAACTATCACTCCCGGAATGACCCTGACGATAGGCTTACTGTCATCGATACTAAAGTCCACTCTAGGAGTGCTTCCTTCAACGCTTTCCTCACCGCTGCCTTCAGTTGACGGCGATGTGCTTACTTCGTTGGTAGGTGTTGTCTCTTTACCGGGCTGTTCCGTCATAGAACTTTCTAGAGGAGCAACCGTTGTTTCGCGCGTTTGGTCACTTCCCAAAATAAAGGCTCCAACTGTGCTGTGATCGCCTTCGGAGGCAACCGTGGTTGAGGAACCAGTGCTAGATTCATGCGATCCAAGAGTTGAAGATGGAGCTGTGCTTGTAATTTCATTTATATTAGGTTCGATCTTAGGTATGTGGTGAGGATCCTCCCCACTAGCCTCTATCGCAGGCGTAGTCGTGCCACTTTTTTCCGTCACAGCACCGCCAGGTAGTATGAAGACAAGTGTCGTTGTGGGACCCCCTGTAGTTGACTCAGATGTGGGTGTGCTATGGACTTCCTCATCCATACTCGCTTCAACTTTAGGAACCTTGTTGGATTCTAACGGTTCCTCTCCACTACCTTCTTCTGAGGGCGGTGAAGTGGTATGGTCTCCAGCTGCTCCAGTAGGAACGAAAATTTCTTCTTGGTTGGCAGATGAAACGGTTGTGGATGGCGTTGTACTGGTGCTTTCATTGGCACTCTCTTCAGCACTTGGTGTCTTGCTTACAGCTGGCTCTTCTCCACTAGCCTCCTCAGCTGGAGTTGTTGATTCGTTCTCACGCTCTCCAATCACTGGAATTATTGGATGAACGGCGACAGTGCTAGACCTCCCTTCTTCTATGTTAGAAGTGGAAGGTGACACACTGGTTCCAACGACTGGGATGATAGGAGGAATCGAGACAGTGCTAGTTTCTGCTGTAGCTTCTGCAGGTGTCGTTGCTTCATGCTCTCCAGTCGTTGTGGATTGCTCCGAAGATGGTTGTCCTGTTGTTGGTTCTTCGCCCGAATGTTCAGTTCCAGCCTCAGTTGAAGGCTCCGTGGACGCCTTGCCTGGCTCATCTGTTGAAAAGACTTTGGTTGTACCTTCATCAATGCTTGCTGCAACTTTGGGTAGAATATTGCTAATAACCGGTTCTTCTCCGCTGCTCTCTTCAGATGGCGTAGTTGTTCCTTGTACTCTAGTGAATTCTGTCACGGCTGCGCTCTTGTCTGGTTCTTCACCACTGCTCTCCAGAGGTGCTGTAGTTGTTGACTCACCGCTTGTCACCGAGCCTTGTACAGGCACGGAAGTTGTTGGGACATCAACCTCACCACCGCCTGTACCAGATGTGGTTGCTGCCGTACCACCTGTGCCCTCGGTAGTGGTGCTCATTTCCTGGCCTTCCTTCTGCGGCAAAGCATTCTTATCAAGAGGTTGTTCTCCACTAGCTTCTTCGGAGGGAGTTGTTGTTTGCTCTCCTGTAGTAGGTTCGCTGCTTGTGGGTGGTTTGCTTCCCTCAGGGAGAAGGATTACCGGAACAATGGCTTTGGCAGTGCTGGGAGCAGAAGTTGACTCCGTGCCAGAACTCGAAGTTGTCACATCAGAGGCAGTGGTAGTCTCATCTAAACTCGCTTGCACGTCAGGCGCTGCATTTTTGTCGAGAGGTTCTTCTCCGCTGGCTTCCTCAGGTGACGAAGTTGTCACGGACTTCGCTGTAGTAGACTGTCCGGGTTCTGTCACGGTACTCTCCACAATTACAGACACTGCGGGTGCTAGAGTTTCTTCAGTGCTATGGCCGGTAGAACTAAGTTCAGTTTGCCCAGTTGAAGTTTCAGGTGTGGCAGAGGTACTACCTGCTTCATCAGGACTGGCTTGTACACCAGGAATAGCGCTTTTGTCGAGAGGTTCCTCACCACTAGCTTCCTCGGGTGATGAAGTCGTTGGAAGCTTTGTGGTTTGTTCACTGCTGGCTGCTGAGGCCGTAGTCTCTGCCGGTGGAGAAGAGGTGGCTTCTTCTCCCTCTGGGCTTGACGGTAGAGGAGATGTCGCAATAGCTAGAGTGACTGTTACTGTTTCGGCTGTATGTTCGGTAGTGGTGGGCACTTCGTCGATACTCGCTGCCACTTTAGGAATCGCATTTTTGTCAAGAGGTTCTTCTCCACTGGCTTCTTCTGGTGATGATGTAGTTACTGTCGACTTCTCAGTTGCAGTTTGATCTCTTGCAGGCTCTGTAGCGGTTTCGGTCAGGAACACCTTGGGAGCTAGAGTCTCTTCAGTGGTTAGAGGCGTTGTAGCAGAAATTCCAGCAGCTTCCATGGTTGTCTCTCCACTTGCTTCTAATCCGGAGCCCTCAACAGGTGAGGGCGCAGTAGTTGAGAGTTGATCTTGCGTGCCAGAAGCTGAGGCCGTTGTAGAAGACGTAGCTGATGTAAATTCGGCGGAAACAGTCGTAGCTTCACTCACGCTCTTGCTAAGCGGCTCCTCACCGCTGGCTTCTTCACTAGGTGTTGTCGACGACTCTTCTGCGCTGGTTGTTCGTTCACTACCTGCCGTTGTAGCGGCAGGCACAGGTATGAAGACTATTGGTGCCACTGTTACGACATCGCGTCTGGTAGTCGTAGTTTCACCTCCTGGAGCAACCGTCGTTGAACCCTCCTCTTTGTTTCCAACAGTACTAGATGGGGTTTCATCTATGCTAGCTGCTACTTTGGGGACCGCATTTTTGTCAAGCGGCTCTTCACCGCTAGCTTCCTCGCCAGGGGTAGTCGATACAGTAGTATGACCTGTTGTTGCCTCTGTTGGCACAGATATTTCCTCTCCGAGTCCAGCATTTGTCGATGATGCTGGCTCTTCTCCGCTGGTCTCTGCAGCTGAAGTCGTTGTGCTCACCACTGGTATTATAGGAGGTATAGCAACAGTGCTGGTTTCTGCCTTAGATTCTTCACCACTTGCTTCCGTCACAAAGGCCTCTGCAGGTGAGGAGATGGCTGCAGTGGTCATCTCGCTGCTAGAAGGCCCTAAAGCAGTCGTTGGCGAAGTTTCCGGTGTGCCCTCGACAGCAACGGCAGTAGTGGTCTCATCTAGATTTGCCTGTACCACTGGAATCGCGTTTTTATCAAGAGGTCCTTCTCCACTGGCTTCTTCGGGTGATGATGTAGTCGATTCCTTCTGTGTTGCAGTCTGTTCGGTGCTTGCTTCCGTCGTAGCTTTCACAGGTATGAATGCTACTGGTGCAATGGTTATCCCCTGCGGAGTTGTTTCCGGGCTTGATCCTGGGACAGCCGTGGTAGAACCTTCTGACGTATTTTCAGCAAGAACAGCAGTAGTCGTCTCCGAGCCAGATAGCACTTCACCGACTGCGGTCTTGTCAATTGGCTCTTCACCGCTAGCCTCCTCGGGAGAAGTGGTGGCTGTTGTCTCGCTCTTCTCCGTAGTAGACTGTTCTCCACTTGCCTCTGTTACGAAACTCTCCACCGCGGGAGTAGTCGCATGACTCTCCTCGGTGGCAGAAGGAGTCGTTGGGGAGGCAGCGCCCGTGGTTGTGGCTAATGATTCAGGTGTGCTCACGGCTGGCTCAGTGGTAGTCTCATCAAGACTTGCTTGTACCGTTGGAAGCGCGCTCTTGTCTAGTGGCTCTTCTCCACTGGCTCCTTCCTTAGGTGTTATAGTCGAAAACTCCTCAGTAGTGGTTTGTTCTGTGCTCGCTTGCGTCGTGGAGCCTTCCGCGGGGGCGAATACTATAGGTACCAAAGTAGTACCTTGCGTGGGTGATGTTGTAGTCTCGGACGTTGAAGCAGTCGTACTTGAACCTATCGGGGTGCTTTCGGCGGTCACTTGGACAGTAGCATTTTCATCTATACTTGCTTGCACTCCAGGAACTGCATTCTTGTCGAGGGGCTCTTCTCCGCTGGATTCCTCATGTGTTGTCGTTGGCTCGCTCTTTTCGGTTGTGGCTTCTTCTCCACTTGCTTCCGTCACGAATCCCTCCATTGGCGGAGAAGTGGTGGCAGAGGTAGGCCCGTCACTAAGCGTTGACGCGGGCGTCGTGAGGTCAGTTCTCGCACCACTTGCTGTGGCCTCTGGAGTGCTTTCAGAAGCAAGTGAATGCGCTGAACTTGCAGTCGTGCTTTGCTCAGTCACAGCTATGATCGTTGGTGCGCCTTCTATCGTGCTGTGATCGCCTGAAGGAACAGTAGTACTTCCGCCTAAGCCCACTTGTTCTCCGGGAGTTGTACTTTTGACGGCGGGCTCCTCTCCACTAGCTTCTTCAGGTGACGAAGTCGTCCCTTCTTCCGCTGTGGTCTCACCAAGACTTGGTTCCGTTACACTACCCTCTAACTTCACAAACACTTTAGGTGCTATAGTCTCTTCAGTGGCAATATTACCGGTTGTTGTTGTACTTACTGCTGTGCTTTCAGTACTACCGACCTCGTCTATACTTGCTTCTATTCTAGGCGTTGTGCTCTTCTCTGATGGCTCTTCTCCGCTGGCTTCTTCTCGAGTTATGGTTGATGATTGTTGTTCAGTAGTACCTTCACTGCTTCCTGGTGCTGCCGTAGTAGCGCCCTCGACAGGGACAAATACTACCGCGACTGTTAGGGTAGAGCTTTGTGGAGTTGCTGTGGACTCGGACTCGGCAGGAGTGCTGGATAGTTCGGGTGTACTTCCGGCAGGTGTTGTTTTTTCAAGAGGTTCTTCTCCACTTGCTTCCTCCTGAGGGGTCGTCGATTCGCTGGGTCTTGTTGCGGCTTCTTCTCCACTAGCTTCCGTCACAGCGGCTTCTGCGATAGGAGATGTCGTTGCGCCGGTCCCGGTCGCACCAAGGGGAGTGGATGACTCTGCCTCCGAAGGTGGTGTTGTACTCTCAACCGCTTGAGTAGACTGGGCTGTCGCAGTCACTGGTTTTTCTTCAGTGCCTGGCGCGTTGTCGATGCTTTCCGAAAATGGACCGGGTCTGGTCATGTTTGGCAACATCAAGTGTGGCACTAAAAGAAAGTTAATGATTCCTTTATAAGTAAATCAGCGACAGATTCAAGCTTACCACAGCTGAAACAGTGCATGAAAACCGGCTGTTGAGGACGAGCCACTTGCACGAGTTTTGCATTCGAGCACAGAGCTCTGTCATTGTATGACAAGGCACACTCACGTGTAGCCGGATCGTATTTTGCGCCAGTGCAGCCATCCTGAACAAGAGCGCGATTTGGTACAAAGTGCTACACACAATACAACCTTCTGCTTTAGTCTCCATGACTTATGATCACTCCGACAATTGCACACCTCCCAGTTCAAAAAGAATTCATTAACCGCTCAAAATTTGTACACATCTCAGTTTGGTCAGGCAATAAGCAATTGCTGCGTATGTCTTATACAAAGGATTTAAAGAATAAGGCAAAAAGAATACCAGTACTGCTTACTTTTTCCAAAGTTGTTACCTAAACGAAATGAGGTGCGCTAAGTCGCACTAAAGATGATGAGAAGATATGGAAAAGATATTCATTCTAGTTCAGTCTTGTGAACTATTTTAGAAAATAACTTTGTATGTTGCTTTTGGCACAGTTGTTAAAAGATCGTGAAGAACAAATGTTTTGGTAAATTTAACTACAATAGAGCTTGTGGATCGGTTCGAAAAGAGAGGTTCTTGCGTACTACTGATGAAGCGTCGGCATCTCATACCTTGGTTCAAAATGACTTCTTGGAGTTGGTTTTCGGACAGTGACACAGGAATTCAGCTAACCAAATTTTTTGAAATTTGCTCTTATCCAAAGGTTTTCAACGAATCGCGGCTACGCAAAGATCGCAACGAAACCTAGCATTCTTGGGACTAATAAAATTTAGATTTTTCTGTACACTGTCAGCTTATTTTCACTATAGGATATTACAGAATACGAAAGTCACACAGAAAAGCTGAACCTTGAGAAGAATCCTTTGGATACACAAATCCCACCATAACGTTTCCATAAATAGATTTTTTCATTTCTGGTCGACTTTCGTCAGTCCCTAAGCTGCTATTCAACCAACAACGTAAAATTCGTTAATGAGTTCTGAGCATTTGCGCGATCTTTCCGTCGCGAAGGATCAACGAGAATTTCTCAAATGAGAGCATTTTCAAGACTATTGGCTCTTCGAAATCTTATATTACCCTCTTTCCATAGACTGGCGCAGGATTTTGTAAGGTCATTGAGCAAAGTTACCGGTGCCGACGCTTTCAAGATAATTTACCGCAACCCTTCTTTTTACCGGAAATACGTTCTCGTTTGCACTTCGAAGCCCTTTTACTTACAGACTTATATCCGCATAATCGATTTCATTGCATTGTTACAAATTGATTCTTTTTCTCCATTTATAGTTAATTTTTTTCAAAAATTCGACTATCTCTTCTTTTTCTCCCTCTCCATAATGGAGATGACGTGCGTACCTGATAGCATCGATAAGCACAGATCTCTGCCGTTTCTGTTTCGAAAGATGGGTCGAAACTGGCTGTGAACTCAGGTGGACGCTCTTCTAATTCGACTATTTGGAAAGTCACAACACATCCTAGAAGAGAACATTCGATGTAATGCTGAATCACTCTATAAGATGAATTTTAATCTCTACCTTTGTCTAATAAGTTTCTTAACTCGTCGTCTGACAAGGCCGTTACGTTCTGTGTTGTTTCTGGCTCCCGCGGACTTTCCGTAGACGACGGGTGTGCGGTGCTGCTTCCTTCTTCGCTTGTGGTAGCCCCTTCGGAACTGCCCACACTTTCCGCAGTGGTGGCACCTGGCAGCACCGGCACTGCGGTGCCACTGGTTTGGCTGGTTTCGCTTTCGGCTCTGGTTTCCGAAGGCGATGCGGTGCTTTCAGCTACGGGTTCGGTAACATTCTGTTCCTCGGGTCCTGCTCCCGTCGGCCGTGGCTTCACGCTATCTGCAATAAAATTTTGAATCTCAAGGGAGCTATGCATTCGCTTTTTCAAATTCCCACAGCAGTTGACGCAGTAGATCCAAGTCGGTTCTTTGGCATCGTACTGGAGGACAACTTCACTGTCTTCTTCACAGAAATGTTTATCAGCGTAGGAGAGCGCGCAGGATTTGGATTTGGGGTCGTATTTGGCTCCGGTGCAACCATCCTGTAAAGAAAATTTACTTCACAAATAACAATCGAGGGGAATTTGGTCGCATGGTGCGAATTGGTTAACCAGGGGCGGTATGCATCAATCTCCCGTTTTGAAAGCAGGCGGTCATTTTCAATAGAAAATAATCGCCCGGCCGGGTTGGGCGCCCGACCCGTGATGTATGATTTCTATTGGAAATGATCGCCAGCTTTCAAAACGGAAGATTGATGCATACCGCCCCAGATGTATACTGTTGATCCGTATAAAATTACCTCAATGTTGAATATACATATTTTCTTACAGCCCACTGATCTATTAAGGGAAAAAATCGTCAAGTACGGCGTTCCTACGTTACCTTGAACCAAGTTGAAAATTCTAGTCCCAGATTATTGCTTCCAACCACCATAAATCACATTTTTTCTAACTTGAACTCACATGGCCCCATTAAACGAAGATCATATAGAGGTAAATAAAAAAAGGGTAGATTCGAAGAAAACCATGAGCACTAACCTGATAACAACGCGTTGCACAAAGCTCAATGGAATTGACAGGAATTTCAATTTCAAATGGCGCTTTGGACTCTGCAGGCCGTTTCGAGTACGGTCTTGCTTGGAATTTTACGGCGCACTCTGTAAAATATATCTCAGCCATCAAAATCAAGTGAGTTTGGTGCGTTCCCACTTTTCTGGAAGTGAGGAGTAGCTCCTGTTCGGGTGCGGTTCTTCAGCATTTGTCTGGGTTCAATTTCTTCAGGAATTGCAGTCGTGGATCCTTCAACGGCAGCAGGCAGCTTCTCACCACCTTCGTCGACAGGTACATGCTCAGGAGCAGCTTCTTGCTGTTCAGCCAGTTCCACTCGATCAGAATCTTTTATGCTATCTGGAAACAAAACATCGGTCACGGTCCATGTAATGGAGAGTTTTGTGGGTGAAGTTCGAACGTACAGCAGTTGACGCAATGTACCCAGGTAACGTTTTTGGCATCGTAGTGAATTCGAACTTCTTCACTGGTGCAGAAATTTTTGTCATTGTACGAGAGCGCACACGACTTCGCTTCAGGATCGTACTTGGCACCGGTGCAACCATCCTGAAGAAGGAACCATAATGAAGAAATGCGACTTCTCCACTCAAAGCTTCTCCTTAGAGAATATTCGACCTCTGATTCGATTAAATCGTGCGAAAACCTCATAAATAAGAGAAAACACAGGCGCTTTTTCCACGGGTATTCACTGACTTCACTACTGCTTCATGAAACTGGCTTGTCTTGAAACTTGCAGCAAAAATGTGAACTATCCATCACATCAAATAATCTCGATTCTCGTCATATCCTTTGTTCACCTTCTCAAGAAAAAAGTCTAATCTATTGTCTTTGCAGAGAAGCCTTTGCAGTATCTTGATAAAACGGGCGTCGTACTAGAGCTTAAGACCAAAAACTAGAGGCTTCATCAGATAGAATCATGATTGGTACAGCAAACTTGCTTGAAATAAAAGCTCTAGTTTAAAAAATTGTAGGTACTTATTCTTTTTGCTGTCGCTTGACTACAATTAATCGATTTAGCACTACAATGTACAGCAAAAAGAGAAAAGAATGGGGCAGCAAAAGGGACAAGTGCAGAGACTAACGAAAGTGCAAAGGACGAATAGGGGCCTAACTGCCCGTTCTTTTTTCGCAGTTTAGACTTGGAATTATAGCAAAGGAGAGCGAAAGGAGGGTGTTTGACTGCTATGACGATATTACTTCACATTTATGCAGGAATTCTAAATGCATTAATGTGAGTAAAATCCGAGCCATGCGGATACCGCAGGAGTCATATTTTGGATTTCATAAAACTTGTGAAGGGGCATGCTCAAGTGCTTTATGTCTATGTGAGGGCTTGGAAATTACGATAAGTGGCGAAAAGCAGAGGATACAAGCCATATTTTTGGTAGACTTTATAAGATGCGAATGCGAAGTATGTCTCATTGTCAACATAAAAGGTCTACATGATTACAAAAAGTTTCGAACTTTCATAACATGGCTATAGGCCGACATTGCCACCTAAGTGTTTTCTGAAACAATCTGAAAGCCTACCTCTTCAGGTTATAACAAAACATTTTGCTTGGGCATCAACAATTTTCCACTGGAGTTTACGAATCCCGCAGTAACTTGTACGTTTACGAAATATTTAATTTCCCACCTGATAGCACCGCGTTGCGCATAATTCCACTGAGTCCACCGTAAGAGAAATCTCAAATTCGGCTTTTAGATGTGACGGACGATCTTCAATGGGCCTCGCTTGGAATTTTATCAAGCAACCTAAATGAACAGCTGTTGTTATATAAGCTTGATAGGACAAAAGGTAATACCGATGACCTTTTGAAGCATTTGGTTTGAGCTGCTCAGCCTGTTCAATGCTACGAAATGACACCTGCTTACATAATTTTCTTCTTTACTTCCTTTACCTCTGGCAGTAAAGTCAAACCCATTGTTATAGTAAGAGGGATTCTTCTTATATTTTCATATTATCAAATGAGATAGTGTTACAAGCTTGCAAAATCTTGTGATTATTGATTATTTTACAAAATGTGTAAAGACTATGTTATGAGCTGCAGCCTTACCTCTTAGGAAATCTTTCGATGAAACAGGCTTGTGCGTGGAAGTAGCTCCTGTCTGTGAGGTTTCCCCTTCCTTGGATGGAGTAGATTCAGGAGCAGAGGTAGATTTTGGCTTTTCCTCCGGACCTTCGCTCGATGCTGCTTCTGTGGCCTCTGTCCCAGAAGTGGTAGTCTTGGCTGTCGTTTCTTCTGAGCCTTCCTTCGATGACGGCTGTGTGGTACCGCTCTCTTCTGGGCCTGATGTAGCTGTCTCGGTGGTAATTGCCTTCTCTGTTGTGGTGCCACCAGGCAGCACTACAGGAATTATCGAGGTGGGAGTTTTGGTAGCGGGTTCCTTAGAAGAACCAGCCAGATCCTTATCGGAATCTGAATTCATTTATCAGCGATAAAGTACTATGGAATTTTCTTTTCTGGTACTCACAGCAGTTAACGCAATGAATCCAAGTTACTTCGTCGGCTTTGTAATGAAGCACCGTTGGTTCCTTTGCACAGAAATGCTTGTCATTATAGGCAAGAGAACAAGTACCGTTGCTTGGATCATATCTTGCCCCGCTGCACCCATCCTAAAATAAAGTAAACTTATTATTCCAGAGCTGCTAAGGGTAGTGGGACGAAACCTGGTAGCAACGAGTGGCGCAAAGTTCCACAGAGTCAACGTTCAGATCGAGCTCAAATGGTGCATTGAGCTCAGCTGGACGCTTCGATAAGGGTCGAGCTTGGAACTTGATTATGCAGTCTGCAAAAGAATATGAGAGGCAATGCTTTTTAATAAGTGATAATTTCCATAGTTCCCATTCATTTCTAAGGGCAAAAATGTTCAGAAATTCCTTGATTGCAAGGCTCACACCGCAATAAGGTATGCTATTTTCAGTTTTGATGATTACTACAGTACAAACTGGCGTTGAAAACGAACAGCCTATCAGTCTACTTATAAGGTGCTAACCTAGACTTTATACAAATTATACTAGGTCCGACCCTGATTATTAAAGTATGGGTTCATTTGGGGTGCAAATGACGTAATTTTTGAGTTAGTAGTTGCGTCAGCACGAAGACGTCTCAATAAAAGGTAATTTTTCAAGTCAACTTTCTCGTGTTCTCGAGAAATAACAATTTTTCTACATGTGCAAAATCACATTTTGGTGTTTCTAATTGAACAAATGTTGCGTGTTAACATTCTCTTTCCTTGTTCCTTCCAACTTGATGCGTCTGAGGAGTAAAATAACAAAAGGCATTTGCCAACAAATGGACATCCGTTGAAAAGACTTGGCTCAGAAGAAATTTGAAAATTTTGCTACTAATCAAAACAGTCGGCGAAAGTTGCTACTCAAAACATCGTGCGATGCTCTTTCACACTTATTTTATCGTTCAAACAAGATATAGCCGAATTTTCAATGCAACAAGCTTAAAAGTATACTTGCTGCGATTACGGAAATTGAACTCAAAAACACTGAATGTTCTTTTCCCATTTTATAATAGCACCTAAGCTCACTTTTGCCAAATGGAGCCTGTTCGTCGGAGATGTTCAATTTTTGTTCGATAGGTTGCTGGTCAGGAGTGCTTGCCCCCGTTGGATTCTCCGTGCTTGTTGGTCGAGGTGTCGGAGGGGCTTCATCGACGCCCTGGCTAACAGCCTGCTGATCCTCCTGATGTGAGATCGCCGGAGCGGTTGTGCCAGCCTGTTGCTCTTCGATCTCCTTGGCGAAGTGCTTCGGTGAACCTGTATAGGTTTATAATGGCTGGTTAGAGCTGCGATTTGAGCAGAAAGCCTAAACACCACCATCCCTAAAAGCCATCCAGAATGCAGTTAGTCCTTTTCGTCGGGAAGGAGTTTGGAGAAGGTATATCTCTCGGTATAATGTAAGATTCTGGATGACCCATGCAAAACCCCGGGGTTAATTAGCGGTGAGCATGCAGATAGGATAGTGTGCCGAGAGTGCGTAGCGGTATCCCGGTGCGGTATAAAGGCCTTGACTTACTGCAACGGAAGCACTGTATTTTGACGTCAGATTGCTTAAGGTAACGAATGGTGGACGGGGCATTCGTGCAGGTCTCTTTGAGCTCGCTTCCCAGTCGGCACTCGAGGCTCTGCGGCGAGTACACCGCCGTGGAGCAGCCTCCGCGGAAGCAAATTCGTGCACACTCGTTCACACTGTATATGGGAAAAATTGGCCGAAACCAAGAGCGCGAGAAAGGAAAGAATAAACGAAAATTGAATATTAGAACAGGTGCTCAGTGCGGAAGAAAAAGAGTGGTTGGTGTGGATGTGCATGGGTGACTGAGGCGCTCACCTCTTCACTTTCTTCACTTCATAATGCTTAAAAGACAGCGTATCTGCCTCCTCATCTAATTGGAAGTTTATAATGCATGCTGAAACAGAATACTGAACATAAGCCGAAGAACGAAGATCACAACTGAGCGACATGCTGCCAGGTTAATGCTGACAAACCAATGGCCGATCATGCAACTTAACGCTCCAAGGAGCCAGTCCAATAGCAAGACAAACTACCAGCTTTGGGTCCATGGCAAGTTGAAAGTTTTGCGATTACCTGGGTAAGTAGTAATAGCGGGAAGGATGATAGTTGGAGGAGATGGAGACGCGTCGACGGAGAAGTCAATGCGTGGCGGAGATTCTTCACCTGAAATGCGCCTTTCTTGAGAGAAATGAAATATTGAGTTAGAAAAAAAGAATGCGTTTTTCATGGCAAAGCAAGAAAATAGACCAACCTACAAAGAATGGGAGTACCTTTTGATAGAGCAAAGCAAACTCTACAAGACAACCTTCAAACATTAGCAGATGTTGCCGTTAACGTAAAATTTGAAACCAAAATTCGGAAGCAATTCTTGTCCTTTAGAATCGGACCTTAGCCTCAAAAAGTTCAAATCCCCCTACTTTCCTACTGTGCTTAGCAGATAGAACATTCCACTAGATATAAACTTCACTTTTTCGTGATTAGATCAAGAAAATGTAAAACGGAAAAATGGTAAGTACCAGTTTTAACAATAAGTTCTCTTATTACCACAAATTATAGAGACTATAACCAAAGAATTTCTGTCGCTAAAAACTTGTGTTTCCGAATGGTACGAGTTCTAGCCGAAACTTAAAAAGCGACATTGTTTGTTCTCCAATCGAATATAACTCCAATGCACCAAAATTCTTCTCAGTATAGGCCCAGTTTTCATTGTATGTTTAACTGAATCGTGTGGGTAGATGAGAAAAAATATAAAGCCCATTCTTTTTAAGCGCATGCAAAAAGAATAGAAAATCTTTGCACTTATCGTAAGCAGTACCGTTCCTACCGTTAAATGCACATACTTCCGAACGTTTCTTTTTCATCGCCTCGCCTAACTCTTCAGCTTTGTTTTGAGTTCTCTCAATTTTTGATAAAAAGATTATTACTCAAAACAGTTCTCTCGCATTTGTTTTCTTGATCAACTCAAACGAAAAAGCAATATTCTTCAGATAAACATTAACTTCATGCATGGAACCGAAATTATGTACAAAAGGCCTTTGGAGCATAGCTCTGAAAAGTTCTCAGAGCGATGGCACGGGATTAAGATTTTCAGTATCAACCATAGCGAAATTTTAATCTACTTATTACGACAAAAAAGAAAGTATGGTATTGGGAGCCCCCCTCCCCCCAAAAGAAAAGTCAGTAATAATTTCACTATTGGTTTTGCTAACAAAATAGTGCTCATAATAATCGCTGCATGCTGCTTGCTTGCGCCTATACAAAAGACTGGTTCCGGGAAAGATCTACTATTTTTGAGACATTCAACTGCTTTGAATATACAAAGTTCTAAAGTTATGACTCATCAAATCAATACTAGCATGCATTATTTTCGCACTGCCTTGATACATTACTGTAACTGATAACGACTATCGAAGATAATGGTCAACAATGTAACGAACCTTGGCACTCTTATCAGGGCTGGCACGAGGTGGCTAGTTGAAAGTGCAAAAAACGAAGTCCCCTTGACTTTTGCAAATTCTCACGAAGTCCCCTTTGATCCTAGACCATAATCCCTAAAAAAACCCTCCAAAAACGAAAAGTCGACTAAAAAAGTCCTTTTCGATCACAAAAACGAAACCCCCTTTGCTCTTTGTCCCAAAACGATATCCAGCTTGCTTACAAGCCACCTGTGCCGAGCCCTGAATCTTAATGCTCAAGATCATGCGTTCGAAGGAAGTCAATGAATAGAAAGTAGTCATAAGATTACGTAGTTTAGAGCGACTTAACTTCTCCTCAACATTTGCCGACTACACTTCGAGATTTCATTATGTTGTTATTCATATCTGTCAATAAAAGCTATTTTCTTTCTTTTTTACGGTTGACCGAGTTTAAGCAGGCGAAAAAACAATTTAGCGACACTTTCGTTGAGAGAAATTTATAAAATAAAGTTCTCATGAAAACCGTAGATTGTTTACGCGGAATGTGCCAAATTGCACATAATTTATTGAGTCAAAAGTTTTTTTGGTCCCATACGTTCCGTTCCGTCAATTCAACAATCAATCAAGCTTGCCGTGTAGAATCAAATCTTTGGTCGCTATCATTTCTTTGGCTCACCTTTATGTGGAATATTTTGGGCTGGGGATGCTTCGATGTCGCAAGAAATGCACGTAATTACAGCTTCTTCTTCTGGAACGTTATGCTCTGAGGCCTCATCGCAAGAGGATCCGTCCACGACGTCTTCGGTGTTCGATGTGAAGCGGCACGTTTTCTCCGAAGGTTTGTAGTAAGCAAACTAAATGAAAATAGCCCGATCGAGAAATAGCTATTTTTAGGGCAGACCTACCCCACACTTGAGGTCATAACACAGTTGAGCGCATTCGTTTCCTGATTCTACTGTAGTTTCATTCAACAGCAGTTGGACAGTTTCCCTATCTATATCGGTTTGGATGCGGTATTTCAAGCTTCCCGAGCATTCTAAATGGGATGATATGAGCTAGACAGAAGAAGATGGCAGATTAAACACATACTTCTTTCTGCAACCATTTTTCGAGATTCCGCTGTTATAACTGCTGTGGTTGTGCTGGCTGATGTTGTTGATTCATTCTCTTTCCCTGAAAAATAAAACTACGCTCTTTTATCTACATGCGCTTGACATTGCAGCGCTGGCTCTCTTCGTCGAGGTTATTATTGTGTTTCAATAAGCGAAGGAATTTGTAACCCCTCAAGCACTTGAGTCATGACTCCTAACGAAGAATTATTATTCGAGGTCTGTTCAAAGATCGCCCTCAAGAACCACCGGTTCTCCAATACAATTGCGCCCTGCGCAAAGGCATTGCGTCAGGAATGCGTCATAAAACCCATATAGTGGATGCCCATTGTTATTATCAATGACGGTACTACCGTTAGTTTCGAGATGCAAAACAGAAATATGAGATGCTGCTGACCTGCTTCAGTTGCCGTGGATTCTTCTTTGGGCTCTTCCGTTGTGCTGACTGGGACCAAATTTCCTAGAATGTGGCAAGAAATCTCGAAACATTTGCAGGGATAAAATGATGAAAAGCTGATTGAAGTCGAAAAAAGCTATACTTCCAAAAAAGTTCAAACTCTCTTTGGTCTCTACACAATCATTTTACCATAGCCGATTATCCACAAGAATTAAAGAACAAAGCCTGTGACAAAACATGGAAAAAAACATGGGACCAAGTATGACCCACAGCAAAGGAACAACATTTTAATTTGACGATCGTTTTATTATTCTGGTTGGTAAATCGTCTAAATTCCAGATCGTCAACAAACAAGATCTAATTGCAAAACGCTGCCGCAAAAGGTCTGGTTAAGCAGATTGATTCATAGGTGTTTTCTTAGAGATAAATGTACTGCTGCTAATCTTCTTATTGTTAGAGTGATGTCGACAATACCTACGGACCTTCTTTTACTGGAAAGGTGCAGCAGAAGCTGGAGTAAAGCTAAGTCTTTAGGGAATTGATGAGTGCTTAGATGTCTTCCTTCGAGATCTTTAGGCACCTCTAAATTCTGTGACGCTGGATAACTTAGATTTACATTGCAAAATCTCTCCATTGCTGTAAGATTACGGTAGCAACTTTACAAATCTTGTCTTGGGACATGGGATCCATCTTATTGTTAGCCGGAGCAAGTGTGTTTTATTTTTAGATTATTTGCAATTTTATTAATTTCATTTGCTTGAGGTAAAGATATTTCAATAGAAGGTTTCTTCAAGTTATATTTTAAAATTAAACTAATGAAATTTTGCAAATATTAATATTATAACAAAAAAATGAATTCTAAAAGAACTTTGAATTTTACTACTCTTACGAATTCCCTTTCAAAAGCCCCCACTTTCAATAAATCATTTTTTAAACTCTCATTACAAAATTAAACGCATATAATGCTAATCAGAAAGTGTAAAATAAATATCAGTTAAATAAAAATTTAGATTATAACCTTATAATTTACTTCTCACAATAAGCTTCTGCTGGCATAGACCAAGTATCTAGATTTATTGCTGTTGGAAATAATGGACAGCATTTTCCCAAAATAGTCAGATTTTCAAACACTCTAGTCATTGACTTTCTGAGTTTCGTTCCCATGTTGTAGTGAACGAACAAATGAGTGGTTTGATAATTGGATGAGCACAAGTTTCCTCTACTTATTGTTAGTGAATGCCGGTAAAAATGTAGTCTGTTATTTTGAATTACCGCAATTAGAGATACGCTTTCCACATTTGCGCTCTACCAGAAAATCGGAAAATTCACTTCCTTACGATTCTTTAGTGTGGAAAAACAACTCCACCCAAAAGTACTTCTGACTCTCATAGAATTACTATTTCTAGACATACCAAAAAAATGAAGAACAATTGAACTGCAACATTTAGGTAAGCCGCCAAAGCAGCCAATTCATTTAGCTAATTATAATTCGTTTATTTTGTTGCATGGCATCCTGAGCAGATCCAATGCTATTTGCCCCTCGAATGGTACTCCCCCCCCCTCCCAATGCGAAATTATTCTTTTGCGGATTCTGAGCACCAAGCATGGAACCTTGAACCATGAGAAACACGTGCTTTTATGATTCAAAGCTGACGATCTTCACACCGGGCGTTTATTACGATTGCAAATACGGATGTTAACGTTGTTAGCCGGAGACACATTGTAAAACCTCGGCAACATTGTTTCAAGTGTATGATGCGCACAATGCCGTATCACTTGCGCAAGGTCAGACAAAAGGAATGCTACTTCGCAACTTTTGCTCGGAGTCATATAACGCTACGGAAAGAAATTTGTCCGGAAGTTCTGGCAAAAGTTCATGAAATGTGCGATAACCTTTGAAAGGCTTGTCAGAACCCGCTTTTTAGATTTTTGGTCGAAGGTTTTGATATCGTTTTATTGGCTGACTCACAACAATAAGGAGGGCATTGGCGAACACTTGAACACTCGATGTGACCTCGATGGCTTACTCATCTCACATATTTTAGATTCACTCGTAAGTAGCCCAAAATGGTAAACAAGGTGAACAAGGCGCCTACCAGGTGCGAGCTTCAACTCGATGTTGTCGGTGACCACCTTGTCAAGAGGTTTCGAGAGGATCGGATTCCCTGCTGCGTCCTTAGCCACAATGGTTTGCTCCGTAAAACTGTCGAACGGAGGAGCAGTCACTGCAATCACAGAAATTTTTGGCCCAAATTGTCCATCGGTCATTTTGGTCATTCCCTGTCCCTGGCGCGCGTCATAGTGGCAATTGAAAAGATTACGTATCTCTCAGCAGGACAAGTTTCGATTTCTTATGCCGAATGTTTACGGCAAGCGATTTCGTTTTCTTTCAGCCGTAATGACATTCTTTGACCACCTACTGAGGCCATTGACACTGAGAGAAGAAAACACTGAGTTCTTTTCCGTAAATTGGTTGTTTAGAGCACATTTAGTGTAATTGCATTGAGAGATTGGAAATCTGCCCATTGCTAAAGGTGAAGAACTTTGTCGTAAAAGAGTTAGAGGTTCGATAAGAATCTACTGATCATTATCGTAAAAGACACTTCCGAAGCAAAAAGCTAATTCTCAGGCGATTTCGCGTGTGGGCCAAAAATGGTATCTTGGCTATGAAACCAACTGCCTTAGGCTTCAAAGCTGTCTTGCGACGAGGTTAGGATAAAATGTGATTCAGAAAAGTCTAAAAAACTAGGAGTATGGTCTATCCTAGTGCTCATAAATTTGACGAAAAATCTACTTCAAGCCTAGACATCGTAACCCCCGCTTCTATTCGACAGCAAAATAAATCGTAAGCAGTGAATAGCAGTCGTTTCATGAAAGTGTAATGTTCACGCTGAGAATAAGCCACCACCATAAACTGACTTTTATTTGCTGCAAAATTTGTACTTTGAGAGTCACGGAAAGAAGCAGCGCAGTCGTTTCGGTTTCAACAGGTTTGAATTTACACAACAGCAAAGAATGTTTCATAGAATGACATACAAAATTTTTTTCTCATGTTTTTTCTCGAATTACACCTGAAGGCATTAAATAGGAAAGCCAAGCAGATACCGAGATGTTTGATGTAACAACTAATTTTTCAGGGCTTTATGACTTGCCAGTGCATAGCTTCAAAAGTTTTCGGTAAGGCTCATGAACTTTATGTCAGACTTCATAGAAGTATTAACACCTCAAAATCTGGCATAGAGGGCCATAGAAGTAAAATTACCCTAGAATCTGTCATATAGGGACTGCAAACACGTCGGAGATAAGTCCGATGAGGCCCCTCTGGACTGATCTGACAAGATTTCAAGGTAGTTTCTAATGAAAAAAAAAGACACTCGAGTCTTCCTTATATGGCAGACTCAAGTGAAGATGGACTTGTCTGGGTCAAAAAAGCGGCCTTGACTGCCAGATTTTAGTGTGCTAAAAAATCTGCGAGCTATTTGCAAAGCACCTTTGGGAAAAAATGCTCTCATCATACAGACTACTTTAGAAACCGCATTGCTTCCGATGAACTCCCAAAAGTGGCAGTTGAGCGTCCCAAAATTGTCATAATACTAGCATTACCGTGTGATTGATGGGAACGGGACATACTCCTAACAAGCAATCATGTCCTCAAAGTGGACCAGTTACCGTCGCCATGTAAAAATTCAAAAGTAACCTTAGTGACCTTCTCAGTCCAAGACCATCACTTTGACGAATAATTTACGGTAATGGGCAAGCCTTGTGGGAGATCTGTACTTACCAAAATCGCCGTTCGCTGGACATCTGAGGCAGTCGATGGTAATGGCACCACCGCGGTACTGTACCTCTTTTGCTTTGACCAATTTTTGGCCGGAACAGTTATAAGCGGCGAAGTAATAGAGCGAGCACGGCTCGACGGCGGTGCTTTCATACTTCAATGAGTAGCAGAACTGATTCCCAAAGCACTTGTGAATGCAGTCCTGAAATTCCTCGTAATTTTGCATTTACTGCAAAATTTCCAGCGTTGTAATAACTAACGTGCAAGTCTGTCGCATTGAGCTCTACAAAAATATATGGTGTCCTGTCATGGGCAGAGCCATTTACGTAGACGAAGATGTTGTTGTCAGGACATGCTGAAAAACATCGACTTTATCGTGGAAACAAATCGCTGTGGAATGTCATTAACACCAGCCACTTTTTTGCGACATAAAACCAGAAGGCATGCTTTTGTTATTGAACACATTGTGACCGGTCTGTCTTCAATTCATTTTTTTGTCTGCAGGGTCTTAACTGTCCACATACCAGTAATAGTTCTTCTTATAAACACTGTTCAGTTATCAAAATGGGTAAAAGATGAGCACAATATACAGGAATGCAAAAGATGAAAAAAGTAGTAAAAGAAATTGTATCAATGTCAAAAATAAGTTTCATCCTATTATTGGGAAGCTGTAATTTCTCTCCTTAATTAGTTGTTTGCACATCCCATGATTTGAGAGGCAATTCATCAATCCTTTAAATATAAAAGACCATAAAGATTGTACCAGTTGATGACTTCCCCTTGAATTATTGGGAGAACACAGAGTCTATGAAACTCAAATTATCATGACTGGACAAAAACTCAATCGACACTGAAGTCTCAAAAGCAGAGAAAACAAGTCAGAGCATTTGTTATTGATGGCAAATTAGATTAATCTTTTATTGCAATGATAACGCGATTTGCAGAAAACGGCGTGAAGTTTAGTTGCCAACCATAAATAAAACGAAATGGGAAGAGGTTAAGCGTTTGACTCAAAAAAATGCAAATTCGAAACAAATTTATTAAAACCACTGCATGGCAAACGACACAGTTGGAAATATGGATTCTTACAGACGCGTGACTGGTTCCATACAAATATTGGTAAGAAAAAGAAGTTCTCAATACTTGTTCCCTTTAATGAGAAGAGATGCGCCTAATAATGAAAGGATACCCAGTGGCCGTGACCATTTGAAATGCGAAGCATACCGTAAGATGGAATTCGAAACGCTGATTCTGAATCTGTGCTCAATATTTGCGAAACGATCTTTTCTGAAGGAAGCTATGAACTATTTTTCATAGAAAATTTGTGCACTTTTGATTGATTAAAATCGCCAAAGTTGTTCTAAGTTACTGTTCGAAGCTACCAAAAAGATTCTTGAAAGGAGTGCTTTTGTATTCATAATATCTGAATCATGAAAGAAAATTTTCTGCTGACGATTCTGACCCTACGCAGTAACGCAATTTAATTATGAAAAATAATTATAACTTTATCCAGGTTATGGTGTCGCAGATACGGAAAACAGCATTCAAACCAGCATTTAAAGGCATAATTTTCGATATGCAATTCATTATGATTACCTAAAATCACCAAGTACCCTTCCCTAAGAATAAGGAGAATTCTGCAAAAAGACCGCCGGCTAGCCAGTCTTGGTGTAATTGTGCATGAAACTGCAAAAATCGTTGATAAATACTCCGATTTTCTGAGCAGTGTGATCTTTAACTATTAGATTGTTACAAAGTTTTGTTAAACTCAACGGAAAAATTCTTCATAGCTTCCTCAAAATTTTTTTCCTCATCTCCAAATTTTGTGGAATGTTGGGAGTTTTCGTCACACAAAGAACACATGAAGAACACAATTTTTGAGATTCTTCTAATTTTTTTGAATAAGCAGGTTTGAAACTTGCGTTATGGAAGAGTCTGATTTTCCGAAGTGCCTTTCTATTGCTATCTGTAATCCCGAAAATGCAAAAAAAACTTGAAAATATTGGGTTGGTCCGAAAGTTCTGTCCCACCATTTTCAAAAAATCGTAACTTCTTTCTAACGCAATGTTTTTGCAAGAGTAAAGCAATATTAGAAAGAGCAGTTCATGTAATTTCTGAAACTGTGTTGGCCGCTATTCATTAAGTTCTGAATGCAGAGATAAAATTGGGGAAAGGAATTCATTTCAATTTCGGAATTTTTAAGCAAGCCCGTTGAAAAATCCAAAGCAGTGCCGTAAAATCCAAAACATCCACTGTCCTAGACTATTTCACCTCCTCTTTCTGGCCGAGCAAAGCTCGCGTTGATCGAGCTGTTCTTCGGAAAGTTATGATTTCTTGAAAAAAATGTCAAAAAATCAATTTTCATAAGAAACTGATTTTTTGGCATTTTTTCTTGAAAATCATAACTTCTTTCAAAAGAGCTCAATTAGCGCAAATTTTGCTCAGCTGGAAAGAGGGTATGAAAAAACCTAGGATAGTGGCTGTTTTGAATTTTATGGCACACATTTGGATTCTTTAACGGGCTTGCTTAAAAATTCCGAAATTGAAATGAATTCCTTTCCCCAATTTTATCTCTGCAATAAAAACTTAATGAATAGCGTCCAACTTAGTTTCAAAAAGTACATGAATTCCTCTTTTTAATATGGTTTTACTCTTGCAAAAACATAGTGTTGGGAAGAAGTTAAGATTTTTAGAAAATGGTGGGACAGAACTTTCGGACCTACCTAATATCATTTAGAAGAATTAAGAAATTTTCAAGAAAAAAGAAAAAATTGAGGTTAAAGTGCCGTTGGAAAACTTATATTTAGTATAACTCATGTCCTAAAGGCGAAATTGATGCCATTGGATAGTCCCTTATACCTTCTCCAGATACGCCAAATACTTGCCGAATTTTCTAGTCTTTTGGAGGTTAATGAAGATAGTGTTACAAAACTTATGTTACAACAACCTGATACCAGACCATCAGCGAATTCCCTACTCCCGATGTTCTTTGGCGCTTTTGATTTCTCAAGTTCTCCTTTTTCTTCTCTTTAAGCTCCGAAAGCGGAAATCCGCCGGGAACTAGCTTCGAAAATGCGGTAAAAGCTGTAAGTGGCATGCTGCTTTCCCCCATTTCAAGATTATCCGTCATCGTGTAGCGCTAAGATGACGCATTGGACGAACGCGCAGCGAAAGTCGCAATCGCTCTTTCGCAGGCTACAAGCGCGGTGTTAGCGCGATGTTAGCCACTGCGCAACGAGCCGTGAAAACGATGCGTGCGCCGGCTTTCAGCCGCGATGACGTTGCGCATCGCCACATTGAAGACCGAAAGCGCTTCTTTTGCCGCTCGGATGACGCAAATCCGCGATTTCGCCCTTTTTCAATAGTTCAAGAGTAGCCTGTACACAGCGGTGCCGGACGGCGTTGGAGGGGGGAAGGGAGAAGGGGGGGGGGTATGGAACTAGCGGTGACGACTTCAGAAAATTCAAGAGCAGCATCGTTTTGGCTTGAGAAACAGGCTCTCTACTAGCCGTTGGAGTTTTTTTCAAGAATTTCAAATCAACGTATCATCTATTCTATGACTAGGAGACGTGAGACCGCATTGCAAACACTGTTCTTAACAAGTTTGACTTTGTTCTTCCCTGTTTTCAAAGAGTGAATGAACCTGGACGAGATATATAACAAGTATAAACCTGCTAAGCACACGATTGGCTTGTTTAGACAATGTGTGCAATGCGGTCTCGCGTCTCTTAGTCATAGAATGGACGATATATATTTTTTTGTACTAGCACTAGGACCGTCATCTGCATTTAATCATAAGCAAAAACTTTGCTGTTTGATTATACAATAGTTGCCGACTCGCTGAGATGTTTAGCTGGAACCTATCAAATTCAAAAACTTCTAGCAATTTTTCGAATTAAGAATTTATCAGAACTGTGCACTTGAGTCAGATAAAAATTTTTGTGCAGCAAACTATAGAAGACGGCCAGAAACCGAAAAGTTTTATCAATTTTACAACTTTTATCAAACCTTTGATCATAGACGTTGTTTCTTTGTTTACTAGTTGTAGATACGCAGATGATTTGCCAAAATAAACCAAAAGACGAGTAAATTTCTTTTTTTTAATTAATTAAATTTTCTGTTACTTGCCTTTCCAAGAAGAGGAAAGAGACCAAATCTCCCACGCCTTTCGCGAACGTGGTAGCAATAATTAGAATCACCATTCATTCAATAAGCATGAATTATGTACCTACTTTCCATAAGCACATTTTGAGTTGCAAAATAATGTGCTCTGTGGTTCACGATCTAAGGACAGATTTCTCCTCATCTTTCCAGGAGTTTCAAAGAGTCGAAGCACGTCGACTTCCTAATAAGATACTTACTTTCGTAAACATCCCTCGGCTGGAAAGTCTATCTAGAGAATCGCTGAGAGGAAATACGCAAAGTTCTGCGTTTTTCTTTCTAAATACAAACTACCGCCAGACTTTACATTGTGCATACTTGACCATAAAAGAAGCATCGTTCGTATATTCGAAGTCGTTTAAGAAAAACACGTTCTGCGATTACATTCTGTTTTCTTCCGGTTTCTAAGAGGTTATGAGAGTGTTTTGCCCTTATATACCTTCTTCACTTGCTGCACAGCTTGCTCTTCTCATATAGTGAAATTGGTATCATCCAATGAGTCTATTTTTAGCTTTTAGTCGGGAAAGAAGAAGCAGTAGAAAAAGGCCTTGCCTCTTAAAAATTACT
Organism: Cylicocyclus nassatus; assembly: GCA_958299035.1. Taxonomy (NCBI): domain Eukaryota; kingdom Metazoa; phylum Nematoda; class Chromadorea; order Rhabditida; family Strongylidae; genus Cylicocyclus; species Cylicocyclus nassatus. Next base: position 53,530,691 of record CATQJL010000316.1, on the reverse strand, counting down.
TGTTTTTGTGCGGTTTCTCACATCATAGATGAGAAACTGAACGTCATCCTACCATTTCAGCTAGTTCAAAATTCAGCGAAATCGTTGGCATTCAGATGACTAAGAAACTAGTTTTTGTTCTGATTGGGCGCCCAAATTTCGGTAATCGTGACCGCTGATCAGTGGCTGCAACGGCTGATTGCAAGTTTCGTGTAAGTTTAATTGAGAGGTCAAGTTCAGTGCTTGATGGCCGACGTTCGCGTAGACGACGACCAAAAAGCAATGACTCCAAGTCGTCTCAAGAGCCTTTCGAAATCATGTACTATTTAGTTGAACGAGCATTGCCACTGCCTTCGCGCAAGCAAAAAGCTAAACTTGGTGTAATTCAGCTTTTTCCCCAGCCATATAACGCTCAAGTAGACCTTGACTCAGAAACGTTTTGCTCGGCAACGAAAGTGATAGCCGAGCGAGCAATGTGAAGGACATTTACATTAACGGTGATGATAACCGTCGACACTGCCCACGTACGGCGTTTTGCCTTTGACACATTACTCGTTCGTCATCACATATATGGAATTGCTTTCTGAAGTTTTTGGAAGCTAACGGCTATTATACAGGTGAACTGGTCGAACAGAATGTGCTAGGAACCATGGAAACAAATTTGCGGTGAGGGTAAACGTCGAGAAAATTGAAATAATTCGAACATTTTTCTGTGAGATTTTGGTAACATTTTTCAAAAGAAGTATATCCTGACTTCTTCTAAACTAGTCCTCTTCTAATGCGGTACAGAGCCTTCTAGTACCAGTATCAACCATCTTATTTCCACTATGTTACAGCAGAAATGGTAACACTCATTTTCGGACCATGTTAAGCAAAAAAAGTGCACCTAGAAAGTTGGTGCAGCTGAGAATTTTGAATTTTTGGCAACAGCAAAAAGAGAAAAAAACATGTCAAAAACATATCCCCGAACGTAGCTAGATAGCCAAGCGGCTGTGTTAGTCTGGTGCAACTGCACAAGATGACCGGAGTTGACGTCGAGTATAGCTGCTTATGCCAATTCGCAAGTTTTTAATTTTGCCCTCTTTAGACAGTGACGACTAGAAAAAATGAGCTGCACTCTACACTCAACAAAATCTGCTAGGGAAATTGAACATATAAAATTTACTTTTTCACGGTCTTACTGATGTCCATTTGCTAAAGGTAGATTTTATAACAATGGCAATGTTACCCTCATTCTAGAAAAAAATTTCATCATTTAGTAACCTCGATGTTTTGCACTCAGATTCTATGTCAAGAATTTTGGCATGTAGTGCCAAAATTACCGGGTCACCAATTGCTCAAGCCATTCTTATTTTCGCCAAAACTGAGGCAAACGTATTGATCAGAGGTTCATCCGATTCCTGTCCTAGACTAGGCAAGCTCGGCCAAATTTCTGACTTTGATTGTATTTGTAATTCTTCCCTGCGAGGTACATGTTTTTTCTTTTGGTCAAAGCTACTAGTGTGTTACGGGAAGCAGAAAGCTTTGGAGTAAAAATCGCACTTGAGTTTAGTTTAGTGCACCAAATTCACCATTGCCACATTCACTGTTATCCATCATTTCTACGAATCAAAACCAATTGTGAAAAAAAAGCGGGTGATGTTCTGCTGGACCAGTTTTCACTGTAAAATTGCCATTGTCGGCTGGTTGTGAAAATCTTTGGAAAACCGTGCAAATACATTGGAAAGGCTGCGATTGCAAATGGCGCAGAATAATTGTTGAAAATAATGGAACCTATGTGGTAGATCTATGCTCTGGATCTGAATGGGACAAATATTGCCATAAAAAGTTCGCTCTTTGGGCCATAATCCAGAAGCGATTATTTTTTTGCAACGGACTATTATTCACACAAAAAAATCGTCCTCTTCCACTCGACCAAAGTTCGGAAATGAATTGATGTAACATTGAATGTACTCAAAAAAATTTTTCGAAGTAAGAATCGAGTAATCAAATAAGACTCAATGTTATACTATAGTGTGACTGCTAATCTAAATGTAATAAATGCAAGAAAGCAAAGATAATTGCGTTTACGTTTTTGAAAAAAAAAACTCAGCAGATCATGTTTACAATGATTCTGAATTTTCACTCCAACTCAGAAACCGAAGATTCTTCTTCTCACATTTGTTTTTCTGGTTTTTGTAATGTTATGTAGCAAGTTGGAGAGAGATGACATTGATGTCTGAGTGTAAGTGTAAATATCATAACATTTAGGTCTATATCCAGCCCTTATCGCGCCATGTAAAAAATGCTGTTGTAACTAAAGAGAAACAATTTGATTGAGTGGTCTTTCCCTTTCTTACACTCGGACTTGTTGTGTCCGAAGGACCTCGCAGGCTAATGTGATTCGGATCCAGTATGAATGACTTGTTGAAGTGATCGTGGACATGCTACCAGTTTCGCTGATGTGATGCTAATCTACGAAACATTGGTGGTCACGAAGCCAGTTGTACTTTTTATCGCTTTTTAATCGTGAGAAAGTGATGGATATGCCCAAAGCAGCGTTTATGACAGTGAAAGTGGGTCCACATTGGGGGTGTTGGGGCTGATGAAACTGGTAGAAGCAGGATCGCTTTCGCTTGGAACGCTGTGGCAACGAGTTCTTCGCCAAAGGTCACACAGGTTATCAGCAGTTTCTTGCTTTTCTGCCAACGCCTCGGCTTATCCGTTTCCCTATCTGCGGCTTGTTCATTGGGAAACGGGCAGCGAGGAATAGCTGGGGTGGGGGGGGGGGGGGGGAGGGGGAGCGTGGGGGGAACGATAGGTAATCGAACTGGCGCGCAGGACATTCTTGACGGCCCATTGAGTTGTGGCGCGCTTGAAAAATACCCGCGTGAAAAAAGATGTGAAAGCGCCGATGTTCGAATTGGAAATTGTTCATTTACTGCAACCTTGAGTGGACTGTAAAGCTAGGTAGTATGCAGGAAAAGTTTAGAAAATTTTTTTTGACTAAGTCAGGGAAGCGTTTCAACCTCATGATATACAGTACACTATAATATTCTGACTATTTGTGCAATGGAACGCATTGCACACATTGCGCGTTGAATGCTGGGCTTCGTTGACCAAGTGAACGCAATTTTCTAGATAATTTTTTTTTCGCTCTTCCTCTCATTTTTGTCTTTTGAGGTACCAAGAGAAATATCTATTCAAAATATCCTACAACATGTACCGCCGAGTCATTTTAATTTTTGCACAAGACGCGCGCTATCTCACGACTTCTCCAATTAGAAGTATTGACTATCGGGAGTTTTTATTGGTCTTTCTCTCTTTCGCCTGATTGGATGAATTTGTGAAATACTGTACACGATTTTTAGTTTATTCCGCTGACAAAAGCTTCAAACGGCGAGTTACTAGTAAGATGTCGTCGGTCTGCGCGCGCTGTGTGCAGGCTCACATGTCAAGTTACAAAGGACTCGTGCATTCGCAGAACGGTCAACGAAATTTTTCATGGCAACGCCTAATGTGTGCATTATGGGTAATTGCACACATTATTGTACAAAATGTCTAAACTGTGGTTGATGCGAAAATTTGATGGAGATATATTTTCTCATAGAGCAAAATTCGCCTTCATTTAATTTGCAGGTGCATCAGCCAAGCTCTCTCCTATAATTCTGTGCTCCTACCCTTTCATCGCATCTTTCTGACAGATTTCCATGCCCCATGTTCGATTCTTTTCTTTTTGTAGGTGCAACTACCGACGTTAAGTCATTCCGAATTCATAAAGAACATACATAGACATAGAAAAAGACAAAACCATTGCTATGGCACATAACTCGCAAACAAGGAGCTTTGCAAGAAAACTGAGGTCATACAAGAGTTATTGAACATTGAAGGTAGACAACAACAGGAAAGGTCGCTGAAAATCTGTTCATGTTTTTATGTGGCAATGAAACATTTCTAGTTTTGATTGTATACTTCAAAAACTTTTGCAAAAAGGAATGGTAATAATTCTGACATTGAAAAGGTAAAAGGTATGAGCAAAGTTTAGCCGCAGAAGTTAGCAAAAAAGCCGAAAAAGTCCGAATAGGAATTAAATTAATTTTCCAAAAGGCATATGCACTTTGCATACAAGCATCACCGTCACTGCTTGGGTTGATTTGTCTAAAGTCAAAAAAAATTTTTTTCATAGAAAATGTTATATCTAGATAGCACAAAAAGCACAAAAATTACTTAATCAATGCTACTAGACTCCTCTTTCCCACTGAGAGGTTTCGGGGAGAACCCGAAGGTTTTATAGTCCGTCTGAGGGAGCGAAAAAGGAGAAGTATGAAAAGTAGTTTTCGAATTTTTTTTGCATACTTTCCTGTCAACAGGACAAACGTTCTAATTCCATTTCTTCAGGAAATTACCTAACATTGGCAATTTTTCTTGAAATAATGGTCACAGCAATCCATCGACCACTTCTAAAAGGGCTTGATTCGATTTTGAACGATTAAGTCCTTCAGTCCAAAAGTGCACAAATTTGTGCATCACAATCTGTTGCCATGTCAGTTAGGTCACACTTATTCTGATTTTATGAAAGATAACAGACCAAGTTTCGATTATGTTAGGCGAGGCGCTAGTTCTTCTTATGAATAAGTACTTGATGGAGGTGTAAAAGCGAAAACGAAGTGGAAACGGAAACACTCACTGATGGTTTGAGGTAGATTGACCGGCGCCGAGAGGACCGCAGCAATAGGAAGAAGTAGGACTAATGTCCACATGGGACCAGACTTTGTGGTCGTCGTGTCTATCTAGCTGGCCAGGCTGAATGTGCAGGTCGTGCAGCGCTTCAGGCGAAAGCAGCACTGGGCGAACAGCGGCTGATGAGGGCCCGGTCGGCTTGCCTGTAATACCCCTGGTTGTGAGTTGTTCGTGTGTTCTCCTTCGAATCGATGCCCCCACGACGTTTGGAGGGACAGGTGAATGACGTACATGCAATACTGGTATACATAAACAGTACATCAAAGTGTGACAGTGAGTAAGATGACGCGGCTGCGCAACCCTGCCCAAGCAACAACGAACATGCGCGCATTAGAGGTGGGTAATCACGATCACTGGCCTTTAAAACGTTGTTCTGAGATCCTAAAAACCAGGTCTGGACATTAACGAGAGAAGAAAAAAAATAGCAGAATCAAGTCAAGCAAAAAGCTTCCTCTTCCAGATGCCTTAGGCAATAAAGAGGGCGAAACCCTCTTTCCATCAGCAGAAAATGCAGTCTCTACAGTCGAGCCATTTCTTGCGATCATGTGTGTCACTGCACACACTCTCCACCTTTGGCGTCTTCATCCTGGATTATAGGAGTAGACACTCTTTCAAGTGAGTGTTTTCTTTACGTTTTCTTTCCTTTTAAGTAATAGTCTCCACAAGTGGTGTAAAAGTTAACAATCGGTCAGTCTCTTCCGTTTTTGTGATTGCAAATTCAGGATGGAGACGCCAAAAATGGACTTGGCAAAACAGACATGATCATATGAAATGATTCGACTGTCTTAGAATAGAAAATATGTAGGTAGTAGAGTAGCCATTTGGGTAGACTTGTTTACCTAAAGTTTGCGACGATTGTTTAAAGTTTAAATACCTAGTTGTAATAGACATTAATCAGTCAAGTACTCAATTTAGTCGCTGGTCGCTGGTAAACATTTACTTTTGGTTTTCTTGAGTACAGTGACCAAAAATGATAGTAAAAATATGTCACTGACCATAATTAGAAACCGCCTCATATCTTTTGAGTTTTGTCAACTTGGTAAATGTCACTTTTCTTCTTTACTGTCATTTCAAACACTTACTTTGTTACCAACCTAACGCTTTTGAACTACTTACGAAAATTCTATTTTTGAAGTATAAATTAAGCTAATGATTTTCTCACTTTTTCGAATCAAACAGCAGATTGCACACCAAAAAATGATATAGAACTATGTTTCCTTAAAAATATAATAGACGCAAGGACAGCCTAAGTGTTAAAGTGGTTAAATGCTCATACGGCTTGAGAAAAGTTGTGTACGAATAAATCACAAGTACAATATGTTCCTTATTGTTAGTAACAATAGTATCATGGCTCTCAGTACTGAACATATTATCTTCAAATTTCAATGAAAAAGATTGAAACTTGCATCATTCTAATAAAATGTTTCGAGAGCCACTTTCACATATAAGAAACTCAAGTACCTAGGAAAAGTAAATACTCCGTTTAGGTTCCACTGCTATCGATATAGTTGAATAGAATCACTGTATTGTGATTCATCTTCTAAGAACTGGTTTTTGGTTATTCAAATTCCTTGACATAATTATTGGCCTATCAAATGAACAAACAAGAATGCTAGTGATACACGCGCTCTCACGTAAATCGTCAAGTAAGAGCAGGAAGAGCGTAAAATTGCGAATTACCCAAAGCGAAGGCCAACTCCAGTGGTAGTAGAATGACCGAACATATTTCAAATGAGTAAGGGAATCGAGCCAAGGTCGGCATTCATTAGACATGCGTTCGGTTGCAAGATAACCCCGTAGATTACTTGCAGCGTTTCATAAATCTCCGAATGTTGTAGAATTCAAACTGATCCTAATTTGATGGGAAATGAAGTTTTCTGTCACGAGCAGTACAGAAGTTCGGAAAAAAAGATTTTGTGGAAAGAAAAAAAATTTCAAAGAAGGAATATATAGAGTTGCAGGATAAATCAAAATGGGATCGAGCATTCGCTTAAAGGTCTATCCTTTGATTCAACGAGACTGGCGGCTGGAAGGCGACCGCTCGCGCCCGCGACGCAGTCTGCGTATCTCTAGCGAACGTGCTCTCTAATCATTGCCCCGCATTTCAACCGCCAATCCAGTTGATTGAAAGGGTATCTCTCAAAGATGAAATGTTTTAATCAAATTTTGAAAATCTTCAAAATAAATTGTAGGAACAACCACTGAAGGTTATATTCAAAAGAAAAAGCTTGATCGCAGTATTAACTGGTATACCGTCGAGTCATCTGTAACTTATTATGTGAGAGTACACACAACGCGCGGCAACAGACGGCATCTTCATCAAACTTCTCAGGAAAACCTTTGGTTGCGAACAAACTTTGATACTGTGTGAAGCTGTATATATATATATATATATATATATATATATATATATATATATATATCCAATCAGAACAATAGAGACAGGGAAACAATGAGAAGCTACAGGGAACGGGCAGGTTTTGAACTCACAAGTTCGTCAAATAGCGCGCATGGTGTGCAATACGCGTGTTGAGTTACAAGTGACTTGTGTATGATCAACAGAGCTGAACACTTGCGTACGTTAACTGAGTGATTTTACAAGAGGCGAAGCATCTACTATGTGCCCTTACACAATGAACATTGTGTTTAGAATGTTGACTTCTATAAAGTGAAAAAAGCGTAAGTGAAAAATTAGCTCCAGTAAGGAATTTGCAGCTGAAGGGGCATTCTAAGACCCGGTATTTAGGAAATCAATCAAAGTCCAAAGAACAGGTCTTCTTGAGAAGTTTTTGCTAGGAACTGCTGGAGTCATTTACCCAGCTTACATTCGGTTCTGCCTAATACCTTTCTTGATTACAGCAAATTGTCTTCGACGCTGCGACACATCTGTCATGCCAATGCATACAGTGCGAGTGATGAAGATGAAGAAGTCAAGTTGAAGCTTAGAACGAAAAATGTGTTATGTACTGAATGTGTGAGTAGAGGAAATCATGAGAATTGAAAATTGCGATACTCAAGTTCTAAATTTGGAAAGAAAGGAAGTTTGATGTACTTGAACCAGATATGGAATAGAATCGGACAGAGGAACAACTGCGAGAATAGTTGAGGAAGTACAAAGTAAACAAACTTCAAAGTTTATTTCAGAAGGCGAATTAAGGCATTGATGTGGCAGCATTCTGATCTTGTGGCGAAGTACATAGTTGATACATGGAAGTAAACATATAAGTAGTGAACTTCCAAATATGAGTAAAGAACTACGAAAAAGAAGAAAGGAACCAACACTGGACAGTGGCATCAGTGGTATCAGGAAGGAAGCTGCCATGGTATTGAAACCAGTAGCGAGCTGTCGGAAATCGACGGAAAGCGGCAAGAGGTGGTGGGGGAGCGATCGAGGTGTTATGCGGTGTAAGAATGGCTGGTTAGCTGCCTACAGTCCCGTACGGCATGTTCCGACCGAGCGACCGACGACGACGGGGGCCCGCCTACCGCGCACCTTCGCCCGACTACTCACCGCCACCGTCGCCGCCACCACCGGCGCTGTCTGTGTTTCTGCCGGTGACACCAGCATGAAGAGAGTCACTCGAAATGGTAACAACATAGCGATTGTATCGAAATAGATGCCGAGGCGATAGCGAGCGTGAGAAGCAGCGATCTAGCGGCTCATCTACTCCGGGGTCATGACCGAGTTAGCGGTGAGAAGCCAATTTTTCGCGCCTTAGCGCGCTTGTGCAGCGCGCAACCGGGAGCAATAGACCGCAGAGGAAACAGAGGGGCGATAAATTTTGTTTAGTCTTTGTTTTTAGATCGGATCTAGAAATTAGCCGGGTGCGATGGTGTAGATTAGATGGCTTAGCAGATTTTGCACACCTTGCAAAAATTACGCAAAAGGGCAGGTGTTTTCAACAGTGTTCATAGTTCAGAATTTGAACATACGAAACATAAAACAGCTGCTTGCTGGTGGGACAACCGGCAGTCCTTGAAGGGGACGTGTGGATGTCGCCAGATATTTTTTGCGTCAGAGAAGTAGTGATAGAAGCAAAAAAGAGAGAGATGGGAGATCAGAAAGCAGATTTTCTTCAGAGGCTAAAATTTCTGCTTTTTTTACTGCTATCACGATGAACCCTTTTTAGATCGATTTTGGACAATTATTCTGTAACCGCTGCTTGTAAGGTGTCACTTTTGTGGAAAATACGCTCTCCGCATTATAAAAAACTTTTTTCTAAAAAGTGTTTTCATGGAAAAGGGGACGAGCCGTATATGATGAACCGAACTTTATTAAGTATTCAGTTATCTTGTATACACGAGCAGGGGCTTCGTTTTTAAGGCGAAAAAGCAAAGGGGATATCGTTTTTGTGGGCAAAAATTGCAACGTTTTTTTGCTCGACTTTTAGTTTTCAAAGATTTTAACATTTAGAGCTGAGAGTCAAAGGGGACTTCGCACAATCTCGCAAAAGTCGAGGGGGACTTCGTTTTTGAAAAGCCTAAAAACAAACTCATGCCGCGCCCTGGAGGTGATCCCCTGGGGAAAGTAGTGAAAATCTTATGTTGTTTGACATACTCTAGACCATTATGCTTAGGTATCAGGGTACGAGAACCTTCATAAGCCAGATAGAGAGAGAAGGAGAAAGAAATTTAAAGTAGCGAGATATGTCGCATTCCCCCACGGATCCCCCCCCCCCCCGCCGGGATGTACGTGCATAGGGGCCTAAGTGTAGCTCTCTTGAGCCCATGTGGGGATTTCTGCAGGCAGTAATTTTATATAAAAAACCTAGAGAGATGGACACCCATCTGATACCTGACACGCTAAAACTTCTTAAGACTCTAGCGCTGACTAGAACTCAACTACCTGGAAACAGATACCAAATAGTCGTGCGTATGACACGACTTGACATCCTAATGTTAAAATAAAACAAACACGCGCAGAGCGAGAAGACTGAAACCACCATACATAAATGTTCTTATGAAGAAGTAAAAACTACAAGGAGAATGGAGAGAGTGATGGTGGAGCGATTGATCAGCGTCGACAGTTGGGGCAAAGAAAGGCAAGAAGAATGGAACAGTAGCGTCTTCAACGAGTTGTCAAGCAACAATGCTTCAATCTGTCCAGCATACGAGCGAGGTGTATTCTCTTAACGCCAACCGAAGAGAAATGGGAAAATAGAAAATCTCTAGTGGTCTCACTCTTAACTGGAACTCTTTGCGTATTTGTGATTGTGGCGCGCGCGCTGAGCGAAACATGGTGATCTGTCATCTGCTAGCAAAAACGGGGCCTTTGGTGATGTAATCACGAAGATGAAGAGGGGAAAGCTGGCCGAGGAAGTGCAAATCAGTGACGCCATCAGTGGCTAGCACTTTCGGTGATCTGTATCCGAGCAAATGTAGAGGAAAAACTGTAAGGCATCCAAAGGCAAGAATTTTTTGGGCTAGCAAAAGTCTAGGCTAAGCGGTTGTGTTAATGAGGCAAATTAGTTCCTTCATCGAACAAATCAGATATTTCACTGCTTCAGAATGAGGATGGTTCCACATCTCAAAACTGTTGAACATACAATTTTTATCAATATCCAGTCCTAGACATGCTGACTCCCCTCTAGAATTTTTTGGATGTTGAGACTTTCCAGCTCTCTACTGCGACGGGCTAGACATATGATCTCAAAAGTAAATCCTCGTCTCAAGGTGAGGGATAAAACAGAGCCCGAAAAGTATTCCTGCTTGCACATAAAGAAGACTAACTATCTACTTTTAATACTCAAAACCATAAATTTTTACACCTCCAATTTTAATATTGGTTTATAGCAGCGGCAGGATTTCCGTTCGGGGAGGGGGGGGGGGGGAGGGCAGCAAAAAATTTTTTCCATATGAAGGTGCGTGGCGTCAGACGCACTCCGAAAATTTTTTTGAGGTGGTCCGCAAAATTTTTGCGGGCCCCTGTCCCCTATAATCTAGAAAAAGGTGGGTGGCGGCAGCCATGCCCCCGAAATTTTATACGGGGCTAATTTGATTTTTCAAAAAATTTAGAAATTATTTTGATTTTTACAAGAATAAACAAGCCACTGCGCAATTTTTAACTCATGTAAGTAGATTTCAAAAAATTCGCGACGTCTCCCCTTTCGGTCCGCCACTGGTTCATAGGAACTGTTCAAAAAAAAAGTTTATACGGGAACAAATCTCACAACAAAATTCACGAGAGGGAAGGGAAAGACTGAAAGCATCTTCGTAATCATTTTTATGTGTTATATCATGGAAGAAAACACAGGATCATCATAAGCACAGATACTAATGAATTTATACATGATGCCAAAGTTTGCAGAAGATGGAATTTGGACACTACAGAAATTTCGCCCTGTTTCTCAACGCAGTGTAAACATTGGCCTTTTGTCACATGACTTCAAAACTCTGGCAATAAATTCCTGGGGCTGATACAAGAAGACCGGAGTTAAATGAAATGCAGAGGTTTCATCAATGCATTGCCCATAGCCAGGCGAAGAAAAACAAATGGAGAAGACGAGGAAAAGAAGAAAAAGAGGCTATAGAAATGCTAGTGAAGACCGCGTAATCTGACACAAACTAATACGACTAGGGAAAAGCCATGAGGTTTTTGCAGAGTCAAAACGGCACGCTGTCGAAATGAGAGACAGATATAGGGATAAAGGCTCGAACCGGCTTTTGAACAACTAAAAGCGCGCAAAGTGCCGCTAGCAACACTTCCGATCAGATCAGTTGTAAGCAGAAGACTTTCGCTGTCTCTGTGATTTGCTGTTCTGTGTTCGCAGATGGGCATTCAGGTGGAAGATCGTACGACTGGTGCAGCGGACAATGCAGCAGAAGCAGCAGATTCTTTTTGCAGGTAAATTGTGCACAAGCGGTGAAGCACTCGCTTGTTCCGGAGCGGTGCTGGTCACTGGACAGTGTTACGATTTGGACTGTAACCACAAAATAGCAAAACTGTGCGCCTTTTTAACTCCTTTTGTCTTTTCTGGAGTGCCTAATGGCAGGTGTCATCTTTTATTAGCTATGTCACATTAAGTTGCAGAAATGAACAAAAAACATGGCAGCGGAGCTTTGCTTGATCCAGAACATGATAAACTGAGCTGAGTAAAGATGTACCATGAGCTTTTACTATATCGGGAAGCACAATGCTCAGAAGAAAAAGAGACGTTTTTATGTGTATATCTTCAAGTTTGTTTTGGCTCGTCTCTAACAAAGAATCAAGATCAAAAATCGAAAATTTAGCCCGTGTTGGATGAGAGTGGCAGCAGTTAACCTGGATCTTTAGGGTACTGCATAAGTTCATATACTCAGTCTGTGTCAACTCAGTGCAGTACAAAATTACAATTTTTCGTACGCTACCATTTCGTGGCAGGGCCATGTCTGCGTTTCCTCATCCTCTGCGATCTTTGGCTGAGAAAGTACCGTAACCTTTGATAACAGGATTAGCGGTTGGAAGGCAGGGCTTCGAGGCCTAATCAAGGCTAAAGATTGGTCAAAGCACGCGCGCGAGAGAGACGCAGACTGCGTCGCCTGCTAGAGCGACCTTTAGCCGCCAATTCCGTTGAAACAAAGCGTGCGCTAGCTGTTGTGGCACAAGCCTGCAGCGAAGGAATCACGCTTGCCTCCCCTCGATTGGGACAGACTGTAGGAATGATTCTGAACAAAGATCTCTTTTACAAAAAAAATTGGAAATCGAGGGAATTATTACAGTTGATATTGGATTATTGCTCTTTTTTGCACTTATTTTAGTTTTTATGGATTTTCCTCATTAAAGCATCTTGTTTATACAAAGCTGTAGCACTGATTGTACCAGCAAACACATACAGAGCTTTTACAGAAGTCACGTAAGATCAGCGCCGTACTTGACCGGACGTTAATCTGTCAAGTAACGTTGCATTCTTATATGGATGGGGCCTCTAGTAGTTCATCTTACAAAGCTCAACTGAGGTCGTCAGATCAAGTCACTTGAACTGAACGACTCCTAACTAAGGGCCATGGTTGTTAGATTCATTGGATGAGAAAACGAGATCACTACTTGGCAAGTATAGGAATGATTGTGATCGTCTTACGGGCATGAATCTGCAACCGAAACGAGCTCTTTCCTCTATGATTCGCGCACTTGGTAACGTCATTGCCCTCAAATTAGCTTTTGCTGTAATATACTAGAAAGACTTGAAGCGACAATCCATCAAAGTTGAGTGTTAACTGCTTCATAACTATTCGCGACATAAAAGCTTGAAAAAACCCTCGAATAACTACTCTTGGTAGTTCGGGGCGCGTATGCGAATCTGACTTTCGACATCAACTCGATATGGAATGAGTTTTGCTGTCACTTTCCCATCATTTCGTGCAGTAAATTCTGTCATAATATAGTAAGTAAAACGTGTGCAAGTCAAAACTAATTAGAAAGCAAGTAGAGAATGGTTGAGATGGGCTCGTCAGACATTCTACAACGGATGCATTTAAAAGCCAATCTGAACAAGATCCCTATCAATCAAGCGTATCTAAACGATCTCGCAGGTTTGGCACTTCTAAAAATAATTTAGAAAAACCGATAGAACCGCAAATTACGTACTTGAGAGAAATGAGAGTGGGTTTGTCCTTGTGCTTCTTGAGATGATTGAGTGGGTGCAGCTATAAGAGGTTCATTGAAAATAAACTTGCTTGCCATAGTCATAAGTGCCACAATTTCGATATTTTCGAGATTTTTTCTATGTTGTGAAGGCATTGCTCTTGGTAGAAAGTGAGCGATATCTACGGCAAAAAGTTGTCTGTCTACATATTTTGTTACAATGGGCAGTGTTATTTGATTCATTATGGTTCAAACTTGAGTTGCATTTACTCATAGCTCGCTCGATAAAAAAGTGGTTCACCTTAAAATCTAACATTTAAGCCTTCCGCAGACAAACGCGCTTCGTCTTGGGCCGTTATTTTCAAAGGGGAGAAAAAAATGCGGGGCGCTTGTAAAATAAGTTAGGATTCAAAAGAAAAAGCAGATTTTTAGGCTAATTTTTGGGGGAAAATCTCATGTTTTGTGCATGATTTCTTCAGTAGACTATCATGGACTATCAGCGACACAAAAAATTTCTTCAAGATTAATTTTTTCTGCTATGAAGAAGGTATCTTTGTCAATTTGCACCCACTTTGCTGAACTTGTTTTTCACCATTGTTTCGAAATGCCTGTGGCCGATGACAACACACCGTTGGCTATGCGCAAGAACCAGTTCCACCCTCATTTATTAAATTTCTTTGTTGCGCTCCCGATCAGGTGACGAAGCTCCTATCATTGGCTTTTTTCTCGGAATATTGCTTCGTCCAGACCGTTTAGTTCCCTTTTTTAATCAAAGTATTCCAAATAGACAAGTCGTACAAAGGCCTCGAGGTGCCGCACTTTGGCAGCAATATGTCACAAACTTTAGAATGGTAATTTGTCAAATTTTCACGTTTTTCACAAAATCGTGGAAGTTTCCGGTTTTCGTCTCGTTTATCGATAACATCACGCGCCTTGAATTACAGCCAAGGACCAGCTCGAAAGCTCTAATGCACATTTTTTCCGAGCTGAAGTAGAAGATGTATCGTCACCAGCAGCTAGACCATGGAAAAGTTGATCAAACAACCATTTGTCTCCCCTTTTAAAGCGCAAAAACGAGTTCAGACTTCTTAGCTTTTGGTTGCCACTTTCTTCTTAATTCCCATCTCTCACTCAAGCCTGCGAAGACATATTAGGTTGGTAGTCATCAGTCTTGCACCCAGTGCTGGGAATACACCAAGTATCTGAAACAACATCTCGATATCACTTATATCTTTTGTAAACTACGATGGCAATGGCAAATTTGATAATTTCAGTGGAACACAAATAATGTGGAACCAAAATAGTTGAAAATTATAACCAGTAAGCAGAAATATTCAATCACCACAATTTCTTTTCTCTTGGAAAAAGTAAGTCTTAGAACCACATTCAATCACCAGAAATCTTTTTCCCTTGGAAGACTAAGTCTTAGAACCACAAACATTATAAAATCATCTTTTGAGCCTTCTAACATTGCTAGAGACCAAACAAATATTACGATTTGAGAGTTTCTCTCATTCAGCTATGCCAACAAAAATTTGTACTCAAAGCAATGTTAGGAATCGGATTATTACTTTCCATGCTATTATGTTGAGAAAAATCGTTAGAGGCACAAAATAATTTTTACATTTTTACATTTTTTTCAAGCAAAATTTTTTGAAATTTTGGTGTAAATCGTATGGATTAACTTAATAACCCAGATTCATCATTAGCTTTTGGGGATGTTTTGGAGTGATATATTATAGTTCGTCTTATACGACATTCAGACTAAATAAACCTTGTATTCTTTGCTATGGCTTTTGATTTAAAAACCATTTGTCGAGTTAATTTTTTTGGTGAAGATCTCAAGAGATCCGATGAAAAGAACTTTGTGTTCCAATCGCATAATGGCTATTAGAAGCGAAAAAAGCAATGCAATCGGTTCGTAAAGCGTTCAGCGATAATTCGTACTGACATAAATTTGTACACAATGACATTGATCGCTTAATAAGGTACGTAAATGCAGAATCGACACTGTTACAGAATTGACAAGCTATAGGTCACTCATAAAACCTTGACAATGACGGTCGCGCGCGTTGCGTAAGCAATCTCGACAATCGCATTTTCTTTCCTTTCTCCCCTTCCCAAAGCATTTTTTTAACATTTTTATGTGTTAGCTGCTGTGTGCTCGAAGTGACTGAGCTGAGCGCTGAAGTTGATTTTCTATACTCTTGTAACGCTTGGGTGGGCGCAAAGACTGCATCTGATTCTATGATTTTAAGAATTCCCTATAGCTGAAATTCATACTAATAGTGATAATGATGATGTTTACACTATATATGATTAAAAAGAAAATAAGCTGTTCTTCATCACTATCATCATTATCAATTTCGTTATTCCAATTGGATTCTTATTTTTCTTAGGTAATGCAGCAATAATGATCACTAAGCAAAGCTAACCACTTTCAAGGCTAAAAACGACAACCCTGATCGCCCTCTTCCTTACGAAGAGGATGGTATGTGTGCAATGCGGCTAAGAGAACCCTAACCTCCCCTCAAAGTGAGAACAACCGAAACAGGTTCCTCTCCGCTTTTCAAAATATTTTAACGGTGCTTTCGAAAATGTCGCCGTCATTGCGAAGCATAAGCAAAAACGATGTGTCGTAGCTGGCAAAAAACTGCTATCCTTAACGCGCAATCTCTTCCGAAAGATTTCTGCACTCTCCTCATCGCAGTTTTTGCATAGCTCTCCCAATATGGTCTTTTCAAATCTCAAGGACGAACATGCACTGTCGATTGCTCCATGCATTGAGAGTTACTAGAGCAGATGGACACAGAGCAGAAATGGTTGTTACATTTGATTCGAGGGAAATCTCTTTTGAATCAGGTGTCCGAAATGGATAGCAAAATTTCTTAAAAAAGCTTCAATGAGCAACAATAAATTACAAGAGGTTTTCCAAGAACTTTTTCCAAGAAAATTCCACTTAGATGTTACCAATTCCTGGCAAAAAAATTTGCAAGAACAGTCTCATAGCTGGCTAAATGTTATATCAGGAAACAAAGACTTGCGAATACGGCCCGGCTATTCGAACGTCAATGGTATACATCGTTCAAGGCATAAAGCAATCGGTATGCATGAGAAGACAGAAAAAATGCTTGTAGTGGACAAGCAGGTATTCCAAGTTCTTTTATTACGCCATCTTTCGGGTCTTGAAGCTGCGGTTGATACGTTGCACATACCATTGATGATATGGGAACTCCTTACGAGGATTGAAACCTCGCGTTTTGTCTTACGGAGATCTATTTTATATAGAAGTGGAAATATTACCAAACTTTTTTCTGGGGGTAGATCAATGTCCTGGTACAAAACAAGATTTTAGTAATTCCAAAAAATGTTTCTTGGTCCCTTGAAAACGCGGCATTTCTCTGCTGAATCTTCTTTTGTGGCAGTAATTCCTCTAAAAACATCAGTCCTGTTCTATTCTTCGAAAAAAAAAACTTCTCTCCAAACTGTAAAACGTATCTAACTCTATTACCAAACACAAAACCACTTGAAGTATTCTTGGTACTCTAAACCAATGAGTTCTCGAGAGAAGTGCAATTCTTCCTCTTCATTGTGGATCGTTCTCGCCGGGTGTTTTGAAAAACGCATAATCTAATTTCGGATGCGATCAACTATACTCCCATTCTTCACAATAGGGCTTGATTCTAATCGGGCAGAGAAGAAATGGCGACAGCGAGGTCAACCTCACTCTGGTAAAAGAATATTGCAAAGACTCAGTATCTTGTTACTTTCCTTGAAGTTGCCTTACACAGTCTGTGAACCATTTTTATGAAGCGCATGTAATATTTGTGCAAAGTAGTGGCAATTCAAGAGATTTTATTCGGGAGGAAGCGCGCTAAATTTTTTTGAATGAAAAGTGGTGCCCCAGAAAAAAGCTACCTGAATTTTCTTGGATTTCTAAAATATGTTCCTTTAGATTTCTGGTTCAAAGGTCATCACCTTTGAACCTTGGCGGAAGTCGTAATTTACGCAAAGTTTAGAGCCCAAACATAAGAGCAACTCATGGTGACAAAAATCGGATTTTCGCCCCGAAAACCTACGAACCTCCCATTTGCTACTTAATGTGACACACATATTCATTTATCTACAGGTACACTTTCTATATTTTTTATGCCCAAGAATCAAGAAAAAATTGAAAAACGCGGAAAACAGCAAGCTTCGCCTCCAGTATTCCTAGCCTCCACCCTTTATGCATGTACTACAAACCTTAAAAACTTTTTTCATAAAATTCTGGCCTTGCATATGCCCACTTTTTGGGAAATATCCATTTTTATTCAAAAAGTCCAAAGAAGTGACATATTTTCTTTCCAACCTAATATCTACACCTCATCAAGAATGCTAGCTGTTTACTGGCACGATGGAGCATCAAAGAAACAACGGAAAGGTAAGTAAGTAACAGACACTATAATGGCCGCCATATGTGAGATATGTCGTAATGGCTGTTGCACTATGGCAAAAAGCAATTGTGTGAGAAAAAAAATAAATGCTGTGCATTGGACCTTCGTTCAGTAAACTGCCTACATCAACAAAGTAATAGAACACTTGTGAGGAAGTTCGAGATCTAAGGATTACTCCTATTCATAATTCGCATTTGCATAAGAACCCCGAAATGGTCTAGATTTTATCGAAGTATAATCCTCGTAAATGGTTTCGCTTACTTTGACACAATAAACCATTTTTCTACGATCTCATTGTGCAATTCGTGCGTGCAAAGACAGTCGCGAGACCAATGATGCATAAGAAAACGAGCAAAGATTGTTTTCAGCTGATTTGTGATGTCCAAGAACAAAGCCACACTTTTATAAACGCATATTTTACATCCACCCTTTTCGAAAGGTATCGCTAAATGACTCTCAATCCAGCGGGTAGTTCTTATCAAAATAGAGACGTTTTTGGATATATGATTTATTGGAAGGTAAGTTCGTCTTAGCCTTCACTGGCATAGATTTTGCACACTTTGATGAATCGCAAACATTCTGTATACAACCAAACGCATTTAGGAGTAAAATTTCTACTAGGATTACATTTTTCATTTTTGTGATCAAAGGTGTGCGCACTCGACTTTGGGTACTTGAACTACTTAAAAGCTAACTAGAAGAGGTTGTATAGCTAAGACAAGGCCTGAGTGACACCTCATGAGAATAGCGTAGAAACCTAACTTCAAATTCCATTCGGTACGCGATCTCTTTAACGGGCTAATCAGCAATTGCGGGTACGGTAGTGGGCAAGAGTAAGAGTAGAATTTTTGAGAACAAATGACTTATAAGAAGTGCCGCTTGGAGTCTGAGCTAATCTCTTCCACTCCTTCCCACGCAGAAGTTTACTCAAATTTGCCTGACTGCCCTCAAAGCGATTGCCACGCTATATAATATCAAATTTGCAAAAAAAAGCTTTTTTAGTGCCTTTGCAATCACCCATCATCGACGGTTGACAACACTTTCTGACCCGCACTTTCGAGTTAAATGGACATGAGAGAGCTGATTTTGGCGCCGCAACAGCATTCTTTCATCTTTTTCTACAGATGTTTTCGCAACTTTCGATATGGCACATTAGACTGGTATTTATGTGGTCGATGTGCTTTCTGTAAACTTGACGAATTGATGGAGATGTTCATAGGCAAAATTTCAAGTACTACAATGTAATTCCGCAGAGATGCTGTGGTGTTAAAAGGGAAGGATGCACACCAAATTCAAAATCAGTTCGTAGGATTTTGAAATATGGAAATAGGAGAGTACCCAAATTGTTTCAAAAATCATCAAAACGGTAATAAGTTCAGGCATTCGGTCTCAAAAGCTCCTCCAAGAAATTGTCTTGGAATCAAAAATCGATTTTCATCAGAAATTTGAAAATGATGCAACTCAGAAGAGGAAACTAGTCTTGCTATTCAACCTGATCCTTATATACTTAAAGGTAAAAAAGCTTGATTGTGCAGTGCAATTATAATAGAATCTGGATGGTATAGTAGATTCTGCTTTAAAAATCGTGGTCACAGCCCTTACTATGTATGTATATCAGCCAAGAAGCAACGGATGTAGGGATGTTGTCACGGTATGAGATCGCCTTTTTTTCTGTCAAGATAAACTTACAATTACAACTCAAAAACAACGAAAAAAAATGCATTCTCACGATGCAAGACTCAAAAACTTTTTTTTTTGGTTCACATGATCATTGTCAATTTTCAAAAATTTCCGAAAACTTGATAATAATTTTGAAATATTATCGTATTATGTGTATTCATCTCGATTATAAGGCCACCGCAAGATCAACCCTCATATGGACGTGATTGAGAGAGATAAGGGTTGAAGGCACCAATGAAATAATGTATGTATAGGATTAGTATATGGAAATAGTGTAAGAATTCGACATATCCGTGGCCCCAGCAAAAAAGGGCTTTGATAAAATTAGCTTTCTGTCAAACGGCAGCAAAGATAAAATTATTGAGTCTCAGTTCCTTGGATTCGTATTGCGCAGAAATTCTCATATGAGCTTATAATCTTAAGAGATAAATAATTTGGGACAGGGCCAGGCACAGATCGTCTGGAAGCAGGCTGGGCTTCGGTCTTCGAGCAAAAAGCAAAGGGGATATCGTTTTTGTGGGTCCGAAAAAACACAGAACCGGGGTTTTTTAGTCGATGTTTCCGACTTTAGGTCAGAGGGGATTTCGTAAAATTTTCCGAAAGACAAGGGGACTTTTTAAAAAGCCTAGGAACGGACTCGTGCCAAGCCCTGATGTGGTAATGCAGTCGCTTCTTTGTAGCCATAATTTGAAGTTTTCCCTCCCAACGGGCTTATATAGTTCAAAATCAGCATATTTGAGCAGCATAGAAAAGGGGACGATGGATTTGAATGAATAAACACGGCATTCCTTCCTCCTCTCCACTGCCCCCTTCCCTCCCCCGCATCCCTTCGCTTTTGTATCTAAAGTTTTCAGGTACTATTACAGTAACGTAGGTACAATCTGCGATGACTAGGTGCGAGCCTAGGCACGGCCTGGCACCAGGGAAATTTCAAAACGAAGTCCCCTTTGATGTAAAGAATTTCGTACGAAGTCCTCTTTGACCCTAAGCCGTGAACCTTAGAAATCCACAAAAAAAACGAAACGTCGACTAAAAAACGGCGCAATTTTTGCGTTTTCTCGGCCATAAAACAATATCCCCTTGACTTTTGACATAATGGCTCATTTTTTGCTGCTGCTCGATTACGTGACTCATTCTTTTCTTCTTCGTCTCAAAAACACCAGCACAACAAAGGCCACAGAAAAAAGCAAAGCTTGGGGCTACTTAATCATGTACAATTACTGGAAAAATCTATGAGACAGCTAGGTGCAAAGTTCAAGTTCACATTATTCAAGGACATGTGCATAGACAGCGGAAAACATCTGTTTGAATATAGGGAAGTACATAAGGAAGTTTGGGTTGCTTCGTTTACCTCTCACATTACTGCGTTTCAAGTACTGTTCGATCTAGGTTTGAAAAAGCACGCCATAAATATGCCGGCGAAACAGAGAACGAGAAAAGGGAAGTGCTCGAACTCAATTAGCAGTCTACCAGAAAACTCGATCGGAGATCAGGAGGCATCTACTCTTGCACTTTCGACAACGATGGTTACTCACTGACGAACAATTTTGTTATGGACTCTGCGATGTGTTTGAAAAATTTCGTATAACCTTGCAGAAGCCATGACACGTGACATTTGATTAGAATTCTCAGCCGGGTTTTTGTCCGTCAAAAATTGCCATGGTTCGCTATCGAACGCGAGCAGTGGAGGCCGTGAAAGGCATCACTTCCGAAGAGGTGACAGTAATTGGCGGACAAGTGTCGGCTGACTCATCCTGTCCACGGATTGAATTCGAGGTCGTCACGATTTGTTTTGTGTTTTCGTAGTAAACGTCAGCAAGCACTTCGAATCTAAAAACTTGACACAGATCAGCGCTCTCGTAACCGAGCTAGCTTTGACGTTCCATCGGTTCCATCGGTCAAGGCCGAGTTTCTTGTGTTCGTTTGTCTCCGGTCTCCTCCCATCATTCTCACGTTCCCAATCGCTCAAGAACCGTACAATTTTTGCCCCAGAAAAAAATCTGAAGAAGACGGCAATTGTACGTTTGCTGCAAAAATGTGATAAATCTCCTCAGAAAAGCGACCTTCGTTTTTGGGGAAAGAACTTCGTGAGACCTTTCAGCGTAATAATTCGCGTGACCACGAAAAACTTCTATGAGTATCACAATGTCAACACTAGCCGTAAGAACAGGATCATACGGTCGGGTTCCTCCCTAACTTTTTTCCATGGGAGAGTCGGCGAAGTGAATGCCTGTTATCGGCAAGTACGGCGATACAAAATGACGAGGAGTGAACTTTACGTTCACTACCAAGTGCAATCGCAAGCTAAGAGATGGTCCCAAATGGTTCTGTCCCAAAAATGGTAATGTGATCTACCTTGCGCTAGCCATAATTTTTTTAGTGTATCTTATCCTCACGTAAGATTTAGATGCAAGAAACCAACACTGTTTCCAACCTTACAGTGGTCCTTGTAAAACATGCTCCTTGTCACGCCCTTCCAAAAATGTCAAGATGCTTCTAAATGTGCAAGCCTGTACCCACAAAAAGGGGTTATGAAAAGGGGTTTCGCAGCAGCCACGCCAAATAGTATATTTTTGAAGGCCATTTGGAATTTTTTGAAGCTCATATATGCAAGTGAGAGCTTGAGTCAATTGCGCAATTTTATGACTCATTTAGGCAATTCTCCCCCCCCCCCCCTCCTTGTCCCGTTATTGGAGCCGTCAAACTTTGAAAACATTGTGAAACTGAAGAGCTGATAGAAACCCAAATATGCCACAGGACCGATTCTATGGCAAAGAGAGTAAAAATATAACAAAAATGATTTTCAAGAACTTTGTGCCTTCTCTCATGAGTCATGACCGGAACATTATAAAAGTGCAAGTGTTACGAAGGATGTTTTTACGCTGGTGATCGAGTTACTTGATCCGCAATGTTGCATAAAGTGTTGCGTAAGGGCAATTATCTGAACACAGCGCTTCTTTAGACTGTGGCAGTTGTAAATTCCACTGCAATAAAAAGCTTTAACACAGAAGAAGCTGACAGCAGACCGAAAATCTTTCTTGGTGGAAAAACCAAGGATATCGTAAACGGACTTCATGGCTACAGATCCCTAAAAACACGCGCGCAATGCTACACAAAGAATGTGACAGTACCAGTGCTGTACTGCTCCAGCAGAATTTAAATTTTTCAAAATCGTAAATGATCGTGCTAAATAACAATCTGATTCGTTCATGACGCAAAAGGAAATATAAAGGGTATATGTCAAAAAAAAACTGGGAATAATCACTTGAAAATTTGAAACTTATGTGAATAAGGAACGTGTCTTCAATAAAATGGATCTCACTCATTCAAGATTGATTTCTCTGTGGTACATAATCATTTTTTTCCTAATTTTATACAAATCTGAATTAGATTTGGCGCTTGTCTGGTCAGCTAATTTGTTAATGAAGATTTTCTGCTAGAGCCTGGGATAGTTTTCGTCTCCGAGAGGTACGTGTGCTCTAATCACACTCTACAAAACCAATTGTTAAATCATATGTGAAATTCGACGTGATTCCCTTGTATACTGAAACCATTCCGATAAGAAGCCCGACGGTAAATACGTCTTACGTAAAATTCGGTTGTTAAGTTCGGGCCCTAGAGCATGCACCGTACTTGCTACCACATTGGCAGTCGGAAAAACGGTTACCGGAAAGCAAAAGCTGACCTTTGCTTCTTATCTCACAGTACTTACCTTCTAAGCCAACGTAGGCAGAATTGAGAGCTTTGGCAAGTTACAGAACCAACAGTTCAAGTTTTTGGATTGCTGCATGCCTAAGCAACTGAGACTAATTCACAGATACTTGTATATCGTTTTAAGGAAGTGGCAATTGAAGGTGCTAAGAAGTAATCTGTGTAACAGCCGTTAGCTTATCATGATTTAACCATCTGCAAAAGCAAAGCAATTGCAAATGTTTTGATTTCGGATATCAAAACATCAATTTCCGGAAGCTACTGGGTTTTGTAATAAAGTCTGTCCATTTTTTCTCTTGATTTTTTCTCGTGACTTGGATTGTGTTTTACGAAATGTATATATGCATTTTAAGGCTCCAAGCTTGCCTTACCCAAATTTCGCTTTAGTTTCTTACATCAGAAGATTTGAAAAAGTTTTTCAAGCATTAAGTCTGGAGAACCAAAGAGAAAAAATCGTTTTTGACAACTGCATTATGTCGCCCTCCATATAAGTCAGAATGTTTACGAAACAGTTCAAAATATCCTGCTATAAAACCGTGAAAAAGGATACTATAGCAGCTTCAGGCTAGAAAGTTTCGAGAATCACTTCTGTAGACTTTAGTAACACCTTCTTTTTAACGTTTCATCGACATTGGCGTTGGACATCTAAAAGCAGTCTTTGAAAAAGATCGTGGACGAAAAAACCACAAAAGACAAAAACGATGGTTTGTGGCTACATTATCGAATTCAGGTTGATTACTCGAAAATTTGAGGTTGGGTGTCACACAGATTAAGTAGGCGAGACGATGAGCATAACCGTTTTAAAGTCTTCCTTCGCCGTCTTTTGAAAAGTGACATGCAAATGTCTACAGAAAGAAGGGAACAAATACAAACAGTGACGGTAGTAGGAATCCAGTAGGTTGTTATTGCTTGCTGTAAGGCTTGTCGCACAAATTTTACCGAAAACATACGGGGAGATTTGGAGAGAAAAAAGATGTCAAAAATGGATTTGTCGCCTCTTCCGATTTTTGCATTAATGCCGAAAAGTCTTTTTCAGTGTCATGCTAAGTTGACGCATACGAATCTGCAGAGCAAACTTACAATTAGATCTTTTGAACGCACATATACATTTAGCAAAACATCTGCAAAATTTTGAGAAAAAACAAAAATGGGACAGAACTTATTACATACCTTAGTACATTGATGGGGAACTGAGAGTCTCAAATGGAGCAATCTGTTTTGACGACCCACAAATTAGAAATTTTCATGAACTTGAAATTCAATATTCAAGTGCAACGAATAGGATACCTAGCATAAAATTGTGGAAATGCTGAAATTAACGCATTTATTTGCTAAATGTCGCAATGACTGGAGTTCTTAATATACGAGGTAACTCTACAAAGTTGACGAAAAGCTAAGACTACGACTGCCACGGCCATTACCGCTTACCTTCCTTATATAGTGGTGCTACCAGTGTTAACGCCGTTAGTGTTGTTGAATTATGTTATAACTATGTATCCACGCAAATTTCTTTCAGTGCATGACCATATTGGGTTTTATCACAGTGTGACTATGTATGGTCTTGGTGTAATTAAGAGACTCACTAAGAGCTGCAACGGTACTTCAATAACACCCGTAACATATGGCGGTACCCTCAGACTATGTCCAAGAAATTTTGAGATAGCGCCGATGTGAGAAAAACCCACTTATTGCCGTTTGGTACAAAGGAGATGACATATTGTAATTATCGGATCACAAAGCTGAAATCAATCATATTTTTCCAACTTATCATTTGCAACACCGAAATTTTTAAATTGATCATAGAAAGTTTCGTTGCAGAAATAGGACGGTTACCGAAATGTAGATTCACTTTTTCGGCTCTATGATTTGTGCTTTCCATGTAAAAGAGGTTCGTGCTAATCAAATGTTTCCACCAGTACTTATGCTTATGATTGATTAAAGTAACAGTATGTATAACGTGATATAAAATTTGAATATGTTGTAAAAAGTGAGTAATACAATTCAGAAACTTACTGAAATATTGTGGAAGAATATTCCTAATTCTCGTTTTTTTGATTTTTGGATCAACAGGATTGGTGAAAAGGAATTAATGATTCATGATGAAAAGATAGAGATGACAATAATCAAATTTCTGCACTCAACAAAAAAATGTCAAAACTACCATGCCCTCCTGACCACAAATTTTCAGGGCAATAAATAATTTTTAGAGCAATAAATAATGCCGGTCGATTTTGCGGCTCCTACAGATGCTGCGGACAATTTTTTGTCCAGTATTTGGCTCTGAAAAGAGCACTTCAAAGAGAATTGCGGCATAAGATTAGTTCGAGTAGAACTTATTATCCAATGAAAGAAATCCACAAAGAAGTGAGAAGTTCCAGTTTTCTCATTGTGCGCAAATATGAGAAAATTTGATTTTTGGGTCAAAGAATTTTGAAACGGCAGATCACCATTTTTACTGATAGTGGCTAAGTAGGGAAAACTCGGCTGTATTCGAATACCAAATTGCTGTTCTCTACATCCATTAGAGCATGAAAACGAAGCTATCAAACTCGCAGATTTGAGCTTTCGGAATTTTAGCTATGTTGGGACATAACTGTCCCTTGCTGATAATTTAAAACCTTGGACAGTTGGTATGTGATAGAAGAAGCTTTCGACTATTTGTCCACAATATATCATGATTATAGAACGATTAGGAAAATTTGTACGAAGAACGAAATTATTTTTTAGTCAACCTAATTTTTAGGCAACATTGGCTATGTTTACGCTAGTAACAAGAAAATAAAAGGTGACAATGAGTTGACATCCTATTGACTTATGTCAAATAATGATTATCAAGAACAAAAATAACGAATACATGGGAGCTACTGTAAATAGCTTTATGTGCTAAAATAGTCTTGAATGTATTAGATGGGTCACAAAGTTCGTTCGCCAGATTTTCAAAAAATCATAACTTCCTTCCTTCTTGGTGGAATTTCTTGAATTTATTCCCCTTTAAAAGAGGAAACCTTTCTTTTTACAACAGTACCTTTGGCATGAAATAGCGTGAGAAAGTTCGAGAGTTACATGCAGTTGAATGAAATCACTCAAGATCGGCACTTTTCAAGCAGGGTCACGAAAAATTCTGGAAGTATTTTTATTTGATAGAGTAAATTTTGCTCATTACTGTGGTACCTTTTTCATGAATTAAAACGAAGTAGATCGAGAGTTAGAAGTAAATAAAGAGAATTTCTTCACTTTTGCAATTTTTGAGCATGCTCAAAAAAGCTTGAAAACGTCACAGAAAAGGCGAAAAAGTCATAAACATGGGTTTTGTGACCTTCCCTTTCTAGCTGAGCAAAAATCGTGCCAATCGGGAGCAATTTTCATTTTTATGAAAAACGCAGACCCGAAAATCCGAATAAATCGCGAAAATGAAAATTGCTCCCGATTGGCATGATTTTTGCTCAGCTAGAAAGGGAAGGTCACAAAACCCATGTTTATGACTTTTTCGCCTTTTCTGTGACGTTTTCAAGCTTTTTTGAGCATGCTCAAAAATTGCAAAAGTGAAGAAATTCTCTTTATTTACTTCTAACTCTCGATCTACATCGTCTTAATCCATGAAAAAGGCACCACTGTAATGAGCAAAATTTACTCTATCAAATAAAAATACTTCCAGAATTTTTCGTGACCCTGCTTGAAAAGTGCCGATTTTGAGTGATTTCATTCAACTGCTTGTAACTCTCGAACTTTCTCACGCTATTTCATGCCAAGGTACTGTTGTAAAAAGAAAGGCTTCCTCTTTTGAACAGGAATAAATTCAAGAAATTCCACCAAGAAGGAAGGAAGTTATGATTTTTTGAAAATCTGGCGAACGAACTTTGTGACCCATCTAATATTTTTACTTGTCGTATTTGCAGTAAAAAATAAAGACATACATTCTAGTCCTTTCAGTATCTATTTATCTTTTCACTTGAGCTAAAATTCTTTCATTTACAACGGAACATAGTAGGGAAGGACATTTCGTATTGCTTCAGGAGCTTTTGGACCCCCGGTGCGCTCCAGATGCTGCAAGGCTTCCTCCACCATGTCGTCCCACTGCGGACCTTTGGAGTAGCAGATATCTTGTTGAACGCCTCGATATGAGAACTTTCCTGGAAAAGTGACAATAAGCGTCTTCGCTCGACAATTATTCATTCCTCACTATACTGGGCGTAAACGGCTCTCGAAATGATGTTCAATAACCTTAATCGCAAAACTCCTCCTCAATAAGAAACACTGCGAACAGCGTTGACTAAAAGACGAAGTTTCACATCATAGGCACTCTGAGATTGTGAAAACAGGATCAGGTCTATTAGCGCAGCTAAATCACTGAATAGCTTTTTTTCTCGTTTGGGTATTTCTGAAATGAGCGATTTAGCACTTGCCGGCGAAGTACATGCCAGGATTCGCACATAGACTCTTTCTTCTTAGTGGAAGTCATGGTTGGGACCACTGGTAAAAAGCTTGTCAAATGCAAGTGCAAATATGCAGGAAGCAGATAGGTTATATACAGACTAGCGATCCTACGGGTCGCTAGTAAGTGGGCTGGGGCAGATACATTGATAATTGTCTGCGTGCATAAAAGAATAGCAAGAGAATGAATTCCCATTTTTTTCAACGATCTTTTTCGCAGTGCAAGTAGTAGTAGAAGGAAGATCATGCTCTCAAGGAAACTTTTTACAGCGACTAACTACCAAATCACATACGCTGTTCTTCTTGCAAATACTCAACCCCAGCTCCTAAAAATGGAAATCACCGAAGCAGTCATCTATGTAGAACAGCTGATTCAACCCGAAATTTAGGCTGACTTTCAGAAATGTGCGATGGCCACAAACACATCGAGCTTCGCGATCATGCAGTCCTAAAATCTCCTTATAATACCTGGCGAAGTCATTTCTTGAAGCAAGACCAAAGTTCGCTCAAAGCTTTCTCCTGGACGATCTTAGCAAACATGTCCTGCCGCATGAAGCCTCTGGGCCTTCCTTCCCCTAAGCCAAGTTTCCCTCGCTTTTTCTGCTTTTAGGTGCATACGATTTTCTCGAAGTAGTAGCGGCCAAAAGTGGATATCAATTGAGCTTTTGTCTAATTTTGCATCAAACCTAAGAAA
This sequence comes from Cylicocyclus nassatus, assembly GCA_958299035.1. Lineage (NCBI taxonomy): Eukaryota > Metazoa > Nematoda > Chromadorea > Rhabditida > Strongylidae > Cylicocyclus > Cylicocyclus nassatus. Next base: position 53,502,481 of record CATQJL010000316.1, on the reverse strand, counting down.
TCCTTAGCAGAAAAGTTTCCCGCTTGAAGCACTTGGAACTTTCTTTCCTTCGAGACCAAGCTACCTTTACTTTTTTGCTAAAGGGGGCAGAAGTATGATTTCTGCGAAGTAAAAGCGGCCAAAGTGGGTTTCAAACAATATTTTTGATAAGTTAGCATTCTTGCCGCATAAGCCCTCGGGACCTTCCTTCCCTCAAAACCAAATTTGCTTTGCTTCTTCATTATAGGAGGCAGAGGTATGATTTCTGCGAAGTAAAGGCGGCCAAAAGTGGATCAAGCGAGCTTTTGGAATTCCTAGCAGAAATGCACTGCTGCATGAAGCCCTTAGGCCTTCCTTCCCTCGAGACCAACTCAGGAATTCGCGCAACGCGAGCGGTCCTCCTATAAGGGCTAGCGTACAAGCGGTCGACATAAGCCTAAAGTTTCCGTGCGTGCGGCAAACAGCTGAAGCGCCGTCCTAGCGGCAAGCAATGTTACCATGCGAACGGCCTGCAATACAGTTGCTCGAGCGGGCGGCCAGCAATGCATCCGTCTTATCGGTCGGCAATACCTGTCGCCGTGCAAGCGGCCAACTGTGACCTCTACCTACTGCTCATTATTTTCACACATTGTGAGCTTAAACGGTACCTGCGTAAGATACGACGCAGCGTTTAGGCTGGCTAAGCGTTGACATATCTTGTTACCAACAGTTCCTTCTCCAGCAAGGCTGGAATGAACCTGTGTGAGGCCACAATCATCAAGAGTGATGGCGTGAGCTTCCCCATGGAAAGTTTGGCCAATGCTACAGGCATCGTCCCATGTTCCCAGAATGTGAAAAGGATTAACAAATCAAGACAAATGGTCAAGATATCCCATATAAACTTACTCCGACTGCAAGCGAGCGGCCGACCTTCCCCGCGCAAGCGGATAGCATTAGGAACCGTGCGGGCGCCCCACGTTAACCGTGCCAACGGCCCTTGACAACCGTAGAATCGCACACACCAATGGGCGATTGTAGGGTCGTCGCTGGCCGCCCGCACGGCGCGAGTCTCTGAGAAGCTCTCGCTTTGCTCCTTTGTTATAGGAGGCAGAGGTATGATTTCTGCGAAGTAAAAGCGGTTAAAAGTGGACTTCAAGCGAGCTTCTGTATAATTTAGCATTAAAACTGAGAAATTATCAACAGAGCGCACTGCCGCATAAAGCTGCTGCAGCTACCCTCCCTTCGAGAACAATCCTCCTCTGCTCTTTTTGATTTTTGAGGCAGAAGTACGATTTTCGCGAAGTAGATGCGGCCAAAATGGATTCCAAGCATGTTTTTGTGAGAAGCCTGAAACCCAAAGAATTATACCAAAAGCGGCATGAACTCATTAGGTCTTTTATACCCTTAAGACAAGCTCCCTCTGCTGTGTTGTTTTTATTGGCAAAAGTAGAATTTCCACGAAGTAGAAGCAGCCAAAGCAGATGTTCAGCAGTTCCCGTAAAATTTTACAAATTTTACATTTTGAAATGATACATACTGAAACTCAGGCTGATTGAACTGTGTCATGTTTTAAAAAGCTTCCAGTACCTGAAAAACCCAGACATGTAAATTTTCCAAAGCGGCTTTGACCAAATTTCGTAAAGTGTCCCCGAACGACAACGTAGAGCTTTGCATGCTAGCAAAGATCGGTGAGTATACCATTGCTTATGCATAGAGCTCTCTCAGTTCTCTAACTTCTTTTGAACGCCTTTCCGCAATCGTACGTTAGCTTTTGATTCCCTGTAGCGATTCTGAAAAATATGGAATTGTTCACTGGATGCAGGAACCCTATGGAATCCTTCTCAGGCAATGGCCGCACCACCGACCATCGCAATCATGCGCAACTTTACATTTTGATAATGTCTCCCGATACATGAGGTCATTTCTTAGGGTGCCTTCATACCGCGCCGGCAGCTGCCGCTAGCAGCTCGTAGCAACCGCTGGCAGCCGGTAACAGCCGCTGGCAGCCCGTAGCCGCCGCTGGCCGCTTTTGTCATAGAAGCGCAAAATCATCAAATTCTTGCTGTTTTAAGCGCAAACGCTGACGCTTTCCATCTCCCACGTTTTTTCCTCCCTTTGCGGCTAATCTGCAGTGCCACTTTCACACATTACAAAGTTATTTGTGATAAGCACCGGCCAAGGATATACTTGAAGCAGAACCATGCACAAAAAATAAACATTGCAAAAACTGGACGCATCCAAAGTCAGACGATCACACCGCAAAGAAACTTTGGCGAAATATGGTTCAACTGCGGAAGGGAAACTGAGCACCAATAAGATAACCAATCTACGGCAACAAGATTTTAACAGCAATGGCCACATGATATATGAGATCGAATTGCCAACAGGGAGGAAAAAGCGTGGAAGATGGAAAGCGTGGGCGTTTGCGCTTAAAATAGCAAGAATTTGATGATTTTGCGCTTCTATGACAAAGCGGCCAGCTGCGGCTACAGGCTGCTATGAAGGCACCTTTATAGCGATACTAAAGCTCGCTGAAACTTTCCATTGGATAATCTAGCAAAAAGGTCCTGCTGTGAAGCCCATGGCTCTAACCTTCTTTTGAGACCAGCCTCCTTCGCTTTTCTGCTTTTGGGTGCCGAAGTAGGCGCGGTTAAGATGGATTTCAAGGATTTTTTTTATAACTTAGCCTTGAAAACCAGGAATCGTTCGGAAAAATATCCTGCGGCAGTAGCGACCCTAGCAGTCGCTAGTAAGTGGGTTAGGGCAGATACACTGATAACTATTTTCGTGCAACTTAAAATGACAAGGAAATGGACTTCCATTTCTCAACGATTTTTGGGGAAACGTAAGTATAATGATAACTCTCAAATCGTCTACGGTGTTCTTCTTGCAGTGCTTCTTTACTTTTCTGCTTTTGAGAGCACAAGAATTTTTGCTTGAAGTGGATTTTAAGGATTTTTTTTTATAATTTAGCCTTGAAAACAAGGAATTCTTAACAAAAATCCTGCGGCAGTAGGCTACCCTACGGGTCGCTAGCAAGTGGGTTGGGGCAGATACATTGATAACTGTCCGCGCAACTAAAAATAGCAAGAGAATGAATTCCCATTTTCTCACCGATATTTTTTGGAATGCAAGTAGTAGTAGAAGCAAGATCGGACTCATTTCAAAGTTTTATTTCAAGATCATTTCCATTTTCTCAACGCTTGGCGCAACGTAAGTACGTAGTAGTAGAAGTAAGATTATGCTCTCAAGGAAACTTTTCACAGTAAGTAACTCTTAAATCATCTACGCTGTTCTTCTTGCAACTACCCTACCCAGACACCACAGCTACTAAACATGAAGACCACCTCAGCAGTCATCTATGTAGAACAGCTGATTCAACCCGAAATTTAGGCTGACTTTCAGAAATGTGCGATGGCCACAAACACATCGAGCTTCGCGATCATGCAGTCCTAAAATCTCCTTATAATACCTGGCGAAGTCATTTCTTGAAGCAAGACCAAAGTTCGCTCAAAGCTTTCTCCTGGACGATCTTAGCAAACATGTCCTGCCGCATGAAGCCTCTGGGCCTTCCTTCCCCTAAGCCAAGTTTCCCTCGCTTTTTCTGCTTTTAGGTGCATACGATTTTCTCGAAGTAGTAGCGGCCAAAAGTGGATATCAATTGAGCTTTTGTCTAATTTTGCATCAAACCTAAGAAATCCTTAGCAGAAAAGTTTCCCGCTTGAAGCACTTGGAACTTTCTTTCCTTCGAGACCAAGCTACCTTTACTTTTTTGCTAAAGGGGGCAGAAGTATGATTTCTGCGAAGTAAAAGCGGCCAAAGTGGGTTTCAAACAATATTTTTGATAAGTTAGCATTCTTGCCGCATAAGCCCTCGGGACCTTCCTTCCCTCAAAACCAAATTTGCTTTGCTTCTTCATTATAGGAGGCAGAGGTATGATTTCTGCGAAGTAAAGGCGGCCAAAAGTGGATCAAGCGAGCTTTTGGAATTCCTAGCAGAAATGCACTGCTGCATGAAGCCCTTAGGCCTTCCTTCCCTCGAGACCAACTCAGGAATTCGCGCAACGCGAGCGGTCCTCCTATAAGGGCTAGCGTACAAGCGGTCGACATAAGCCTAAAGTTTCCGTGCGTGCGGCAAACAGCTGAAGCGCCGTCCTAGCGGCAAGCAATGTTACCATGCGAACGGCCTGCAATACAGTTGCTCGAGCGGGCGGCCAGCAATGCATCCGTCTTATCGGTCGGCAATACCTGTCGCCGTGCAAGCGGCCAACTGTGACCTCTACCTACTGCTCATTATTTTCACACATTGTGAGCTTAAACGGTACCTGCGTAAGATACGACGCAGCGTTTAGGCTGGCTAAGCGTTGACATATCTTGTTACCAACAGTTCCTTCTCCAGCAAGGCTGGAATGAACCTGTGTGAGGCCACAATCATCAAGAGTGATGGCGTGAGCTTCCCCATGGAAAGTTTGGCCAATGCTACAGGCATCGTCCCATGTTCCCAGAATGTGAAAAGGATTAACAAATCAAGACAAATGGTCAAGATATCCCATATAAACTTACTCCGACTGCAAGCGAGCGGCCGACCTTCCCCGCGCAAGCGGATAGCATTAGGAACCGTGCGGGCGCCCCACGTTAACCGTGCCAACGGCCCTTGACAACCGTAGAATCGCACACACCAATGGGCGATTGTAGGGTCGTCGCTGGCCGCCCGCACGGCGCGAGTCTCTGAGAAGCTCTCGCTTTGCTCCTTTGTTATAGGAGGCAGAGGTATGATTTCTGCGAAGTAAAAGCGGTTAAAAGTGGACTTCAAGCGAGCTTCTGTATAATTTAGCATTAAAACTGAGAAATTATCAACAGAGCGCACTGCCGCATAAAGCTGCTGCAGCTACCCTCCCTTCGAGAACAATCCTCCTCTGCTCTTTTTGATTTTTGAGGCAGAAGTACGATTTTCGCGAAGTAGATGCGGCCAAAATGGATTCCAAGCATGTTTTTGTGAGAAGCCTGAAACCCAAAGAATTATACCAAAAGCGGCATGAACTCATTAGGTCTTTTATACCCTTAAGACAAGCTCCCTCTGCTGTGTTGTTTTTATTGGCAAAAGTAGAATTTCCACGAAGTAGAAGCAGCCAAAGCAGATGTTCAGCAGTTCCCGTAAAATTTTACAAATTTTACATTTTGAAATGATACATACTGAAACTCAGGCTGATTGAACTGTGTCATGTTTTAAAAAGCTTCCAGTACCTGAAAAACCCAGACATGTAAATTTTCCAAAGCGGCTTTGACCAAATTTCGTAAAGTGTCCCCGAACGACAACGTAGAGCTTTGCATGCTAGCAAAGATCGGTGAGTATACCATTGCTTATGCATAGAGCTCTCTCAGTTCTCTAACTTCTTTTGAACGCCTTTCCGCAATCGTACGTTAGCTTTTGATTCCCTGTAGCGATTCTGAAAAATATGGAATTGTTCACTGGATGCAGGAACCCTATGGAATCCTTCTCAGGCAATGGCCGCACCACCGACCATCGCAATCATGCGCAACTTTACATTTTGATAATGTCTCCCGATACATGAGGTCATTTCTTAGGGTGCCTTCATACCGCGCCGGCAGCTGCCGCTAGCAGCTCGTAGCAACCGCTGGCAGCCGGTAACAGCCGCTGGCAGCCCGTAGCCGCCGCTGGCCGCTTTTGTCATAGAAGCGCAAAATCATCAAATTCTTGCTGTTTTAAGCGCAAACGCTGACGCTTTCCATCTCCCACGTTTTTTCCTCCCTTTGCGGCTAATCTGCAGTGCCACTTTCACACATTACAAAGTTATTTGTGATAAGCACCGGCCAAGGATATACTTGAAGCAGAACCATGCACAAAAAATAAACATTGCAAAAACTGGACGCATCCAAAGTCAGACGATCACACCGCAAAGAAACTTTGGCGAAATATGGTTCAACTGCGGAAACCCTACGGGTCGCTAGCAAGTGGGTTGGGGCAGATACATTGATAACTGTCCGCGCAACTAAAAATAGCAAGAGAATGAATTCCCATTTTCTCACCGATATTTTTTGGAATGCAAGTAGTAGTAGAAGCAAGATCGGACTCATTTCAAAGTTTTATTTCAAGATCATTTCCATTTTCTCAACGCTTGGCGCAACGTAAGTACGTAGTAGTAGAAGTAAGATTATGCTCTCAAGGAAACTTTTCACAGTAAGTAACTCTTAAATCATCTACGCTGTTCTTCTTGCAACTACCCTACCCAGACACCACAGCTACTAAACATGAAGACCACCTCAGCAGTCATCTATGTAGAACAGCTGATTCAGCCCGAAACTCAGGCTGACACTCAGGAACTGCGAAACGGCCGCTAACCGAGCTTCGCGATCATGCACAGTCCTATACTCTCCTTACTACGTCTCGCCAAGAAACGGTCATTTCTTAAAGCAAGACCAAAGTTCGCTCAAAGCTTTTTCTTGGACAATCCTAGCAAAAATGTCCTGTCGCATGAGCCCTCTGGGTATTCAAGAGTGAATTTCAAGCGAGCTTCTGCATGATTTAGCATTGAAACTGAAAAGTCCTCAGCCTAAACGCGCTGTTGAATAAAGTCCTTGAAGCTTTCCTTTCTTCGAGACTTACGCTTTTTGAAGCAGTAGCACGTTTTTCGCAAAATAAAAGCGGCCAACTGAACTTCAAGCCCTTCTTGTGACATTCAGCACTGAAACCTAGGGAATTATATCAAAAATGTACTGCCGCATGAACACTAGGTCTTTTCTTCCATTAAGACAAGCTCCCTCTGCTGTGTTTTTATCGGCAAAAGTAGGGATTTCAAAAAGTAGAGGCCGCCAAAAACAAATGCAGCAAGTTTCTGTGAATTTTCACATTAAAATCTAGTTGGAAGAAATGTGTTTTCGAGTGGATATGTTGGGCCTTTCCTTCCAGCAGACCGAGCTGCCTCTGCTGATTTGTTTTCAGAGGCAACAACAATATTTACACAGTGTAAAAGCATCCAAAAGTAAGTATTTAACAGGTTTTTGTGAGATTCAGCATTTAATCCTAGAAATTTAGCAAAAGTTCCTAGAAATTTAGAAAAATGCACTACTGCATGAATCGACTGATTCTTTTCTTCCAACAAGACGTAGCTCCCCTGTTTTTTCTATTTCCAGAGGCAAAAGCAGTATTTTCAAAAAGTAGATTCCCCGTAAAATTGATACCTAACCTTCATATTGTTCAAAATCACAATGTGCTTTTCGAAAACTAATGATTGTAAGAAGTTAGGCAGGATAGGAAGCAAACTGGGCGACAATTTTCCAAATTATGATATCAACTGGGGGGTCAGATATTTGCACTAATTCGGTAGTCTGGAATCAATATTTCGTTGTTGTTTGGCTCTGTACATGACACGCAATGAGGAGGTGATCTTTGACTACTGTTGCCCATATTTGCACTTTCCATGCGGAGCAAGTTTCCAGACTGTATGCACCTAAAGTGCATACAGTCTGGAAACTAACTAGGAACGCCGTTAACTCTACGTCGCTGTTATGCAAACTATGTGGATCCTCCTAGAGTGCATGCGCTCCCCAGTACTCTCTCGGCGTTTCTCAGCACATCCGTGTTAGTTCAATTATCGCAGTTATATTTCGTCGCCGCATAATCTGGACTGCCCTGTTGTCGCGAATCTGCTGTTAACACTGTAAGAGAACACATAGCATACGGTAAAGCATATGGGGGAGAGTACTCTCGTCGCATCGCTTTGGCAGTTACCAAAAGATATTATAGTAAGATTTTAAAATAACGATGATTCTCACCACTTATGGCCCGAGATTATACGAAAATTTAACGTTTTCAGAGCCAAAACAGATTTTCAGTTAACCACAAACATTGCTAAAGTATTGAGGGTGAGTAATGAAATCTGCTTCTGCCCTCCAGAAAATTCGTGTCGTTTTTTAGATCTATTCTAGAATCATTCAAAATGAAGGTAGACAAATCTTTTTAAAAGCATCCGATGCAGAATTTCTTCCTCTTTCCAGCAGCTGTGTTTCAGTTGTGACAGCTTCGACGAGCGCTGAGATTATTGCCGAAAACAGAACCCTTCATTTTTACCATGTCTAACTTTCGCTAATTCTCAGAATTTTCATTTTAAACTTTTGAAGGTGTTCTAATGATCACCTGATAAGGCAAAACTTTTTGCAAATTTATGCAATTTTTTGCATCTTTCTAGCATGCTTTCTGGAAGTATGAAAAGATGAGTGAAGTAACCAAGTTTTATATTTGGCTCACTCTAACCTCGCAAAACATCAGATATTGAACGGTTTAGGTACCATTCGATGCATCCTTCTCTCCTCTTTCTGACTGCTACCTTTTCTTCCAGAAACATGCGAATTTTGCAGACAAAATTGCTGTACTTTCTAATTTCACGGGTGCGATGGCTATAGTCGAAATTCCAAAATCGATACATTTTCCCGCCGCAATCGCTTAACTTCGTAATACTAGTGAAAGTAATAACCGAGCTATAGAACTTGATATTTTGAGGATTTCTCAGTATTTGGTGCAATTATGTGTCACGTCAAAATTCAATGCTCTAGTAGAGTAATTTAGCAAAATTCTAAAGAGGAAGCTGAAAAAATGCAAAAAATTGCATTGATTTGAAAAAGGTTTGTCTTATCAGGTTGTTAATAGAGCACCTTCAAAAGTATGAATTCTGGAAATTAGCGAAATTCAGACATGGTAAAAATGAAGGGTTTTAGTTTTCGGCACTTACCTCAACGCTCGTCGAAACAGTCACAACGGAAACACAGCGGCTGGAAAGAGGAAGAAATTCTGCATCGGATGCGGTTGAAAAGTCTACCTTTATTTTGAATGATTTTAGAATAGGCCTAAAAACGGCACAAACTTTTGAACCCACCTGATGTTTGAATTTCTTCGCTATGTTTGGGAGAAATATAAACAAAAACGAGCGGGTGGTTTGCAGCTTAGTAAGTACTAGATTTTGAAATCCATTCCCATTAGCGGATGGGGGGTTTCTTTTGATTTGACCATATTTGGAATATCTTACTAGCTTCGCAGTCTCTTTCAGGATGATTTCTCCTGTCGCCAAAGGCGACCTCCAATTCATACTATGATGTTTTGTTGATGTTCTGTTTATGTTTATGTTTATGTTTATCCTTGTGTTGATTTTGTTTATAAACTTTAATACAGGAACAGTGCCCCGCAACGGAAGCAGCTCACCAGACAAGTACATACATGTCAAGCGATAACATGTCAGTTAATCATTACTCCAACATTGACTTGTTAACACAAGTTCATTTATCCAGAGAGTATAAATACCGTTCAGTGAGTAAGGTCGAGCAGTCTTCGACAAGTCTCTCCATAAGTTGGGGGGTTAGCTCCTGGGATGAGAACAAGTAGTTTCCAGTGCCGAGAAGTCTCTTCAGAAGTATTCTAGGAGTAGGACTAGATCCACACGACAAGTATCCAGTTACTTAAGAAGTCTTAAAGGATTAGTCCACAAGTAGTTCCTGAGAAGCAACTGAGTTGACAAATCTCTGGGGCACTTCACTCTCTCACTTCTCTTGTATCGAACAAACTACTGTGTACTGCTCCTAATAAACGTTGATTACCACTTTTGAGGTAATACTACACGCTAAACACAACCCGCGTGGCAACTGTCATTCAAAGATCAATCTCTCCTACAGATTTGGTGCATCGGCTCAACGGTAGCAGGCCCACAACTGGTACTAGGTTAGTCGAAACCGAGTTCCAAATTAACAAGTCTTTACACTGTTCCTGCAAATTAGCTTCTTCTACAAGTGCTACCAGCTGCTTGTTGCGCATCACAGTTGCGAATCCTCATTCCTCACAACATCCAAATCAAGTCGATCTGCATTTTGAATATTGGCACGCATTCACCATATTCTTCGATCGACTCCTTTAGCTCAAAGTTTAGCACAAGTTGTTCCTGCTTCACCTTTGAGCACAAGTAGCCAGGCTATCGCGAAAGATGTCGACACAATTACCGACGTACAAACGCCTTTTATCGCGATACTGCAACAAGCTAGAGACGGTCATAGCGCATTTTAAAGAAGAAAAACTCGAGACAGTGGAGCTTCCTGCAGAAGAGTCATCACCCATACTTCTGAGAGAATCTCGAAGACGCTTAGAAGGAGCGATAGGGGCTATCGAAGCCTGCAACACTAGGATACAACAACTGATGCGAGACTATGCAACAACCATAGATAGCTCCGATCAGTTGGGTGAAAAAGAAAGAGAAGATTTCGACGAATACACAAGTAGAGCGGAAACGATGCTATGCTCCTCACTGGATTACACGATTCTTTTGGAGGCACGACTGAACACCTTTATTTCTTACAATAAGACTCCCCCGCATCCAACGAGAGACACAAGTAATACAACAGTGGATAGCGCCATTGGAACCAGAAGGGTAGAGTTACCAACTCTCCCAATACCAACATTCAATGGAGATATCTGGGAGTGGGACAACTTCTGGACATTGTTCGATACGAATGTGAATTCCCAACCAATGCCAGATTTGTACAAGTTCAACTATCTGCTAAATTCACTAAAGGGAGAACCTCATCACGCAGTCAAGAAATTTCGCGTGTCATCGGACAACTATAGCAGAGCTATAGAGTTCTTGAAAAACAAGTATGAAGATAAGGAGGAGTTAGTCAACCGCCTCTATGATAGACTGCAGAAGCTTCAATTGAGTGCAGTTTCAGTCAAAGAACAGCGTACTTTACTGGAACATATCCAAGCCATAATTGCGCAACTTAAGGATAAGGAAGAATACGTAGATAACCAATGGGTCATCAAACAAGTTCTTTCAAAGTTCCCAAACAAGTTGCAAAGGAAAGTGCTAGAAAACAAGTACGCACATAATGGAGTCGCCTTTAACATGGAGACCCTACTCAAGATGATTGAAGAGTTCATCACAACAGAAGAAAAAGTACAAGCGTTCACAAAAGAAGCAAATGTAACATACGATTCCTCGCCTTCAAAGAAGAAAACGGAAGCTTTCAAACGAATTTGCATGTACTGCAAAGAAGAACATAAGTCTATGACGTGCACTAAGTACGCCACACCACAAGCTCGATCGCAGTACCTCCGAGATCATAAACTATGCTTCATCTGTGCATCTCCGCGTCATACTACAGCAGAATGCAAGAAACGTTTATGCTTCAACTGCCAAGGTGCTCATCACACATCCTGCTGTTTTAAAGGCGCACAAGTGGGGAGAAACCAAACGGTATCGACCCGACAACAGAAGGAGGTAACACAAAAAGAAACGAAGGGCTTCCAGGGCCGCCAACACAAGTCTACTCCATTGGCGTCCTCAAACGTACATCAAGTAATAAGGCAGGTTGAGGAAGAGGGTGATGTGGCGATCTGTGAACTTCAAACAACAAAAGAAGCAGACGGAGCGAACGACACGTACTTACCAACAGGTGTAATCCAAGTAGTAGATCCAAAAACGAAAAATTTACGCAGAATCGCTGTCTTGTTAGACACAGGCGCAGAATTATCCTTCATTGACAGTAAACTCGCTGAAGAATTGCATCTGCGAACACTGGGGTCGACCAGACTACGCCTGAGAACGTTCGGATCAGAACAAGTCAAAGAGAATCTGTGTCGTAAAGTAGAACTTGAAGCCTGGGACCTAGACGGAGAGCAAATCACATTGGAGCTCTTCACGTACGATGTGATATCCAAATCCTTCGAAAGTCCTTCGCTAATCGACGAAGATATCGCCCACTTGCGCGAGAAGCATATCCCACTTGAAATGCTCGAAAGCAAGAAGTATATGAAGCCACAAATCCTGTTGGGGTGTGACAAGTTATGGTCTTTCATCAAAGAAGATAAACCCCATATCAACCTACCCTCCGGTCTTCACTTAATCGAGTCACGACTGGGATATCTGATATCAGGACAAGTCAAAACATCGAAAATTTCAGGCACAGAGGAGTCAGACAAGTGGGACGGTTACTGGACCTTAGAGACACAAGTAAACACCATTTCAAACATTAATGATGATGACCATGAACAAGAAAAATGGGAGAAGTTCTGGTCTTTAGAGGCGGCCGGTACAGAAAGATTCTGCCATTCAGAGGACATCGAGCGAACTCGAGCAGATAAAGCTGTCCTGCAACATTTCAGAGAGACGATAGAAAAGCGCGAAGATGGATACTATGTCCGTCTACCTTGGAAAGAGAACGCCATGGAGCTACCTGATAACAAAGCTATAGCTCAACGAAGACTTATTAGCTTGTGGAACAGTCTTCAGAAAGACCCAAATCTCCTAGATCGGTATAATGAGGTGTTTCAAGAGCAGCTGAATCGCAACATCCTTGAATACGTTCCTCAGGACAAGGAAAACCGCAAACACGTACACTTTTTGCCTCATCAAGCTGTTATTACTCCACAGAAGACGACCACAAAATTAAGAGTCGTTTACGATGCTTCTGCACACTACAGAAACAGTCTTTCACTCAACGATGCCTTACATAGAGGCCCAGTCATCTTGCCGCAATTGTTTGGAATACTGTTACGTTTTCGAATCGGACGTATTGCCATGATATCCGATGTCGAGAAGGCGTTTCTTCAAGTAAGATTGCATGAGGAAGATCGCGATGCCACTAGATGCCTGTGGCTCCGAGATTATACAGCACCTCCCGCACAAGGCAACATCATCATGCTGAGATTTACAAGAGTTCCATTTGGACTAAACGCTTCTCCCTTTCTTCTGGCGGCAACCACACACTACCACCTGGATCAATACAAAGATAGCTACAAGATGATAGACGAAATCAAAGACAATCTTTATGTAGATAACCTGGTAGTGACATTAGATACAGTTGAAGAAGCCTCAACTTGTTACCGGAAAATGAAGCAGATGTTCGAAGAACTCAGCATGAATCTACGCGAATTTGTAAGCAATGAAGAACAAGTGATGAATAGAATTGCAAGTAGAGATAGATCGTCGGAACTATCGCCAAAGGTTTTGGGAATACGCTGGAACTCCTTGACGGACCGACTTGAAGTCTCATGCAACATGATCGCACCAAAAGTGCTTACCAAACGGACAGTCACTAGCGCAATAGCGTCTATTTATGACCCTATGGGTTGGATGCTCCCATTGATCCACAAGTCAAAAGTCTTTCTTCAGTCACTTTGGAAAGACAAGATTGACTGGGATACCAAGTTAGATAGAGACCGTGCACATAAATGGCAACAAATATGCGACAGTATGCGAGGATTCAGCAAGGAAATACCAAGATTTTTGACCAGGAAGCATGCAAAAGTAGAACTAGCTGCATTTGCTGATGCCAGTGCTGAAGCTATAGCCATGTGCGTCTATCTAAAGTCAGAAACTGCAACCAGTCTCTTGTTGGCGAAAGGAAAACTACCATCGATTAAATACGAGGCTACAGTACCAAAAAAGGAGCTAAATGCCGTCACCTTAGCCATGAGAGTGATAAATTCGGTTGTGACTCAACTTCAAGTTATTACCGCAATCGAGAAGGTATATCTCTTTTCCGACTCCGAAATCGTTTACAACTGGATAAAGAAAAAACCACTCAAGGATGCAGGAGTGATGATTCTTAATAGACTGAAAGAGATTACAGAGATAGACGATCATCTAACAAGTAAAGGTCTTAGGATCTACTACGGCTATGTTCCTACTGAACAGAACCCAGCAGATTGCGGAACAAGAGGATTGAGTAAAGGACAACTCAAGGACCACTTCTGGTGGACAGGACCACCCTTCTTGAGAGATTCACCGGAAGCCTGGCTAGCAAATTACAAGTTATTTCAAATGACTGAGGAGACCGGCGACATAAGTTTGCCAGCTGAATTGGCACTCGTCAACCAAGCCGTGTCAGTGGCAGTCGATCCGCAACACTCTGACATCTTTGAAGACTTAAGAGGCCACCCATTCTCTACGATCAAAAGGATCACAGCAAGAATGTTACGCTTCATAAAGATTGTAGTCAAAAGAGTCAATCAACGACCACAGAGCAACATCCGTCTTCCTCCATTGCTTGGAAAGTACAATGGACGCTACAATGTGTACCTTGATGGAGAAGAAATTGCAATAGCGGGGAAGATTGTTATACAAGTCCATCAAAGAACATTTTGTACAGCAGCAGTATTGAAATCGTTAACGCAACTCAATATAAAACCGGACAAAGAAGGTCTCATGAGATGCCACGGACGAATAGGAAAAAGCTGTTTGCATGACACAGCAAAATTCCCTTACATCGTTCTCCAAAATTCTTGGCTATCGGAAGCGATAATTCGGGAATATCACTGTAGAGGACACCCTGGCATAGGCCATACAATCGCACTTGTTCGCCATAAATTTTGGATACCAAAATTACGCGCACAAGTTACTCGTATCATCCGAAGATGTGTAGAATGCCAGCGCTTCAACAATCGACCGTACAAGTACCCCAATCAGAGTGACTTGCCACAAGTAAGGGTACAGCAGACGTGTCCTTTTCAACACGTCGGATTGGACTACTTCGGCCCACTGACAGTAAAAACTAGCGAAGGCGGCACAAGTAAATGCTACGGAGCGATTATCACTTGCATGGTGACTAGGCTTATCTACCTAGACGTAGTAACAGACCTTTCCACCATAGCATTCCTCAACATGCTTCGAAGGTTTTTTGGAAGAAGAGGAGTTCCAAAATCTATCACAAGTGACAATGCTCCTACATTTCTCTTGGGAGAAGAAATCTTGGCAGATAGCGGTATCAAAAATCTGGAGCACGAGGTAGCAGTTACCAGGGATATAAGCGATCGCGAAATTGTATGGAAGCACATAACACCATTTGCACCATGGCAGGGAGGATTCTATGAGAGGCTGATAAGATCAGTAAAACAAGCACTGTACAAGACTTTGAAAGGATCAACATACACGTTTGAAGAAATGTCAACTACACTTGTTGATATAGAAGCTCTACTCAACACAAGGCCTCTAGTTTACATGAGCTCAGATTCGTGCAACGAAACCATCATCAGACCCATTGATTTCGTGCAGAATGAGATCAATCTCAATTATCCAATCGAAACATCTATATCAAATGCAGAAGACCCGCCATATCTGCCATCCGAAGAACAAATGGTACTTAGCACAAAGTTACAAACTATTCAAGCCCTGGAAAGCTCTTGCAAATCTACCGACAAGTTCTGGAAAGTTTGGAAGACAGAATACCTCACAGCTCTGCGAGAGAAACACAAGTTGGAAGTGGGACACAACAAATCCAAAGCGCTTCCTCGCGTTGACGACTGTGTTCTCATTATGGACGCCGTGCAGCCCAGACATTCTTGGAGAATGGGCCGTATAACAAAGCTTGTGAAAAGCGAAGATGGTGAAATAAGAGAGGCTGTTGTGATTCTGCCGTCCAGGAAACAAGTACGCAGACCAGTAAACCTTTTGGTGCCTCTCGAGTTAGAAGACAGAACTGTGAAAAGAACAAGTGAAAACGACTCCTCGGATGGACCGTGCAAGCGATACAATATGAGATCACGAAAAACAATTGAGTACAGCGAAGGAAGCAAGAATGTTTCATACGTTCATCTATTACCTACAGCCACCTTAGTCATTGCTATCCTAAGCTTATGCGGACTTTCGCAACAGGCCCAGTTATCAGATTGGACTTCCTCAGCATTTCCATATCTCGATGAAAACCATACACTGATTTTAACTAAAATCAAAAACGACAGAATCAATTGTAGCAAGATAAAATTCATCACCACAAGTGGAAGATGCATAAGATTCAAAAACTTTGATTTCAGGATGGCATTCGCGAATCTTCACAAGGAAATCCAGTGCCTCACGATCATAATGAAGGATAACACAAGGACTTCCATCGAAGAACATCTAAAGCTCACAGAGGAAGCCATGGGAAGACAAGTGGAGGCAACGCTTGCGATCAAAAACGACTACAATCATCTGAAAGAAGAACTAAACCTTCAAGAAGATCCCATAGAGCAGAAGACGATTGCCAACCGACTACATCTCAGCGCATCTCATCTATGCCTTCCTATACAAGTACTACGACTTGCACTTCCCTCCAAGCACAAGTTCAGACAGCTCAAGACCATGTCCACGGGAGTACAACGACGCCATGGTCCTGGAGATGGACTACCACACGAAGCAGATGGAGTGCTTGATCAAGAAGCTTGACAAACGACAACAGGAGATGGACAGAAACGCTCGTCTGGAAAGGAGCCGAAGCAGCGATAAGGAAAGAAGGATCATAAGAAATCTGGAACACAAGTTGAAGAGACAAGACGAGGAACTGTTCGTGCTGAAAGCGAAGATGGCAAATACAAGTATGGAAAGGCGCGTGGAAACAGGCGAAAAGGGATGTCAAGCAAGTCCCACCATGGAAGAAGCCGGAACGCAGACGAACGGAAGATCGTCGGACAAGACTGAAGAAGATTCAGAGCCGCCAAATCTTTTTGATGATAGCGAAATGGAAGTCAACGAACTCGTCGTGATGGATGAGGCAGGCAGCGATTCCGAAGAAGCACCCTTAGATGACAATGGATACTTTCGCAAACTCGTGCAAGAAACCAGAGGACGAACTGATGCTGAAAGGAAAGCGGATGAAGAACAAGTACAGAGAAGAGAAATGGAATGCCACAAGTTGGCCGAAGAAATCAGCCAGATGGAAAGGATACTACAAGTCTTTCCACACCGCCAGTTCGGACAAGCAGTGAGAGGAACGCACGTACAAGTTCAATGTGCTTTCTGCAGGATGCGTGATCACCATTACTCAGACTCCTGCCCAAGAGTCAAGCATGCAAGTGCCAGATACGAGCTGATAAGAAGAGACGAGCTTTGCCACCTGTGCCTTGAAGACTGCCCCGAAGAGCAATGTCGCTTTGAGCCAAGGCCATGCTTCTACTGTGGGAAAATAAAGGGAACTATAGTAGAAGACCTCATCCCCAAGGGCATCCACCATAAGGCAATCTGCACGGTGCCGGACGATAAAGACACAGTGAGGAGATGGCTGAGCCAGCTAAGGGAACGCTATGCCTATGTAAGATGGGAACTTGCCAGCATCGGAGGAGGACCACGTCACTGAACTGAAGAACACGCGGCGGGAGTGTCGCCAAAGGCGACCTCCAATTCATACTATGATGTTTTGTTGATGTTCTGTTTATGTTTATGTTTATGTTTATCCTTGTGTTGATTTTGTTTATAAACTTTAATACAGGAACAGTGCCCCGCAACGGAAGCAGCTCACCAGACAAGTACATACATGTCAAGCGATAACATGTCAGTTAATCATTACTCCAACATTGACTTGTTAACACAAGTTCATTTATCCAGAGAGTATAAATACCGTTCAGTGAGTAAGGTCGAGCAGTCTTCGACAAGTCTCTCCATAAGTTGGGGGGTTAGCTCCTGGGGTGAGAACAAGTAGTTTCCAGTGCCGAGAAGTCTCTTCAGAAGTATTCTAGGAGTAGGACTAGATCCACACGACAAGTATCCAGTTACTTAAGAAGTCTTAAAGGATTAGTCCACAAGTAGTTCCTGAGAAGCAACTGAGTTGACAAATCTCTGGGGCACTTCACTCTCTCACTTCTCTTGTATCGAACAAACTACTGTGTACTGCTCCTAATAAACGTTGATTACCACTTTTGAGGTAATACTACACGCTAAACACAACCCGCGTGGCAACTGTCATTCAAAGATCAATCTCTCCTACATCTCCAAAGTTTTCACTCTTGCAAGGATGTGTGGTACAAGAACGCATCAAATACAAGATATCTTCGGAATTTGAAACTTCCAAAACTTGATTGTAATCTAACACTAATTTTACAAAGCAAATGAGCTCTCCGCTTCGAGATATCAAATGGATATGAAAAATCGCCAAACTTATTCACGGTAAAAAGCATGGGTTCAAAATCTTAGGGATTACCTTATAGCTGGTAACTACAAGAGCAAATGACCCAAAACATGACTGCTAGAAAGAGGAGGAAAAACTGCGTTAAAATTTTTTGAACGTCTGCTCGTCTTTGTCCCTCGTGTTTTCATGATAGATCGAATAAACAGAAAAGACTTTTGGAGCGACCTAACATACAAACTACAGAGACTGCGAGCTCTTAAAAGATACTGATTTGAGATTTCTGTAGCGTCTCTTTGTCCAGGAAAAGACGTTTGAGATTTGCCTCTTCAGATTTTCATTCAAAAGACTGAGTCTTCAAAAACAAGGCTTTGATAAACGATTAGTTGTCGAGGATGTGACTTCAAGTAAGTCTTTTGAGTTCAAGCGATTTGATTGAAAACGAACTCATTACAGCCGACAGAGTGCGAACCAAGCGCAAAAAGGAAAGTTCCCTTTTCTATTCGCAAAAATCAACCAAAACTAGAATTTTTGATGTGGTAATTCCCCTCATATTTTGACCTTTCATAACAATCGTAAATGGTTTAGCATTCTCCAGTGAGAAGTTATACATTTTCTGCATCAGTGTGTAGGTACTTACGTAAGGGGGCAAGTAAGCGCCCATAGAACGGAACAAGGTTTGGACCACAGCCATGTATGCTAGTCAACCTGAAATTCAAAATATAATACATTTGTAATGTATCTGCTCTGTAAACAGATTAACTAATTTAGCCGCCATTTTCGCAACCCCTGATTGAAGATTGCACATGCTGGTTTGAGAAGATTACTGTAAACTACACTCACATGCACATAATCTTCAAGGCGTACACTCTTTTAGATTGATCAGGATGTAGCAAAGTGAAGCGGATCCCATTCACCTCAAGTAAGCAAAAGGCATTAGATTGTCTCTACTTTGAATAAATTTTGTGATAGCTTTCGAGAGAAGAATGGAAGCTCTACAAGACAGTACTCGCACAAAGTTTGATCCACCCAACTTCTTGTTAGAAGCCAAAGTTTGAGGGAATCACAATGGGCGAAAAATTGAGAGAAAATAATTTGTAAGTTCAGAAAATTTCTGCGAACTTCATATTTGCTCAGGTAATCACTTTCCGCATCGAGGTTTTTGTGTGCATCTGTTGTTTTTTCCACTTCTCAAAATCGAGAAACACACATTTCAAAATGGACTCAAAATCGCGAAAAGTTGGCTTTTTCGGGTTTTCAACTAATTTCGATTCTCCTCCCAACTAGCACTTGCAAAAGGCTGAAAATCCAAAATTATACTCATGAGGATTCATACAATAAAATCACAGAGGTAGGAACAGCCCAGTTCAACTTTAGCAAAACATGGAAAGTAATGCTTTCCGCTTTTCACAAATAAGCAAATATACAAATGAATAGCAAAGAATTTTTTGGATTTTTTGGATTTTTCGGACGTTTGGATGCCTTTAATTTTTTATCTTGCGTCATTAAGTGAAGCAAACTTTGTGTCAATGTTCAGAAAATATAGGATCTATTTTTATCCAGGATCGACTATCAGTTAATCTCGGCATCGTACAAGTGTGTACTATATCTTCCACTAATTTGTTCAGCTTGCACAAGATTGGTGTATCTCTTTATTCGACCGATGTTTCGGTTATATCGCCTTCTTCGGGGTCTGAAAAAGTCGTGACCATGTAAACTGTCCAGCTAGCAACTTCGTCACGATCAAGCGAATTGTCCAACCTCTAGCGAATCAAAAGAGTACAAATGACAAGATAGGGTCATTGCCCTGTCAACAATTCAATGCTGATACATTATACAAACGACTGACCACCATTCTTTCAGATCCAACTTGGTATCGGCCTGTAGTTACTGGGGAAGCCACAGAGGCTCTGGTAAGGAGCCAGTTCTTGTGTAATGGCCAAGCACTCATCTTTTTTATTCATTTTCGGGCTTTTCGTCGCGATCCAAAACGCTTCTAAAGTTTTGAGCGTTAGGATTTCGGGCTCATAAGCTAAGATTGTGACCTCCACGCTTAAATTTGCGTCCTCGTGGCGCTGTCTGCGGTGCATTTGTACTCTTTTGATTCGCTAACAGGTTGGACAATTTGCTTGATCGTGACGAAGTTGCTAGCTGGACAGTTTACATGGTCACGACTTTTTCAAACCCCGAAGAAGGCGATATAGCCGAAACGTCGGTCGAATAAAGAGATACCGATCTTGTACAAGCTGAACAAATCAGTAAAAGGATTTATTTTTGTTTTTTTTTGTTTCAATACTATTAGGTTGTCCCATAAGTCTTTTCATATCGTAATTCCCACGGCAACGGTCAGTTCTTCCTATATTCCTAAGCGATGCACCATCCGGCAGATCAAGGCAAGCTCTATAAGACGGCATTCGAAGGTTTGCAACAAGCTTGATTTGCATTGAGATTCAAGCCAAAATGGATTCCGAACTTCCAAGGAAACAAGATAATCGCATCTCATTTCGAAACAATTTTGCGATTTTCCCACTCGCTCACGCATATGCAATCCCCCATAGATACTTATACATATACTTGCTGATTTTTTAGGCCAAAAAGTAAGGAAAAATAATAAGCTGAATTTTCGATCTTTGCCTAAACGGTTCTGGCTTCCTCCTAAATATGTGGTTACATAGCTTATTCAATCAGAAATACTGCCACAATGCACCTATGTAGGTCACTAATTAGGTATTAACAGTTTGAAGGTTCAGATTTGAAAAGACTTGTGGGACAACCTATTATCTTTCAGAATTTGCTTTGCTCTAGCGATTTTCACCTAAAATCCAATAAGAGCAAAAGGATATGATTTATCACAGCAGAAAATGGAAACGGTAAGAAAGTATGAGGTAGCTAATAAATAATGAATGATACACAACATAATGAAGACTTACGATAGCTGGAAGAGCTGCCATGACACTGTTGACACTTGTTGCTGTACTGAGAAGATCAATCATCCCCTGCTCAGCCACAATCCTGTACGGCTGCAAAATGAAGCGACATAGGTTATAAGAGAATTTTGTGTTTTGGAACAGATATACTCACGTGACTCATGATACCCATAGCGTCCGAAAACTTAATAAGTAATGCACATCTTTGCTCGTCATTCATCAGAGTCAGATCAGTGTCCCACTCCAACTTCCGCGGCAAATGTCCTGGAGGAGTGTTGTGCGACAAACGGCAATGCAAGTCCCCCTGAGTAAATTGCAGACGAAAGCGAGCTGTTTCGCGTGTCTCCTTAATTTTGTAAAGTCAGAAGTGAGCACATTAGAAGTTTAGTTGAAAAAAAAATCTGATTTTGACTGTTTGCCAGCATCATTCTTCAAATTGTGGTATCATGGCGCCGAGTCCCCTACAGTACACCTACGAAAATGATATTCGTGATCAGCATGTTCAATTAGCTTCTATGCGTTTCAGGGATATCTGGGGCTTTGACCACATACCTGGGACTACCCGCAGTCCCCCCCCCCCCCCATCCAAAAAGGCCTTACCACGCGAAATGAATAGCATTTTCGTGGGGAGGGGGGGGGTCAAATCACCCCTTAGGCGATTTTTTAGCGAATTAATCGGTGATTTTGGATTTTTGTGTTGTATAAAGTGGAATAGCGCGGTACTGGCTAAGCTAGTAATTGCCTAGTCCTGTGGCTAAAAATACCTTTGGAGCGAAATCGCTCCAGAGCAATGCCGCACAGGCAGTCCCTTTCATAAATGTGGGGGTGAAGGAATGTAGCTTGTGATTGGTCTTTAGAGTTCACTATCGTGATGTACGATTCTCGGCATGCTTGGGAATTGAGTTTAATTTCGGACGCAGCATCTTCAAGCCAACCACAACAGCAGGTTTGCCTACACTCAAATTCTAGGATTGAATTCTGCCTTCGAATACATGTTCTGCACTTGGACTACAATTTGCCTTACAACCGATGGTGCATGGAACCAAATTCACACCACTCTCAAATCTTTATAGACTGTATTTCCGACAGTTTATGGATTCTGGGCATAATGTTTTGGAACTGTCCCAACCAAAGGGTCTGTTCGGCGTAGGACCAGAACCCTGTAAATCACATTTTGCTCGGACATGCCATTGAGCACCAATGCTACCTTGTTAATCAAGCTATGCTACTTGTGCTCTTCGATCTTACCTGATTTTGCATGGAACTTTCGGGCCATTTTACACATGTCATTACTAACTCACTGATTCCCTTTCATTAGAGCTGCGGATCGCTCCCGTTGACGAGGATCTCTTCTTTAGTGAAGCGACAAATTTAACCTGGAATACACCAACATTCTGGCTCTTTCGAGAGAAAGGCTTATGCGTATGTTTCGCAGTAGTGTCCATCTAATTATGCACACTTAGGTTATATGCGCATAATTTAATAAACTTGCATTTTTTTTTGGATTGGTTTAGGGTATCTAATGGGTTTAAGCTTTGATCAAAAAATGGAGGCAATTTTTCATATGTTTCAAGAATATATGCGTATCTCATATTTTTTGCTATACCCATTGAATGTTCTATTTTTTTCGAATAGATACAAATTTCATTAGAACGAAATCAAAATGGCGGAGAGGAATATTCGAAAATTAATTACTCGTAAGAACTTCCGATCAGAGCAAATCTTTGATTAATTAAGAGTAGGTCGAAAAAGCATGTAGATGACTAGTACAAGGCGTTTCTTCGCTAAATCTGCCAATCCACTTCGAAAAAAAAAGCAGAATCATACACGCTTGATTGAATCTCAGCTTTCGTTGCAGAATATCCAAAAAAGTTGGCATGTCGAGATTAAGAGCATTTTTTACAACCACCATGAAATATGGAATGTGGTGCACGAAAGAAAATCCATTACGAAGCAAATTGCAACCCGCTATCTCGGTGATGACGTGCATTCTTCAGCTAGGGAACTTACCTAGACTGGTGTATGCGTGATCTTTCAAAATTCGTAAATATCAAGCTGTCATAAAAGCTTTGTCAATTTGGTTTTGAAAACTTTTAGCTTTCTTCTAATTGCACGGATTTGCTTCTATCTGATTCTATTAGAAAGAAAAGTCTTTCATTTTGTAGATATCTCTCAGAGAGCTTCTACTTGAATACTTATTGCAGAGATAAAACGAAAAAGAAGATCACTTATGTTTTGATCATTCTAAGTTAAGCCGTCAGAAATCTGGAACCTGCAGAAAAATCTGGAATCGTCAGTACATAAGTTTTACAGCTTACCTTTTGCAACCGAAATAGTTTGTGCTGTTTGGACGTATCTATGAAAAGTTATAAATCTCGAGACAACAGAAAACAACAAGATGGATCACTTTGTACTTCTCTCGAAAACCGTGTTTTTGTAAAGACGTCTAAACAGCACAAATTTTTTCATTTGTTAAGATGGAGTCGTAAAAAGTATTTATTGACGATTTCAGACTTTCTGCAGCGTTTCAATTTTTTGGCGACCTAACTTAATGAACAAAACCAAAAGGTCTTCTCCTTCCATCTTTATCTCTGCAATAAGAGTATATTAGAAGCTCAACAAAACATGCTTGCAAAAATAAAGGCTTCTTCTCTCTAATAAAGTCACAAAGAAGCTAATTGATTGCGGCAGCTAAAAGTGACAAAATTTTGAAAATGAAACGGCAGGGCTTTTGGGCCAACCTAATGATTTTCTCTTTTTTCTTTTTTTAGAGCGAAAATTATTGTAACCAAATTGCGGCATGAAAGTTGATGAAAACAAACGCACAATTTGTTTATGACTTTTGAATCACAAAAAATGCTGAAAGGCCTTAACTTTGAGTTATACTATTGTTTGGGTCTATGACCTTCTTACAACTTGTCATTTGCTGATTGTAGTCTATACGGAGAAGCACCCTTCATTTTCAATATTTTCAAGTTTGGTTTTTGTTCATAATAAATTGTACTATATAAATAGTGCAAGAAGGTCATTTTCGAGTATGCTTAAAGTTGATCGTCACAGCACAAGAATTGCAATATCAGTTCCCATTGGAAAAGTGCATTTTCAAGTAAACATTCGTAATCTTTTGATACGATTATCTTGACACAGCTTTGCAAAATAGTAAAGAGTGTATAATTACCTTCTTTTTGGAGGATATTCGTCGCAGACTACCTTCCGTCATCGAGAGTGGAATGTAGAAGGTATCTGGGATGACGCAAGGATCAACTGGAAGGTGGTGAGTAGCTAATATGCAGAGCACACGCGATGTTCTGGAATGGCATATACAGAGCGAAAAAAACAGTCGATAATGTAAAAACCCTGACATGTGATCACATACAAAATTAGAGAGCTTTCATTGTCGAACCTTCTCATCAAAAACCCATAAGCAGCACAAGTAACTCGGTATTTGATAAGTAACAATATATGATTTTGTTTTTTGGTCCAAATGAGTCTGGCGAGGCTAAATGTGGACAGATAGGAGACGGAGCGCCTCAGAAACCTTTCATCGTGAAAGCCTTACAGCACGAAAAACGTGTTGCCATGCTGATTGCTCCTCGCACGACGCCTGCTGGAAATCCTGCTACACATATCCTGTACTTTACCTCGCTTGACGCACCTTCAATAATGAACCACGCTTATCACGACTGCAAAAGCTGTTCTACCGGAACATCGCTCATGCATTGAGTTTTGGAATGATTAGAAGTCAAATAGCGTCGCGTATTCGTTTAGCAGCTAATACCTTCTGGTTAGAAAAGAAGACGTGGAAGCTCTGCCTTTAACATGCGAGAAGTTGCAATATCACTCAACTAGCTCCATAAAAAGAGAAAACCCTTCAGACATTCAGTTTTTCATAGTTTGCAAATACAATACAAGATTTCAATTTGGTATCAAACCTGCACCTTTTTTATGGAATGCATCTACCGAGCTAGGACCGAGCTTAAAGCACCGCGCTAACTCAAGGATAACTCCAAATTTCGTTCTTGAAACTCGGAGTTTTATTTATTAAAACAAGTTCCGCTTTTCAAGTTCCGAGTTTCACCTCTCAAGCTCGGACTTTCAATTTGCTTTGATAAACTGTTACATACGATATGCAAAATTGACGTTTAAATTGGAGCCTGTTCGGTCTAGCGCAATGATCTTATCACTGAACCTCTAGGCCATGACGCGCCCTCAGAATTTGAGGTTGCTTTGCCTTAATGTACTCACTGCAATGACGCAAAGCTTTTCTATCGAGAAACGGTTTTTTATCGCATGCATCGTTCTTTCGCGCAGACGAAAGCTTCAAAAAATAGCGAATACCGATGGCATATGCAACCATAAGGATGAACTATTCGTATTTGGGCACATAGTAAATACTCCGGGCAAAGTTTGCCCTTATCAACACGCTAACTAACCCTACCGGACCAGATTTTACCCAATCGTGCGATCTCGTCCCACTTACCATATACCTATCGTAATCGCTCTAAATGACACCGTAGCAAATGGACTGCCCGTGATCTGCGCTCTGAGTGGCCCCAGTGTACCAAGTTTCAACTAATTCTGCCACTTTGGCTCACCTACTGTAAACCTAACGTAACCTCGTCAGAGTCCACTTGCATGGAATGAATACTATATTCATGATTAGCGCACCGAATAACCCCAGTGACCCAAGTTCTTTTTCAGTCGTGGGTTTCTTCCTACTACCGTATACCACCTTAACTCGGCCATCAGGCCTGGAGCATAGTTGCGATAGGGGGAGTGATGGATCTTACCCCCTTCACTTTGAGGCCAACCTCCCGATGACCCCCTTCACCTGGGCCGAGATTGGGATTGTACTCTGAGAATATGATAAAAATCGTCGTTAAAAGGTTTTGCAGGCTAAGTACCTCAAGCAACAAGTACACTCATAAATTTACAAAAGAAACGTTATTTATATTTATTTATATTATTTATTTATCCTCGGTTTATTTGCAGAGCAGAAAGTGAGGACAAAAAATCAGTTGGTTTTTGGAGAACATAAAATCCCTCATATCTCGCGGCACAGAAGACCTAGAAGAAAGTCGACGGTCTACGTCGATTCTCCATGATCTCAGCTTTCGAATGGTATACAGCATGTTAAGGCTTCTTTGCTTCCCGGTTCTAAAAATCATTTGCTCCGGTAACCGATAAAAGCCAATACATTGGTGGAGCTGGGTTGGAGCAAGCTAGTAGTAAATATCTCCACCCCATTTTTGAAAACTGGTTAGTTTTTTCGCCCAGCAACCTATATACCATTCGAAAGCTCAGGAAAAGAGGATTCGATCTGGACCGTCGACTTCTTTCTAGCGCCCCTCTATCGAGAGATACACCGCATTTTATCTGAAAACATGGTCATTTTCAACAGCAGATTTCTGCCAAATGAAGACATAATCACTGCTGATTATCTATCTGTGTTAAAGAGCAAGTCTTCATTCACAAATGTAGACCGTCGACTTTCTCGTAGCATTCATTCGGAGAGCAGAAAGTGAGGACACAAAATCAGTTAATTTTTGAAGCACATAAAATCCCTCATATCTCGCGGCACAGAAGACCTAGAAGAAAGTCGACGGTCTACGTCGATTCTCCATGATCTCAGCTTTCGAATGGTGTACAGCATGTTAAGGCTTCTTTGCTTCCCGGTTCTAAAAATCATTTGCTCCGGTAACCGATAAAAGCCAATACATTGGTGGAGCTGGGTTGGAGCAAGCTAGTAGTAAATATCTCCACCCCATTTTTGAAAACTGGTTAGTTTTTTCGCCCAGCAACTTCTGTACCATTCGAAAGCTCAGGAAAAGAGGATTCGATCTGGACCGTCGACTTCTTTCTAGCCCCCCTCTATCGAGAGATACACCGCATTTTATCTGAAAACATGGTCATTTTCAACAGCAGATTTCTGCCAAATGAAGACATAATCACTGCTGATTATCTATCTGTGTTAAAGAGCAAGTCTTCATTCACAAATGTAGACCGTCGACTTTCTCGTAGCATTCATTCGGAGAGCAGAAAGTGAGGACACAAAATCAGTTAATTTTTGAAGCACATAAAATCCCTCATATCTCGCGGCACAGAAGACCTAGAAGAAAGTCGACGGTCTATGTCGATTCTCCATGATCTCAGCTTTCGAATGGTATACAGCATGTTAAGGCTTCTTTGCTTCCCGGCTCTAAAAATCATTTGCTCCGGTGACCCATAAAAGCCAACACATTGTATAGGTTGTCCCGAAAGCTCTTGCGCACGATTTTCAAAAATTCATAGCTTTTGATTTTTCTAACCGATTTGACTGCTTTCACTTTTATGTGAAAGGGTAAGTCATGCTCTTTATAATGACATCTCAGTGCTTACTAATGATCATCTGCTGCATGGATAAGAGGGATAGAAGAATATTGGTCAAAATTTGAATTTTTCGTGTAAGGTCATAGAAAATCGGAAACTTGCAATAAAAATCGGAGCAGTCAAGTATTGTAGGTTCCTTCACCAGCTCTTTCTAACAGCGCAAAGTTTGCGCTGATTGAGGGTCTCTATGAAAAGTTATGATTTTCGAGCAAGCAATACAAAAGGGCGAATGTGGTTTATTTTGGCATTTTTCAGGGAAATCATAACTTTTCATAGAGACGCTCAATCGGCGCAAATTTTGCGCTTTCAGAAAGAGCTGGAAAAAGAACCTACAATACTGACTGCTCCGATTTTTGTTGCAAGTCTCCGATTTTTTATGACCCTACACAGAAAATTCAAATTTTGACCATTTTTCTTCTATCGCTCTTATCTATGCAACAGATGATCTTTACTAAGCACTGAAATGTCATTATAAAGAAAATGACTTACCCTTTCACATGAAGGTGAAAGCAGTAAAATTGGTTGGAAAAATCAGAAGTTATGAATTTTTGAAAATCGTGCGCAAAAACTTTCGGGAAGACCCAATAAGAGCGAGGTGGAGCAAGTTAATAGTAAAAATGTGCTATGGATTGACATCGTTATCAGCACTAACGGGAACGTGAGCTAACGCATCTATTTTTCTATTTATTTATCTATTTTTCTATTGCTTATCGTTGTTGTATGTTTATGTTCTTTTGGTTAGAAATGCGCTTTTGATTGACAGTTATGCCATCATTATTAGCACACACTCGAAAAACTATGGGAGATTGGTGAATTTCCACACCTTCACACAAAACCCCGCCCATTTTTGGAATCTATACTCTGCAAACCTAGTGAAGAAGGTCACTTTCGTGAAAACGCTCTAGACTCACCTTACCTAATTTGTAGAGAATGGTTGGTTTCAATGAATCAAAAACTTTAAGACATTCAGAAGAATAACATGTTATTAAAATATCCCTCAATGTTTTGGAAAGGTTGGCAGTTTGAAGAGGAAACGGCAGGCAGAATATTTCACAAAATCGCAGATGACTCGCATGTGTTCCAGTTCAACAGGGAGGCAGAAGGAGAATCTTACGCCGACGAAAATGTTGTCGACATTGATACAGAGTTGACAATTGAACGAAACTCTCTGATTTCCTACATAAGGAATCCAAGCAGATTGCCTAGTTTCAATGAGAATGTCCAGGAAGTCCATTGCTGATCTTCACGTTGCTGAAGATTTCAAAGCTGCTAAATTCACAAACATGGATATGCAAAAGGGAAGGGGTTAGTACAAAGCATAGCTACTGCTCTTAGATCCCGACTGGAGTGCAAACCCAACTCTGTGCTTTATGCTTTTGAAAGTTATTCGCCTTGTGGCATTATGACCTATGATATTGAAAGAAAACCAACGCGCAGCATAGTATCTAGTTTTTTCGGCTATTCCGCAGATGCTGTTGAAGAAGAAGTTGAGCAGCTTTCTCATCAGTTAACAGGACGTATGCCGGAGGAGGTGAAGCCAGAGTTCGACAAGGCCCAAAAAAGTATGCACTATTTCCTTCTCGTGTTGCGAAAGCATATGCGATCTGGCTCTTTCCCCATTACTTACCAAAAAAATCTGATGGGCTTACCAGCAAAGCTAGTTCCCATTCCGACTAGCACGGCAGAGGTGGAGAGGGGATTTTCTATCTACTCTGTTATCAGAACGCAAGCAGAACTCGTACAACGGTGGAGCATCTAAGCAATTACTTGAGATTTTGTCAACCTTCTACTGAACATATTGTTATCTAAAAACTTCATTTAAAGGATTGCTATAAGTGGTCCAGACAGGCTGTCATCCTATGACTTTTTAAATTATCCTAAAAGATGGTATGAAGAAACTGGTCACCTACCTGCTGACTTTCCTGGTGCTACCAGAGGGCCAGGAAAAAAATCACAAAAGCGCTTAGCAAAAGAAGAAAGTTTCAAATCCAATTTCGACTCAGAACGCTTTTGCACGCAATTCTACTTCTATTCCGACGACCTTTCGGAGGAAGAAGAAGATTTTTCAGGCAGCGAACTTGTTGCCTCTAACGTTAGCGATAGTAATATTGTTGATGATGATGTGCAGGAATTGAAGTTGTTCCTAACTTGTACATCTTTTGGGATAAACCTTATTGCTTTTGATTTTTGTTTATGCGATGAAACAGGAGCACAGATCTTCATAAAGTCAATTTTTCAAAATTTTTAATTTCTTTCAAAATTTTTAATTTTTTTCAATTTGTGCCTAAATAAGGTGCAAATTAGAGCTCTTCATACCACGCTTATTTCTTTTCTCTCTTCCTCCCTCCCCCCCCCCCTCCTAGACTCACCCCCTTCACTCTGGAAGGTCGGGAACAGCCGAGACCCCCTTCACCTGGGGAGAGCCCGGCTCCCCCTATCGCACCTATGGCCTGGAGGCAGAAAATGAGTATCATATTCGTGGTCAGCGCGTCGAAGAAGTCCCTGGGCCAAGGTTTTAGGATATTTCAAAATTTTGTGAGTGAAAGCGGACCACGATCCCATCATACTTTTTGAAACTACAAGCTACCCTAGAGGACTTTTCAGCCGCTCCTCTTCCTTTGTGCACTATTTATCTTTCTCTGACCAACTTAGAGCGTCTCTGAGTTCCACAGTAGATTGGAACTGGCAACTCGGAGTCATCGCGGATCTCAGCTGTGCGTTTGACGGCGAGTTTCTTGTGCAAACGGTTTGAACTATTTTTCCCTACTGGTGTGTGAACTATTTTTTCCTACTAAGGATAGGCGTTAGCTCGGAGATAACTCAGAGATAGCTCAGAGTTATAACTTTGAGTTTCGGCAAGTTTACTACCCACCAATGTCAAAGTAAAATCACTGAATGTATAGGATAACAAAAAAGATAACAACAAAAAACAAAAGACTAAGACAACAAATAACAAAAGACTCGCGACCCAGACATGTTCTGCAGCCAAAAATGGATGTTTTGAAACCAGCGTTTCACGCTGCTTCGGAATTTACCTATCACATGCGAAAAGGCCACTTAGACTTCTGACACTTCCCTTGTTAGTCGTTGCTTGGTTATTATCAACAGCTTACCACTTTCAGACAAAGCCTTGAAAAGTACGTCACCAGATTATCCACAATTCTTTAAGCCACCGCTTACTGGTGGTTTTTCAATCCTTACGTATAGCTTTTGAGCTGTAATGTTTATGTACATTGTCGACATTCAGGCTATCTTGTGTTCACCGAAACCTTTACACAATAAAATTAGATATCTACGTATGCGCATGAAAAAGCCCGAAATATGGTTGAGAAAGGTGCCTAACATGTGATATGAATGAAAGCAAGAAAATGAAACAAAGTACACAAGTCTGAATTTTGTTTTCTTATGAAAATGAATTTGAACTTGTCGCCTTCGCTGACAGTAAATGCTTTGTTCTGTTTCAATATCCAAGACTGCGAATGCCATGACAAAACTATTTCACTTTAAATCAAACACTTTTTCACAGTAGCACTGTTATCAATGCAGAAAACAGTGAAAACCAAGATTTATAAGAGAAGTACGCACTTAGTTTCTATGAAAAATTCTTTGAACCCGATATTTACTGCCTCCTTACTACATATGGGATAATAAGTTTTAGAATACATCTACCAGTGTTTTAGACCGAGGCTATTAATGAGGTATTGAGTCAATAGCAAATGTCGAATGTCGCAGATCGCATTATGAAAGGGAGCAAATGAGGACGCGATATGCAATTTCTCTTGAGCATAAATCGTGGGCGGGGTAAAATGGCTGCCAAAATGGGCCGCCTAGCTGTGAAGCTATTATTATGACGATGGAAAACCGTTTCAGTTCTCAAAAAGCCGTCTCACTGAAGAGGAATAAAGAATGGCAAAACATCATGTGGAACAAATAAGTGTTGAATCAGATAAATCGGAATTTTATAATCGTAGGCGAACATCTCGAATGGCGAGCTTGGAGAGCCAGATACGCAGCATGCTAGTTTCGATGCAAAATAAAATATTACAGCTATAAAACAAAGCCCACAAAGAGGTAATAGCCCTTCGTGAACGAACGAAAGCAATTTTCTGAGAAAGTTCTGAAAATTGCCCTATGGTGCGCACATTCTCTATCTGTGGTTGCCTGGATGCTCTTTTTCATTTTAAGGGTGATAAATTATTAGGCAGTCTCTGCACATAGGAGGAATTATTCAAATAGGGGAAAGGAGGAATTAGTCAAATAGGGGAATTTTGATTATGCAAAGCAAGTTCAAACAGCCCAGGCTAAGTACGATGAATAAATTGAGGGTACACATGAATTAAGATTATTACTCGTAAGCCGATTGCCCGACATTATTGAGAAAAAGCCCATAAATTAACCTAGATATAGGAATATTTTGCAGTAATCTTGTGCGAAAGCCACTCGGACCCAATCGCTTTGTAACAAAAATGTAGCAGACTTTACACCAACAATTAAAACAATCTTCATTCAAGATAAATTCAGTCGAGAAAGCACGAAGAATTCGCACACAAGCGAAGAATCGTCGTCTAGTTGTCACCGTTGTCCAAGTATATACTCCAGTAAGCGAAATTGAACATAATAAAGGCGATCGGAAATATTATTCTGAATGAATCAACATTAGTTGCTAGAGAACAACTGCAACTGTCTAAAACGTACCTTGCTATTATATCTATCCTTTCGGCGCGGCCTCTGGATGAGAGCACACTACACCATCGAACGAGCTCAACCCTTTTCCGTTGACCAATATATACGAGATCGGTTGTGTCCTGAAACGAATAATAATTGCGAACACTTCTGCATGAGATGCAGACAAGTACTGACTGGGAGAGAGGTTAAATTAGCATACTTCAAGGACGTCATTTGAAGCTCAAAGTCACCGCCCAAAAATTCCGCACTTCACGTTCGCGGGACTACAAAAACGTGGAAGTCCCAACTTGGGATTTTGCGAAAACCCAATCATTTCCAAGGAATCCGCAGGGCGGGCTGTCCGGAAAGGTGGTTGGTTGGATGCGCGGATGGGCGGGACGTACGTCACCTAACTCAAAGGGGAGGAGTCAACATGGAGAATCGGTCATCCGAAGAGATTTTCAAAGCAATTTTCTTGCTTCGGAAGCAACTTTTAGCAGGACGAGTTGAGCAATTATACAACTGCAGGTCCCGCTACGCATCAGAATCTCACCGACACCGTTTTGGGTGGACGCTGCCTTCAAGTTAACCATACAGGTTGGAAATGGAGGTTAAAGGTTCGAGTACCACAAAGAACGCCATTTCAAGCTCAAAGGACTGCGGTTCGAATTTCTCCGATTTTCACTCGTGCTCCATTGGCGCAGCTGGTTAGCGCGTGGTACTTATAAGACTGAGAAATGCCGAGGTCGGGAGTTCGATCCTCCCATGGAGCAAAACTTTTGCTGAATACCACAAACCTCTGCATGACTTGAAATTGACAAATATCGACTGGATGGGAGGTTAAAGGTTCGAGTATCACAAAGAACGCCATTTCAAGCTCAAAGGACTGCGGTTCGAATTTCTCCGACTTTCACTCGTGCTCCATTGGCGCAGCTGGTTAGCGCGTGGTACTTATAAGACTGAGAAATGCCGAGGTCGGGAGTTCGATCCTCCCATGGAGCAAAACTTTTGCTGAATACCACAAATCTCTGCATGACTTGAAATTGACAAATATCGACTGGATGGGAGGTTAAAGGTTCGAGTATCACAAAGAACGCCATTTCAAGCTTAAAGGACTGCGGTTCGAATTTCTCCGATTTTCACTCGTGCTCCATTGGCGCAGCTGGTTAGCGCGTGGTACTTATAAGACTGAGAAATGCCGAGGTCGGGAGTTCAATCCTCCCATGGAGCAAAACTTTTGCTGAATACCACAAATCTCTGCATGACTTGAAATTGACAAATATCGACTGGATGGGAGGTTAAAGGTTCGAGTACCACAAAGAACGCCATTTCAAGCTCAAAGGACTGCGGTTCGAATTTCTCCGATTTTCACTCGTGCTCCATTGGCGCAGCTGGTTAGCGCGTGGTACTTATAAGACTGAGAAATGCCGAGGTCGGGAGTTCGATCCTCCCATGGAGCAAAACTTTTGCTGAATACCACAAATCTCTGCATGACTTGAAATTGACAAATATCGACTGGATGGGAGGTTAAAGGTTCGAGGACCACAAAGAACGCCATTTCAAGCTCAAAGGAACGCGGTTCGAATTTCTCCGATTTTCACTTGTGCTCCATTGGCGCAGCTGGTTAGCGCGTGGTACTTATAAGACTGAGAAATGCCGAGGTCGGGAGTTCGATCCTCCCATGGAGCAAAACTTTTGCTGAATACCGCAAACCTCTGCATGACTTGAAATTGACAAATATCGACTGGATGGGAGGTTAAAGGTTCGAGTATCACAAAGAACGCCATTTCAAGCTCAAAGGACTGCGGTTCGAATTTCTCCGATTTTCACTCGTGCTCCATTGGCGCAGCTGGTTAGCGCGTGGTACTTATAAGACTGAGAAATGCCGAGGTCGGGAGTTCGATCCTCCCATGGAGCAAAACTTATGCTGAATACCACAAATCTCTGCATGACTTGAAATTGACAAATATCGACTGGATGGGAGGTTAAAGGTTCGAGTATCACAAAGAACGCCATTTCAAGCTTAAAGGACTGCGGTTCGAATTTCTCCGATTTTCACTCGTGCTCCATTGGCGCAGCTGGTTAGCGCGTGGTACTTATAAGACTGAGAAATGCCGAGGTCGGGAGTTCGATCCTCCCATGGAGCAAAACTTTTGCTGAATACCACAAATCTCTGCATGACTTGAAATTGACAAATATCGACTGGATGGGAGGTTAAAGGTTCGAGTACCACAAAGAACGCCATTTCAAGCTCAAAGGACTGCGGTTCGAATTTCTCCGATTTTCACTTGTGCTCCATTGGCGCAGCTGGTTAGCGCGTGGTACTTATAAGACTGAGAAATGCCGAGGTCGGGAGTTCGATCCTCCCATGGAGCAAAATTTTGCTGAATACCACAAACCTCTGCATGACTTGAAATTGACAAATATCGACTGGATGGGAGGTTAAAGGTTCGAGTATCACAAAGAACGCCATTTCAAGCTCAAAGGACTGCGGTTCGAATTTCTCCGATTTTCACTCGTGCTCCATTGGCGCAGCTGGTTAGCGCGTGGTACTTATAAGACTGAGAAATGCCGAGGTCGGGAGTTCGATCCTCCCATGGAGCAAAACTTTTGCTGAATACCACAAACCTCTGCATGACTTGAAATTGACAAATATCGACTGGATGGGAGGTTAAAGGTTCGAGTATCACAAAGAACGCCATTTCAAGCTCAAAGGACTGCGGTTCGAATTTCTCCGACTTTCACTCGTGCTCCATTGGCGCAGCTGGTTAGCGCGTGGTACTTATAAGACTGAGAAATGCCGAGGTCGGGAGTTCGATCCTCCCATGGAGCAAAACTTTTGCTGAATACCACAAACCTCTGCATGACTTGAAATTGACAAATATCGACTGGATGGGAGGTTAAAGGTTCGAGTATCACAAAGAACGCCATTTCAAGCTCAAAGGACTGCGGTTCGAATTTCTCCGATTTTCACTCGTGCTCCATTGGCGCAGCTGGTTAGCGCGTGGTACTTATAAGACTGAGAAATGCCGAGGTCGGGAGTTCGATCCTCCCATGGAGCAAAACTTTTGCTGAATACCACAAACCTCTGCATGACTTGAAATTGACAAATATCGACTGGATGGGAGGTTAAAGGTTCGAGTATCACGAAGAACGCCATTTCAAGCTCAAAGGACTGCGGTTCGAATTTCTCCGATTTTCACTCGTGCTCCATTGGCGCAGCTGGTTAGCGCGTGGTACTTATAAGACTGAGAAATGCCGAGGTCGGGAGTTCGATCCTCCCATGGAGCAAAACTTTTGCTGAATACCACAAACCTCTGCATGACTTGAAATTGACAAATATCGACTGGATGGGAGGTTAAAGGTTCGAGTATCACGAAGAACGCCATTTCAAGCTCAAAGGACTGCGGTTCGAATTTCTCCGATTTTCACTCGTGCTCCATTGGCGCAGCTGGTTAGCGCGTGGTACTTATAAGACTGAGAAATGCCGAGGTCGGGAGTTCGATCCTCCCATGGAGCAAAACTTTTGCTGAATACCGCAAACCTCTGCATGACTTGAAATTGACAAATATCGACTGGATGGGAGGTTAAAGGTTCGAGTATCACAAAGAACGCCATTTCAAGCTCAAAGGACTGCGGTTCGAATTTCTCCGATTTTCACTCGTGCTCCATTGGCGCAGCTGGTTAGCGCGTGGTACTTATAAGACTGAGAAATGCCGAGGTCGGGAGTTCGATCCTCCCATGGAGCAAAACTTATGCTGAATACCACAAATCTCTGCATGACTTGAAATTGACAAATATCGACTGGATGGGAGGTTAAAGGTTCGAGTATCACAAAGAACGCCATTTCAAGCTTAAAGGACTGCGGTTCGAATTTCTCCGATTTTCACTCGTGCTCCATTGGCGCAGCTGGTTAGCGCGTGGTACTTATAAGACTGAGAAATGCCGAGGTCGGGAGTTCGATCCTCCCATGGAGCAAAACTTTTGCTGAATACCACAAATCTCTGCATGACTTGAAATTGACAAATATCGACTGGATGGGAGGTTAAAGGTTCGAGTACCACAAAGAACGCCATTTCAAGCTCAAAGGACTGCGGTTCGAATTTCTCCGATTTTCACTTGTGCTCCATTGGCGCAGCTGGTTAGCGCGTGGTACTTATAAGACTGAGAAATGCCGAGGTCGGGAGTTCGATCCTCCCATGGAGCAAAATTTTGCTGAATACCACAAACCTCTGCATGACTTGAAATTGACAAATATCGACTGGATGGGAGGTTAAAGGTTCGAGTATCACAAAGAACGCCATTTCAAGCTCAAAGGACTGCGGTTCGAATTTCTCCGATTTTCACTCGTGCTCCATTGGCGCAGCTGGTTAGCGCGTGGTACTTATAAGACTGAGAAATGCCGAGGTCGGGAGTTCGATCCTCCCATGGAGCAAAACTTTTGCTGAATACCACAAACCTCTGCATGACTTGAAATTGACAAATATCGACTGGATGGGAGGTTAAAGGTTCGAGTATCACAAAGAACGCCATTTCAAGCTCAAAGGACTGCGGTTCGAATTTCTCCGACTTTCACTCGTGCTCCATTGGCGCAGCTGGTTAGCGCGTGGTACTTATAAGACTGAGAAATGCCGAGGTCGGGAGTTCGATCCTCCCATGGAGCAAAACTTTTGCTGAATACCACAAACCTCTGCATGACTTGAAATTGACAAATATCGACTGGATGGGAGGTTAAAGGTTCGAGTATCACAAAGAACGCCATTTCAAGCTCAAAGGACTGCGGTTCGAATTTCTCCGATTTTCACTCGTGCTCCATTGGCGCAGCTGGTTAGCGCGTGGTACTTATAAGACTGAGAAATGCCGAGGTCGGGAGTTCGATCCTCCCATGGAGCAAAACTTTTGCTGAATACCACAAACCTCTGCATGACTTGAAATTGACAAATATCGACTGGATGGGAGGTTAAAGGTTCGAGTATCACGAAGAACGCCATTTCAAGCTCAAAGGACTGCGGTTCGAATTTCTCCGATTTTCACTCGTGCTCCATTGGCGCAGCTGGTTAGCGCGTGGTACTTATAAGACTGAGAAATGCCGAGGTCGGGAGTTCGATCCTCCCATGGAGCAAAACTTTTGCTGAATACCACAAACCTCTGCATGACTTGAAATTGACAAATATCGACTGGATGGGAGGTTAAAGGTTCGAGTATCACGAAGAACGCCATTTCAAGCTCAAAGGACTGCGGTTCGAATTTCTCCGATTTTCACTCGTGCTCCATTGGCGCAGCTGGTTAGCGCGTGGTACTTATAAGACTGAGAAATGCCGAGGTCGGGAGTTCGATCCTCCCATGGAGCAAAACTTTTGCTGAATACCACAAACCTCTGCATGACTTGAAATTGACAAATATCGACTGGATGGGAGGTTAAAGGTTCGAGTACCACAAAGAACGCCATTTCAAGCTCAAAGGACTGCGGTTCGAATTTCTCCGATTTTCACTTGTGCTCCATTGGCGCAGCTGGTTAGCGCGTGGTACTTATAAGACTGAGAAATGCCGAGGTCGGGAGTTCGATCCTCCCATGGAGCAAAATTTTGCTGAATACCACAAACCTCTGCATGACTTGAAATTGACAAATATCGACTGGATGGGAGGTTAAAGGTTCGAGTATCACAAAGAACGCCATTTCAAGCTCAAAGGACTGCGGTTCGAATTTCTCCGATTTTCACTCGTGCTCCATTGGCGCAGCTGGTTAGCGCGTGGTACTTATAAGACTGAGAAATGCCGAGGTCGGGAGTTCGATCCTCCCATGGAGCAAAACTTTTGCTGAATACCACAAACCTCTGCATGACTTGAAATTGACAAATATCGACTGGATGGGAGGTTAAAGGTTCGAGTATCACAAAGAACGCCATTTCAAGCTCAAAGGACTGCGGTTCGAATTTCTCCGACTTTCACTCGTGCTCCATTGGCGCAGCTGGTTAGCGCGTGGTACTTATAAGACTGAGAAATGCCGAGGTCGGGAGTTCGATCCTCCCATGGAGCAAAACTTTTGCTGAATACCACAAACCTCTGCATGACTTGAAATTGACAAATATCGACTGGATGGGAGGTTAAAGGTTCGAGTATCACAAAGAACGCCATTTCAAGCTCAAAGGACTGCGGTTCGAATTTCTCCGATTTTCACTCGTGCTCCATTGGCGCAGCTGGTTAGCGCGTGGTACTTATAAGACTGAGAAATGCCGAGGTCGGGAGTTCGATCCTCCCATGGAGCAAAACTTTTGCTGAATACCACAAACCTCTGCATGACTTGAAATTGACAAATATCGACTGGATGGGAGGTTAAAGGTTCGAGTATCACGAAGAACGCCATTTCAAGCTCAAAGGACTGCGGTTCGAATTTCTCCGATTTTCACTCGTGCTCCATTGGCGCAGCTGGTTAGCGCGTGGTACTTATAAGACTGAGAAATGCCGAGGTCGGGAGTTCGATCCTCCCATGGAGCAAAACTTTTGCTGAATACCACAAACCTCTGCATGACTTGAAATTGACAAATATCGACTGGATGGGAGGTTAAAGGTTCGAGTATCACGAAGAACGCCATTTCAAGCTCAAAGGACTGCGGTTCGAATTTCTCCGATTTTCACTCGTGCTCCATTGGCGCAGCTGGTTAGCGCGTGGTACTTATAAGACTGAGAAATGCCGAGGTCGGGAGTTCGATCCTCCCATGGAGCAAAACTTTTGCTGAATACCACAAACCTCTGCATGACTTGAAATTGACAAATATCGACTGGATGGGAGGTTAAAGGTTCGAGTATCACAAAGAACGCCATTTCAAGCTCAAAGGACTGCGGTTCGAATTTCTCCGACTTTCACTCGTGCTCCATTGGCGCAGCTGGTTAGCGCGTGGTACTTATAAGACTGAGAAATGCCGAGGTCGGGAGTTCGATCCTCCCATGGAGCAAAACTTTTGCTGAATACCACAAACCTCTGCATGACTTGAAATTGACAAATATCGACTGGATGGGAGGTTAAAGGTTCGAGTATCACAAAGAACGCCATTTCAAGCTCAAAGGACTGCGGTTCGAATTTCTCCGATTTTCACTCGTGCTCCATTGGCGCAGCTGGTTAGCGCGTGGTACTTATAAGACTGAGAAATGCCGAGGTCGGGAGTTCGATCCTCCCATGGAGCAAAACTTTTGCTGAATACCACAAACCTCTGCATGACTTGAAATTGACAAATATCGACTGGATGGGAGGTTAAAGGTTCGAGTATCACGAAGAACGCCATTTCAAGCTCAAAGGACTGCGGTTCGAATTTCTCCGATTTTCACTCGTGCTCCATTGGCGCAGCTGGTTAGCGCGTGGTACTTATAAGACTGAGAAATGCCGAGGTCGGGAGTTCGATCCTCCCATGGAGCAAAACTTTTGCTGAATACCACAAACCTCTGCATGACTTGAAATTGACAAATATCGACTGGATGGGAGGTTAAAGGTTCGAGTATCACGAAGAACGCCATTTCAAGCTCAAAGGACTGCGGTTCGAATTTCTCCGATTTTCACTCGTGCTCCATTGGCGCAGCTGGTTAGCGCGTGGTACTTATAAGACTGAGAAATGCCGAGGTCGGGAGTTCGATCCTCCCATGGAGCAAAACTTTTGCTGAATACCACAAACCTCTGCATGACTTGAAATTGACAAATATCGACTGGATGGGAGGTTAAAGGTTCGAGTACCACAAAGAACGCCATTTCAAGCTCAAAGGACTGCGGTTCGAATTTCTCCGATTTTCACTTGTGCTCCATTGGCGCAGCTGGTTAGCGCGTGGTACTTATAAGACTGAGAAATGCCGAGGTCGGGAGTTCGATCCTCCCATGGAGCAAAATTTTGCTGAATACCACAAACCTCTGCATGACTTGAAATTGACAAATATCGACTGGATGGGAGGTTAAAGGTTCGAGTATCACAAAGAACGCCATTTCAAGCTCAAAGGACTGCGGTTCGAATTTCTCCGATTTTCACTCGTGCTCCATTGGCGCAGCTGGTTAGCGCGTGGTACTTATAAGACTGAGAAATGCCGAGGTCGGGAGTTCGATCCTCCCATGGAGCAAAACTTTTGCTGAATACCACAAACCTCTGCATGACTTGAAATTGACAAATATCGACTGGATGGGAGGTTAAAGGTTCGAGTATCACAAAGAACGCCATTTCAAGCTCAAAGGACTGCGGTTCGAATTTCTCCGACTTTCACTCGTGCTCCATTGGCGCAGCTGGTTAGCGCGTGGTACTTATAAGACTGAGAAATGCCGAGGTCGGGAGTTCGATCCTCCCATGGAGCAAAACTTTTGCTGAATACCACAAACCTCTGCATGACTTGAAATTGACAAATATCGACTGGATGGGAGGTTAAAGGTTCGAGTATCACAAAGAACGCCATTTCAAGCTCAAAGGACTGCGGTTCGAATTTCTCCGATTTTCACTCGTGCTCCATTGGCGCAGCTGGTTAGCGCGTGGTACTTATAAGACTGAGAAATGCCGAGGTCGGGAGTTCGATCCTCCCATGGAGCAAAACTTTTGCTGAATACCACAAACCTCTGCATGACTTGAAATTGACAAATATCGACTGGATGGGAGGTTAAAGGTTCGAGTATCACGAAGAACGCCATTTCAAGCTCAAAGGACTGCGGTTCGAATTTCTCCGATTTTCACTCGTGCTCCATTGGCGCAGCTGGTTAGCGCGTGGTACTTATAAGACTGAGAAATGCCGAGGTCGGGAGTTCGATCCTCCCATGGAGCAAAACTTTTGCTGAATACCACAAACCTCTGCATGACTTGAAATTGACAAATATCGACTGGATGGGAGGTTAAAGGTTCGAGTATCACGAAGAACGCCATTTCAAGCTCAAAGGACTGCGGTTCGAATTTCTCCGATTTTCACTCGTGCTCCATTGGCGCAGCTGGTTAGCGCGTGGTACTTATAAGACTGAGAAATGCCGAGGTCGGGAGTTCGATCCTCCCATGGAGCAAAACTTTTGCTGAATACCACAAACCTCTGCATGACTTGAAATTGACAAATATCGACTGGATGGGAGGTTAAAGGTTCGAGTATCACAAAGAACGCCATTTCAAGCTCAAAGGACTGCGGTTCGAATTTCTCCGACTTTCACTCGTGCTCCATTGGCGCAGCTGGTTAGCGCGTGGTACTTATAAGACTGAGAAATGCCGAGGTCGGGAGTTCGATCCTCCCATGGAGCAAAACTTTTGCTGAATACCACAAATCTCTGCATGACTTGAAATTGACAAATATCGAGTGGATGGGAGGTTAAAGGTTCGAGTACCACAAAGAACGCCATTTCAAGCTCAAAGGACTGCGGTTCGAATTTCTCCGACTTTCACTCGTGCTCCATTGGCGCAGCTGGTTAGCGCGTGGTACTTATAAGACTGAGAAATGCCGAGGTCGGGAGTTCGATCCTCCCATGGAGCAAAACTTTTGCTGAATACCACAAATCTCTGCATGACTTGAAATTGACAAATATCGAGTGGATGGGAGGTTAAAGGTTCGAGTACCACAAAGAACGCCATTTCAAGCTCAAAGGACTGCGGTTCGAATTTCTCCGATTTTCACTCGTGCTCCATTGGCGCACCTGGTTAGCGCGTGGTACTTATAAGACTGAGAAATGCCGAGGTCGGGAGTTCGATCCTCCCATGGAGCAAAACTTTTGCTGAATACCACAAACCTCTGCATGACTTGAAATTGACAAATATCGACTGGATGGGAGGTTAAAGGTTCGAGTATCACGAAGAACGCCATTTCAAGCTCAAAGGACTGCGGTTCGAATTTCTCCGATTTTCACTCGTGCTCCATTGGCGCAGCTGGTTAGCGCGTGGTACTTATAAGACTGAGAAATGCCGAGGTCGGGAGTTCGATCCTCCCATGGAGCAAAACTTTTGCTGAATACCACAAATCTCTGCATGACTTGAAATTGACAAATATCGAGTGGATGGGAGGTTAAAGGTTCGAGTACCACAAAGAACGCCATTTCAAGCTCAAAGGACTGCGGTTCGAATTTCTCCGACTTTCACTCGTGCTCCATTGGCGCAGCTGGTTAGCGCGTGGTACTTATAAGACTGAGAAATGCCGAGGTCGGGAGTTCGATCCTCCCATGGAGCAAAACTTTTGCTGAATACCACAAATCTCTGCATGACTTGAAATTGACAAATATCGAGTGGATGGGAGGTTAAAGGTTCGAGTACCACAAAGAACGCCATTTCAAGCTCAAAGGACTGCGGTTCGAATTTCTCCGACTTTCACTCGTGCTCCATTGGCGCAGCTGGTTATAACGCGTGGTACTTATAAGACTGAGAAATGCCGAGGTCGGGAGTTCGATCCTCCCATGGAGCAAAACTTTTGCTGAATACCACAAATCTCTGTATGACTTGAAATTGACAAATATCGACTGGATGGGAGGTTAAAGGTTCGAGTACCACAAAGAACGCCATTTCAAGCTCAAAGGACTGCGGTTCGAATTTTTCCGATTTTCACTTGTGCTCCATTGGCGCAGCTGGTTAGCGCGTGGTACTTATAAGACTGAGAAATGCCGAGGTCGGGAGTTCGATCCTCCCATGGAGCAAAACTTTTGCTGAATACCACAAACCTCTGCATGACTTGAAATTGACAAATATCGACTGGATGGGAGGTTAAAGGTTCGAGTATCACAAAGAACGCCATTTCAAGCTCAAAGGACTGCGGTTCGAATTTCTCCGACTTTCACTCGTGCTCCATTGGCGCAGCTGGTTATAACGCGTGGTACTTATAAGACTGAGAAATGCCGAGGTCGGGAGTTCGATCCTCCCATGGAGCAAAACTTTTGCTGAATACCACAAATCTCTGCATGACTTGAAATTGACAAATATCGACTGGATGGGAGGTTAAAGGTTCGAGTACCACAAAGAACGCCATTTCAAGCTCAAAGGACTGCGGTTCGAATTTCTCCGATTTTCACTCGTGCTCCATTGGCGCTGCTGGTTAGCGCGTGGTACTTATAAGACTGAGAAATGCCGAGGTCGGGAGTTCGATCCTCCCATGGAGCAAAACTTTTGCTGAATACCACAAATCTCTGCATGACTTGAAATTGACAAATATCGAGTGGATGGGAGGTTAAAGGTTCGAGTACCACAAAGAACGCCATTTCGAGCTCAAAGGACTGCGGTTCGAATTCTCCGACTTTCACTCGTGCTCCATTGGCGCAGCTGGTTAGCGCGTGGTACTTATAAGACTGAGAAATGCCGAGGTCGGGAGTTCGATCCTCCCATGGAGCAAAACTTTTGCTGAATACCACAAATCTCTGCATGACTTGAAATTGACAAATATCGAGTGGATGGGAGGTTAAAGGTTCGAGTACCACAAAGAACGCCATTTCAAGCTCAAAGGACTGCGGTTCGAATTTCTCCGATTTTCACTCGTGCTCCATTGGCGCAGCTGGTTAGCGCGTGGTACTTATAAGACTGAGAAATGCCGAGGTCGGGAGTTCGATCCTCCCATGGAGCAAAACTTTTGCTGAATACCACAAACCTCTGCATGACTTGAAATTGACAAATATCGACTGGATGGGAGGTTAAAGGTTCGAGTATCACGAAGAACGCCATTTCAAGCTCAAAGGACTGCGGTTCGAATTTCTCCGATTTTCACTCGTGCTCCATTGGCGCAGCTGGTTAGCGCGTGGTACTTATAAGACTGAGAAATGCCGAGGTCGGGAGTTCGATCCTCCCATGGAGCAAAACTTTTGCTGAATACCACAAATCTCTGCATGACTTAAAATTGACAAATATCGAGTGGATGGGAGGTTAAAGGTTCGAGTACCACAAAGAACGCCATTTCAAGCTCAAAGGACTGCGGTTCGAATTTCTCCGACTTTCACTCGTGCTCCATTGGCGCAGCTGGTTATAACGCGTGGTACTTATAAGACTGAGAAATGCCGAGGTCGGGAGTTCGATCCTCCCATGGAGCAAAACTTTTGCTGAATACCACAAACCTCTGCATGACTTGAAATTGACAAATATCGACTGGATGGGAGGTTAAAGGTTCGAGTATCACAAAGAACGCCATTTCAAGCTCAAAGGACTGCGGTTCGAATTTCTCCGACTTTCACTCGTGCTCCATTGGCGCAGCTGGTTATAACGCGTGGTACTTATAAGACTGAGAAATGCCGAGGTCGGGAGTTCGATCCTCCCATGGAGCAAAACTTTTGCTGAATACCACAAATCTCTGCATGACTTGAAATTGACAAATATCGACTGGATGGGAGGTTAAAGGTTCGAGTACCACAAAGAACGCCATTTCAAGCTCAAAGGACTGCGGTTCGAATTTCTCCGATTTTCACTCGTGCTCCATTGGCGCAGCTGGTTAGCGCGTGGTACTTATAAGACTGAGAAATGCCGAGGTCGGGAGTTCGATCCTCCCATGGAGCAAAACTTTTGCTGAATACCACAAATCTCTGCATGACTTGAAATTGACAAATATCGAGTGGATGGGAGGTTAAAGGTTCGAG
The DNA here is from genome assembly GCA_958299035.1 of Cylicocyclus nassatus. Lineage (NCBI taxonomy): Eukaryota > Metazoa > Nematoda > Chromadorea > Rhabditida > Strongylidae > Cylicocyclus > Cylicocyclus nassatus. The sequence goes on along the minus strand of CATQJL010000316.1, from coordinate 53,458,157 downwards.
TACCACAAAGAACGCCATTTCAAGCTCAAAGGACTGCGGTTCGAATTTCTCCGATTTTCACTCGTGCTCCATTGGCGCAGCTGGTTAGCGCGTGGTACTTATAAGACTGAGAAATGCCGAGGTCGGGAGTTCGATCCTCCCATGGAGCAAAACTTTTGCTGAATACCACAAACCTCTGCATGACTTGAAATTGACAAATATCGACTGGATGGGAGGTTAAAGGTTCGAGTATCACGAAGAACGCCATTTCAAGCTCAAAGGACTGCGGTTCGAATTTCTCCGATTTTCACTCGTGCTCCATTGGCGCAGCTGGTTAGCGCGTGGTACTTATAAGACTGAGAAATGCCGAGGTCGGGAGTTCGATCCTCCCATGGAGCAAAACTTTTGCTGAATACCACAAATCTCTGCATGACTTAAAATTGACAAATATCGAGTGGATGGGAGGTTAAAGGTTCGAGTACCACAAAGAACGCCATTTCAAGCTCAAAGGACTGCGGTTCGAATTTCTCCGACTTTCACTCGTGCTCCATTGGCGCAGCTGGTTATAACGCGTGGTACTTATAAGACTGAGAAATGCCGAGGTCGGGAGTTCGATCCTCCCATGGAGCAAAACTTTTGCTGAATACCACAAACCTCTGCATGACTTGAAATTGACAAATATCGACTGGATGGGAGGTTAAAGGTTCGAGTATCACAAAGAACGCCATTTCAAGCTCAAAGGACTGCGGTTCGAATTTCTCCGACTTTCACTCGTGCTCCATTGGCGCAGCTGGTTATAACGCGTGGTACTTATAAGACTGAGAAATGCCGAGGTCGGGAGTTCGATCCTCCCATGGAGCAAAACTTTTGCTGAATACCACAAATCTCTGCATGACTTGAAATTGACAAATATCGACTGGATGGGAGGTTAAAGGTTCGAGTACCACAAAGAACGCCATTTCAAGCTCAAAGGACTGCGGTTCGAATTTCTCCGATTTTCACTCGTGCTCCATTGGCGCAGCTGGTTAGCGCGTGGTACTTATAAGACTGAGAAATGCCGAGGTCGGGAGTTCGATCCTCCCATGGAGCAAAACTTTTGCTGAATACCACAAATCTCTGCATGACTTGAAATTGACAAATATCGAGTGGATGGGAGGTTAAAGGTTCGAGTACCACAAAGAACGCCATTTCAAGCTCAAAGGACTGCGGTTCGAATTTCTCCGACTTTCACTCGTGCTCCATTGGCGCAGCTGGTTATAACGCGTGGTACTTATAAGACTGAGAAATGCCGAGGTCGGGAGTTCGATCCTCCCATGGAGCAAAACTTTTGCTGAATACCACAAACCTCTGCATGACTTGAAATTGACAAATATCGACTGGATGGGAGGTTAAAGGTTCGAGTATCACAAAGAACGCCATTTCAAGCTCAAAGGACTGCGGTTCGAATTTCTCCGACTTTCACTCGTGCTCCATTGGCGCAGCTGGTTATAACGCGTGGTACTTATAAGACTGAGAAATGCCGAGGTCGGGAGTTCGATCCTCCCATGGAGCAAAACTTTTGCTGAATACCACAAATCTCTGCATGACTTGAAATTGACAAATATCGACTGGATGGGAGGTTAAAGGTTCGAGTACCACAAAGAACGCCATTTCAAGCTCAAAGGACTGCGGTTCGAATTTCTCCGATTTTCACTCGTGCTCCATTGGCGCTGCTGGTTAGCGCGTGGTACTTATAAGACTGAGAAATGCCGAGGTCGGGAGTTCGATCCTCCCATGGAGCAAAACTATTGCTGAATACCACAAATCTCTGCATGACTTGAAATTGACAAATATCGAGTGGATGGGAGGTTAAAGGTTTGAGTACCACAAAGAACGCCATTTCAAGCTCAAAGGACTGCGGTTCGAATTTCTCCGATTTTCACTCGTGCTCCATTGGCGCAGCTGGTTAGCGCGTGGTACTTATAAGACTGAGAAATGCCGAGGTCGGGAGTTCGATCCTCCCATGGAGCAAAACTTTTGCTGAATACCACAAATCTCTGCATGACTTGAAATTGACAAATATCGACTGGATGGGAGGTTAAAGGTTCGAGTACCACAAAGAACGCCATTTCAAGCTCAAAGGACTGCGGTTCGAATTTCTCCGATTTTCACTCGTGCTCCATTGGCGCTGCTGGTTAGCGCGTGGTACTTATAAGACTGAGAAATGCCGAGGTCGGGAGTTCGATCCTCCCATGGAGCAAAACTTTTGCTGAATACCACAAATCTCTGCATGACTTGAAATTGACAAATATCGAGTGGATGGGAGGTTAAAGGTTCGAGTACCACAAAGAACGCCATTTCAAGCTCAAAGGACTGCGGTTCGAATTTCTCCGATTTTCACTCGTGCTCCATTGGCGCACCTGGTTAGCGCGTGGTACTTATAAGACTGAGAAATGCCGAGGTCGGGAGTTCGATCCTCCCATGGAGCAAAACTTTTGCTGAATACCACAAACCTCTGCATGACTTGAAATTGACAAATATCGACTGGATGGGAGGTTAAAGGTTCGAGTATCACGAAGAACGCCATTTCAAGCTCAAAGGACTGCGGTTCGAATTTCTCCGATTTTCACTCGTGCTCCATTGGCGCAGCTGGTTAGCGCGTGGTACTTATAAGACTGAGAAATGCCGAGGTCGGGAGTTCGATCCTCCCATGGAGCAAAACTTTTGCTGAATACCACAAATCTCTGCATGACTTGAAATTGACAAATATCGAGTGGATGGGAGGTTAAAGGTTCGAGTACCACAAAGAACGCCATTTCAAGCTCAAAGGACTGCGGTTCGAATTTCTCCGACTTTCACTCGTGCTCCATTGGCGCAGCTGGTTAGCGCGTGGTACTTATAAGACTGAGAAATGCCGAGGTCGGGAGTTCGATCCTCCCATGGAGCAAAACTTTTGCTGAATACCACAAATCTCTGCATGACTTGAAATTGACAAATATCGAGTGGATGGGAGGTTAAAGGTTCGAGTACCACAAAGAACGCCATTTCAAGCTCAAAGGACTGCGGTTCGAATTTCTCCGATTTTCACTCGTGCTCCATTGGCGCAGCTGGTTAGCGCGTGGTACTTATAAGACTGAGAAATGCCGAGGTCGGGAGTTCGATCCTCCCATGGAGCAAAACTTTTGCTGAATACCACAAACCTCTGCATGACTTGAAATTGACAAATATCGACTGGATGGGAGGTTAAAGGTTCGAGTATCACGAAGAACGCCATTTCAAGCTCAAAGGACTGCGGTTCGAATTTCTCCGATTTTCACTCGTGCTCCATTGGCGCAGCTGGTTAGCGCGTGGTACTTATAAGACTGAGAAATGCCGAGGTCGGGAGTTCGATCCTCCCATGGAGCAAAACTTTTGCTGAATACCACAAATCTCTGCATGACTTGAAATTGACAAATATCGAGTGGATGGGAGGTTAAAGGTTCGAGTACCACAAAGAACGCCATTTCAAGCTCAAAGGACTGCGGTTCGAATTTCTCCGACTTTCACTCGTGCTCCATTGGCGCAGCTGGTTAGCGCGTGGTACTTATAAGACTGAGAAATGCCGAGGTCGGGAGTTCGATCCTCCCATGGAGCAAAACTTTTGCTGAATACCACAAATCTCTGCATGACTTGAAATTGACAAATATCGAGTGGATGGGAGGTTAAAGGTTCGAGTACCACAAAGAACGCCATTTCAAGCTCAAAGGACTGCGGTTCGAATTTCTCCGACTTTCACTCGTGCTCCATTGGCGCAGCTGGTTATAACGCGTGGTACTTATAAGACTGAGAAATGCCGAGGTCGGGAGTTCGATCCTCCCATGGAGCAAAACTTTTGCTGAATACCACAAATCTCTGCATGACTTGAAATTGACAAATATCGACTGGATGGGAGGTTAAAGGTTCGAGTACCACAAAGAACGCCATTTCAAGCTCAAAGGACTGCGGTTCGAATTTCTCCGATTTTCACTCGTGCTCCATTGGCGCTGCTGGTTAGCGCGTGGTACTTATAAGACTGAGAAATGCCGAGGTCGGGAGTTCGATCCTCCCATGGAGCAAAACTTTTGCTGAATACCACAAATCTCTGCATGACTTGAAATTGACAAATATCGAGTGGATGGGAGGTTAAAGGTTCGAGTACCACAAAGAACGCCATTTCGAGCTCAAAGGACTGCGGTTCGAATTTCTCCGACTTTCACTCGTGCTCCATTGGCGCAGCTGGTTAGCGCGTGGTACTTATAAGACTGAGAAATGCCGAGGTCGGGAGTTCGATCCTCCCATGGAGCAAAACTTTTGCTGAATACCACAAATCTCTGCATGACTTGAAATTGACAAATATCGAGTGGATGGGAGGTTAAAGGTTCGAGTACCACAAAGAACGCCATTTCAAGCTCAAAGGACTGCGGTTCGAATTTCTCCGATTTTCACTCGTGCTCCATTGGCGCAGCTGGTTAGCGCGTGGTACTTATAAGACTGAGAAATGCCGAGGTCGGGAGTTCGATCCTCCCATGGAGCAAAACTTTTGCTGAATACCACAAACCTCTGCATGACTTGAAATTGACAAATATCGACTGGATGGGAGGTTAAAGGTTCGAGTATCACGAAGAACGCCATTTCAAGCTCAAAGGACTGCGGTTCGAATTTCTCCGATTTTCACTCGTGCTCCATTGGCGCAGCTGGTTAGCGCGTGGTACTTATAAGACTGAGAAATGCCGAGGTCGGGAGTTCGATCCTCCCATGGAGCAAAACTTTTGCTGAATACCACAAATCTCTGCATGACTTAAAATTGACAAATATCGAGTGGATGGGAGGTTAAAGGTTCGAGTACCACAAAGAACGCCATTTCAAGCTCAAAGGACTGCGGTTCGAATTTCTCCGACTTTCACTCGTGCTCCATTGGCGCAGCTGGTTATAACGCGTGGTACTTATAAGACTGAGAAATGCCGAGGTCGGGAGTTCGATCCTCCCATGGAGCAAAACTTTTGCTGAATACCACAAACCTCTGCATGACTTGAAATTGACAAATATCGACTGGATGGGAGGTTAAAGGTTCGAGTATCACAAAGAACGCCATTTCAAGCTCAAAGGACTGCGGTTCGAATTTCTCCGACTTTCACTCGTGCTCCATTGGCGCAGCTGGTTATAACGCGTGGTACTTATAAGACTGAGAAATGCCGAGGTCGGGAGTTCGATCCTCCCATGGAGCAAAACTTTTGCTGAATACCACAAATCTCTGCATGACTTGAAATTGACAAATATCGACTGGATGGGAGGTTAAAGGTTCGAGTACCACAAAGAACGCCATTTCAAGCTCAAAGGACTGCGGTTCGAATTTCTCCGATTTTCACTCGTGCTCCATTGGCGCTGCTGGTTAGCGCGTGGTACTTATAAGACTGAGAAATGCCGAGGTCGGGAGTTCGATCCTCCCATGGAGCAAAACTTTTGCTGAATACCACAAATCTCTGCATGACTTGAAATTGACAAATATCGAGTGGATGGGAGGTTAAAGGTTCGAGTACCACAAAGAACGCCATTTCAAGCTCAAAGGACTGCGGTTCGAATTTCTCCGATTTTCACTCGTGCTCCATTGGCGCAGCTGGTTAGCGCGTGGTACTTATAAGACTGAGAAATGCCGAGGTCGGGAGTTCGATCCTCCCATGGAGCAAAACTTTTGCTGAATACCACAAACCTCTGCATGACTTGAAATTGACAAATATCGACTGGATGGGAGGTTAAAGGTTCGAGTATCACGAAGAACGCCATTTCAAGCTCAAAGGACTGCGGTTCGAATTTCTCCGATTTTCACTCGTGCTCCATTGGCGCAGCTGGTTAGCGCGTGGTACTTATAAGACTGAGAAATGCCGAGGTCGGGAGTTCGATCCTCCCATGGAGCAAAACTTTTGCTGAATACCACAAATCTCTGCATGACTTAAAATTGACAAATATCGAGTGGATGGGAGGTTAAAGGTTCGAGTACCACAAAGAACGCCATTTCAAGCTCAAAGGACTGCGGTTCGAATTTCTCCGACTTTCACTCGTGCTCCATTGGCGCAGCAGTACTCTGCGTTGATACCACTGCTTACTGAGAAATGCCGAGGTCGGGAGTTCGATCCTCCCATGGAGCAAAACTTTTGCTGAATACCACAAATCTCTGCATGACTTGAAATTGACAAATATCGAGTGGATGGGAGGTTAAAGGTTCGAGTACCACAAAGAACGCCATTTCAAGCTCAAAGGACTGCGGTTCGAATTTCTCCGATTTTCACTCGTGCTCCATTGGCGCAGCTGGTTAGCGCGTGGTACTTATAAGACTGAGAAATGCCGAGGTCGGGAGTTCGATCCTCCCATGGAGCAAAACTTTTGCTGAATACCACAAACCTCTGCATGACTTGAAATTGACAAATATCGACTGGATGGGAGGTTAAAGGTTCGAGTATCACGAAGAACGCCATTTCAAGCTCAAAGGACTGCGGTTCGAATTTCTCCGATTTTCACTCGTGCTCCATTGGCGCAGCTGGTTAGCGCGTGGTACTTATAAGACTGAGAAATGCCGAGGTCGGGAGTTCGATCCTCCCATGGAGCAAAACTTTTGCTGAATACCACAAATCTCTGCATGACTTAAAATTGACAAATATCGAGTGGATGGGAGGTTAATGGTTCGAGTACCACAAAGAACGCCATTTCAAGCTCAAAGGACTGCGGTTCGAATTTCTCCGACTTTCACTCGTGCTCCATTGGCGCAGCTGGTTATAACGCGTGGTACTTATAAGACTGAGAAATGCCGAGGTCGGGAGTTCGATCCTCCCATGGAGCAAAACTTTTGCTGAATACCACAAACCTCTGCATGACTTGAAATTGACAAATATCGACTGGATGGGAGGTTAAAGGTTCGAGTATCACAAAGAACGCCATTTCAAGCTCAAAGGACTGCGGTTCGAATTTCTCCGACTTTCACTCGTGCTCCATTGGCGCAGCTGGTTATAACGCGTGGTACTTATAAGACTGAGAAATGCCGAGGTCGGGAGTTCGATCCTCCCATGGAGCAAAACTTTTGCTGAATACCACAAATCTCTGCATGACTTGAAATTGACAAATATCGACTGGATGGGAGGTTAAAGGTTCGAGTACCACAAAGAACGCCATTTCAAGCTCAAAGGACTGCGGTTCGAATTTCTCCGATTTTCACTCGTGCTCCATTGGCGCTGCTGGTTAGCGCGTGGTACTTATAAGACTGAGAAATGCCGAGGTCGGGAGTTCGATCCTCCCATGGAGCAAAACTTTTGCTGAATACCACAAATCTCTGCATGACTTGAAATTGACAAATATCGAGTGGATGGGAGGTTAAAGGTTCGAGTACCACAAAGAACGCCATTTCGAGCTCAAAGGACTGCGGTTCGAATTTCTCCGACTTTCACTCGTGCTCCATTGGCGCAGCTGGTTAGCGCGTGGTACTTATAAGACTGAGAAATGCCGAGGTCGGGAGTTCGATCCTCCCATGGAGCAAAACTTTTGCTGAATACCACAAATCTCTGCATGACTTGAAATTGACAAATATCGAGTGGATGGGAGGTTAAAGGTTCGAGTACCACAAAGAACGCCATTTCAAGCTCAAAGGACTGCGGTTCGAATTTCTCCGATTTTCACTCGTGCTCCATTGGCGCAGCTGGTTAGCGCGTGGTACTTATAAGACTGAGAAATGCCGAGGTCGGGAGTTCGATCCTCCCATGGAGCAAAACTTTTGCTGAATACCACAAATCTCTGCATGACTTGAAATTGACAAATATCGAGTGGATGGGAGGTTAAAGGTTCGAGTACCACAAAGAACGCCATTTCAAGCTCAAAGGACTGCGGTTCGAATTTCTCCGACTTTCACTCGTGCTCCATTGGCGCAGCTGGTTATAACGCGTGGTACTTATAAGACTGAGAAATGCCGAGGTCGGGAGTTCGATCCTCCCATGGAGCAAAACTTTTGCTGAATACCACAAATCTCTGTATGACTTAAAATTGACAAATATCGACTGGATGGGAGGTTAAAGGTTCGAGTACCACAAAGAACGCCATTTCAAGCTCAAAGGACTGCGGTTCGAATTTTTCCGATTTTCACTTGTGCTCCATTGGCGCAGCTGGTTAGCGCGTGGTACTTATAAGACTGAGAAATGCCGAGGTCGGGAGTTCGATCCTCCCATGGAGCAAAACTTTTGCTGAATACCACAAACCTCTGCATGACTTGAAATTGACAAATATCGACTGGATGGGAGGTTAAAGGTTCGAGTATCACAAAGAACGCCATTTCAAGCTCAAAGGACTGCGGTTCGAATTTCTCCGACTTTCACTCGTGCTCCATTGGCGCAGCTGGTTATAACGCGTGGTACTTATAAGACTGAGAAATGCCGAGGTCGGGAGTTCGATCCTCCCATGGAGCAAAACTTTTGCTGAATACCACAAATCTCTGCATGACTTGAAATTGACAAATATCGACTGGATGGGAGGTTAAAGGTTCGAGTACCACAAAGAACGCCATTTCAAGCTCAAAGGACTGCGGTTCGAATTTCTCCGATTTTCACTCGTGCTCCATTGGCGCTGCTGGTTAGCGCGTGGTACTTATAAGACTGAGAAATGCCGAGGTCGGGAGTTCGATCCTCCCATGGAGCAAAACTTTTGCTGAATACCACAAATCTCTGCATGACTTGAAATTGACAAATATCGAGTGGATGGGAGGTTAAAGGTTCGAGTACCACAAAGAACGCCATTTCAAGCTCAAAGGACTGCGGTTCGAATTTCTCCGACTTTCACTCGTGCTCCATTGGCGCAGCTGGTTAGCGCGTGGTACTTATAAGACTGAGAAATGCCGAGGTCGGGAGTTCGATCCTCCCATGGAGCAAAACTTTTGCTGAATACCACAAATCTCTGCATGACTTGAAATTGACAAATATCGAGTGGATGGGAGGTTAAAGGTTCGAGTACCACAAAGAACGCCATTTCAAGCTCAAAGGACTGCGGTTCGAATTTCTCCGATTTTCACTCGTGCTCCATTGGCGCAGCTGGTTAGCGCGTGGTACTTATAAGACTGAGAAATGCCGAGGTCGGGAGTTCGATCCTCCCATGGAGCAAAACTTTTGCTGAATACCACAAACCTCTGCATGACTTGAAATTGACAAATATCGACTGGATGGGAGGTTAAAGGTTCGAGTATCACAAAGAACGCCATTTCAAGCTCAAAGGACTGCGGTTCGAATTTCTCCGACTTTCACTCGTGCTCCATTGGCGCAGCTGGTTAGCGCGTGGTACTTATAAGACTGAGAAATGCCGAGGTCGGGAGTTCGATCCTCCCATGGAGCAAAACTTTTGCTGAATACCACAAATCTCTGCATGACTTGAAATTGAGAAATATCGAGTGGATGGGAGGTTAAAGGTTCGAGTACCACAAAGAACGCCATTTCAAGCTCAAAGGACTGCGGTTCGAATTTCTCCGACTTTCACTCGTGCTCCATTGGCGCAGCTGGTTAGCGCGTGGTACTTATAAGACTGAGAAATGCCGAGGTCGGGAGTTCGATCCTCCCATGGAGCAAAACTTTTGCTGAATACCACAAATCTCTGCATGACTTGAAATTGACAAATATCGAGTGGATGGGAGGTTAAAGGTTCGAGTACCACAAAGAACGCCATTTCAAGCTCAAAGGACTGCGGTTCGAATTTCTCCGACTTTCACTCGTGCTCCATTGGCGCAGCTGGTTATAACGCGTGGTACTTATAAGACTGAGAAATGCCGAGGTCGGGAGTTCGATCCTCCCATGGAGCAAAACTTTTGCTGAATACCACAAATCTCTGTATGACTTGAAATTGACAAATATCGACTGGATGGGAGGTTAAAGGTTCGAGTACCACAAAGAACGCCATTTCAAGCTCAAAGGACTGCGGTTCGAATTTTTCCGATTTTCACTTGTGCTCCATTGGCGCAGCTGGTTAGCGCGTGGTACTTATAAGACTGAGAAATGCCGAGGTCGGGAGTTCGATCCTCCCATGGAGCAAAACTTTTGCTGAATACCACAAACCTCTGCATGACTTGAAATTGACAAATATCGAGTGGATGGGAGGTTAAAGGTTCGAGTACCACAAAGAACGCCATTTCAAGCTCAAAGGACTGCGGTTCGAATTTCTCCGATTTTCACTCGTGCTCCATTGGCGCAGCTGGTTAGCGCGTGGTACTTATAAGACTGAGAAATGCCGAGGTCGGGAGTTCGATCCTCCCATGGAGCAAAACTTTTGCTGAATACCACAAACCTCTGCATGACTTGAAATTGACAAATATCGACTGGATGGGAGGTTAAAGGTTCGAGTATCACAAAGAACGCCATTTCAAGCTCAAAGGACTGCGGTTCGAATTTCTCCGACTTTCACTCGTGCTCCATTGGCGCAGCTGGTTAGCGCGTGGTACTTATAAGACTGAGAAATGCCGAGGTCGGGAGTTCGATCCTCCCATGGAGCAAAACTTTTGCTGAATACCACAAATCTCTGCATGACTTGAAATTGACAAATATCGAGTGGATGGGAGGTTAAAGGTTCGAGTACCACAAAGAACGCCATTTCAAGCTCAAAGGACTGCGGTTCGAATTTCTCCGACTTTCACTCGTGCTCCATTGGCGCAGCTGGTTAGCGCGTGGTACTTATAAGACTGAGAAATGCCGAGGTCGGGAGTTCGATCCTCCCATGGAGCAAAACTTTTGCTGAATACCACAAACCTCTGCATGACTTGAAATTGACAAATATCGACTGGATGGGAGGTTAAAGGTTCGAGTATCACAAAGAACGCCATTTCAAGCTCAAAGGACTGCGGTTCGAATTTCTCCGACTTTCACTCGTGCTCCATTGGCGCAGCTGGTTAGCGCGTGGTACTTATAAGACTGAGAAATGCCGAGGTCGGGAGTTCGATCCTCCCATGGAGCAAAACTTTTGCTGAATACCACAAATCTCTGCATGACTTGAAATTGAGAAATATCGAGTGGATGGGAGGTTAAAGGTTCGAGTACCACAAAGAACGCCATTTCAAGCTCAAAGGACTGCGGTTCGAATTTCTCCGACTTTCACTCGTGCTCCATTGGCGCAGCTGGTTAGCGCGTGGTACTTATAAAACTGAGAAATGCCGAGGTCGGGAGTTCGATCCTCCCATGGAGCAAAACTTTTGCTGAATACCACAAATCTCTGCATGACTTGAAATTGACAAATATCGAGTGGATGGGAGGTTAAAGGTTCGAGTACCACAAAGAACGCCATTTCAAGCTCAAAGGACTGCGGTTCGAATTTCTCCGACTTTCACTCGTGCTCCATTGGCGCAGCTGGTTAGCGCGTGGTACTTATAAGACTGAGAAGTGCCGAGGTCGGGAGTTCGATCCTCCCATGGAGCAAAACTTTTGCTGAATACCACAAATCTCTGCATGACTTGAAATTGACAAATATCGAGTGGATGGGAGGTTAAAGGTTCGAGTACCACAAAGAACGCCATTTCAAGCTCAAAGGACTGCGGTTCGAATTTCTCCGACTTTCACTCGTGCTCCATTGGCGCAGCTGGTTATAACGCGTGGTACTTATAAGACTGAGAAATGCCGAGGTCGGGAGTTCGATCCTCCCATGGAGCAAAACTTTTGCTGAATACCACAAATCTCTGTATGACTTGAAATTGACAAATATCGACTGGATGGGAGGTTAAAGGTTCGAGTACCACAAAGGACGCCATTTCAAGCTCAAAGGACTGCGGTTCGAATTTTTCCGATTTTCACTTGTGCTCCATTGGCGCAGCTGGTTAGCGCGTGGTACTTATAAGACTGAGAAATGCCGAGGTCGGGAGTTCGATCCTCCCATGGAGCAAAACTTTTGCTGAATACCACAAACCTCTGCATGACTTGAAATTGACAAATATCGACTGGATGGGAGGTTAAAGGTTCGAGTATCACAAAGAACGCCATTTCAAGCTCAAAGGACTGCGGTTCGAATTTCTCCGACTTTCACTCGTGCTCCATTGGCGCAGCTGGTTAGCGCGTGGTACTTATAAGACTGAGAAATGCCGAGGTCGGGAGTTCGATCCTCCCATGGAGCAAAACTTTTGCTGAATACCACAAATCTCTGCATGACTTGAAATTGACAAATATCGAGTGGATGGGAGGTTAAAGGTTCGAGTACCACAAAGAACGCCATTTCAAGCTCAAAGGACTGCGGTTCGAATTTCTCCGACTTTCACTCGTGCTCCATTGGCGCAGCTGGTTATAACGCGTGGTACTTATAAGACTGAGAAATGCCGAGGTCGGGAGTTCGATCCTCCCATGGAGCAAAACTTTTGCTGAATACCACAAATCTCTGTATGACTTGAAATTGACAAATATCGACTGGATGGGAGGTTAAAGGTTCGAGTACCACAAAGAACGCCATTTCAAGCTCAAAGGACTGCGGTTCGAATTTCTCCGATTTTCACTCGTGCTCCATTGGCGCTGCTGGTTAGCGCGTGGTACTTATAAGACTGAGAAATGCCGAGGTCGGGAGTTCGATCCTCCCATGGAGCAAAACTTTTGCTGAATACCACAAATCTCTGCATGACTTGAAATTGACAAATATCGAGTGGATGGGAGGTTAAAGGTTCGAGTACCACAAAGAACGCCATTTCAAGCTCAAAGGACTGCGGTTCGAATTTCTCCGACTTTCACTCGTGCTCCATTGGCGCAGCTGGTTAGCGCGTGGTACTTATAAGACTGAGAAATGCCGAGGTCGGGAGTTCGATCCTCCCATGGAGCAAAACTTTTGCTGAATACCACAAATCTCTGCATGACTTGAAATTGACAAATATCGACTGGATGGGAGGTTAAAGGTTCGAGTATCACAAAGAACGCCATTTCAAGCTCAAAGGACTGCGGTTCGAATTTCTCCGACTTTCACTCGTGCTCCATTGGCGCAGCTGGTTAGCGCGTGGTACTTATAAGACTGAGAAATGCCGAGGTCGGGAGTTCGATCCTCCCATGGAGCAAAACTTTTGCTGAATACCACAAATCTCTGCATGACTTGAAATTGACAAATATCGAGTGGATGGGAGGTTAAAGGTTCGAGTACCACAAAGAACGCCATTTCAAGCTCAAAGGACTGCGGTTCGAATTTCTCCGACTTTCACTCGTGCTCCATTGGCGCAGCTGGTTAGCGCGTGGTACTTAAAAGACTGAGAAATGCCGAGGTCGGGAGTTCGATCCTCCCATGGAGCAAAACTTTTGCTGAATACCACAAATCTCTGCATGACTTGAAATTGACAAATATCGAGTGGATGGGAGGTTAAAGGTTCGAGTATCACAAAGAACGCCATTTCAAGCTCAAAGGACTGCGGTTCGAATTTCTCCGACTTTCACTCGTGCTCCATTGGCGCAGCTGGTTAGCGCGTGGTACTTATAAGACTGAGAAATGCCGAGGTCGGGAGTTCGATCCTCCCATGGAGCAAAACTTTTGCTGAATACCACAAATCTCTGCATGACTTGAAATTGACAAATATCGACTGGATGGGAGGTTAAAGGTTCGAGTATCACAAAGAACGCCATTTCAAGCTCAAAGGACTGCGGTTCGTATTTCTCCGATTTTCACTCGTGCTCCATTGGCGCAGCTGGTTAGCGCGTGGTACTTATAAGATTGAGAAATGCCGAGGTCGGGAGTTCGATCCTCCCATGGAGCAAAACTTTTGCTGAATACCACAAACCTCTGCATGACTTGAAATTGACAAATATCTACTGGATGGGAGGTTAAAGGTTCGAGTATCACAAAGAACGCCATTTCAAGCTCAAAGGACTGCGGTTCGAATTTCTCCGATTTTCACCCGTGCTCCATTGGCGCAGCTCGTTAGCGCGTGGTACTTATAAGACTGAGAAATGCCGAGGTCGGGAGTTCGATCCTCCCATGGAGCAAAACTTTTGCTGAATACCACAAACCTCTGCATGACTTGAAATTGACAAATATCGACTGGATGGGAGGTTAAAGGTTCGAGTATCACAAAGAACGCCATTTCAAGCTCAAAGGACTGCGGTTCGAATTTCTCCGATTTTCACTCGTGCTCCATTGGCGCAGCTGGTTAGCGCGTGGTACTTATAAGACTGAGAAATGCCGACGTCGGGAGTTCGATCCTCCCATGGAGCAAAACTTTTGCTGAATATCACAAACCTCTGCATGACTTGAAATTGACAAATATCGACTGGATGGGAGGTTAAAGGTTCGAGTATCACAAAGAACGCCATTTCAAGCTCAAAGGACTGCGGTTCGTATTTCTCCGATTTTCAATCGTGCTCCATTGGCGCAGCTGGTTAGCGCGTGGTACTTATAAGATTGAGAAATGCCGAGGTCGGGAGTTCGATCCTCCCATGGAGCAAAACTTTTGCTGAATACCACAAACCTCTGCATGACTTGAAATTGACAAATATCTACTGGATGGGAGGTTAAAGGTTCGAGTATCACAAAGAACGCCATTTCAAGCTCAAAGGACTGCGGTTCGAATTTCTCCGATTTTCACTCGTGCTCCATTGGCGCTGCTGGTTAGCGCGTGGTACTTATAAGACTGAGAAATGCCGAGGTCGGGAGTTCGATCCTCCCATGGAGCAAAACTTATGCTGAATACCACAAACCTCTGCATGACTTGAAATTGACAAATATCTACTGGATGGGAGGTTAAAGGTTCGAGTATCACAAAGAACGCCATTTCAAGCTCAAAGGACTGCGGTTCGAATTTCTCCGACTTTCACTCGTGCTCCATTGGCGCAGCTGGTTAGCGCGTGGTACTTATAAGACTGAGAAATGCCGAGGTCGGGAGTTCGATCCTCCCATGGAGCAAAACTTTTGCTGAATACCACAAATCTCTGCATGACTTGAAATTGACAAATATCGACTGGATGGGAGGTTAAAGGTTCGAGTATCACAAAGAACGCCATTTCAAGCTCAAAGGACTGCGGTTCGAATTTCTCCGACTTTCACTCGTGCTCCATTGGCGCAGCTGGTTAGCGCGTGGTACTTATAAGACTGAGAAATGCCGAGGTCGGGAGTTCGATCCTCCCATGGAGCAAAACTTTTGCTGAATACCACAAATCTCTGCATGACTTGAAATTGACAAATATCGAGTGGATGGGAGGTTAAAGGTTCGAGTATCACAAAGAACGCCATTTCAAGCTCAAAGGACTGCGGTTCGAATTTCTCCGACTTTCACTCGTGCTCCATTGGCGCAGCTGGTTAGCGCGTGGTACTTAAAAGACTGAGAAATGCCGAGGTCGGGAGTTCGATCCTCCCATGGAGCAAAACTTTTGCTGAATACCACAAATCTCTGCATGACTTGAAATTGACAAATATCGAGTGGATGGGAGGTTAAAGGTTCGAGTATCACAAAGAACGCCATTTCAAGCTCAAAGGACTGCGGTTCGAATTTCTCCGACTTTCACTCGTGCTCCATTGGCGCAGCTGGTTAGCGCGTGGTACTTATAAGACTGAGAAATGCCGAGGTCGGGAGTTCGATCCTCCCATGAAGCAAAACTTTTGCTGAATACCACAAATCTCTGCATGACTTGAAATTGACAAATATCGACTGGATGGGAGGTTAAAGGTTCGAGTATCACAAAGAACGCCATTTCAAGCTCAAAGGACTGCGGTTCGTATTTCTCCGATTTTCACTCGTGCTCCATTGGCGCAGCTGGTTAGCGCGTGGTACTTATAAGATTGAGAAATGCCGAGGTCGGGAGTTCGATCCTCCCATGGAGCAAAACTTTTGCTGAATACCACAAACCTCTGCATGACTTGAAATTGACAAATATCTACTGGATGGGAGGTTAAAGGTTCGAGTATCACAAAGAACGCCATTTCAAGCTCAAAGGACTGCGGTTCGAATTTCTCCGATTTTCACCCGTGCTCCATTGGCGCAGCTCGTTAGCGCGTGGTACTTATAAGACTGAGAAATGCCGAGGTCGGGAGTTCGATCCTCCCATGGAGCAAAACTTTTGCTGAATACCACAAACCTCTGCATGACTTGAAATTGACAAATATCGACTGGATGGGAGGTTAAAGGTTCGAGTATCACAAAGAACGCCATTTCAAGCTCAAAGGACTGCGGTTCGAATTTCTCCGATTTTCACTCGTGCTCCATTGGCGCAGCTGGTTAGCGCGTGGTACTTATAAGACTGAGAAATGCCGACGTCGGGAGTTCGATCCTCCCATGGAGCAAAACTTTTGCTGAATATCACAAACCTCTGCATGACTTGAAATTGACAAATATCGACTGGATGGGAGGTTAAAGGTTCGAGTATCACAAAGAACGCCATTTCAAGCTCAAAGGACTGCGGTTCGTATTTCTCCGATTTTCAATCGTGCTCCATTGGCGCAGCTGGTTAGCGCGTGGTACTTATAAGACTGAGAAATGCCGAGGTCGGGAGTTCGATCCTCCCATGGAGCAAAACTTTTGCTGAATACCACAAATCTCTGCATGACTTGAAATTGACAAATATCGACTGGATGGGAGGTTAAAGGTTCGAGTATCACAAAGAACGCCATTTCAAGCTCAAAGGACTGCGGTTCGAATTTCTTCGACTTTCACTCGTGCTCCATTGGCGCAGCTGGTTAGCGCGTGGTACTTATAAGACTGAGAAATGCCGAGGTCGGGAGTTCGATCCTCCCATGGAGCAAAACTTTTGCTGAATACCACAAATCTCTGCATGACTTGAAATTGACAAATATCGAGTGGGTGGATGGGAGGTTAAAGGTTCGAGTACCACAAAGAACGCCATTTCAAGCTCAAAGGACTGCGGTTCGAATTTCTCCGACTTTCACTCGTGCTCCATTGGCGCAGCTGGTTAGCGCGTGGTACTTAAAAGACTGAGAAATGCCGAGGTCGGGAGTTCGATCCTCCCATGGAGCAAAACTTTTGCTGAATACCACAAATCTCTGCATGACTTGAAATTGACAAATATCGAGTGGATGGGAGGTTAAAGGTTCGAGTATCACAAAGAACGCCATTTCAAGCTCAAAGGACTGCGGTTCGAATTTCTCCGACTTTCACTCGTGCTCCATTGGCGCAGCTGGTTAGCGCGTGGTACTTATAAGACTGAGAAATGCCGAGGTCGGGAGTTCGATCCTCCCATGGAGCAAAACTTTTGCTGAATACCACAAATCTCTGCATGACTTGAAATTGACAAATATCGATTGGATGGGAGGTTAAAGGTTCGAGTATCACAAAGAACGCCATTTCAAGCTCAAAGGACTGCGGTTCGTATTTCTCCGATTTTCACTCGTGCTCCATTGGCGCAGCTGGTTAGCGCGTGGTACTTATAAGATTGAGAAATGCCGAGGTCGGGAGTTCGATCCTCCCATGGAGCAAAACTTTTGCTGAATACCACAAACCTCTGCATGACTTGAAATTGACAAATATCTACTGGATGGGAGGTTAAAGGTTCGAGTATCACAAAGAACGCCATTTCAAGCTCAAAGGACTGCGGTTCGAATTTCTCCGATTTTCACCCGTGCTCCATTGGCGCAGCTCGTTAGCGCGTGGTACTTATAAGACTGAGAAATGCCGAGGTCGGGAGTTCGATCCTCCCATGGAGCAAAACTTTTGCTGAATACCACAAACCTCTGCATGACTTGAAATTGACAAATATCGACTGGATGGGAGGTTAAAGGTTCGAGTATCACAAAGAACGCCATTTCAAGCTCAAAGGACTGCGGTTCGAATTTCTCCGATTTTCACTCGTGCTCCATTGGCGCAGCTGGTTAGCGCGTGGTACTTATAAGACTGAGAAATGCCGACGTCGGGAGTTCGATCCTCCCATGGAGCAAAACTTTTGCTGAATATCACAAACCTCTGCATGACTTGAAATTGACAAATATCGACTGGATGGGAGGTTAAAGGTTCGAGTATCACAAAGAACGCCATTTCAAGCTCAAAGAACTGCGGTTCGTATTTCTCCGATTTTCAATCGTGCTCCATTGGCGCAGCTGGTTAGCGCGTGGTACTTATAAGATTGAGAAATGCCGAGGTCGGGAGTTCGATCCTCCCATGGAGCAAAACTTTTGCTGAATACCACAAACCTCTGCATGACTTGAAATTGACAAATATCTACTGGATGGGAGGTTAAAGGTTCGAGTATCACAAAGAACGCCATTTCAAGCTCAAAGGACTGCGGTTCGAATTTCTCCGATTTTCACTCGTGCTCCATTGGCGCTGCTGGTTAGCGCGTGGTACTTATAAGACTGAGAAATGCCGAGGTCGGGAGTTCGATCCTCCCATGGAGCAAAACTTATGCTGAATACCACAAACCTCTGCATGACTTGAAATTGACAAATATCTACTGGATGGGAGCTTAAAGGTTCGAGTATCACAAAGAACGCCATTTCAAGCTCAAAGGACTGCGGTTCGAATTTCTCCGATTTTCACTCGTGCTCCATTGGCGCAGCCGGTTAGCGCGTGGTACTTATAAGACTAAGAAATGCCGAGGTCGGGAGTTCGATCCCAGTACTCTGCGTTGATACACTGCTTTACCACAAACCTCTGCATGACTTGAAATTGACAAATATCTACTGGATGGGAGGTTAAAGGTTCGAGTATCACAAAGAACGCCATTTCAAGCTCAAAGGACTGCGGTTCGAATTTCTCCGACTTTCACTCGTGCTCCATTGGCGCAGCTGGTTAGCGCGTGGTACTTATAAGACTGAGAAATGCCGAGGTCGGGAGTTCGATCCTCCCATGGAGCAAAACTTTTGCTGAATACCACAAACCTCTGCATGACTTGAAATTGACAAATATCGACTGGATGGGAGGCTAAAGGTTCGAGTATCACAAAGAACGCCATTTCAAGCTCAAAGGACTGCGGTTCGAATTTCTCCGATTTTCACTCGTGCTCCATTGGCGCAGCTGGTTAGCGCGTGGTACTTATAAGACTGAGAAATGCCGAGGTCGGGAGTTCCATCCTCCCATGGAGCAAAACTTTTGCTGAATACCACAAACCTCTGCATGACTTGAAATTGACAAATATCGACTGGATGGGAGGTTAAAGGTTCGAGTATCACAAAGAACGCCATTTCAAGCTCAAAGGACTGCGGTTCGAATTTCTCCGATTTTCACTCGTGCTCCATTGGCGCAGCTGGTTAGCGCGTGGTACTTTATAAGACTGAGAAATGCCGAGGTCGGGAGTTCGATCCTCCCATGGAGCAAAACTTTTGCTGAATACCACAAACCTCTGCATGACTTGAAATTGACAAATATCTACTGGATGGGAGGTTAAAGGTTCGAGTATCACAAAGAACGCCATTTCAAGCTCAAAGGACTGCGGTTCGAATTTCTCCGACTTTCCCTCGTGCTCCATTGGCGCAGCTGGTTAGCGCGTGGTACTTATAAGACTGAGAAATGCCGAGGTCGGGAGTTCGATCCTCCAATGGAGCAAAACTTTTGCTGAATACCACAAACCTCTGCATGACTTGAAATTGACAAATATCGACTGGATGGGAGGTTAAAGGTTCGAGTATCACAAAGAACGCCATTTCAAGCTCAAAGGACTGCGGTTCGAATTTCTCCGATTTTCACTCGTGCTCCATTGGCGCAACTGGTTAGCGCGTGGTACTTTATAAGACTGAGAAATGCCGAGGTCGGGAGTTCGATCCTCCCATGGAGCAAAACTTTTGCTGAATACCACAAACCTCTGCATGACTTGAAATTGACAAATATCGACTGGATGGGAGCTTAAAGGTTCGAGTATCACAAAGAACGCCATTTCAAGCTCAAAGGACTGCGGTTCGAATTTCTCCGATTTTCACTCGTGCTCCATTGGCGCAGCTGGTTAGCGCGTGGTACTTATAAGACTAAGAAATGCCGAGGTCGGGGGTTCGATCCTCCCATGGAGAAAAACTTTTGCTGAATACCACAAACCTCTGCATGACTTGAAATTGACAAATATCGAGTGGATGGGAGGTTAAAGGTTCGAGTATCACAAAGAACGCCATTTCAAGCTCAAAGGACTGCGGTTCGAATTTCTCCGATTTTCACTCGTGCTCCATTGGCGCAGCTGGTTAGCGCGTGGTACTTATAAGACTGAGAAATGCCGAGGTCGGGAGTTCGATCCTCCCATGGAGCAAAACTTTTGCTGAATACCACAAACCTCTGCATGACTTGAAATTGACAAATATCGAGTGGATGGGAGGTTAAAGGTTCGAGTACCACAAAGAACGCCATTTCAAGCTCAAAGGACTGCGGTTCGAATTTCTCCGATTTTCACTCGTGCTCCATTGGCGCAGCTGGTTAGCGCGTGGTACTTATAAGACTGAGAAATGCCGAGGTCGGGAGTTCGATCCTCCCATGGAGCAAAACTTTTGCTGAATACCACAAACCTCTGCATGACTTGAAATTGACAAATATCGACTGGATGGGAGGTTAAAGGTTCGAGTATCACAAAGAACGCCATTTCAAGCTCAAAGGACTGCGGTTCGAATTTCTCCGATTTTCACTCGTGCTCCATTGGCGCAGCTGGTTAGCGCGTGGTACTTATAAGACTGAGAAATGCCGAGGTCGGGAGTTCCATCCTCCCATGGAGCAAAACTTTTGCTGAATACCACAAACCTCTGCATGACTTGAAATTGACAAATATCGACTGGATGGGAGGTTAAAGGTTCGAGTATCACAAAGAACGCCATTTCAAGCTCAAAGGACTGCGGTTCGAATTTCTCCGATTTTCA
This sequence comes from Cylicocyclus nassatus, assembly GCA_958299035.1. NCBI lineage: Eukaryota > Metazoa > Nematoda > Chromadorea > Rhabditida > Strongylidae > Cylicocyclus > Cylicocyclus nassatus. The sequence goes on along the minus strand of CATQJL010000316.1, from coordinate 53,437,451 downwards.
CTCGTGCTCCATTGGCGCAGCTGGTTAGCGCGTGGTACTTATAAGACTGAGAAATGCCGAGGTCGGGAGTTCGATCCTCCCATGGAGCAAAACTTTTGCTGAATACCACAAACCTCTGCATGACTTGAAATTGACAAATATCTACTGGATGGGAGGTTAAAGGTTCGAGTATCACAAAGAACGCCATTTCAAGCTCAAAGGACTGCGGTTCGAATTTCTCCGACTTTCCCTCGTGCTCCATTGGCGCAGCTGGTTAGCGCGTGGTACTTATAAGACTGAGAAATGCCGAGGTCGGGAGTTCGATCCTCCAATGGAGCAAAACTTTTGCTGAATACCACAAACCTCTGCATGACTTGAAATTGACAAATATCGACTGGATGGGAGGTTAAAGGTTCGAGTATCACAAAGAACGCCATTTCAAGCTCAAAGGACTGCGGTTCGAATTTCTCCGATTTTCACTCGTGCTCCATTGGCGCAACTGGTTAGCGCGTGGTACTTTATAAGACTGAGAAATGCCGAGGTCGGGAGTTCGATCCTCCCATGGAGCAAAACTTTTGCTGAATACCACAAACCTCTGCATGACTTGAAATTGACAAATATCGACTGGATGGGAGCTTAAAGGTTCGAGTATCACAAAGAACGCCATTTCAAGCTCAAAGGACTGCGGTTCGAATTTCTCCGATTTTCACTCGTGCTCCATTGGCGCAGCTGGTTAGCGCGTGGTACTTATAAGACTAAGAAATGCCGAGGTCGGGGGTTCGATCCTCCCATGGAGCAAAACTTTTGCTGAATACCACAAACCTCTGCATGACTTGAAATTGACAAATATCGAGTGGATGGGAGGTTAAAGGTTCGAGTATCACAAAGAACGCCATTTCAAGCTCAAAGGACTGCGGTTCGAATTTCTCCGATTTTCACTCGTGCTCCATTGGCGCAGCTGGTTAGCGCGTGGTACTTATAAGACTGAGAAATGCCGAGGTCGGGAGTTCGATCCTCCCATGGAGCAAAACTTTTGCTGAATACCACAAACCTCTGCATGACTTGAAATTGACAAATATCGACTGGATGGGAGGTTAAAGGTTCGAGTATCACAAAGAACGCCATTTTAAGCTCAAAGGACTGCGGTTCGAATTTCTCCGATTTTCACTCGTGCTCCATTGGCGCAGCTGGTTAGCGCGTGGTACTTATAAGACTGAGAAATGCCGAGGTCGGGAGTTCGATCCTCCCATGGAGCAAAACTTTTGCTGAATACCACAAACCTCTGCATGACTTGAAATTGACAAATATCGACTGGATGGGAGCTTAAAGGTTCGAGTATCACAAAGAACGCCATTTCAAGCTCAAAGGACTACGGTTCGAATTTCTCCGATTTTCACTCGTGCTCCATTGGCGCAGCTGGTTAGCGCGTGGTACTTATAAGACTAAGAAATGCCGAGGTCGGGGGTTCGATCCTCCCATGGAGCAAAACTTTTGCTGAATACCACAAACCTCTGCATGACTTGAAATTGACAAATATCGAGTGGATGGGAGGTTAAAGGTTCGAGTATCACAAAGAACGCCATTTCAAGCTCAAAGGACTGCGGTTCGAATTTCTCCGATTTTCACTCGTGCTCCATTGGCGCAGCTGGTTAGCGCGTGGTACTTATAAGACTGAGAAATGCCGAGGTCGGGAATTCGATCCTCCCATGGAGCAAAACTTTTGCTGAATACCACAAACCTCTGCATGACTTGAAATTGACAAATATCGAGTGGATGGGAGGTTAAAGGTTCGAGTACCACAAAGAACGCCATTTCAAGCTCAAAGGACTGCGGTTCGAATTTCTCCGACTTTCACTCGTGCTCCATTGGCGCAGCTGGTTATAACGCGTGGTACTTATAAGACTGAGAAATGCCGAGGTCGGGAGTTCGATCCTCCCATGGAGCAAAACTTTTGCTGAATACCACAAATCTCTGCATGACTTGAAATTGACAAATATCGAGTGGATGGGAGGTTAAAGGTTCGAGTACCACAAAGAACGCCATTTCAAGCTCAAAGGACTGCGGTTCGAATTTCTCCGACTTTCACTCGTGCTCCATTGGCGCAGCTGGTTAGCGCGTGGTACTTATAAGACTGAGAAATGCCGAGGTCGGGAGTTCGATCCTCCCATGGAGCAAAACTTTTGCTGAATACCACAAACCTCTGCATGACTTGAAATTGACAAATATCGACTGGATGGGAGGTTAAAGGTTCGAGTATCACAAAGAACGCCATTTCAAGCTCAAAGCACTGCGGTTCGAATTTCTCCGATTTTCACTCGTGCTCCATTGGCGCAGCTGGTTAGCGCGTGGTACTTATAAGACTGAGAAATGCCGAGGTCGGGAGTTCGATCCTCCCATGGAGCAAAACTTTTGCTGAATACCACAAACCTCTGCATGACTTGAAATTGACAAATATCGACTGGATGGGAGCTTAAAGGTTCGAGTATCACAAAGAACGCCATTTCAAGCTCAAAGGACTGCGGTTCGAATTTCTCCGATTTTCACTCGTGCTCCATTGGCGCAGCTGGTTAGCGCGTGGTACTTATAAGACTAAGAAATGCCGAGGTCGGGGGTTCGATCCTCCCATGGAGCAAAACTTTTGCTGAATACCACAAACCTCTGCATGACTTGAAATTGACAAATATCGACTGGATGGGAGCTTAAAGGTTCGAGTATCACAAAGAACGCCATTTCAAGCTCAAAGGACTGCGGTTCGAATTTCTCCGATTTTCACTCGTGCTCCATTGGCGCAGCTGGTTAGCGCGTGGTACTTATAAGACTGAGAAATGCCGAGGTCGGGAGTTCGATCCTCCCATGGAGCAAAACTTTTGCTGAATACCACAAACCTCTGCATGACTTGAAATTGACAAATATCGACTGGATGGGAGGTTAAAGGTTCGAGTATCACAAAGAACGCCATTTCAAGCTCAAAGGACTGCGGTTCGAATTTCTCCGACTTTCACTCGTGCTCCATTGGCGCAGCTGGTTAGCGCGTGGTACTTATAAGACTGAGAAATGCCGAGGTCGGGAGTTCGATCCTCCCATGGAGCAAAACTTTTGCTGAATACCACAAATCTCTGCATGACTTGAAATTGACAAATATCGAGTGGATGGGAGGTTAAAGGTTCGAGTACCACAGAGAACGCCATTTCAAGCTCAAAGGACTGCGGTTCGAATTTCTCCGACTTTCACTCGTGCTCCATTGGCGCAGCTGGTTAGCGCGTGGTACTTATAAGACTGAGAAATGCGAGGTCGGGAGTTCGATCCTCCCATGGAGCAAAACTTTTGCTGAATACCACAAATCTCTGCATGACTTGAAATTGACAAATATCGACTGGATGGGAGGTTAAAGGTTCGAGTATCACAAAGAACGCCATTTCAAGCTCAAAGGACTGCGGTTCGAATTTCTCCGACTTTCACTCGTGCTCCATTGGCGCAGCTGGTTAGCGCGTGGTACTTATAAGACTGAGAAATGCCGAGGTCGGGAGTTCGATCCTCCCATGGAGCAAAACTTTTGCTGAATACCACAAATCTCTGCATGACTTGAAATTGACAAATATCGAATGGATGGGAGCTTAAAGGTTCGAGTATCACAAAGAACGCCATTTCAAGCTCAAAGGACTGCGGTTCGAATTTCTCCGATTTTCACTCGTGCTCCATTGGCGCAGCTGGTTAGCGCGTGGTACTTATAAGACTAAGAAATGCCGAGGTCGGGGGTTCGATCCTCCCATGGAGCAAAACTTTTGCTGAATACCACAAACCTCTGCATGACTTGAAATTGACAAATATCGACTGGATGGGAGCTTAAAGGTTCGAGTATCACAAAGAACGCCATTTCAAGCTCAAAGGACTGCGGTTCGAATTTCTCCGATTTTCACTCGTGCTCCATTGGCGCAGCTGGTTAGCGCGTGGTACTTATAAGACTGAGAAATGCCGAGGTCGGGAGTTCGATCCTCCCATGGAGCAAAACTTTTGCTGAATACCACAAACCTCTGCATGACTTGAAATTGACAAATATCGACTGGATGGGAGGTTAAAGGTTCGAGTATCACAAAGAACGCCATTTCAAGCTCAAAGGACTGCGGTTCGAATTTCTCCGACTTTCACTCGTGCTCCATTGGCGCAGCTGGTTAGCGCGTGGTACTTATAAGACTGAGAAATGCCGAGGTCGGGAGTTCGATCCTCCCATGGAGCAAAACTTTTGCTGAATACCACAAATCTCTGCATGACTTGAAATTGACAAATATCGAGTGGATGGGAGGTTAAAGGTTCGAGTACCACAGAGAACGCCATTTCAAGCTCAAAGGACTGCGGTTCGAATTTCTCCGACTTTCACTCGTGCTCCATTGGCGCAGCTGGTTAGCGCGTGGTACTTATAAGACTGAGAAATGCGAGGTCGGGAGTTCGATCCTCCCATGGAGCAAAACTTTTGCTGAATACCACAAATCTCTGCATGACTTGAAATTGACAAATATCGACTGGATGGGAGGTTAAAGGTTCGAGTATCACAAAGAACGCCATTTCAAGCTCAAAGGACTGCGGTTCGAATTTCTCCGACTTTCACTCGTGCTCCATTGGCGCAGCTGGTTAGCGCGTGGTACTTATAAGACTGAGAAATGCCGAGGTCGGGAGTTCGATCCTCCCATGGAGCAAAACTTTTGCTGAATACCACAAATCTCTGCATGACTTGAAATTGACAAATATCGAGTGGATGGGAGGTTAAAGGTTCGAGTACCACAAAGAACGCCATTTCAAGCTCAAAGGACTGCGGTTCGAATTTCTCCGACTTTCACTCGTGCTCCATTGGCGCAGCTGGTTAGCGCGTGGTACTTAAAAGACTGAGAAATGCCGAGGTCGGGAGTTCGATCCTCCCATGGAGCAAAACTTTTGCTGAATACCACAAATCTCTGCATGACTTGAAATTGACAAATATCGAGTGGATGGGAGGTTAAAGGTTCGAGTACCACAAAGAACGCCATTTCAAGCTCAAAGGACTGCGGTTCGAATTTCTCCGACTTTCACTCGTGCTCCATTGGCGCAGCTGGTTAGCGCGTGGTACTTAAAAGACTGAGAAATGCCGAGGTCGGGAGTTCGATCCTCCCATGGATCAAAACTTTTGCTGAATAACACAAATCTCTGCATGACTTGAAATTGACAAATATCGAGTGGATGGGAGGTTAAAGGTTCGAGTACCACAAAGAACGCCATTTCAAGCTCAAAGGACTGCGGTTCGAATTTCTCCGACTTTCACTCGTGCTCCATTGGCGCAGCTGGTTAGCGCGTGGTACTTAAAAGACTGAGAAATGCCGAGGTCGGGAGTTCGATCCTCCCATGGAGCAAAACTTTTGCTGAATACCACAAATCTCTGCATGACTTGAAATTGACAAATATCGAGTGGATGGGAGGTTAAAGGTTCGAGTACCACAAAGAACGCCATTTCAAGCTCAAAGGACTGCGGTTCGAATTTCTCCGACTTTCACTCGTGCTCCATTGGCGCAGCTGGTTAGCGCGTGGTACTTAAAAGACTGAGAAATGCCGAGGTCGGGAGTTCGATCCTCCCATGGATCAAAACTTTTGCTGAATAACACAAATCTCTGCATGACTTGAAATTGACAAATATCGAGTGGATGGGAGGTTAAAGGTTCGAGTACCACAAAGAACGCCATTTCAAGCTCAAAGGACTGCGGTTCGAATTTTTCCGACTTTCACTCGTGCTCCATTGGCGCAGCTGGTTAGCGCGTGGTACTTATAAGACTGAGAAATGCCGAGGTCGGGAGTTCGATCCTCCCATGGAGCAAAACTTTTGCTGAATACCACAAATCTCTGCATGACTTGAAATTGACAAATATCGACTGGATGGGAGGTTAAAGGTTCGAGTATCACAAAGAACGCCATTTCAAGCTCAAAGGACTGCGGTTCGAATTTCTCCGACTTTCACTCGTGCTCCATTGGCGCAGCTGGTTAGCGCGTGGTACTTATAAGACTGAGAAATGCCGAGGTCGGGAGTTCGATCCTCCCATGGAGCAAAACTTTTGCTGAATACCACAAATCTCTGCATGACTTGAAATTGACAAATATCGACTGGATGGGAGGTTAAAGGTTCGAGTATCACAAAGAACGCCATTTCAAGCTCAAAGGACTGCGGTTCGTATTTCTCCGATTTTCACTCGTGCTCCATTGGCGCAGCTGGTTAGCGCGTGGTACTTATAAGATTGAGAAATGCCGAGGTCGGGAGTTCGATCCTCCCATGGAGCAAAACTTTTGCTGAATACCACAAACCTCTGCATGACTTGAAATTGACAAATATCTACTGGATGGGAGGTTAAAGGTTCGAGTATCACAAAGAACGCCATTTCAAGCTCAAAGGACTGCGGTTCGAATTTCTCCGATTTTCACCCGTGCTCCATTGGCGCAGCTGGTTAGCGCGTGGTACTTATAAGACTGAGAAATGCCGAGGTCGGGAGTTCGATCCTCCCATGGAGCAAAACTTTTGCTGAATACCACAAACCTCTGCATGACTTGAAATTGACAAATATCGACTGGATGGGAGGTTAAAGGTTCGAGTATCACAAAGAACGCCATTTCAAGCTCAAAGGACTGCGGTTCGAATTTCTCCGATTTTCACTCGTGCTCCATTGGCGCAGCTCGTTAGCACGTGGTACTTATAAGACTGAGAAATGCCGAGGTCGGGAGTTCGATCCTCCCATGGAGCAAAACTTTTGCTGAATACCACAAACCTCTGCATGACTTGAAATTGACAAATATCGACTGGATGGGAGGTTAAAGGTTCGAGTATCACAAAGAACGCCATTTCAAGCTCAAAGGATTGCGGTTCGAATTTCTCCGATTTTCACTCGTGCTCCATTGGCGCAGCTGGTTAGCGCGTGGTACTTATAAGACTGAGAAATGCCGAGGTCGGGAGTTCGATCCTCCCATGGAGCAAAACTTTTGCTGAATACCACAAACCTCTGCATGACTTGAAATTGACAAATATCGACTGGATGGGAGGTTAAAGGTTCGAGTATCACAAAGAACGCCATTTCAAGCTCAAAGGACTGCGGTTCGAATTTCTCCGATTTTCACTCGTGCTCCATTGGCGCAGCTGGTTAGCGCGTGGTACTTATAAGACTGAGAAATGCCGAGGTCGGGAGTTCGATCCTCCCATGGAGCAAAACTTTTGCTGAATACCACAAACCTCTGCATGACTTGAAATTGACAAATATCTACTGGATGGGAGGTTAAAGGTTCGAGTATCACAAAGAACGCCATTTCAAGCTCAAAGGACTGCGGTTCGAATTTCTCCGACTTTCACTCGTGCTCCATTGGCGCAGCTGGTTAGCGCGTGGTACTTATAAGACTGAGAAATGCCGAGGTCGGGAGTTCGATCCTCCCATGGAGCAAAACTTTTGCTGAATACCACAAACCTCTGCATGACTTGAAATTGACAAATATCGACTGGATGGGAGGTTAAAGGTTCGAGTATCACAAAGAACGCCATTTCAAGCTCAAAGGACTGCGGTTCGAATTTCTCCGACTTTCACTCGTGCTCCATTGGCGCAGCTGGTTAGCGCGTGGTACTTATAAGACTGAGAAATGCCGAGGTCGGGAGTTCGATCCTCCCATGGAGCAAAACTTTTGCTGAATACCACAAATCTCTGCATGACTTGAAATTGACAAATATCGACTGGATGGGAGGTTAAAGGTTCGAGTATCACAAAGAACGCCATTTCAAGCTCAAAGGACTGCGGTTCGTATTTCTCCGATTTTCACTCGTGCTCCATTGGCGCAGCTGGTTAGCGCGTGGTACTTATAAGATTGAGAAATGCCGAGGTCGGGAGTTCGATCCTCCCATGGAGCAAAACCTTTGCTGAATACCACAAACCTCTGCATGACTTGAAATTGACAAATATCTACTGGATGGGAGGTTAAAGGTTCGAGTATCACAAAGAACGCCATTTCAAGCTCAAAGGACTGCGGTTCGAATTTCTCCGATTTTCACCCGTGCTCCATTGGCGCAGCTGGTTAGCGCGTGGTACTTATAAGACTGAGAAATGCCGAGGTCGGGAGTTCGATCCTCCCATGGAGCAAAACTTTTGCTGAATACCACAAACCTCTGCATGACTTGAAATTGACAAATATCGACTGGATGGGAGGTTAAAGGTTCGAGTATCACAAAGAACGCCATTTCAAGCTCAAAGGACTGCGGTTCGAATTTCTCCGATTTTCACTCGTGCTCCATTGGCGCAGCTGGTTAGCGCGTGGTACTTATAAGACTGAGAAATGCCGAGGTCGGGAGTTCGATCCTCCCATGGAGCAAAACTTTTGCTGAATACCACAAACCTCTGCATGACTTGAAATTGACAAATATCTACTGGATGGGAGGTTAAAGGTTCGAGTATCACAAAGAACGCCATTTCAAGCTCAAAGGACTGCGGTTCGAATTTCTCCGATTTTCACTCGTGCTCCATTGGCGCAGCTGGTTAGCGCGTGGTACTTATAAGACTGAGAAATGCCGAGGTCGGGAGTTCGATCCTCCCATGGAGCAAAACTTTTGCTGAATACCACAAACCTCTGCATGACTTGAAATTGACAAATATCGACTGGATGGGAGGTTAAAGGTTCGAGTATCACAAAGAACGCCATTTCAAGCTCAAAGGACTGCGGTTCGAATTTCTCCGATTTTCACTCGTGCTCCATTGGCGCAGCTGGTTAGCGCGTGGTACTTATAAGACTGAGAAATGCCGAGGTCGGGAGTTCGATCCTCCCATGGAGCAAAACTTTTGCTGAATACCACAAACCTCTGCATGACTTGAAATTGACAAATATCTACTGGATGGGAGGTTAAAGGTTCGAGTATCACAAAGAACGCCATTTCAAGCTCAAAGGACTGCGGTTCGAATTTCTCCGACTTTCACTCGTGCTCCATTGGCGCAGCTGGTTAGCGCGTGGTACTTATAAGACTGAGAAATGCCGAGGTCGGGAGTTCGATCCTCCCATGGAGCAAAACTTTTGCTGAATACCACAAACCTCTGCATGACTTGAAATTGACAAATATCGACTGGATGGGAGGTTAAAGGTTCGAGTATCACAAAGAACGCCATTTCAAGCTCAAAGGACTGCGGTTCGAATTTCTCCGACTTTCACTCGTGCTCCATTGGCGCAGCTGGTTAGCGCGTGGTACTTATAAGACTGAGAAATGCCGAGGTCGGGAGTTCGATCCTCCCATGGAGCAAAACTTTTGCTGAATACCACAAATCTCTGCATGACTTGAAATTGACAAATATCGACTGGATGGGAGGTTAAAGGTTCGAGTATCACAAAGAACGCCATTTCAAGCTCAAAGGACTGCGGTTCGTATTTCTCCGATTTTCACTCGTGCTCCATTGGCGCAGCTGGTTAGCGCGTGGTACTTATAAGATTGAGAAATGCCGAGGTCGGGAGTTCGATCCTCCCATGGAGCAAAACTTTTGCTGAATACCACAAACCTCTGCATGACTTGAAATTGACAAATATCTACTGGATGGGAGGTTAAAGGTTCGAGTATCACAAAGAACGCCATTTCAAGCTCAAAGGACTGCGGTTCGAATTTCTCCGATTTTCACCCGTGCTCCATTGGCGCAGCTGGTTAGCGCGTGGTACTTATAAGACTGAGAAATGCCGAGGTCGGGAGTTCGATCCTCCCATGGAGCAAAACTTTTGCTGAATACCACAAACCTCTGCATGACTTGAAATTGACAAATATCGACTGGATGGGAGGTTAAAGGTTCGAGTATCACAAAGAACGCCATTTCAAGCTCAAAGGACTGCGGTTCGAATTTCTCCGATTTTCACTCGTGCTCCATTGGCGCAGCTGGTTAGCGCGTGGTACTTATAAGACTGAGAAATGCCGAGGTCGGGAGTTCGATCCTCCCATGGAGCAAAACTTTTGCTGAATACCACAAACCTCTGCATGACTTGAAATTGACAAATATCTACTGGATGGGAGGTTAAAGGTTCGAGTATCACAAAGAACGCCATTTCAAGCTCAAAGGACTGCGGTTCGAATTTCTCCGACTTTCACTCGTGCTCCATTGGCGCAGCTGGTTAGCGCGTGGTACTTATAAGACTGAGAAATGCCGAGGTCGGGAGTTCGATCCTCCCATGGAGCAAAACTTTTGCTGAATACCACAAACCTCTGCATGACTTGAAATTGACAAATATCGACTGGATGGGAGGTTAAAGGTTCGAGTATCACAAAGAACGCCATTTCAAGCTCAAAGGACTGCGGTTCGAATTTCTCCGATTTTCACTCGTGCTCCATTGGCGCAGCTCGTTAGCACGTGGTACTTATAAGACTGAGAAATGCCGAGGTCGGGAGTTCGATCCTCCCATGGAGCAAAACTTTTGCTGAATACCACAAACCTCTGCATGACTTGAAATTGACAAATATCGACTGGATGGGAGGTTAAAGGTTCGAGTATCACAAAGAACGCCATTTCAAGCTCAAAGGACTGCGGTTCGAATTTCTCCGATTTTCACTCGTGCTCCATTGGCGCAGCTGGTTAGCGCGTGGTACTTATAAGACTGAGAAATGCCGAGGTCGGGAGTTCGATCCTCCCATGGAGCAAAACTTTTGCTGAATACCACAAACCTCTGCATGACTTGAAATTGACAAATATCGACTGGATGGGAGGTTAAAGGTTCGAGTATCACAAAGAACGCCATTTCAAGCTCAAAGGACTGCGGTTCGAATTTCTCCGATTTTCACTCGTGCTCCATTGGCGCAGCTGGTTAGCGCGTGGTACTTATAAGACTGAGAAATGCCGAGGTCGGGAGTTCGATCCTCCCATGGAGCAAAACTTTTGCTGAATACCACAAACCTCTGCATGACTTGAAATTGACAAATATCTACTGGATGGGAGGTTAAAGGTTCGAGTATCACAAAGAACGCCATTTCAAGCTCAAAGGACTGCGGTTCGAATTTCTCCGACTTTCACTCGTGCTCCATTGGCGCAGCTGGTTAGCGCGTGGTACTTATAAGACTGAGAAATGCCGAGGTCGGGAGTTCGATCCTCCCATGGAGCAAAACTTTTGCTGAATACCACAAACCTCTGCATGACTTGAAATTGACAAATATCGACTGGATGGGAGGTTAAAGGTTCGAGTATCACAAAGAACGCCATTTCAAGCTCAAAGGACTGCGGTTCGAATTTCTCCGACTTTCACTCGTGCTCCATTGGCGCAGCTGGTTAGCGCGTGGTACTTATAAGACTGAGAAATGCCGAGGTCGGGAGTTCGATCCTCCCATGGAGCAAAACTTTTGCTGAATACCACAAATCTCTGCATGACTTGAAATTGACAAATATCGACTGGATGGGAGGTTAAAGGTTCGAGTATCACAAAGAACGCCATTTCAAGCTCAAAGGACTGCGATTCGTATTTCTCCGATTTTCACTCGTGCTCCATTGGCGCAGCTGGTTAGCGCGTGGTACTTATAAGATTGAGAAATGCCGAGGTCGGGAGTTCGATCCTCCCATGGAGCAAAACTTTTGCTGAATACCACAAACCTCTGCATGACTTGAAATTGACAAATATCTACTGGATGGGAGGTTAAAGGTTCGAGTATCACAAAGAACGCCATTTCAAGCTCAAAGGACTGCGGTTCGAATTTCTCCGATTTTCACCCGTGCTCCATTGGCGCAGCTGGTTAGCGCGTGGTACTTATAAGACTGAGAAATGCCGAGGTCGGGAGTTCGATCCTCCCATGGAGCAAAACTTTTGCTGAATACCACAAACCTCTGCATGACTTGAAATTGACAAATATCGACTGGATGGGAGGTTAAAGGTTCGAGTATCACAAAGAACGCCATTTCAAGCTCAAAGGACTGCGGTTCGAATTTCTCCGATTTTCACTCGTGCTCCATTGGCGCAGCTGGTTAGCGCGTGGTACTTATAAGACTGAGAAATGCCGAGGTCGGGAGTTCGATCCTCCCATGGAGCAAAACTTTTGCTGAATACCACAAACCTCTGCATGACTTGAAATTGACAAATATCTACTGGATGGGAGGTTAAAGGTTCGAGTATCACAAAGAACGCCATTTCAAGCTCAAAGGACTGCGGTTCGAATTTCTCCGACTTTCACTCGTGCTCCATTGGCGCAGCTGGTTAGCGCGTGGTACTTATAAGACTGAGAAATGCCGAGGTCGGGAGTTCGATCCTCCCATGGAGCAAAACTTTTGCTGAATACCACAAACCTCTGCATGACTTGAAATTGACAAATATCTACTGGATGGGAGGTTAAAGGTTCGAGTATCACAAAGAACGCCATTTCAAGCTCAAAGGACTGCGGTTCGAATTTCTCCGATTTTCACCCGTGCTCCATTGGCGCAGCTGGTTAGCGCGTGGTACTTATAAGACTGAGAAATGCCGAGGTCGGGAGTTCGATCCTCCCATGGAGCAAAACTTTTGCTGAATACCACAAACCTCTGCATGACTTGAAATTGACAAATATCGACTGGATGGGAGGTTAAAGGTTCGAGTATCACAAAGAACGCCATTTCAAGCTCAAAGGACTGCGGTTCGAATTTCTCCGATTTTCACTCGTGCTCCATTGGCGCAGCTGGTTAGCGCGTGGTACTTATAAGACTGAGAAATGCCGAGGTCGGGAGTTCGATCCTCCCATGGAGCAAAACTTTTGCTGAATACCACAAACCTCTGCATGACTTGAAATTGACAAATATCGACTGGATGGGAGGTTAAAGGTTCGAGTATCACAAAGAACGCCATTTCAAGCTCAAAGGACTGCGGTTCGAATTTCTCCGATTTTCACTCGTGCTCCATTGGCGCAGCTGGTTAGCGCGTGGTACTTATAAGACTGAGAAATGCCGAGGTCGGGAGTTCGATCCTCCCATGGAGCAAAACTTTTGCTGAATACCACAAACCTCTGCATGACTTGAAATTGACAAATATCTACTGGATGGGAGGTTAAAGGTTCGAGTATCACAAAGAACGCCATTTCAAGCTCAAAGGACTGCGGTTCGAATTTCTCCGACTTTCACTCGTGCTCCATTGGCGCAGCTGGTTAGCGCGTGGTACTTATAAGACTGAGAAATGCCGAGGTCGGGAGTTCGATCCTCCCATGGAGCAAAACTTTTGCTGAATACCACAAACCTCTGCATGACTTGAAATTGACAAATATCTACTGGATGGGAGGTTAAAGGTTCGAGTATCACAAAGAACGCCATTTCAAGCTCAAAGGACTGCGGTTCGAATTTCTCCGATTTTCACCCGTGCTCCATTGGCGCAGCTGGTTAGCGCGTGGTACTTATAAGACTGAGAAATGCCGAGGTCGGGAGTTCGATCCTCCCATGGAGCAAAACTTTTGCTGAATACCACAAACCTCTGCATGACTTGAAATTGACAAATATCGACTGGATGGGAGGTTAAAGGTTCGAGTATCACAAAGAACGCCATTTCAAGCTCAAAGGACTGCGGTTCGAATTTCTCCGATTTTCACTCGTGCTCCATTGGCGCAGCTGGTTAGCGCGTGGTACTTATAAGACTGAGAAATGCCGAGGTCGGGAGTTCGATCCTCCCATGGAGCAAAACTTTTGCTGAATACCACAAACCTCTGCATGACTTGAAATTGACAAATATCGACTGGATGGGAGGTTAAAGGTTCGAGTATCACAAAGAACGCCATTTCAAGCTCAAAGGACTGCGGTTCGAATTTCTCCGATTTTCACTCGTGCTCCATTGGCGCAGCTGGTTAGCGCGTGGTACTTATAAGACTGAGAAATGCCGAGGTCGGGAGTTCGATCCTCCCATGGAGCAAAACTTTTGCTGAATACCACAAACCTCTGCATGACTTGAAATTGACAAATATCTACTGGATGGGAGGTTAAAGGTTCGAGTATCACAAAGAACGCCATTTCAAGCTCAAAGGACTGCGGTTCGAATTTCTCCGACTTTCACTCGTGCTCCATTGGCGCAGCTGGTTAGCGCGTGGTACTTATAAGACTGAGAAATGCCGAGGTCGGGAGTTCGATCCTCCCATGGAGCAAAACTTTTGCTGAATACCACAAACCTCTGCATGACTTGAAATTGACAAATATCTACTGGATGGGAGCTTAAAGGTTCGAGTATCACAAAGAACGCCATTTCAAGCTCAAAGGACTGCGGTTCGAATTTCTCCGATTTTCACTCGTGCTCCATTGGCGCAGCCGGTTAGCGCGTGGTACTTATAAGACTAAGAAATGCCGAGGTCGGGAGTTCGATCCTCCCATGGAGCAAAACTTTTGCTGAATACCACAAACCTCTGCATGACTTGAAATTGACAAATATCTACTGGATGGGAGGTTAAAGGTTCGAGTATCACAAAGAACGCCATTTCAAGCTCAAAGGACTGCGGTTCGAATTTCTCCGACTTTCACTCGTGCTCCATTGGCGCAGCTGGTTAGCGCGTGGTACTTATAAGACTGAGAAATGCCGAGGTCGGGAGTTCGATCCTCCCATGGAGCAAAACTTTTGCTGAATACCACAAACCTCTGCATGACTTGAAATTGACAAATATCGACTGGATGGGAGGTTAAAGGTTCGAGTATCACAAAGAACGCCATTTCAAGCTCAAAGGACTGCGGTTCGAATTTCTCCGATTTTCACTCGTGCTCCATTGGCGCAGCTGGTTAGCGCGTGGTACTTATAAGACTGAGAAATGCCGAGGTCGGGAGTTCGATCCTCCCATGGAGCAAAACTTTTGCTGAATACCACAAACCTCTGCATGACTTGAAATTGACAAATATCGACTGGATGGGAGGTTAAAGGTTCGAGTATCACAAAGAACGCCATTTCAAGCTCAAAGGACTGCGGTTCGAATTTCTCCGATTTTCACTCGTGCTCCATTGGCGCAGCTGGTTAGCGCGTGGTACTTATAAGACTGAGAAATGCCGAGGTCGGGAGTTCGATCCTCCCATGGAGCAAAACTTTTGCTGAATACCACAAACCTCTGCATGACTTGAAATTGACAAATATCGACTGGATGGGAGGTTAAAGGTTCGAGTATCACAAAGAACGCCATTTCAAGCTCAAAGGACTGCGGTTCGAATTTCTCCGATTTTCACTCGTGCTCCATTGGCGCAGCTGGTTAGCGCGTGGTACTTATAAGACTGAGAAATGCCGAGGTCGGGAGTTCGATCCTCCCATGGAGCAAAACTTTTGCTGAATACCACAAACCTCTGCATGACTTGAAATTGACAAATATCTACTGGATGGGAGGTTAAAGGTTCGAGTATCACAAAGAACGCCATTTCAAGCTCAAAGGACTGCGGTTCGAATTTCTCCGACTTTCACTCGTGCTCCATTGGCGCAGCTGGTTAGCGCGTGGTACTTATAAGACTGAGAAATGCCGAGGTCGGGAGTTCGATCCTCCCATGGAGCAAAACTTTTGCTGAATACCACAAACCTCTGCATGACTTGAAATTGACAAATATCTACTGGATGGGAGGTTAAAGGTTCGAGTATCACAAAGAACGCCATTTCAAGCTCAAAGGACTGCGGTTCGAATTTCTCCGATTTTCACCCGTGCTCCATTGGCGCAGCTGGTTAGCGCGTGGTACTTATAAGACTGAGAAATGCCGAGGTCGGGAGTTCGATCCTCCCATGGAGCAAAACTTTTGCTGAATACCACAAACCTCTGCATGACTTGAAATTGACAAATATCGACTGGATGGGAGGTTAAAGGTTCGAGTATCACAAAGAACGCCATTTCAAGCTCAAAGGACTGCGGTTCGAATTTCTCCGATTTTCACTCGTGCTCCATTGGCGCAGCTGGTTAGCGCGTGGTACTTATAAGACTGAGAAATGCCGAGGTCGGGAGTTCGATCCTCCCATGGAGCAAAACTTTTGCTGAATACCACAAACCTCTGCATGACTTGAAATTGACAAATATCGACTGGATGGGAGGTTAAAGGTTCGAGTATCACAAAGAACGCCATTTCAAGCTCAAAGGACTGCGGTTCGAATTTCTCCGATTTTCACTCGTGCTCCATTGGCGCAGCTGGTTAGCGCGTGGTACTTATAAGACTGAGAAATGCCGAGGTCGGGAGTTCGATCCTCCCATGGAGCAAAACTTTTGCTGAATACCACAAACCTCTGCATGACTTGAAATTGACAAATATCTACTGGATGGGAGGTTAAAGGTTCGAGTATCACAAAGAACGCCATTTCAAGCTCAAAGGACTGCGGTTCGAATTTCTCCGACTTTCACTCGTGCTCCATTGGCGCAGCTGGTTAGCGCGTGGTACTTATAAGACTGAGAAATGCCGAGGTCGGGAGTTCGATCCTCCCATGGAGCAAAACTTTTGCTGAATACCACAAACCTCTGCATGACTTGAAATTGACAAATATCTACTGGATGGGAGCTTAAAGGTTCGAGTATCACAAAGAACGCCATTTCAAGCTCAAAGGACTGCGGTTCGAATTTCTCCGATTTTCACTCGTGCTCCATTGGCGCAGCCGGTTAGCGCGTGGTACTTATAAGACTAAGAAATGCCGAGGTCGGGAGTTCGATCCTCCCATGGAGCAAAACTTTTGCTGAATACCACAAACCTCTGCATGACTTGAAATTGACAAATATCTACTGGATGGGAGGTTAAAGGTTCGAGTATCACAAAGAACGCCATTTCAAGCTCAAAGGACTGCGGTTCGAATTTCTCCGACTTTCACTCGTGCTCCATTGGCGCAGCTGGTTAGCGCGTGGTACTTATAAGACTGAGAAATGCCGAGGTCGGGAGTTCGATCCTCCCATGGAGCAAAACTTTTGCTGAATACCACAAACCTCTGCATGACTTGAAATTGACAAATATCGACTGGATGGGAGGTTAAAGGTTCGAGTATCACAAAGAACGCCATTTCAAGCTCAAAGGACTGCGGTTCGAATTTCTCCGATTTTCACTCGTGCTCCATTGGCGCAGCTGGTTAGCGCGTGGTACTTATAAGACTGAGAAATGCCGAGGTCGGGAGTTCGATCCTCCCATGGAGCAAAACTTTTGCTGAATACCACAAACCTCTGCATGACTTGAAATTGACAAATATCGACTGGATGGGAGGTTAAAGGTTCGAGTATCACAAAGAACGCCATTTCAAGCTCAAAGGACTGCGGTTCGAATTTCTCCGATTTTCACTCGTGCTCCATTGGCGCAGCTGGTTAGCGCGTGGTACTTATAAGACTGAGAAATGCCGAGGTCGGGAGTTCGATCCTCCCATGGAGCAAAACTTTTGCTGAATACCACAAACCTCTGCATGACTTGAAATTGACAAATATCTACTGGATGGGAGGTTAAAGGTTCGAGTATCACAAAGAACGCCATTTCAAGCTCAAAGGACTGCGGTTCGAATTTCTCCGACTTTCACTCGTGCTCCATTGGCGCAGCTGGTTAGCGCGTGGTACTTATAAGACTGAGAAATGCCGAGGTCGGGAGTTCGATCCTCCCATGGAGCAAAACTTTTGCTGAATACCACAAACCTCTGCATGACTTGAAATTGACAAATATCGACTGGATGGGAGGTTAAAGGTTCGAGTATCACAAAGAACGCCATTTCAAGCTCAAAGGACTGCGGTTCGAATTTCTCCGACTTTCACTCGTGCTCCATTGGCGCAGCTGGTTAGCGCGTGGTACTTATAAGACTGAGAAATGCCGAGGTCGGGAGTTCGATCCTCCCATGGAGCAAAACTTTTGCTGAATACCACAAATCTCTGCATGACTTGAAATTGACAAATATCGACTGGATGGGAGGTTAAAGGTTCGAGTATCACAAAGAACGCCATTTCAAGCTCAAAGGACTGCGATTCGTATTTCTCCGATTTTCACTCGTGCTCCATTGGCGCAGCTGGTTAGCGCGTGGTACTTATAAGATTGAGAAATGCCGAGGTCGGGAGTTCGATCCTCCCATGGAGCAAAACTTTTGCTGAATACCACAAACCTCTGCATGACTTGAAATTGACAAATATCTACTGGATGGGAGGTTAAAGGTTCGAGTATCACAAAGAACGCCATTTCAAGCTCAAAGGACTGCGGTTCGAATTTCTCCGATTTTCACCCGTGCTCCATTGGCGCAGCTGGTTAGCGCGTGGTACTTATAAGACTGAGAAATGCCGAGGTCGGGAGTTCGATCCTCCCATGGAGCAAAACTTTTGCTGAATACCACAAACCTCTGCATGACTTGAAATTGACAAATATCGACTGGATGGGAGGTTAAAGGTTCGAGTATCACAAAGAACGCCATTTCAAGCTCAAAGGACTGCGGTTCGAATTTCTCCGATTTTCACTCGTGCTCCATTGGCGCAGCTGGTTAGCGCGTGGTACTTATAAGACTGAGAAATGCCGAGGTCGGGAGTTCGATCCTCCCATGGAGCAAAACTTTTGCTGAATACCACAAACCTCTGCATGACTTGAAATTGACAAATATCTACTGGATGGGAGGTTAAAGGTTCGAGTATCACAAAGAACGCCATTTCAAGCTCAAAGGACTGCGGTTCGAATTTCTCCGACTTTCACTCGTGCTCCATTGGCGCAGCTGGTTAGCGCGTGGTACTTATAAGACTGAGAAATGCCGAGGTCGGGAGTTCGATCCTCCCATGGAGCAAAACTTTTGCTGAATACCACAAACCTCTGCATGACTTGAAATTGACAAATATCTACTGGATGGGAGGTTAAAGGTTCGAGTATCACAAAGAACGCCATTTCAAGCTCAAAGGACTGCGGTTCGAATTTCTCCGATTTTCACCCGTGCTCCATTGGCGCAGCTGGTTAGCGCGTGGTACTTATAAGACTGAGAAATGCCGAGGTCGGGAGTTCGATCCTCCCATGGAGCAAAACTTTTGCTGAATACCACAAACCTCTGCATGACTTGAAATTGACAAATATCGACTGGATGGGAGGTTAAAGGTTCGAGTATCACAAAGAACGCCATTTCAAGCTCAAAGGACTGCGGTTCGAATTTCTCCGATTTTCACTCGTGCTCCATTGGCGCAGCTGGTTAGCGCGTGGTACTTATAAGACTGAGAAATGCCGAGGTCGGGAGTTCGATCCTCCCATGGAGCAAAACTTTTGCTGAATACCACAAACCTCTGCATGACTTGAAATTGACAAATATCGACTGGATGGGAGGTTAAAGGTTCGAGTATCACAAAGAACGCCATTTCAAGCTCAAAGGACTGCGGTTCGAATTTCTCCGATTTTCACTCGTGCTCCATTGGCGCAGCTGGTTAGCGCGTGGTACTTATAAGACTGAGAAATGCCGAGGTCGGGAGTTCGATCCTCCCATGGAGCAAAACTTTTGCTGAATACCACAAACCTCTGCATGACTTGAAATTGACAAATATCTACTGGATGGGAGGTTAAAGGTTCGAGTATCACAAAGAACGCCATTTCAAGCTCAAAGGACTGCGGTTCGAATTTCTCCGACTTTCACTCGTGCTCCATTGGCGCAGCTGGTTAGCGCGTGGTACTTATAAGACTGAGAAATGCCGAGGTCGGGAGTTCGATCCTCCCATGGAGCAAAACTTTTGCTGAATACCACAAACCTCTGCATGACTTGAAATTGACAAATATCTACTGGATGGGAGCTTAAAGGTTCGAGTATCACAAAGAACGCCATTTCAAGCTCAAAGGACTGCGGTTCGAATTTCTCCGATTTTCACTCGTGCTCCATTGGCGCAGCCGGTTAGCGCGTGGTACTTATAAGACTAAGAAATGCCGAGGTCGGGAGTTCGATCCTCCCATGGAGCAAAACTTTTGCTGAATACCACAAACCTCTGCATGACTTGAAATTGACAAATATCTACTGGATGGGAGGTTAAAGGTTCGAGTATCACAAAGAACGCCATTTCAAGCTCAAAGGACTGCGGTTCGAATTTCTCCGACTTTCACTCGTGCTCCATTGGCGCAGCTGGTTAGCGCGTGGTACTTATAAGACTGAGAAATGCCGAGGTCGGGAGTTCGATCCTCCCATGGAGCAAAACTTTTGCTGAATACCACAAACCTCTGCATGACTTGAAATTGACAAATATCGACTGGATGGGAGGTTAAAGGTTCGAGTATCACAAAGAACGCCATTTCAAGCTCAAAGGACTGCGGTTCGAATTTCTCCGATTTTCACTCGTGCTCCATTGGCGCAGCTGGTTAGCGCGTGGTACTTATAAGACTGAGAAATGCCGAGGTCGGGAGTTCGATCCTCCCATGGAGCAAAACTTTTGCTGAATACCACAAACCTCTGCATGACTTGAAATTGACAAATATCGACTGGATGGGAGGTTAAAGGTTCGAGTATCACAAAGAACGCCATTTCAAGCTCAAAGGACTGCGGTTCGAATTTCTCCGATTTTCACTCGTGCTCCATTGGCGCAGCTGGTTAGCGCGTGGTACTTATAAGACTGAGAAATGCCGAGGTCGGGAGTTCGATCCTCCCATGGAGCAAAACTTTTGCTGAATACCACAAACCTCTGCATGACTTGAAATTGACAAATATCTACTGGATGGGAGGTTAAAGGTTCGAGTATCACAAAGAACGCCATTTCAAGCTCAAAGGACTGCGGTTCGAATTTCTCCGACTTTCACTCGTGCTCCATTGGCGCAGCTGGTTAGCGCGTGGTACTTATAAGACTGAGAAATGCCGAGGTCGGGAGTTCGATCCTCCCATGGAGCAAAACTTTTGCTGAATACCACAAACCTCTGCATGACTTGAAATTGGCAAATATCGACTGGATGGGAGGTTAAAGGTTCGAGTATCACAAAGAACGCCATTTCAAGCTCAAAGGACTGCGGTTCGAATTTCTCCGATTTTCACTCGTGCTCCATTGGCGCAGCTGGTTAGCGCGTGGTACTTATAAGACTGAGAAATGCCGAGGTCGGGAGTTCGATCCTCCCATGGAGCAAAACTTTTGCTGAATACCACAAACCTCTGCATGACTTGAAATTGACAAATATCGACTGGATGGGAGGTTAAAGGTTCGAGTATCACAAAGAACGCCATTTCAAGCTCAAAGGACTGCGGTTCGAATTTCTCCGATTTTCACTCGTGCTCCATTGGCGCAGCTGGTTAGCGCGTGGTACTTATAAGACTGAGAAATGCCGAGGTCGGGAGTTCGATCCTCCCATGGAGCAAAACTTTTGCTGAATACCACAAACCTCTGCATGACTTGAAATTGACAAATATCTACTGGATGGGAGGTTAAAGGTTCGAGTATCACAAAGAACGCCATTTCAAGCTCAAAGGACTGCGGTTCGAATTTCTCCGACTTTCACTCGTGCTCCATTGGCGCAGCTGGTTAGCGCGTGGTACTTATAAGACTGAGAAATGCCGAGGTCGGGAGTTCGATCCTCCCATGGAGCAAAACTTTTGCTGAATACCACAAACCTCTGCATGACTTGAAATTGACAAATATCGACTGGATGGGAGGTTAAAGGTTCGAGTATCACAAAGAACGCCATTTCAAGCTCAAAGGACTGCGGTTCGAATTTCTCCGATTTTCACTCGTGCTCCATTGGCGCAGCTGGTTAGCGCGTGGTACTTATAAGACTGAGAAATGCCGAGGTCGGGAGTTCGATCCTCCCATGGAGCAAAACTTTTGCTGAATACCACAAACCTCTGCATGACTTGAAATTGACAAATATCTACTGGATGGGAGGTTAAAGGTTCGAGTATCACAAAGAACGCCATTTCAAGCTCAAAGGACTGCGGTTCGAATTTCTCCGACTTTCACTCGTGCTCCATTGGCGCAGCTGGTTAGCGCGTGGTACTTATAAGACTGAGAAATGCCGAGGTCGGGAGTTCGATCCTCCCATGGAGCAAAACTTTTGCTGAATACCACAAACCTCTGCATGACTTGAAATTGACAAATATCGACTGGATGGGAGGTTAAAGGTTCGAGTATCACAAAGAACGCCATTTCAAGCTCAAAGGACTGCGGTTCGAATTTCTCCGATTTTCACTCGTGCTCCATTGGCGCAGCTGGTTAGCGCGTGGTACTTATAAGACTGAGAAATGCCGAGGTCGGGAGTTCGATCCTCCCATGGAGCAAAACTTTTGCTGAATACCACAAACCTCTGCATGACTTGAAATTGACAAATATCGACTGGATGGGAGGTTAAAGGTTCGAGTATCACAAAGAACGCCATTTCAAGCTCAAAGGACTGCGGTTCGAATTTCTCCGATTTTCACTCGTGCTCCATTGGCGCAGCTGGTTAGCGCGTGGTACTTATAAGACTGAGAAATGCCGAGGTCGGGAGTTCGATCCTCCCATGGAGCAAAACTTTTGCTGAATACCACAAACCTCTGCATGACTTGAAATTGACAAATATCGACTGGATGGGAGGTTAAAGGTTCGAGTATCACAAAGAACGCCATTTCAAGCTCAAAGGACTGCGGTTCGAATTTCTCCGATTTTCACTCGTGCTCCATTGGCGCAGCTGGTTAGCGCGTGGTACTTATAAGACTGAGAAATGCCGAGGTCGGGAGTTCGATCCTCCCATGGAGCAAAACTTTTGCTGAATACCACAAACCTCTGCATGACTTGAAATTGACAAATATCGACTGGATGGGAGGTTAAAGGTTCGAGTATCACAAAGAACGCCATTTCAAGCTCAAAGGACTGCGGTTCGAATTTCTCCGATTTTCACTCGTGCTCCATTGGCGCAGCTGGTTAGCGCGTGGTACTTATAAGACTGAGAAATGCCGAGGTCGGGAGTTCGATCCTCCCATGGAGCAAAACTTTTGCTGAATACCACAAACCTCTGCATGACTTGAAATTGACAAATATCGACTGGATGGGAGGTTAAAGGTTCGAGTATCACAAAGAACGCCATTTCAAGCTCAAAGGACTGCGGTTCGAATTTCTCCGATTTTCACTCGTGCTCCATTGGCGCAGCTGGTTAGCGCGTGGTACTTATAAGACTGAGAAATGCCGAGGTCGGGAGTTCGATCCTCCCATGGAGCAAAACTTTTGCTGAATACCACAAACCTCTGCATGACTTGAAATTGACAAATATCTACTGGATGGGAGGTTAAAGGTTCGAGTATCACAAAGAACGCCATTTCAAGCTCAAAGGACTGCGGTTCGAATTTCTCCGACTTTCACTCGTGCTCCATTGGCGCAGCTGGTTAGCGCGTGGTACTTATAAGACTGAGAAATGCCGAGGTCGGGAGTTCGATCCTCCCATGGAGCAAAACTTTTGCTGAATACCACAAACCTCTGCATGACTTGAAATTGACAAATATCTACTGGATGGGAGCTTAAAGGTTCGAGTATCACAAAGAACGCCATTTCAAGCTCAAAGGACTGCGGTTCGAATTTCTCCGATTTTCACTCGTGCTCCATTGGCGCAGCCGGTTAGCGCGTGGTACTTATAAGACTAAGAAATGCCGAGGTCGGGAGTTCGATCCTCCCATGGAGCAAAACTTTTGCTGAATACCACAAACCTCTGCATGACTTGAAATTAACAAATATCTACTGGATGGGAGCTTAAAGGTTCGAGTATCACAAAGAACGCCATTTCAAGCTCAAAGGACTGCGGTTCGAATTTCTCCGATTTTCACTCGTGCTCCATTGGCGCAGCCGGTTAGCGCGTGGTACTTATAAGACTAAGAAATGCCGAGGTCGGGAGTTCGATCCTCCCATGGAGCAAAACTTTTGCTGAATACCACAAACCTCTGCATGACTTGAAATTGACAAATATCTACTGGATGGGAGGTTAAAGGTTCGAGTATCACAAAGAACGCCATTTCAAGCTCAAAGGACTGCGGTTCGAATTTCTCCGACTTTCACTCGTGCTCCATTGGCGCAGCTGGTTAGCGCGTGGTACTTATAAGACTGAGAAATGCCGAGGTCGGGAGTTCGATCCTCCCATGGAGCAAAACTTTTGCTGAATACCACAAACCTCTGCATGACTTGAAATTGACAAATATCTACTGGATGGGAGGTTAAAGGTTCGAGTATCACAAAGAACGCCATTTCAAGCTCAAAGGACTGCGGTTCGAATTTCTCCGACTTTCACTCGTGCTCCATTGGCGCAGCTGGTTAGCGCGTGGTACTTATAAGACTGAGAAATGCCGAGGTCGGGAGTTCGATCCTCCCATGGAGCAAAACTTTTGCTGAATACCACAAACCTCTGCATGACTTGAAATTGACAAATATCGACTGGATGGGAGGTTAAAGGTTCGAGTATCACAAAGAACGCCATTTCAAGCTCAAAGGACTGCGGTTCGAATTTCTCCGATTTTCACTCGTGCTCCATTGGCGCAGCTCGTTAGCGCGTGGTACTTATAAGACTGAGAAATGCCGAGGTCGGGAGTTCGATCCTCCCATGGAGCAAAACTTTTGCTGAATACCACAAACCTCTGCATGACTTGAAATTGACAACTATCGACTGGATGGGAGGTTAAAGGTTCGAGTATCACGAAGAACGCCATTTCAAGCTCAAAGGACTGCGGTTCGAATTTCTCCGACTTTCACTCGTGCTCCATTGGCGCAGCTGGTTAGCGCGTGGTACTTATAAGACTGAGAAATGCCGAGGTCGGGAGTTCGATCCTCCCATGGAGCAAAACTTTTGCTGAATACCACAAACCTCTGCATGACTTGAAATTGACAAATATCGACTGGATGGGAGGTTAAAGGTTCGAGTATCACAAAGAACGCCATTTCAAGCTCAAAGGACTGCGGTTCGAATTTCTCCGATTTTCACTCGTGCTCCATTGGCGCAGCTCGTTAGCGCGTGGTACTTATAAGACTGAGAAATGCCGAGGTCGGGAGTTCGATCCTCCCATGGAGCAAAACTTTTGCTGAATACCACAAACCTCTGCATGACTTGAAATTGACAAATATCGACTGGATGGGAGGTTAAAGGTTCGAGTATCACAAAGAACGCCATTTCAAGCTCAAAGGACTGCGGTTCGAATTTCTCCGATTTTCACTCGTGCTCCATTGGCGCAGCTGGTTAGCGCGTGGTACTTATAAGACTGAGAAATGCCGACGTTGGGAGTTCGATCCTCCCATGGAGCAAAACTTTTGCTGAATATCACAAACCTCTGCATGACTTGAAATTGACAAATATCGACTGGATGGGAGGTTAAAGGTTCGAGTATCACAAAGAACGCCATTTCAAGCTCAAAGGACTGCGGTTCGTATTTCTCCGATTTTCAATCGTGCTCCATTGGCGCAGCTGGTTAGCGCGTGGTACTTATAAGATTGAGAAATGCCGAGGTCGGGAGTTCGATCCTCCCATGGAGCAAAACTTTTGCTGAATACCACAAACCTCTGCATGACTTGAAATTGACAAATATCTACTGGATGGGAGCTTAAAGGTTCGAGTATCACAAAGAACGCCATTTCAAGCTCAAAGGACTGCGGTTCGAATTTCTCCGATTTTCACTCGTGCTCCATTGGCGCAGCCGGTTAGCGCGTGGTACTTATAAGACTAAGAAATGCCGAGGTCGGGAGTTCGATCCTCCCATGGAGCAAAACTTTTGCTGAATACCACAAACCTCTGCATGACTTGAAATTGACAAATATCTACTGGATGGGAGGTTAAAGGTTCGAGTATCACAAAGAACGCCATTTCAAGCTCAAAGGACTGCGGTTCGAATTTCTCCGACTTTCACTCGTGCTCCATTGGCGCAGCCGGTTAGCGCGTGGTACTTATAAGACTAAGAAATGCCGAGGTCGGGAGTTCGATCCTCCCATGGAGCAAAACTTTTGCTGAATACCACAAACCTCTGCATGACTTGAAATTGACAAATATCTACTGGATGGGAGGTTAAAGGTTCGAGTATCACAAAGAACGCCATTTCAAGCTCAAAGGACTGCGGTTCGAATTTCTCCGACTTTCACTCGTGCTCCATTGGCGCAGCTGGTTAGCGCGTGGTACTTATAAGACTGAGAAATGCCGAGGTCGGGAGTTCGATCCTCCCATGGAGCAAAACTTTTGCTGAATACCACAAACCTCTGCATGACTTGAAATTGACAAATATCGACTGGATGGGAGGTTAAAGGTTCGAGTATCACAAAGAACGCCATTTCAAGCTCAAAGGACTGCGGTTCGAATTTCTCCGATTTTCACTCGTGCTCCATTGGCGCAGCTCGTTAGCGCGTGGTACTTATAAGACTGAGAAATGCCGAGGTCGGGAGTTCGATCCTCCCATGGAGCAAAACTTTTGCTGAATACCACAAACCTCTGCATGACTTGAAATTGACAAATATCGACTGGATGGGAGGTTAAAGGTTCGAGTATCACAAAGAACGCCATTTCAAGCTCAAAGGACTGCGGTTCGAATTTCTCCGATTTTCACTCGTGCTCCATTGGCGCAGCTGGTTAGCGCGTGGTACTTATAAGACTGAGAAATGCCGACGTCGGGAGTTCGATCCTCCCATGGAGCAAAACTTTTGCTGAATACCACAAACCTCTGCATGACTTGAAATTGACAAATATCTACTGGATGGGAGGTTAAAGGTTCGAGTATCACAAAGAACGCCATTTCAAGCTCAAAGGACTGCGGTTCGAATTTCTCCGATTTTCACTCGTGCTCCATTGGCGCTGCTGGTTAGCGCGTGGTACTTATAAGACTGAGAAATGCCGAGGTCGGGAGTTCGATCCTCCCATGGAGCAAAACTTATGCTGAATACCACAAACCTCTGCATGACTTGAAATTGACAAATATCTACTGGATGGGAGCTTAAAGGTTCGAGTATCACAAAGAACGCCATTTCAAGCTCAAAGGACTGCGGTTCGAATTTCTCCGATTTTCACTCGTGCTCCATTGGCGCAGCCGGTTAGCGCGTGGTACTTATAAGACTAAGAAATGCCGAGGTCGGGAGTTCGATCCTCCCATGGAGCAAAACTTTTGCTGAATACCACAAACCTCTGCATGACTTGAAATTGACAAATATCGACTGGATGGGAGGTTAAAGGTTCGAGTATCACAAAGAACGCCATTTCAAGCTCAAAGGACTGCGGTTCGAATTTCTCCGATTTTCACTCGTGCTCCATTGGCGCTGCTGGTTAGCGCGTGGTACTTATAAGACTGAGAAATGCCGAGGTCGGGAGTTCGATCCTCCCATGGAGCAAAACTTATGCTGAATACCACAAACCTCTGCATGAATTAAAATTGACAAATATCTACTGGATGGGAGCTTAAAGGTTCGAGTATCACAAAGAACGCCATTTCAAGCTCAAAGGACTGCGGTTCGAATTTCTCCGATTTTCACTCGTGCTCCATTGGCGCAGCTGGTTAGCGCGTGGTACTTATAAGACTGAGAAATGCCGAGGTCGGGAGTTCGATCCTCCCATGGAGCAAAACTTTTGCTGAATATCACAAACCTCTGCATGACTTGAAATTGACAAATATCGACTGGATGGGAGGTTAAAGGTTCGAGTATCACAAAGAACGCCATTTCAAGCTCAAAGGACTGCGGTTCGAATTTCTCCGATTTTCACTCGTGCTCCATTGGCGCAGCTGGTTAGCGCGTGGTACTTATAAGACTGAGAAATGCCGAGGTCGGGAGTTCGATCCTCCCATGGAGCAAAACTTTTGCTGAATACCACAAACCTCTGCATGACTTGAAATTGACAAATATCGACTGGATGGGAGGTTAAAGGTTCGAGTATCACAAAGAACGCCATTTCAAGCTCAAAGGACTGCGGTTCGAATTTCTCCGATTTTCACTCGTGCTCCATTGGCGCAGCTGGTTAGCGCGTGGTACTTATAAGACTAAGAAATGCCGAGGTCGGGAGTTCGATCCTCCCATGGAGCAAAACTTATGCTGAATACCACAAACCTCTGCATGACTTGAAATTGACAAATATCTACTGGATGGGAGCTTAAAGGTTCGAGTATCACAAAGAACGCCATTTCAAGCTGAAAGGACTGCGGTTCGAATTTCTCCGATTTTCACTCGTGCTCCATTGGCGCAGCTGGTTAGCGCGTGGTACTTATAAGACTAAGAAATGCCGAGGTCGGGAGTTCGATCCTCCCATGGAGCAAAACTTATGCTGAATACCACAAACCTCTGCATGACTTGAAATTGACAAATATCTACTGGATGGGAGGTTAAAGGTTCGAGTATCACAAAGAACGCCATTTCAAGCTCAAAGGACTGCGGTTCGAATTTCTCCGATTTTCACTCGTGCTCCATTGGCGCTGCTGGTTAGCGCGTGGTACTTATAAGACTGAGAAATGCCGAGGTCGGGAGTTCGATCCTCCCATGGAGCAAAACTTATGCTGAATACCACAAACCTCTGCATGACTTGAAATTGACAAATATCTACTGGATGGGAGCTTAAAGGTTCGAGTATCACAAAGAACGCCATTTCAAGCTCAAAGGACTGCGGTTCGAATTTCTACGATTTTCACTCGTGCTCCATTGGCGCAGCCGGTTAGCGCGTGGTACTTATAAGACTAAGAAATGCCGAGGTCGGGAGTTCGATCCTCCCATGGAGCAAAACTTTTGCTGAATACCACAAACCTCTGCATGACTTGAAATTGACAAATATCTACTGGATGGGAGGTTAAAGGTTCGAGTATCACAAAGAACGCCATTTCAAGCTCAAAGGACTGCGGTTCGAATTTCTCCGACTTTCACTCGTGCTCCATTGGCGCAGCTGGTTAGCGCGTGGTACTTATAAGACTGAGAAATGCCGAGGTCGGGAGTTCGATCCTCCCATGGAGCAAAACTTTTGCTGAATACCACAAACCTCTGCATGACTTGAAATTGACAAATATCGACTGGATGGGAGCTTAAAGGTCCGAGTATCACAAAGAACGCCATTTCAAGCTCAAAGGACTGCGGTTCGAATTTCTCCGATTTTCACTCGTGCTCCATTGGCGCAGCTGGTTAGCGCGTGGTACTTATAAGACTAAGAAATGCCGAGGTCGGGGGTTCGATCCTCCCATGGAGCAAAACTTTTGCTGAATACCACAAACCTCTGCATGACTTGAAATTGACAAATATCGACTGGATGGGAGGTTAAAGGTTCGAGTATCACAAAGAACGCCATTTCAAGCTCAAAGGACTGCGGTTCGAATTTCTCCGATTTTCACTCGTGCTCCATTGGCGCAGCTGGTTAGCGCGTGGTACTTATAAGACTGAGAAATGCCGAGGTCGGGAGTTCGATCCTCCCATGGAGCAAAACTTTTGCTGAATATCACAAACCTCTGCATGACTTGAAATTGACAAATATCGACTGGATGGGAGGTTAAAGGTTCGAGTATCACAAAGAACGCCATTTCAAGCTCAAAGGACTGCGGTTCGAATTTCTCCGATTTTCACTCGTGCTCCATTGGCGCTGCTGGTTAGCGCGTGGTACTTAAAAGACTGAGAAATGCCGAGGTCGGGAGTTCGATCCTCCCATGGAGCAAAACTTATGCTGAATACCACAAACCTCTGCATGACTTGAAATTGACAAATATCTACTGGATGGGAGCTTAAAGGTTCGAGTATCACAAAGAACGCCATTTCAAGCTGAAAGGACTGCGGTTCGAATTTCTCCGATTTTCACTCGTGCTCCATTGGCGCAGCTGGTTAGCGCGTGGTACTTATAAGACTAAGAAATGCCGAGGTCGGGAGTTCGATCCTCCCATGGAGCAAAACTTATGCTGAATACCACAAACCTCTGCATGACTTGAAATTGACAAATATCTACTGGATGGGAGGTTAAAGGTTCGAGTATCACAAAGAACGCCATTTCAAGCTCAAAGGACTGCGGTTCGAATTTCTCCGATTTTCACTCGTGCTCCATTGGCGCTGCTGGTTAGCGCGTGGTACTTATAAGACTGAGAAATGCCGAGGTCGGGAGTTCGATCCTCCCATGGAGCAAAACTTATGCTGAATACCACAAACCTCTGCATGACTTGAAATTGACAAATATCTACTGGATGGGAGCTTAAAGGTTCGAGTATCACAAAGAACGCCATTTCAAGCTCAAAGGACTGCGGTTCGAATTTCTCCGATTTTCACTCGTGCTCCATTGGCGCAGCCGGTTAGCGCGTGGTACTTATAAGACTAAGAAATGCCGAGGTCGGGAGTTCGATCCTCCCATGGAGCAAAACTTTTGCTGAATACCACAAACCTCTGCATGACTTGAAATTGACAAATATCTACTGGATGGGAGGTTAAAGGTTCGAGTATCACAAAGAACGCCATTTCAAGCTCAAAGGACTGCGGTTCGAATTTCTCCGACTTTCACTCGTGCTCCATTGGCGCAGCTGGTTAGCGCGTGGTACTTATAAGACTGAGAAATGCCGAGGTCGGGAGTTCGATCCTCCCATGGAGCAAAACTTTTGCTGAATACCACAAACCTCTGCATGACTTGAAATTGACAAATATCGACTGGATGGGAGCTTAAAGGTCCGAGTATCACAAAGAACGCCATTTCAAGCTCAAAGGACTGCGGTTCGAATTTCTCCGATTTTCACTCGTGCTCCATTGGCGCAGCTGGTTAGCGCGTGGTACTTATAAGACTAAGAAATGCCGAGGTCGGGGGTTCGATCCTCCCATGGAGCAAAACTTTTGCTGAATACCACAAACCTCTGCATGACTTGAAATTGACAAATATCGACTGGATGGGAGGTTAAAGGTTCGAGTATCACAAAGAACGCCATTTCAAGCTCAAAGGACTGCGGTTCGAATTTCTCCGATTTTCACTCGTGCTCCATTGGCGCAGCTGGTTAGCGCGTGGTACTTATAAGACTGAGAAATGCCGAGGTCGGGAGTTCGATCCTCCCATGGAGCAAAACTTTTGCTGAATATCACAAACCTCTGCATGACTTGAAATTGACAAATATCGACTGGATGGGAGGTTAAAGGTTCGAGTATCACAAAGAACGCCATTTCAAGCTCAAAGGACTGCGGTTCGAATTTCTCCGATTTTCACTCGTGCTCCATTGGCGCTGCTGGTTAGCGCGTGGTACTTATAAGACTGAGAAATGCCGAGGTCGGGAGTTCGATCCTCCCATGGAGCAAAACTTATGCTGAATACCACAAACCTCTGCATGAATTAAAATTGACAAATATCTACTGGATGGGAGCTTAAAGGTTCGAGTATCACAAAGAACGCCATTTCAAGCTCAAAGGACTGCGGTTCGAATTTCTCCGATTTTCACTCGTGCTCCATTGGCGCAGCTGGTTAGCGCGTGGTACTTATAAGACTGAGAAATGCCGAGGTCGGGAGTTCGATCCTCCCATGGAGCAAAACTTTTGCTGAATATCACAAACCTCTGCATGACTTGAAATTGACAAATATCGACTGGATGGGAGGTTAAAGGTTCGAGTATCACAAAGAACGCCATTTCAAGCTCAAAGGACTGCGGTTCGAATTTCTCCGATTTTCACTCGTGCTCCATTGGCGCAGCTGGTTAGCGCGTGGTACTTATAAGACTGAGAAATGCCGAGGTCGGGAGTTCGATCCTCCCATGGAGCAAAACTTTTGCTGAATACCACAAACCTCTGCATGACTTGAAATTGACAAATATCGACTGGATGGGAGGTTAAAGGTTCGAGTATCACAAAGAACGCCATTTCAAGCTCAAAGGACTGCGGTTCGAATTTCTCCGATTTTCACTCGTGCTCCATTGGCGCAGCTGGTTAGCGCGTGGTACTTATAAGACTAAGAAATGCCGAGGTCGGGAGTTCGATCCTCCCATGGAGCAAAACTTATGCTGAATACCACAAACCTCTGCATGACTTGAAATTGACAAATATCTACTGGATGGGAGCTTAAAGGTTCGAGTATCACAAAGAACGCCATTTCAAGCTGAAAGGACTGCGGTTCGAATTTCTCCGATTTTCACTCGTGCTCCATTGGCGCAGCTGGTTAGCGCGTGGTACTTATAAGACTAAGAAATGCCGAGGTCGGGAGTTCGATCCTCCCATGGAGCAAAACTTATGCTGAATACCACAAACCTCTGCATGAATTGAAATTGACAAACATCTACTGGATGGGAGGTTAAAGGTTCGAGTATCACAAAGAACGCCATTTCAAGCTCAAAGGACTGCGGTTCGAATTTCTCCGATTTTCACTCGTGCTCCATTGGCGCTGCTGGTTAGCGCGTGGTACTTATAAGACTGAGAAATGCCGAGGTCGGGAGTTCGATCCTCCCATGGAGCAAAACTTATGCTGAATACCACAAACCTCTGCATGAATTGAAATTGACAAATATCTACTGGATGGGAGCTTAAAGGTTCGAGTATCACAAAGAACGCCATTTCAAGCTCAAAGGACTGCGGTTCGAATTTCTCCGATTTTCACTCGTGCTCCATTGGCGCAGCTGGTTAGCGCGTGGTACTTATAAGACTGAGAAATGCCGAGGTCGGGAGTTCGATCCTCCCATGGAGCAAAACTTATGCTGAATACCACAAACCTCTGCATGACTTGAAATTGACAAACATCTACTGGATGGGAGGTTAAAGGTTCGAGTATCACAAAGAACGCCATTTCAAGCTCAAAGGACTGCGGTACGAATTTCTCCGATTTTCACTCGTGCTCCATTGGCGCTGCTGGTTAGCGCGTGGTACTTATAAGACTGAGAAATGCCGAGGTCGGGAGTTCGATCCTCCCATGGAGCAAAACTTATGCTGAATACCACAAACCTCTGCATGAATTGAAATTGACAAATATCTACTGGATGGGAGCTTAAAGGTTCGAGTATCACAAAGAACGCCATTTCAAGCTCAAAGGACTGCGGTTCGAATTTCTCCGATTTTCACTCGTGCTCCATTGGCGCAGCTGGTTAGCGCGTGGTACTTATAAGACTGAGAAATGCCGAGGTCGGGAGTTCGATCCTCCCATGGAGCAAAACTTTTGCTGAATATCACAAACCTCTGCATGACTTGAAATTGACAAATATCGACTGGATGGGAGGTTAAAGGTTCGAGTATCACAAAGAACTCCATTTCAAGCTCAAAGGACTGCGATTCGAATTTCTCCGATTTTCACTCGTGCTCTATTGGCGCTCTGGTTAGCGCGTGGTACTTATAAGACTAAGAAATGCCGAGGTCGGGAGTTCGATCCTCCCATGGAGCAAAACTTTTGCTGAATATCACAAACCTCTGCATGACTTGAAATTGACAAATATCTACTGGATGGGAGCTTAAAGGTTCGAGTATCACAAAGAACGCCATTTCAAGCTCAAAGGACTGCGGTTCGAATTTCTCCGATTTTCACTCGTGCTCCATTGGCGCAGCTGGTTAGCGCGTGGTACTTATAAGACTGAGAAATGCCGAGGTCGGGAGTTCGATCCTCCCATGGAGCAAAACTTTTGCTGAATATCACAAACCTCTGCATGACTTGAAATTGACAAATATCGACTGGATGGGAGGTTAAATGTTCGAGTATCACAAAGAACTCCATTTCAAGCTCAAAGGACTGCGATTCGAATTTCTCCGATTTTCACTCGTGCTCCATTGACGCAGCTGGTTAGCGCGTGGTACTTATAAGACTGAGAAATGCCGAGGTCGGGAGTTCGATCCTCCCATGGAGCAAAACTTTTGCTGAATATCACAAACCTCTGCATGAATTGAAATTGACAAACATCTACTGGATGGGAGGTTAAAGGTTCGAGTATCACAAAGAACGCCATTTCAAGCTCAAAGGACTGCGGTTCGAATTTCTCCGATTTTCACTCGTGCTCCATTGGCGCAGCTGGTTAGCGCGTGGTACTTATAAGACTGAGAAATGCCGAGGTCGGGAGTTCGATCCTCCCATGGAGCAAAACTTATGCTGAATACCACAAACCTCTGCATGAATTGAAATTGACAAACATCTACTGGATGGGAGGTTAAAGGTTCGAGTATCACAAAGAACGCCATTTCAAGCTCAAAGGACTGCGGTTCGAATTTCTCCGATTTTCACTCGTGCTCCATTGGCGCTGCTGGTTAGCGCGTGGTACTTATAAGACTGAGAAATGCCGAGGTCGGGAGTTCGATCCTCCCATGGAGCAAAACTTATGCTGAATACCACAAACCTCTGCATGAATTGAAATTGACAAATATCTACTGGATGGGAGCTTAAAGGTTCGAGTATCACAAAGAACGCCATTTCAAGCTCAAAGGACTGCGGTTCGAATTTCTCCGATTTTCACTCGTGCTCCATTGGCGCAGCTGGTTAGCGCGTGGTACTTATAAGACTGAGAAATGCCGAGGTCGGGAGTTCGATCCTC
The DNA here is from genome assembly GCA_958299035.1 of Cylicocyclus nassatus. NCBI lineage: Eukaryota > Metazoa > Nematoda > Chromadorea > Rhabditida > Strongylidae > Cylicocyclus > Cylicocyclus nassatus. The sequence continues at coordinate 53,403,251 of CATQJL010000316.1, read as the reverse complement.
CCATGGAGCAAAACTTTTGCTGAATATCACAAACCTCTGCATGACTTGAAATTGACAAATATCGACTGGATGGGAGGTTAAAGGTTCGAGTATCACAAAGAACTCCATTTCAAGCTCAAAGGACTGCGATTCGAATTTCTCCGATTTTCACTCGTGCTCTATTGGCGCTCTGGTTAGCGCGTGGTACTTATAAGACTAAGAAATGCCGAGGTCGGGAGTTCGATCCTCCCATGGAGCAAAACTTTTGCTGAATATCACAAACCTCTGCATGACTTGAAATTGACAAATATCTACTGGATGGGAGCTTAAAGGTTCGAGTATCACAAAGAACGCCATTTCAAGCTCAAAGGACTGCGGTTCGAATTTCTCCGATTTTCACTCGTGCTCCATTGGCGCAGCTGGTTAGCGCGTGGTACTTATAAGACTGAGAAATGCCGAGGTCGGGAGTTCGATCCTCCCATGGAGCAAAACTTTTGCTGAATATCACAAACCTCTGCATGACTTGAAATTGACAAATATCGACTGGATGGGAGGTTAAAGGTTCGAGTATCACAAAGAACGCCATTTCAAGCTCAAAGGACTGCGGTTCGAATTTCTCCGATTTTCACTCGTGCTCCATTGGCGCAGCTGGTTAGCGCGTGGTACTTATAAGACTGAGAAATGCCGAGGTCGGGAGTTCGATCCTCCCATGGAGCAAAACTTTTGCTGAATATCACAAACCTCTGCATGAATTGAAATTGACAAACATCTACTGGATGGGAGGTTAAAGGTTCGAGTATCACAAAGAACGCCATTTCAAGCTCAAAGGACTGCGGTTCGAATTTCTCCGATTTTCACTCGTGCTCCATTGGCGCAGCTGGTTAGCGCGTGGTACTTATAAGACTGAGAAATGCCGAGGTCGGGAGTTCGATCCTCCCATGGAGCAAAACTTATGCTGAATACCACAAACCTCTGCATGAATTGAAATTGACAAACATCTACTGGATGGGAGGTTAAAGGTTCGAGTATCACAAAGAACGCCATTTCAAGCTCAAAGGACTGCGGTTCGAATTTCTCCGATTTTCACTCGTGCTCCATTGGCGCTGCTGGTTAGCGCGTGGTACTTATAAGACTGAGAAATGCCGAGGTCGGGAGTTCGATCCTCCCATGGAGCAAAACTTATGCTGAATACCACAAACCTCTGCATGAATTGAAATTGACAAATATCTACTGGATGGGAGCTTAAAGGTTCGAGTATCACAAAGAACGCCATTTCAAGCTCAAAGGACTGCGGTTCGAATTTCTCCGATTTTCACTCGTGCTCCATTGGCGCAGCTGGTTAGCGCGTGGTACTTATAAGACTGAGAAATGCCGAGGTCGGGAGTTCGATCCTCCCATGGAGCAAAACTTTTGCTGAATATCACAAACCTCTGCATGACTTGAAATTGACAAATATCGACTGGATGGGAGGTTAAAGGTTCGAGTATCACAAAGAACTCCATTTCAAGCTCAAAGGACTGCGATTCGAATTTCTCCGATTTTCACTCGTGCTCTATTGGCGCTCTGGTTAGCGCGTGGTACTTATAAGACTAAGAAATGCCGAGGTCGGGAGTTCGATCCTCCCATGGAGCAAAACTTTTGCTGAATATCACAAACCTCTGCATGACTTGAAATTGACAAATATCTACTGGATGGGAGCTTAAAGGTTCGAGTATCACAAAGAACGCCATTTCAAGCTCAAAGGACTGCGGTTCGAATTTCTCCGATTTTCACTCGTGCTCCATTGGCGCAGCTGGTTAGCGCGTGGTACTTATAAGACTGAGAAATGCCGAGGTCGGGAGTTCGATCCTCCCATGGAGCAAAACTTTTGCTGAATATCACAAACCTCTGCATGACTTGAAATTGACAAATATCGACTGGATGGGAGGTTAAAGGTTCGAGTATCACAAAGAACGCCATTTCAAGCTCAAAGGACTGCGGTTCGAATTTCTCCGATTTTCACTCGTGCTCCATTGACGCAGCTGGTTAGCGCGTGGTACTTATAAGACTGAGAAATGCCGAGGTCGGGAGTTCGATCCTCCCATGGAGCAAAACTTTTGCTGAATATCACAAACCTCTGCATGACTTGAAATTGACAAATATCGACTGGATGGGAGGTTAAAGGTTCGAGTATCACAAAGAACGCCATTGCAAGCTCAAAGGACTGCGGTTCGAATTTCTCCGATTTTCACTCGTGCTCCATTGGCGCAGCTGGTTAGCGTGTGGTACTTATAAGATTGAGAAATGCCGAGGTCGGGAGTTCGATCCTCCCATGGAGCAAAACTTTTGCTGAATACCACAAACCTCTGCATGACTTGAAATTGACAAATATCTACTGGATGGGAGGTTAAAGGTTCGAGTATCACAAAGAACGCCATTTCAAGCTCAAAGGACTGCGGTTCGAATTTCTCCGATTTTCACTCGTGCTCCATTGGCGCAGCTGGTTAGCGCGTGGTACTTATAAGACTGAGAAATGCCGAGGTCGGGAGTTCGATCCTCCCATGGAGCAAAACTTTTGCTGAATATCACAAACCTCTGCATGACTTGAAATTGACAAATATCGACTGGATGGGAGGTTAAAGGTTCGAGTATCACAAAGAACGCCATTTCAAGCTCAAAGGACTGCGGTTCGAATTTCTCCGATTTTCACTCGTGCTCCATTGGCGCAGCTGGTTAGCGCGTGGTACTTATAAGACTGAGAGATGCCGAGGTCGGGAGTTCGATCCTCCCATGGAGCAAAACTTTTGCTGAATACCACAAACCTCTGCATGACTTGAAATTGACAAATATCGACTGGATGGGAGGTTAAAGGTTCGAGTATCACAAAGAACTCCATTTCAAGCTCAAAGGACTGCGATTCGAATTTCTCCGATTTTCACTCGTGCTCTATTGGCGCAGCTGGTTAGCGCGTGGTACTTATAAGACTGAGAAATGCCGAGGTCGGGAGTTCGATCCTCCCATGGAGCAAAACTTTTGCTGAATATCACAAACCTCTGCATGACTTGAAATTGACAAATATCGACTGGATGGGAGGTTAAAGGTTCGAGTATCACAAAGAACGCCATTTCAAGCTCAAAGGACTGCGGTTCGAATTTCTCCGATTTTCACTCGTGCTCCATTGGCGCAGCTGGTTAGCGCGTGGTACTTATAAGACTGAGAGATGCCGAGGTCGGGAGTTCGATCCTCCCATGGAGCAAAACTTTTGCTGAATACCACAAACCTCTGCATGACTTGAAATTGACAAATATCGACTGGATGGGAGGTTAAAGGTTCGAGTATCACAAAGAACTCCATTTCAAGCTCAAAGGACTGCGATTCGAATTTCTCCGATTTTCACTCGTGCTCTATTGGCGCAGCTGGTTAGCGCGTGGTACTTATAAGACTGAGAAATGCCGAGGTCGGGAGTTCGATCCTCCCATGGAGCAAAACTTTTGCTGAATATCACAAACCTCTGCATGACTTGAAATTGACAAATATCGACTGGATGGGAGGTTAAAGGTTCGAGTATCACAAAGAACGCCATTGCAAGCTCAAAGGACTGCAGTTCGAATTTCTCCGATTTTCACTCGTGCTCCATTGGCGCAGCTGGTTAGCGTGTGGTACTTATAAGATTGAGAAATGCCGAGGTCGGGAGTTCGATCCTCCCATGGAGCAAAACTTTTGCTGAATACCACAAACCTCTGCATGACTTGAAATTGACAAATATCTACTGGATGGGAGGTTAAAGGTTCGAGTATCACAAAGAACGCCATTTCAAGCTCAAAGGACTGCGGTTCGAATTTCTCCGATTTTCACTCGTGCTCCATTGGCGCAGCTGGTTAGCGCGTGGTACTTATAAGACTGAGAAATGCCGAGGTCGGGAGTTCGATCCTCCCATGGAGCAAAACTTTTGCTGAATATCACAAACCTCTGCATGACTTGAAATTGACAAATATCGACTGGATGGGAGGTTAAAGGTTCGAGTATCACAAAGAACGCCATTTCAAGCTCAAAGGACTGCGGTTCGAATTTCTCCGATTTTCACTCGTGCTCCATTGGCGCAGCTGGTTAGCGCGTGGTACTTATAAGACTGAGAGATGCCGAGGTCGGGAGTTCGATCCTCCCATGGAGCAAAACTTTTGCTGAATACCACAAACCTCTGCATGACTTGAAATTGACAAATATCGACTGGATGGGAGGTTAAAGGTTCGAGTATCACAAAGAACGCCATTTCAAGCTCAAAGGACTGCGGTTCGAATTTCTCCGATTTTCACTCGTGCTCCATTGGCGCAGCTGGTTAGCGCGTGGTACTTATAAGACTGAGAAATGCCGAGGTCGGGAGTTCGATCCTCCCATGGAGCAAAACTTTTGCTGAATACCACAAACCTCTGCATGACTTGAAATTGACAAATATCGACTGGATGGGAGGTTAAAGGTTCGAGTATCACAAAGAACGCCATTTCAAGCTCAAAGGACTGCGGTTCGAATTTCTCCGATTTTCACTCGTGCTCCATTGGCGCAGCTGGTTAGCGCGTGGTACTTATAAGACTAAGAAATGCCGAGGTCGGGAGTTCGATCCTCCCATGGAGCAAAACTTATGCTGAATACCACAAACCTCTGCATGACTTGAAATTGACAAATATCTACTGGATGGGAGCTTAAAGGTTCGAGTATCACAAAGAACGCCATTTCAAGCTGAAAGGACTGCGGTTCGAATTTCTCCGATTTTCACTCGTGCTCCATTGGCGCAGCTGGTTAGCGCGTGGTACTTATAAGACTAAGAAATGCCGAGGTCGGGAGTTCGATCCTCCCATGGAGCAAAACTTATGCTGAATACCACAAACCTCTGCATGACTTGAAATTGACAAATATCTACTGGATGGGAGCTTAAAGGTTCGAGTATCACAAAGAACGCCATTTCAAGCTCAAAGGACTGCGGTTCGAATTTCTCCGATTTTCACTCGTGCTCCATTGGCGCTGCTGGTTAGCGCGTGGTACTTATAAGACTGAGAAATGCCGAGGTCGGGAGTTCGATCCTCCCATGGAGCAAAACTTATGCTGAATACCACAAACCTCTGCATGAATTGAAATTGACAAATATCTACTGGATGGGAGCTTAAAGGTTCGAGTATCACAAAGAACGCCATTTCAAGCTCAAAGGACTGCGGTTCGAATTTCTCCGATTTTCACTCGTGCTCCATTGGCGCAGCTGGTTAGCGCGTGGTACTTATAAGACTGAGAAATGCCGAGGTCGGGAGTTCGATCCTCCCATGGAGCAAAACTTTTGCTGAATACCACAAACCTCTGCATGACTTGAAATTGACAAATATCGACTGGATGGGAGTTTAAAGGTTCGAGTATCACAAAGAACGCCATTTCAAGCTCAAAGGACTGCGGTTCGAATTTCTCCGATTTTCACTCGTGCTCCATTGGCGCAGCTGGTTAGCGCGTGGTACTTATAAGACTGAGAAATGCCGAGGTCGGGAGTTCGATCCTCCCATGGAGCAAAACTTTTGCTGAATATCACAAACCTCTGCATGACTTGAAATTGACAAATATCGACTGGATGGGAGGTTAAAGGTTCGAGTATCACAAAGAACGCCATTTCAAGCTCAAAGGACTGCGGTTCGAATTTCTCCGATTTTCACTCGTGCTCCATTGGCGCAGCTGGTTAGCGCGTGGTACTTATAAGACTGAGAAATGCCGAGGTCGGGAGTTCGATCCTCCCATGGAGCAAAACTTATGCTGAATACCACAAACCTCTGCATGAATTGAAATTGACAAATATCTACTGGATGGGAGCTTAAAGGTTCGAGTATCACAAAGAACGCCATTTCAAGCTCAAAGGACTGCGGTTCGAATTTCTCCGATTTTCACTCGTGCTCCATTGGCGCAGCTGGTTAGCGCGTGGTACTTATAAGACTAAGAAATGCCGAGGTCGGGAGTTCGATCCTCCCATGGAGCAAAACTTTTGCTGAATACCACAAACCTCTGCATGACTTGAAATTGACAAATATCTACTGGATGGGAGGTTAAAGGTTCGTGTATCACAAAGAACGCCATTTCAAGCTCAAAGGACTGCGGTTCGAATTTCTCCGATTTTCACTCGTGCTCCATTGGCGCTGCTGGTTAGCGCGTGGTACTTATAAGACTGAGAAATGCCGAGGTCGGGAGTTCGATCCTCCCATGGAGCAAAACTTTTGCTGAATATCACAAACCTCTGCATGACTTGAAATTGACAAATATCGACTGGATGGGAGGTTAAAGGTTCGAGTATCACAAAGAACGCCATTTCAAGCTCAAAGGACTGCGGTTCGAATTTCTCCGATTTTCACTCGTGCTCCATTGGCGCAGCTGGTTAGCGCGTGGTACTTATAAGACTGAGAAATGCCGAGGTCGGGAGTTCGATCCTCCCATGGAGCAAAACTTTTGCTGAATATCACAAACCTCTGCATGACTTGAAATTGACAAATATCGACTGGATGGGAGGTTAAAGGTTCGAGTATCACAAAGAACGCCATTTCAAGCTCAAAGGACTGCGGTTCGAATTTCTCCGATTTTCACTCGTGCTCCATTGGCGCAGCTGGTTAGCGCGTGGTACTTATAAGACTGAGAAATGCCGAGGTCGGGAGTTCGATGCTCCCATGGAGCAAAACTTTTGCTGAATATCACAAACCTCTGCATGACTTGAAATTGACAAATATCGACTGGATGGGAGGTTAAAGGTTCGAGTATCACAAAGAACGCCATTTCAAGCTCAAAGGACTGCGGTTCGAATTTCTCCGATTTTCACTCGTGCTCCATTGGCGCAGCTCGCTAGCGCGTGGTACTTATAAGACTGAGAAATGCCGAGGTCGGGAGTTCGATCCTCCCATGGAGCAAAACTTTTGCTGAATACCACAAACCTCTGCATGACTTGAAATTGACAAATATCGACTGGATGGGAGGTTAAAGGTTCGAGTATCACAAAGAACGCCATTTCAAGCTCAAAGGACTGCGGTTCGAATTTCTCCGACTTTCACTCGTGCTCCATTGGCGCAGCTCGTTAGCGCGTGGTACTTATAAGACTGAGAAATGCCGAGGTCGGGAGTTCGATCCTCCCATGGAGCAAAACTTTTGCTGAATACCACAAACCTCTGCATGACTTGAAATTGACAAATATCGACTGGATGGGAGGTTAAAGGTTCGAGTATCACAAAGAACGCCATTTCAAGCTCAAAGGACTGCGGTTCGTATTTCTCCGACTTTCACTCCTGCTCCATTGGCGCAGCTGGTTAGCGCGTGGTACTTATAAGATTGAGAAATGCCGAGGTCGGGAGTTCGATCCTCCCATGGAGCAAAACTTTTGCTGAATACCACAAACCTCTGCATGACTTGAAATTGAGAAATAGCGACTGGATGGGAGGTTAAAGGTTCGAGTATCACAAAGAACGCCATTTCAAGCTCAAAGGACTGCGGTTCGAATTTCTCCGACTTTCACTCGTGCTCCATTGGCGCAGCTGGTTAGCGCGTGGTACTTATACTGAGAAATGCCGAGGTCAGGAGTTCGATCCTCCCATGGAGCAAAACTTTTGCTGAATACCACAAACCTCTGCATGACTTGAAATTGACAAATATCGACTGGATGGGAGGTTAAAGGTTCGAGTATCACAAAGAACGCCATTTCAAGCTCAAAGGACTGCGGTTCGAATTTCTCCGACTTTCACTCGTGCTCCATTGGCGCAGCTGGTTAGCGCGTGGTACTTATACTGAGAAATGCCGAGGTCAGGAGTTCGATCCTCCCATGGAGCAAAACTTTTGCTGAATACCACAAACCTCTGCATGACTTGAAATTGAGAAATAGCTACTGGATGGGAGGTTAAAGGTTCGAGTATCACAAAGAACGCCATTTCAAGCTCAAAGGACTGCGGTTCGAATTTCTCCGACTTTCACTCGTGCTCCATTGGCGCAGCTGGTTAGCGCGTGGTACTTATACTGAGAAATGCCGAGGTCAGGAGTTCGATCCTCCCATGGAGCAAAACTTTTGCTGAATACCACAAACCTCTGCATGACTTGAAATTGACAAATATCGACTGGATGGGAGGTTAAAGGTTCGAGTATCACAAAGAACGCCATTTCAAGCTCAAAGGACTGCGGTTCGAATTTCTCCGACTTTCACTCCTGCTCCATTGGCGCAGCTGGTTAGCGCGTGGTACTTATAAGATTGAGAAATGCCGAGGTCGGGAGTTCGATCCTCCCATGGAGCAAAACTTTTGCTGAATACCACAAACCTCTGCATGACTTGAAATTGAGAAATAGCGACTGGATGGGAGGTTAAAGGTTCGAGTATCACAAAGAACGCCATTTCAAGCTCAAAGGACTGCGGTTCGAATTTCTCCGACTTTCACTCGTGCTCCATTGGCGCAGCTGGTTAGCGCGTGGTACTTATACTGAGAAATGCCGAGGTCAGGAGTTCGATCCTCCCATGGAGCAAAACTTTTGCTGAATACCACAAACCTCTGCATGACTTGAAATTGACAAATATCGACTGGATGGGAGGTTAAAGGTTCGAGTATCACAAAGAACGCCATTTCAAGCTCAAAGGACTGCGGTTCGAATTTCTCCGACTTTCACTCCTGCTCCATTGGCGCAGCTGGTTAGCGCGTGGTACTTATAAGATTGAGAAATGCCGAGGTCGGGAGTTCGATCCTCCCATGGAGCAAAACTTTTGCTGAATACCACAAACCTCTGCATGACTTGAAATTGAGAAATAGCGACTGGATGGGAGGTTAAAGGTTCGAGTATACAAAGAACGCCATTTCAAGCTCAAAGGACTGCGGTTCGAATTTCTCCGACTTTCACTCGTGCTCCATTGGCGCAGCTGGTTAGCGCGTGGTACTTATACTGAGAAATGCCGAGGTCAGGAGTTCGATCCTCCCATGGAGCAAAACTTTTGCTGAATACCACAAACCTCTGCATGACTTGAAATTGACAAATGTCGACTGGATGGGAGGTTAAAGGTTCGAGTATCACAAAGAACGCCATTTCAAGCTCAAATGACTGCGGTTCGAATTTCTCCGACTTTCACTCGTGCTCCATTGGCGCAGCTGGTTAGCGCGTGGTACTTATAAGATTGAGAAATGCCGAGGTCGGGAGTTCGATCCTCCCATGGAGCAAAACTTTTGCTGAATACCACAAACCTCTGCATGACTTGAAATTGACAAATATCTACTGGATGGGAGGTTAAAGGTTCGAGTATCACAAAGAACGCCATTTCAAGCTCAAAGGACTGCGGTTCGAATTTCTCCGATTTTCACTCGTGCTCCATTGGCGCAGCTGGTTAGCGCGTGGTACTTATAAGACTGAGAAATGCCGAGGTCGGGAGTTCGATCCTCCCATGGAGCAAAACTTTTGCTGAATACCACAAACCTCTGCATGACTTGAAATTCACAAATATCTACTGGATGGGAGGTTAAAGGTTCGAGTATCACAAAGAACCCCATTTCAAGCTTAGAGGACTGCGGTTCGAATTTCTTCGATCTTCACTCGTGCTCCATTGGCGCAGTTGGTTAGCGCGTGGTACTTATAAGACTGAGAAATGCCGAGGTCGGGAGTTCGATACTCCCATGGAGCAAAACTTTTGCTGAACACCACAAACCTCTGCATGACTTGAAATTGACAAGTATCTACTGGATGGGAGGTTAAAGGTTTGAGTATCACAGAGAACGCCATTTCAAGCTCAGAAGTCTTCGCTGTACATTTAATATTTCATGATATTATTTTTGCAGGTGTGATTACCAAAATTTAGGTGATTGTGACCTGAGAACATTTAGTATGTGATGAATGGCTTTTTGTTCCGCATCTGCTAAATGTCCTGGGGTTGTAAATACATGTGCTAAAAGAGAAAGTGAAAAGAGTTGCATAATTTCGTGCCATACCCTTTGTTCAATCTGTCATGCATTATTTATAGCTTTGTTCATGCATTTCGAGAAATAGTCCATTCATTAACCTGTAATGTGTCCTTTTATGCACAACAACTGTCACCTAAGGTGCCGACTACAAGAGTTGTTGTCTCTCTTGTTAAGTTAAGGGGACTGGCAGCATAGTAGTATGGGGCGCCGACGGGTCTGACGAAGTTTCGATGTCGGCTTGGGGCAAAGGATCTCTCCCCTGCGGATGGCAATTCGGTCTCAGAGTAACCAGGGAGGATAAAAGCACCACTTTTAGTAACCTGCTAGCACCCGCAAGTCATTGTAAAGTCCCGCACGCATTTAACTGCCTCTTCGACTACGAAGTAAAATGCATTTGGCGCGTCCTCAGCATCGAAGACGCCGAACCTTTAACCTCTGCTTATAAAAGATAAGATGTATTCAAACCTGAAAAGTCCACCCTTGCTCAACATGTCCTGCCGTCCTGGGTGGTGCAACGTCTCCCATTTCTATTCCATCGTACTCACCAGCTTCTTCCTCCCTTAGCTCGAAAGACTTGTTGCGTCTTCGCCGCAGAAGTCGCTGAAAAGCGTTTTAATGAGCTTGTGTCTCAGATAAATGCAATTATTACAAAACCATAATGGTCGATTACGGCTTTCCATTTCAATTTACAAGGTTTTCCTCATGTATGTCACAAAAGTATGTCTACATTGTTGGTCCTTGTTAGCTCTCTAACTCCAAGGTGTATCGCGAACAGTCGAATCTCATTTTGTAGATTACAACATAATTGAATCTTTGGTGGCTATCCGTTGTTGTAGGATGACTATAAGTATTTCTAAGTGGTTTTTTTAGCATTCAGTTAAACCAGAGTTTCAGGCAAAGCACAGGAATATTGATCATTAGGTCAATCGCACATCTCAGATCTGATTCAAGTGCATCAGTAAGATGAGTATGTATAAACGTAACTTATGTAAAAACCTTCGTACATCAACTTTTTGAATGTTTCGGTGGTTTTTTCTGATGTGGCAGCTATCAAAATAAAGTTGATGCGCGAATTGCTTCCTTAATTTACAATAACGAGGATCAGTCTGATTGCTCATATGTCCAAGCTAAAGCTGGCTCTATTGAATTTTGCTCAACCGTTTATGGATCACATTCATCCGAGAAAGTTATTACCTTATATATTGATTTTATCTGCTACTAGTCTAGTAAATGCTGTCTAGTCTTTGAAACTGTGTGACGTAATTATGCTTGTGGTTTATGATCCAGCTTCCGAAGTTTTTCATCTTTCCAATGCTCAAGCAGATTCCTTAAGGATGCAACACATTCGTGAACGTGGCAATCGCAGAAAATTCTCAAAAACCTGGTACCGCTTGAAGAACTTGCGCTAAATATTTGGATAGGTAAGTTTTGAGTGATGACTTATCTGCGAAACGTTTTGATATGTTTATTTTTGTTGCACATATACTGCTTATTGCATTTTTTCTGAAATACCAATCAAGAAATATAAGAATGGAACCTTTCAAGAGCTAGAAAACAACAGATTCTAGAGAAATAGGTCGTGAAATCTTTATTGCTGGCAATACCGTAAATTATTCGACTTTGAGCTCTTTTTGCAGACAATCTGAAATTTCGATTTGGAGTACTATGCTTTATCAGCTATTAGCGACAATTATGTCAACTATAGCTGCTCCAATCACCTTCAGAAACAGCATGTTTTACCTCACTAAATTATTCGACTCATTCAAAGTTTTTAGAATTGGAGACGATTGCGAATATTTGGAAACGCAGTTACAAGCAATCACCTTTTTCTCTTGTGGGCTAAATCCTACAGAGGTAGGCGAATTAATCTGGTCAACAGTCATTTGCATGTAGTACTGGTTATCGATAACATTTGAGAGCCTACTACGATTGCAAGCCGCTTTGCGCATTTGCCTACAAACAAATCATCTCTTACAAAAAGAAAATCATCAAAAGTTATCTTCTTTACCTGTGCTCGTCCAGTATTCCCATATAGTTTACCACAGCGTATTCAATCAACGAGAAGAATATAAATACTGTAACGAAGTGATGTAGCGAGATTTCGAGATTAAAATACTACTGGTTGACTTACCTACACATGCACCAACCCAGATATCAATGGATTTTGCGTATGAAACAGGCGGCAAATTCGAATTAATTGCTAGATATGGTTTGTTATCATTACTTTTAGACATGAATAGGTAAGACTTACCATGAGAGGTTGTAATCATTGTGAGCAGAGTCACAATAGCTAAAGGCACACGAGCAGCTGTACTCTTCCAGTCGATCCAGTAAGATACCCAAGCTACACCGACCAACATGGACGAGGGAATGTACAGCTGCAGAAGGAAGAACGAGAATACGCGGTTCAGCTTTAGTTCCACACGTAAGCACGAATATTCTCCTGAAGAGTACAGAACTTCTCGTGGTTAGTTGTTCAGGGCCTTTTTAAGACAACGAGTACTTCGGTTTGTAATCGCACGACATAAAGCAGATGTCATGTCGGCTTATCCGCCTATGTTAGAGAAATTAAAATGGTGGCAGGGTTTTTCTTAATAGCAAATGGAAGATGGAGACAAAGAAAAGGCATAATATTTTTTAGCAGCAAAAGGAAGATGGAGAGGAAGAAAAGGCAAAAAATTTTTCAAAAAAGCGGACGTCATGTCATAGCAAAGATTTTTGAGAAGCACTCCGCTCTTGGAACCCATACTCCAGGAATCGCTTTCACATGTAGTACTTTCCTTTTTGATAATCATTGCAAGCTATTTATTGGACATCGAATTTTCCAAAATATTAATGTTTATGCCTGAAAATTTCGCGTTATATCCTCAATTGAAAGGATGCATCAACCGCGCTCCTATTATGTTATAAGTTTAGATTAAATTAAGTGGCCTTTTTAGATGAGATGTAGGATATAAAGGAAAGCATAAAATGCTGATTTCAAATCTGCCTTTTTTATCTGCGGAACGTTCAAGGAGGAGGAGTTATGAGTGTTTATTGGCAAAAATTAAATGCGCATTCAGGTTGAAATGAGTTGCTTAAATCTTCCCAGCTTTTGAATGCAACCAAGTGTGATATATTTTTTATCTGAGAGTATTCACTGAATAAGGTGCTCCGATAACATCACAGCTTCATTTATTATGACAATTTTCGTCTTTGTCCATGAATGTTATACAAATAAGGAAGCAATTTTGGTATCAGCGTTTTATGCTCTCCGATATGATATACATCCCATCTCAAAAGGGCACTTCGACTGGACATGGCTCCCTTTTAGGCATAACACGGCGTTCAAATTTTCTTCGAATTTTCCCGTGCCTAGATTTCCATTAGATTTTATGGCCGCGAAGTATCATTTCGTTTGTAACAAACCTGTGTTCGTTTTGGAGTGGCAAGTCTTGTTGGTGAACATAGCAATGTCAAAATTAGGCAGAGCTCCATTGGCTCCGTCATGAATTCGAATCGCCTCCGCATCCCACTCGTATTTTATGTCATCAGTAGTGTATGCATCTAAGTATTATATTGAAATGTCTGTTCAAGAAGGTTTCATTGCTTACATGACGCGAAGGCAATTTCGCATATCTGCGAGTCCATCGGATAACGTGACAAATGCATAGAGCATGCTAAGTGAAGTGTTAATCTGAAATTTTCACACTTTCCTCACTACAAGCCCCGCATGTTCCTATTGCTTCTCTCGAATGTTAAGAGAGATTCGATCCCCGTCTAATTGCATCATGGCATAGCGGAAAACTCTATTGTCGAGAGTCTTAGGGTGCGACATCAGAGCCACACACAAAGGAGAAGAACTTTCACGATAGACAATTTGATTCACAAAATTCGAGCCACGACGCTACACAAGTACACTTCGACGTTTTGCTTGACAAAAAACAAACCTTCTATCATAAATGAGTTTCCCGTCTGAGCGAATCTTCAAAAAACGATTCTCCTGAAAGAATTCTTTTATTCTAATCTGCATATGTTAGATTTATTTTCAAATTATTTTAATTAATCATACTTCATAAAGAAAGTGGTTTGAGATGTCAGTTCTTGACACACTTGTCTAACCATGCACTTTGAATGATGCTTATTTTGTAGTGGTTTTACTCCACTTTGAGATGTTGCAGTACCCGGTAAAGAACATGTTGCAGTACCCGGTAAAGAACATTACCGGGTACTGCAACAATTTTCCCAAACTGCTATAACTTAAATTCTTTAATAGGCATGCAAATTTTGTTGCATAGACGATGTCCACAGCCCAAGTGTTTCCTTGGCTTACACCACTTCATTTCGTTTTGCCAGGCCCCAGTAGGTCCGAGCACGAAGTCCCCTATGGAAACCATAGGCGGCGGTAACGTCCCTATCTTGTGCATCAACTTAAGCTCTTCCTGTTGGATCACATTGACTGCATTTTCTTTTATCTATCCGGGGTTTTGCGCGAACACGCGGCGCAAACATCTGGCGGTGCGATTTCACGCCAATAATTCTAATCCCATTTGAAACAGGGTAAAAAGTAATAGAATAAGTGCGGAAACCTTATATCAGATTGTAAAGACCCCTAAACGCAACTTCTTTCGACTTTTAGTGCGCTTGCGGAATTTTTTTAGTCATTCTAGGCAGTCATGCTTGGTGTTTCGCAGCAGAAGTTTGACAATGACAATGAGGTGTACCAGAACCATAGGCTTATTGTTGTCTGCACCAATAACGAATCCTGCTGCAGATGCTGTTCATTGCGCATGCTTCAGTGAATGCCCTTTTTTGTTCCACTTTTTCTTCTCATTCGCGGATCCCAAAAATAAATGCAAAACTGCAAAACTCGACAACTGCAGGCTTCTATAATAAGCGTTGACGAATTCAGCGTAATGCTTTGCAGAGTGTGGAGATGTCTTTACTTTTTAGCGGCAAGCTTTGCAGCCTTGCTTCAGAACTTATTAAAAGGAACATTTTCCTTTTGTGACAGAGTTTTGTAAAAGAGATGGGTCTTCTTAGGGCAGATTACCATCACAAGTTCGCATCTTTTTGCGCTAATTAATCAACTCCCATGATCTTCCACGGATTCAGTGTATAACTAATTTTGATTTCGTCAGTAAATCCAGAGCACATCCTTATTCGGATGACTCATAACTCTGACGTTTTTCTGAGCGAGTCTGGGATGGAGTGATGTTTGATGCTACTGCAAGTTTGCAGACCCATTAACCACTCAAAAAAAAAACCCCGATACACGTAGTTGAGTTCCTCGTCGAAGCTCTAGCATCAATACCAAAACATGGTTGCGAGGAGCCAAATCTCGATTCAGATGAGATGTCAAGTATAGAAGATATCTAACACTTGTTGCGATAATTCGAAAAAAAAAGTTGAGTCATTACCAAACGTCAGAAAAAAGCATACAGAGTGCCCCAAAAAATGTGAACACGGTTTGATTGTTGATAACTCCCTTGCTTCGTGTATTTCGCCGAGTTTAAGACACCATTCTATAGAGCGAGATTCAACTTAGATCTACAGTATGGAGCGAATCCTCGATCGCTCTTCATTACTGTAGGATTACGGTAGGAACTTCGACAGAATTTTAGGCCATTGGAGGCCATATTCTCCTCGGAACAAGACCAAACAAGCCAAAAACTTTTATACTATGGTAATGGAAGCCACTGATTTCCAATATGAAGTTTCCACTTTACTGTGATGCTTCTTTCCAAGGTTATCCCGTCTAAACCGTAACAATGAATTTCCAGCATTTGTCGGAAATGTGACTACACCGTCAAAAAAGATAGAAACACTCGTAAAAAGTTGTGTAATGGAACCAGCGTGCGCGAAAACCCTACTACACTACACGATTTTTCAATTTTTTTTTTGAAAAAAAAATCTCGTCAAATGGCATACTCAGGGCACGGCACAGGTGGCTTAGCAAGCAAGCTGGATATCGTTTTTAGGGAAAAAGCAAAGGGGATATCGTTTTTGCGGAAGAACATAACGTTGTCTTTCGATTTGCGGCCGGCAGGCTGCCGGCAAATAAACAAAGGGTTTGTTTACAGCGAATTGAAGATGAAATGACACCAAAATAGGTGTGTAGATGGGCAATGGGGAGTTAGGACTAAGTATGAAAAATTATGAAAAAATTATGTGAACTAAATGCGTGCTCAACTTTTTTCGGAGTTAGGTGGCTTTCAAGCCACCTGGATAGCCACCTGAGGTGGCTTAGGAAAGAAAAAGTCATAAATTTTTCCTCACGCACATAATTTTTCTACTTTCTTTACATACTTTTCATCTACCTCCCAAACCCTACAAACTGGTTCCTAAACCGCCTCAAACCCCCCTCTCCCCGCTTAGTTATAGCCCCTTGAAAATTTTGAATGGCGGCGGAAAGGCTGCTCTAGGCGCGTAATGCTGCACGATGGATACATCACGCCGCCAATCCAGAGAATATGAATATCATCGCGTGTGTTCGATGATTCTTTTTCGTTTTTTCTTTCTGTTGTGGCTTTGTTCCGTTCCTTTTCATGTATTTACTCTTCGAATATCTCGTGGCGGATGTCGTTATTTCATTGAAGACAATGAAACTTCATTTTTTGCAATTTCGGGACGCCAGCTCGTGCCGACCCATGGTCTAGGGTCAAAGGGGACTTCGTAAAAATTCGCAAAAGTCAAGGGGGACTTTGTTTTTTGCATTTTCAACTAGCCACCTCGTGCCGAGCCCTGGGCATACTTCACAGTAGATCTATATGCTAGAAGTTCATAGCGTAATTCTACAGTAACGAACAGCGATCGGTGATTCGCTCCATATTTCAAATCTAAGTTGAACCTCCCCTACAAAATGTTGCCTCAAGCTCGGCGAAAGACATGAAAGCAACGGAGTTATTAATGATCAAACAGTGTTCACATTTTTTGGGGACATCCTGTATATACGATGAAAAAAGTTTTGCTAGGCTGCTCTTAGAGACGCGAGAGTCTATACATGCTCGATTTTGAAAGGCAAGTATTTTACGCAATTTCTAAATAAAAACACTGACGGTAATCACTACGAACGGATTCTTGGTGAAAGAATGCATTCAAACAACTTTCAAAAGCAAACCTGGTCCAGCATGTGGTACCACCCGTTTCGTTCATTTTGGAAGAATGTGTCAGGTATCCATAAACGTTGATCTCTGGCAACGTGAATAAATTCAAAATTACGATATTCTGGAGAAAGAGGACCCTAAAACACAAAGTCAACAAGACCTGTCCTACGAAATCCGAATCTGTTTACCTGATGGTCCATAAAACGTAGTCGATCGTCAAACCATTCCTGGCGAAATCGAAACTGCGCCACAAACTCCTGCAATTTGTCTAGATGGAATTACACAACTATACTCCCATTAAATTCACCTAAGTCTGAGAAGAAATCAGCTATCCAACAGATTCATTCTCACAAATCATAATCAGTTCTTGTGACGCTAATGCTTCCTTTACTTCCTCCAATTTGGTTCGATTTTTGATATCTACCGTTACTTGGCCTGCCCTAATAGTGACAGAAGAAATGAATTTTTGGATGTTATATTGAATGGAGAAAAGGTTCTATATATGGGGCTCATTCGTCTTCTTGCATCATAGTCATTTGAGCAACATGCAGATGGGGGGCGGGCGTTAGGTACCCAGCCGAGCTGTGGGCGTTAGGTACCCAGCCATTAGTGCTATACACTAAGCCGCGCCCCTTGGTTGCTTTAACAGCGGGTACCTAACGATACATTAAATCCTAGCTGCTAGAACAGCTTATCTAGCTCGCTAAAGTGCTGGCGCTTGCGACCCACAGAAGAAAGATAGTTGAAGGAAATTTTAGAAAATGCGCGAATAAAAGCGCAAGTTTACAACGTTTCTTCAATGCTACTATTTTTTTAACAATTTCGGAAACCTAGAAATTCGGTGATGAAAGTTAGAAGAGAAAGCTTTTATGAGCTAATCTAACCGATAATGTCAGCGGGAATCAAAGAAGTAAACTTTATAGAATTCCAATGAACCAAAATTTTATGATTTAAATGCAGCAAAGCGCATTTTTGGAGACGCTCCTGGCAAATAAGTTGCAGGAAATATTATTTTGTTTCAAAAAACTGCTCCAACTATATTTTTGACAGTGAGAAGTGGAAGCAGTTGGAAGAAGAGCTTCGACGAGAATTTGTCATCAGGATTTGGGGGGGGCAGGCGTTATGGAGCAAAGCCACGCCGCGTTCCCCTGCGGTATATCCTGAGGGCCATTTGCGTTGCGTCGCTTTTAATTGCGCAGGAGTAGCGCTGCTCCTGCTAGCGGATTGAGCCATCCCCTATTACCGCGACCTAATATGTTGAAACTGTACAGATGCAATAAGGAGAACAAAGAAGACGACAATTAAGAAAATCAAAAAAAATTTATAGGGATGAATCAAAGGCTGGATCTGAGATGATGCAATGCTTGATTTGATCTAAAAATTTTCGAGAGAAGTAGAACAAGAGAATCAGTAGAGAAAAGGATAGGAATTTTCCGTCATGAGTTTCCAAGAGAAATTAACTTACTCATCTCTTACTTTCTCTTGGCTTGCTTTGCAGACTTTTCCTTCTCAAATTCTATATTTGCCCTTAAAATGCATTTATGATTCACATTTTGATCTCTTTATCTATGAAGAGTGAGGAAAATGGCAATTCGCTCGGTAGCGCTAGCTCCTCTGCGACTACAATTAGGAGCGACGCAACGCAAAGGGCCCTCAGGTTATACCAGAGGCAAATGCGGCGTAGCTTTGCTCCATAACGCGGCGCCGCCAGGATTTGGAACGTTGAGGAGGACTATGTGAATATCCATTAATTAATGGGAAGGCCACTAACTCTGTTTCAATCAATGAAAATTTTGCATTATAGAGAGCTATGCCAACTTCGGATGAGTGTGTATCAATAAATGAAACAGGTTGACGAAATCTTTCACTTCTTAGTGAGTTACAAAAGAAATCATAGCTTTGGTTGGATAAATTGATCTCTAGCTGCTAGAAAAGAGAATGACTATAAAACACTGCAATATGGAAGTCCTCCAAAAAACACTACAGAGAACACAGGCATGAAAAAACACAGTAGCTCAATGAAATTTTCATCCGAGGTGTAGAATCCCCGAATTAGAAAGGTGTACTTATCAATGTAAGTCCCATAGATCTGTTGGCCTCAGCAATGACCGAACTAATAGCGGTAATCTACGACAGTGTAGTTCACAATCGTGTGGCAATATTAACGCTAATGGGTTACGACCTTTAACTTCACACCTCAAAACGAGACCGATGATAATATGTGAAAGGAATATTCCATGCAACTTATTTGACAGGAGCATCTCCGGAAATGGTTTGTTCCTTCAAAATCATAAAATTTTGGTTCATTGGAATTCTATAAAGTTTACTTCTTTGATTCCCGCTGACATTATCGGTTAGATTAGCTCATAAAAGCTTTCTCTTCTAACTTTCATCACCGAATTTCTAGGTTTCCGAAATTGTTAAAAAAATAGTAGCATTGAAGAAACGTTGTAAACTTGCGCTTTTATTCGCGCATTTTCTAAAATTTCCTTCAACTATCTTTCTTCTGTGGGTCGCAAGCGCCAGCACTTTAGCGAGCTAGATAAGCTGTTCTAGCAGCTAGGATTTAATGTATCGTTAGGTACCCGCTGTTAAAGCAACCAAGGGGCGCGGCTTAGTGTATAGCACTAATGGCTGGGTACCTAACGCCCGCAGCTCGGCTGGGTACCTAACGCCACGCACCCCATGCAGATATTAGGTTGGCCCGAAAGTTCTTTCGCACCAAATTCAAAAATTCATAACTTCTAATTTTTCCAACCGATTGGACTGCTTTTATTTTTGTATTGAAGAGTAAGTCATGCTCTTTATAAAGACATCTCAGATGCCTACTAATGATCATCTTTTGCATAGAAGGAGCGATTAAAGTAAATTGGTCAAAATTCGAATTTTTCGTGTACGGTCACAAAAAATCGGAAACTTGCAACAAAAATCGGAGCAGTCAGTATTATAAGTTCTGTTACCTGCTTTTTCTAACTGTGCAAAGTTTGCGCCGATTGAGCGTCTCTATAAAAAGTTACAATTTTCGAGCAAGCAATATAAAAAGGGCGAATTTGGTTTATTTTGGCATTTTTCAGAGAAATCATAACTTTTCATAGAGGCGCTCAATCGGCGCAAACTTTGCGCCATTAGAAAGAGCTGGTGAAAGAACCTACAATACTGATTGCTCCGATTTTTGCTGCAAGTTTCCGATTTTTTATGACCGTACACGAAAAATTCGAATTTTGACCAATTTTCTTCTATCGCTCTTATCTATGCAACCAGATGATCATTAGTAGGCATCTGAGATGTCATTATAAAGAGCATGACTTACTCTTCAATACAAAAATAAAAACAGTCCAATCGGTTGGAAAAATCAGATGTTATGAATTTTTCAATTTGGTGCGAAAGAACTTTCGGGCCAACCTAATATATCGGGAATGTAGAAAAAAGCCTTCCCAAAGACATGCTCTAGAAAAAGACTTCATCTCTTGCTTTTGATAAGCGAAGTTGGATATGCTTATCCCTAGTCCATTACAAACGAGTTGCTAACTTATAGTAAACTGTAGCCCACAAAGAACTCTCACTACTTCATTAGTAGCCTAAACAGCTTTCACGAAAGTTCATTTTACAGAGGTTACATGATTCTAGGAACAAATTGGGACAATCAAATTTCGGAATAATGTATCCAATTTTCTTGGAAATCTCGTTGCAACCTAAACTAAGCTAATTGTGGATACTGTAGAAGTTTTACAAAAAGAAATCCGGAGTTGGAGAAAAAACAGGCTGTCTGAAAGGATATTGCGCCTCATTTTCTGAATAATGGGCATCATAAATATGAACTTGAGGTCAGCATGTTGATATAACTCTCTAAGAAATTAGCTGAGTAATACCAATTAGCTGAATAATGCCATTCATCTAAAGAGAAATGTGAAAATGGTTTTCTCCTTAAAATACATATTGGGGGTGACCTAAAAGCTTCCTACGCAGTAAATTTGAGCGGGAACTTCTCATCTTAAGTCAGTAATAATATTGAAAAATTACAGCCTCTTACCATATTTTTCTCAGAAACAGCAGATATGGATCGAATGTTGAGGCTTGTGGTCACGATAACAGGGCCTTCTGAAAGCATGCCTATAAGAAAGACGAAGCAGAAGAGCAGACGAGAAAAATCTGCTCAGAGACATCTGAAAAACCATCATAAAACTGACTACTGTTGTTGTAGGGCGTTCTCCCGCTTGGACGTACAGCAGCGTCGTACTCCTGAAGCAGGTCGCACACCGTCATCTGCTCCCTCCACGCTTGATAGTTTGTCGTGTGCCGATCGAAAGTGGTTCTTTTACTAAACAAAACTTTTTTGTGATTATCTTGTAAATCTATCTCTATCACACTGCATTCTCCTTTACTGTGTTATCCGGATACCATGTAATACGGATTCCACCCGTAATACTTTTACGTGTTTATAAGCCTAACACTGCTGACTGTGGCAACAGTGGTAAGCAAGGTAACACCTTCAGTAGCCCTGATGTATGACAGAATCCTGGTAAGACGGGTAGAGAGGAACTTACCACTGTTGCGTCAGTCGCTCATCGTTCTGAGGTTCATGGAGTATGAGGGTTCATACTTGAGAATTTTCACAAAAACATTGAAAATAAACAGAATTAAGCTTTAGAAAGAGATACATTTAAGTACTCTTGCTTGAGTAAATCACCGCTGCCTGTCGATTCCAGCATATCATTGCCTTACATTTTGCCATCTTTGAATGCGGTGTTTTTTTTTTGGAATTCATTCCTAGCTTTCATAGTTTTATCCATTTTCATCTGCTCCTCGTACTCCACGCGCACACGCTACATATCAGCTTACACCTCATTCACGGAAGATTAATATGAGCTGCGACACAAGGGTAAACACCGTTATTTCAGCATGAATCCTATAGCACCTCAGGCACACTCTCATGGCATTCATAGCCAGGCTAAAGATGAAGAAAATTTTACTGAATCATAACCACATGAAAACACTCCAAAAGCAGTCAAAATACAATGGTGTGAAGTCACTGATGTTAGTCGGTAGCATAAAGCAGGCAGCTTGACTAGCACTGGTACTTTAGGCAAATTTCATTGAAAAAATGTTTGTAACTTCCTTCAGAAAAACGGCTTGCAAATAACAAGCATTGATTTGGGATCAGTATTTGGGAATGAGTATTCTCCTACACAAATCTTATATATAAAGCTGAATGTCTGTTTGTCTGTCTGTCTGTCTGTATGTCTGTCTGTATGTATGTATGTCTGTACGTATGTTCCGAATAGAAAATTCCATTTCTGAACCGATCCGGACCAAACTTGGCACACATACACTACGGGCCCCGGCGGGTGTCATAGGCTACTTTTCGTCATCGATCGATATCGATTTTATCGATTTTTATCGATTTCTTTGCTGAGTTCACCTACGGAGCTGGGAGTTGGCACAGGGGGGTAATCGAGCATGAGGATTCCGAATACAATATTGGTTTTCGGGATTATCGACTACTTTTATCGATTTTATCGATTTTTTTGCAAAGAGAGCTAGGGGGCTGGAATTTGGCACAGGGGTGTAGTCGAGCATGCTGATCACCCCCAAGGGGAGTGATCAGCATGCTCGATTACACCCCTGTGCCAAATTCCAGCCCCCTAGCTCAAATTTTCAAAAAATCGATAAAATCGATAAAAGTAATGGACGATCTTGAAAACTAATATTGTATTCGTAATCTGCATGCTCGATTACCCCCTGTGCAAACTCCCAGCCCCGCAGGTCAAACTTGACAAAGAAATCGATAAAATCGATAAAAGTAATGGACGATCCTGAAAACTAATATTGTGTTCGTAATCAGCATGCTCGATTACCCCCTGTGCAAAATCCCAGCCTCGCATGTCAAAATTTACAAAAAATCGATAAAATCAATAAAAGTAATCGATAATCCTGAAAACTAATATTGTTTTCGGAATCCCCATGCTCACTTCCCCCCCCCTGTGCCAACTCCTAGCCCTGTAGGTGAACTCTGCAAAAAAATCGATAAAAATCGGTAAAATCGACATCGATCGATAACGAAAAGTGGACTGTGACACCCGCCGGGGCCCGAAGTGTATGTGTGCCAAGTTTGGTCCGGATACGGCGGAGCCGGGTAAGCCAGCTAGTCATGTATAAAGTCCACGGTCAGCTAAGGAACTTTCCCTCTCGGTTAGGTTCAACCGAGAATTGGCTTCAAATCCCATTCGTCCTACACTAAACCATTGTAAAGGCTACGAAGACTCTCACTCTGTTAACATTTGTCGTTTTTGAGACGCCAGATATATGAACGAAAAATGAATTCAAACTCAGGATTCTAAATGAAATTTGTCATCCATCAAAAAGTATTGTACTGTTCCCACAAAAAAAGCTGTTCTCGAGTAACAAAGCAATCAGAAGCTGCATGGGATCGCTAGATACTTATGATTCCACAACTCGTCTTTGTCTTTTCAATTATTCAAAAATTCAACGAAATAGATGGAAATTGGAACGAAAATTGTTTCCTATTTTTGTAAAGGTTGCAATTCCTCTTGATCCTTCTCTTTACTGTTTGAAAAATAAAAACATTTTTTAGCTATGACCAGTACACGATTTTTATTGATTTCTCAAATTATTCATAGTGAAATTAGAGATGTGGTTCCATAAAAGTTCCAGCAATGTCTATTCTTTTTAGGCGTCGCGCATGCAAGAAAGGACTAATAGCCCGGTTTGCATGCTATGCGCCATTAGAAAGCCGATCGGATAAAAGCAAATGTCTTTTTGATTTTCTGCTTCATTCACCCTGCTCTTCGAAAAGGGAGAAATGCACTTCAAGGGTAACAGCACATCATTACCGAGTCTCCCGCTGTTCGGACATTCCTTTTAGTTATGCATTTACTTTTTGAGTGACGCGCAGGTGAAAATTGAGCATGCGCATATTTGAGTAAAAGCAGCGATTTATCCCTAATTGTCCAACTGAATTCAGTCTGGGGCAGAGCATGAATGAGACAGTGAGTCTCAGAGCGTAGCTCATCCGAGAAGTATCAAGTTTCACCGAGAGGGGGAGGGGGACTTACGAAGTTGCACTTTTCTGGCGAATCTATCTCACTACAACAACTACGAAATATACAGAAACAATGTCTCACCATGATTTCTTCTTGGCTCTTCGGGTGCTTGAAAATGGAAGCGTGACGAGTGTAAGTGTAAGCAGAACATGAATGTTCATCAGACGGAGAGCATCACAATCACTTGATGATTCTGATGGGAAATGAATCTTATTTTTGTATAAATCATCATTTTCCGAAGGCATTGAGATATACGACGAAAGACTAATAAATCTGATTTATTCACAAACTGGTAAGTGCGCTGCAAAGCTCTTATGTTGATATTGGATGAGAATGAATATTAATGTTTTTGATGAATCGCTTATTGTAAATGTTCGTTTTCCTTGCACATTTTCAAGCGGACTCATAGCCCTCTTTGGATTACAAAAAATGAGACCAAAATGTCGAGAATGCACTTTTCTTCAGTTTATCTGGATGTCCATTTTTCAGCAAGCCGAAGAATGAGATTGGGATTTGCAAATGCATTTGGTTTTTACTTGCATAGAGGAGGATATGGACTGACAGCATATTTACTTTGAAATAGGACTTTTACAACGAAATTCTCGTCATCAGACTGGTCCTTCACTCATTTTTCAACTTCGAAGAATCAAAAGGTTTATGCGGAATAATTCGCAATGGGCGAGGACGGAGTTGGCACTGAGCCTATGTATTTGAAGGAATCTGGAATACAGCTTGCAACTTCGTTTTAGTCTGAGAAATTGTGTACGGATGTTGTTCTAAAAGCTAAAAGAATTCCATTCAGATTGTCCATTGCGTTTATGAAACACGGAAGGAAGGAACCGAGGAGAATCAGCGAAATTAGAGACATACACAGTAAACTCATGTCAGAAACCATATTTTCAAATATCTCAGTGCGCTCAAAGGCGGGTTGTTAGAGCACGAGCAGATGCTTCCCAAATTAGAAGTTCTTAATGTTTTTACTTCATTCTCACGTGGCTTTTGGTCTCAGACTGCAACAAAGTGCTTTGAATGGCTTGTTGGAGGTGTGGGAAATGAGAGTTTTTACGGAAAAGAGAAAATATAGCCAAGAGAGCATTGAACTTCAAGGTGGCGTGCACTCTGAAATTCAAATCTTGCAAAGCAAACAAGGAAAAAGGAAACGGAAATGACGTCGACATGGAGTAAAGAGCAGATTGCAGAGCACAAGCCGTAGCAACTAGTCAGAGAGGTGCTGCGGTCGATAGAGAAGGTAATCGCACGCACACCTGCATCCGTCGGTCAGATGAATCAACGACATTTGTCTTTTGGAAGCTTGATGTTCTGTTGTTTCATTATGGAAAAGAAATCACAATCCGAGAGCCCGAAGTAGATGCGCTAAACCTTTTGCCATCCATCGCAGTTGATAAAATATGGTAATTGAACGTAATTGTGATTCAGAAACAAGTATAGTAGTACACGTGTCGTACTTTCCGCTACTTCAAAATTGACAAATGTGTCCCGCAAAGCCATATTTCTGTTTTTACATCATGTAGGGTTTGAAACATTTTCACAATATATGTAAAAGTCAACATGATAATTTTTATTACTTTGAAATTTTTGATTCTTATATTTCACAATAAAGACTATGATTCAAGTTCATATGTATGCATCTATAGAGTTTTACGAATAAAATATATTATGTAACATATAGGAATAATTATATCAAGAATTCTGATGAAGATATTTTCTTATAAGTACGCACATCTACAAACCCGTCCCTTTCCTATCTTGGAAAGAAAGAGAAATATGCGCGCTTGAACAGCCTTTTCACTCTCAGTCTTATGGGTCGAGTAGCTAACCAAAAAGCTTGAAACTCCATAATTGCCTTGTTTGTAACTGTAAGGATGCATGCCTTAATCAGAAACAACATGCTGCTGCTTTGTGCAATTTTCAGAGTCCATTTATTTGGCTTTGCAAGAATTTTCGTACAATGCGAGGCAAGTTCTTCTTCTCAAACTTCTATGAAATGTACTTTTTACTTGTAGACAATCAATTTACAAGCATTCAGGGTAATAGCAAGCAGAATTTAACTTTAACGGACAACGTGCTATTACCCAAATTATGAAGCTTATAATGAAGCCTCAAAGTTCATTCCAAATTTAGTTACCCTTTCCTCCTGCAGTTATCACAGATGAAGAGCTCACAGAAGAAAGAGATTTCGGAACTAATTTGATTGCGAAGTTTGGTTCGTAATGTGGCCTCTCTTTCTCATATACACGCTTGCTTTCATGCAGTTAGGTCATATGATCAGAGTAATTCAGATGCATAAAAATCTCATCAAAAATTCATAGAAGCTAAAGTACTTCTCACACACATAGAAAATTCTTTCATGACGCGTTCTTCGGTATCTTATAACAATTTTTTGAATCGTTATCAGCAATTCATTTCCTGCTGAAGCAAATGCTATAACTTTGTGATAGAACATGCTCGAAAATACGAAAGCTCGTGAACGCAGAAGAAATTGTACAAGAACTGCTATTGAATGTGGAAGTGCGAAAATAGCTAATAAATTTCTGTCAGTATCAACAATTGAGAACAAAGTAGCGATGAATCTCAGCAGAAATTGCAATTTACTTACGGGCAAGGAACAATTACATTAACGACAACTGTTGCTAGGAAGAAGGGCCATCTCAGAAAATCGAATTGTAGAAGCGCATTGAGCTGCGATTTATGTAAACCACATAAGCTCACGAAAGACAGATAGCATGATTTAAAAGCGCATTGGTTGCAAATCGGAATACTTCTCAAAAGGAAGCAGAAGAAAGCGATATGAAAAAGATTTACGCTTACGTTATCTGCTGGTACCTAAGCAAAAAAAAACATGTAAAACAACTCGATTCAGAAAATCAAACGGGTCAGTCGAATTATCAACTGTTCACACAAGTGCTTCTTAACGAAAATTCGATTTGTTGGGTTCGTACGTGAGCAGCGTGGCTGAAGTGAGGGCTTCTCAAATCATCGCCGCGCTTCATCCCACTTCGTGCGCCGAGATGCTCAAAAAAACTCATGTGAGAGCAAACATCTCTGAATGCTCATAATCTTACACTAATATCAAGCGATAGTAGCGCCGTACCCAGGATTTTCATTCGGGGGGGGGGAGGAGGAGGAGGCAGAAAATTTTTCGCATGCTTCCAAGATTTTTGTAGGCTACTGACCTCGAAATTTCAAATGAAGGGTCACACCAAAAATTTTTAACAAGGCTAATTTGAATCTTCACAAATTTTTAAAAATTACTTTCATTATTTAAAAATAAAACAAGTCGCTTGCACATTTTTATAACACATTTATTAGTAACTGTCAAAAATTTTGCTACCCATTCTCGGAGGTAGTCTCCACCCCTCGGTACGACATTGCCCCTAGATAGTGGAAGTATACAAGAGTAATTCTCAGAAAAGCCAGAATTCAAGCTAATACAAGAGTAATTCTCAGAAAAGCCAGAATTCAAGCTACTACAACAAGCCATTTTTTCGGTTCGGCTAAAAGAGACACGATATTTAAAAAATTTCTCCCAATCAGTTACATTGACCTAACGGATACTTTTTTGCAGTAAATTTATGAGATCATCAGGATAAGTATGCAGATACTTGAAGTTTAGCTCTCGTGCACTGAGCTCATATACATTTACGTTCTCATTTGCCATTTGCGAAGGAGCGAGTGTCGGATTACAAAGTTTCTCTTTACTTATAATTGAAGCTGTTTTTCTCAAAGATTACTGAAGGGGCCAAAAACAACTATGTTCATTGAGTACATTTGTTAGACGTAGTGTGGAAAAGCTGTTTCATTTCTGAATGTGAAGAAGTTCGAAAGTGAATAACTGAAAGCTTCACTGAGCTGCACTTGCAGTTCATGAAAGCAAATACAACTTCTCACATAAAGTACTCGGGATTCATTAGATAGAGGAGAATACATACATAATTAACAATTTTCATCGTTTAGTTCGAGATGCAGAGCAGTCGGTAGACCATGGACAGCGAAATCTTGTTAATTGAGAGTATAAACTCGAATTTCATCCTCATCATCACCATGTCTCACACTTCGTTTAGAAGATAGAATAAAACTGATAAGGTTAATAAAGTTTTTGATTCATTCATCTCTACCTCTCACAGAATTGCCAAAGAATCATGCAACTCGACTTATAAATTAAGGTCAACGGGATTACGAATTCAAAGCTAGTACCGGGTTCAGCTCGTTCATGGCGCGATGGACTCACAAAAGTTAGCTGCTTCCAAGAAAGAAATCAACGGGGTTGAGTGATGATCACAAGAGATAAAAAGAAAAGACAAAGAAGACGATTCAGAATGAATGTGAAGGAGAATTTTGTCTTACAAACCCGCTAGTACTCTTAAGCGGTTTTGAGGAAAACGTCAGCTTCCGTAATGAATAATTTGCGATGCACGTCACCTAGCTGAATTTCTGCCATTTATCACCGCTCTTTTCTAGCTCATAAAAAGAAGCTCAAGGCATTAGGCACAAATATGAATCAGCTTGCGAAGAAAAACTAACATAAGTTGAATTAGAATCATGTAGAGCAAATGTTTTCTATTGAGGATACGACTACAGAATGCCTACTAGTTGACTCATTTTTCTAAGACGAAAGTGGAAAAGGAAATCTTTGTTGGCTAGCAGAAGCCTAGGAAATTAATATAAACCAAATAGTGGTAATGTTGTAACAAATCTCTGTTGTAATGTTGTAACAAATCTAGGAGATTAGTATAAATCAAATAGTGGTAATGTTGTAACAAATCTCTCAGTATATGGCTAGTAAATATGATAGTTTCGCTTTGACATGCAAGCATGAAACTTTACAGCAATTTGAATAGTTGTTGATCAGCCAAAATTTCTCGTGGGTTGCAAACCATAACACTCTCCAAATCTTCGAAATTTTTTGTTATTAGTGAATGACTATCTCACGATTGCATGGCTAGCCCTCTAAAAATCATCTCTTAGATTTTTGAGTTGCTTTACAGACCGTAGCATTTAGTGAACGCACAGGTAAGTAATTTGGCATTCGGATGCTTACAAGATTTAGCTATGGCGGATCAGAACGAATTGTGTGATCTGGCAAATTTCTAGATTGAACGTTTGAATTTTCTTCTGACATTTGTGCGCGGAAGTTATTTTCAGTTTAGGGTATGCTTGAGTTTGTATATTTATGGCAAAACAAAATTTTGCATATGTCAAAATCGTAAGTGCGCGTAGCATTTGTACATTTGATTTACACTTTCAGTGTGTACAAAAACTTCTTGAATTTTTATTCCTCTTTCTTGCGGCATTTCCTCACTGAAAATTTTTGCTCAAGCAAAGTCAACCATCTGATTCTTCTTGAATTACTCTTTCTAGTGATACCAAACCTTCATGCAGGAAATTTCTCATAACATTTCTGCAACCTGTAGCGCCCTACCGGAATTATTTATTGGTCAACCCAGTGTTTTTGAAAAGAATCTTCACACAGCAATACGATACCATTTTGCTGCAGAACTTTCTGAAGAAGCATCATCTGTATAATATTTTATTCGGTGGTAAATTTTCAGCAACATGATACTAGCTGCACACGAAGGCGATCGGAACTCTACGTCTGAGTGGCAATCAATTTAGCTGCTGTCAACACCATAACTCACTTTTCTGTGCAAAAAGAGGTCTGTAGATGAAAGTGTTGACAGGAGCATTTAAGAGTTATAAAAGAAGTTTGCGGTCAAAAACAATGAGTAGCGAGAAAGCTGAGATTTTCTCATGTGAAAAAGGCGGAAATTGAGCTTTATCTAATTTTTAGAAAATCTACTTTTTGCTAGCACTTTAAAAGTGTTATGCTAACAAGCGGCGGGAATGCGAAAGAGGGCTGTACTATTCGAGCTCTCCATTTGCTTCTAGAAGGGGCAGGCACTTGTTCTTTTCAGCCAAAGCTCATATGTACAAAGCGCACGAAGTATCATATTAGCCAAATCATGCGCAACCCCAGTGAGCGATCATTTTTTGTCAAAAAAAATTGCTAAGCATATTCAAAAGCGATATTAAAGATATGTGAGAGTTGCTGTGCAGTGCAGAATGTCAGCTGTCTTTCCATCATGCTTCAAATTTCTGCCAGCCTATGGGAACTCTAGTGACAGCTGCTGCGTAAGGCAAAATAGTGGGCAGTCAACCTTACAGAGCCCAAGAATAATTTTGTTCGTTTTCTTGATTTGAAACATTTATGCACCTCACACAATGCCAGATGAGAGAGAAGTATGGCCGAAAGTCATTAGAAAACTCGGTTTTGTTCAGGGTATCGCAGCAAAGGGGTGTAGGACTTTGTAATCTGATCACTCCGAATAGAAGGCAAACTCTAAAACATGAAAGAACCACTGTGATCATTTAGTATCGCAAAGGATCATTTTACCATTCTCAAGCAAAGAAGAACTTTAATCCTTCCCAGGACACGATGATCAGCCTCAGCATGCGTAGATGAAGATACGTCAAAACTAGATAATCCTTAGCGCTCACGATTCAGTCCTTATGAAAAAAAGACTATGCTACTCATTTCTTAGTAAAGCAGAAATAACATTCAAATCACCAACGTAGCACTGTCATAGATTAAATTCTTATCGCCAACATAATTAGATTGAACCAAAAGATTTGTCGCTTTGAGTATGGAAAAATCGTAGCTGCTCCTTGTATGAATGTATTTGCTTACAAAAAATCGCACCAGAAAAGAACATTTATTTACTTTCTGACATCTTCGCGGCTATTTAAAGACAAAGGACTCCAGCAAGAAAAAGGAAACACTTAAACTCCCGATTTTTGAAGATAAGTAGGCAAAAATCTGAAACGCTGCAAAAAGATCTAAAAGCAGGTTTCTTATGGTTTTTGTAAGCTGTTATTTCTGAAAAGCGCCAACTTTGTGCTTTTCGAACTTTCCTATGAAAAGTTGTAATTACCCGAGAAAGATGCGAAAAAAGGAAAAATAATTATCTTTGAAGTTTTTGCATTCTCGAAAATCATAATTTGTTTTACATAAAAGGTCGACTAGCACAACTTGGCACTATTAGTAAGACAAACCTAAAATCTACAGGAAACTTACTTTCAGATTCTTCTGCAGCGTATTTTTGGCAATTTATTTTGAAACTCGGAAATTTGAGTGGTTCTCCTTTTTTTAATCTCTGGAGGACTTTGTCGTCAAAGAGCCGCGAAGATGCTGTACGAATTTACTAAAATCAAACGACGGAACTTTTCGTTCAATCTAATATCTTTGAAGATTTTAGAATTTGTAAGAGGAGACGAACTGAGCTCTCCCATACCGATAACAGACAAAATTACCATTTTTTAGCACACTGCTAGCAGTCTGGGACATTCTTTGGTGCATATAATCTAATTTTTTTTTTGTTGGCAAGATTTTCATTCCAACGTGTTAGATGGATGCACAAATTCATCAAATTCATTTACACCTTTTTCAGAAGGAAATATATTGAATGAATTGTTGTTCAAAAGCAGAAATCATGAGCTTTTCAGGAATATCTTCAAGCTGAACAAGATATGCAAAAGCTAAGTTAGAAGCAAACGAAAAAACTACTGATAACTGATTTCTCAAGCAGGTTCTTGAAACTTAAAAGAAAAAAATCTGCATTACAGTAGCGCCTTTGCTGTGATTTAGTATGGGAAAATACAAGAGAGCGAAAGTTACATGCAGCCAAGATATTCAAGATCGCATTGTTCATGCAAAATTATAGAAAATGTGAAGGATGCAGGAAGAGACTCTGACAGCAGTAGATAGTTCTTGACAAAGTGGTTCCTCGTTATGTGAAAGTATGGTTGCAACTCAAACCTAACTTTTATCTTTGAAAAGCTATTGGACCGGCATGATAGTTCGTTGATATATTTGCAGAAAAAAGTATGAAGCCAAGTGCACCGCCACAGGTTACTCTCATAATTGCCAAGCAGAAGCAGATTTATTTCTTACATAGAATCTGAGCTATATTGGAGCAGGTCACGCAAGCCGCGAAGCATTCTATTTCATTCTGCTGACGTATAGGAGATGCGGGCCAATGCTCTAGTGAAATAGCGCTGAGAGTCGAAGAAACTTCGTTGAGGGTCGTACGTGGCTGCTCATCTCATATGCTACGGCCCATTGTCGCGACTCTCACATCAGAGCAAAGACGACGACGACGAAAACATCAATGACTGCTATTTGCCTGGGGAAATACTATACCAGGGTTTTTCGATGATCCTTTACCTCTCTAGATCATTCACATGCAATAAATCTGAATTGATCTATCGCATGTGAGCCTGCATACTACGCGCGGGAACGGACGACACCCTCACTAGTAACATCTCAATTGAACATTTTGTAGTGTAACAAACTGTAGAGGTGTATGCTATAGTAATTACTGATATCCAAACAAACCAAGAAAAGACAAGAAAACAGGGAATTCACTGGAGATGAGCAGGCTCTCATCTTATAACTCACCAAGTAGCATGCATGGTGCGCGGTTCGCATATCAAGTTACAAATGACTCGAGGACGAACGGCGTTGCGCGAGTGAGATAATATTTCAAATATTAGTCATATATGGCACTTAATCAGAGTCTCGCTTAAAGATAATAAGTTGGTTTTTTCACAGAAAAATTGCGAAATGAATCATGGAAAAAAGTTGTACACTGATATGCCTTTTTAAAATTTGCAAAGAAATGACCAGGCACACTTTTTTCGGACTTGAAGGCATAGAAGCGCATGAGGAAGAGGCTGGAGCGGCTCATCGCTTGGCAACGCCTCTCTCTCTTACCCCTAAGTGGCTCACAAAGAAGAACTTGGCTGCGTGAGCAGCGGATCTGAGAGCATTAGTCGACGCCAGTGTTGCAGAAAAAAGTACTGAAAATACGAGCTGTGTCACCAGGACCTGTGAGTCTTCAAGCATGATCGACGTGGGCCAATGTAA
Organism: Cylicocyclus nassatus; assembly: GCA_958299035.1. Classification (NCBI taxonomy): domain Eukaryota; kingdom Metazoa; phylum Nematoda; class Chromadorea; order Rhabditida; family Strongylidae; genus Cylicocyclus; species Cylicocyclus nassatus. The sequence goes on along the minus strand of CATQJL010000316.1, from coordinate 53,370,274 downwards.
GCCAATGTAAGCTGAAGATAAAGTCATTTTTTCCATGGTAGAGCAGAATAGAACGGTAGACATCGCTCAAATGTTTGGCCATTGAACCGTAGTGTAGGTAATTCCTCTTTCTACTTTTCCATCCTCAATACTACATTCAATATCAAAAACTAGTGACATGTTTGTGGGTAGAGATATACGGACTTTAACATGAAACATATAGCATGGTGATAAATTTATGCAGAAAACAGAGGAACGTTGACTTCTATCGCAGTATGGTTACTCTATCTCGCAAACTTCATAGATATATTAGGTCATTTCAAAAATTTGTTCGCCACTTTTTCAAATAACCAGATCTTAATTTCTTCTCTATGGATTTTATAAGCTTAATTTTATTTGAAAGAGAACATGCTTTACAGCAGTATTTCTGCCATAATAGTATGAAAATAATCGAAAGTCATAAGCAATTGAAGGAAATTACGCAAAATCGACATTTTCCAAGCAGGGTCACGAAATATTCTGAAACTATTTTATTTGGAAGAGAAATTTTTGCACGTAACAGTGGCACCTTTTCAACGGTTCAGTATGAGGTACTTTGAAAGTTAGAAGCAAATTAAGAGAATTGCTTTGATTATGCAATGTTCGAACATGCCCAAAAAATCCAAAAACGTCACAGCGGAAGCCAACAAGAAAATCCAAAAACTCACAGCGGAAGCCAACAGTCATAAACATACTTCTATGACCTCCTATTTCTAGCTGAGTGGTGTATGAGCCGATCGGGAGCAGGTTGGTTTTCATGGAAAACGCAGAGCATTGTCGTAAAAAGTCATAACCCTTTATGTGAATGTCTGCTCAGGAAGCCTTTTGCTTAGTTAGAAAGACGAGATCATGGAACACATGTCTGTGCTTGCTTCGGTATTTGTGAGGTTGTGGATGTTTTGTGAGCTTTCCTAAAATTACCCAAATTTGTAGTCTTACTATTTTTGCATCTTTAACTCTGCGACTTGTGCTTAGTAGGATGCATTTGAATTATAGTCAAAAACCACATGATTTTCCATTCCAAAAAATCTATCCCATCCATCAAGATGCAAAAACGCGTGAAAATGCAACAAATGGCATTTTCGTGGGTATTTCAATCGAGTTTCCCAAGATGTAGAACTTAGCAGCGGTAGCATCGAATAGTTAGTAAGCTAGAAAACTTTGTCTGTATTTTTGAAAGACATGCATAGCTCTACATCGGGCTTTTATATTGGTGGCCTCTGGAGAAATCGTGCCTCTTGACCATCTCCCGCCTGATCCCAGTGATCCGAAAGTGCCTACATCTTGAGGTCGGCTGATCTCTGCTATATTTAACTAATATATTATAGGTACTCCGCGTGCTGGCTTGATCAAAGTTATAGTAGCCCTGCTCAAAAGTCCTCTCAGCTGAACTGACTCACAAATCCCGTGCAGTAAAGATAAACAAACACCTTAGGGTGTATCCGGCAAAACTTTCTCTTTTTCCAGCTGCCGTATCCACAAGTATTACAGCCTTTTATTTTCACCATATCTGAGTTTCCTTATTCTTCTGAAACTTTTGGGGGAGCTTTGATAGCCAGCGGTTGGGCTTTTCTCAGACAAATCACGGGAACTTCCCGAGGACAAGCTAATTTGCGAAACTTCCCGAGAGCATGATTTAGTATTGATTGTGAGTTGAAAGAAGGCGGACAATGGGAACCTCCCAGAAAAATGACGTCAACAGCAGTAAAGTTAGAAACTTTCCGGAAAAATCCTCGGGGGCTTCCCTCAAAGCAGTCCTTTCCCGAGGCCTTAATCATGAGGGAACTTCCCAGAGTTGTATATGATGAGGTCGTTTGTTTTATGTTGTTTGGTGAGTGTAATAACACCAACTGTCAAGGTTTCTTCGCCAAAAGCTTGTTGACGAGAATTACTTATTGTTAGTACAGGTCTTCTACTACCTTTCTTTTTGTGGAGTGCAGAGCATGCCCAGGCTTTAATGGCCACTGCGCGTCATGCGATTTTTCTGAGTAAGTGTAAGAATTTAGATGATTAAAGACTTTATTCATGGACACTTGCACTGTTCTACACATAGTTGAGTATGTGTGTGTGTCTGAGGGAGGGAACTACAATAAAACCTCAATCATCCTTAACTTTCTTCTACAAATACTCTGTACTGTTCTTCGGAATTTATTGCAACGGTATTGAGTACTCTTCCAGTTAGGCAATTTGATAGAGATTTGCAGAGAAATTTTTGTTGTTTCAAAAACGTTAAAACCAAATGACAGGATTTGCGTTTGATCAGTCTGCTTACTTTTGAGACAAACTTTGTCACGATTTTTTTTTGAAAAAAATTGAATGGTTTAATTTATAGGCGGCAAAGGATCCACCGCTCATATCAGGAACAGGATGTTTTTCAAAGTCACCGATCTGACATGAAAAAGCTTTTAGAATGGGTAGTTGTTTATATTTCATTCGTGATGATCGGCATCGCGAGGTAAGTTTCAAAGCCATTATTTTGGAACTACGAGGAAGGCGTGTAGATAGTAGTGCCAATGCGAGCCTTTGCGAAGCAGACGTGACGCACTGGTATATCTATAAAAGTCAAAGAATGTGCAACGCTGGACCGTATGTTTTTATAGACTTTCTTGCGCGTGAACCAACTGAGCTGAAACTTTGCACATATATGTTTTCGACCCTGTGGATGGTTTTAGGTTGCCCTTTGAGGCGATTTGCTGAGATTTTCTATCGATTTATTGATTTTTGGCACCTAGCAATAAAACCGAAGCCTTATCAACCGCAATCATACCGCTTGCACATTTTGGTGTAAAAAACAGCAGAGAAGCCCATTCTCAATTTGCGGTCAGAGGATGCGATACGTCCAGATGATGCTGCTTTGAGGTAGGCATCTGCAATTATAATGCACCGTGCAGGTGGATATAGGCTGCCTGACCGGAGAAAGGAAGGGGGGGGGGGGGCAGGAATGCAGCAGATGGAACGGGATGAAAGATAAAAGGCGTAGGTTTTGAAGCAGAACACATATTTTATGCACTCCCTCTCCTTCCTCTGGCTCTGTGGCTCATGAACCGGGCAAGACCGGGTATGCCAGCTAGTATACAATAGGGATAATCAGAGAACAATCAAAGATGCTTCGCAGCGTGCCATCAATAACATGGTTGAAGGTGCACAAATTGGGACATTCCTATGAATATAAATAAAAGCTCTGTATTCCATGTTGGAGCTACTGCAGTTTATGAACACTATGAGCATGCGGAAGGTTCTTTGGTGAATAAAACATCTATACCAAAGACTTAGGTGTTGTAGTTAGCACCCTGAACTAGACGCGCAAATTTCAAATGTTACTTCTCGTGCATTTTCAATTCTGTACACCATTTTTTGTAATATCACAGTAGCCGGTTCCAAAATATTAGTTAAATTCTACAAAGCATTTGTCATCTTTACTGTAGAATATGCAAGCCAGATTTGGAGCTCCTGAAACAATTTGCCATTTCAGTCCAGAGGCATTATGAGCTCGGAGAGGCATTATGTGATATCTTGTCTCGATTTTGGCACAACCGACTGCCATCACTCTTATTTATTTTAATCAGCGACCGATTATTACATTAGGTTTTCCGAATGATTTATGCTATCACACATTACTTAAGAAATGAAAGCAAGCGCTAACATCAGTTACTCTGGTTTTTGTCAGCGAGCGGTAGGGTGATCTCTTTACTCCGCATACAACGCCTTACGAAGACTATTCAGATGGATTCTCACAATCCGTACACCCATACTTCTTTCGTCCAAAATCCAAAGGTTAGTTATTGGTAACGACATAATCCTTGAATGTGCCCGCCAGCGTCGGGCGGTCTTCCGTTGCAGTGACCCAGTCTGTTGCAACTGCTTGCTGGGCATCAGGTTTGATGGTAAATTTTTCATCCTTTCCGCTTACAACTCGAAAATACGGCAGCACTCGCCGGTCGTTCATGCCAGGCCATTCCGAGGGCGCGTCGATAAGCACTCGTAACCTCTTGACAAGACCGCGTATGAACAGACAAACTCCCAATAGCTCCATGATATTTATGCCATATGGCCGCGGGTAGCGGTTCGCATTACTTTTGGGGCAGAGTTGGTCGAAAGGGTAGTGCCTCTGACTATGGCGAGGAAGATCACAGGTTCGGTTCCGCGGTGGGCCTTTCTTTGGCAGAGCTGTTACCCCACAAGTCCAGCGTCAGCCTGCTACCCCAGAGGAAAGCGAGCGAAAAGCAGGCTAAAGAAGGCAATTTGTCGCATCAGATGCTCTTTTATTCTCATCAAGTGTTCGGAGTAAAAGCTAGGGTGTTTCCTGTAGGCGACACACATTCGAGGTTGACGGATGCGAACAGTATGCTAGGGTTACCGTTTCAGCGGGTGAGCGGGGACGGTTGAAGAAGCTAGCTTACCATAGACGAATATCTAAGTCTTCAGTGACGCTTCGACTAGCCACCATCAACGTAGGTTCCCTCACGGCACATCTAGAATTTGCGAATATTCTGAGATGGCGTAGAGTTGACGTCGCCTGCATTCACGATGGAAAGAGGAGAAGTCGCGTGATATAGGAGATGGCTTCAAGCTTCTATACAAAGGAGCAAGTAGCAGCAGGAACGGTGTAGGAATAGTCGTCTGCGAAAAGCTGAGAAATAGAATAACCGGCGTAGATCGATGACTGATGGACTCATGGGCATTAGGATAGATGCTGGGAAGCGAATCTTGCGAATAGTCACTGCCTGCGCTCCACAAACAGGTTGCGATGAGAATGAGAAGGATATATTCTAGTAAGAATTCGACGATTACATAAGATTAGTAGAAGATGGTTCTAGTCGAAGCAGATCTCAGCGGTCATGTAGCAGAACAACGAAAAGATGCAGGGAAATGTTACGGTGTCCACGGATAGGTTCACTGACGAAGGCGAACGTATTCTCGAGTTCGCTAAGGCTCACAACTTGGTTCTCGCGAATACTTACTTCATAAAGAAAGGCAACCTTCACTACGTATGCCAATGGAGGCCGAGCATCGCAAATAGACTTCTGGGGTGTGCAGCAAAGTGAGCTTAAGTATGTGAGGAACAACAAATTTGTTTCAGACGAAGATTGCATATCGCAGCGCAGGCCCCTTCCACTAGACCTGTACATTCCGTTCGACAAACGAATCCGAGCAACGACAGAGCAAGAGAGAACGATTCAAATGGTGGAAGTCAAAGGCGACACTTGCACCAGAGCAGCAATATACCCTGTCAAAACAAGAAGACGATCCAGAACACTCCTAACAAGGGAAGGATGGTCAGTCGAAGTGGCCTTTTGCGATGACGTGTACATCATTATGTAGGGCACAAAACGCTGATTCCAGATCTGTCTTCCTTATCTGCGGCGCTTCCTGCACAAGAAGTTATGAGCTTTATTGGAGAAAAAAATCGTATGCGCAAATAATATAAAAACAGTAGTAACATTATTCCTAGCGCTTAAATGGACCAGTGGTAATTTCCCAACACTCTATAAAGTAAATAGTTTAAGGTGAGATGTATCCACACTCCGGATGTCTCATTCAAACGCTGGGAAAATTTTAGCCAATGTTTTTAACCCAGAAAAACACTCATTTTTTACTCCTTCAAACGCTCATAACTCCTCCTCCAGGAACGCGCCGTAGATAGTGAAGACAGATTTGGAATCAGCGTTTTATGCCCTCCACATGGTATACAATTCATCTCAAAAGGCCACTTCGACCAACCATCCTTCCCTTGTGAGTGCATCTGAGGGGCAACGCCCACCATACAGCTGAGACCTACTGGGGCGTTTAAAACCCAGGAGAGCGAGAATCAAGAAGGAAACTTGGTGTTGGAGGGAACCGCAAGAGATAAATGAAAGATGGCGCGCATTTTGTTGAGATGGCATCCGCAAGCTAAATGTACATCGACGACGCCAGCTAATCCAATTCACGGACCAATGGCGACGATCACCGAAGAAGAAGTCCGCATTGTGATAATGAAGAGAAAAGCGACAAGGCAACAGGCCCAAATGACATCCCAACGAGTTCTGGAAGAGTTGTGGAGAAGGTGGAGTATCCTGGCCAACGCGACTTCTGAACCAGATAGTAAAATCCAAGACGATGCCAAGCGACTGGTACAGATGCACGACGGTACCAATATGGAAGAAAAAAGGCGACGTAGCTGAGTGCTCGAGCTACCGTCCCATCCGACTCTGAAGATCTTTGAAAGAATATTAGAGACGAGACTACGAAGTATAGTGAAGCTGGCACCAGTTATGTGCAGACAGCTGCGGGACGCTCGGAAGACTTCCAGATAAGAGCTGATATACCAAGGATCAGTACTGTACTTGGGCAAATTCGAAATTTTTCATTGAATGAATGAATATCGAATAAATTCGAAAGTCAAGAATCCGAATAAGCGATCGATTAAATTCGAGGTTCAAAAATTTTCGAATGAACGAGTCTCGAATAAAATCGAAAAATCAAGAATATCAAATGAATGAATATCAAGTAATTCGAACATGAGTCGAGTCTCGAACAAATGTTCGAATGATTTATCAAGACCTTATAATAACGGGCTAAGGGTTGTTTACGTGTTTTTGTGTGTGTGTGTGTGTGTGTGTGTCCGTCTGTTACGAAATTCGTAGAGCGTGTTCCAGCCAGCGTTTTAAGCCCAAATTTTGCATAGCGCATGCTACCTTCATGAAAGTTCAACGTGCAAAAGCACGAATAGATTCGTTGAATGGGTCCCTCAGAAATTGCGCGCCAAACGGATCCACCTGGCTTCTGTCCCGCAAAATTGGGTCCATATCACCACTTTTTGCAAAGTCCTGGATGTGTTTGGTAAGCAAATGTGCAAGCGATGGACTTTAGCCCAAAAAGTGGTCAAAAGTTTGCTACATAACGAAAACGGCGCCAGAAAGAGTTGGTTGCGTAAATGGTTAATTTGCTAAGGTTCTAGCTAAGCGTTTCAAAAGATTTTCGCACGGAGATGTAGCTCACGGTTACTATTGCCTTTAAGGGGACTACCAAGCCATGACAACTTCAAAAACCTATTCAAATTTGCGTTTGTCTTCCTACGAAAAGTTTCATCCACGCGAAATCACCGATCTCACGTGAAAAAACTTTCTGAATGAGTAGCTGTTTACATTTAATTCGTGGTAGTCGGCATAGTGCGGTAAGTTCCATTGCCACGATTTTACGAGAATGAGTAAGGCACATAGATAGTAGAGCCAGTGCGAGCCTCTGCGAAGCAGAGGTGACGCACTGGTCAAGAATATCGAATGAATGAATATCAAGTAATTCGAACATGAGTCGAGTCTCGAACAAATGTTCGAATGATTTATCGAACGAATAGAGCAACCATATCTAAAATTTGCTGACATATCCGGCTAACATATCTCCTATACCAACTCCTAACTCAAAATTTTCCAGAAATCGGTGAAATCGACGAAATAGATTCTATAATCAGCACCCTCATTTACCCCCTGTACCAACTCCCTCCCTCGTGGGTCAAAGTTCTTCAAAAATCGATAAAAGTAAGAAAGTAAGTTTTTATCCATAATCAGCAGCCCCCTTACCCCTCCCCCCACCCCTTCTGTACCAACTCCCAGCCCCGTAGCTTCTTCCAAAAAATCGATAAAATTGGTCGGTTGGCAACTAGTCTATACATCGGCAAAACGTCATATTTTACTTCCCATTATCTACTGGACTTATTGCAAGGTCTCAGACAATAACTCGGACGAGCGGCGGGCCATTACCGGGCGGGCGATCATGCCTCCCGCCGCTCGTCCCCTAGAGGCACGCGGGCCGCCCGCTACAGATATAAAGCGGACGAGCGGAGTACCTTTAGCGGGCGAGCGGAGTACCCTTAGCGGGCGAGCGGAGTACTTCCCTCCACTCTCCCGCTAAAAGTACTCCGCTCGTCCGCTCGCATCAAAGCGGACGAGCGGAGTGCCTTTGGCGGGCTAATATCTATATATTGTCTCGCTCTCCCTCTAGAGATATGCCTCTTCTGAAGACTGCACGGATTTGACAGCTTACTGTCATTGCGTTAATAATCTCTCCTTTCTTTCCCTATGAGCAGATGTGCTAACGCCTAAATTCTTGAGATAGATATGTACAAACAATTATTGTAACGTTTTATAGTTTATTAGAAAAGCTAACCACATGCAAAAGCAGATGCAATAACATGCTCAGCGTCATGAATTGAAACAGCACGAGATGATAAACCGGAACAAAATAAGTGTCAACGAAGTAAACAACAAGATCACATTCTCATGAGCGGAAAAAAGGTGCAAAGGTGCAAGCACCCATCTACACGTACGCCAAAAATCCGCTGTTTACCAAAAAGTCTTCTTCTAGAATCTTCACAATCTTTTTTTTCCACCTTCCGAAGCATCTTCATCTCCTGGTGCCGCACGCTTCTGTCGCTGAAGCACATAAAATAATCACTAAATTGTCTATTTGCTGTTATGTTCTCACGTCGCTAGGTATCCATTTCCCCGAGTGGTAACTGTAAGACCGCACATCTCGCCTAAATTTCATAAACAATATGTAGAATGGTGAAACCGATTTTCTTAAACATACAGCGCCATTTGCAGGCATCTGAAGAGGTGTGGCCGCCAGTCCTTTTGCTGCTCCATTAATTCATCCAAAATTTTCTCTCTTTCTTCATCCGTTTCTGCTAGATTTTTGTAAAACCTTTAATGAATTATTTCGTAGTTCACAACAAGTCTCGTTCGTGGAGAGCTCACTTAGAATTCTCAAGATTGACATCCATCCAGGGTTTTAATTCGTCGTGCCCGAAGCCTAGCATATCTTCTCCAAAATCTAAATATTGGTAATATTGTCAAACCGCGCCCCTATAAACTTGCCCTTTACCTTTCAACATGTCCTCAATTTCTTCGGGGAGGCTTTTTAAAGCCTCATTCCTTCCTCCGGTTTGGCTCATTCTCACGGAAAATTCCTGGATTTTTTCTGGGGGCTCCGTGATCTAAATGCACTTTGTAGAAAGTAACCTTCCTTGCAAATCTTCCTGAAACTTACTCTTTCCAGCACAAATCGATACAAAGAACAAAGTAGTTGATACGCATTCCCTTTTCTTTTTCTCTCCCAATCCCTAGCTAGTTGCGTTAGACTGACCTAGATTAGTGTTTTCATAAATGTCATGAAATCTTTGTAGGAACCTGCTTAAACGGGGGATTCGCGTCTATCTTCCATAGCTTTGAGCAATTGTGCACACTAACACCAACGTTAGTATCTGGAGCATTCCTTTCCGCATTTTTCATAAATCGTGCCGTCTTTGTTGAAATTGCCCTGGCTATCTCAGCCTGAAACAGGATATTACAATGATATTAACGAACAAAAAACTCAGCCATACCGTCATTCTATTAGCAATGTTCCACAGGTGATGGTTATCGGAATCATATAAGCGATTTAGATCTCCATATGTCGTCTTTGCGCACATTACTACGTGGGATCTCACAAATTCCTACAAAAAACCCTTTTTTGCTTTTGTAGTTTACAGGGGTAGAATTCACATGAAAAGTTGCTTCATTGAATCTTTGTTGACGCATCCTTGAAAGTATATACTTGGCGGCTTGATCCATGTATAAAACATTGTTGCGAACGCAGTCGTATAAGGATTTAGGAGAAGGAGATGTTTCAGGATTACGAGAACGTGCGTCAAAGTGGAATTCACTCCTCTCGTAGACGTTCCCTCAAAAATCAAAAACTTTTCAAAGCTTTTTGTCCAAGACGTCATAAATATTTACCTCGAGGAACCTCCTCTTCTATCCCTGCGGAATTTTCTTCGTTGAACTCATTCTCGACTCTTTCATCACTGCAAATGCGAACTTAATATCGAAAATTAAGATGAGGTGCAAAACGAACTTTTTCTGAGGAGATGCCAGCTGCCTCAAAGCGGATCTCTGCTTGGCGTAGACTCTTGGTGGGGATGCGGCACTGCTAAGAATATATGGCCGGTACATTTCACTGCAATAGTAATTCAAAACAATTAAGCAGAGGAAGCAATGTGCTAGAGAAAACATAGCGGCACGATAAGATATAAATCAAGCCAAGCAACGGGAGAAAAGATATTTATTCAATCAAACACATCATTCAAAGTCTACATATATATATATATATGTCGCTTCCAAAATTGATTGTTGAGCATGTTCCGGCAATGTCAGAAGCATTCCTGGTACTTGTATATGCTCCAGTTTTTTTGCGAAAGAAGCTGTTACTCTCCATGACTTCTTTCATAAGTCCTAATCCTATTCTTGTGCCCTCTTCCGAATGTGGGAATCGATTAATCCGCTATATATTTTATATTTTATATATATATATTTTTTCGCTATATAAGTCTACATATATCCGTGTACAAGTGCTGCAGCGTTCAAGGGGAATTAGGCTGTAACAGTCGTACCGACTCTACGCTTGCTGGAGAAGGTAGACCGCTCGCTTGCTGTTAGGGTAATTCTTTTGATTTTTGATTTTTTGATTAATATTTTGCAGCCTATCACAATACCAGTGAACAAACGAACAGTGAACATACAAGTGAACAAACGCAAATTTGAATAGGTTTTGAGTTTTTCATTGTTTCGATAGTCGCCATAAGACGGTGGGCTACACCTTTGCGCAAAAATCTTGTCAAATGCTCGGGTCAAACCACGGCAAATTGACCATTTTCGCAACCCAGTCTTTTTGGCGCCGTTTATGTAAATTAGTAGACTTTTGATCGCGTTTTTGAGCTCAAGTCCATGGCTTGCACATTTAGTTGCCAAACTCATCTAAGACTCTGCAAATAGTGGAAACACGGATCCAATTTTGCGGGCCAGAAGCAAAGTGGATCCGTTTGATGGAAAAATGGATCCGTTGTGCAACAAAATGCATACACGAACATGGCCAACATCTTTCGAACTGAAAATTTCAAACATAACCTTGCAGGGTCGCTTTTCTGCGGCCGTATAAAATCTTAATTGCGCATTGATTGCAGAACTTCTGCTGCTCGAACAAAGACCTAGTATTTGGTAGCAAAGAAATAGGAAATCATTTTCTTTTTCCAGCGGTGTGAAAAGTATTAGGTTGTGACATAAGTCTTGTTACATTTAACTTCTAACGGCGATAAGTCATACACCTCATAGTCTTTGCAGGACTTCAGGGTACCAACCGATAGAGCAAAGCAAGCTCTACAAAATGGTCTGCAAAATTTCGCACCAGCTCCGACCCACCGTAAGTTTGCAGCCAAAATGTGAGTCGTACTGAAATTCAAAAAATCGCGAAAAATTCATATCTTTGTTTAAACAAATCCTACGGATCTCCAACTTGCTCATAAAAATTGCCCACTATATCAAACACTCATATGTACCGTTGCTGTACTTTTTCCTTATCTAGAAATCGAGAAAAAGAATTTTTTTAGTTTTTACAAAAACGAAGCTATGCTGTTTCTTTTTATGCAGTTGTATACTACAATCCCTTAGAAGTATAACCGTAAATTTTCAGCTTCCCAGAAGCCCTAGTTTTCGAGAAATACCTAATTTAGCATTGAACACCCGAGTGATAAAAGCCAAATTTGGCATTTCTCGAAAACTAGGGCTTCTGGGAAGCTGAAAATTTACGGTTATACTTCTAAGGGATTGTAGTATACAACTACATAAAAAGAAACAGCATAGCTTCGTTTTTGTAAAAACTAAAAAAAATTCTTTTTCTCGATTTCTAGATAAGGAAAAAGTACAGCAACGGTACATATGAGTGTTTGATATAGTGGGCAATTTTTATGAGCAAGTTGGAGATCCGTAGGATTTGTTTAAACAAAGATATGAATTTTTCGCGATTTTTTGAATTTCAGTACGACTCACATTTTGGCTGCAAACTTACGGTGGGTCGGAGCTGGTGCGAAATTTTGCAGACCATTTTGTAGAGCTTGCTTTGCTCTATCGGTTGGTACCCTGAAGTCCTGCAAAGACTATGAGGTGTATGACTTATCGCCGTTAGAAGTTAAGTGTAACAAGACTTATGTCACAACCTAATATTTCAAAAAACGCAAGTTTCCGTTTCCTAAGGGAGCGAAAAAGAATTTGTTTTTCCACTTTCTTCTTGCAGAAAAATCAATTCCTTGTTGAGTAGATGGCTTCTCAGTTCAACAAAAGTGATTGTACAAAAGGGGGCACCGAATTCGCATTTGGAAGTACTTGAGGCCCGAAATGTCCAGGATACCTGAACATAACTGGTGGAATTTCATATTGCGCAGAAACTGGTAGAGGTATGTGGCTCGCGCATATAGGCGCGCCCTCGGGATGGGCATGTGGGTGGCCGGCAGATGCTCATCATAACTATCTGAGCACACTTACCTTCTTATTGTTGCTGGCCACTGCTAGTTGTCCGCCCTCACGCCGCAATAACACTAAATGAGAATGACTCGCGTATAGAAATGATGGCAAGTTAGTTTAACGTGTTAATGGTACGCCGCCCACCCGCTTGAGGGGATGGGCCGCCGCTGGTCAAATCAAGGTCCGCCGCTCGCACGCTCGGTAGCGAGGGTACGCCGCTCGTCCGCAAGAAAGCCACGCCCACAAATCAAAGCCCGCCGCTCGTCCGCGTTATTGTCTGAGGTGATATAAATGCAAAATTCAGCAACCATCTAGTCCTCCACTACAGCTGCGACGCCCTTTACTCAAAATGCACCAATTCGCGAAAAATCTCTAAGGTAAAGAATAGAGGCAATTGTGCAACATGGGTTTTACAAACAAGAGTGCTTAATAGTGTGGACCTTTGCGTACCAAAAGCATGAGCAATGGAAGGTGGAAGTGAAACCGGCCTGTCAACACCCTTCTAGTATATAAACTCGAAACATTAGCTTGAATTATAGCTGCTTTTTTTGTTGATTTGGTGTCAATAGCAGTGCGAACTATCTCATTTATAGGAAAAGCACCAATCGAAATCCACACCTGTTTTTTTACTTTCGCAAGAAGTTGGAGGAATCCGACTTTCCATGCAGTTCAAAGGTGATCACGGTTGCAAAAAGATGCATTACCGAGTTTTGTGGAAAAAACGCAAAGCGAGCTTAATGCTCAGCAGTTGGCTCTGCAACAAACGCGAATAATCTGATTACGGCGTTCATTTGAACGAATTTGAATAAACCATTCAAATAAGATCTTTTCGAAACCTGCTTTTTTGATTATTCGAGTTTTCGAATTTTATTCGAAACCCCGTTTTTTCAATCATTCGTGTCTCGAATTTTATTCGAATATTGAAAAATACAAAAACCGGATTTCGAATGCGAATACATGGACGTTTTATTCGAATGATCAAATTTCTATTCGATGCGGACCCAAGTATAATCCGTACTCTCCCCCTACTGTTCATCACGGCTGTCAATACAATAGCCAGAGATTTCATCTGCCGACCACCATGAGCTATCATGTACGCAGACGATGTAATCCTGATGGCAAGAAGCAGAGAGGAGTTGGAGGCGGACAAATGTGGACGACCCAGCTGAAGCAATATGGCCTAAAGGTCAGTACCTTGAAAACAGAATACATGGAACTTGGAGTCCAAGCACCCGGAACGATCCAGATCGAAGACACGTCGGTTAAGAAGACCACGGCCTTTAAATATCTGTGAAGTCACATCACGTCCGATAGCACGATACAGGACGAGATATCCGCCAGAATAAGCGCAGCTTGGTGGAAGTGGAGAAACCTCACAGGAATCATGTGTGATAGGCGGATGCGCTACTTGAAGAGGAAGATGTATCGCACAGTGGTTCTGCCTTCCGCTCTATATGGTAGTGAATGTTGGCCATGCACGCGCAAAGACCAAAGAAAGATGAGTGTGATGGAGACAAGAATGCGTCGATGGACGATAGGCTCTCACCATGCTGGACAGCGCACCAATGACACCGCGAGTCATGATGAAGGCAGCCCTAATAACCAGGAAGATGCAAGAGAAAAGACTTCGATGGTACGGCCACGTGAGAAAAAGAGAAGAAGGCCACATTACCATGGCCACGTCAGAAGATGTAACAGGAAAGAGACCCAGAGGAAAGCCGAAGATGAGATGGTTGGATAATATCAAAGCGGATCTGAGAGAACTCAAGATCGAAAATAAACAGGCCCTTGACCGCAACTATGGAAGAGGCTTACAAGAATTGCAGAACCCGAGTAACCGGGAAGATGCCACAATAAAAAAAGGTTTGCACTGGTTTTACTATCTATGCCTTCCTCGTAGTGGACAGTAAGGTTTGTGAAACTCACCGCGCATTCTGGCGATCACAAAAAATTTGAACTACTGCTTGTCTCAAAAGCTTTTCCAAGTAGCTTTGAGAGGAGCTACGCGAAACTGATGTGTTATGGGATGAAACTATGCGAACGTGAGGCAATTCGTCTGTTATGACGACCCTGGTTTCCAGTTTGGGGGCGGATATCTCAGCCGTGAGTATATACCATCTGAGCTGGGCATTGTCTTAGTTAGGGTCCCAAAATTACTTTCCATTGAGATACCATATGGCCAGACTTGGCTTGGACGCTGCCTTTAAGGCCCGGGCATGCCCGAAAATTAATCATGCAATGTGTTTTCGCTTGCAACACGGGAATTTCGATGAGATATCTAAGGGCTGTTTCACACTGCCGCACTCACTGCAGCAGGCCGAATGACCGCAGCAGACTGCAGCAGACTGTGCCTGACGGGATTGACCGCTGCGGCAGCAGCGACCTAGCATATTCGCGTGAAAAAGGAAAAATTTGACTGAAAACGGAGAAATTTGAACTTGAAAATTAAAAATTTGATCTAGGCGTCATTCAATGTGTCTTGGTCGTAATCGAGGTCGCCCTTTCTTTTGTGTAATGCTGCGCCCGCAGCAATCAGCTGCAGCTCGCTGCGATCAGTGCGGTCTGCTGTAGTCTGCTGCGGTCAGTGCGGCAGTATGAAAGAGCCTTAAAGTTTGCAGCCTTCTCCTTAGGTCTCGAGCAGAGTTCACGGAATCTGATCGTCGCGATTGATCGCGACATGTAACACTTGTCTTGTAGCGATTGAATCGCGACGAAATATGAAATCGCGACGATGAACTCTGCCTGAGGCCTTACGATACCAATATAAATCGCGTTCGCCAACCTAATCTGAGGTCGCTGAAGTTAAGTTGGATTTAAGTTGGATCTGGGGTGCTTATTCGAGTGAGTGGCAGCTAACGACGGTGAAGAGTTTGAAGGACTCTTGGAAGGAAAGCATGGAAATACACAAACAGAAGAAGGCGAGGTCTGAAAAAGTACCGAGGGTTCTTTGCGAGTATCACAGTCCACCTCAGCATCTATTGTTTTCATATTTGCTATTGAATTGAAATCAAGTAATTTTTTTCAGGCTGGCCGGAAGTTATATGAAGACGAAGTACACCAAGATATGAAGGGAATATCGAACTTATTCACACCAACACCCGTAAGCGCTCAATCATTTGAATACCAATTTGCAAACAAAAATAGCTAGTGATGTCAAGCGTCAGGAACACTTTTTGCTTCAATCGATTGTTTCAGACTATCAACAAGTATGCTCACTCCGTCGACTCTATTGCAGACATTACAAAACTTCCTGCAATTGTGAGTTGTAACCCAAACACATCGAAGTCAGCTAGATCAGTGGCGCATTTTGTGATTAGACACTCCTACACTTTGCCTCATTTGCAGCAAGATTGTCTGGCTTGACATATCGTGACATCGTGCACCCTTTAACCAGTCTCAAAATAGTTCTGCGCTGTAGTCTTGATAGATATCAAAGAATGATATTGATCTAAAATTCCACTCTATAGGTTGCTTCATACTGCGGCACTCACCGCACTGACCACACCGACAACAGCAGCCACTGTCGCCTGAGCTTAAAAAAGAATAGCGGCAGCAATTACGAAAAATACGCATCAACACGTACAATCTGCGTTATCAACGATTGCACTGCAAACTTGCATGCTTATTATCACGCGAATTCTAGTCCCAGAACGAGTTTTTTGTGTAAATGTTCTACCCAAGTACATATTCTCTCATCTGCTAGGTATTCTTCGCTGTCAAATTCTTTGCTTGACTCTTGGAGCTGTCAGAGTACGCAAAGTTGCAATGATTCTGCAGTGATAGTTCAGCGATCGTACATCTTTTAACCATCTTGAGTTTTCTCATCAAAATTTGAAGCAAAAACAACTTTGGAAGTGATACTAAAACAAACTAAATGAGAAGCTCATGGAACGAAACAGGTGGAACCGAAGCAAGCGTAATGAATAGCCCAAGAAACTTCAAAGTATATGCGTTCTCTGGTCCATATTGTGATATTTTGACGTAATGATCTCAAGCTGCAGTTGCTGCTTGCAGTAGGTGCGGTCAGTGCGGTCAGTGCGTCAGTACGGCAGTATAAAACTGCTCTATCAGGCTCGCTCTCCTACCCCTTTTGGGCGTAACCTTCAACCTGGTTCCTCATCGACGAGATCTGACTACGAGGTATGTTAAATACTGCTTGTTTGAGAATGCTGAATGCTTTTATAGACCATAAATAAACGAAAGCTAACAAATGATTCTCTTTTCGAGCTACAACAGATACCGTGCCCTTTTAGCGGCAAAAAACAAGAACAGGTGGTATAGGAACAGAGTAAATTTGCGCTTCAGTGGTTTTTGCAGGAAAAAGAGATTGGAAAGAAAAAAAGACGTGAGTTTTCGGAAGATTCACGTATAGAACTCAGCAAGATTCCGGATGTTTTCCAACTAGAAGAAGAGGTGAGGTCTTCCGTGCCAATCTGATTGAACTGTGGGAAGGTCGCACCTTACGAGTGATTTTTGTAGTGCTCATTGTCAAACCGTTCGCATATGCAAGCCTATATCCCTATTTTTAGCTGAGAATGAACAAAAATATGAGTCAAAGTTTTGATCCACGATAATCAAGTTAAATTTTCTTCGAGCACTTCCTGCAAGGCGTCCTCCCAACACAACCGACAAAATTGGGTAGACCAACGAACACCTCTGTTGGGCACCGCCTCCGCAGGCTGCTGATCCTTTCGTCCTACTGTAGTGCATCGTACTAGGACCAATAGTCCGCGAAGGCGGTGCCTATTCAAAGTGTTCGTTCCTCCACGGCAGAATTTCACCTTGATAGCCAGTTGTTTCAATTTCTTCTTTCCCCAAAAAAATCGCTGCTCGTCATGTTTTCTTTCAAAGTATGGTGCATTACTACAAGCAATACATCGATTTTCAAATCTTTCTGAACGCTTGTTAACACGCGGTCTCAAAAAATTGACCAAACTGGCTTTTGGTGTCGATTAATGCAGCGAAGCGTCATTATAAGAAGCTTGCTTAGATCTTGCCATGGTGTGCCTAAAAGCTCGCACTGTTTGTTTGTTGAATGACTCTTAGATTAGTTCTATCGATCCTCTGAAAGTCATGAATCTGCACAATTCTCAAGAATAAACCTCTACATCACTAATAGAACATGCGGTCGACTAGCAGCACGGTATATGACCATCCCACAAAATATTCTCAGAAGAATTTCGGATGTCGTTTTCATGGCCTGGCTTAGTAAATCGGTTTTCATTTGACGAGCTGTTTATTTCCTACGCATCTGACTCTCACTTAAGTCCACCGAAGCAGGGTATATATTCAGCATGCAGGGAAATCTGAATATAAACTATTTTGACGCGTATATATAATCATGTTATATCCGGTTATGAGGCGTCCAGTGCAACTAGCATTACCAGCATATGGCCCATAGCCAGCATATGGCCCTCAAAGGCAGCGTCCAGGCAAGTCTGGACACACGGGACTCTCACGTAGATAGCAATCTTGGGGCCCTAACTAAGCCTGGCCAAGGGGCAGCTCAGGTAGTAATCTAACGGTTGAGATCTCCTTAGAAATGGACCCCGCGATCGTATTTCGCATGTCATGGCGCAAAGCGTGTGTCCTGGCGCGAAACTGCCATGAATCCATGCGAGTACGATCGCGGGGTCCAGTTTCGAGGGGCATACCTCAGCTGTTAGAGCACTACCTGCGCTGCCGCTTGAGCAGTGCCTTAGGGCCCCAAAAGTACTTTCCACGTAAAATCCCCATAGGTCCAAATCTGCCTGGACGCTGCCTTTAACGTATAGTCCATACGCTCATGATCCGTGTTACCATTATTAGGATAGAATGTATGTGTGTACACTATCCTGAAAGAGGAAAGAATGTTGTAAGGAAGTATTAATGACAGTGGAACTGCGTTGTTATAAGCTTAGACAGGTGCGTTAAGATTGTTGATCTGCGCATTTCTGCGCATAATCTGTGCATAAACATAAAAGTTCTCATTGTGGGCTGAGTCAGTTTGAGAGATAATGCTCGAGGCACTTTTCATGCTATGTACGCTGCAGACAAGCAGTTATCGTCAAACAAGCAATCCGATGATTTAAAAATAGAAAAAATAAATTGATGCACTAGAGGAAAATTGAGTCATTGCTGTTGCAATTAGCCTGATCGAAGTCAACATTTCAGCGCAGCAATTATTTCTTTGATCGTTCGATACCGGCACAGGTAAATATCTCTATCATTGCGATTTAAGATTATTGATTGGTCTGTTCAGTTGCAAAGTCACTATGCTTATGATCGCCCCGCTTATAACCCATCCGTAAGTTTTGAGTCTGTGTAGAACACATTTTTGAAAAGTTTGTTCAGATGGCGTATCTGCACCCGTATCCTGATCAGAAGGTAATTTGGAAGCAATATTTATTTGATAAACTTCGGTCTGTCTTTTCATATAATCTCTCCTTTGTAGGTGAGTAAACAACGTCTGAGAATTAGAGCTGTTTGGTAAAGGTCGCCTGCATTTTCGTAAGGCCTCAAGCGAGTTTCAGCTTTCGAATTTTTGCTTTTTTCAGGCTCACTTGTCATTTTAGGCCTCGGGCAGAGTTCACGCGATTTCATCGTCGCGATTCATCGCGACAAGACAATTGTAACAATACCATTGCATGTCGACCCTTTACAATTCGGTTGTGATAGTTTTCCAAAACAATATCGTGACTAACTATCACAACCGAAATACAAGAAGATCGGCATGCAATGAACTCGTAACACTTGTCTTGCGGCAATAAATCGCGACGATGAAATCGAATAAACTCTGCACGAGGCCTAAAAGACAAGTGAGTCTGAAAAATAAGCAAAATTTTCGAAAGCTAGCGTACCGCAGTGCTTGACGATTCTGTTTGCATATTTCACATGTTTTCCAAGGAAAAAAGCTGCAATAAAGAGGAGTTATACCTGAACTGTTTGCCATCCATGTGGTACAAGGAATATGAAATCGGTCACCTTAAGAACATAATCTGAAGGTCAAATCAAGCCAGAGAATTACAAAAACATTAGTTTGAAGATTGGCCCTATTAACTGGCAGACAAATCCTTTGGAAGTTCCAAAGCTGAATTGTTGAAAATTGGCTGGAATCGGGCATGGCAAAAAATGGCGTGATAAGCTTTCGCGATCATATCAGCGCTCGAGAGTTGCATTGGGAACATAGCTAGATAGGAAGCAAGTCTCATTGAAAATGAAAGCGCCGACCTGTCATACAGAGATTGTAGGACTTATATCCAGAAAACCATTTTGGTTGGAGGATATCGCATCTCTTTTTGTTTTTTCCTTTTTCTAAAGTGCCGAAAAAATAGGTACTGTTGCCTTCTTGGCGATACTTCTTCGCAAAAAAATTCCGTAAGATTCAAGCTTCACACTATAATTCAATCGACGATCGACTATACAATGAGCAAAGCCTGCTCCATTCTAGCACTAATTCTTGGCAATTTTTGGACCAGAAAATCCCTCCTGTGGAGGGTACACTCCCAAAAATGTATATGTTGTAGGCTGAAGGTTTGCTGCTTATAGCAGTTTTCAATGCTCTTAGAAAGAATGTTTCTTAAAGATAAATATTAATTGAATGAAATTATGAAAACTGTATTAATTATGAACCAACCTAATATACAGGGTGTCCCAAAAAATGTTTCGAACGTTTGATCGTTAATATCTCTCCCAAGAAGTCTTTTGCCTTTCAGGGACCGTTTTGTAGAGCTGGCTTCAACTTAGATTTGCATTATAGAACGAATCACCCATCTCTCTTCATTACTGTAGGATTACGGTAGAAACTTGAAACATGTGGTGCCAATGTGGAAAAAAGCTGCCGTTCCAAAATTTTTCAAATAATTGTGAAAACTTGTGTAATAGGGTTTTTATGGACGCTGAGTTCAATACTCAACTGTTCACAAGGTTACGAAGTTTTCTAAACGGTGTAATCGCACTTTTTAGGAACATTGAAAAAATGGCCGCTCCTCTTACCTGGCATAACTCTTCAATGAAGCATCATAATAAGTCGGAAACTTTACAGTTATAATCAGCAACTCTAATTAGCCTAGTGTAGAAGCTTTCAGGCTGTTTTGTTTCTTTTCTGCGGCCAAATATGGCCTTTCATTGCTTAAAACCCTCTTTCAAGTTTCTACCGTAATCCTACAGTAATGAAGAGAGATGGGTGATTCGTTCTATAATGCAAATCTAAGTTGAAGCCAGCTCTACAAAACGGTCCCTGATGCAAGGCAAAAGACTTCTTGGGAAGAGAGATATTAATTATCAAACGTTCGAAACATTTTTTGGGACACCCTGTATAACGATATATTAGATTATGCTAACAAGGGAATGGTCAGAAGTCGAAGTGGCCAAACCAAACAAGCTGCATACCATTTAATGCAGCATAAAATGCTGATTTCAAATCTGTCTTCCATATCTGCAGAACGCCTTCGTAGGCGAAGTTATGAGCAGCTTTACTGCGAAAAAACCGTATAAAAAATTGCAAAATTAGGCGCATTATTGCCCTTTCAGCTCAACTCTAGGTACGGGTCATATGATGTGACCTAGTTGCAAGTTTTGGTCCGACAGTGAGCTAAGAATGGCTTTGTACGGCCAAGTTTGCACTTTACATGCCCAATTTCTTAGCAAAATAATGGCCTTCAACGGCTTATAATTTCGTCCATAAAAGCGCTCTGCAGATAAGGAAGACAGATTTAGAGTCAGCGTTTTATGCTGCATCTAATGGCATGCAGCATGTATGAATTGGCCACTTCGACTTCTGACCATTCCCTTGTAAGCAGTAGTGCTTTAACACATTCACGACAATACGACCCACCGGTGGGTCGTACGCGTTCTGAAGTTTTTGATTTTGCTAGTTCACAGTGAAACTTTTAGACAAGCCGAGTAAACTTCTGCATACCCCTCTTAGAGTACTTTCCAAAAGATTAACGCTTCCGATATTCCGCAAACTCAATTTTTCGAAATATGCTCTGGTCCGAAATGGCAATCAGCGAAAAATCGGCCCTGTCGTGAATGTGTTAAGCTGTTGATTTTATGCAAAAAAATCAAACACTGAATGCTAAACGAAATTTTTCAAGACGATCAACAAATACGCACGCTCAGTCCAGTCGCAAATTGATCTACAGCAGATCCCTGCAATACAGGTATATGGCTATATCGCATTTATTTGACGTACAGAGTGATAGTGGGATGATTCAGGCAACTAGTCCTACTAGCTCTTACAGCCATAGGAGCCCCAGTAGGCATACACCCGTGAGTTTGAAGTTTGTGATGAACTGAAGTTTGAAGTTTGTGATGAACTCACAGGGAAAGGCATCTAACTTAGGTCGGCCTTCTAAGAACCGACACATATAGCTGGGATCAGCTTGAACGCTAATTCCAAATCTGCTTTCCATACTGCGAAGCATTACCTTGAAGCGAGTTATGTGCTTTTTCCTGAGAAAATTTTGCGTGTTGACCGACTTAGGCATGCTACAGTACCATCCTCTAGGGTGGTTCAAATGCATACTATACCTTATCAAAGCCAAATGACTCAATTTTATGTTATTTCGATTTTCCATCACTTTTGGGGCAGATTTTCATGTAAAGGCCTTCTTTCCATATCCAGTTTCATGTCAATGACACATACTGAACAGCCCATAACTCGCTTCAAAGGAACGCTTCGCAGCTAAGGACAGCATATTTAGAATCAGCGTTCCGAACTGATTCTAAATGTGTGTGTCTCATTTCAAAAAACCGACCTAAGTTAAGTGACTTCCCTTGTCAGTTCAATGCATCTTTACGAATTACAGACGCACTCGGCTTATGACTACACTGCTTATTACCATGGAATGCCTCCACAGCCGCCTGTGTATATGCCTCCACCATATGTAAGATTTCTGTTTGCCTTTTTGAACGAAATCTACGAAAAAAATTTTTAGCTAAGCCCTTACGGTTTTTATCCGCCTCCATATTTGTACTATCCCTATCAGTATCCACCAATGTATCACTTGGGGCCTCCTATTTACCCTTATCATCCTGGTCCACCGTATTCACCCCAGGTTCACGGTTTCTAGAATTTCTTTCTGTAAAATGTCAGCTCATTGCAGCCGCAATCACTCAACGACTTGAGCACCGACAGAGAACATGGTAGAATTCCGGATCTTTTCAGTGACACTGGAAGCAACCTTGCTTATCCTCTTCGCACACCCATCATACCGGATAATGAGGTGGGCGATTGTACATCAGATAACGAATGTACAACAAGGGGTACAGTTTTTTGATTCCAAGCGCCACCCTGATGACATGCAACACTACGTCATCCACGCGGCAAAACTCCTATGCTTTGATTTGACAAAAAATGCCGAGGGGTTCCGCAAGCGACTTGTGTGAGGAAGGCATTACGGTTGCGCGAATCATTTCACACCCTTTTTACTTGTGCTACTGTGGATAGTAAAGAAAAAAAATCGCTTGACACATTCACGACTACGCCGATTTTTCGTTAACTGTCATATCGGACCAGAGCATGTTTCGCAATATTGAGTTTTAATACAGGGTGTCCCAAAAAAATGTTAACACTGTTTGATCGCTAATAACTCCCTTGACTTCATGTCTTTCGGCGAGCTTGAGGCACCATTCTGTAGAGCGAGGTTCAACTTAGATTTACAGTATAGAGCGAATCACCGTTCGCTCGTCGTTACGGTAGGATTACGGTAGGAAAATCCAGCATGTGGAACCGTCGTGTAATATGCCCTCTGACAAAAATTTTTTCAAAAAAATCTGAAAATTCGTGTACTAGGGTTTTCGCGCACGCTGATTTTACTACACAACTTTTTAAGAGCGTTTTCAGCTTTTTTGACGATGTAATCACATTTTTGACACATGCTGGGAAGTCAGTTATTACGCTTTACCTAGGATAACTTTGGAAAGAAGTACCATATTAAAATGGAAACTTCATATTTGAAATCACCGGCTTTCATTACCATAGTACAAGAGATTTTGGCTTGTTTGGCTCCATTTCGAAGCAGAAAATGGCCTTTGATGACCTAAAATCCTTGTCCAAATTTCTACCGTAATTCTACAGTAACGAAGAGCGTTAGATGATTCGCTCCATACTGCAAATCTAAGTTTATCCTCGCTCTACAAATTGGTACCTAAAGCTCGGCGAAAGACTTGGAAGCAAGGGAGTTATTGACGATCAAACAGTGTTAACATTTTTTTGGGACATCCTGTATTTTCTGGCCACTGATGGGCTCGTGGTCTGAAGTGTTGATCTTTAAGAAGTATTCCAGTGGTCGTATTTATCATTGATACCTTGAGGTAAATTCTACCTCCAAGTAGTTTTATCACTCATTATCAGCAAAATTACATTGAGGATTTACCTCAAGGTACTTTGTGAATACGGGTACTTGCTGATAGTGAGTGATAAAACTACCTGGAGGTAGAATTTACCTCAAGGTATCAATGATGAGTACGGCCACAGGTGATGTATGCAAGAGTCTATTCAGTTTGCTCAAGAAGTTTCATAGTAAACTAGCAAAATAAAAACTTCGTTGACGTCACGGTGACGTCACAAACAGGACGAATGGAACCCCTCTTCGCGACGCGCAAACCTCTGCCCCGGAGGTGCGCCACCTTTGGGGGCTCCAGAGCGCGAAGTG
Organism: Cylicocyclus nassatus; assembly: GCA_958299035.1. Lineage (NCBI taxonomy): Eukaryota > Metazoa > Nematoda > Chromadorea > Rhabditida > Strongylidae > Cylicocyclus > Cylicocyclus nassatus. Next base: position 53,346,306 of record CATQJL010000316.1, on the reverse strand, counting down.
GCAGACTCGCGCCATTTGCCCGCCGGAGGTATCGCTTCGACCGTCTGAGAAGGCTGATGACGCCGAATCGTTGCAGGACCCATAGTTATAGCATTGCGGCGGGCAGCCTCCAATGGTGAGAAGGAAGTTGCCAACTCGTCCGGAGGCGTGTAAGAATGGCCTGCGCGTGTAAGTTTGAGAGCAATTTTCTCGGCAAGAAAGGCATGCTGTGCAATCGGGTTTGCACTGTTTTCAACTTGGGCAATAAGGAGTCTACCACGTTGATTTGAGTTGTTGAGTTTTGCCGACCCACTGCCTTTGAAGCCAGCGTCCAGGCAGAATCTCGACTTCCCTTTTTTTGCCTTATGCAAGCCTCTTCATGACGCTGATTCCAAATATGGCAGAAATGCGTGAATTCCTCAAAAACCCCGTTTTTGAGGCAATTTTGTGAGAACCGTGGACGCGTGCTCCCAATGCTGTCTTTGTCTAAGGAAGCATTAAGTAGATACTGTGTGTTCCATCCTGTTTGCCATGTGAAAACACGTCAAGAGCTGAGGAGAGTTCGTCCAAGTAGGCGGGCCGTTCGAGAGAATGGGCGAACGGTCCGCCCTCTTGAACGAACTATCCTCAGGCCTTGACGTGTTTTTACATGGCAAACACAATTGAACACGTAGTGTCTACCTGTTAATGCTTGCTTCAGACAAAGATAGCATTGGGAGCACTCGTCCAGGCATCTTACAAAATTGTCTCAAAAATGGGGTTTTTTGAGGAATACACGCATTTCGACTGCCATATTTGGAATCAGCGCCATGAAGAGGCTTGGATAAGGAAAAAAGAGAAGTCGAGATTTTGCCTGAACGCTGCCTTCAAAGGCAGTGGCCAGGCAAATCTGGGCACACGGGTTTTTTGCCTGGAAACTGTCAAGGAGGTCCCAGTTAAGGCATTGTCCAAACGGCAGCACAAATCATTCAATCACGGCTGAGAAATCCATCCACAAACACTCCGCTGCTGCGCCGTGAGCGTAACACTTGGGATGGGTCCCAGCGCGAACGTTGTGTTAAAGTGAGCGAAGTCGTTTTCGGGTTACGGTCGCGGCGCAGGTGCGGGGTTTTCGGGACGGATTTCTCAGCCGTAAAGGAACAATTTGCGCTGCCTCTTGGGCAGCTCCTTAGGTAGGGGTCCCTCATCAATATTACGCGGAAAACCCATGCGCCCAGATTAGCCCGAAAATTGCCTTCAAGCTCGGCAAAATACTTTCAAGCAAGAGCGTTACTGTTAATCAAACAGTGTGCACATCTTTTTGAGACACCTTGTATAAGCTAGCAACATTTTCGCCATAAGCTTTGCGCTCATACAAAGCTCATGTAGACGACCGCTTTAGCCCATGGGCAGAGTTCACGCAATTTCATCGCCTCGCGATCTTCCCACAAGACAACTGTTACGTATCCATTGCGTGCCAATCAACTTGCATTTCGGTTGTGATAAGCTGCGATTGGTGTGGAAACCTATCACAACCGCAATGCAAGTTGAACGGAATGCAGTGGACTCGTAGCAGTGATCGTGGGAGAATCGCGAGGCAGTGAAATCGCATGAACTCTGCAGGCCTTACACACATGGTATGTATGCAATGACTATATGGAAACGAAGACATTGATGATGTCTGGGCCTAAATCAAGTCAAAACCGAAGACTATTGATGAGATGAAATCCCTTTTAAATTTTTCACCTACAATTCAAAAAGACTAGATTGGAAACTAAGTTTTGCAACTTTTAATATGAATTTTTTTCTACCAACATAAAACCGCCATTCTCTGACGTCGCTTTGAGCGAGGTACGAGCTTATCATGAAGTGCCGGGTGCACCAGCATCTCCACTCCCATCTCCTCTCCAAACTATATGGGATTACAGATTTGGTTAAGGCTGCGTTCATACTGATTCCCTTGTTCTGGAACTGTTCCCGCACAGTTCTCGCACTGTGCGGGAACTGTGCGGGAACTGTGCGGGAACTGTGCGGGAACAGTTCCAGCACTGTGCTGCATGCGCTGCAGCCGCCCCGCACCGTTTTGAACGGCGGGAGTTGGAGAATTTTGACCGTTTCCAACGGTTTTTCTTCCAGATTTCGCTCATTTTGGCCTTAATCCTCCACCCCACTTCCCTTTTTGATCAGCAGCACTGCGAACTCGAAGCGGGGTTGAAGAATGAGCGCTTTTCTGCGCCTTGTATTCGGAAAGATGGGCTATCGTGCGATTGTTCATTCTGTCTTCTTGTTTTTTGCTCAAAACTACTTCATTTGTTCCAGGAAGCGGCTGCCCAGTCTCCATAGCCATCTGCCACGAATTAGGGACTAGGAGAAATCCTGAAATTGCATGAGTTGGGACTTGTCTCTTGGTTTTCATGATTTTGGGCGTTCTTAGCCTTGTTCGTTTTTCCATGTCGTTGCTTCTCCGTTCTTTTTTCTACCCCGCTTCTCCTAGTGATGAGAAAAGCTGTGAATTTGAAGCGGGGTTGAGGATTGAACGCTGTTCTGCTCGATGTATCCGGGAATATGGGCCTTCGTGCGCTCGTCCATCTTCTCTGTTTTTGTTCAGGCCTACTTTATGTGTTCTAGAGACTTGTCTATGTCAATTTCAATACAGATGCGAAACTACGCAGCGACTTGCTAGCACATATGAAGTAGGTTTAAACAAAAATAGCGATGAGAGAATGGACGAGCGTACGAAGGCCCATATTCCCGGATACATGGAGCAGAACAGCGTTCAATCCTCAACACCGCTTCAAATTCACAGCTTTCTCATCACTAGGAGAAGCGGTGTAGAAGAAAGAACGGAGAAGCAACGACATGGAAAAACGAACAAGGCTAAGAACGCCCAAAATCATGAAAACCAAGAGACAAGTCCCAACTCATGCAATTTCAGGATTTCTCCTAGTCCCTAATTCGTGGCAGATGGCTATGGAGACTGGGCAGCCGCTTCCTGGAACAAATGAAGTAGTTTTGAGCAAAAAACAAGAAGACAGAATGAACAATCGCACGATAGCCCATCTTTCCGAATACAAGGCGCAGAAAAGCGCTCATTCTTCAACCCCGCTTCGAGTTCGCAGTGCTGCTGATCAAAAAGGGAAGTGGGGTGGAGGATTAAGGCCAAAATGAGCGAAATCTGGAAGAAAAACCGTTGGAAACGGTCAAAATTCTCCAACTCCCGCCGTTCAAAACGGTGCGGGGCGGCTGCAGCGCATGCAGCACAGTGCTGGAACTGTTCCCGCACAATTCCCGCACAGTTCCCGCACAGTTCCCGCACAGTGCGAGAACTGTGCGGGAACAGTTCCAGAACAAGGGAATCAGTATGAACGCAGCCTAAGACTTGGCCATGGTGTGGTGGCTATAGGCTTTACTGTAGCCTTAGGCGAATGGGTGGCGCCTGTTGTGGAGTATGGTGGCTCCTGGTGTGTTAATAGAACACGAAAGCTATTAGAGCTTTATTGAACAGACGACATACACCCATTCGTGCAGTAGTAGAATGCTGAGGATTGAAGGCGTGGTAAAGTGATATCACAAACATCTGGGCAATAATACACTCATATCACAGCAGGTCATGTTTATGGCATGACCTTTACGGTGCTTAGCAGGAGTAATGATACGGTTGTAAGGAAGGCGCCGACAAGTCGGCACACTCCGGCCAGCGAGGGGAATAAAGAGCAAAAATGTGCAATTCACGAAAATAAGTAACACTTGGATATATAGAAGTACATATTTGTCGGGATATCGTAGTGGACGTTCCTGAGCAGCTAGGCAGATGGGGTCGGAGTCCAGATTGATGTAGTCATGACAGCTGGCGTGACATGGTGAGGAAGTAGACTGTGGTAAGGCAGAGTATTCCAGATCATCATGACATAGTCGACTTCATTTTTGAGCGACGAAAATACAGAGTAAGGATTATGAGTCGGAATCTTTTTACTGTTTGTAGGTTGTCGCTTCATAGTTTTGCGCCTTCCGAATACATCATTGCATCCTTTGGATCGACGTTCCTTAGTCGTGGTTGCTTGCGAGTTCACTTTATCCTCTGTTGCTGGTATGGTGCCATCCATGGCATCTCCGCGAGCCACAGTTGTGCAGTCTTCAAAATATTGACTGAGGCAATCTTCACTTTCATTGTCTTCTTCCATCGTCGCGGAATTCATCATAATTGCTAGAGCACCGTTTCCCTTTCCGCATCACGTAAAAAATGGTTGGAAAGACTGGATTGCTGTTCTCTAACTACTTGACTTGGTACGAAATTCTTGTGTGTTTTTGCATATACTATCAGATATTCCACAGCGATAGTAAAAACATTAGCATTCGAAAGCAACTGGTGAAAGTCAAGCTCTTTTTCAAGCTTTTCTAGCTGGAGTATGACAGTTTTTATCTCGTTTTTAGACTGCTTGAGATAAAATTCTCCAAACTGGTCGACTGTTGAGTCCAAAACTGTCGTTCTTGCTTTAACTTGTGAAAGGCAAAAAAGGAGAATATCTAAGTTTTCGAAACATTTCTTTTGAAGCTCTCTATCAATTTCTAAAGTGATCTTGAGCTTGAAGTTGTAAGAGTCAAATTTTTCGAGCAGATTTGCTAATGCTCTTGAGTGAAATGAGATTGCCTCTTTAAAAGAATTTAGAGACATTATGATGTTCAAAAACTGTTAGAAGAATATGGCTGCTTTTTGAGCCGTTCGCTAATTTTGTGCGAAAATTGGGATGATTTAGTCCCTGATGCTGAGGAGAATCTGTCGCTAGGTGCGAGGCAGCGGATTTTGGGCGCTAGGTCCCAAGGTTAGAATAGCTAACCTCTGTGTAGCTGAGGCGAGTAATGATCGGCCTTGCGTATTTGGCCGATGCACCAAATATGGTGGCTGATAGGCTTGGGTAGAGGTACGAACGCCTCAATTAGGCACCGCTTCTGCGGGCTGCTGGTCCTTTCGTCCTACTGTTGTGCATCGTGTTGGGACCAGCAGACCGCGGAGGCGGTGCCAAATCGAGGCGTTCGTTCCTCCACCCGGTAGGCTTTACTGTAGCCTCAGGCGAATGGGTGGCGCCTGTTGTGGAGTATGGTGGCTCCTGGTGGTTAATAGAACACGAAAGCTATTAGAGCTTTATTGAACAGACGACATGCACCCATTCGTGCAGTGGTAGAATGCTGAGAACTGAAGGCGTGGTAAGGAAGTATCACAAACATCTGTGCAATAATACACTCATATCACAGCAGGTCATGCTTATAGCATGACCTTTACGGTGCTTAGCAGAAGTAATGATAAGTTGCAAGGAAGGTGCCGACAAAGTCGGCACACATGGGGGCATCCGACATGCTCACGTAAACAATAGTTGAATTACATGGTAAGGTTTCTTTGTAAGGTTACGGTAGACCTATTATGAAGTTACACCCTAATCGCAGAAAGAGGCGTTAATTTAAGAAATGAATACTCTATTCGTATTTAGCACGCCGATAATCCCACTATGCAAGTTTTGACGAATTCTGACGCGACTCCTTACATTGGCGTTCATGCCCGACAGCCTTCGTACAACGACTCGTTCATCTTTGTAAAAGCGCCAGATGTCGACTTGTCATCATCAGTTTCTTTCTTACTAAGCTAAATGAGTCAGCCTTCAAAAAACAGATTATGTACAATTCTAGATCGTTGTGCATGATCTAGGTTGCAAACGTCTTATTTTTTTTTCTAATTCCAGTAGTTTCCGAAAACTGCTTGAACATTTGTTATTCTGCGTTCAGAAATCAAATAAGTAAGTTGTAGTCCACATCAAAATCCACATTTTGCCGAAGAATGATTGCGCCAAATTTGAAAAAAAGAAAAATTATGGAGAAGTTACAAAACTTAGTTCCCCACCTAATACATCATATTCCTACAGTAGCATCTCGTGAAGCAAGTCTACGTTTAGTAAGTGTATGAGTATGTAAGGAATAAGCCCGCATCACGTTTCACGCGGAAAGCAGTCGGAAATGAGCGAGCCCAAAAGGGCTTGTTTCTTATAGGCTAGCTTCATCAACAATAGAAGTATGAATCAAGACTCTTTATCATTCCAAAAATTCCAGACGATCAATAAATATTTGCGAGGTGCAGAATCTATCACTGACTTGCACAATATTGATGTGCAATTTGAGCCTAAGCAGCTTACGCCTGCTGCGGTTACGCCTGAAGCATACGTAAGTATAAACGTTGGTTTTGGAAAATAACATGCCAGTTTTTAGCGTCTTCGTGATTTCTCTGTCGATTCGATTAAAGATCTGAACGCACTCCCTTCTATTTCGAAAATGTCTCTATACAATACCCCTACCAAAAATGTTTCTACTGCAAAGAGTATCAGCGAATCAGAACCAGTCAGTGCATTTTAAAAACTTTTGACGCAGATTTTCCTATGTTTTCAGGCCACTAAGCCAGTACGTGCTACCGCAAAATCTCTCTAAATGATCGGTTTGCTATTACAAGACTATTTGTGGTATACGTTTGCTTGTATTGGCCATTAAAATATACGTTCGAGCCTCATTCACACATCAAAATAAACAAAGGAATAAGACCATTTATGTTAATTATTGAAAACGACAAGGCACGACCGAAGTTGCTGCGTCAGCTACTGCATATTCCTCAAGCTTCTATAATGTAACTACTAGATTAACTCAGCAGCGATTTTCATTAAAGGCAGATGACTTCACAGTGAGCTTTCCATTTTTTAGGATGTGGAATAGAACAATGATAGTTCCAGAATGCTTTTACGCTTCCTGCCCAGCATTACAAAAAATAAGCAGACAAAATGCGTTCATGGTCGAGAGAAGAGGTGATCAAGGAGAAGTAGTAGTTTAAGCAGATCAACACTGGAAACTGTGAGGGAACTCCACGTCTTCATCATGGGTTCCCGATTTGTAATGCAAGACGCCTCAAGGCCTCCCAGCTTTATTAGCTTAAAACATGGCATTTTCGTATATATGACTGCAGCCCTCGATTTCTTCTACGTCATGCAGATGAGGGCTAAGTTCACGAGTAGCATTCTTCTAAAAAAATTGTAACACAAGGCTTTTGTTGTTTCATAATAATCAGCAATTGACTATACTACTGCACATAGCTAAATATAGTTTCGGCCTGAGTCTTATGATAATAAACTTTATTTTTTTCTTTTTTTTTCTGGTGAAACTAGCAACACAGAATGTTAGTCTCCTTCCCTCACAGTGAAGCCTGTAGGAGATGACTCAATAGTCATTGAATCAGGTTTTCTTGATATTGATCTGCCATTCACCGAGAAGGTAAAATCTTGCTGTTGACCGTGGGGAAGTGAGGCACGTAGTATATCAGGCTGTAAAAGATTTTTTTGAACTACTAGCAAGCAGCATGTTAACCACTCACCTTTCGTTGCGGTCTATTTGTTGGTCTCCTGTTGTTTCCAAAGCTTGGTCTCCTGCTGTTTCCAAAGCTTGGTCTCCTGCTGTTTCCAAAATTTGGTCTCCTGCTGTTTCCAAAATTTGGTCTCCTGCTGTTTCCAAAATTTCTATTGCCATTCTGCCCCTTTCGACGATTACTAAATGTAGCCTACACCGTAAAGAGAATTGTAGGACGTATATGCATACCCTATTCTCCTATGCTTGTTTCTTGGTCGTTGTTGCGTAGGCTTCTTCGTGTGCGTGTTAAACAAGGTTCTCACTAGTGACTTTGGGCTTCCTAATCCCCCCAGTGCTTTTTGCGCACTCTTCGTCAATCCTCCTATTGCTTTTTGCGAAGATGGGCTTCCTAATTCTCCCACTGCTTTTTGCGCACTCTTCGTCAATCCTCCTATTGCTTTCTGCGAAGATGGACTTCCTAATTCTCCCACTGCTTTTTGCGCACTCTTCGTCAATCCTCCTATTGCTTTTTGCGAAGATGGGCTTCCTAATTCTCCCACTGCTTTTTGCACACTCTTCGTCAGTCCTCCTATTGCCTTTTGCGAGGATGGGCTTCCTAATTCTCCCAGTGCATTTTGGGCAGTCTTTGTCAATCCTCCTATGGCCTTTTGCGAAGATGGGCTTCCTAATTTTCCCAGTGCATTTTGCGCAGTCTTCGTCAATTCTCCCACAGCTTGTCGAGTGAACTTTGGATTCACCAATCTTCCAAGTGCATTTGTCAACTTAAAGTCTATTTCATATACGGCAAAATTTATTTTGCAAAACCAACCTTTCCGCCGCTCAAGTTCATGTTCATTGAGGGACTGTTACCTTTGATGCCATGCGTATTTGTAGAGAGCTTATCTTCTTGTCGACGAACTCGTCTAAATAATTTACATATATAAAGTAGCAAATGTGTGCGTGTGCTACTTATGTTGCGTAGGAAAATCAAACTGAAACTCCGCACACATACAGGGTGTCCCAAAAAGATGGCTTACTGTTTGGTTGTCAATAACCCTCTTGTAATGAAGCCTTTCGAGAAGCTCTAGGTACCATTTTGTACAGCTGGCTTCATTTTGATCTTACAGTATGGTAATCAAAAATCCATCTTTCATACTGTAGGGTTATGGTAAGAACTTTAAGGATTTTCAGCAAATAAGGATTATATTGCAACACTAAAATAGAACCAAAGAAGCTGAAAGTTCCTACACTAGGTCCTAGGTCAAACAGACACTAGGTCAAACAGAGTCGCTGATTCCAGATGTGGAACTCGCGCTTCATCGTAACGCATATTTCACAAGTAAACTCTGCTATTCGTCAAAAATCTGATTACACCATCAAAAAAGCTCTACGAAAGCGCAAAAATTTGTGTGCTGAAATCAGCATGCATGAAAACCTTGTTACGAATTTCCTCCGAGGGAAGGACTCCCGGTCGAATTGGGGTCCCCACACGTGATGCATATCATTGTGTGGTCTTGGGGCACTAATAACAAATCCGTACTCCTTAGCTACTCAATGACCTTCTGGGAAAAGTTACGCGTGATAGTTTCCTTAGGATGATCATGGATCGCTCTGGTTAGCGGCGCCGAGAAATATCACGTGGAGGGATGGCCGAGTGGATAAGTTTGGAGACTATGGAGGAAGTGGTAAATAGTTTGAAATACTTATGTTCCAAACATTCTTCCATTTTGTAGATTGTATCTTTTGATATGTATCCTTATAGGGCCCCAAGGCTGAGAAACATCCGGCCCCGTTAGATAATTTGCAAAAGTGCAAAAATGTTTGGAACATAAGTATTCGAACGTTTTACCGCTTCCTCTATAGTCTCCGCAGCTATCCACTCGGCCGTCCCTCCACAACTGACATTTCTCGGCACCGCTAACTTACACGATCCGTGATCATCCTGGGAAAACCATCACTCGTAGCTTTTCCCAGAAGATCACTGAGCAGCTAAGGAACACGGATTTGGTATCAGTGCCCCAAGACCAGCACAATGATATGCATCACGTGTGGAAACCCCACTTCGACCGAGGATCCTTTCCTTGTCAGATTCTTTTGGAATTTTTTTCTAAACGGCCTTTTTCACAGTGGTGCCACATGCTACAAGTTCCTAACGTGCTCATCAAACACTAGGCACAACCTTTGGGACAGCCTGTATAGCTTCGTCTTGGCGGTTGGCATAGTTCAATTTTTGCCGGAGATTGAGGCATCGTTCACACCTCGCGCTACGGTCACTGCGCGAGTCGGCATTACTGCTCATAACGTTGTTAACACATTCTCAGTAAACAAGATTCGACACGTTTGCACGGGCTTGTGAAAACGGTGCGCCTGTCCATTCGAGATCTGCGCGCAGTTAAGTAATGACATTTCGAAAGTGGCCAACTATAGCGATTTTTCGCAATCGCGCGAGGTATGATCGAGGCCTTAGGTGACGACCATTGCATGACCCATATGGTGGGTCATGCAATGGTCATCACGTGGGACAATGTGACCTACATAATGGGCTATGGCTTGTAATCCGTTTAAAAGGATTCTCTTCTGGGATAAATTCCGGACTTTTCTCAAGAAACTGGATCTAGGTGTAACTTCCATGATTCTCTGCACCTCTTAAAGAGTGGGATTCAAAAAAGGCTTTGTCCTGTTAGCCGGACAAGTTGTCGTTAACGTATTGAGCCCTTCTGTCATTTTGATGGTTTTTTACTTGCATCTAAAGGAATTAAAGCTAGTCAATTATTTTCGGAATTTCCTCCACAGTCATCTAGTGAGGTGGTAAAGCTTATTTTGCAATGAGGATGGCAACCAGGTGGGATGGCAAACCCACCATAGAAGAGATGGCGAGCACCAAGAGCAGATCTGGAGCTGGAGTATGGAGGAGGAAGGGGTGAGGAAGTGCGAGGATGAATTATAACGGAATGAAGAGAACGAAGGGTAAACTTTTAGTAGCATTGGATCCAATTTATGTTCCCTTTAACGGACCGTTCTGAACAACGGCGAGGGCGAGACCCTAGCGCGATTTCTCCAGAGGTCACTAACTCAGACCTTCAGGTTACTGACAACCGCAGGAGTACAGTACGCTTATTTCCAGCTTCATTTATCTTGGCATACACCCGTTTAGACCTGTACAAGTCTTCAAAAAGTATCGGACGAAGTGCATTGGCTTACTAGCTTTGGCTCACCACTTGGTTTGACTGCTCCTGCTGGAAAACTGAATGCAGTATTTACGAATTTGTTATCTTCGAAATATTGTTTTCGAATTGAGTTTAAGATAATAAGACTGGCCAATCCAACACACAAATGACCATAACTTTGCACAAAATTTTGAAAGATAGACATCGACTTTCGTGATAGGCCAATGTTCTAACGGCTGATAACGAACGAAGGCGCTCGCCCGCAAGCAAGCGTACACGAGCGTGAATAGCTGCAATGGTGGAGGGTGCTTGAACGGTGCTTTCGCACTCTCTTCGTAAATCTAACCAACCGACCCGTCAGGGATTAGCCTATATCTAACAATAAGATCCTCTAATTTGCATTCCTCATGTGAATTATTTGTCTCAAAAGCAGAAATTTGGGCTAGTTCGCAAATCAAACGGCGTGCAACCGGTTCCAGCCTAATTTCATTGGGGAACGGAACTTATCTGGGTGAGGGAACATAGGAACCCGAGCCTAATTAGCTCGAATCAGGGAGTGCCTGCAGGTTACAGACATGCTCGCTGTCTCCGATTACTCACTAGGACATAGCAACAATCTAAGCCCCGCCCTCCTGAGAGCCTGTTTGGAACCTAGCCAAGGAATGCTGAAAATCTCAATTGAATTTCAGGGCTGGCTCTAAACCAAAAACCTTCAAAGTGATCGTAGAAAGGTGAAATTAGGCTAACGAAAGAGAAAAACCGTGCCATCATCATAAAGTGTCTACTGATCTAAACTGATTGAACACAACATTTTCTTGGTTCAAACATTTAAGTGCTAAATTACTGAGAAATTATTCAAAAAACCTCAAGTTTTTCAAAAAAAATTATTTGATTGCTAAATCCTAGCAAAAGACTAGAATAACATTAAGGAAATGACAGTTCAAAAACTTCTCAAAATTGATAGTTATTTAAATGTTGAAATTTAGGCGAAAAACTAGAAAATCAATCGCGAAACGACAGTCTATAAAATTCTCAAAAATAAAAGTTTGTTTGTGTGCGGAAGTCTGGGCAAAAGACTAGAATATCAAGAAATGACAATTCAAAAACTTCACTAGTGATATTACTGAGTCTGTGAACGACAGACGATTCTGATGTGCGAAAAACATCCTGCTAATATGCTGGAAGCAATGACCTCAACCTACGGCGAGTAAAGGTTGCAATAACAGTTTGGGGCGAAATTTTCCTTATAAATAGTAGCATAAAGGGTGAAAACCATTTATCGTTACTACCGATATCTCAGCTTCCCAAATCTTATGACGATTATTTTTATTCCCACATGTATATCTTTATTTTCAGGCAGTTGTGGTAGTTTTAACTACTGAGTGGCATTTCTTGATATGTTCTGCTCGAAATTTAGCACTCAAAAAAACCAATGTTTCTGAGAAGTTCTTGATTTGTCATTTCTTGATATTCTAGTCTTTTGCCCAGACTTCCGCACACAAACAACTTTTATTTTTGAGAGTTTTATAAACTGTCGTTTCGCGACTGATTTTCTAGTCTTTCGCCTAAATTTCAGCATTTGAATAACTATCAATCTTGAGAAGTTTTTGAAGTGTCATTTCTCGAGTGATATTCTAGTCTTTTGCCAGGATTTAGCACTCAAATAAATTTTTTCTGAAACTTGACGGTTTTTTGAATAATTTCTCAGTAATTTAACACTTAAATAAATTTTGAACCGAGAAAATGTTGTGTTCAATCAGTTCAAATCAGTAGACACTTTATGACGATGGCACGGTTTTTCTCTTTCGTTTGAGCCTAATTTCACCTTCGCACGATCACTTTGAAGGTTTTTGGCTTAGAGCCAGCCCTGAAATTCAATTGAGATTTTCAGCATTCCTTGGCTAGGTTCCAAACAGGCTCTCAAGGGGGGCGGGGCTTAGATTGTTGCTATGTCCTAGTGAGTAATCGGAGACAGCGAGCATGACTGTAACCTGCAGGCACTCCCTGATTCGAGCTAATTAGGCTCGGGTTCCTAAGTTCCGTCCCCCAACTTATCTAGGAAGGCTATTCTTTCAATCGGTTCCTCTTCTCATTGTCAAAAATATATTTGAAGCAGTTTTTTTTTTACAAAGGAATATTTCGTGCAACTTATTTGCGGCGGTCGGGCAGGAGGCAGCAAAGGCCTGCCGCTTTTGCTTATGGAGGTACCTGGGGAGCTTCAGAGTTCCTCGCGCTTCTAATTACTTCTTCGCACTTCTAAGTATGTATTCGATATGATCTATGCCCACTTATTCGTAAACTTTTCAAGTATGGCAGATTGCGAGATATAGGTTTCATATTTCATATCCGAAGCGAATGAAATAGTAGGTTTCAAAAAAGTTTATAGAATTAGCCTAATTCAACATCGAAGGCGGTAAAAAAATAAGAATCTCGAGTAGATATGGAAGTCCAATTTGATCTGTCAAATTTTGAGCCGGAATGTTGAACATAATCTTGTAAGTCTTTTTCGTCTTAATAATTTCGATCGAAAACAAGGACTTCAAAGACTTCTAGCCATGTCCTTGACTCTGCGGCAGTCTTATTCCTTTCTACTCTGCGGATTCTGAAGGAAACTGCTCTGGACCCGATATTCTGTAGGCTAAACCTTATATAGCTGAGATTGAAAGAAATTGCAAGATTTCCAACTTGGTTCAAAGTAAAATTCTCTTCAAAAGGTTTTTTGTTTGATGCTCTTGCTTGTAAACTAATCAAAGGTGCGAGGAATGATTAGAGGTGCGAGAAAGTCTGGAGCTCCCCTGGCACTTCCAGGAGCAAATGCGGCCAGCCTTTGCTGCCTCCTGCCTGACGTCCCTTATTTGCCAGGAGCGTCTCCGCAAGTGCGCTTTGCTTCAGTAATATCATAAATATAATTCTACAAAGTTCACTTTTTTGAAACTCCCGCTGACTTATCGGTTAGATCACGTCATCACAATTTTTTTGCAAAACTATGTAAACTGCTCATAAAAGCCTTACCCTGTTTTTAGCTTTCATCACTGAATTTCTGAATTCTAAAATTGATTTTAAGAAAGACAATAGGAAAAGCGTTGTAAACTTGCGCTTTTATTCGCGCATTTTTTTGATTTTCTCGAACTATCTTTTTCATGTGGGTCGCAAGCTCCAGCGCTTCAGCGAGCTAGTTGGGCTGTTCTAGCAGCTAGGATTTGTTGTATCGTTAGGTACCCGCTGTTAAAGCAGCCAAGGGGCGTGGCTTATTGTATACCACTAATGGCTGGGTACCTAACGCCCGCATCTCGGTTGGGTACCTAACGCCCGCCCCCCGCCGAAACCCCTAAATACTAGTTTTTACTTCAATCGGACTTATATCGCTATTGAACTTTGAAATCGAAATTTCATCGAATTTCAGTTTCATGAGTTTCGTATGAGGACGAGGGTGCTGTGTGCACAGATTGGCTCTGCGTACGGTGCTAATCAGGTGCCAACTAGCGTTGCTGACAAATCTTGACCTCTATAAGTACACTACGGTAAGTGCTTTGGTTGAATAAGTTCCCTCACCCAATTTTTTAGGAAGAAGAAGGAATAAGGCAAGCATTTCCTAGTGGTACCCGGACTGAAAAAGAAACAAAAAACAGATTAAGAACTAATATGCCAGTACCTATACATGTTTTATGGACTCAATTTTTATCGTTTATCATGTAGCGTAGAAGATGAGAAAGCTCACATAACCATTCGAAACTAAAATGGCCACTTATAGTATCGATTCGACTAACCGCGTGAAAATTATATGTAAGGTATTTGGAGCAAATTACATCATTTAGTGATCACCTACGTCTACCTGATTCGTTCACCCTAAGCTGTCGGTTAACCTAAGATTACCTAATTCATTCGCGCTGAGCTATCGTTCTACTGATGACAGCAAGCGGAGCTCAAGTGAAGATAGGCAAATTTCAGGCAACAAAGGAATATAAAATCTTGTTTATAGGCACCATGGACGGCTAATTAGTAGAAGAGTCGAGTGAGTATGCATAGGGTCAATGCGAAATTATTTTCGCAATTGGAATAATCTGATAACTTTTGAATCTTAACCGTGAACTTACTTCGGTGCTTCAGGCAGTAATTTGCATGTACGTCTGCGCCCCAGAAAGGTTCCCATAGGTACCACGTCATCTCCCTGCCTTTCGCACTTTTGAACGTGAACTCGGACACTTCCGTTGAAATTTCAGAAGAAACGTGTCAAAAAGAGCGAAAGGCAGCGTCGCACCACGCACGCAGGCTGGTTCACATGGGAACATGTGTGGGGTGCAGACGGTACGCAAATTTACGCAAACTAATTCTGGAAATAGAAGCTCTAATAACGGCAATTCATATTTCATGATCCTGGGTTCTTCTTACAATTATGTAAAAATATAGTGTCGCTATTTGGCCCTGAATCTTCGTGGATAATTTTTTTTTACATAGCAGTAGTTTGTCCGTACATCATGTGCAGACTTCAATCCCGCACAAAAAATGCAAAAACAAAGGTTCGTGAAAGTTGTTATATTGCAGTGAAAATCCCCTTATCGCTGCACTTCTTCTATAAAAACCATTTAGATGATTTAAAAAAACTTCACAATGCTTGAGGTATGCTATAGGTCAGGTTTCTTATTTCAAACTGTGTTTGTGAGAGAAATGCGTGATAAGGGAATTTTCCTGCAGAATAAAAATTTTGACGAATTTTTTTTTGAATTCTGCGCTGTTAAAGTCTACCACAGTGTGTGACTGCGAGACTTTTACAAGTGTGAAGTTAGCTAACGGCGCTCTTTTCTCAAGAATTTTCGGACTCAAGAATAGAAAGTGCCGTTTTGGAAACTTGTTCTCCTATGGCTCCTAACCAGTAAACTGCAAAAAATTACTATCGTAAAGCGCAAACCTTCCTCTTCTATGAATTTGAAGGCACAAATTCATGTTTAGAGTTTCAGGTTATTGAATTTCTTTTGAATTATGCAACAACTTTTGCATCAAATTACTTACACTGGGGTGGGGAAATTGCAGGAACGTTGCATTGTGTGGAAGCAGCGTTCCTCTAAAATGCTCATAGGACAATATTACTTCTATCCAAACAAGCTCCCATGCTCCCTCTTGATCGAAGCACGCTTTAATTGGAAACGCACAGCTAACAAAAAGCCGCGTATTCAAGAATGAAGGATTTGCAAGATCTGTATGCACTAACAAGGCCTAATTATCATATGTAGAGTAAGTCGCGGTTATGGGAAACAAAATTAGAATGTTTCGCTTCATGTTCTCATTATTTGTTGTGTTACAGAGCTACTACATATTAGCAGCTTTACAGCAATAATGCTTAAGTTTTCCTTTCCTCATGGAGGCTGCAAAACAGAAATTTTATATTTACACGTATATAATGTGTTTACGTACTCATGAACAATCAAAATCTCAAAGCTAAACACCAATCTTGGAACTCATGCAAGACATGACGCTTTTTCACTGTTTTCAATCAGACCCAAAGTTGAACCACTAGCGAAGTATAATGAGTGATGTAAGCCATTCTTTGGAATGGCTGATACCCCAGGACTCGGGTGAGTTCACGTGATTTTCGCCGCGATCCTCCCTACGAGACAAACAGTTACGTCCATTATACCGATCATCTTGCATTTCATGTGTTAGCAGCACGACTTGTGACTAACTATTACAAGCAGATACAAAATGATGGATACGTAGTGGACTTGCAACTGTTTGTCTGTTGGGGGAATCGCAGCGATGAAATCGCGTGAACTCTGTTCGAGGCCTTGAACTGGCATTTTCACATGGACTTGAACAGCTACTAAAGTGGAGTCTAAGCCAATACAAAAAACCTTCATTTCGCTCGTTTTGATTTCACAAAAATCTGGACCGAAATAGTTTTGCTTAAGTTTATTTAATTTGGACTAATAAATATTTAACTTTACTTTAGAAAAACCTTTATTGCGTGCAAATTCTTAGAAAACCTCTTGCATAATCATTCATTATGTGCATAATTAGATTATCGGCTACCTCTTTGTTGGAAATGGAATGAACATGATTGTCCGAGAAAGTACGCGGTTTTCCATTCCTGGTATTGCCTGCTGTGCTTCGTCGATAACCTTCCATCCTCGTGGCAGTCCCGGCAGCGAGACCTAAACATCGAAGATCTGTCGATAGCGGAATAAAAACTAGCACACTTCTTTAAGCTTGTGCTGCGCGCTACTCAATGCAGCTTTGCAAGCTTCTTCGTATTCTTTTGGAGGGCCTACATCCTTACAATCTGGCGAACCCGGAACAGAGCAAGTCTGAAATAATCTTGATAAGGCTTTTGACGCGCAAAATCAAGTCTCTCAAAAATGCCTACCGTTTCTCTATAAAATATTTTGCTTCCGACTGCCAAGCACAGCGACTTGACGTTATCTTTTACCAATACTTGTCCAATCGATAACTTCTCCCTATTCTCAGTTATGCATCCTAGAAGCTTAATCATTAAGCGGTGGTTTTTTCTGTCCGATTTGCGATTTTTTCACCTAAAATTTTGTAACTTTTTTTCAAAATCAATTCGAGCAAATTCAATTTCGAGCAAGCGAGAGAGAAGAGAAAGGTTTTTAAATTCTGCAAGGTTTTTTTCAAAACCGTCCAGTCTGACTTACTAGTGCTTCCATATGAGGACGGGTAGACATATTTGGCTGCCATCATTAGGTAGCCTATACTTTAAAGATTCTTTTGCGGCTGAAGAGAATTCGATTTATTTTTGCTGCATAGAAATTTTTGCGAGCAAATCAGAAAAACCCATTATTTGAGCCCTCCTCCGCGTGCGAAAATATGCCGACTTTTCAATATTTGATTTTTTCTTGGTGCCACAAACGAAGAAAGCCAAGTGGCCAATTGTCCCTTTTTGCTCTCGCTTTACTCCAGCATATGCAATATTGAATGCATCACCTGTTGCTATATGTAGATTGTTGTCGCTTGTCAAATAACTGAGTCTGTTTTCTATCTTTGAAAAAATTGAAAAATTAGCACACTTTTCCTTCGACATTCTCTACGTCGAAGGAAAAGTGTGCTTATGTTAGCCTATTACACCTTCACCCATTATAAAATATTACATATCTAGTTTTACGAATACTGCGGAAGTCTCTTCATGTAAACTTCTTCCTACGCATGACTGCATTTTGGCAAGTTTGCTTCGGGGCCTGAAATTTCATCACTGAAAAGATGATTCGCCAAGCATCAGTGAGCACTAGAAAGAGCAGGAAGCGCACTTTAGATGATGTCTATGACAATGCCATAAGCGCAAAACCCTAAGAAAATAGCTGCGTTGAATCAAAGCGATTGAAAATCGGACAGAACTTTTGGAACAGCCTAGTAGTAACTTTCAGCTCAGTTTAGGCGGGAATTGGACTGGCGGGAGTCCGCTTCACAACGATTCCCCCGATTTGCAGTTTATTCTTCATTCTAGTCTATCTCGCTGAGCCTTGGCGGTGCGTTCGCGCTGCTCCACTTGGAATGTTTCGCCTACTCCGGGTTTAAAAGACTATAGGTTCATGGTATAAGAAAAATTTTTGAATTAAAGGCTACTGCCGGACGAAGGCACCAAAACAGTATTAGTTGAACAAGCGCAAAGGCGGCGTTCGCGCATCTTCACTCTTGTAAAACCTGCGCCTCATGACAAAATCTAGTACTCTAGCTGGAGTCTAGAAGGGAGAGGCAGAGTACCTTCTCAACTGGGATCAGGGCTCGGCACGAGCTGGCACTAGAGAACTTTCGATTTCAAATCTTTTGAGGTCCCCTTTGTCTTGAAAATTTCGTAGGAAGTCCCTCTTGACCTTGAACCCTAAACGTAAAAAACTCAAAAGAAACGAAACATTGACTTGAAAAGCAAATTTGTGTCTTTTCTGTCGCAAAAACATTATCCCGCTTTTTGTCCCAAAAATGATATTTAGCTTGACCTGGTGCCAGCTATGCCGAGCTCTGTTCGAACTTAGAAGACCTATCATTCGCCATTAGTGAGAACTCTTACACTAGAGTTGCACAAATGCTGGTTGGAAAAGAAACATTCTGAGCATTCAAATGGGGAAGTTTATTGTATGTCATTTTCGTCACCTTCTGCTGCGTGAATTCCGTATTTCTGGCATTTATATCGCAAGTTTCCAATGATAAACTCTTCTCCTTCCTTGTAAGCTTTTCCATTTAGTTTGCATTCCTGGAAAACTTCATAAAAAATGAGGACTAACTGAGGTATGAGGAGATATAGCCTGTCAGTCTGCAGAGATGCTAGGATATAGCTCAGTCTGATTGTAACTACATAATAGTATGCTTGAAATGTTACAGATGAATAGAATATAAACCGATGCGAATTGCCACGGAATCTTTGGCATCGCTTGCTAGAATGCCACTCCTCGAAATGCAAAGAACGAACCTTTGGCAAAGATTCCAGTGCAATGCCTAGGTCCGATATATTCTGCACGATGTGTGTTATTGGCTTTGAAACAGCTCCATCCCTGGCTAGAGCAAATACTGGCAGAAGCAGAAAGAGAATTCTATCAAAGACTAATTGCCGCATTGAAGTTTGTAGCAATCCTGCAACAGACTATTTTGTAAGGTGTACACTACAGAGAAGGCGGAGACCATACATAAAACGCGTTTTTCCTCACTGTAAAACGTTATGGAAACAATGACATTGTCTAATTAGAGTTATCAATCGCTCATTTTGTTTACCGTTTGTAAGTGGAACGTGCTATCTTACTTATTTTACTTATTTCACTGTTTTTAGAGTCAATAACGCTGCCAACACATTAAACTCAACCAGGGATTTTGGCCGTTAACAACTCTTTGAATTAAAGTTGAGTTGAAACAAAAGTTATCCGTCTTGACTTTGGTTTATATAATATCATCTCTCTTCGGGGGTGTTCACTCTGGTTTAGATGCAGACCCTCTGCTTTTGGTTGTGGGAAAGGAATTTTGTGCAGAAATGCGACCTAATCTTGCCTTTGGCCTCTCGAAAGTCACGATTAGGGTCGCAGCTTAGATTCAAAGCTCGGTTCTATTAGGTTGTCCCAAAAGTAAACTCCTTTTTTAAATGATTCAAGCTGTTTTCCTAGTATACTTAGGGTATCATTCGATAGAGCAGATCAACGACCACCAAGGATCCGCCCAAGTCGCACTCCTTGTAAACTTTGAAGCCAAAATCGAAAAAAATTTTGTCACATGAAAATTGAAATTTTGCGAAGAAAAACCCTGCGGATCTCCCACATGGTCATTATACAGTAGGCGCATACTAGTACTCAAATATGCTTTTACTGGGTTTTTTCGCGCATAAAAGGCGAGAAAAATAAGATAGTCCAAATGGAAAACTCGGCCCCCCGCCCCTCCCACATATGTCATCGTATACTACAAGACCTACTAAGTATAAACTTGAAGTTTCGCACCTAGATGTGCTTTTACTTTCGAGAAATACCATGTTTTACATTGAAAAACCCAAAAAATGGCATTTTGGCATTTTTTGAGCCGTTTTCGTTTCTCAATATTGAGCATCGGGAAAAATCCAACAAATATATTTTTGAGTACAGCTATGTCTTTTTTATATAAAAATTAAGTTGAAAGTCCGTGGGAATTTTCCAAAAGGAGAATCGATTTTTAGCGTAGCTGGAAAATTGAAGTATTTTTATGGTTAATTTTATAACTGTTTATATGGGGGTTAAAAGTTTTTGGCTCCAAAATTTATCTGGGTCACGACTTATATGGATCTTTAGCGCCCTTTTGGTAGAGCTTGCTCCGCTCTATCAAATGGTACCTTGAATCTGTCAGGAAAGCAAAAACAGCTCAAGTTAGGTGGAAATGAAATTTACTTTTGGGACAACTTAATATTAATGCAGTCAGCTTACTCATATCCGGCGAGGAGTCGACGTTGAAGCAATTCGCTGTCATGTATTTTTACAAAAGGCTTGCGGAGATCTGTGCGCCCTTTGTCATAAGTCTGACAAGTCCAGCTTAGAAACGTGAGATAAATGAGCCTCCATTTTTGGCGATTTCAGTCGCCACGCGATTTGGCAGTGTTCCAGTGTTTATAACTAATGCAGGTGTTTATTTTTGAACTGGAAAGGATGCCATTTTACAAATTCGCAGTTCCAGTCTGCGCGTGATGCAAAAACATCTAAAAAATCGCAGAATCGCATGGCGACTGAGGTTTTATACACGGTTTACACGGTTTATCATACCACTGACTTTAAATCCCCCACAAAAAACTCTCTTCTGTCATCATTAACCGACTATGATGAGCTTCCACCAGAGATTGATGGCGTTTAATGATAAGATGCAGCTAGAAATGCAAATTGTTTGCATTAAATTTTAGGACGAATTAATCGTTACATCTTAATAGGCGACGGTCACAAGGTACCTCCCTAAGCTGAACGATACTGGGCCATCATTGATAGAGGCAAGCGAGAATTGAGTGTAATATTGAATTGGAGGTCCAACTCAGAACCAAAGTGATTAGTCCTTTAGAAGAGCTGCTTTATCAAATGATGCATGTAGCGCGATGATGTAGCGGCACGGGTCGAAAATTTTTAGGAAACTGCGCTCTTAGTGATGTATTTTTAAGGTGTGATGCGGAAGGCGACAATCCTCAAATTTTGTGCCTTTCAAAACTGTGAGTGACACGATGCCAAGGTAGGGGGGTGTGGGGGGGGGGGGCAGATACATGACTCGATGCCACAAGTAAAAACCGCTTGCATTTTGCGCGCATTGTCGCCTTCCGCGTGACCCCCGATTTTTTGAGAGTCTGCGTGAGTTTCAATGCGCAAACAATTTTTTTCACTTGAAAATAACCACAACGCCTTTTGAAACTTTTCAAACCCTATATGAGATCCGCGAAAATTTTTTCGAAGGGTTGCATGCTGTTGAGAATTGATGAGCACCTCCTAAAGAATTCTTCGGGAAGCGTTAAATCGAATGCCCTCCAACGAAAATCCCAGCCTTTTTTTCCCTCATTGGAAAAGGAAGAATCTAGGACTGCCACTGCACGACAGTTCCGCCCTAATTTACACTGTTCAGATTTTTGAGACCGCTCGCACTGTCAAAGCACACTGCTGCTTTTATACACTGTGCTTAGCCTCTTTTTTTTTAAAATTCACCAATAAGATGGGGGGAATTCACGATGAGCACCTACTAAAGACTTTAGTAGGTGCTTGAGTGCACAGTTTTGTTCTTTTTTTTTTACTAACGTAAGGTCATTGTAGTTACGCAGGCCCATATGTGCAAGAGCTGCTGACTTTAAAGCTAGAAATCATACATTCACGCTGGGAAGAGACTGGTATGTGGGGCACGAATCTGTGAAAGTGCATAAGGAGTTATCCGGGTTGGGCAAGAAAAAGCACTAAACAAAAAAAGCAGGAGCAGGCCTATTTCAGCAGCAAGCGTCCCTTAAAAACCGTATTCTTCCCTGATTTCACAACAGAACTAGTAAAAGGCGTGTCGAAGAGCAATAAATCTTGATGATTTATTATAGCAAAAATCACCAATCAATGAGAATGCAACATCTCGTTCTACCTGTTCAAACTTTTTTCTACTTTAACACATCAATATGGTTCAATCTTCCTTTTTTACGTATGGGCCTGACTGTGCGGCTCCGAAGGTAAAAGTGCCCATCCCACCAGGAAAAGTCTGGCCATTTACAGTAATAGTTTTGGGCCAAACAGTCTCGCGAGCACCGCTCGCTCCTCTCGACATATCGTTCGCGTCTCTTTTCACGGGGGATTTGTCACTCCATTCTTCTACGCCCACAGTTTGTCGACGTGCTCTACTGAAATCAAATATGAAGTGATTGCTAGTTCAATTTGAATAAAGGGATGTGGAAGAAAATTGTAAGAGAGCAAATTCAAGCAAAGGATCAGAGATCTTGCGTTCGGGAAGCAACGAGAAAAAAATTAAAGACAGGAATTACAGTTATATCGATGTGTCTTGCGAATGAAAAAACTCATGCGAATAACATTGCATATTGCCTAGTTGTCCTTTGAAAGTTTTATTGTTACATATGCAAAACCAAATAAACTTCAGAATTACTTTCAGTTTAATAATTTTGGTTCTAAATTTTGAGTTGTGTATTTGAGATAAAGGATGTTTTACTTCTGTCATCTCCAAATGATAAGCTGATGAGGCGTATAGTACAGAAATTTAAACATTTAAAAAAGTTGGTGCAATATCAGTACGTCTCCTTCGAAGACTTTTTCCAACATACTTATTCTCGAAATGGATTTCGCATAATATTAGGTTGTTCCAAAACTAATGTCGCTTTTCTCAAATAAACGCCACATTTTCGTGAAAACCAAGATTCAAGAGCTCTTAGAGTCGATGCAGCATTTCGTCCTCTTTCTAATGGTTGTAATATTGCCTAATATTCAATGAGCTCTCAGAAAATTACCAAGACCTGCAACTCATGTTTTTGGTCATGGTCAAGTTCGGCTATTTTTCTAAATTTTTGTACTGATTCCCCGAAGAAGCACAAGTGAAGATAAAGATAAATAGAGGTAAATAGAGCAAAGACAGACCATTTTTTCTCTTCCTTAGTTTGCTTCTTAGAGTTTTTACAATCAATTTTTTAGTGCTTTCAAATTCCATATTTGGTCGACTCAAACCTCACAGAACAATAACAGGCAAGCAACTCGGGTGTTATTCGACGCAGCTTTTTCTCCTCTTTTAAACACTTGTTTCTGGCTTCCGATTCATAAAGTTCAGGTTTTCCAGGGCGCCCCAAGGTGTGCCCGAAATTTCCGGAAGTTGCTAATCTGCGTTATACGCTCCTTTGCTTTGCAAAATTAGTGTCAAATCATAATCCACCTTTGTAAATTTCAAAATCCGAAAACTTATTGGTGTTTGGTGCATTTGTATCTGAGACAAGCCTGCTAAAATTCGGTGATTTCATTGAAAAATGTGTACAAAAATTATGACGGGCTATGGAAAGTAGAAAAAAATCGTGCTGTTTCTTATAGGGTTTCTCAATCCACTTGTTACTCGGACTCCTTCGGAGGATTGTTGTAAAAATTGAAAAAAATGGTGAAACTTGACATTCTCAAAAAGCATGGGTCACAGATTTTGGTAATTTTTTTGGAACTTATCGGATACTGTGCAATGCTCATATAACATTAAAAAGAGAATGAAATGCTGCATCAAACGCTACCAGGATCCCCCAGAAACCTTGCTTCCACGAAATGTAGCGTTCACTTGAAAAAAGCGACATTACTTCGGAATGATCTAATATATAAAATTTCTTGGTTTCCTTCAATTTCGTCAACCAATACTAACAATGGTTTAAAGAAACCTCTCACCTGAACAATGTAAATAATTGTAAGGGCGCAATTGCTTCTCTACGAATATATATGTGATAAATTCAATCTATATGGCGCATAGTTGAACATTTTAAATTATCCGAAACAGTACACTCTTGAAAATAGTCGCTGTGAGCCCTATATACCCCAAAAAACTTTTTAAAACTGGCAATTTTCAAATTTTTGTTGTTGGATATCTGAGGCGCCTTTGACGCATTCGACTTGTTCGAGTTCAGAAATCGCTGGATTTTGAATTGACTTTACATTACAACTCTTTTTTATTGCTGGGCTCAGTGGTCAATCTCTAAAAACATTTTGACTACAGTTTCGGCTAAATTGATCAATCTCATTTCCCGTACGTGTTCGTTTTTGCTAAAAAAACCCGTAAAACCCCAATTTTGACTACTTTTAGGAAAACACGAAGAAATTTTCATTTTGTCATAAAACAATGGTTTGCGATTTTTGGTCTCCGAGTCTACAAAACGCCAAGATTTGAAAGCGTCCCATTCAAAAAGAAAAAGGTAAGACAAAGTTGCAAAACTTTGTGTCAACGGTCTCAAAGGTTGTAGACAGCGTTGATTGAAATTTTGTTGAAATTTGAGAACTCTCAAAACGAATAGCAAATTCAGCGATATCGTCGTCACTCCTACATTGCTGATCTTGCAAAAATCGCATCAACTTTCACTGGGAAGCTAGGTGAGACCACCAACCTCAAACATTCGTGATTAAGTCCCACAAGAGTCCACTCACAGAATAAACATCGCGAAAAAAAGGCAGTCTTGCGTTACAATTTTCCCGCTCTTAGAGCCTGTACGACGAGACCGCGTGCTATATGCCCAGCCCTAATGTAGGTCCGGAAAATCGGATTCTCGCGCAAGACTACCTTATTGGTCCGTAGTTTCGAGCCCCGCAAGACCCTTGTGGGACCTAATCTCCCACAAGTGTTTGAGTTCGTGGCGAAGGACAACTGCCACAACTGATGTGCACTACATAGTTCATGAGATAAGTTGTAACATTTGTGTTTGTGCCAAATCTTGTGGTAATACGTTCGCGTGCTCTATGATTAGCTTGAACCTTATCACTAATTTCTACAATTTATCAGCGCCGATATTCTTCTAAAGGGTAGCGTATAAAAGAAGCGGATTTGGAGTCACCCATGATGAGCTTTTCTGATGTGCGAATTGGTCGCATTCTTTTGCTTGAACATCTGAAATTCACCTCGGCCCGACATTGTTACCAGACGAAGGGATGAACATAATTGTTTGCGCTAGCATACGCTTGTTCGTGCCAGGAATGGCTTGCTGGGTCTCGTCGATTACTTTCCACCCTGGTGGTAGTCCGTGTAGAGATACCTGAATGATTACTTTTGAAAGTGCTTAAGAACGTTTAAAGCTTACATTTTTCAGATAGTCGACGTTTTTTGATGCATTATTGCAAGCGAATTCGTATTCTTGTGGAGGTCCTATAGAGTCACATTCAGGGGTTCCCAGTACTCCGCAAAGCTGAAGGGGTTCGATTGAACCTTCATCAAGGTATATCTTGTTCAAAACTTACAGTTTCTCTATAGAAGACAGAGCCTCCCGCTGATAAGCACTGCGCCTTGATGTTGTTGTTGACGACAACATCTCCAATGTTCAGATGCTTCTTATTCTCCGTGATGCATCCTGAAGTTGATGCCTAATACTATCAAAAAATTAATGACTTTATCAAATACTAAAGTTAAGCAGTCAAAACTAGTATAATAAAAGAGCACTGTACTCATATACGGTAATGAGAACTGAGCACCGCCGCGATTGTTGTGATCATTTGGCATCAATTAATCATTCAATCAAAATATTCAATTATCTATCAATACTGTCATCCAATACTCTATCCTCTCCATGTAACAGTGCTAACGGCTCGAAAGCCTACCTATGATAGTGTGAATACCATATTTCTGGCATTGATATCGCAGATTGCCAATGACAAACTCTTCTCCCTCCTTGTGTGTTTCTCCTCTCACTACGCACTCCTGGAAAGGACAGTAATAAATTTTTCTAGCTTGTGGTTAGTTCTGACATCTTTCTCTCTTGCAGCTCGTCTTAACAGCAAATATCAACCAGAGAAGTTCTCATTGTTTTGTGGCATCTCTGAGGGGATCGCTTTAAAAGTCATTTGTTTTCCCATAAACTCGATGGAATCGTAAATGTACTAAGGGACTACCATGACTCTGCTAGGCTGTTTTTGGCAGAACATGTGAAAGTTGTATCTCTCGCAAAACTCTAGCTCGCGATGTTCATCGAGTTGAAGATCTCGATACCTGAGAGTTACTTATTTCTACCATCATTGACTAGCAGTCCCATAGTAAATCTTAGCACAACTTTAACTTTTCCATCGAGTTTTTGGAAAGGTAAACGACTTACGAAAGGAACCCCTTCGGACTACATACTGTGAATTTTCCAAAAAAAAATTCAAGTTGATCTCTAATTTCGCACGAAATACAGAGGTTAAAGCGTCATGGATTATGGAGAAAAAATCCTCTTAGTATGTGCTTGATGGAAAGGTTATTGATAGACAGTTATTTTTGAAAGTAGGAGAAGAACTTTCTAAAGGAAAGCAAATAGAATTCAACCCAATTTTTTTTATCAGCAAAACGGTCTCCTAGCAAGTGTTACCGCTGAGACATTTTGAAGTATATTTAAAAATTAAGTTAGAAATCTAATTCAATCCGGCAATCTACAGCCGTCGTCAGAAAGAAATTTTTTTAGTTGTCTCAAGTCTCCAATTTAGTAGAAAACGAGGGATGAGTTAGGGAACATACCTTTGGCAGAGTATTTAGCGCCTCATTTAGATTCGAAATATTCTGAAGCAAATGTACCATAGGAGATTGTGAAACAACTGTTTCCTTTGCGAGAATAAATGTCGGAAGTAGAAGAATAAGAAACATTCCAGGCGCAAGTCTTAAAGTGCAATTAATATTGATACTTTCAACACGCTATGATGTTTTTATGTGTTGCCACATAAGGGAGGTGCCAACCACATGAAAACGCGTTTTCATTCCCCATGTTTGTTGCGTAAAGGGACGTAAGTCAGCGGCCATCAATCCATTTCTGTTATTGTTCTGCAGCAAATGTGTGAACAAGGGTCTTGTTTTTCTTTTCTCAAATTAGAACTTGGATCATCTATCAAAATTGCAAGAAGATCAAGGGACATTTGAATCTCATTAAAAAAGCGAACAATCAATTGTTTTATTAGATAGCCATAACAAAGGGAAATTTATCGCTTATTCAATCACTGGTAATCTTTTTCTCACAAGAAGGCACTGACGACTATAAATTATCCGCTAACCGGTGCGAGAATGGGTAGTACTACTCCCGGACATTCCCCAGGAAGAATGATAGAATAAGATTCTGAACCATTATATACTTTGATATAAATTGCTGCATAAAATTTTACGTTTCTTTCCACAGATATGGTGTGCGTCTCCACATGCACGCTTTCCGCTTTTTTATGAAATATTATGAAATTATGTGTATGAAAAAAATTACAAAAAATCATGGATGGAGGGACTTAAGTGTTCTTCTAATCTGGGTTGCTCCAGCGCAATCCAGCGATTGAATCCTGAGGTAGCGAAGGCCAAATAGAGTCATGCTTTTCCCACTTCCTCACATGACTATTCAAAATTTTTTACATGAATACTAGCTGGCAAACCCGGCTCCATCCAGTTCTGTCAATATTGTTTTCGTAATCGGCATGCTCATTTAACCCCCGTGCCAACTTCCAGCTCCGTAGCTCAAACTTTTTAGAAAATCAATAAAATCAGTATCGATCAATGACAAAAAGTAGCTTATGACACCCGTCCCGCCCGAAGTGTATGTGCGCAAAGTTTGGTTTGGATCGGTTCAGAAATAAAAATTTTTATTTGCAGCATACGTACAGACAGACAGACAGACACACACGCACAAACAGACATTCAGCTTTATACATAAGCTCTCTAGGCTCAGGCTACCTATGGATTCTCACCCTAACCCAAGTTTCGACCTCTGTACTGCTATGGCTTTGATGATGTTAAAAAACCACCTTTTTCGCATTCGGCAGTTCTATGTCTGATTTTCCTTGTCTTGTTTTCAATTCCATCCTCTCACTGTTTGCTACAGATTATTAGCCGATTTCTAAAACACTACAGAAAATAATTCGTAATCTTCTGCAATGCCAAAGGAAACTTCGTCTCTGTAATTCTTAAATGCCACCTCGTTCTCGGCTTTGGTAACGATACATTGTACAATGGAAAGGTGAGCTAAACTGCTACGAGGTGACAGCTTGGCTGAACAGGGAGACGGACCGACTCAACAATTCAGATTTTGTTCTGCTTTATTTTGTGCCAATGTCTTCGATCAAGACGAATACACTGCCTGATAGGCAGAGGATATGTCAGCCTACTTTTGTTGTTACTCTTTCACTTTCGTGCCCCTTCTTTTTCCTCCAAGAGGTAAGATGAAATCAGTGCTACAAATTTGATTAGCTCGTTGGTTGCGATTGATAGGAAGAAGCACGTCAAGTGAAAGCAAGCCAGTTTGTCCAACAGATTAGTTTTCACTGACAGAATAAAGGTCAGAACTGTTAGTCTACCACACCGTTGAATATAAATCGCTTTCGAAAGAGTTAAATTTTACAGATATATGCTTTTTATTGCTTCAAAGTTTCGATCTCTCGCTCGGAAACCGTCAAGCGTATAAGGTGCAAATCTCCGCCGTTTACAGTGGGAGACCACAATGACTGTTCCAGAATGCCCGTTTTCGAATTCCAGACAAATCAATTAAGCTGTTTTTTGGACGAAGACGAAATTAACAACGTTTATTCCCATACAAAGCAAGGCGAGCTCGTTTATGTGAAATGCTAGAAATATAATCTTGGCATTCGTATCAATTTTACCGAGAAAAAAAACATGGGAAACACGCTATTTTTTAAATTCAATTTGAAGGAACAGTATTTTCCATCCTACACAAGTCTTCGGAACATAGCTATGTTCCGAAGATTTGTATAGTGTTCCCCATTTTTTTGGTAAAATTGGTACGAATGCCAAGACTAACATTCTAGCAATTCAAATAAACATTTCACATGACCTAGCCATTTCTGTGATTCCAGCTCCGTACTACTACCCGTACAAACTCTAAATTTTTCACGTTCGCTGGATCTTTTTCAAATAGGAGTGAATTTTTATAATAGCTGAATATTGTAGGTGATCTTGTTTCAGCAATTAAAAGGTTCGTTTCAACAAATGAATTGAAACGCGAATGTTGATGTTTGTGTGACTAGGTGCTATGACTAACAAGAGAAGGATACTAAGTGACCGTGGTCCTTTGCAGTTGATTATATACCAGTAGATGCGCCTTAAAACGCTGATTTAATCTCGGTTCATTATCTGCTGTGCAACTCTCTAAATAAAGTTATGGACTTTTTTCCATGTTGGTTTCACTAGATTTAGGCAGTCAGAATCGTTAGTATTTAGGCTTTTTAAACTCATATATATCGGGAACGGTTTTTCTGGCTTAACGTAAAGCTTTATTTTATTTGCACCCTTTTTATCGTGTCATCGAAACAGTGCAGTTTTTGGTGTCAAGAAACGCTTAAACTTCTTTCGGAAGCGCACAGCAGATACAGTCGAATCATTTTATATGATCATGTGTGACATTGCACACACAGTCCGCCTTTGGCGTCCTCATCCTGAACTTGCAATCGCAAAAACGCAAGAGACTTACCGATTGTTATCGTTCATCAATATGAGGTGTTTAGTATTTGAAAAGGAGATTTGCTAAGAACATTGAAAACACTTATCTAGAGGGTTGTTTCTTCGAATCCAGGAATGAGAACGCCAAAGGTGGACTGTGTGTGCAATGACACACATGATCACTTGAAATGATTCGACTGTACCAAAGGCAGATTTGGAATAAGCGCTTCAAAACGCGTAAATGGTGTACGATTTATTTCAAAAGGCCATGGTCACCAAGTATCCTTCCCAAGTAGGCTTTAGCAATGCCAATTCGGCATCTCTTAAGGATTTACGCTAACATACTTTCATAGAAGACAATGCTGCAGACTGAGATTTTTAAGAATTCGGTAAGACAATTGTAAAGCACATTTATGAAAACTTAATGATTGTGTGAGTCAAATCAGACACTCTTAGTGTGAACATGAGGATAGATATATTACTTATGCAAAGAGAGCGAATTACATACATCTGCACGCTGGAAAACGTCATGGAGGCTTTGGGTTGCGCACACATATTTAAAAAATCAATGTCATTATTACGTAGACGAGTGCAGCAAACTGTTCAGAGACAGCTTTAGCATAATAAGTCTCATTACAAAACGGTGGGCACGTTTAAACGACACAGCGATCAAACGATAAATCCCATTATCTTTCTTGCGAATGCTCTGTCTATGATGTTCCACATGTAAATGTTCCTGGGTTAACTGCTATAATTCTACCATTCATCAGTGCGATCCTATCGTTTCACTCGACATCAACACGCGGACCACTGTTTGTTCCGGGCTATATAACTATACATTAGTAAACAGTTAACATTAATTCTTCAAAAGTGCATTCTGACATTCGAGAATGGCGTTGCTGGCGTCTTGCTGCTGAGATCTTTTCTTGCTGTACCCATTCCGGCTATCTCTTCAATGCTGAAAGTTATGTTTTGTTCATCTCTTAGAAATTTAAAAAAAATTATCTGCGTAAAAAGACATAATGCAAACTTCTTTTTATTTAGGATATTCAATGTGCGTGATACTGTCTGTGTATATATCGGGATGTTTGATGCGGATCCTCTCGTAACATTTATGATCTGAAAAATTTCCTTGAACCCCTCAATCAAAATCTCCAATACAGCACCTTTCCATCACCTAGAGACACTCTCAGTATCTTAGGAGGTCCAACTTCTACAGCAGCCTTGGGACCTTGTCGACGGACTTTGCTGAAAATCGGTATATCGTTATTCTCACATTTCATTCTACGCCTATTCAGAATTTGATAAAAGGATGAATAGATTAGCAAAGCTCATCTCCACTTTTTTTTTGAAAGAATCTATGTCAAACGCAGTGCACTACTTTACCCGCAGTCTATACGTGAACGACCGCATAAAGAAGACAACCTAATTAGTAAGTACGGTAATTAATGTGCTAATTAATGTGATATTCTCTAGCTATCAGGAAGCTTTGTAATAAACCGCAAAATTTAGAAGCTTCTTCACGCGAAAGCTAATGAGCTGATCTCTTGCAAAGAGAGGTCGGGCTCTGTAGATATTTCGCTAGGGCACATTTCGTGCAGAGTTTCAACTTCACTTATTAATTCAAATGAAAAGCATTTAATTTTTTAAAAATGATCAGCGTACATCACATTAATGTCTGAGAATAGAAAGAGCAAATTATGTTCCCTTTCATTGTTTTCCTTCCACTCCCTCTCCAACCCCTCTTCGCCCCTCTCTCCCTCTAACTCTCTCCTCCCTCTTTAGAATAATGATTGTAGCTGTTAGATCTGTTACATTCAAATCCAAACATCGTGGAACATCTCTGTCCAACTTCACATAATATTTTTGTAAGCGAATAAATTGTAGCTCTGCAAGAGATCTACCTTGTGCTTCCAGCAATAGGGCTAAACATGAGTGTTCGCGATGATACCCTCTTGTTGCTACCAGGAATAGCTTGCTGTGTTTGGTCTACAACCTTCCAGCCTGGTGGAAGACCAGGTATCGAGATCTAAGAGGT
Organism: Cylicocyclus nassatus; assembly: GCA_958299035.1. NCBI lineage: Eukaryota > Metazoa > Nematoda > Chromadorea > Rhabditida > Strongylidae > Cylicocyclus > Cylicocyclus nassatus. The sequence goes on along the minus strand of CATQJL010000316.1, from coordinate 53,314,749 downwards.
TTTTTTTTTGAAGAATCATGATTTTGTCGTTATTGAACTTACTCCCGTAATATTTCCAGTGTTTTCTGCTTCCTTTTTGCAAGCCTCTTCATAACTTTTAGGTGGGCCTATTTTGTCACATTCGGGCTGACCCAAAATACCGCAAACCTGAATGCCGGTGATCATGCAAAAAACATTGGAGATAGGAGACTTACAGTCTCTCTATAAAAAACTGAACTTCCAGCGCCTAAACACTGTGATTTGATATTGTCTTTTACGACAACTTCTCCAACTTTTAAATTTTCTTTGTTGTCCGTGATGCATCCTTAATAGAATCATATAGCGAAAAAATTATCCCCATTAAGATGGAGAAACAAAGATTTATACCTTCAATTGTGTACACCCCATATTTCTGGCATTTATATCGCAAATTTCCAATAGTAAATTCCTCACCCTCTTTGTATGTTTTTCCATTTTTTGTGCATTCCTGGAAAATTGCGGACATGATTTATAAGCCAATCTCAAAATAAACTGATCTCTGCATAAAAATTCCGACTTTGCTCACCCACCCTAGAAATTGACCGTAATAATAAAATAATATTACAACAAACCTTTGGTAGGGCCTCCAGCGTACTTTGAAGGTCCGGAAAATTCTGCAAAAGGTGAACAACGGAGGACTTCATTTCCACGTCATCCGCAGCAAAAACTATCTCGGTGAGCACCAGAATTAGAAGCATCGACGTCGACATTTATAAATAACTTACTAGACTAAGGCTTTGGCGGGAGTCGCGAAATGAGTTGCCCTTTATGAGAGGTGTACCAGTCAAAACGAGTTCCCATTTCATCGTTGTCTGTTGTGAAGACGGTGTTCGTTGGCAACTATGGCTATCAATCCTTCTCGGTGTTTACGCAGAATGAAAACAAGAAAAGGAAACTTGTTTTTCTTTACAACATTTCATAGTAACCAACAGGTGTACCCTACTTTACTCATAAACCAAGTAATGGGATAGCAAATGTACAGTCTGTCCCAATCGGATCAGGCCGAGTTGGCTAGATTCGCAGACTAGGGGTTCGCGCTGCATGCGCGCTGTCTGAGCGAGTGCGAAGAGATTGAGGAGAGAACAAACAAGCTAGTCGTAGACATGACGCGAAACCCGCTCGGCACGGACTCCCGCCATGCCCATTTTGGCCTCTTTGGGATTGAGACAGACTGTACTATACCTTGAAAAATAGCCGAAATGTGACGATCGATGCCAAGCTTTCAAGTTTTGTCGCCATATTCCATCTCCAGATGCAAGGAATATGGGGAAGGAAGCCTAAAATATTTGTATTAGCTGGCACCATCGTCGCGCCCAGCACGGTAAGAACTGCCCGATAGGCTGGCAAGATTTTTAACATAGCCGAAATTCTCCCTTCCTTCTGCATCCCCCGTGGCTGTACCTTGCTCAGCAAACTTACTCTAACAGTCCCTTCATTCTTCGAAGCATCCGCGATGCATCGCCTGCGCTCCTGAAACATTTAGTTCGAATGTCACGATTCTGCTCTCTTCACCGCATCTTTTTTACTGCGGAAATGAAATCACCTCTACTTCCAATGTTTACACGAAACCGTGGAAAAGGACTTATTAGCGGCTGATGAAAAACCCACTTTTATTGCAAAGTTTAAAAATCAATAGAACAAGAAATTGGTCTAACGAGGTAGCAAAGAGTTACTCGAAGCATTCGCCGGATTCGAAAATATTAGGTTGTCAGGAAAATAATGGCACTCCTCATGCCGCGGCAGGAAGAGCAACAAAATTTTTTTAAAAAATATAAAATTTCCGCACCAGTCGTGTTCTAATAAAGTTTGACCAAAAAATAAGAAGATTCCTAGGATCAGTATTTCTTGAGAACTATGGCGCCTACAGGTTCAAATATAATATCGTAAATACTTTTGATAGTACAGTCGAGTAGTCTGCTTGTTATAGTGTCCTTGCAGTGCAGAGAAAATGCGATAAAATTTGCGCATGAATGACTAGTCACGCCTGACGCCGGCCTGCGCGCGCAAAATGCCTGCATTTCTGGTATGGTTATTTGCTCTCGCGCAGTTTTTACCGCATCTTCTTGGCACCGCAAGCACACTATATTAGGCTGATTATCTGCTCGAATTATGTGCTATATATTAGGATGAACGCGGAATAATCGGACATTTGGAGAATAACTGCAGATTTTTCAGAAAGAAACTGATTACTTGATCTAATTATGAGAGATGTTAACATATTATATTATTCTCTTTCAGCCAACACCTATATTAGGTCATCTACATGTCTGATAGTTCTTATAGTTGCTAAAATGCAAAGTCAATCACCTCGATAAATTAGAAACTTTGAGCAGCGTCCGCGACCAACAAAAGTAGGGTGAGGGGACAGGTCTCCAAATTTATGATGGATCAGCGTTACAGAGCTCAGAATTCAGAAGGTGTGCTCATCATCCGTGTCGAGAGCCGAGTTACTTGCTAATTTCTTTATTTGCAAGCACGCATGTTTTCTGGTTAACATCTGTTAGAGCTCTTAACGCACTATCCATTCATCTGCAATTTACGTCAGCTTTCATCCACCTTCGGAAAATATAGAAAACATGTTTTTGGTTTTGGGGGCGAAAAACCGCAATTTTTCATGTTTTTGCCTTTCTTTTGAATGATAAGTTATTGCATTCTTCACGGTATAGTACCGCCAAGAATTGAGAGATGTTTAAAGAACCCTTTCAAAAAAGAAGCGGTAAGGCGCTGCTAGATTAATCGGCGAAGGAACCTTATGTAAATAAAGTTTGAATGGCAGCATGCCTATCGTTAATCGGAACAAAAGAATATAATGTTATTATTTACATAAATCTTGTTATGCTTTAATTTCTTATCCCGATAAGTCGTAAATTTCATGTTTTTAGGACTCCAGGGTGCCGTTCGCTAGAGCAAAGCAATCTCTACAAGATGGTGCGCAATAGTTCGCACCAGCTTCGATCCACCGTAAGTTTGCATCCGGAATGTGAATCGCACTGAAGGCTCAAAAAATTGAGGGAAATCCAAATCTCTGTTCAAAAAAACCCTACGAATTTCTCAACTTGTCGTACAGATTGCACACTACATCAGACACTTAAATACACCGTTGCTGTATTTTTTCCTCATCCAGAAATTGAGAAATCGAAAATTTTCTTGTTTGTACAAAAACGGAGCTGTGTGTTTCTAATTCATGTAGCTGTAACAAGCCTTTAGAAATAAAACCGTAAATTCTCAGCTTTGCAGAAGCCCTATTTTCGAAAAATACCGAATATCTTTTATTAGGGTGGGACTAAATTAGGTAATTTTCGAAGAATAGGGCTTCTGGAAGCTAAAAATTGCGGTTATTCTTCTGAGGGCTCGTATATTCAGCTACATAAATAGAAACAGCACAGCTTCGTTTTTGTAAAATCAAGAACGTTTTTTCTAGACAATGAAAAAATACAGTAACGGTACATATGAGTGTCTGATACAGTATGCAATCTTTATGAGCAAGTTGGAGATTCGCGGGATTTTTTTGGACAAAGATATGTATTTTTCGCGATTTTTTGAGCCTTCAGTACGACTCGAATTTGAATTTTGAATGCAAACTTACAGTGGGTCGAAGTTGGTGCGGACTTTTGCACACTATCTTGTAGAGCTTGCTTTGCTCTATTGAATGATACCCTGCAAGGCCTGTAAAGATTATGAGGGATGACTTATCGTCATAAGAAGTTAAAGTGTAACAAGACTTACGTAACAACCTAATATAGAAATCAAGCTGTCCCATTTCCCGTTTAGCTCAATTATTACGTTTGTAAGAGACCACGACCTCTGAGGAAATCGCCAATTCACTTCCATCATCTTTATTTATATCTATCCATGGTAGAAATACGAAAATTGCGAATGCTTCAAGCATATATTTGAGGTACATAAGTGGATAATTTTAGGATGTTTCAAGATGGTGGTGCGATTTTTTACACTTGATATCGTTTTCAACTATTATCATATCTCAGCTTTATACATTAGGTGAAATACGATCCAAGCGGATGCTAAGTAACGATTTTGCAGAGCTTGCTTTGCTCTGTCGAATGGCGATCCAAGCCTCACTAAATAAAGGACAGAGGTAGGAAGGCCATGGCTTCGGTAAGATAGGAAAGAATTATGGAGCAACCTAGTAATATATGTGTGCAAAATTTCAGTCCAATCCATCCACTCGAAACACAGTCTTTAAGCAAAACGCGTAATCACATGCGCATTTACAAAGTTTCTCCTTTAAAATGCAGAGATTAAGAATAAAGCTTAGCGCAGTTTTTTTGTAACTTGCGAAGTCCTCATAACGCCATTAGTGATCACAAAAGACATTCGTGTCAAGGTTTTTTTTCCTTCCCTTTGAGTTTGACAGTTCTAGTTGACTGTCCCCGCATGGTTCATTTGCATTCTTCAGTCTACATTTTCCAGCTAACGACTCTGACCGTCTCTATGTTGTTTCCTCTTGGCGTTCTCATACAAATACCCACAACTTTCAAGAATAGCTCCGTTCTAGAGCTGCTTTTGTCACAAAGCATTTCGCTCTATCGCAGGAGCGAGGACAGTAAAGTGAGTGTGTTTTGTTCCTTCCGAACCATCAAAGTGGAAAAATGAAAATAAGGAATTTTGATGGGGCATGCTAACAATCTCGCTGCGGAGCGGATCGCAGTTTAGAAGAAAGTCGCAGCTTATCTTGAAGCTGCGGAGTTATTTCATACCATCTATCCTTTCTCAAGTGGCTGTTTTTCCATTAAGTATTCTAACCAATCTTCACTATAACAATATCAAATTGAAGCGAGAAGTTGTACCTGCATTTTCAAGCTTTTTGTACGATCCACAATTGATCCCGGCGGCCGACCGTTTTTTAAAATCATTTCTCTTCTTTTGAAGTTGATGAGAACGTTGCAAAGATGTACTGATTATCTAATCCGACAGTGCTAAGCATGTTTCCAACGAACAAATGAGTTGTTAAAATATCGAAATTTTCGATATTTAACAACTGGAACCCCAACTTCCAACTTTGGGTTGTTTCATACTGCCGCACTGACTGCAGCTGACTGCACTGATTGCAGCAGACTGCAGCAGTCAGTGCGGTCAGCTGCAGTCAGCTGCGGTCTGCTGCAGTTTGAAACAACCCTTTTGGTTTATCGCAATTAATCTTCATCTTTTACACGATCGGTGATCAGTTGTGTGTGCGTGTGAGTGTGTTGTGATTGATTGCTGCCACGCGGGACTTACGCACAGCGAGCACACCTCAAACTTGGGTAATTAAACCTTTATTACTACAAGCAACTAACAACTACAATGCGACTACGAAAATAATAAACAAGCAATATAACTTCCTAATACAACTAATACATATGTCAATCGGATAAACTGTGAGTTGCTGTGAGGGTCCTGTGCAGGGGGCTGTAACTTCGCTGTGAGGGTCCGTGAGGGGATCTTGACAAATATCTAAACATAGACAGAGCACTAAAAATGCTAAACAACTATAGAGAGAAAGGAAAAAAATGAAACGGTACAACACGACAGCCACTACTTACATATATACTGCGAACATAAACAAATTAAGAACAAGCATGATAAATTTATTGATAAGCTATCAAAGAACATGACCTGTGGGAATTCTTCGGGCCTTATTCACCTCCACATTCCTCAGGGTCCAAAGAATGATACGAACCGCAAATTCGTATATCTTTATCTATCTTTATCTTTATTTTATCTATTACACTCAAAGTGCACCAGAAAAAAAAACAAAAAATAGTGAGTGGAAAAACAGATCAACCTAGCCACTGCAAAGAGAATTTAATAAATAAGAATTTTATCACATCAACAAGCCAGACCCATTCGACGGTATAAGACGGAACAAATCCATACTACATAAATCCAACATATTTATCTCGAACGTTATCAAAGCTCTGAGCTGAAGCATTCTTCAACTTCAAGAAACTACATGTCTTAAGCTCAAAATGAAGGGGTATGATGGAATGTGACACTCTCGTCACTTTCAAGTGGTACGCTTTGACGGATACCTAGGCGATATGGCAAAACCCTTGCCTAGGACTTTTTCACCCATGGCCCTAAATTCCTCCGTGTTTGAGCCGCATGAAATGAATTTAACAAGAGCACAAAATCAGAGAAAATGACAACGCAAAAAGAAGAGTGTGAGTCGAGAAATTTTGCAGATTTAGATGAGCATCAATTGAAATAGATATTGCCTTTACACCAAATATCGATATAGTCACCTAGCAGTGGCGGTCCGAGGGGAGAGGGGGGGCCGGGGTTGGGGGGCGCCCCCCCCCCCCCCGAGAATGGGTCGCGAAATTTTTGAAAGTTACTTATATGGGTTATAAAAATGTGCAAGTGACTTGTTTTTACTTGTAAATAATTAAAATTTTTAGAATATTTTAAAAATTCAAATTAGCCTTGTGAAAAAATTTTTTCGGGGGCGTGGCGTCAGCTACGCCCCCCTTTTTCTTGATTTTGGGGGGTATAGGGACGCAAAAAATTTGAAAAGCACCCCAAAAAAATTTGGAGTGCGTGGCTAACGCCACGCACCTACATTCACAAATTATTTTTGGCGCCTTCCCCCGATCCGAAATCCTGCGACCGCCACTGTCACCTAGGTATGGATGAACGTTTTGCAGTAAGCCGACTCATTTATACAGAAGTGGTTGCACAGATTAATGAAGAGATAGTACAGGGTTGGGAGAAATTCCTTGAACACTGTATTTTTATCGTAATGACGGAGCTAGGTATGATGATTAAATGAGATCAACAAATAATTTACTCAACTGTCTGCTATATAAAATTGACTCTACAATTCAAATCTCCCTCTGATGCACACAAGCTCGTAAACGCTTGGGAACGCTGTCCTTAGTGGCACGGAGGTGCTCTGCGTCGACTTGCTCCCACGCATTCTAACGAGCATGTCGCAGAGACTTCACAATCTCGCGTGGATGAGCGCAGGCTTTGGCCTAAAGAACTGACCACACGCTGTAGCCGAGGGTATTCGGCGGCCAATGCGGAGGCTATTCGCAGAAGTAATGAAGTCCTCAACGTTGTTTGAGGCCACGCTTGAACAAACATCGCAATGTGCGCAGGTGCGCTATCCTGCTGGAAGCACCACTCGCTCCCGGCAAATGGGTGTTGGTCCAGGCCAACAACCCCTTCTTCAAGATCTATCCACATGCGTAGCAGTGTCCACCGTGCCCTAAGACCCTAAAAATCAGCGCATCGCCGTCAGTAGCGATCCCCGCGCAAAGCATCACAGAAGCCAGACAAAGCTTTCCTTCTGCTAGTCAACCCTAGCTTTCGGATTCTTCGCACCATTAGGTGATGATTCTGTTGTGGCGATTAAAAACCTGCTTCACGGTGAAAATCTTGACGTTAGAAAAGAGTATTGTTCGGCGGCGTGTTTCAGAGAGACGTTCAAGCAGTCGATGGCATCTGCGCAGTCAATCCAGCTTCGTGTCTTCCCAAAAAGCATGAAGATTTAGCATTCTGAAGAGCTTCATCCCAGGGCCCTCTATCACGATATCGGAGACTGTCCTGTCAGAGATGGACAGCTCTGAAGCCAGCTCAATCAAGCTTCGCTTAGGATTGCGATGATGGCGCTGGCGAACGATCTTCAGATTTTTGCGAATGTCCGCACTAGCCAATTTACCATTCCTACAACAGCACCCAGGAGCGACGGTAGAAAATAAGTCGCCAAACTGAGTAGTCAAAGCAAATTCGAAATTTCTCTTCGCCACCGATAACGGTGAAGTACTGTCTCATATTGGATTCAATAAATCAAAGAAGCCAGATAGATGCAGAACAAGATAAACATTGGAGGATCAGAAACCTGGAAAAAAACAGCAACAGCGAAATACTGCAAAAGCGAAAACAAAATGAATGAAAAGAACCGTTTGAAACAAGATTCAGAACAAAGGTCCATAAGCATCGCTGAAAAAAAAATAGAACGAAGAAAGTTACGACGGATATAATTCACAACCAAAAACTCAAGGGGTATCAATGTTTGACAAAGCTTTTTTGTATGAGTGGCTTGTCTTAGCACTAAGAGTTTTGCAGGTATTCTACGAAACCACCGAGCACAGCGATAAAGGAAATTGAAAAGCTGCCCGTAGCCGCCTCTGGCCGCTTCTGTTATCATAGGAGCGCACTGTCATCAGTTTTTTACCTGTTGCATCCGCCTACGCTTTTCGCCTTCCACGCTTTTTCCTCCCTATTGTCGCCAGTATGCAGTTTGATCTCCTATACTTGTGTCCATTCTCATTATCTTGTTGCGATACATTGCATGTCCTATCAGTGCCTTCATATCACTTTTGCAATCCATCTGTTACGATGGTGAGCGATTGATTGCTCCTCCGCATTTGTTGTGCTTAAATTCTTTCTTGCACGCTTTGCTTCCTTACCTTCGACATGGGTATTTGCTGCGCGTTTTTTTATACGTTGCATATCACCTATTTCAGACTGAAAGACTCGCAACGATTTGCATATGATGTGTTAACGAGTTGAACTCTTTCTTTCCAGCGGCGGCTCGGGCCGCTAGCGGCGGCTGTCAGTGCGGTACGAAGGCACCCTTGAGTTGCCGCTTTTGTTTAGGACGCCAAATCATCAAATTTTTACTACTATGAGTTTATGATGTACTATGAGCTCAGCCTTACTTAGTAGACGCTCGTGTCAAATGCACATTTAGGCGTAGTCCCATAAACCTTCACTGTTTGTTCTTTGCATTTGGGTGACGGAAAAATCCCGTTGGTGACTGCGATTTCTCACAAGGAGTGCTTGAAAAATCCTGAGAATTAGGTGGGTTTAAAGCGTATATCAAGCTTTTTTGACTGACGTGTTTATCACTACATGTCGCATATGTTACAGAATCCTTATGCACCATCGGTTCTGCTATCGGATTACAAACTTCCATTGTGCTGGTAGACAAGCATCCAAAGGCAAAGATTGCTAATTAGAAAAAAATCTCATCAACCATAATGGTAAATACCATGTATTACGGATTATTATTGTCCTTTATCAGTTTCTGTTCTAGAGTTACTTCCATGTTTTAGGATGCAACCTCAATCGAGGTTATTTATACGGAACTGGCCGATGTGCACTTTCTGGCCTGCAGGTTGCATTTGGTGAAAATGTGGAAGGTATAGGGCTCTGCAGGATCGCGAGAGTCGGCGCGGTTGCGGCCATTGCTCGCGCATTGAGCTTTCTCGCTATTCTTTTTCCTTTCAAATGCCTTTCTGCTATCAGATGTTGGCTTTCATTCATTTGAGACGGTTTTGAAAAGAACGGGGTTGTTCTGTTGGTTTTAGGCCTTCTGGCATCCTGTGTGCGCAATGGCCGCAACCGCGCCGACTCTCGCGATCCTGCAGGGCCCTATACTACTCCGTCACCTTCTGTCGGTTGTACCTAGACCGTCAAAGAAATCCTTCACAGTTGGTTAATCCTTCAGGATTGTAGCACAAGCTTTTTGCATTTTGTCATAGTTTATAACATTAAAGCATTCTCATGCCATCGACTTCAAGAACAAAAAGATTTGAAGCACGATTCAGTCTTGTCAGCACCGAATAGTAGGATCAGCGCTGGGATTCAACCGCAGTCGGAAAACGAAATAAAAATTGCGACAATGTTAATAGCTGCAGCAACATTCGGGTACTCTTTCATCTTCTTAAAGACTAAATTGAGTCGAGTTGGAGCTTATCTTATGGTAGGCACCATTTAGAAACAAGCTATAACTGATTTTGAGATAAATCTTGGATAGTGTTTCTATCGAGGGTAATGCTGTTTAGTTGGATCCTCATCGCTGCCTCGACCTATTACGACGCGAGGAAACCTGTTCCAAGTATCGCCCCTGCGTAGTCGTTGCATGCTTTCGAATATGGAAGCAATAAGTATCACTAATGTCATCTTTCTTCTTTTTCGTTTTCATGTCATTCTCATTTTTTGCACCTTTTTCATTCATTTTTCACAAATCTTGATAATGCCACCGCTGAGTTGTTCAACCCCCTTGTAAGTTATATTCTTGCTTTTTGCTTCTTTCTAGGAAAATTTTAGGGGGGAATTGTTCGCTGGAGACTTGTATTGTCTTTGCAAAACAAACAAAACAACAAACCTCAAGCTCTCGCCAAGAATTATGCAGTACTGAACAATCAACAATTACAATCAAATTAACCATGAAATATACCCAAACTTGATATCGAACATATCTTATAGGTAACCGTCCTCGTGCGCAAAAAAGGTTGCAAGTCTATCTCGTTGCACATGGCAGTATCTGCATAAGGAGTTCGCATCCAGGGGATTTTTCTTCTGCTACATTCGGGCTCTCCGGGGGATATCTTCTCCCTAGTTCTTCACGGCTATGCCTCGCGCCAACAGGTCATGTAGCACTTAAATACCACTTACCTTCCACATGATCATCAAAGCTTACACCTGCTGTTATTATTAGCAATTTCATTTGTTAAGTGTCCCATGAAGGGGGGGGGGGGCTGAAATATTCGAAAACAAGATGCTGTAATTCCGAATACGTTTTCCACCACATGTCGAGCACTGAAGTTGAAGGCAAATGGTGATTTAACATGAGAAACCGTTCACAACTTACGAACTAAAGCACTCGTTGAAGTGTGCTTTCACCTGACTAAAGTGCTTCACGTTGATTGTGTGGCCGAATCATACAACTGTTTTGTCCGCACCCCCGTCAACCAGGCTGTGATATTTGACGATACCTCCATTGCCTAGTGCGTCGGATGATGGGAAATTTTTTTAGAACGTTTTAGTGACTCTTCCAAAGGCGACGCTCTGCAAGACCCTGAATGTCGTAGCATGTATAAATCATTGCTCTGCATTTTTAACCGAGTTCGAATTTTCCCTTCCGCCCCCGCAACCAATGAGGAGGATTTTAAAATTGCTGTCAACAATGATTAATATTATAAAATGTGCCTTTAAGGTGAAAATACGTGCCTAGTGTTGTTAGGGGCCTACGATATTCTCCACTTTTGAAAGTTTGGTAGAAAAAAGTCCTACCATGCATTTGAAATGTTCACCATCAATGGAAGCAACTCCTTGTGGGTACGCCCACATTCTATCGAATCCGTCAGCGCTAGTTTCCAATTTTCCCGTGGCGGTTTAGAGATTGCCTTAGAAATCGCCTCTCTCGAAAATTCCTAAGTTGTATGAATGTACTGAATAGATGACAATGAAAAGAAGTACTCGATACAATTGCTTGACAAACTTCGTTTGTGATCCCAGCTACCGTCGTCCTTCCGTGCCCAAAGTATCTGAAAATCGATATTATTTGCGCATAATAATAAGCAAGACAGTTGCAACCGTAACCTATTAGCCTATGCTTCGCGTTTATTTTTTTATGATATTAGATCGACAAGGGGTTGCGCAAAAGTTTTGCTGAATTATTTCGCTTCATATGTCTGCAATTCATACAGATTAGACTTTTCTCACAAAGTTGAAGTCTGTTGAGCTGATATTATATAAGTATAAGCTTGTGAAGGCAGATTATGTTGACATAAATCAGCTTCTGTTTGTGAGAATGCTTCAAGGTTACATGCTGCTTAAGCTCATATGTACGTCGTTTCGTTAGAAAACGAAGGGTAAAGTTGTTGAGATTTTTATGGTGGGCCAGCAACATTTCATCTATTCTTTTTGCATAAAACGGCCAACTATTTCCCTCCCGCTAAAAATCAGCCCCAGTTCCCCTAAAACATACAAACAATTTAGTATTCAGTGCAATCTGAAATGAGCAGTTAAGGAGCATTAAAATCGAGGTTTAATCGCTTTGGAGTCAGCACCTTTTTTCTACAATCTGAGGATCGAAGACGAAGTGCTTCTATCAAGCATCTTCGACTTTGTGGTTTCAACGGTGCTACTGTGCTTAAGGTGCTGCGAGAGAGTATGAATCCTGTGTATGACTTCCTCCAGCTAACAGATTAAAAAATTTAGGTGTTGTTAACGTCTATAAAGTTTGTGTTGAGGTATTCTATCTTTCTGTGAATCCGAGACACGAATAGTAAAAGTGCTTTATTGGCGACTGGTACAAATGACAGAAGCGAGGAATGGAGGAATAGAAGAATGAAAGGAATGTTACCGCAAAAGGAAGCTCTTATATAGTCCTCTAAGGATGGTTGTAAACAACACAACAGATATATACAATAGAGGTTCATTTACTACCAGCCTAATGTCACTCTACAACAATTTGTAAGAGTATAGACAGAAATGTTATGCTAGGCTCGTCCAACCTCTATGACTCTCGTCAGTCTTAACCAAATTTCGCAAAATTACTACAGTGACCTAAGCTACGTTACTGCATCATGCAAAAGCAGCTTCGAAAGTCTATAAATCTCTAAAGGCATCTTTCTAACCTTGCCTCCAGCTAAGGTTATAAGTTGTGATAAAAATTTACCTCAAGGTAAATGTAATCCGTTTGACAGATACGTATTTTGAGTGATACAAGTACCTTGAGGTAAAATTTACCTTAACCTTGAGAACTACCTCAAGGTAGCTTTGCTGGTAATGAGTGGTAAAAGTACGTGGAGGTAAGGTTTACTTCAAGGCATCAATGATGAATACGGCCTCTGTAGTTTCTGTCGCTCTAATTCTTCTGAGAAATCTGGTTTCTTGCCATTTCGTTGGGTTTGCTTGCTATTTATTGTTTCCACACTTGGGCAGCGGTTCAGTTGGGGCTTTACTTTAATTCGAAACCGACACCCCCCAAATCGCTCGAACGCTATCTTTTCAAAATTGTATAGTGTTTTGGAAAATCTGTATAAATTTGACTGTGGTTTACAGTTCTTAGTAGGCGCAAGGTCAAGTCAGATAACAATAGATTTTCTCGATCTTCATCCCAGACGGATCGAGTGCGCAGATGGGAGGAGGGCTTGGCAGCAAGTAGAGTGGTATCAATGTGACTGACACTTTCCAGACCTCTGAAGACGGTGTGTAACCGAAACGTCAGGCAATAAAGTGTGTCATCGTTAAAAACCTGTACGGCACAGAAGATCAAGTGAGATAGATTTACTGTTTATACATAACTTTGCAACAAAAATGCTGAGACATAATTTACGCAAACACAGTTACTTCGGCTCAACTCAACAAATTATCACAATCACATGTGTAAAAGAAACAATGGAAATCCTGACAAAAGTCACTATGACGACTAACAAAAGAGCGTCTAACACGTTATCATGTAAAACAGTTACTCCGTAGTCTGGACAGAAAATTAGTCAGAAACAATAGCAGTATTTGCGTACGAGAATATGGAGGAGAATGCGCAAGATTATTACGGAATCGGTACTGGAATCACATTCGCATATGTATCATTTATTTGAAAATTACCGTAAACACGGATCCAATGCACAGGTCAAAATAACGAATGGCTGAAAGTGGTTGACAATTGACATATCAAGTTTAGTAGATTGTCAGAGTGTACTCAGTGGGTGAACTTAGTCATGCTCAAATGTGGGGGTGGCGAGCAAGATGAACGATAGCTGGCGGGTGTCAATAACTCGCGCATACTTCACCGTCATTTTGTCCCTCAGCACACTGAAATTTGAAGCAGTTCCTTTTTTTGCTTTCGTCCAGACAGGAGAATCGGATAGATTGTTATGCTTGAAAATAAGGTGTGAGAATTAGCTGAAAATGTCAAAAAAGGGTCTCAAAGGTGGAACTTCAAGTATTTCAAGCTTATTCTTACAGGATCACCACCGAATTGCACATGCCACCGGGATATAAGCAAGACTTATTGAGTAAATTGAGTAAAGCGTTAGTTTCATATCTACCACTTAAAATTTGCAATTTGCGAATTGTGAAGGCAACTAGTGCACTGGTACCAGCGGCTGGCAATTACTTACCGTTCCTTTTGCACCACACCCCCACATGTGGACAAGTATAAAGGTATATAGGTGGAAAACAGTCAAGAAACGCAAGTGAAACGTATAGCAGTACAATCAGTCCACCTACAGTCCGGCAAAGGGTCGAGGCAATGGCGGATATATGCGAAGGTTGTCAAGCGCAAGTTCAAATACTGCCTTGTGTGCAACTTATTTTTATTGATCTTCTTCCCGAAATGGTCCCTCCGACAATGAACAAAACTATGCTGTCAATGTTGGATATCCTTCCTTGATGGCAGGCAGACTGAAACAAGCGCAACTCAAGTCCTTTGAGATGAGTTCATAATTGGAAGAAAATATCTGAAAATCCGTGGACAAATGATAAAAACGGAAAAAAAGTAGAACATCAAATTAATACTCAGATGAAACTTAATTAGTCTACATAAAGAAAAAATTGCGACGTTTCAGTAATACGTCTAAGTAGTTTGAGATTGTATTATGGGCTCAATTGTGAGGATACACGAATCGCCGCAGCAGTATGCCCATAGACGAGAAACTAGCAATTTGGTTGCAGCATTTTCATGGCCACGTTCACCAAATCGCAACGATCGGAAATCACGACGACTTAGTTGCGTGAAGTATGCCCGGCCCTAAAGGTGGTAACGTTTAAGGGGATAACTTATGAAGATAGAAGCACACAAGATCCGCTCAGGACGGCACGAAATAGAATAAAAATTTTGATTTATTAAGTTTCAAAGATTCGGTACATCATGTGCTGTTATCAATAACATGCTTAGCACTATTGTGTCAGATAACCAGTACAACTTTGTTTCTGTTTCAACTTTCAAAAGAAAAATGACTGAAGAGAAGACGGTTGGCCGCCGGATCATTAGAAGATTATACATGCTGGGAATTACGGCAACTTCTCGCTCCTGTTCAATACGTTTTTAGTGGGGGATAGTAGGAATGCCTAGGGTTAGATAGACAGAGAGAAAACATCTGGAGTGGATAGGAAGGATAGAAAGCTTTCTTGGAGCTGGGATCCCCTTCCCGGGGGATGTTAATGCATGCGGCCCTTTGTACGATTCCCCGATGATCCCTTCGCCCCCATTCGGGGCAGGCACGAGGTGGGCAAATGTCAAGCTGGAAATCGTTTCAGCTGGAAAGCAAAGGGTAATAAATATCGTTGACATGTTCGTACACTCTCTCGACAAGTTGCTACACGGCTAACATGCAAAAGCACGATCTGCTCGCGCGTCATTTTCAAACATTTAAATTTTTTCAATTGAGTTGTAATCAAATGTCTTTGAAGAGCATAGCGCAGAGTATTGTGGAAAAATTACGTGGGTAAAGGTTGTGGCAAGCTTTTTTCTGGAGATTTCCGACTACCATAAAATGAAAAATGGCTCGTTTGCAACGCACACACGATAAGGCACGGAATATGGGAAACTTCGAAGAAGCCTAGTTCCGCCATTTTCAAGTGCTACAAAGCCCAAATATGGATTTAGCATGTGGAAGGCGCGGTAGAGGTGATAAACCGGAGATTGAAATTTTGACGGAACGTAGCCTTTAGGCCTGAGGCATACCTCACGCGATTTCAGTCGCTGCGCGATCTGGCGCTGCAACGAATCCTCATAAGTGGTCGTGAGCACGCTCTACTTGGGCCAAACTTGCTTTCGCAACAATTCACAGAAGCTACATGTCTATGCATTTGGGACCAGCGCGGTGAATCTGTAGACAAATCGCCAAGTCGCGTTGATGAAGCGACTTGACGGAATCGCGGAGTGTGCCTTAGGCCTTAAGCGCTCCTAGGCAGCAACCCCACCTCGGCAACTCCAGCGCCTCGGCTACCCTGGCAACAGTTTCCGCAACCTATGGCCGATCCCCAAGCAGTGATAGTCATTGACGTCAATGTGCTATCCTCACGCTCTTTATGAAAACCTAACCCTAGGATCTGCCTTGAAGGCAACGGCTCGGTAGATTTTCAACCTCGGGGTTTTGGCAGATTTTGGGGTATTCCGGCCCTCTGAATCACGATATGAACTCCCTCAGCACGAAAATGGGGAAAACCCCGCTTTTTGACCCCTCCCCCTTGAGACGGGCGCGTATGAGTGAGAGACGGAGAGTAAGGAGGTAGATAGCGCTAGAACAATTCTGCCCTACAAAGCTACGAGTGACGGCGCGTTTTCTAGCGGATAACACACTCGTCCGAACAAGGTGTTAAGGGAGCGAAAGGAGGAAGGGGAGCGGCGCTTGGGCCGCCCCCTAGCTTGCAGAGTTCACATTTTCGGCGCGGAGTTGCTGTTTTGGTACACTTGGAGGGCCTCCTATCCATCTGTGTCAAAGTCTGAGGTAGGTCTATTCTGCCGAGCCGCTGCCTTTAACAACGGAACAGCATTAAGCTGCATAAGATCGTCAGTGCAGGTTCAATCATAGAAACGTCTATTCCAGCGTCATATGTGGTGTTGTAAACGTCTTAAATTTTTATAGTAACACTGGTTGCAACTAGTGTAAATCTTTTATGTAAAAGTATAGGAACAGAGCTAGGAAATAGGGAAAAGTCACATAGGTGACAAAATCATGTTCATCGCCAAAACTTCTAAAGCAAATTATAATCAGAAACCTAGCAAACTCGTGTGCTAATTGTATGATTTCTCAGGTGCAAAGTACAACACCTTGAGAAACAAAGCAGACTCTAAAGTAAGCAACAGCATGAGCTTATGATGATGAACTGGACAATGAAATTGAACATCGATGGTGAATAATGTCTACAGCACTGGGGCTGATTCAGCGTAGACTCAATGGATAACATAGAGGAGATGATCCCAAGAAATAAAAGTTATAAAATGCTATGGAAGTGCATGCTACTGCATATTCATCCGAATTCCAAGATAAAAGATTTGATAATGTTCTAGACATTGACTCAACAAGAATAAAGAGCTTGCTCCAAGACTTATAGGTAGCGCTTCGACCCCTTTCCATTATTGTTTGGAAGTAAAAGATTCAATCAGAAGCTAAATAAATGTTTGGTTCATGATGAAGAGATATAATATTTAGTACCTTCGTAAGTGCATCAAAGGAATTTTTATCGTAACGACAAAATAAGCAACGGAGACGTCGCGAATCAGAAACAACAATACGAGAGATTTCGAAGAAAACATTACGAAATAGCACATTTACGTACAGTGCTCCAAGAAAATTCTCCTCGTATCGATGTTTCGAGCCTACTGCAAGTTATGAAGTATAAAAAGTCTTACAAGGGAAGGATACTCGGTGATCGTGGCCTGCCTTCTGCAATGAAACGTACACCAATAAATGCTACTTGGAACCCTTATTCCAAATCTGCCTTCGGTATCTGCAGCGCGCTCTTCCTAAAGAAGTCATAAACATTTCTTGCCACCAAAACTTGCAGTGTTTTGATGGCTAGATTCACCAATTGAAATAAAGCTTTACGTTATGCCCGGAAGAACTCTCCGTATCCGAGTCTAAAAAGCCTAAATACTGACGATTCTGACTGCCTGAATCTGATGAAATTAGCATGGAAAAAAGACCGGAACTTCGTTCAGAGAGTCGCGCAGTAGATATTAGAAATAAGTTTGTAATCAAAGTTTCAAGGTGCATCCACTAGTATACATATCACTGCAAAAGGCCACGGTCACCTAGTATTCTTCCCTTGTTAGCTACATCTTCACTTATTTAAGGGACTACCACTCGGAATTTTGTCCCTAGATGGGCACATGCTATGCTATTCAGGCTCCCGCCAGAGTGCCGAAGTTATGCCAGCGCTACGCCAGCATTTCGATCGATACACGTGTATTTTGTTGGGGCGGAGCTAGCTGACGTCCCCAACGAAATACACGTGTATCGATCGAAATGCTGGCGTAGCGCTGGCATAACTTCGGCACTCTGGCGGGAGCCTCAGATCCGATGACGCATTATTGTCTGCCATATCAGTGTCCTCCAGGACGTGATGAAGGAACGACCGGTTCAGGCTAAAATCATTCATGTCACACTTGTTAAAGTTTAGTCTTGGATAATTACTATACTATAATAACTATTTATGATATGTACTTACTATAACAGTTCCTTTGACATCCCATTTATGTGGTATCCTGCTGTTGACATCTTTTCTCTCTCTTCCCGCGTTTTCATTGCTAAATATTATTATCTCGCTGAACTTATGCAGAATGAGTGAGTAACAGGATCAAAAGCGAACTTCTTATTCTTGATATTCAACGTCTGTCTTACATCTTGTGTATACAAAAATTTCGGATCTTTCTTAGATTCTGTTGTGGGCGTTGTAGACTCTTTAGTAGCATTGGTGATCTGGAATGTCTTCATTGAGATTCACAACACCAAATTCTAGGACTCCCTTCACCTTTCTACCACCCATAGCCACACTCAAGGGCATGGGTGGCTTATCAGTTCCAACATCCACCTCAGCAACAAGGATAGGAACTCCTCTTCCAGTTTGTCGACGGACTCTACTGAAGATATTGACATAAATATCGGCAATGATTCTGTAAGGTCAAATCTGCCTTTTGTAAAAAATGGAGTAGGCTAAGTGGTTCCTTTTCTTTCATTACTGGATGAATTCATGCACGGCAATGAATTTGTTGCTGCATTCTATATTGTATACATACTGCAAAAGGAAGTCACCATTGCGAGCTACCGAGTACGTTACTCGTAACCCCAGAAATATCTCTAGTAATCACCTGCAAAAACAGATCTGTATCACAGTGCGCATAAACCCTCTTGTACCGTCTTGCATTTAGTACAACTTGACCTTTTATAGATGTAGTTCGCGCTTTATAGGTATCATGCTAAGCAGTAAACTTGCTTGAAAGCAACGAAAACATGCTTATTGACCACTGCTTGACGACTATGGTGTAAAGGTTATAAACCGCTGGAAATGACGGTTTTTTGAGACAAGCTCACTCCATGAATTTATTTTTGCGCTAGATCTAGAAATGACGTTTATCTCACTTGTCAGCCTTTCAGAGCTACTGTAGTATACCGTAGATGGCGGCACATAAAAAATCTTGAATGCCTAAATGGAAGTATGATTCCACACAAGAGTATAATACTGTATAATAGGAAGGTCCACTATGTGACTGCACAAGTCCAGAAAGTGCAAAGATGAACGAAGCAAGGGAATCGCTTCAGTAGGTATGTACCTACTAACACATCCGTTCCACCCATCAACGTGAGTGGTAAAATGACTTGTGCTAAGGGGCTTCAAGTAGCTATGTAACAAAAATCTAATTTTGTCGAAAGAGAGATTTTGTTTGTATCCAGCTACGTAGAACCCAGTTTAGCGCACATTTCTTTCGGACCAATCACAATAAGGCAGGCACAGAGCGGGGAGCACCTTCTGAAGCAATTTTCGAGCACCAAAATTCATTCTGTGCAGCAAGACTTGAGCAGTTACTCAATTGTCTGAGGGTAGAAGCGGAGCAGGTATTTTTGGAAAAATATTATCAATTTACTTAGCCGTCGGTCTCGCTGTCTTACGCTTCTCAAAACACCCTCAGTTTGGGAGAAGGTTTCCTTGAGCAAATAGCATAATATTTGGGCAAACAAAGTGTTCCGCTTTTTACTTCAATGGGTTCCCACTTAGAAGCATCCATTTACTTTCTGAGAAAAGTCGACATAATTTCCTACAACTCATTGAGTTTCATATGGAGAACAGTCACTGCATAAAGAACTATCACTACATGCAGACATTGACATCTTGGGCAATTCTGAATTTATCTTTATTCAATAAATTTGCAAAGTAAACTGTAGCTCGACACAAGCTACCTTGAGCCGCCTGTCGCCTGTGGTTCGAATACGAGCGTATGAGACAGTACTCCTTTGTTTGTGCCAGGAATAGGTTGTCGAGTTTGATCGACGACCTTCCAGCCTGGTGGAAGGCCAGGCATTGAGATCTGTAAGAATGTTTTGAAGAACGTAGTGAATATTGTTAATGAGCTCACTTCTTTGGTTTTCCCAGTGTTTTCTGAAGCCTTTTTCAACGCCTCCTCATAGCGCTTAGGTGGGCCTACTTTATCACATTCTGGCATACCCAAAATACCGCAAATCTAGAGAAGACAATAATCAGGCAAATTGTATAGCTTGGAGACAGGAGCCTTACAGTCTCTCTATAAAACACTTGACTTCCAGCGCCTAAGCACTGTGATTTGGTGTTGTTTTTGACGACAACTTCTCCAATCTTCAAATTTTCTTTATGATCCGTGACGCATCCTTGAAAGAAAAATCACTCATTGGATTTTCAACAGCAAGCGCTAGACATCATTTGCATCAATATATATGGAAGCATTTTTAAACATCGTACCTTCAATCGTATAAACGCCATGCGGCTGGCATTTATATCGCAGGTTTCCGATACTGAACTCTTCTCCCTCCTTGTATGTTTTTCCATTTTTGGTGCATTCCTGGAATAAAATCTGCAGCGTATGACTTTCTTAAAATCTTACGATTCATGCAGGATTTGAATAACCACGTTTGAACTGATCTTACTCATTCACTAATTTTGGAATATAATTTGACGAAAGATCATAACGCTGATATACCTTTGGTAGAGCCGCTAGCGTACTTTGGAGATCCGGAAAGTTTTGCAGAAGGTGGACAACTGAGGATTTCATCCCCACTTCATCCGCAGCAAAAACAAATACGGGAAGCGCCAGGAAAAGAAGCATCGACGCCAACATTAATGTATAATCTGATGGACCAATGCTTTGGCAGAGGTCGAGCAATAAAGTTGCCCTATATGAGAGGAGGTGGCCAAATAAAAACGAGTTTTCATTTCGCCATTGTCTGTTATGCAGACGGCACTGGCAATGCAACCCTGGCTATCAATCGTTCTCAGTGTTTATGTGTTTACCCAATCATGAAAACATGAGCAAAGAACTTGTTTTTCTTTACTGTATTTTACAGACCAACAAGGTATTACTCTACTTTACACACAAACAACCAAGTACACATGCAAGAAGACCGCATAGGTGTCTCACTGTGAAAACGTGGACATTTTATGATAGAGGAGAAGAGCCTTCGTGTTTTGCTGTCATATTGCAGTAAAGATTAAGCACTGTGTGTCACGAATTTTAAATTGTACGCGGACAAAGCCTTCTGCCAAAGATGAAAGGCCTTCGCAAAACGTAACATGGGATTCGCCTGCCGCTTCCCCAAATATTAGGTCGTTCCGAAAGTAATGTCGCTTTTTTCAAACGTAAGCCACATCTCGTGGAACAAAGATGTGCAAGATATTCTGGTAGCATTTGATGCATCATTTCATTCTCTTTCTAATGGTTATACAATCACGGCATAAAATCCAATAACCTCTCGAAAAATTATCAAAATTTGCGACCCACGCTTTTTGAAAAGGCCAAGTCTCAAAATTTTTTTAAAATTCTTATAGCAGCCCTCGGAAGGAGTCCAAGTAATGGATGGATAGAGCAAACCCTACAGGAAACAGCACAACTTTTTTCTACTTTCCAGAGCTCGTCATAATTTCTGTATAGATTTTTTGATGGAACCACCGAATTTTAGCAGGCTCGTCTCAGACACAAATGCATCAAACACCAAGAAATCGTCGGATTTTGAAACTCACAAAGATGGATTATGGTTTGTCACTAATTTTACAAAGCAAATGAGCGTTTACCGCTTCAGATTACCAACTTTCGAAAATTCCGGGTACAGCCTAGGGCGCCCTGGAAACCCTAAATTATGATGATTTTATCTCGGGAAGCTTAATGAATCGGAAACCAAAAACAACTATCAAAAAGAGGAGAAAAAGCTGCTTTGAATGACACCCAAGTTGCTTGCCGGTTGTTGTTGTGTGAGGTATGAGCTGACGAAATATGGAATTCCATGGCATTGAAAAATTGATTCCAGAAACACTGAATAGCAAGCTAAGAAAAAGAAAAAACTTACTCTGGTCCTATAGAGTTTGCTCTATCTACCTGTACTTGTGCTTCTTCGGAGAATGGGTACAAAAATTTAGAAAATTAGCCGAACTTGACCATGGCAAAAAGCATGAGTTGCAGATTTTGTTAATTTTTCGCAAGCTTAATGAGAATTATGCAATGAAATTACAACCACTAGAAAGAGGATAAAATGCTGCATCGAATGCTTGCAAGATCTCTTGAAAATCTTGATTCCATGAAATGTGGCGTTCATTTGAAAAAAGCGACATTACTTTCGGAACGACCTAATAATATTCTATACTTGTTGAGTTTGAAACAAGCAGTACCACTTTCTCTGATGTCTGGAGATAACGTTTTGAGGGTCAAGCCTAGCATATAGAAGCCAAGGAGTTTGAGTTGAAACGAAATTTAGAAATGCAGTTGCGGGATCCGAGCACGCTACTCATTAAACCGCCGTCCATTGTCACATTATGTGACTGCTTTGACAATAATTTGCGCCCTAGCATGATTGGAAAGAAGCCAAGTTGTGTTTTCTAAAACTTTCAAAAATGTATTTCTCCTGTAGAAAAATCTCGAGCCCATATCAGTAGCCAACTTGTTTATAAGTTTGTCTTCCGTTGTGTGTAAATCAAGGAGATAATCAGAAAGCAACGAACACATGAAGGCATCGAGGTTACATTGAATTACTGTGCTGAAGTGTCTAAATAAAGCAGGCGCTCAGTTAGAATGTGTCTGGCTACACGATGCACGCATTTCAATAATCCTAATCATATTCGCTATGGGATTTCTTCTATAATACTTCACATCTTCTGATGAAAATAATTTGCAGTCAGGGTCATATAATAAACAAATCAAACGATCACACTCATAAAAATTCTAGCTTCACATATTCAAGAATAAAATTACAGAGTTCATTTAAGTGTGCGCAAATTATCGGAGATCAGGATTTTCGATATCTACATACCGTTTTTAGCTGGTTCATTTATTTTGCAGCGTCGGGTGTCATTGGCAAGGCCCTCGTATTCAGGAGTGGGGAGCCCATCAAGCATGTTGGTCTAATTGGCGGCAACTTTCTTGGCGAATTACGAGAGGTATTGCAGATCCTAAACTCTGGGAACTTATTTCGCAAGTGCAACATTATGTAGCTCAGGTTTCCACAAAGTCAAATCAAATTTTCTCCAGAAAATGAGCTTTGTGAAAAATTATTTAGGTCAGACCAGTTTGATAACTTCGTTTTTTTACTGATCTGTGCTTATAAGACACCCCTTATTCGGCAATTTCCAAACGCTGAATATGCAACATTAGGATGTTTAACAAAAGAAAGAACGAAAATAGATATGTTTATGCTAATGCTCTCGCACGCAAACCAAGCAAGAATGCGTATCCCTACCTAGCATATTTACACTAAAAATCACTAGATCCTTCGCTGAGTTTGATTCTATCGCTCGTAATTTGTGAAGAAAATTCGCTGAGGCAGTCAGTTGGGTAGCGGCCACTGATTTAAGGGCTGAAGTTGAACCAAGCTATCCTCTGCAGTTTGAAAAATGGATGGGGAATGCAGACTGGCTAATCCCAAGGTAAATAACATATAACGTAGCAGGAGCTTCTCAAAGGATAACTCGAATGTCAGTGGTAACATTTTGAAACACTACATATGAAGCAGAAATACCACATCAGAAATGCAATACTGGTAACGCCGAGCTAAATAAAACTAGCAAAAACATCCTTGAGCAAGAAATAATAAATGCTCCGGATGATTATAACATACTCCTGTGCTTATGACCAACTTGGAGCATTTGGCAAATTATCACCCCCTTATGGTAAAGAATCAACGACATTGTTTTCGGATGTGCAGTAGGGAGGTTTCAAGAAGAAATTCAGTTGTCAGAAGAGGGGTACTGCGATGACAAAGTAGAAAAAGTAAGGGTAAGATATATATAGTTTAACGGACTTGAATATCAGGCTGTTGCACAAATTCTGTCCGGTTCAAATTTTCGAATTCAAAATATCGCAACTTCTTTCAAATCAACCTATTTCCATGATTTTAGTTTCGATGTTGAGAAACACTTGTGTTGAGCCATTCTGTAGCTACTAGAGGAATACTACTTCTTGCAAAAAGCCCTGTTAAAGAAAAATCGAGAACTCAGAAACTTTGCGTTTTTCTCCGAACCCGTCTTTTTTGACATGGCAATGCTCGCTTGTGAGTAAAGACAGATATTAGGTAGCAATGGGTAGATAGAGAAAATTTTCAAGATTATTCTACAGCCTAAAAGTGCCCATAGGATCTTCTTACCGAGAGAATTTTTTGACCGAATAGAAACGAAGCCGTTCTTCAATCTCGTTTTAGTACATGCCAACTATACTATATGCCAAATTTCAAATTATGAAGATTCTACACTTGGCGGATGAAAGTAACTGGTGGCTGGGCAAAGCTAGCTCGTGCTTTACTCTAGCACTTACAACATTAGACTCATCGACTGCCTCTAGTCACGGAAAGTTATTGTCTGTAGAACTTACTTTGTCTGTACAAATAATTATTTTCAACAACAAATCTTACTAGCAAGACCTATTTTTGCATGAAAGTAATTTGTGCATATACTGGACTGTTTCGTCTATTCCGTAACCAGTACAAGGTTTTGACCTGGAGACCATATTGTAAATTTTCTCGCAAGAGCATTTTCCAAGCTGAGAACGTGTCTTGACCATCTGGGGATAATAGGTCCGCAATCTTGTAGACTGAGGATTTTATTGAAATATGATACGTTTCAAAAAGAGGAAGAAAAGCGCTTTTCAAGGTACTAAAATATCACTGAGAGTGAGAATCTCTTAGAACGGCTACTTCAAACACAAGGCAGAAAAATCGGATAAAACTTATGCAGCAGCCTAGTACATTAACCTCATTCAGTGAACAGTTATATCAAGACTTATACGTTGCACTTTCATCAACTAATAGTTGTTGGTAACCGAGCACAAGCATGAACTATGCTCTGATTGCTGCATCGTTTTGAGAGGATAATTGCGATTAAAGAAATCTGGCAGCATTGTTAGGAAATTCCTCGAATTCTCTTAGTCTCAACTTTTTCGTTATAGCTTTTTCATACGAACAATAAACAGCTCTTATCATAGAGAGAATGTCGCCAAGTCGATTGTGATAAAACTCTCTGCAAGAAAAAATATTACGTTATCTTTACATTGTTCTACGAATTACCCCATTATAGGTGCATAAGCCGCGGGAAACTTTTTTTCTTAATTCGACCAGCCCAGCCAAAGAACCAAAGAGCCCTATATGGTGCTGTGCATTGCCTGAGAGAATCGTGCTAAGGAATTTTTCGAACAGTGTGAGACGCTGCGCAGCTCGCTTGAAAATTCGAACATGGTGCGGCTTATACACCTAAAAATAGGGTAGCTTCGAAATTATTTTTTTGGAGCTCAAGACTTCAATTTTGTTCCACATAGTCCGTCCCTGAAAACAAACTTCCTTTCGAGCAGCTATGGTATGAGATCAAGCTATGAGATCTCTGTTGACAACGATCCTCTCGGGGAAAAGAAACATAGACAACCATAGCTTATTGGGCCCTGTCCTCACATTAACCGACGATATGTGTTCCTTTTATCAGTATACCAAACGACAGTGGTCAATTTGACTGTCATATCAGTGCACTCCCACTTTTTTTAATAAGCATGAGACTTTATCAGTGACATGTGTCAGTGAATTACAGCCCATCGGCTTTTATATTAATCTGTTCATATAAGCTGACGGCAAACTCTTTTAGTCATTTTTTGAGTTCTTAGCTCGTATAAGTGGCGTAATACTATTTGAATCACGCTATTTTTACTATTTGACATTCAGCAAAACCGTTTTGTTGCAACTACTTTTCATTGTACCAAAAAGATCACGGTAACTCTCATATATCTGTTACAGTAATTTTTCTTGCTTAAACTTCTAAAAGTTCTCTATGTGCATTTTCGTGCGATACAAGTTGGTTGCACCGTTTAGTGCTATCGTTGCACTATCTATCTAATGATTAAACAGGATCATCATTAATGTTTGTTTACCAAAAGGTCAATTGAAGATGGAAGATTTTTCACAAAAGGCTTAGGTGCCGTACTACTAAATTAACCACATGCTTACCAGCCTTCATATTTTGATATCGCAATAGTCGGGGGATAGTCCTTCTTTAGAATGCGGTTACTGCCGTATATTCTCCTTCTCGGTTTGACCAGAGGCGAAGATGTTCGGATTGACTGTTATCCGGAGCCGGGAGCTTCCAAGGAGCAGTGTGAAAGTAGAGACTGCATCTGGAGCGAGAGCACAGCAGTGGTATGAGTTTTTTTTTGAGTAACAACGTTTTCATTGAAAAAAAAAAACAAGGGATTCTGTTTACAGGAGGGAATACCGTATTGCTACATGAAACCAGGTATTGGCTACAAGTTTTTGTCAGCTGCAGCGGATGTAAGAGAGCAAAGTAAGACTGTTCGCCGTGAGTCTGAATAGACTTATGTAGGTGATAACACTCACTAGAAACGACGGACCAAAGAATCCCTGGGGCGAAGATTTTGAAAAAATCTTCTTTACCCGCAGCTACATTGGAGCCACTCTTAATGTCAAAATATACGTTTCTAATAGGTAACATTTCATATTTGACAGGAAAGCTTTACACTTGTCAGTTTTACTCAATTCACTGTAGATTCGAACCACCACTTGATCTACCACGTGAACCATCCAAATCAAATGATGAGCTGAGGGTAAGTTCTAGCAAAGCTCATTTTGTCTATTTTTGAGTACCTCCTTTGTATAAATATTATGTTGTTCCAGCTTTTCACTTACTCTCATGACAATCCATTTCACTTCAATGTCACCCGTGAATCCACCCGAACAACTTTATTTGACAGTTCAGCAGGTACGTTTATAGTTTAAGCAATTTCATTTTGGAAGGAAGGAGTATAGGAAGCTTATTCTGTCAAAGTTGTGCCAGTTCTTCGAAATTTTGCTTTAGTGGACTTTATTCAGGATTTTGATTCGATACTCTTTTTCTATTACCTATCTCCGGGCCGCTGAACAAAAATCTTGCATGTTTTGAAAAATGCAGCAGTCTTGAGATTGCCTGCACTAGTGACAGTTTTACAATTGGTAAGATGAGCAATCTCATGAACAAAAAGCACGAATGACATGGTCATGAGTTACGTTAGTAACCCTATTGCCAAAAAACGTTCGAAACGGCACGATCGTTCATGAGACGGTAAGACAAATATACTTGGGCAAATGAAAGTTCAAATAAAGAGAGTGGTATCTCATTGACCTACAAAATCTGCCCTATGTCAGTTGTTCCTCATTGTTAGACAGATGAGATGAAAGAGAATCATTAGCTACACTACTATTAGACTATTTCATAAATCAGTAGCATTAACATAAACCAACAAAATCGACCATTTTCACTAAAAATCAGTCAACTGTTTTTTGCCTCAAGCGCACGGCCTTCTGCCACTTTGCCGTCAGACTGTCAAATCCGCTAAGGGCAGTGTGGCTATTAATGAAAATCATTTAGCCACCGCCTTAACCATTCTTCATAAGCGCAGCAAGTGCAAGAGAAAGGACCGATTATGATTTGGTAGAATGAGATGTGCGGAGTATTATAAATAGATTCCATTTAGGTTGGGGCAGTTGCGACACCGTTTGCGGTATTTGTCATGTTTTGTCAGAAAAACTGCAGAAAATTTGTTCTATATATTCAGTCCTTCTGTTGGATGAGCTTTATGCAGTAGTAGAGTTGCGTACTGATACTGTTGACTTCTGATCTTGCCTAGCAATTCCCGGTGCAGAACTTCCTGCCAATCCTAAAAAATGATTTATTTTCTTGATCAGGGGAAACGCTTTCAACACTTGAGCTTATGAAGCAAGCCAATCCCTAGTTGTTTCTATTGACATGTAAGCACCGTTTCCATGATCGGTAAACACTCTGTGCAAAAAACGCTCCTTCAGAACAAAATTTGATGCTGAAAATGCTTCGATTTGCCTTTTGAGGTCTCCATTTTTCAAAAATAATTCGAAGTGGGCATCATTTCCGCCCAAGCTGATATACTTTTCAAAGTATGATCAGGTTTTTGCAAGGGAGGCACCCTGCGCAAATCGACCGCTCCTCAGCTGGGTAAGGACAAGAATGAAAGCGCTTTGAATTTGAAACGACCTATGTTAGAATTCAGTGAAAAGTACTGAAGTGTATTGCATGGCTCAAGGGCAAGAAAAGTAACAGCCTGTGTCAATTACGCGCTCCCTTTATCGTAAGCGCAATCGCCACGCCAAAGCTTCGCGCCATGTTCGCCCGCATATGGCTGATGCATTCAAAATTGGCTTCATTAATTGGATTCCGCACGCAAGCCCTCGCGTTGCGCATGCGCAGTTCCCAGCGAATTGGATTACTAATTAACACAGACTGTACTTTGATTTTAGCAAGTACAAGAAGCACCTTTTTTCTTAATTCGACACCCTAGAACACCAAAAAATTTCGCGACCAAAGAAAATTCTACCGTGCTGCTCCTTCACCAAAAGAATTGAGTACGAGGGCTACCATCTCACGAGGCACAGTGGTGCAACCAAGCTGCTTGCTTGAAGAAATGAAGGTATCTTGTACTCGTGAAAAAATTAGGGCAACAGTTTGAAGGCACCAGTAGAAATATCCTTCTCATGGACAATTCACAGAGAAAATACAACTCATGCGTATAGTATCGTCAGACGGCTGTAGTCATCAAAATCTTCAACGCGTCAACGCGTTTTTTGCGTAAATTATTGAAGCAAGCTCCTATAACTTCTGTCGTATCCCGTTTACAGGGCGTCTCTGAACAATGCAAAACACTTGATTTGTTGAAAGTGGTCAGCTGACCAGCATCACAGCCGTCTTGTAGCAGCTCACAAGGGAATGGTCAGAAATCAAAGTGGCCAATTCAAGCAAGCTGCACACAATTAGATGCAGCTCAAAGCGCTGTCTCCAAATCTGTCTTCCTTATCTGCAGACCACTTTTGTGGATAGAATTACAAGCCGTTAAAGGCCATTATTTTGCTAAGAAATTGTGTGTAAAGGGCAAACTTGGCAAACTTATTTTGGTCTAGTACAGAGCCATTCCTGGCCAAAAGAAGCAGTTGGTCACTTCATATGGTCAGTATCTAAAGGTGAGCGAAAAGGGCAATGATGTGCCTAATCTCGCAATTTTTGTGTACGACTTTTTTGCACTAAAGCTGGTCATAACTTCGCTTACAAATGCTCTCTGCAGATATGGAAGACAGATTTGAAATCAGCTTTCTAATTTGCATCGAATGGATGCAGCTTGTTTGGATTGGCCACTACGATTTCTGACCATTGCCTTATTAAATCAAATAGCTTGCACTCAGTAAGATTTTTTTCAATGCTCTAAAGTACAAAAATGATTGGTTTATTTTAAAAGAAGGTGTAGATTTTGATAAGCAGATCTAATGAGCTTATGTACTTTGTTGAAGCTATCAGTTCCTTGAGTTAGGCTGACATTTGTGATACAATCACACATGATTTCACTCCTTCAAAGTACACTTTTAGACAGCAATCAGGAAAGTGATTACAGCTAAAGCATTCAATGTTGCGGAATGTTATCTTAAAGACTGCACTGAAATAATATTCAAAAAAATGGATTTTATTAGTGAGAGTGGGAATGTGGAGACAATTTCAAATGTGTGTGTGTACTATAAGATCTGCACAGCAACATCTGCTTGCGATGACACAAACATCTGAATAGAGAGTAAAAACAGAGCATGCGTTCCATTCCATCGGGAAGAACGTGATCATTCACTTCCTGTTATCAATAGAAAATTTAGAAAGATTAAATTTCATCAGACTTTTACTCGGAATAGATGCTGCAACTTCGCCCTGATGCTAACTGTATAGCTTATACTATGCAGTTGCTATCTGTTAGATTGGTCCGAAAATTTGTAGCGTTTTCAGACCTATCTTAAACACTCAGAGTAATGATAGACAGTTAGTTTAAACAGTGTTCGAAGCAGAATTTACTCCTTTTTTAGCAGCTATTTGTCCATTTCGAGTTTTTTGATATTTGCTCGAACAATCGTCGGGATCTCCAACCCATGGCTTTCACTTATAGATTTGGATAATTCAGAATATTCATTTTAAACTTTTGCAAAAGTTTTGATGACATTCGGAGAGAGTAAACAAAGCGCTAAAGAATGAGTTTTTTAGGTGCCCTAGCTTTTCAACATGTTCAAGATGATTTTTCTGAAGGTTTTTAGTCTTGCGAAACCTAAAATACAAAAACGTTTCAAACATTTATAAGGGTCCGAAACTTCAGACTTCCTTGTTCACCTCTTCGAAATATTAACACATTGACGACCATGCAGATTCTTAGTTGTCTGCCTCCTGGGATCAATACCTTTTGCGAACCAACCCATATTTTCCGTATGATTACGCATACTGCCATCTACAGTACACCTACAGTAATTCTGAAGAGCTGACAAAAAAGGTAGAGGTCATCCCTAAATTCATCGCAAAAGAAAGCTCATGGAATAAGTTTATCCTAGGATAGTAAACCATTTCGACAAGATTCAAGCCTTGACACACATGGTGTGTCAAGCGGTCCCACACTGTAGTCATTGCTTGACACACCATGTGTGTCAAACGGTCGTCAATGTGTTAAATTTCGAATTTTCCGGATACAGCCCTCATTAACAGAACTTGCAATGATTTTATTCTTGATGCCTCTACGCTTCAGGAAAAGAAAAGCAAAATAGAAAGAGGAGGAAAAGCTATCGTTGGTTCGTTGACCGCACGAACTGCTCAAACGCTGCGGATCACGTGCGGCGCGACTGAACTGTCGCGAGAGCACGACTTGTATAATGGCGAATTTGTAGTGGGGCAAGCGTTCTACCTCGCGGCGCGTGCTCCGCAGTGATGTTCAGTCCGTGCGGTCGACGAACCAATTATACATCGAATGACGCCCGGTGCTCTCCGCTTGATGTTCCATGAGATTTGGGATGACCGAAACATTCAGAAGTATAAAGCGAGGTATAGAGGCCAAAAATTGCATTGTATTGCACTTTTTATTCAAGAGTTTTCAAAGCTATTCCGGAAGTCTGAAATTGAACTGAAAATAAAAGACCGCTGGTCAAAAATTGCACCGATTGCTGCAGCGATTATCAAAGAAATAGCATCAGAACAGCAGTGCTAAAAAAGAAGAAATGCTGCATTGAACACTGTTCAAAGCGTTCTCTATCATTATCCTGAATGATCTGAGAATAAAGCTGAAGAACGTTACAAACCTTTGGACCGATCTAATATGAGTAGAGGAACTGAGGCAGTGCCTTTACAGATCCTTAATTGATAGTCTTTTCCTACTCAGCTTACATGTGCTGGCGTGAAAGGAGTATACTTGGGTAATTCGATAATTTTTCATCGAATGAATGAATATCGAATAAATTCGAAAAGGAAAAATTTCGAATAAACGAATATCGAATAAATTCGAAAATAAAAAATCTCGAATAAACGAATATCGAATAAACTCGAAAAATCAAAAATATCGAATGAATGAATTTCGGATAAATTCGGAAAAACAAAAATATCGAATGAATGAATTTCGAATAAATTCGGAAAATCAAAAATATCGAATGAATAAATATCGAATATATTCGAACATTGCAAGTCGAATTTCGAATAAATATTCGAATGAATCGAATAACTAAAGCAATCACATCAAACTTGCCGACATATCTGGCTAAAGCCGATCCAATCATAATCAGCCCCCTAGTATCCCCTATACCAACTCCTAGCTCAAAATTTTCCAACTGCTGAAATCAATAAAATAGATTTCGGTTTTGATCAGCACCCTCACTTATCCCCTTGTACAACTCCCAACCTCGTAGCTCAAGATTTTCCAAAAATCGATAAAATTGATAAAGTAAATTTTTATTCATAATCAGCACCCTCACTTACCCCCTTGTACCAACTCCCAGCCCCGCAGCTCAAGATTTTCCAAAAATCGATAAAGTCGGTCGGCAACTAGTCTATACATCAGCAAAAAGTCATATTTTACCCATTATTGGACGATCTAAAAAAGCAGTCGATATAAATTTTTATGCTGTGCCCAAAAGATTCTTCTTCAAATGGTCTGAAAGAGAATGATGTACACCAAAATTAACTTTATTTCTTATCAGCATCAACAATGTAAAAGCAAAGGGCTTGCTCTACTTTCTACATGATTGGGATTCCATATCAGAATTAACAATGTAAAAGCAAAGTGATTGATCTACTTTCTACATATATGGAAAACATCTTAAAGCATGTTGGAATATGTATGATATATGGATATGGGCAAAACACATCAGCATCATCAATGTAACAAGGCACTGTATCTAGATTTCCACGCTTTCTTTGGAAAACTTCTCCTATGAATCTTCAGATGAAGACTGTTCAGAACTAACGGATGGTGGGTTGGAACCCTCATGACAACCCTCATGTCCAAGTATAAATGCTTCTTCTTCCAGTTTTATTTCTGTTCTTTTACGCGTCCATACTCTGCTTTATGGCAGCATGCCGTAGCTGCCGTTTGTGTTTGTGCAGTATAGTAAATTTCTCATCTATTATAGTTTGTTTGAGTGCCAAGATTTTGCGGTGAAAAGCCGGCCGGGAAATCTTGGCACCGCAACACTATATTGAGCGAGAAATCTACTGATCTGTAAAAATGAGGCTCTGATAATCTACGAGTGTGGCCGCTATCTTATCATCAGCTTATCTATCCTTTTGCTCAACTTTCATTACTAAATTCAATCCTTATGACCATTGAGCACATTCGTGACAATAAACTTCGAGATCAAACATCTATTTCGTTTCATTTAGGATTTTCTGAGACTTACAGCCAGAAGTCTATTGCCGATCTTTTGAAGCAATAAGGTGGCCACATATGTACTTAAATTCCAAAAATGCTACGATACATTGCCTGTTCATCGGAGACTTTCGTCTTGCGTCGTATAAGCTAGTCGTGGACGAAGGCATGTGGTCTCCGCGAAGCGAGCACGAATGCCCCTATAACCCCGGGCATACTGCAGGCATTTCACTGGCGACGTAGTATGGCAATACTCAAATTGTCCAAAACCTATCTAAAAGTATAGAATGCAGGGCATTTATCTTTTTAGTATGTTGTACACGCTAAACATTTGTGGTAAGCTGCCACTACATCTGAAGACATCTCGTAACTGCAAATCGCGTACAGCGACCTAAACGTCTAATTCTGCACTACAACCGCGATGTCCTTTACTCAATATACACCAAATCGCAAAAAACTCCAAGGTAAAGAGTAGGTAGTTTTGCAATAATTTATACGAGCAAGAGGGCTCACTAGTGTGGGCTTTGCGTACCGCAAGCATGAGCAATGCAAAGAAAGAAGAACAGCCATTTCAATTCAGTATGAACTCAGAACTTGAGCTTGAATTTGATATCTTCTTTGCTGATTTGGTGCCAATAGCAGTGCGAACAATCTCATTAATCGAAAAAACATCAATTGAAATCACATATGATTCTTTTACTGTCGCAAGCAGTCGGAAGAATGCGACTCTCCATACAGTTCAAAGGTATACCGGTTGCAAAAGATGCATTACCGAGTTTTGCGAAAAAAAGAAACCCGGACAAAGTGAGCTTGATACTCAGCTCTGAATAGGAGTTCATTCGAATACGAATTCGAATAAACATTCGAATAAAACATTCGAAGAAAATCTATTCGAAACCTCGTTTTTTGATTATTCGAGTTTTCGAATTTTATTCGAAACCCAGTTTTTTGATTATTCGAGTTTTCGAATTTTATTCGAAACCCAGTTTTTTGATTATTCGAGTTTCGAATTTTATTCGAAACCCCGCTTTCTCAATTATTCGAGTTTCGAATATTATTCGAAAATGGAAGAACTCCGAATATCGAATTTCGAATACGAATATATTCGAATGTTTTATTCGAATGATCGAATTTCCATTCGATTCGGACCCAAGTATAGAAAGGAGCGCGAGAAGATGTCCTACAAGTTACCCGAAACCTTTCAGTTGACCATGGAGTGGAGGTAGCCCCCCACCCCTCCCTCCTGCTTACGCTAAAGACTTTATAGCACCTTGGATCATAACGTAACCTTGCGGCATGCACTTTAGCGCTGGCCGCAAAATCCGCAGACGGTTTAGATAGCCGAAAGGTGGTTTGGGCAATGTGAAGTGATTTTCTCGTTTATATTCCGCTAAGGGATTGGACTTAGGAGATAATGAGGACGCCCAATGCCCTATCTGGTGAAGAAATCCTTGACCCTCTACTTGCTTAGACACTGCCTTTAAGATTATACAGAATGGTCACATGAAGTGGGACGAGCTGCTAAAGTTCCTTTGGTCTTTTGCTATGTTCCAATGAAAATCTCTTCCTTTACGCTCTTTTGTTTTATCAAGCTCATTCTTAACCTGAAATTTAGTCATTGGTTTAGCTTGTGGATCGTTAGCGCAATCATATGTAAATCACAAGTCGCCATATTTGAAATTACTAGAAAAGCAGCGGAAGCAAGCTTGGAGGGATATAATTCCTTTTTAAAGCAGATTCAAAAGTTGAAAAGCCTGCGTGGACATTTTAGCAAGACCAGACACCAGCTGCAGCGAAAAGAAGATTTTGCACTTGTGTGAAATCTACATATAATACGGGCATTTGGAGAAATTTTGGCCTTCCATCTCGCTCAACCTCAAACACATGGAATTTTGTTAGATCGATGTGGGAACAAAAAGCTTGTGTTGCACCTCTGCTGATTCCCATTGGAAAGCTAATGTAGAATTTCTCTGTCTATCAGATGTAAACAAATTGCAGTTTTATTTGTTCCGTGCAACTTCTTAAAGACTTCTTTTCGTGAACCTCATATGGTTCACTTTGTATATTTGGGACAAAAGCCGTCTTCATTTGCCCCCTAATGTAAGCAACGTTTAACTATCAAGCTTTGCCAACATTGAAGTGGACGCTCTAGTTGCGAAAATTTGAAATAAGGTTGGCCAACCATTTTGAGTGCTAACCTCATAATATTGTTTCAAGGTGACAGTAAGCTTCATGATCCAATCAGATAATGCCCAGGCATGTTTGCAGGCGGACTGATTTTCTCTGACAAATTTATACAAATCGCAACTAGGCTACCCTCCGAAAAAATGTACGGCTGGGGAGAGAATGTTCATCCAACGCTGAAGGTGAAAATCTTTCTGTAAAGATAAGTTTTATTGATTGTCGTATTTAGCACAATTTCACACGGTACACGACATGGGCAATGTTCGCAAGAGGTGAACCACCAAGCTCGAACCATATTGAAACGAAAAATCTTTACGGTATGTCTGATGGCAGTGGATCTGACATCATTTAATCTATAATAATTACTAGCTGGCTTGCCCGGCTCCGCCGGGCCTGCCAGCTAGACCCGTGTACGTATGTTCCGAATAGAAATTTTTATTTCTGAACCGATTGGGACCGAACTTTGCACACATACACTTCGGGGCAGGGAGCGTGTCATAGCCCACTTTTCGTTATCGATCGATGTCGATTTTACCGATTTTTTGCAAAATTTGAGCTAGGGGGCTAGGATTTTGCACAGGGGGGTAATCGAGCATGCTGATCACCCCCTTCGGGGTGATCAGCATGCTCGATTACCCCCCTCTGCCAAATCCCAGCCCTCTAGCTCGAATTTTGCAAAAAATCAATAAAATCGATATCGATCGATAACGAAAAGTAGCCTATGACACGCTCCCTGCCCCGAAGTATATGTGTGCCAAGTTTGGTCCCGATCGGTTCAGAAATAAAAATTTCTATTCCGCACATACGTACAGACATACATACATACATACAGACAGACAGACAGACATTCAGCTTTATATATAAGATTTCAGGGGTCCATCCGTTCTACATGGTATTGGAGCCAGATGGCAAAGCCCATGGAGTGCTGATTCTCAATAGCAATGCACAGGCAAGTATAGGCACTTAGAGTTGAGGTCGTTAAAAGTCAGCACATGGCTCACTTTCTCACTTCCACAACTGTCCTTCAACCATCACCAGCTTTCCACCAAGCATCATTGAAAAAGCATATATAAAATTACTGAGGGTTCCAATGTATAAAAAAAAATTCTACAGAATTTTTAGGAGATTACGACAGCACCTGGACCTACACTTATCTACCGTACCATCGGAGGCATTCTCGACATGTATTTCTTCCCAGGTCCTACTCCGAGAGAAGTAACGGAACAATACCTTGCGTTGGTCGGAAGGCCTTGTTTGCCAGCTTATTGGGGACTGGGCTACCAAGTATGCGAGATAAGACATTTTACTGACTCCAGCTGAAAATAGTGTCTTTTTAGATATCTCGTTATGGCTATAAGGATCTAGATGAGATGAAGAGCATAATCGAACGAAATGTTGCAGCAGGAATTCCTTTGGATACAGTAGTGGTAGACATCGATTACATGGAGAGATACAAAGATTTCACCATTGGCGAGGTTTGATAATTTTATCGCTTTGAGTAGGTTACAAGAATCTGAATTTTGAACAAAATTCTGTCAGGTCCTTTAAAAGTCATATTATTAGCACTATCGAAGTGGTTTCGCAAAGATATATTTTTTAAAAGAAAAAAGATACTAGCCACTAGAAACCGGCGACGTTCACACCGATGTGGATTTTAAAAAAGCCATGAAATCCGTACGCGGCTTGAGCCACAAATGAACATTTTGTGTCTCATGTCGTGAATCAAAACGAAGTTCTCTCTTCAAAATCCGCCTAGAACCAGTCGACGACGCGAAACAAAAATTGGTTGTAACATTGAACAACATCAGCTTCAAACCGAACATTTCTTTGCAATGAGTCTTTTGGACGCCTCAAGAGGAATCGGTATTGACGGCATTGTTCTAAAGTTATTCTTACCAACTATACAGAATTTGTGCTGTTTGCGAGAAATGGCAGAAAAAGTAGTTCGCATATTGTTCCTATTGCTTGTTGTAAAGCCTAAACACGAAGACAGTCGGCGTAAATATCTTTAGATAAGAAGAATGGATACGTATACTACGGGTAATACCTGAACTTATTGTTTGGATTTGGAATCTGTTGCGAATTAGCTATTAATGCGAAAACGGAGTGTTGGTAATCATAAAGCTGAACTTGGCTTTATGAATACCAACATATACCAATTATGAATACGATATCTAACAGCTAGATCTTCCATTCAAAACGAGCGTAAAACGTTTTACCTAATAAATTCTAGGCAGCTGAATCCTGAGAGGATAGGGTTCAAGAGTTTCTGAAAACTGAGGAAAGAGCTTTCGTTCCAACCTACATGATGTATCCTAGCTTCCTGATTTTTCATGCTCAGACCTGGGTGTAAAGTGCGTTCTAAGCATGCAAATATGGGCACCACGAGCTTCTTGGTTCAGTAACCAGGTTCAAGTAACCAGGAGACTCTGTTAAAAGGGAAAATAATCATCGTGACACAACACTCTACTTTAAACCTTGAAACCTCAAAATTCGATTACGCAAAAATTAGCTTTTTTAAGCACCTTGATAATTTGCGCTTACGCATATCTCGTCAAATGAGTACAGACTAGACCAATTCAACGAAATCAGCGCACTCGAATGATTTATGACAGAGTTTATGATCCACTTTTGACTCTAATGTAATTTTGATTCCAGAACATCTTATTATCAGTCTCGTCACGACGTATTTACAGAAGTGGCAAGGACTCTATAATTACACCGACGATTATCTGCACATACATGGAATGAAGCTTATTCCAATCTTCGATGTGGGCATACAAGTTAACGATGATGCCTTTAGAAGAGCGAAGGAAAAAGTGGGTGTATAGCAAGTTCAACGCTCTCCCATCAAACAATGCTTTCAGAGCGCCCGATTCATTGAGTGGGAGCGAGCAGATCAAGTCCCTCGTGGTATTCAAGTAATTGAGTGGCTTAGTCATAATTGCATACATATGTAAGTACGAAGACAGTTTAGGACCTGTACCCGCTAGCAAGAGACACAAAGATCATGCTGAGTGTTGGTTGGCCTGATGCGCATGTCGCATTCCCTGACTTTCTCGAACCAACAAAGAGTACAGCAAACTGGTGGATTGACGAGTTCGTAGAATTTTACAAGAAAGTGGGTTCATTAGATGTTTCTAAACACTTTCTAATTCAATGTTCGATTTTAAGCTTCCTTTCGACGGTATCTGGATTGATAAGAATGAACCAGCAGCATTTGGCACAAATGAAGATTATCCATGGTACTTTGATAATCCAGATCACCCCAATATAACCCAGCTTGAATGTCCGGTAGACACATCGAAGCAAGACTGGGAGTGGGATATGCCACCTTATAAAACACGCGCCGTTTGGCGATATGGCAAGGTAAGTGTGGTTCGGATGCTTACAGAGTTGTTCATCGTGTGCCAGCGCCGTGCCGAAAACAGCGGACCCCTTGGTAATCCGACACGGCGGTAGCACAGCGCTGGGACGGCGCTGACACAGGTAGCTTGTACAGGCATCAAATTCGTGAACTCTATTGGTAATTCAGCGCACGCACAGATTGGGCGTCTTTGCGTGCGGGTAAGATAGTTCGTGCATGGGGGAGACAGCATACTGCAGGAGGAATGAAAGAGCGCATGATCAGCGAGATGGCGACAGCGTCCATAGCGCGTTTTGGTGCGATGAACCGCCTACATATACCATTTGATTCAGCTGGCTTGGCAGCTGGAAGGCGGGGCTTCGTGACTCAATTAAGGCTAGGTAATGATTAAAGAGCACGCGGCGGGAGAGACGCAGACTGCTTTGCGAGTGCGAGCGAAACAATCACAAAGCCCTGCTCCAGCCGTCAAGCCAGTTGAATCAAAGACGCGGTTTTTTTGTTATATGCCACACCCCTGTCTCATCTTGTTGATATTTTCAGAATTCTTATTTATCCTCCAAAACAATGTGCATGTGTGGAGTACAACATCGTGGAGAATATCGTCACTATGATGTGAAAAATATTTATGGGTGGAGTGAAGCAAAAGCGACGCTGCAAGCTCAATATAAGGCGACAAAGAAGAGAGGAGTTGTTGTGTCAAGGTAGATCTAATATGAGAATGACTTAATTTTGTTTACAGTTAAAAGCAAAAGTCATTTTTCACCGTTCCATGTAACAATTTCCTCTTCAAAGTTTACATCCTTTCCATCTAAATTATAATTGCGAATAATCTTCTCCACAAAATTTGTTGCTGAAAGTAATCAGGAGTCTGTATACTGTGCATATCACATTGGCTCAGAATTTCGAGAAAAACCGAATTTAAAATCATGATTTCTAAATTTCCTGATATATATGAAAATCTTCAATTCCTTTCGAAACAGGAAAACATGTAGAGCAACTTTACAAGACTTTCTAAATTTTCTTTCTAAAAATGCAAAAGCTGCAGGGATAGATGCTGCAGAAAATACCAAATCCTGATTTTTCTGTATAGGATTGCCAAATGTCTGCAACATGTGCTAATCGGAACAGTTAAAATAGTAGGTTTCATGTCCTGCTCTCTTCGTCTGAGCAAAAAATATGTTGATTGAGCTTTTCTTTTGATATTACTGATTTTCGAGCAAGCACTACGAAACGGCATGGTGTTTTTGAGATTTTTTTGAGATTTTCTCGAAGATCACAATTCAGTAGAAACGCTTGTCAGTCCAAACTTTTCTCAGCTAGTAGGACCAGGAGGTAAAACTTATAATTTCAATCGCTCCGATTAATGCAAGTTTCAGATTTTTGGCAAACCTACAAAGAAGAATCAAAATTTGTGTAAGTTTAGTTCCACAGCTTCCACCTCTGCAATGTTTGCTTTTGAAAGAAACTGTTATGAAGCGCATTTTCCTCTACTAAACGAAACTAAATTTATGCAATTACCTTGCAAAAAGGTGAGAATTCATCAGTTTTTGAAAACGACGCGAACGAACTTCCGGGCCAAGTTGATATAAAATCGGACAACGGAAAAAAATTTTGCTGATCAGAAATATTAATATGAAGAGTTAACAAAATCTCATTCAGGTCTACGTTCCCTTCTGGAGGGCGATATGCGGGGCATTGGCTGGGAGACAACAGCGCCACATGGGCAGATCTCCAATCAGCCGTTATTGGTGCACAAGAATTCAATATGTTTGGCTACCCGTAAGTTTTATAGCATCGCTTTTACGTCACTCAAGTGCTAGTGTTGTGACGTTTAGGTACGTCGGCTCTGATATATGTGGGTTCAATGGTGAAACAAGTGAGGAATTATGTTTGAGATGGCAACAAATGGGAGCTTTCCACCCTTTCATGAGGTCACCATGAAAATTCGAGTTCATTTGCTTTCCTGGAAAGAAACTGTTCTTTCCCTCCTCACATAAAAGAAGAATCAATGCTTTAGAAACCATAATCGCCTTGGTATGCCACCTCAAGATCCTGCACGTTGGAGATCGGTCACCGATGCTACAATTAAAGCCAATCTATTTCGATATACTTATCTACCGTATTTGTATAGGTGAAGAAATACATTGTCGTCCTCCAGCGTTTATTGACTCCCTTCTTTCAGTTTACATTTTGAAGCTTCACTATACGGCAGAACAGTTATTAGGCCTCTATTCTATGAGTTTCCGGAAGACAGCAAGACTCATGACCTAAACTATGAGTTCCTTTGGGGCAGCTCCATGCTCATTGCTCCTGTGGTTGAGCAGGTTAGCCTGAAAGAAACTAGAGTGAGGAAGTTTCAAAGACAACTCTATAGGCAGCGACAATAGTAAAAGTGTACCTGCCTGGAGATGACTGGTATTCGTTATTCGACCATGAGTACGGTCAGCTTTTTACAAAGGGTGTGCACAACTTCCCTGTTCCATGGACTTCTTTGATACCAGTTCTAGTCAGAGGTGCGGATGAGATATGAACTTACGTTTACCTCACTGAGAGGATTATAGGCGGCTCGATACTG
Source organism: Cylicocyclus nassatus (assembly GCA_958299035.1). Classification (NCBI taxonomy): domain Eukaryota; kingdom Metazoa; phylum Nematoda; class Chromadorea; order Rhabditida; family Strongylidae; genus Cylicocyclus; species Cylicocyclus nassatus. The sequence continues at coordinate 53,273,979 of CATQJL010000316.1, read as the reverse complement.
CCTCGTCAGATGCCAAATGTCTCGACCGTATACTCTCGTGAAAACCCATTCGAACTATTAGTTGCTCCTCTAAAGGATAATGGTAAGTTTGCATTACTTTCCCTGGCGAAGACTAATTATCTCTGAAACTTTTATAATCAGAGTCAGTGTTCAATAGGGTGATAAAATTGTCATTTGCATAACTATGTCGAAAAGTTGAGTAGTGTCGTCTATTCTTGGAAAAATCGCTGAACTGATACATAGTAAGACAAGTCTTTCTCGAGGTGCTCGAATTGTCGTTTTTTGAAAGCAGAGCAAAAGTAACTTTGAAATCACTGGAAATTCAACTGCTGAATATGCAAAAGGGTTGACTGCTATTAGAGTTTTCTTTTATTCTGATTTCATGAGCTGTCGTGCTGATCGCATGTTTCTACGAAAAGTTGTGGTTTACGTTTTTTATTCAACTTTCTTATTTGTAAATGAAATTTCTAGTATTTTTATTAAAACAACATTCGTTGAGGGTCACTAAAAGTGTAACGGACTCGAGAACTTTTGCTCATAAAAGCTGATTTATTTGAGCACAGATATCTGTACGACGACTTTTTCATATTGTTTACTCGCAAGAATTTTGCATCAAAGTAATAGTTAAGACGTGGGCATAGACCAGATATTCTCTAATCCAAAAATTTAGAAGTTCTAAGAAAATGGAATAGAACAGGAAATCACAAAACTAAGTGATTTTTCAATGCAGAAATCGGGTATGAGAGTTTTCTGAGAACATAGTGCCTACAAAGCTCAATTTATTAAGTAGCCATTTCGTCAACATAGGAATTCAACTACTGTAATTCATCTATAGCTGGTCAAAGGATTATCATAGATAATTTAGTTTTAGAGTACGGTTTCGCTTCTGGTTTCTTATACTGGGACAATGGTTATAGCATTGTCGATTCATTCGCAACGCATCCCTACTATCACTGGACTTTCCGCTACAGTAGCTCGAGTGTAGTCTCGAGTTTAGTAGTAACAACACATAGAAAGGCAGTACGTATTTAAAATTACTTTCTTGATAATATCAGTAACCATCCAATAATTCTTGGAATTTCAAGAACGCCAGCTATCTTGTTCCAACCCTCGATAGAATAGAGATTCTCAACTACAATGCTCATCCCGATTTCGACACCTTCACGTTGAATGGCGGTTTGGTAAGAAAGAATATTTTCTTAGATGAAAATTACATGGAACATTAGTAAAAGTTTACTTATGAGCTGTACATAGGCATAATGTGAGGTCACAATTCAAAATCCTATTCTTGCTAAGTAGTGGTGTGAATGTAAACCTAACAAGAAGCTGATGCCATCTATACCTGCTTGAGAACAAATTCTTCCCTCCATCTACTTCGGATGACTAAAAAAGTGTAACTAGCGAATTTTGGCTGATGATTATGGTGCTGAGAAGCAGCACTTGCGGAATGAAGAGATTAACATCCTTTCTAAGAAAATTCATGCTTCTTTTCAAATCTTCAAAAACTCGAAAACGAAGGGGGCATTCATTTTCAGTACTCACTTTCAGAACAAAAGTTCTTTCGGCACACGCCATACTCGATCCACTAGACCCACCTGATCCACTTCGCTGACGGTCAAATCAGTGTGCTTACCAATAGCTAAGTGGATCAAAGGATCAAGTGGATATCGGCTCGCCATTGGTAATTTGCTAATTTGACTAATCGCGAAGTGGATGAAGTGATCAAGCATGTCATGTGGATCAAGTATGGCGTGCCTTAGGCATTAAAAATACCGATGTGTATACATCTTCTTGCCACAGAAAAACTTACTGATTGAGAGCGATCATTTTGCAGACATTCAAATATATTGTTAAATGCTAATTATGCAACTGCACTTGATCCATACAAATTCTTCATTATTCTTTGATTTGGAGTTGTTTGCGCTTGATCTATTGTTGATTTAATTTTGTATGGTCTCAACAATTGCAACATTCTGGGTCAACACTGAACTTTTGAGGTTTACATCAATAAGAAATCATGCCGCTATGACGAAAACACGAAAATTCTGTATATTTCAACGAGGAGACTCATTGACATTGCAAAAGGACTGACATATACGTTGTCGTGGAGAAATAAAATTATGGTGGGTCCATTGCTAGCCTATGCTTATGAGGCATTTCACAAAGCAGTTCGTAATTATTAACATGAACTTTCTAAAACTTTCTTTCATTGAAGCAAATTCATAGGAAGAGGAAGTACGATTCGACTGTCTCCCAGAGCCAGGCGCTAATGCAGGGGAATGCCACAGAAGGGACTGTATATGGAAATCGAGTACTGCTTACGTGGGTCTGAACGATCACCTAGTATGAGTCCCTCAAACAAATCTTCTTGCAGATAGGGATTCCATCGTGTTATATGAAACCCGGGATTGGATACAGAATTTCGTCTTCTAATGGGAATGTAAGTTTTATCTTGTTTGCGCTTCCCTTGACTGACCGCTCTTGCCATCATTGAAGTAACCGATTTAGAAGACTGAATTAGAGAAGAACGACGGACCAGAATCTCCTTGGGGGAAGGATATAGATAAGATCACACTTACTTCAAGCTACATTGGAAGAACTTTGAATGTCAAGATCGGTGTGGAAGGACGGTAAGAAAGCAGAGCTCATGTGCGCTGAATTGCTCGATCAAGGCAGGATCCTAAAGCTCCGCTCAAAATTCGTTGCTGCCTTAAGCAGTGGTCAACTGAGAAATATTTGGCTTAAGTGAAGTGACTATGTTTCCAAGGATAATTTGTAAGACTATTCACTCCATCTAACGTGAACGAAATTTTTCAACATGACATTCGAGAAATACTTAACGCATTGTTCGAAGGAAATTTCGTTTTGAGTATATAGAGTAATTAGATCATGATGGGAAATTTTTTTTGAGATTGGGATGTTTTTAGGCATGCAATTAAAGATCCGTTTCGATCAGGCGTGCAGGCTGGCCGGGGGAGGATACTTGGTGACCGTAGTCCTTTATAGTGAGGGAGTATCGAAAAAGGCGCCTTTTAATTCTGGTTCAAAAACTATTCTGCGAAACGATAACCTGCATGGAGTTAAGACCATTTTTCAAAAATAATTTGCATTTCTGTGGAGGGTCAAACTCATCAATGCAAATTTTTTCTTGCTTTATAACTGCTAAATATGAATTATTTGGTATAGATACAACATACTCTGCCTAAGATTTTTGTCATATCACCAAACGGTTAACTAAACCAACAATGGTGATTTTAGTTATTCCAAAGTATATAAAGTTTCTTAGAAAAATGTTTATAACCTCCTTCAAAAAAACTTCGCAAATGGCTTGGGCAGATTTAGAATTAGCGTTTCGAGATGATCTTATGGTGTACATTCCATTCCAAATGGCCACGCACCAAATCCTTCCCTTGTAAGAAAAAGGACGGAAAGACAAAATTATCTGAAGCACTGGTTTCACCCGCTCCATTTGAGCCATTTTTTTGACGAGGTCAATGGCTACAGTGAATGATTTCTAATACATTGCAAGAAACTTTACATTCTCACAGCAAATGCGAGAAACAAACAAACATGGTGCATTCCACAACTTGATGCAAACCTTACAAAACGAATTAAGCTCATACATGTATACAAGCACATATTTTTCCTTTATTGGAGAAGCGTTAGTCCAGAAGTAACTTTGCGAAATTAGTGTATCAACCGCGCTCTTAGCAATTTTGTGCTGACATGTGTCCTCGCTGACACTCCCTGGAATTTTCTGAGATAAATGAATAATACAATTAGGATTTTTTCAGATATGAACCACCACTTGATCTTCCACGCAATCCTTCTATGGGAGGAGATAATCTGCAGGTAAATTTTTTGCTGCCATTGGTACCAGCACTTGACAAGACCTCAAGCGCCGCTGCGTAGATCATTATTAATCTGAAATAACTAACGAAAAGTTTGTTAGGAAATTCGAAGTATCTTTATTACTAAAGGCTGATTGATACGGCAGCTAAATTCCCCTGATAATTGCTGTTCTGTTGAGTCATATCCAGCATGCGGCTCCGGACGCGAAGTGCAAACAAAACAACCATACAATTATTTGACTTTAATTCTCTGTCTCATTCGCAAAAAATTGAGAACGCTACAGGGTACCTTAGAGAAACTCAGAACATAGAGATTTCGATTGTGAACATTTTGAATGCCCACTTAACGCTCTTTACCAAGTTCAGCCCCACAGCGCAAATTTGGCTAGAAAATCGATAAATCGATCCCACTAGCAAACAAAGTCTGCGACGCATACACTCTCCTGAAAGTGCATGCGCGCACAGGTTGGGCTGCATCGGTACAGGAGCGGAATTAGCATGATGAAACTTTTATGCAGCGACGGGACGCAGGTTTCGCATCGTCTTTTCTCGGATGGAAAAATGAAGCTTTGGCAAGTTTGTGGGCAACTACTGAAAAAAGCTCGAAATCATCCGACTAGATACAACTTGAGAAACAAGCTGTTCAATGGAGTGCGGGAAGTTTCTCACCCGAGCCATATTCTCGCACCTAAGTGATGTGCCTGCCAGGCACATCCGGGCTCGCTATAATTACGAGCTCCTCCCGCCCCCTTATTCAGCGCTGCTCCAAATGATGAAACCGGAATTTCAAAGAAAATTTCGAAATCAAAGTTCAAAAGTGAATATGCTCCAATCAAGACCAAATTTCAGATTTAAGGGTTTTCGAGGCTGCTCTTTTCATAGTGGTACCTGTTTGTTGCAAAGTCAACGTTCAGCATTGCTAATGCTTGACCAAGATCAAAATTCGGATTCAGAGGTTTTCGAAATTCTCTTTTCCAAATCAAGACCAAAGCTCAGATCTACGGGTTTTCAAAATCGCTTTATCCATAACAATATATGTTTTATGCAATAGCAATAGCGATTTGACTTTTCAAACAATTTTTGGAGGCTGAGATGTTTTCTCACAAAAACTGAATTGATTCCATAGAACTAGTGCCAGATGCGGGGGTACATATGTGAATCCGTAGTGATTTCCTTCCCTGGATTCATTCTTAAGAATATGTCAAGGTACGGCGCTGATAATGACCTAGCCGAGGATTTCTTAGAACCTGATATATCACAGGTCACTGAGGTCATCAAGGTTGGCTGAATGCCAGAGAGCTTCATAGCAGACCTAGAAAGCTCGCAGTAGTGTCAGACAGTAGGCGAAAACATCTTTATTATTCTGAAAACAACGAAATTCAAATTTGGTTCTGGTTTTGGTTTTGGTTGGTCTGGTTTTCAGTATTTTAAGCACTCAATAAATCACATGGAAAAGCAACGAAGTCTAACAAGCTATTGAGAGAAGAAAACAGCATCGCGGGAAAAGGTTCATTGCAAAGTTATTGTGTGCCACTTTCAGAAATTAAAAAATATTTTGAAAAAATTATATTGCTTTCACATCAACTTCCAACGCAAAACTATGAGTGGGCCATAAAAGAATATTCATGGCATAGTTTTGCATAAAATTTAGTCCTGAATACAGATCAATATTTGATTTAGGGGTTTAAGGTCTCCTTTTTCAAAACAAGACTGATTCAGGTTTATTTTTCTCTTCTGTTCTCGAAAAAATGGTTATACCTGTAATAGCTTTTTCCCAAATTTACTTCAAGAATATGACCCGTAAAGGTTTTCTTTAGGCAAAAAAGTCGCAGACGTGCTGTCACCGGAAACAACCGTTGCAATTTTGAATTTCAAATAAACTCGGGTTATTTTAAAATTTCGGAAATTTCTTTGTAGTTGAATTTAACTTATTCCACAGAACGAATAATACACGCGCGCGCCAGTTCAAAGTTAGCTTCAGTCTATTTTGATACAACCATATTCTGGTATTTAGGACTAAATTTCATACAAATCCGAATTTTGATCTCCGCTAGGCATTCTCGTTGCTAAACGTTGTCTTTGCAACAAACAAGTACCACTAACGAACAATCTCGAAACCCCTAGATCCGGACTTTGGTCTTGATTGGAGCATATTCACTTTTGAACTTCGATTTCGAAAGTTTATTCGAAATTCCGTTTCATCATCTGGAGCAACACTGGATAAGGGGCGGGGCTTGCGATGTCTTGGTCTCCTGAGGAGCTCGTAATTATAGAGAGCCCCGATGTGCCTGGGAGGCACATCACTTAGGTGCGAGAATATGTCTTTTTGCTCTTTCTAATGCTAAAAAATGTGCAACCTGAAAACTGGGCAAGGATATAATGAAAAGCAGGCGCAACACTCATGCAACGATACCACGTTTTTTGAGCAAAGTGCGATTTATACTTGATCGTTCGCGGCGAACGTACATTCTCTCGCTTGGTTTGGAAAAGTAAATTCCAGCTAAACATCCGTACTGTCGACGGTTCCGACTACTTCTACTTCACTGTGACGCGCGAATCTAATAAAGAAGTTCTCTTTGATACTTCTTTAGGTGAGGGTTTGAACTTATGCTCTCGCTAAAACAAAAGAATCAGCAAAATGCAACACCATATTTTAGGTGGTCTAATTTTCTCGGATCAGTTTATACAAATCACTACGAGGCTACCATCGGAAGCAATGTACGGATGGGGAGAGAACAGTCATCCGACGTTGAAGGCTAGTAATATTAGGTTGTCCTAAAAGTTCTTGCGCCGGATATTCAAAAAATCACAACTTCATTTCTTCTCAATGATTTTTCTCAAAATTATTTTTCTATAAAAGAGGAAACCTTTTTCTTTATAGCGGTGCCTTTGCCATGAATTAGCGTTAGTAAGTTCGAGAGTCAAAAGCAATTGCAGGAAATTAGTCAAGATCGACATTTTTCAAGCTGGATCACGAAAAATTCCGGAAATATTTCTATTTGATAGAGAAAATTTTGCACATTACACTGGTACCTTTTTCGTGAATCAAAACGAAGTAGATCGAGAGTTAGAAGCAAATAAAGAGAATTTCTTTACTTTTGCAATGTTTGAGCATGCTCAAAAAAGCTTGAAAACGTCACAAAAAAGGCGAAAAAGTTATATACATGGGTTTTGTGACCTTTTCTTTTTAGCTGAGCAAAAATTGTGCTAATCGGGAGCAATTTTCATTTTCGTGAAAATGCAGACCCGAAAATCACGAAAATCAAATTGGCTCCCAATTGGCACGATTTTTGCTCAGCTAGAAAGGGAAGGTCACAAAACCCATGCTTATGACTTTTTCGCTTTTCTATGACGTTTTCAAGCTTTTTTGAGCATGCACAAAAATTGCAAAAATGAAGAAATTCTCTTTATTTGCTTCTAACTCTCGATCTACTTCGTTATCACGAAAAAGGTACCACTGTAATGTGCAAAATTTTCTCTATCAAATAAAAATACTTTCAGAATTTTTCGTGATCCAGCTTGAAAAATGCCGATCTTGAATGATTTCATTCAATTGCTTCTAGCCTTTGGAACTATTCAACAACACTTCACAGCAAAGGTGCAGTTGTAAAGAGAAAGGTTCCCTCTTTCAAACAAAAATAAAATCAAGAAAATCCATGGAGTGGCAAGGAAGTTATGATTTTTTGAAAATCCGGCGCAAGAACTTTTGGGACAACCTAATATACAAGAAGAAAAGACACTTCATTCCATATAGACGCATTTAGCACAGATTTGATCGTTACACTACTTGGGCAATGTTTGCGCGAGACGAATGGCCTTACTCAGAAACACTCTCAACTAAAAATCTCTACGGTAAGCCTTCAAGCTTTACTGTAACTGCACTTAAAAAAGCGTTTGATTCTTTCAGGGATGCACCCATTCTATATGATGTTGGAAAAAGATGGAAAAGCACACGGAGTGTTCATATTGAACAGTAATGCGCAGGTAAGTAGTTCATATCGTACCAATGGGGAAAATTGAGAGTAGTTAGCGCTGCAATAGTACTCACTTTCAACTTGAGAACAGTGTACTTCTGAAACTTGATGAAGGTCATACAATCAAAAGAAAATGCGTTAGCGGTAACCAGAGTGGCTTCCTTCATAATTTTAGGAAATTACCACAGCTCCTGGACCCACGCTAATTTACCGCACAATCGGCGGCAATCTGGACATGTACTTCTTCCCCGGTCCTACCCCAGAGGAAGTAACCCAGCAGTACTTAGCGTTAATAGGAACCCCAACCTTGCCAGCCTACTGGGGCTTTGGCTTCCAGGTAGCTTTCGTTTGTTTCGCTTTGGTAGCCAACTACAATTTCTTTACGCAGATCTCTCGATGGGGCTATAAAAATTTCGCTGAGATGAAGGGCATCGTTGAAAGCAACATTAAAGCTGGTGTACCTTTCGATACAGTTGTGGGAGATATCGATTACATGGACAGATACAAAGATTTCTCGATTGGAGAGGTTTGCCTGAACAATGGAAATCATGAATCCATTTTGGAAGTTTACAGAGCTGGCAAGAGTTCCCTGCTTACGTTGACCAACTGCATCGTCGTGGGATGCGAGCAGTGCTGATGTTCGATCCGGCAATCCAAGCCAATTACGAACCGTTTGAAAGAGCAATGGCTGCAGTGAGTTTCTTTCGAGCATCTTTTTTGACCTCAAGTCAAAGAAGATATTTGCAGAAAGCAAAATTCGTTGAGTGGGAACGTCCCGACCAAGTGATAAACTCGACGAATGTAAGAAGATCATAGAGTAGACTGTCGAAAAGTTCAGCAAACTTTAGAGCTTGTATCCTCTGGTAAAAGGAACGAAAATTATGTTGGGCGTTGTGTGGCCGGATAACCACACTGCTTTCCCCGATTTTCTCGATCCAAGCGGTAATACTGCCAAGTGGTGGATTGACGAACTAACAAGATTCCAGCAACAAGTAAGCTTTGCAAATGCCAAGAAGTGCAGTCATGTAGGACATCCGTTCATGGTTCTTAGGACGCGGAATAAGTTTTACAGACCCTGCCTAATTCCATACGGATTTTTCTAATCAGGGGTCGAATCGCCTCGAAAAATTTCTTGACAGATGGTCGCCAAAAATTTGTGAAGGCCCAATCTACCTTATCTGACGAGACACTGTCTTTAAACCTAATGCTATGAGCTATTCCACGCACAATTGCTTCGCTAAAATAAAATAGAATTCTGTAAACATGGAACGAATATATAATATTAATTCATTAGTCAGCTTTGACTAGCACCACAGCACATTATCTTACAAACTTTCAAACAAATATTATATTAGGTTGTTGCAAAAATAATGTCCGTTTTTCTAGGCGTATATTTCAAACAACTTTTTTTCCATCAAACTTCCTTTTTCGATATAGAATTTGCATATCATTGATAAGCCCTCTCCATGTATTTTCTAACGATGGTGGAAATAGGCTGCTATCCTCATCTGTGAGAATTTCATCAGCATCTCGCATAAGTGCACTCAAAATTGAAATTTCGATGCTTGAGTTTCCGTGGCCACAATTCAAGCGCAAATGAACGAATTCTTCTGAAAACATAGCACTTCTATTGGATGAAGGTTGTTCACCTACAGCGTGCTTATATGGATTTTTGGAGATATCTGGACTGAGAAACGGACGTCTCGAAAGAGATACTTACTGCTGGCATTCTATGGATCAGAAATTTCTCATAACTAGGCAATCGCCAAAGCTTCGCTCATTTCTGTAAACTTGAGATAAGCACACCTCAGTTACAATATTTGAAGAGAAACTCAGCTATTCACTGCGCGAAGAATTTCAAATTTTTCCAATTTGACACTTATAAGCCTACAACAAGTAGGCTTAGAAAAGTGAACTTTTTTGAATTTTTGTCTTTTGTTTTCGCAGAACTCTATCGTCGGAGTCTTCTCTATACCCTCATAAACTCTTGATCTGCTGCTACAAAATAAGCTGATTGCCAGCCATACGAACAATACTTGAAGGGAGTTGTAAGCTCTCAAAGAAGAGGTTTTTGAGAGAAAACCTTTTAACTTTTTGACGCGTGGTTTTCTTCCCAACTGCGATATCAGTATGAGCAGGCGCGCGCTAAATTAAGAAAGGTTTGCTGTTTCTGATGGTTTTGACTGCATTCCAAAATATGAATACTGAACGAAGCTATAGCCCTCCAAAGTGAAAATTTGCAAAACGGACATTATTTTTGCAACAACCTAATACTTTCTTAAAGATCGCATATGATGGCATCTGGATCGATATGAATGAACCGGCAAACTTCGGGACGAATATCGAACATCCATGGTACTTTGATGATCCTGATCATCCAAATATTGAGCCTCTGAGGTGTCCAACGGAGGAAGGCTCCCAAGATGCGCGCTGGGACATGCCGCCGTATAAAACGCACAACGTGTGGGTGTTCGGAAAGGTAGGATTGCCTGTGCAGCTATAGCATAATAATAAGAAATTTTTAGGAGGCGAAACCATATTTGGCGACGAATACTCTGTGTATGTCAGCTGTACAAGCTAACGGGGCTTTCCGTCATTATGACGTAAAGAGCCTTTATGGCTGGAGTGAGTCAAAAATAACCCAGCAAGGACAATACAAGGCGACTAACAAGAGAGGAATTGTAATATCCAGGCATGATATGACTTACATTTGAACAAAATAGTTTTTGGCCATAATATATGTGAACTAATTGAGCCTTTTAGATCTACGTTTGCCTCTAGTGGACGTTATTGTGGTCATTGGCTTGGTGACAACTCGGCAACATGGGCCGATCTTCGTTCCGCAGTGATTGGAGCTCAGGAATTCAATCTTTTCGGTATACCGTATGTCAAAGTATTCGGCCTCGATAGGCCATAAAAATGAAAAATGGAAGCACATAAAGATCTTTTTAGATATATCGGCTCTGATATCTGTGGCTTCAACCGTGAAACTGAGGAAGAACTATGTCTCAGATGGCATCAACTGGGAGCATTCCATACATTTATGAGGTCGCTCATGTTTTAAACCTGAAATCAAATCATGGAAATGTTCCATTGTGCTTTAGAAACCACAATTCTCGAACTCTGCCACCGCAAGACCCGGCACAATGGAAGACTGTGGCAAACGCAACTAGGAAAGCGACTCTATTCCGTTATAGCTACCTACCCTACCTCTTCAGGTAGCCCTGAGCTGAACAAGCTTAACCACTTTGAATATGGTCTGATTTCAGTTTGCACTTTGAAGCCTCAATGAATGGCGGAACCGTCATTCGGCCAGTTTTCTATGAATTCCCCACAGACAGCAGAACTCACGATCTGAGCTACCAATTCCTTTGGGGTCGCTCTTTGCTAATAGCGCCTGTTGTGCATAAAGTTAGCTCAAGATCCAACCTCACTAGAAAAAAATGCGCACTTATTTGTGCAGGGTGCAACGAGTGTCAAGGCATATTTGCCAGAAGCGACCGAATGGTATTCGCTATTTGACCATAATTATGGCCAACTTATTGAAGGGGGCAACCGAACTTTCCCTGCTCCATGGGAATCTCTTATTCCAGTTTTGGTTCGAGGTGGCAGATCGAACTAGATCTATATTGATATATTAAAATTTTCATACGTATTTTTATAGCTGGTTCGATATTGCCTCGCCAAAAGCCAGACATCACGACAGATTATACGCGCAAAAACGCTTTTGAGTTGTTGATAGCTCCTTCGTACGGTAATGGTAGGTGAATTGTCACAAATTTTTTGAAAATGTTTCTTCTCTGAAAAAGCAAAAAAAACGAAAAAAACTTGATTAACGTTCGCCTTCACAATATTTGATTTGGAAAAAATGATGAATGAAACTATTTGGAAATCGGCAAAAATCTCTAAATTGAAGTAAATGATCCCAAAATTTGACTCATAGAATTCGGTCACGCCTCTGGCTTCCTATACTGGGACGATGGTGAAAGCATTGTTGAGTCATTCGAAAATCATCCTTACTACCACTGGTCATTCATATATGGTAGCGGTGAGAAGTTTGGAAGACTAATTATCACGAGGGAGAGAGAGGCAGTAAGTTTGAAAAGGCAAATGATCAGTTTTCAGTTCCATTCTTACATGTTTAGAATGGCCTGGAGATTCCTACACTTGATACGCTGGAAATATTTGGATACGGAAGTTATCCCGACTTTGACAGCTTTGAATTGAATGGAGAAAAGGTGTTTTTTAGCTCATTTTGCAGCCCTCAGTATTTATAAATCTATCAAAAGCAGCTCGAGAATTTCATGGAAGCGATGTCAGATATCACTTTACTTACTATGTGCGGCGGATTTTGATGCTAGTACGTAGGAAAGTCGGCAGATTCACTTATAGATCTTATATTGAATTACAACATAGATAAGATATCCTGCGGCTGATAGAAAATGCTCCCATTATTTTTCAAAGGAAACTGCACTGCCAGTGTTACGAGCCAAATCAGTTAACGCTCCATACATAAAGTATTGTGTGCGACCTTGTTAAAAAATGTATGGTCCATAATCCAACTTCATGTGTTCTAGGCTAACTCTATCTGAAAAAACAGCGTTTCATTTTTGCCGGTAGAAATACTATGACTAAGACCCAGATTAGTGTCCAATGGATAAAATGGACGTGAACGCCAATAAGGGAAGACAACCTAACTTAGATCGGCTTTTTGGACATATATTTGAATCAGCTTAGGCTGGTCCCAGATATGTTGTTTCTAGCTGCGGCGCAACATCCTGATGCGGGTTATGAGCTTTTTGTGCGAAATCTGCTTGCTACTTAAAGGGGGAGACCCGTTATACAGTGACCGCCAAAAAGTTGCGGACAAGCCGCCTTCCTTCTTTTATCGCTCATTTTCGGATGGAAAACGACGATAAAAAATGAATGGATTGCATGAGAAGATAGAGCTCTTCAATAGCTACAAGGCACAGATCGCGCTTTCTGCAAAATTTGTATTCTAAAAATTTGAAAAATCTTTCTCTAGAAAAAGTCCGAAAATGACCGCGTCATAATGTCGCGGACAACAATTCTCCGAACGCGAAAATTTTCCTTCAGGTCTTTGTATGGAGCAAAAATAGAAGTTTTCCTGACAGATAAGCATACTATATCGTAGAGCTCATCGAGGACAATAATCTGGTAGTGGTTATTTCTAAAAAACAACCCAAGCTTGAATTTTATTTTGCTTTTTTTCGGAAAGTAACTGCTAATTACCGTTTTCAAGCCAAATTTCTTCACATAAACCTTCAAAACATCCCAACAGAGCTGTTCGAATAAAATGGGTGCTCTTTGCCATCCTCTATGATCGGACGTGTGCTGGCGAGTTTTTTTTTTGCTGAAAATGGCTCTCGACAGTGCGTGCACAGACCCCACCTGCACCTCACCACTGACTTGCACCGAATTTGCAGGCTTGTATCTCGGCCAGCAGTCATTTTACGAGCCTGCGTGTAGGTTCATTCGAAAGAGCGTGATGTCCTCGACGCGATGGTATGTAAATGATTTAATTCTGGGAAGTACCGGAGATTTTCCGAATGGGGTGAAACAGCGCAGCCTCACAGGTGATTGGAGTGAAATCTCTTATCAACATCAGAACAGTCTTAGAGCTTCAAAATGGATCTATTACAAGAAAATTGACAGTTTCAAACTTCTAGAATGGAACTGGTAGTGAAAGGAGCCCTGTTCCACTTTAGCTGAAAAATCTTTAGCCCATCACTAAAGCTGCGCTTTTTGTCCCATCCGTAAAATCTCCAGGATTTCTCAAACTCAACTCATTTGCATATCATGTGTCAGGAATGTCACGCTCTTTCGAATGAGCCTAAGGCCCGTATGCACGTACATCCCCGCTGGGGAGGGGAAGGGATCTGAGAGGTGATGCGTCATATCTCGCTACTCTACGTATCTTTCCTCTTCTTTCTCTATCTTGCTTATGAAAGTTCTCATACACTTATACCTGCGCATAGTGGGGGCCAGGTTACTTCCATATAGGACTGGTTTTTGCCATTTTGTGTGATCCCCTGAGGATCACCTCTCATTTTCAAAGTGATTTAGCTTCCTGAAAAGTCAATGAGAACGCTGCAAAATTATACTTTGGATATATTACAGCACTGCCAAGCATGTTTTCGACTGGAGAAATGGAATCGAAGATAGTGAATTTTCCGATAATTCCTAGCTCGCGAGCTAGGGATTACCGAGGATTTCGATATCCCGAGATTTCACTTATTTCTACTATAACCATCTTTAGCAATGCCGTAGTATATCCACAGTACAATTTTACAGCGTTTTCGTTGAGTTTTCAGGAAGATAAATGACATTGAAATTGAGAGGTAATTCCCTGTGGATCTCCAAGGGATCATACAAAAGGGTGAAAATCTAATCAATCGCGCTAGTAGCCTGGCATCCATTATGCGCAGGTATAAGGGTATGAGAGCCTTCATAAGAAAGATGAAAAAGGAAGAAGAAAGATAGCTAGAGTAGCGAGATATGACGCCTCCCCTCTCAGATCCCCTTCTCTCCCCAGCGGGGATGTACGTGCATACGGGCCTAGGACCAGGATCGTAGAGTGGCTGCCGGCCGAGCTACAAGCCTGCAAAGCGGTGCAAGTCAGTGGTGAGGTGCAGCTGGGGTCATGTGCACGCATTGTCAAGGGCCATTTTCAGCCAAGAAACTCACCAGCACACGTTCGGTGCATAGAGTATGTCAAAGAGCATCCATTTTATTTGAACAGCTTTGTTGAGATGTTTTTAATAGGTTCCTATATGAAGAAATTTGGCTTGAAAACGATAATTAGCAATTACTTTTTGAAAGGAAAGCAAAATAAAATTCAAGCTTGGGTTTTTAATAGTAATCATTACCTGTTATTGTCCTCGATGAGCTCTATAACAAAGTACGCTTATCTGCCAGGAAAACTTCTGTTTTTGCTCCAAACAAAGACCTGAAGGAAAACCTTCGCGTTCGAAGAATTATTGTCCGCGACATTGTGATGCGACCATTTTCGAACTCTTTTTAGAAAAAGATTTTTCGAATTTTTAGAATACAAAATTTTCCAGAAAGCGCGATGTGTGCATTGTAGCTATTGAAGAGCTCTATCATCTCATGAAACCCAATCATGTTTTGATTTTTGTTTTCCTTCCAAAAATGAGCAATGAAAAAAGGAAGGCGGCTTGTACGCAACTTTATGGCGGTCATTGTATACCTGCCGAAGAAGGTGCTGGAATATCGAAGCAGCATCAGATCGAATCTTTTGTCAACGAGGGACCCAAACGAAATATGTGCGCAAGCTTTTCCAGCCTACATGTCCCTTTCCCAATGGCGAACTAAAGTGCCTTCCCTTCTAAGCTGATCAGTGTTCTCCCTGGTGTTTGTTCCTGCCTATATGTTTAAATTTTCCGTGTACTCGAAGGATTTTCAATTGTTATCGAGCATCACATTTTTTAGGCAGCAAATTTTCAGATCCGCATTAACAAAGCTGTTTCCCACTACGATGAAAGCACGAAAATTCTGTACATTTCTAAGAGGAATTTCATCAATTTGACGCTTTCAACAGCAACATTGACTTGGAGGAATGAGGTAAGTCATCGAACTATTTTCTTTGGCCCGATATGAATCTAATCTATATTTTAATGGGAGTAAAGTATTGTAAAGTGAATTCGTAAAGCCTTTATAAGTCAATTAGGACTTCTTTTTTGAAAACAAAAGACGATTTGTGCCAAGCCCCACATTTGGTTTCTCCTTAAGCCTTAATAACTAGATTTTGTAAGTGCATAGAGCTTAAAAGAGAAAGAAATGATTTTTGCGCTAGCTCAGCCTTCGTATTTGGACGTCGGTACGGCCAAAAGGTTCCTGAGACTTACTTGTAACCTCGGATTTTCTTTTCCAGAGGGTAGGGGGAGTCGCTCGAATAAATTGTTATCCTGAACCATTTCCGAACAAAGAACTATGCGAAGAAAGAGGTTGTATATGGAGAGGAAGTTCCGCTTATGTAAGTTCTTCGCTCATGTGTAAGGGCTATAAAGAAGTCATCTACAATAATTTTAGCCCGGAATTCCGTATTGTTATATGAAAGAAGGAGTGGGTTATAGGATTGTTTCGTCGACTGGGGAGGTAGAACTGTAAGGAATCTGTCGCTTCCAGCTTTACTCATTGATTCCAGAAAACCTTGTTAGAGAAGAACGATGGACCGAAAAATCCTTGGGGACATGACATAGAGCAAATCACCCTCACATCAAAATACATGGGAAAAACCTTGAATGTGAAAATTGGAGTGGATGGACGGTAAGAAATATCATACACTAGACGCATTGTTTTGCAAAAACTGCTGGACTTTTTCTGCGGCTCAAATTCGAAAAAAAAATCAGAGAAATGCAAAATACCATTTTTCGGTTGTTTTGTGTTAATCTTTTTGTTAGTAATTCTCGACTCTAGGTTTACTAACTTAGGCTTGCTATAGAAAATTCAGCGAGTGTATATATATGCTATATGCACTACTGTGTAACTACTGTACAGCGAGCAATTTGAGATTTTAGAGGATTTTTTTACGGCAAAAATCTTTTGGGTGATGAAATTCTTTTGATTTTGGCTCTGAATTCTACATGATTCAGACGATCTCCGACGGTCATTTGCCAAAGCTTGCTTTGTTTTATCGAACAGTGCTCTACGGTTGATTTTTTGACTGAGGGGTTCATTTTTGTGCCGAATGTATATGTCTATGAAGTTCCTTGGCTATCAGACACATATTGAAACTTACGAAAATCCTTGTTAGGGAAGAAGCAAGAACTAAAAAACTTCACAGCGTTTTTCTTCAAACTTGTCTTTTTTGACATGGCAATGTTCCCTTATGAGATTGATAAGCATCTTACCTAATAATGGATGGATAGGCAAATTTTCGTAGATTATTTTGCAACAAAAAAGAGCCCATAGGGTCTACGTTGCCGAGAGATTTTTTGACCGAACAAAAAAGAAGCCACTTTTTGACGTTGCTTCAGCACATGTTTGCATGCCTTTTTACGTATTACGAAAATTTCACAATTGAAGTGATCGCCGAAAAGGAAATGGTGGACGAGCCCTTCTGGCTCTTGCTTTATTCTAGCACCTCCAACTTTGAACTCATCGATTACTTCTATTTGCAAGTTGTTGCTTGTAAAACATGTATACAAAAAAATAATGTTCGACAATAAATTTTACTAGCAAGACGTTTTCTTCATGGAACTGAGCTTCAGCATATCTAGCTTTCTACACCTTTATTCCGCAACCAATGGAAGAACTTAACTTGAGGGGCCCATTGTGAAGATTTTCTCCGCAAGAACATATTTCTTGGGTAAGAACGTACCTCGGCCATTTGGAAATTTTAGGTCTGAAATCTCCATACACTAAGGAATTTATTGAAATTTGATATGCGCTAGAAAGACCAAGAAACGCACTTTCTAATGATACTATCAGCAATGCATCAGAGATGAAATCCTCTTAGAACAGCTGCTGCAAACATAAGGCAAAAAAAAATCGACAGAACCTATGCAGCAGCCCAATATATACGGAGTGAAGATTGTCGCGGTCCATGTTCCAAAGGGCTTTTGGATAGATGGGTTCTTATAGGAATTTCTATGCACGAATGGCATTAGCCGTATAATGCGTAGCCTGGCCTAAGCATATATGAGTCCGACATCTGCGGGCGATACCTCCATACTTTCTTAGACTGACATTCAGGCTGAGTTGCGCCGCAGTTCAGCGCTTCTATAACGATGTATCAAAAATTTGTAGTATTTTATCTTTGTGAAAAGGGAATTTCCAGCTATGAACCACCTCTCGATCTCCCTCGCAATCCGTCCAAATCAGAGGATACATTGACGGTACGTTGCATCCTTTGCCTTACAAAACCTCTGTGAAATAAAAAAAGTCCCACTTTCAAATTTTATACATTGTCTTTCCCAATGTACAAAATTTGAAAACTAGGAAAAGCGATTTTGCAAAAATAATTATTTCCATTGCTGTTTGATTACTTCAATCGTTACTGGCAGTGTTGCAGCTGGAAAAACATACAAATGAGGAGTTAGACTACTTCTATTTTACTGTGGTTCGCAAGTCTACGAAAGAAGTTTTGTTCAACACCTCTATGGGTATCCTTATTCTACTAAATATTACAAGTAGCTTTTCAAATTCTTGAAAATTTGTCTCAAGGTGGTCTGATCTTCTCGGATCAGTTCATACAAATCGCTACGAAGCTGCCATCGGAAGCAATGTATGGGTGGGGAGAGAATAGCCATCCAACGTTGAAGGTAGTAGTTTGTGACTAAAAGTTACACAATTCTCAAAATGAACAAGATTTAGCACCAATTCGATCGTTACACAACTTGGGCTATGTTTGCTCGAGACGAGTGGCCTTACTCAGAACAAGTTACCACTAAAAATCTTTATGGTACATTTTCGTAGATTACTATGAGTACAATTCAAAATTTCATTTTTAGGTATGCATCCGTTTTATATGATGATAGAAAAAGATGGAAAAGCACACGGTGTATTCATATCGAACAGTAATGCGCAGGTATAAGAAGTTCACGTCTTGTCAGTAGGAAGACCAAAATAAGAATGGGAACGAAAGCTTATGATAGTATCAGGTTGTTCACAATTCTTGCACCAAAGAACAGAAAAAATTGATTCAAAATACTCATTTTATGTTTATCAAAGGTAGCATTCTATAGTACATTTTAGAAAATCAATATGAAACAAAATCAAGGTCAACTTGAAACATCAAAATCAGTAACTATTCGCAGAGACATCCATTATCCATCCATTCACTACCGGCTTCTCTTTGTTGGAAAGAGTATGACGTGAAAGATCAAAAATAAATTCGGAATTTAGAAGACGTCTTATCAAATTTAGTGATCAAAAATCGGAAAATTACTTCTTGCCCAGACAACTGCATCGGAAAGTTCGCGGCCTTAAAGCGCGTTATATGGCGCGCCGCAGCCCCTAAAATTTCAGCCGCGCACGCCGCGGCCCATGTAAATTTTACCGGGAACGCCGCGGCCAAAGTTGAAATTGGGAAGAGATTATCGGGAGAGCCGCGGCCCAATCACCTCACTCGGCGGGCCGCGGGTCTTATCAAAGGCCCGACATCTTACACGCTGTAGGTTAAGGCGTAACTCGCGTGTGGTACGCCGCAGTGAATGGGGCTACCCTAAGTGTTTGTGGGGATGGGTAATCGCTTCTCGGGATTGGTCCTGTCTGACAGTTAAGCTTTAATGCTTACGAAACAAACTTCAGCAGTCGGATGAGTGTTATTGACGACATTAAATGATGTCGACGGATGAGCTAACAAGTTGCTCAATTTGCACTCAAGTCATTGTCATGAAAGACAGGCCAAAAGGTTTTTCACTCTTCCTAGGCCTCACAAGCATGCTAATCGGGTCAACTATCGGGCGCTTACAGGATGCGCCGCGGTCACTTATCGGGTCCAATATCGGTTTATACTGGGCGGCTCGCGGCATGGATGATTGGTGGCCGAGCAAACACCCGCGAACTTCCCGATGCAGTTGTCTGAGTTGGGTACTTCTCTAAATCACTTTAAATCTTTGCCATATGCCCTTGAGGAATTTTGACTCGAACTCCCTCAAAAAGTGCAAGATTCTCTCTCTCTCTCTCTTCACATTATGTTTTAAATCAGAAGATTTCATTGAAGCTCTTTGAAGTAACAGATTTTCAAAGAATTTGGTGCAAGAATTATGCATCAACCTAATACAAGATTCACATTGATAACAGAACAGCCACTAGTTGAGAGACTATACTGCTCAAAATTTTCGATCACAAAGAATTGGGTTGAGAAAAAGAATGATTGGCTCGCTGACTTGACGGTGCTGCACACATACGTTTTTTGACAAAATTCAGGAAATTACCACAGCTCCTGGACCTACATTGATCTACCGCACAATCGGCGGAAATTTGGACATGTACTTCTTCCCAGGTCCTACCCCTGAGGAAGTGACACAACAGTACTTGGCGTTGATAGGAACCCCAACCTTGCCAGCTTACTGGGGCTTTGGCTTCCAGGTAGCGTTTGCTTGTTTTGCATGTTTGATGACCAGCTATTCTTTTTGCAGATTTCTCGATGGGGCTACAAAGATTTCGCTGAGATGAAACGCATAGTTGAAAACAACATCGAAGCTGGAATACCTTTCGATACAGTTGTGGGAGATATCGATTACATGGACAGATACAAGGACTTTTCAATTGGAGAGGTTCGTGCATGAAATGCGATACTTCCAGTTTTGAAAATCTTTAGAGCTGGCAAGAGTTCCCTGCATACGTCAAGCAACTCCACAATCGTGGAATGCGTGTGGTGTTGATGTTCGATCCGGCAATTCAGGCAAATTATGAACCATTTGAAAGAGCAATGACAGCAGTAAGCGTTCAACATCCACTCCAATGAACGTTTCATATCAAGTCCCATGCTTTTAGAAAGCTCGATTCGTTGAGTGGGAACGTTTCGACCAAGTGAAAAACTCAACCAACGTAGGATTAGTTAACATCATTGGTGATCAGCCAAATCCCAGTTTTTTTCAGAACTTGTATCCGCTGGTAAAAGGAACCAAGATCATGTTGGGTGTGGTGTGGCCAGACAATCACACGGCATTCCCAGATTTTCTTGACCCGAGCGGCAATACTGCCAAGTGGTGGATTGACGAATTAGTCAGATTCAGACAAGAAGTCAGCTTCACTCTTTCCGCTATTATTCTCAAAGTCAACAGTACAAAAAAAATTAAAACTGGTTTGAGACATTTATGGGCAGATGAGCATTCGTTGTCAGTAAATAAGGTCAAGATAGAGGACAATAACCGAAAATTTCTACATAGCAAAGTGAATCAAAAAGTTCTCTTCACTCATCTCTGCTTACTTGGAGTGGCTTAGAAATTTCCAACTTCAACTTTGTTAACCTTCGAGGTCACAAGAAACATTCATAAATTTTCCGCATTAGTGTTCACCTAAACCTTGTGATGCACTGCATTAAAGATTGCTTATGATGGCATCTGGATTGATATGAATGAGCCGGCAAACTTCGGGACAAACGAATACCATCCGTGGTACTTTGATGATCCTGACCATCCAAATATTGAGCCTCTGAAATGCCCAATGGAAGAGGGCACTGAAGATGCACGATGGGACATGCCACCATATAAAACGCACAATGTGTGGGTATTTAGAGAGGTCGGTAACCAGCTCTTTTGTTTTACCTCACCAAAAAAACTTAAAATGATTTTGTTTAGGATAATGCGCAATCCTACTTGGCAACAAAGACATTATGTATGTCTGCTGTGCAAGGCGATGGCACTATGCGCCACTACGATGTGAAGAGCCTTTATGGATGGAGCGAATCGAAAGTTACACAGCAGGGGCAGTTTAAGGCTGTAGGAAAGAGGGGCATCGTCATATCAAGGTAAAACTCAACCTACATTCATGTTGTATTGCGCTTGAATTAAAGGCAGCGTCCCAGACACCTGGACCTATGGGCTTTTTACGTGGAAAGTAGGGGCCGTAACTAACAAGGGAGGTCGGATCAGTCGAAGTGGCCTTTTCAAATGGGTCATATACTATTTTGAAGAGCGTTAAACGCTGATTCCGAATCTTTCTTCGTTATCTGCCGAGCGCC
Organism: Cylicocyclus nassatus; assembly: GCA_958299035.1. NCBI lineage: Eukaryota > Metazoa > Nematoda > Chromadorea > Rhabditida > Strongylidae > Cylicocyclus > Cylicocyclus nassatus. Next base: position 53,252,479 of record CATQJL010000316.1, on the reverse strand, counting down.
TCTGGACGCCGAGTTATAAATGTTTTTTGGAGCGAAAAATGAACGCAGAATTCAAGTAAAATTGACTATTACGGACTTTTCAGCGCCTAAATAGAGCAACATGTTGTATGAGTGTTTTGGGCAAAAGGTATCCTTTGAAATGGGGTGCTCTGGTAACCAACATTGGACCATTTGAGCAATTCTGACGAATTTTGCCCTAATTACGCATTCAATTTTTTAACCCAAAGAACGCTCATAACTCGGCGTCCAGAGGCGCTCGGCAGATAGCGAAGACAGATTCGGAATCAGCGTCCTAAGCTCTATAAGACAGTATACATTTCAAGATGAAATGCCACTTCGACCATGTATCCTTCCCTTGTAAGCCACTGCCCAACCGGCAGCTCAGGTAGTGCTCTAACGGCTGAGATATTCCCCTCGAAACTGGACCCCGCGATCGTATTTCGCATGGATTCATGGCGCAAAGCGTGGATCCTGGCGCGAAACTGCCACGTGGATCCTGGCGCGAAACTGCCATGAATCCATGCGAATACAATCGCGGGGTCCAGTTTCGAGGGGAATATCTCAGCCGTTAGAGCACTACCTGCGCTGGCGCTTGGACAGCTTTAGTAGGGGCCCCAAAAGTACTTTCCCCAGAGATCCAGATCTGCCTGGACGCTGCCTTTAAGAATAAGTCAAATCAAATCGATTAACGTTCGAACTTCCCAGGTCTACTTTCGCATCCAGCGGTCGCTTCTGCGGTCACTGGCTTGGTGACAATTCAGCAACGTGGGAAGATCTTCAATCCGCTGTTATTGGAGCTCAAGAATTCAACCTCTTCGGAATACCGTATGTTTTTGCCACGAGCTCTGCGAATTGACAGCCCTTTGATTCCTTCTACCGGCAACCCTGAATGAATAATAATTGCTTCCTGAGTTCCTCCTAGTTCCTGCAGATTTAACATAGACGAGGACGCAAGACTCGCCTAGACTCAAGGACAAAAAGTAGAGTCGTTGTAGAACCCTTATATAACGTATATGCTCGCTCTGGTGCTGAGAGGACATCAAAAGTGGGCGGGGCTGGAGGAAATGGTCCTCGTTCTCTATTGTTAGAGCGGTCTCCTCGCCTTAAGGTTGATATCTCGTTTTAGCTTTCAAGGGGGCTCAAACTGGTAAAATTCGGAAGTTTGACCGCCTCAAAGGATGGCAAACAAAACTCGTTCCCGCATTGTCTCGGAGTATACATCAAATTCAAAAATTCTAACGTGCACATTTAGTCTTGCAAAATGTCTTGCATAAGCCCATTTTCAATGAAAATTGTTTTTTGGCTTCAGAAAGTGCAATTATTACGATTCTGCAGGAAGGTAGGGTGTTTTGTATATGTCTCGAAAGCTCATGAAAGCCACTGTGCCCCAAATTGTGGATGGTGAGCTTTTGATGCAGCATAGTAGTACCAATGAGTACTCGCCTAAGTTCTCCTGTAAATGATTAGTTCTTAAGCGAGAAAATCCGCTCAGGACGGAAGGCCAAGGACACCACCCATTGACTGGGTGGTCTGAAGATAAAAGTTCCAGTTGTCCTTGATCTAGAATTGTCATAAATCCCCCTATACGATTAATAGATAGCGACATTGCTATTCTGAAGCCCACTCTCGAACTCATTAGCTTTGTGCCGCCCATGTTGATGAAAGGGCCATCTTGGCCTAGAGCAACTTTCTCGCTTCGGAATCCATCTTTTGCAGTAGAACTTCTTATGAATACTTGGTCAGGGGCTCCGCTATGATATCAAAACCTTATTTTCCAATGCTTTTTTCGTGCTGTAAGATTCTGCTTCGCTAACTTCTTACAAGCCATTGAAAGAAGTTCTCAAGAACTTCCGAGCCATACACAGCAAGCCCTATTAGCCTTTCACAACTAAATGGTTTTCAAGTTGGAAATCAAGTTTTGCGAATTTATCTACGGAAAGGGTTGTTGTCATATGAGTGTATGGATCAGATATCACAGGAACACAGGAACAAAGCTATAATTATAGATACATTGGTTCCGATATCTGCGGTTTCAATCGTGAAACAGAAGAAGAGTTATGTCTTAGATGGCATCAGTTGGGAGCGTTCCACACATTTATGAGGTAGCCTTTAATTTTGCCAGCCAGAGAGCCGAATATGGATGCAGTCATTACATTTCTGCTTTAGGAATCACAATTCTCGAACAATGCCACCGCAAGACCCAGCACAGTGGAAATCCGTAGCAAACGCAACCAGAAAAGCCACGCTGTTCCGCTACAGCTACCTACCTTACCTCTTTAGGTAGAGCATAGGTATTATGGGAAGGTAGATTAGCAGAACGTTTTTGCCTTTCAGTTTGCACTTTGAAGCCTCGATGTACGGAGGGACCGTTATTCGTCCTGTTTTCTACGAATTCCCAGCTGATAATAGAACACACGACCTCAGCTATCAGTTCCTCTGGGGTAGCTCTATGCTTATCGCTCCAGTAGTGCACAAGGTAATGATTTTTTTAAAATTTTGATGCTAGTAAAAGATGCTTCTATAGGGAGCCAAAAATGTGCAGTTCTACCTACCTAAAGATGACTGGTACTCCGTGTCTGATCACAAATACGGACAACTAATATGGGATGGTGATCAAGTATTCCCCGCTCCTTGGGATTTATTGATTCCAGTTCTTGTCAGAGGTGAGAGCAGTGATCAGAGTCGTGCTCTTGAAAGAAGATGGAGGGAAAGGGGGGGGGGGAGGCACGACAATGTCTTTTTGAAGATTTTTGGCTGCGTGGATTTGTGGAATATACCTAGAAGAACTTCTTATTCGTAAAATTTGCGATTTTTCAGTAGTTGCAACTAAACAAACTAACATATTTTTATAACTCAAATAAATCACTTTCAAAAATCTCTACCCCAGAATCCGGCATGTAGGGCTTGCTTGCAAATAAACCTGTCTGAAGATTACTCTGGTACAGATAGAACCGCTTTGCCAGACTTAGTTGACGAGATTTTAGGGTAATTATGATAGAAAAAAGAACTTGTACGACGGTTTCGTCTGAAGAATTTATGGGACGGACCTATCCAAGCGGACTTGTGTCAGAAGGTTAAGCATAATGGAAAAGACAGATATGGTCGAATTTTAGGAGTAATTTTTTTGCACTAAATGCGTCCCGCCCCCCCCCCCCCCCCTCGACCTGCTCCTGACGCTTGTGTGCTTCTCAACATCATTTAGGCGGAGCTATAATTCCATGTCAGGAGCCCGATATAACCACGGAGTACACAAGAAAAAAGCCGTTCAAACTAGTGATTGCTCCAGGGACACCCACAGGCAACTAAGCAATCATAAATTGTTTTCTATTTTTGGAAATCAAGGTGTTATGATGTATCCAGGTCAGTCACCTGACACAGCTCAAGGTTTTCTCTATTGGGATGATGGCGATAGCATCGTTAAATCATTTTCAACACATTCCTATTACCACTGGACCTTCAGCTACAGACAAGACGAATCCGGGGCAGATTTGACAATTAAAATGGAAAGAAAAGCAGTAAGTGGACCAGATGTACTTAGGAGTGTGATAGGTTTCTGGATATATGGGTTTTCAGGACAATCTGGTGATTCCTACGCTCGATACTCTGGAAATTTTCAATTATAGATATCCATTGGACACCGACAATGCAGTCTTCATGCTGAACGGCAAAAAGGCTGGTGCAGTAATCTTTTTAAATGTTCTCCGTTTTCAACAGTTCAGTGCTTAGGCTTCGCGCCCGCTGCGATCTTCTCCAAGAATCTCTAAAATTTCGTTTTAGCTGTCTTCTTTCAGTAGTTGCCATAGACTACCTGTTTTTTACCCGCAGATATTGCGCAGAACTCCTTTCAATCAACAAGATCAGTTTCTGCCTGTCGATATCGCGCAGTGCTTAATTAAATATATTCTAATAATCTTGAGTTACCGTGAATTTTTAGGTAGACATCGATGAGAGCGATTTGAAATACAACAAAGAAGAAAAAACCCTGTACATCACTAAGAGTAACTTCATCGACATGTCCTCGGAAACGATTATTGAGTTGCTTTGGACGGATGTGAGCTTTTGATCTCTTATTGTTAGATAAAAGAAGTGATATCATTAAACTTCTGCTATCTCACTACTATGCAAACTCCCCGCTCTCCTAATGTCTGCTTTAGGAAGAGATCGACGACGGTTCGTCAACAATGTTTACGTATTCTTGGCTGCTCCCTTCGACGTGCCTTATGCTTCTGAAGCTGTTGTAACAAACACTGTAACATATCAGACTGCTTTGTGCAGTATAGCTATTGCATGTGCTGTTTACGTACTCCATGATTGCTATGTCGATAATTAAAGTAAATAATCCACATAGTTGACCTTTGGGGCACCTCAACTGTTTATGTAGAAAGTCCGAACTCGGTATTTGTTGGTAAGGATATGATAATATTACCACACATAGAAATGGCTAAATATCAGGCTAATGCAAAAATTCCTGTTTTGCAAACCCGCACTTCAAAGACTTACATCGCGAGACTGATATATATTCGGTTGTCGCAAAAGTCTTTTCATATTCGTACATTCAAACTATTATCTCTCAAAAACTAAGGCTTCTACAAGGGTGAATTTGTGGGAGTATTCTTAAATGAATATCATAACTTATAATAACGGGCTACGGTTGTTTACGTGTTTTTGTGTGTGTGTGTGTGTGTATGTATGTCTGTGTGTCTGTCTGTAACGAAATTCATAGAGCGAGTTCCAGCCAACGTCCTGAGCCCAAATTTTGCACATCGCATGCGACCAACATAAGAGCCTACCATGCAAAAGCACGAGTAATTTTGTTGGGCGGATCCCTCAGAAACTGCGCGTCAAACAGAGCCACTTGAGTTCTGGCCAGCAAAATTGTTTCCGTATCACCAATTTTTGCAAAGTCGGGGATGTGTTTGGCATGCTAATGTGCAGGCCATGGATTTTAGTCCAAAAAAGGTGGACAAAAGTTCACTACTTTACGAGAACGACGCCAAAAAGAAATTGTTGCGTAAATGGTCAATTTGCCATGGTTTTACCTGAGCATTTGAGAAAAATTTTGCGCAGAGATGTAGCTCACGTCGCCTACTGTCCTTATGGCAGTTACCAAGCCAGAAAGAGTCCTAAAACCTATTCAAATTTGTATTTGTTCTTTTGCGAAAAGTTTCATCCACGCGAAATCACCGATCTTACATGAAATAGCATTTGGAATGGGTAGTTGTTTACATTTTAGTCGCGATAATCGGCACTGCCCGGTGAGTTTCATTGCCACCATTAGTCAAGAATGAGTAAGGCATATGAAGTAAGACCAGTGCGAGCCTCTGCGAAGCAGAGGTGACGCACTGGTATATATATATATATATATATATATATATATATATATATATATATATATATATATATATATATATATATGTATATAACTCAAACACTGTACTTTTGTTTGTTAGGATGTTTGTGGCTTATAGACTCTTTTGTATATGAACCGAAAAGGCTGAAATTCTCTCCCCTATTAACAAGCCACGGCGCAGAAGATAGGCTACTTTTCTCAACGACTCGCTGGATCCTTCTATCGATTTATTGATTTGTTTACTTACATCCAAGAAAATGAAAGCTCTTCAATTACCATCAAATCATTTCCCCAAGAAGTAGAAGAGAGCGGTAAAGACCATTTACATTTTGCGGCGAAGACGATGCGGTGTGGTCACGAAGAGAGGCGATCAAGAAGGAAGACAACAACTACGGTGCCACGAGCGATGAGGAAAAACAGGAAGAAGGAGGAGGAAAAAGGAGCGAAACAGGAAGGAAGATGGAAAGGGGAACGAGAATTAAAATGAAGAGTGAGGGACGAATAGTGAGTTCGAAGACGTTTTGATCACTACGCCGGGCCAGTTGCCAATGCCTGGGCTGGACCGGGAATGTCGGCTAGTAAGCTATATAATCACTTGTGAAGAGCATAGACTCATTACAGGCAAAGTTTGAAAATTGAGCGCATTATTTTTTCTCTATTTCTAGCCATCAGAATAATGCAGCAAGTGTATGTATAGTTCTCTCATAGGGAGATAAGCGCGAGCAAGTAGAAGCTTTGCAGAATATTTCCCGATACGATTATTTTCGTTTTTTCGGAATTTTGGATTTTTTTCTATTTTGTCTTGAAACGATGCGGATCAAGCCTGGTACGAACTTTTGGAAGCCACATTGTAGAACTTGCTTTGACTTTCGAATGCTGCCCCGCATCCCGTTAGAGATCTAAGAAGAGCAGAATGTAAAAATTCAAATATGTAAAGATATGGGACAACCTAATATTATTATTAACGAACTGCACTTTCTTAGCAGGTCATCATACTAAATGTAGAACACCGCCATCTGTGCATCGCGATGCTCACTAGAGTCAGGCTGGTAGCATCCGAGCGGCTTCTTGAATTTCGAAAATATCCAAAATACAGGGTGTCTGGAAAGTTCTTGGTCCCAAAGTATCTCGATTGCGAGTTCTCGCTCACTATATGTGTTCGCTAAACCCAGGGGCTACTAAATCAGGAAAGTGAAAAAATTTTGGCTATTGGATATTGAACAAAATGTGGAAATAACCATCTTTTTAAGCCTTCTTGAAGCGGAACAGCGCTTCATTTGATCGTTCTACTTTTTCTTAATAGACTGATTTTCTGGCATTTGCTGTCGAAAATAACAACTTTTCAAAGATGAGCTCAATCAGCACAAGGTTTACTCAGTTAGAGAGAAGAGGTCAGAAATCTTCAGATGCTGGTGATTTTGGATTTCACTACGCAGTTTTTACATTTGTAACAGGCTTGCCTTCTACTCTTTCCAACACAATTGATGCCAAGCAGGGACATTATAACAAGACCACGATTTTTTGAAATTGGTGCTGCAGAACTTTCTGACCAGCCTAATATAAGTGTCTGTCGTAAGGGGATTTGAGGTAGCTGGTCATTTTCCGTAAATGTTTCCTGATTTCTACTTACGGTAGACTAGTGCTGATTCTTGCCCTAAGTTGCTTCCCACAGTAAGCAAAAATCTTTAAAAGACTCGCGGAAAATAGTCAGGTACCACCACAAACCTGGTATCCAGACAGGGACTTCTACAGATCAGAGGAAGCGGCGTGCTGGGCTAATAATAAGTTAAATGCGCTTGGGTCAAACACGGTCCATTCCTAAGTGATGGCGATGCTACGCTAGTTCACCTGACGTTGTTAACCAATTTTCTTTGCAAAAATATGAGCGCGTACAGTAAGTTTCGACCCGCTTTAGGCGGAAATTGGATTGGCGGGGGTCGCCTCGCTACGGTTCGCGCTTTTTCGCAACTACAGTATGTCATATCGTGCTGAGAACCGAGGTCTACTTCTCTTCATTCTCCTCAGTCTTGGCTTGGCAAATGGTCAGCGCTATGCGCTCGCGAAGCCTCCAGCGGTGCGCACGCGCCGCTCCTTGTGGAATGTTCCGCCTAATCTTGGATGGAACCGACTGTACCTCGCTGTTTACCATACCTCCAATTTGCGGAAGTTACATCAGGCCGAAACCAAAGAACCATGTTGCCTATCATTCCAATAGACTTTCTACTCAGTAACTCAATTTATTGTCAAACACTGAATGGGCTTTGTTGTACTATTCGACAGGACGAATCGAGTAGCTCTGTAGTGCTCTTATAAGGTGCAAGATTTGCAGCAGAGCTTAAAACTTGCCGTATGAGTTTATGAGGAGGAGCAAGTGTAGATACCCCTAAGGGCGATCATAATCTACCATCATTTGTGATAGCATGAACACAAATGTAATAGGTCGGGTCAAGAGGAAGGAGGGATAATTACGCGAAGCCTCGAAAAATGGCAAGCTAAAATGAGTTCGGGTTTGCAGCAGAGTTGAGGTGGGTTTGATTAAAGGGAAATGTTTACACTTTTGTCTCAGTACTTGCTAGAGTTTCTTGACTTCAAACAGCTCAAAGGCGAATTGCGCAACACTCTTGCAGGAGCAAATGTTGTAGCATCGTCACAATTCACAATTTGCGGCACAAAATCTACAATTTATCGGTTGATTGATGAAGATGACTATCACTTCACAAATCCCAGCTATACTCGCTCCATCGAGGTTGGACACCATGGCCGGTAGTAATCCCCCCGACCTGGTAGCCTGTTTCGCCGTCAGGTCGTCGTCACCTTTACGTGAAGTCGGCGGCAACACCGATCTCAAATCTGTGCCCTCCCAACCGCCCTTTTCACTAAGATCTTCCTGGTCGAGGAGGCCATTGTGACCTTGTGCATAGGCATGCGAATTGAGATCCTATGAGGCTATCAGAACCTACATTCAATCCGCGAGTTGCCGCCACAGTTGGCAGCTTTCCGTGGTGTGTCAACTTGGAGGCATCTTTGATGCCACCAGGTAGGGTAGATTACTAACGGCCCATATGGTGCACGGTGGCATTGTGCCCTCAAATGTTTGAATTTTTCTATTTCTTGTTACCTCGACTTGTACACAGTACAGCACATTATTATTAAAACTTTGGAATGGGTTTTGCAGTGCAATGACAAATATGTACTGGGTATCAATCTCGCGTTTTTTTGGGCATTTTTGGATCACGCATAATATTCACAACGCGGAAGAAATTCGCACATCTGAACAAGTATACCAACTGAATAAAACTTCAAGAGGTGTTCTGTCGCGAGTGGAATACGGCATGAAGTGAAGTAGTAGATTTCAGTGGCTGAGTAGAAATCTGACATTTCAGTAATAAAGGTGTGCCACTTTACGCTCACTTATCAAGTAAATAAAGAATCCAACCTTTGTTAAGGAGAAGATAAGTCGACGAAATTCCTTGTTGCACGCTATGATGATGACTCTGAATCTTCACCTTTTGGATTTATATAGTAAGCCAGATTGGTATTATCAAACGCTACAGGTTTTTTGATAAATGATCAGCAAAAGTTGTTTCAAATCTTACGGGTCGATCAAATGCAGAAGGTTCCACGCTACTACAGTAAATGACCAAATTGCCCATCCATTATCAAACTGCCATGCCAACCAGGATATGCTGAAAATTTGAGCCGCAAAAGCAGCGGCTTGAGCGACAGCCTGCAAATAGCAAAAAATAGAGTAAAAATTCAATCCAAGCTGTCAGAGTGAGACTTGATTACCTGCTTTAGTAGGTTTAGTTCTCTTGATCGTCTTACATGAAATTCCCTGCTCTTATTTGCAAGCTAAACAGATTGTTAAATCACATTTACCCCTGTTACCGAAATTACTCACCTTATTTGACGTATTCCTCACTGCCAGTATAGTTATGAAATCGACTGAGATTGTTAATACAAAAGTGCCAAGATTCTTGGTGAAATAAAAGGAGCGGGCATTGAATTCTGATGCCTTAAAGGTATGGGATGTTTTTTCATACGATGAGAACGTGCTCGTTACCTCATCTGTAACAAAAACGAATGCATTCAGTAAACTCCAGTATACGAAGCGACATTTCACTAAAATAATCACACTTGTTATTTGTAAAGGCTCAATCACACAGTAACTTTGCAAGTTTCATTAGTATTTCTCTAGGTTATAATTTACTTTGCAAGAGAAAATGACTACTTGAAAACTTTGTGAAATTTGAGTCATTTGAGATATGAGATCAAGGGGGGTGACTCAAATTTTACTCAACCATCTTCGATTATTTGGTATTGCGGTTATTATAATGACACAACATGCTCTGTTTTCAAGGCCAATGGAGACTGCATGGGCTGTTATCTGGGGCTAAAATTCAACATTATTCATGCGCAGCTTGTATCTCTGTCCCGAAAAGTCGCCATTTTTACGTTACAAATGTGATTTAACGAAAACAAGCGAAAAAGGCCTGAGGTCAATGCATTTTTCCCGCATACCATATCTACAACTAAAGATCATTTAAATTTTCATAATCTTTTGACTACTCAAAGATCGTGGCTTGAAAGCCGTAGTCTTCCCCAACAAGGAAGTGTTACTAGTCGAAGTGGCCTTTTCAAATGAATTCTATAAACTTTGGAAAGCCCTAAACGCCGAATCCAAATCTGTTTCCGATTCTGACGAGTTTTTCTGAACGCCGAGTGAGTGTTTTACTACAAAAATTCGAGCGAGGTTTACCAAATCTAATTACGGCCACTTTAACGTTCAAATAGAGCAATGTTGGGTATGTGTATATCATGTAAGAGGTATCGATTGCCTAAAGTAAATGATACTCAATATAGACCTTTAAGCTCTAAATCATTTGATCTCCACAAACTCTTACAGCTCGGCGTTTAGAGGAGCTCGCCAGTTAATAACAAACAGATATGGACCCAGCTTTCTTGGCTCCTCAATAGAGTAGAGGCCTGTGGAAGGCTAGTTCGACTAAAGACATTTCGTTGTAAGCAACAGTAATTTAGAAAAGTAAGTACTTTGAAAGGTGTTTTTTCAATCGTAAATGTTTTACGCAAAACTTCTACTTGCAAGATTAACACCAATTGCGCACAAGCCCTAAGACTTGATGAGAGAAAAATAATACGCTGTTTTGCGTTCTATAGAGCTAGCTTCAGTTTGTACTCCTATGGCGCTAATCACCAATTCCTTCATTAGTTTAAAATTACGGTAGGAATTCGTAATACAATGCCGCCATTGTGGGGCAGCTTCAACAAAGGTTCAGAATAAATGTAGCAGGTTTTTCGCGCGCCTAAATTCACTGACCAACTTTCACGAGTTTTCCAAGCTTTATAAACGTTTTATTCACATTTTTTAGAGACGTTAAAGGCATCGTCCGCCTAAATTCTCGGCTTCCATGTTTTAGTCGAGGAGACCTCTCATGTCCCTGTTACTCAAAGGAAGTGAGAATCTGCGAAAACCCCATAATCCCCGTTCCAAAAACCGCAGACCAGTTCTCCGGAACGGTGATTTGATGATCGCGCATAAATGAGCGGGCATTACTGGAGGGAAGCATGACTTGGGGTCCTCATGTCTCTTCGCTGTCTTGGAGCAATTTCTCACTTCCGAAGCGACATTTTGCGCCGCGACTTGGTCATTAGCTTGATAGAGTGTCCTACTATCGTGCTGCCAGAAGCTCAAGACTCATGAATTAGGGTGGACGGTGCCTTCAATGCCGGTAAAGCGCACCTTTCATATTTGTTCTGAGACAAAATACGACCTTCAATGGCTTTTAACATTCCCTCCCCTCTCTAAACCTACTGTAAACCTATACGAGAACGTCGGTTTATGCTATAAATCTAAGTTGAAAGCAGCTCTACAGAACGGCGCCTTGAAGCGGAAAAAGCTTTATAGGAAAGTGCTGTAGACTCAAACAGTGTGCACATACTATTGGGACACCCTGTAGTAGAGACGAGAATTACCGGTGAGCTAGAAAAATTGAAATTTTGATCAATTCAATGTAACAAGCAAGGTTACTTAAGCAGTTCGTGCAAAACTTAGATATAAACAAACCGTATATGTTGATGATGAGTGTCAAGATAATGGATGAAGCCCAAATGATTGCTATCATGATATTCGTGTTTCTGTTACTGGAAGCACAATCTTCAACATAATTAAATACCTTTCTGTTGTCACAACTTGAAATCTTAATCACCAGAATCAAATCATTCTTAGAGCCAATTTTTTTCTCTCAAAAGAGCATAGAAGATTGAAACCCACTCAAAAATCGTACTATATTTCATTGGAAAGCATATAGCGCACATTCTATTTAACCCAATAAGAAGGTGCGATAAAGTACAAATGCTGTAGGAAGTGCTAATAAACATTCCAGCGTAGTTTGACAGTTCCACCATAATCAAGCTATCACTGAAATCTTAAGAAATTACTGGGAGGGAAAATGGAATGAGTATTCAAAGAAGTGCGGTTTTGTTTTGAACATCGCAAACGTGATGTCAGGCAATGTCTCGGCAGAATTTCGTTTTCCAGTTTCTCATCTTTCAGGAGCCTTCTCGCCATATGGAACCCACATCTGGGCTTAGCACCTAAAAATGGCGAAAATGAGCTTTTTCCAAAGCTTTCCAGGTCACCATCCAGTGGAGAATACGTGTAAGTGGGCGGGGCCTGGAACGAGGGAGGCGGAGCGAGGAAGGACTTTCGGCGTATCTTCAATAAATGCGTCTTGGAAAGTTTTGGAAAAAACTCGTTTTCGTCATTTTTCTGAAAAGCCCAGACACGAATTTTATATAAAGAAGTTCCTGAAAAGGTGAAAAACTGGGAAACAAAATTTTGCCGGGCCATCGCCTATAAGATCACAAAAGTGCCCGCTAACCAAGGTGGAAATACAACAAAAGATGCAAACTTTAAGGATCTCGGCACACTTACAAAAAGACCATTGGAGTATAGTAGAATAAAAATGTCGCACAAAAAATTGCTTCTGCGGCAGCTTGGTTGATTGAAAGCCGGCCGAATGCATTCTTCAACGTCGTCACTTTGCGTGCGAATATAAGCACTGTTAAGTTGCAAATCAGACCAGCAGATGAAATCTAAAGCACCCATTGTCATTTGTGTAACATGTGAGAGTGAACTCAGAAAAAATATTGAGTGCACACTTACTAATAAAATTATAATAGCGGCAATCCAGCTGTTATCCATTAGAACTAAATGAATTTTTTAAGAATCACGGAACGCAGCGGACAAGAAACTATCTTTCGGCGGATTATTTCTTGTTTAAGATGATAGATATGAGCAGTAGTCTCAGAAGTATATATGCATTTTTGATCGTTGATATCTTTTTCTCACAAAAACTCTTTTGCTTACCTTCAGGTACCACTTTTAGAGAAGTTCAACTTAGATCTACAGTTTAGAGCATAACATTAATCGGTTCTTACTGTAAGATAATTATAGATGTTTAATTACCCAAGTTTGAGATATGTTCAACATATGATGACAACAGAAGTAGGAGTGAGTAGAACGAAGTTTGAGGTCAGTTCCCTTGTTATTTTTCCCAAAGCACATGATCTCCCCTCACTGCTGATGATTTTCGGGGAAGGTCGCACTCTTATCCTTTTCGGTTTAATGTTGGGAATGAAAGAGAACTGGACATTCTTGAATTTCGTTATTACTACAACTTTAATTTTTTCTTATTGTAAGCAGGATGTCTCAGAAATATGTATACACTGTTTTATCGTTAATATCTTTCTCTCAAAGACTCTTTTGCTAGCCTTTAGGTACCACTACAGACGACTTCAACTTATGTTAGATTTACAGCATAGAGCATAACACTGATCAGTTTTCATTGCCGCAAGACCGCGTTAGGAGCATTTTGCTTACAACGGTTGCGAACGTGTTGCAGCTTAGCCAAATCTCAAAAAAATCTGGCCATGTCTAGCGGAATTTTCAATCATGCTGATTTCACTGCTTGAACTTTCCTCAAAAATACACATTTTTATGACATTGTAATCACATTTTTGAGGGAAGAAACTGAGAAAATAGTCGCAACGATCACTTGGAATAACCCACGAACGAAGCATTACAAAAGTGCAATTTTCATAGTTAAGGTCAGCAACTGATCTGATTTAGTATAACACTCAGAACGTTTGGTTCGTTTTCTGAGCAATAAAAGCCGTCAAAAGCTTGAAATCTCTTCAAAATTCCTACTGTAATCCTATAGTGGCGAAGAGAGATCGCTGACTTGCTTTGTACTGCAAACAAAGAAAGCATATTCAGTCAGAGTGACCCCTTTAGATGGGATGTAGACAATGTTAAAGAGCATAGAATTCTGATTCCAAAGCTGCCTTCCTTATTCGTTTCGGAACATTTGTGGACGAGGAGCTATGAGTGTTTATTGAAGCAAAAATTCAAATGTGCATTTAGGATAAAATGAGGTGCTGAAAGATTACTAGCCCTCATACGATTATCTTTGTCCTTTTGCACATTTTTTTGTTCTAATAAATCCTCATAGCTCCTCGTCCATAAATGTTCCGCAGAAAGCAGCTTTGGAATTAGCGTTTTATGCCCTACAGTATGGAGTACATCCCATCTAAAACTTCGACTAAACATGCCTCCCTTGTAAGATGAGGCCAACCTTACAGGGTTGTACCTTACTGTCGGCAAAAACTTTGTGAAGGAGAGGGACTATCAGACGGTGCATATATATATTTGAGATTTCATACACAGAGACAGCTTGATCCTGGGCGACAGCAAGGGGATCAAATCAATTGTATCTGAACATGCTAACCAGGAACCCATTTTCAAATCGAATCATCGAAAAGTTGCACAAACGATGATAAGTAAAAGCTTTTGGATTGTACGTTTACCAAATCAGAGCAATCTCGAGATCAATCTCAGGTTACCACAACTAGTTTAGATATGATTGTCCCAGACGCATAAATTGTGTTAGATTCAGCAGATTTTTGGCCGTATCAGACGTGCTCGCAAATCATTACAGTGACATCGAGAAAGTCTGGTCCGAGAATTGCCAAATTTTCCCTAGGCTGGCCAACGAAAGGAAAATAGCAAGTATTACTGTTGCACAAACACCTTCTATTTCTGGAAAGCAGAGTCGTGAATTCATAAATCTCAAAGGCTTTTAAATTTTATTCAAATCCATACCAGTCGAGTAACTCGAACGGCTATTCTGGAAATTTTCGACAAACTTATTTTGGTGCAAATATATAACTCAAAAATTTAAAGTTGACTCTGATGTTTTCGAAGCATTGCATAGACAGTGTCAGTACGCCACAACACTACACAAAGAGATTCAACACTTCATCTTATAGGCTTCACCGCACTGCTAACGTAGGTTGTTTTTGTTATACTGACTAGCGTAGCACAAAGAGATTTAATGGTGTTTTGAGTTACGGTCTGCGGATTGTCATATTTCAAACACCATAATTGAGTGCAAACATACGCTTCCTCATTCATCGAAAAGTCTTTGCTAGATTATTTATACATCGAAAAATTTCGACAATTTCCTAAACAGAACTCAATTTCAATAGAGCAAATCAAGCACTACGAGATGGTTACGTTCAGAGCCAAAATCTTTGCGAATAATTCGAAAATCAAAATGCCGCGAGCATTCCAGTTTCAAAAATAGCAAGAAGCAGATTCCGAATTCGAACCAGCCATAGTCTTTATACAGAGCAGAAACATGACACATTAGCGCATGCTCATGCATACAGTCATACAGACATTCAACATCTTCGTTTCAAACGTCCCTCAAAATCTTTCTACTTGTAAAGACTAGGTTGGTTTCATCGCACAATCTCTACTCCGAAAAAAATAATGGCGTTTAAAGGGGTGCAAAGATAAAAGGAAAGCAAACATCATGTTAAGTTACATACATTAGCATGGAAAAATAGTTGGACTTGCAGAAAATGTATGATCCCTGTTAACCCAGTTTAGTTCGTTTGTTACTTAGAAGTACACAAGTATTTGATAGTAGCAATTTTTGGGGCGAGCAATTTTGGACCCTTTACGTTGCAGATACACACTACATATACGGTGTGAGTTGAAAGTAATGAGAATTTTACACTCTTCTTGGACGTATGCTCAAATTAGATAGAATTTCAACAGAAAAGTGCTCCAAATGGTACTCGACGCAGTTTTTCCTTCTCCCTCCAATAGCTATGTTTTCTAACCAAATCTTTCCATAACTGCTGAGATAATTAGCGAATTTTTGAAATTAAAGCATTTGCGGTTTCTATAGTAGCGATTATTGTCTCCGAAAATTTTGGATTACAAAATTTAGAACGATGAAAGCTTGGTAAAACAACTTTTGGAGCTTTCGAATTTCAAAGATTTTGCGTAAAAACGACAAGGTTTGCTTTATTTTAATTTGATCCAACTGTTTCAGAACTTTGAAATAAAAATGGCAATTTTTGGCATTCTCAAGAGAGATTGCCCGTTAACACGACTGCTGGAAAGAGGAAGAAAATCTGCTCTGAACACAATATATATATATATATAGAGACTTGTCTGTCATTATTCTACCCAATTTGCGGAAAAGCTAAGATTGGGAGTAAGAAGTTCTCATTACTTTTGACTCAACGTAGTACAGATTGAGCTTTATAAATACTTTAGCTAGCATACCCACTTCGCTAGGTCGCTGCCGATATACAGGATGTCCCAAAAGTAAGTACACACTTTTCAATCGTTAATATCTCTCTTCCCACTGGGTCTTTTACCGCTATTTAAGTACCAGTCTGTGAAAGAGGCTTCAACTTAGATTTACAGTATCGAGCGAATCATTGATCGCTCTTCATTACTGTAGGATTAATGTAGGAACAGCGACAAGGATGTTAGGCCATTGGAAGCCATATTCTGCCTCGGAACAAAACCAAACAAGCCAACCACATTTATACTATGGTAATGGAAGCCGCTGATTCCGAATATGAAATTTCTACTTTACTCTGATGCGTCTTTCCAAAGTTATCCCACGTAAACCGTAATAACTGAATCCCCAGAATTTGTCAGAAATGTGATTACACCGTCAAAAAAGCTGAAAACACTCGTAAAAGTTGTGTTGTAGAATCAGCGTGCGCGAAAACCCTAGTACACAATTTCAGATTTTTTGAAAAAAATTTTGTCATAAGGCATAATTCATAATGGTTCCACATGCTGCAAGTTCTTACCGTAATCCTACAGTAACGAAGAGCGAGCGGTGATTCAGTCAATACTGAAAATCTAAGTTGAAGCCTCCTCTACAGTGTGGTACTTGACTGGCTAAAAAAGACCCATTAATACGAGAGATATTGACTATTGAAAAGTGTGTACTTACTTTTTTGACACCCTGTATTAGGTTGACCCGAAAGTTCTGTCGCACCATTTCTCGTAACATCTTCTGTCACGATAAGCTTACATAACATCAACCTTATTTGATAGAGTATTTCTCGACACCATATTTCTTTTCTACAAAGCTCTGACTGCAAGGTAAAAAATAGAAGAAGAAGATCACTTGAAAATGGGTGATTAGCAAGCCCTTCAATAAACCTAAAAACCGTGCCATAGAATCCGAAATAGTCAGCGTCATAAGATTCTGATTTCTTTTGAGAAGCAATATTCTGATCGAGCTCTTCCTTAGAAAATTTACTTTCGAGAAGATAAACGGGAAAATTGTAGTCATATTTTCGAAAATCATAGCTTTTCACAGAAAAGCCCGATCACCACAAACTTTACTTATTTGGAAAGAAGAAGTTAGAGAACACTGACTGCTTTAGATGCGCTCTCCTTTTTGCATTTATCTTTGCAATCAGAGTTTAGTAGAGAGCAAAAAAATGATTTACTCTTTCTATTAGAATTGACGCTGTGCAACACTATCGTGACAAGATGATGTACAATTGTTAAAATGGTGCGGCAAAGCATTTGAACGAACTCAATATAGAGATCGAACTTCACGCTACTATACACCACTTCTAGACGACATTTACCTCATTTTTATGGAACATTTTCCTTTCCACTGTGGTTTCGCATGCTTACCACTCCTTCGTTAGTGTACTAACCCTCGGCGCCTCGGTTCAAAGTACAAGAATAATGAAATGGTAGATTACTCTACAAACGATCACCCGGTGATTGGCCATCATTGTACAGACAAACTATATAAAAACAATAAGTCAATTACTTCGGGAATTTCGTTTGTTTTCAACTCATTCACGTTGCTCAATGATAGGCAGAATTCCCGTTTATAATATGCAACTTCTCTTGTCTTGATATGCTGCATTCGACTAGTGCGACGCTCTAGCACACGCTCTAACTCCAAGTGCTTCACAACCGGAAGGAGTTCAAAGGCGCCGGTCACCCAGATTCTCAACCTCCATGTTTTCATCGTTCCGGGTCCTTCTCTTTTTTCTGGTTCCGAGTATGAAGTCGAGAATCCGCGAAAATTACGTCCCCGTTTCGAAGAATCCGCAGGCCGGTTCTCCAGAACGGTGATTGGATGGGCATGCACTGATGGGCGGACATTATTGGAGGGGACGGTACCGTCTAGGGCCTCCTGCCTCTTCCTTAATGAAGCTTTTTCTCGCTCCCAAACGACATTTTGCGCCGCCACTCGGTATGCTGCCAAAGCTCAAAACCTCTAACCTACGGTGGACGATGCTTCAAGCTTCTGTCTTAGCTTGTACGTAGAAGTAAGGTTGAAGTAGTATAATGTGGTAGCATCGTCACAGTCTTCATAGTGGCGCACAAAATTTGCAATCTATCGCTGTTGATTGATGGAGAATTCTTGCCTTTTTCACAAGTTTTATCTGTACTCGCTTCATCAAGGTAGCAACACATGACCTAAGGTAGCATTGTCTGCCACATGTTCCTTCGCATTCATATTTCTTGTTACCTCCAGATGACCACAGCAGCACTCTTTACGGGCAGAAGCCAAAAACGGTATTAATAAACCAATGACATGAATTAATGTCAAGAAATCTTGCGATTTGTTTTTGTGGTAATGTTTTATTAAACTTAAGAACCACGAATAATTGAATACAGAAGGGATTTGCATACATGGGTGAATATAACAACCCAATAAACTATTAGTATGTTCTCTGCCTCGTGTGGAATAAGAGTGAAGTAGATTTCGCTGGCTGGGTGGAAGCCTGACATTCAAGAATAGAGTGTGGTTACTCTTTCAAATATCAAGTGGATAAAAAATCTAACCTTTGGTAAGGAGTAGATTAATCGACGGAATTCTCTATTGAACGCTATGATGATAATTCTGAATTTTGATTTTGTAAAAAGCAAGATTAGTATTATCAAACGGCGACTTAGTTTGATAAACGATCAGTGAAAATTGTTCGAAATCTTACGGATCAATGAGATGCAGAAGATTCCACGATACAATAGTCATTGACCAAATTGCCCATTCATTACTAGACAGCCCCGCTAGCCAGGATAAGCAGAGAATTTGAGCTGCAAAAACAACGGCCTGGGCCACAGTCTGCAAATATGTAGTTTGAACAAAAATTCATAAATTTAAGCTGTCAAAATGGCAGTCGATTACCTGCTTTAGTAGGTTTAGCTCTCTTGATCGTCTTACTTGAAATTCCTTGCTCTTATTTGCAAGCTAAACAGATTGTTACGGATCAAAAATTACGACTGTTGCCGAAAGCACTCACCTTATTTGACGTACTCCTTACTGCCAGCATAGTTACGATGTCGACTGCAATTGTCAATACAAAAGTGCCAAAATTCTTGGCGAAGTAAAAGGAGCGGCCATTGAAATCTGATGCCTCAAAGGTATGGAATTTATTTTTCAAACGATGAGGACGTTCTCGTTAGTACCTGATCTGTTACAAAAGTAAATGCGTTTATCGGACTGATATATATGAAGTGGCATCCAACTGAAATGATCACACATTGTTTTGAAAAGACAGCAATAACCTTGCAAGTTTTATAAAGTTCCTTAGACGTCTATTTTGATTTGCAATGGCAATCAGTTTCGTATGGCCTAGGTAAACGCAAATCTTATATATACATTATACAAGACTGAGGCTCATTTTCTTTTGATCTCTCAACGGTCCTAGAGTTCGTGGCTTAGATGCACTCAATACTTTCTAACAAGAGAAAAGTTATCAGTTGAAGTGGCCTTTCCAAATAAACTCTATACATTTTAAGCTCTGCTCGCCGATCAAAACTGCTTTCGTCATCAGCAAACTCCAACAAACGGCGAGACATGAGTGTTTTGGTACAAAAAACCGCAACGGGAATTATGGTCCTTTTAGCGCTTTATTAGAGCAGTGTTGATTGTATATCAGGCAAGAGATGCTATTGCCTAAAGCACTTTCGATGCTTTGAATTTGAGCGATTCTGAACAATTTTGCCTCCAAAAATGATCAGATTGCTCTTCATCAATGTAAAGTCGATGGGCACTTCTGGCATAGTGCCGCCATTGTGTATTGGGTCGTTTTAAAAAAGTAATTAAAAGGCAAGCTAATATCACTAGTTTAACTTTTACGAGTTTTTCAAGCTTTTTCAATGGTGTAGTCATGCTCTTAAGAAAGAAGAGAAAGACAACCTGTTACGGGCTTTCATTGTAAGAAGCAATAGTCATACTCCGATTCCAGCAACAAAACTTAGAGTTAAACACACCGTATACGTTGACGTAAACTGTCAAGAGGATAGATAATGCCCAAATGATTGCCATCATAATGTTCGTGTTTCCAGTACTGCAAACATAATCTTTTTAACGTGAATGACACAAATACCTTTCCGTTGTAACAATTTGAAATCGTAATAACCAGAACCAAGTTATTTTTCAAACCTAACGTTTTTTTTGCTTAAAAGAGCACATGAAGGCTAAAACTCACCTAAAAATTGTATTATATTTCATCGGAATGCATATAGCACACATTCTATTTAGCCCGATAAGAAGATGCGATAAAGTACAAATGCTGTATGAAGTGCTAATGAACATTCCAGCGTACTTTGACAGTTCCGACATAATCAAGCTATCACTGAAAACTCAAGAAATTACTGGGAGCGAAAAATGGAATGAGTATTTAAAAAAGCATGATTTTTTCTTGAACATCGCAACCATGATGTGAATTCATCAAAGAAAAAAAAACCGGGTGACTAGAATACACTCGATAACAAAATTTGTGACTTTATATGCTTCTGAAACTCACGAAAAGACCATTGGAGTGTAGTAGAATAAAAATGTTGCACAAAAAATTGCTTCTGCAGCAGCTTGGCTGCTTGACAGCCTACCAAATGCATTTTTTAACGTCGTCACTTTGCGAGCAAAAATAAGCACTGCCATGTTGCAAATCAGGCCAAAAGATGAGATCTAAAGCGTGCCACATGTGTATATGTAACAGAAAAATATTGAGAGCGCACTTACCAGTAAAATTATGAGAGCGGCAATCCAACTATTGTCCATTAGAGTTGAATAAATTTCTTAAAGAATTACAGTTTAATGTCGCAATGAACGCATTCAACGCAACGAATAAGAACTATCTTGCAAAGGATTGTTTCATTTTTTGAAAAGGTGTACATAAAGGGTGTTACAGTATCGAATAATCGTTAGTGGCTTTTCCCAAAGTTTTTTGAAGGCCTTTAGATACACACCATTCTGTGCAGTTGCCTTTCAACTTGAATTTACAGTACGGAAGAAAATTAGCGATCGCTTTCGCCAGTGTAAGAGTAGAAGCTTTGGTTCATTTTATGAGCAACCATCGAGGTTAAAATGCTCTTCAGAGTTTCTACTGTAAGTACCGAGCGACAATGAGAAACCGCTGATTGGCTTATATGTGCATCCAAAATGAGGCTTGCTCTTAGCTCAGTGCTACAAAAGGCTTTGGAGAGAAGAGATATTAACAGTCAAACAGTGCCTATATAACTTCGGGGCACATTCACGATAGTTGCGAACTCTTAATTCAAACATCAGGTGTTCATGAGGATTATGGCAGACCTTGCGGCATACGCTGAGAACGCTCAATTAGTAGAAACACCATCCGGGTTGAGGTTTTGATTTGGTTATGCTTGAAAAAACATTGGAAAAAATGATACAGCCTAAATTTCCGAACGATAATGAGGAAGGTAAAGCTAGAATATGGATAATCTAAATTATTGGGGCCTTCATGGAAAAATGCACGAAGTGTTTGCATTTAGACACTGAAATTCGAAGTCAGAAGAGAACTGGATTGAACGAGATCGTTACTGAACATGCAAGCTAGAAATTCCACGAGCGATTCAGCGAAACGTTGCATTAACAAATACTAATACTATATGGTTGTTCGTTTATCCAAATTTGACTCTAATTTACAACGATTTGTAAACGTACTGAATTGTGTTAGGACCAACAGGTGCAGTGTTGGAGCTACATCGGGAAAGATTTCTGTTCCGAAAATGACTAATTCTCCGAGGCTGGCAAAGAAATTTACTATAACACTGCTGAAAAGCGAGATATTTTTTAATTTTGGAACGCATATTCAAAATTTCGAGTGACAGTTTGAAAGGTAGAATTTCTGTCAGTTTCAGTTCATTCCTACGTTGAGCCGTTTTTCCATATATTAGGCTTCTCATAGTTTTTTCCCGTTTTTAGCCTAAACATTAGCATTTGTCGAGAACTGAGGCACCTACAAAGTATACAAATACATGATTGTACTTCTGTATGTATGGGCAATATGATCACATGCGTGAGAGGAGCTCAGGACGTCTAGCGGCGGAGTTTGCCATTTTACCTCACTCATTCTTTCTTTATTTCTAGCCATGGAAAAAATTCGGAAAGTGTACAGTTAGATACGCGATGTGTCAAGCATATGCTAGGATAAATGGGGAATTTTTTTGATGATTTGGGGCGTATATACGATTTTTGACAGAAATGTTCGTTTTCGACTACTGTCAGATTTCAGCTCAAAACTTCACGTGGGATACGAGTTGGGCAGACTTTTGATAGCATCTTGTAGAGCTTGCTTTCCCCTGTCGAATAATTGCACAAGCACATCAGATGAAGGAAAGATTCAGAAATGCGGCGGTTGTAGTAAAAACTGTAAAAATTATGAGACACCTTAATACTTCTGACATATATGGTACAAAATTTAGAAGACACCCTGATAATAAAAAGACTCAAGAACTAAAGCTATTCACTATGATGTTTATCAAGCATTACAGTGGGCAGTGTCAGTCGACGACAACACTACACGAAAAGATTGAACACCATCTTATAGGCTTCATCGCACTTCAACGTAAATTGTTTTTGTTGAGATAACTACCGCAGCACAAAGGAGTACAATGGTGTTTCGTTTACCATGTTTCAAACACCATAATCTTGTGCAGCGACTGTTAATTGATAACTTTTCTGAATACAGGAATTTGATAGATTAAAGCGAGCACTACGAGATGTTTGAATTCAAACAGCACAAACTGCTTCTTGCCAATTCCGTCGGAATGCCGTGCTCAGACAGCGGATAGGACCCCTCCGCCGGAGAAATGGCAGGGTCGCGGCATTTCCCCAGCGGTGGTCTCCCATTTGTCCGGCGGAGCCCTCCCATTTCTGCTCCGGATACCTCCCATTTTCTGCTCCGGATACCTCCCACTTTCTGCTCCGGATACCTCCCATTTTCTGCTCCGGATACCTCCCACTTTCTGCTCCGGATACCTCCCATTTCTGCTCCGGATACCTCCCATTTCCTGCTCCGGATACCTCCCATTTTCTGCTCCGGATACCTCCCATTTCTGCTCCGGATACCTCCCATTTGTCCGGCGGATACCTCCCATTTTCTGCTCCGGATACCTCCCATTTTCTGCTTCGGATACCTCCCATTTTCTGCTCCGGATACCTCCCATTTTCTGCTCCGGATACCCCCCATTTCTGCTCCGGATACCTCCCATTTCTGCTCCGGATACCTCCCATTTTCTGCTCCGGATACCTCCCACTTTCTGCTCCGGATACCTCCCATTTTCTGCTCCGGATACCTCCCACTTTCTGCTCCGGATACCTCCCATTTCTGCTCCGGATACCTCCCATTTCCTGCTCCGGATACCTCCCATTTTCTGCTCCGGATACCTCCCATTTCTGCTCCGGATACCTCCCATTTGTCCGGCGGATACCTCCCATTTTCTGCTCCGGATACCTCCCATTTTCTGCTTCGGATACCTCCCATTTTCTGCTCCGGATACCTCCCATTTTCTGCTCCGGATACCTCCCATTTTCTGCTCCGGATACCTCCCATTTTCTGCTCCGGATACCCCCCATTTCTGCTCCGGATACCTCCCATTTCTGCTCCGGATACCTCCCATTTCTGCTCCGGATACCTCCCATTTCCTGCTCCGGACCCCTCCCATTTTCTCCGGCGCGGCTCTTCCAAATTTGGCGGACTCGCGCCGGGCAAATTTCTCCGGCGCGGAGTCCGCCAAATCTGGCAGAGTCGCGCCGGAGAGATGGCGGACCTTTGCAGCAGGGCCGGAGAAGCCTCCCACTTGCCTGCCAGTGATGTCACCGCGATGGACCGCCCATTTGCCCCTCTCTCATTGGTCAACTGGGTCCGGCGCGACTCTGGCAGTTTCGGACTGTCCGGCGGAGGGGTCCCGTCGATTGTCTGAGTGAGTATTCGGATTTCTAGAATTAGCAAGAGGCAATTTTGAGATTCGAAAATCAGAAAGTCTTTATGTAAAGATGCAAGAACAGATAAGATATTGAAGGCATGCACGCAAGTAACTATTCAGCATATTTGTCTCAAACGCTCTAAAGATTCTAGTACTTGTATTATTGGTTTCAACTTTGAAGTTTTATTTTTTAGCACAGTCTCTAATGGTATTGTGAAAATACATATGGGGCAAACTTGTGAGCCTAGGCCTGCCACGGCACGCGACACAGACGCCGGAGAAATTTCATGAGAAAGGGAAAACCATTACATCAAGTTGCATGGTATGCAAAATCAAGTCTGATCTTTGCTAAACCCATTTTATGCTCGTTGTCACTTACAGGTACACGAGTGAATAGTCTTGGCTTCATTATGTACTACGATAGGAGCGCTGTTGATGATTTGAGCTATTAAAGCCAAATTATGCCTCTGAAAAAGCTTCAAAGACCTGAAACCTATCAAACTTGCACCCTATTATAGTGTAGTGCTAAAGAGTAAGGCCTTGGGCATACCTCACGCGATTTCGGTCGCGGCGCGATTTGGCAAAACTCCAAATGTTCATAACTCATCGTACGGGGTTTCTGAATGTAATTTCTGAATGTAATGTAATGAAGATGAGGCATTTTATCAACCTACGAAAGTTACACATGCTATGCATTTGGGGTCTACCAGTATCAAAATTGAAGACATCTGGCAAATTGCCAGATCGCGTGGCGACTGAAATCGCGTGAGGTATGTCCCTTGCCTAAGGTAGGTGCGCACTGTAGCAACAAAACTCTCGTTAGTTTTCAGTAAACATCTGATTGTTCGTATCTTAGGGTAGATGTGGTCGTGTGGCATGCTTTCTTATCAGGTACTCAGAAAAAAAAACGGTTAAGAAGCCAAGACACTTCAGATTCGGAACCTCATTATGCCATTGCAAAAAAGGTACAGAAAATGTTTACAAATCTGTACAATGTCGTAAACCTAGACAAGGTTTACGACATTGTACAGATTTGTAACAACATTGATACGACATTGTACATGCCTCCATTAACGTCACCGTGACGTCACAAGAAGGCGAATGGGAGCTTTCCCCGCGTCTCGCAAATCTCTGCTCCGGGGGTGCGCCAGATTTGGAGGAGCCCCGGAGCACCAAAATCGGTGAAATGGAAGGGCTTTGGAGCCGAGTGGCAAACCCCCGCTGAGCAGAGCCCGGGACCCTCCCATTTTCGCTCCGAAGGTACCCCTTCGACTGTCTGGTTACTGGCGATGTTCGGCGGTGCGCGCATTTTACGCAATGTTTGTGCAGTATCTTGCAGCTCTTCCTTGCAATCGCTTTATTCAACTCTTGCAGGCTCGACGGATTTGATGCGTAGACCTTACGTTCCAGGTAAACCCATAAAAAGAAGCCAAAAGGAGTAAGATATGGGAAGCTTGGTGTAGCTCTCTCGCGCTACTTACAAGAGCGATCAGAGAGCGATCCAAAGATTCGGGTAGATGCCGTTCAAATACTTACAACATCGCAAAGGATTGAGCACAGAAGGGCCGCTTTGCTAAAAATAGGAATTTTGATCTTTTGTGAATTCACGAAGGATTTCCCGCATGCACGAAAAGACATTTTCTTGTAAGAGGCAGGTATGGAGTTCCGCACAGAGGCTTTGAAGAAAAAAAAGCCGATTAGGCCCAGTTTTGATATTTCCACACCAAATAATAAGACCAGACAAATTGGATGCTTGCTCTCAAAATGTGTGGGATATCTGCTGCCTAGTAAGAAGAGTCATGGCGATTTACTTATACTATTGAGTTTCAATTGGCTTCATGTTCGATAATTATGTCCACAAGTAAATCGTTTTCTACTAAATCCGTAAGAATCACTCATAAATTATTTGTCTGCGTCTGTCATCCACGGTTAAAGGCAGTGGATCGGCAGAATGAGACCCGTGGCAAAACAAGGTCACAGGGTAGGAGCCCCCATAATGGAACCTATGGGCTAAAGTTCGGTCTTTCTCGGCCACTTCTAACCCCCGAAATTTCGAAGCGAAAGCAGCGCTCATCTCCTGTCCTCTCCGAACCCGCCCACCCCATGGACGAGTGAACGCGAAGACCGTCATGGCGAAGACGCAGAGTCGTTGCGGGACCTCATGCTTATGGCATTGCGGCTGCGCGCTCTGACCGTGGAAGTCACTCGTCCATGGGGTGGGCGGGTTCGGAGAGGACAGGAGATGAGCGCTGCTTTCGCATTGAAACTTCGGGGGTTAGAAGTGGCAGAGAAAGACCGAACTTTGGCCCATGGGTTCCATTATGGGGGCTCCTACCCTGTGACCTTGTTTTGCCACGGGTCTCATTCTGCCGACCCACTGCCCCACTGCCTTTAAGGCCTCCGACAATCTTGGGACACATTTGCGTTTCTTTCAAAATTCTGTGCACATCAATCGATATTTGCCTTGCATCGCATACACTTCTTCCTACTATGCAAGATATCGAGAGAGTTTTTTTTTTGAAGAGGTTCTGCTCGAAATTCCCTTTCACCACTTTGAGCATCTGCAATGTTCCTTGTCCTTCAATAAAACAAACCATGAAGTCCTCTGCTCCAGAGTTAGTCTGCTTCTATTCATGTCTTGACTATCTTCATCTCGGAATGAGCAACTCTACACACGTATGCCTGAGAATTGATTTGGTCCGTATTGTTTTTGTATGCTTGCATCGCATGATGAAGCCCGAATCTGAATTGTCTTGACTCGCATTTATCAGCTTTTTTTCAGAACCTACCTTCTTTTTGAGTAATTGGCAAAAAAGCATGCAACCACATCTACATAAGGTACAAATATAATTGTTTATTTTATTTTTTTTGACTAGCTGTTTTCTGGAAATTGACGTTTTGTTATCACAGGCGCACCATAACTTTTGGCATTAAAGGTGCAAGGTTACATTTTTACTTGCCTAATTCGACTTATTGAAGATTTTCAGATTTCTTGAAGCCTATTCCAAGGTATAATTTGTCTTCAATAGCTCAAAATCCTCTTCACGGTTCCTGCCGTAATCTAAGCTCATGAAGCACGACAAGACACGACACGACACGATTCGTTCTGTACCTTACAAGAAGAGGATACTTAGTCGAAAGCACCAATCCGGATGAGACATATATCGTCTTAAAGCGCTTGAAACGCTGATTCCAAATCTGCAGTTTCTAGCTGCGGAGCTGTTTTGTAGAAGGAGTTATGAAAAGGGTTCTTGGGTTTAGGCGCACTCCAGCGATCTCCCCTTGTCTATAAGCACTGTAGAGGAGTATCAGCTGATGGCAACTGACCTAATGGTAAGTAACTTGAATGAAGATTACAGTAAAGATTATAATAGTCATATTACTTTGGTTTTTTTAACACTTCTAACTTCGATTAGTAACGATATCATCAGAAGTTTCATGCTTTAGGGCTCTAAAGCCATTTAGAAGTTCAATTTAGCATGCGAAGGGGATTAAAAACTTGACACTCTCTTTATCAAGCACGTCACTTACCACTAGGTCAGTTGCCACCAGTTGGTATTCCTCTACAGTGCTCATAGGTAAGACTGGTGGAGGGCGCCTCAACCCCAGAGGAAACACCTCTCATAACTCCCTCTACAAAACCGCTCCGCAGCTAGAAACTGCAGATTTGGAATCAGCGTTTCAAGCGCTTTAAGACAGTGTAAGTCTCATCTGAATTGGTGATTTCGACTAAGTATCCTCTCCTTGTTAGATCTAGACAGAATTTACTCATTAACCCGGCCATTTCAAACAAGCTTTACACATCAGGCTCGCCTTGAAAAGCTAATCTTAATTACAGGTTTATTATCTGCAAAGCGACTCTGAAAGGAGTTACGAACGTTTGAATGTGCAATTTTCTGAGTATTCTGTAGCTTCACGAAAAATGTTTCGAACACTTATTTATGTTTTCTGTAGTCGTCCTCATGCCACTAGTCGCTCAGCGGACGAATTGATTTCGAAATGGAGCAGTCCGGTCGCAGCAGAGTGCGGCACCTGAACCCTTGGTTTAAATATGCGCAGGTTTCTTTTTCGTTTTTACACCGCTTCTTGCTAATTTATGAATTATGGCAATGTTTCCAATCAAAATTGGAGTAGTTAGTGTTAGATGTTGTTTCGCGCGTTGTGCTCCGTTTTTTTTGTTTGTTTTCATCTGGGCTTCCAGAAACGATGCAGATAGTAAACTTCAGTGTTAGTCACTTAAGCAACACTTCTGCAATGTTAAATTACAAAAAAAGAGACAGCGGAAGTCTCCCATTTGTATACTTTTTCTAATACCTGCATTCTGACTTGAAGTAGCGGGAATAGCAGTATAGAACAATGCTCGACAACAACGAAGTCAGTTTTGGTAACGAAAAAAATCATAACACGAAGATCGACAAACAACTACAGTGAAAAACAATAAAGAAACGTGCGCAAGACTGAAACGAAGGTTTAGGTGCGGTGCTCTGTTGCAACTGGCCCGTCCCTGTTCGAATTCAAGCTCGTCCACGCTATTAGTGCGGTAAGGACGACTGTATATTATGTATCTCTTCGGTGTGATTAGATCGCTGATAATCGCTGTAGTTATGCTTTCAGGCAGCCTTGCAACGAAGCTGATTTCTGACTCCTCGTGCGGGTAAGCGACGAAACTCCTCATCTTCATTGTATTACCGATGTGTCTGTCACATGATCATTGTGCGCCTTAGTGGCTCTGAAAACATCGTCCAATATGTTCTAATCCTTGCTTTGCCTTCAAAATGCAGTTGATTTTCGAGAAGTTGCCACTCAGGTGCGAATACTATGATTGCAATATACGCAATATACTCCCTACTTCTTCAACACTGTTCCTGAGCGCTGAAAGAATCATAACAGTTGATTATCTAAGTTTACACTCAATCCACTTTGCTTTGAATCGAATCAGTGTATTGACCAGTAGCGAAGCAGTTGGCTCACTTAATTCATTTAATTCACTTCACTATTAGTCGGTTCCTTATCTGACATTAGCTAAGCATGTATAGCACAAGCCTTAGTAGAAGATGGTTATAGCACAAATATTGATCGGCGCTATATCAGTATCTGGACCCCGGAATTTTGAAGCTGTGCATTTCGCAAAAATCGGTCTAGGGAAGGGGGAGGAAGAATAAAACGACATGCTGATCACGAATATCACACTCTTTTTGCACGAAAAAACGTCATTTGGTGGAAATACGGGGGTATACGGTAGAGAGCCAAAATCACGAATTTAGCTCAACCCTTCCCCCCCCCCCCCCGCCCTACTTTATACCAACCGTAAATCCCGGAGAAACATCCTAAAACGCAAGGAGAGCATGATAATTGTGCTCAGCCATCAAATAACCCCTTAGGCGAGTTTTCAAAAACCGTTTTTGTCACCCTACTTTCCACCACCGTAGCCTTAGAAATTGGCACTACCACGCAGAATTAACGACATATTCAGCTTCAACGGGTCTAATAACTCCCTTGGAACGAGTTTTAGCCAAATCCACAATTTTGAAATTTTGAATCCCGACTGGAATAGTGCCGTATAATCAGTGCGGCAGAGGGTGGAACATTGTAAGAGAGACACGCACTATCGTTGCTTACGCATGTTTTCCGCCAATAGCAGGTGTAGGCGAAATTGATCGCATTTGCTTATGAAATCTTACTTTCACCCTTCTAGTTCATTTCATAATCGTGAAACATCTGTCCCTCAATAACTTTGGATCATTGAACTGCGTTGCTTGATGATGTCCCTCTTTTGTTTATCTATTTACAAGCAATAAAAACAAATCACAAACTTTAGTTTGTGATGAAGCATGGCCTTCCTTTCCCGAAATGATGACGTGGGTCATCTTTTTGAAGAAAATGAGATGAAGTAAGTGTATTCCAGGACCACATTTTGCTTGGTAAGAGTGCAACCTAAATATGTTTTAGCAATCACAAAAAGATCACCGTGTTCTGCTCTAGGTCTGCGATAAATCGAATTGGTCCATTCAGCAACCCCCCCCCCCCCCAAACTGTGGAGTTACTTCTACCCGGAGTTAAACGTAGGTGCTAGTTTTATGATACTATGCAATCTTTAAGTACATGACAAGGCCTGATTGCGCTGAGGGCTCTTACGAGCACGTTTACGTGTTCGGCATGTAAATCGTTAGGTTTTCTCCTTTCACCGATTTTAAATAAAGCTTTAATGAACATTTACAGACCACCAATATAACAAGAGTGATGCCACTCCCCAACGAAGAATCAAGTCTCGCTCTAACAGTCAACGAACAGCAGACTAACATTGAGCGAACGAACAAAAAACGACCTACATAATTTCTTTTATTTCGTATCTCAATAAATTGTTGCGATTATCAAAATGCATACGAGATTTGTCAAAAATCAGCAATTGTTTCATTATGATACATTGTTTTTACTCAATGTATCATAATCAAACAATTGCTGTCGAAACCTGAATATGAGTTAACGGCTGAGCACAGCACACAAGCACGAGTTGCACAAATTGCAATTTCTGGCGTTCGGGGAATCCTCGCATTTGCGTTAGATAATGGCAAGAAAACGTTCTCTGCTATCGTAGCGAAGGTTGATGTAATTATCGGTAGTAAGGGATTGACGCAGAATGATAGAGTTCAACAAATAGCATAGGCAAAGATTGCGCTTTCTGCAGTTTCTCAATTTGTAGATCCACATGAGATCGGTTTCCTCTTATTGCAAGCAAAGCAATAGCTAACCACACACGATCACTACTATTACCCTAGGGCCGTAGGTTTCATGGATAAGAAGCAAATCAGAATTTATGTCACTGAGTACCGAACAAATTTATCCCAAGTGACAGTAAATTATAGATTCAAAAAGCCCATCCAGAAGCAGTTAATAAAACTATAAGGATTATTACTTGATACTTCTTGACAATCGCGATTATCGGTTATTTTACGACGCTGAACCGGCTGGCCGAGCAGGCGATGCCGGGGTATATTGCATTACTATAACTGTGGTTGGAAGTATGACAAATCTCAAGACCATATCTGCTTAAATCAGGAGTTTTCTGATGCGACGACCACCTCACCCCTCCTCCTTTCCCTCGAGGATCTTGACTGTGATGGACCCGTCCACTACCATATCCTGCGGGGGATTCGGGCAAGACTTGTGATTCGTAAGACGTATCGAGATGCAGGAGTGGATACGCCCGAAAGGAAAAGATTCAACAACAGACACAGCGGGTACCGCAGGTCTGATTCTAACCCACTCCCCACTGGAAACCTTCAGCACGGCGCATGACTGAGTCAACGTTTGAACCTTTCCGCGGAGATTTGAAACACTCAGGCAGCCGATGAACGTTGACCTTGCGAAGGTCTCATATAGTTAAAGCACGCTTGGTTAGCTGTAAAGTTTGCACAGTCCCTGCATATACCTATAGCAGTGGCGTACCGAGGGGGGGGGGGAGCGGGGGGGGGGGAGGGGCGCCCCCCCCCCCCCCGAGAACGGGTCGCGAAATTTTTGAAAGTTACTTACATGAGTTGTAAATATGTGCAAGTGACTTGAGACAAGTGACTGACAACTCTGAATGATTTAATGGCAGTTATCGTCCCATTATCACGCGCGGAAACACATAGACGCACGCGAATACAAAAGTAGAGTGCTGCAAAAGTTTCCGGAAGCAGTTCAAAGTACGCTTCTTTCGAAAGAATATGATGAAGACAAAACCTGGACAATGGAACAACTGTTAGAAGAAATTCGCAAAGTTGTGAAGAAATGCGAACTTACGCAAATTCATACAGGCACTAGCTCCGCAGTACCAACAAAATCTACAGTATTGCTTACGAAACCTCGAAAAGTTGCGCAATACAGATGTGCAGCTTGCGAAGGTGCACACAAACTTAAATTCTGTAATAGATTCAGAACAGTCCAGGCTAGGCGTCAACGTATCGTAGAAATGGGTAAATGTTTTAAGTGCTTTTCAACGCAACATCTCAGCAGTCAAGGCAAAAAATCGAACTGTCGTAACTGTGGAGAACCTCACAATATAGCAATATGTAATAACTTTGACAATCAGGAAAAAGATGTCAATTATCGAAACCAAAGCGTAAAACCTTATCAAGCAGATAGGAGAAACAGCTTTAACGCACGTAACAGGAGTAGATCACACTCGGAACGAAATTTCAGGTTTCGTTCAAAGTCACGCTCCCGATCGCCTCCTGCTTATTCGAGCAGACATCGATATCGCAGTCGGACACGCTCGCCAACTCCTTACCGTTATCGGAAAAATTCACGGGAGTCAATTTTGGCTTATACCACTAATATAATTACAGACGAATCCGTAAGCAGTTCAGAAGAAGACGACGAAGAACTCGTACAGATCAACAAAATCAGAACCATCGCCAACAATTGGACTGATCCACGTCTAATGATTATAATGCTCCCTCTGAGAAATAATGAAACCCGAAAAACGGAGGGTACACGGTGGAGAGCCAAAATCACGATGTCAGCTCCTCCCCCCCCCCCTCCCCGCCCTATATACCAACCGTAAATTCCGGAGAAAAATCCCAAAACGCAAGGAAAGCATGATAATTGTGCTCACATATCAAATAACTCTTTAGGCAAGTTTCCAAAAACCATGATTTTGTCACTCTACCGTCCACCATCAGGGCCCAGCACGCGTTGGTTTGGAGCTTTTTTGGAAACGAAGTCCCCATAACTTCGCGAAAATTTACGAAGTCCGTAAAAATCAGTAGGGAAACCCTTATTCAATCAAAATAACAATAAAAAAGCAAAAAACGCATTGAGTTATCTAGCGTAACAAAAAAGCAAAAAGAAAACATTTCAACGATTAAAGGCTCTACCATTGGGTAAAGTACTACTTTAGTGCTCGGGATGTCGAAAACCTTCGAAAACCTCCTAGGCCAACCAAATCTGTAGCCTCAACAATCCGGCGATGCATTTTTCGCCACATAGTTCAAAGGACAGCGCATGTGATTGGAGCGCGATATCTATCGACGCGTAGGATTACACTACTTTTGACTCGAAAAAAAGAGGAGAGGCAGTGGTTTGATTCGCTCTCTTCACTATATGATAAATTTTTGAGCTTTCTAATTGTCCAAATCAAAAAGGTCTAAAACTTATGCAAAGATTCCGATATTTATGCACCGAACCAACCCAGTTGGTTGGCGTTGGTCTAGAAACCAACAAAAAAACGGAAACGGAAATAGATATCAGGACACATAAGTTTTTGTAACTTTTTACATAACGTAGTTTGGAGTAATATTGTATACATATAGCCCAAATTCGGAGCCATGTGATTGTTTGTGCGCTGTAAACAAGCCATTTGTTTGTTTGAGTCTTGCGTTTGAAATTCGCGCGCTTGCGAAAGAACACGTTCAACTCGTAAAACCTGGCATGTTTGTCAACGAAGTCCAGTTTGACCCCAAACCATCTGTGCCGAACCCTGACCACCAAGTAGCCGTAGAAATTGGCACTACCACGCAGAATTAACGAAATATCCGGCTTCAACGGGTCCACTAACTCCCTTGGAACGAGTTTCAGCCAAATCCACTGGAATAGTGCCGTGTAATCAATTCGGCAGAGGGTGGAACATTGTAAGACAGACACGCACTACGGTTGCTTACGCATGTTCTCTGCCAATAGCAGGTGTAGACGAAATTGATCGCATTTGTTTGCGAAATCTTACTTTTACCTTCTAGTCCATTCAATAATCGTGAGGCATCTGTCCTTCAATAACTTTGAGTCATTGAACTGCGTTGCTTGATGATGCCTCTCTTTTGTTTATCTATTTACAAGCAATTAAAACGAATCACAAACTTTAATTATGGCGAAATATGACCTTCATTTCCCGAAACGATGACATGCGTCATTTTCTTGAAGAAAATGAGGTGAAGTAAGTGTCTTCCACATAACAACATTTCAAATACCACAATCATACTAATAATCGAAGTTTATGTATCAGTTCGAAATTTTATCACATGTTTTTCAGTGCAGAAATTAACATCGACGAGAGCATTCCAAGTTTACCAGAAGATCTGGGTCCATATCACATCCCAAAAGAAACATACGCAGGGATGAGACGACAACTTATCCCAGGACCATATTTTGCTTGGTAAGAGTGCAACCTAGTTATGTTTTAGCAATCATAAAAAAATCACCGTGCTCTGCTCTATGTCTACGACTCATCGAATTGGACTCATCCATTCAACGACCCCCCCCCCCCAACTGTGGAGACTTCCAACCGGAGACTAACTACCATAATGCAGGTACCCGTGAATTACTGAAACTTTAAAGTAGGTGCTAGTTTTGTAACACTAAGCAATATTTAAGTATATAGCAAGGAATGGTGGCGCTGAGGGCTTTTACGAGTACATTTACGAGTTCGGCATGTAAGTGATTAGGTTTTCTCCTTCTACCGATTATAAATAAAATTTTAACGAACAATTGCAGACCACCGATACAACAAGAGTGATGCCACCCCCCAACGAAGAATCAAATTTCTCTCTGTCATGCATGATTTATTCACTTTGCAATTTCTGTATTTGTTGCAGTAGATACTTTTTTTAAAAAGTCAACGAACAGCCTACTAACATTGAGCGAACAACAAAAAACGACCTACATAATTTCTTTTACTTCGTATTTCAGTGTATTGTTGCGATTATCAAAACGCATACGAGATTTGTCAAAACTCGGCAATTGTTTCATTATGATACAGTGTGTTGAGCAGGCTGTCGAAACCTTAATAAGATTTAACGGCTGAGCACACCACACAAGCACGAGTTGCACAAATTGCAATTTCTGGCGTTCGGGGAATCTTCGCAATCGCGTTAGATACTGGCAAGAAAACTTTCTCTGCTATCGTAGCGAAGGTTGATATAATTGTCGGAAGTAAGGGATTGACGCAGAATGTTAGAGTTCAACAAGTGGCATGGGCAAAGACTGCAATTTCCCAATTTGTAGATCTACATGAAGTCACCTTCCCCCTATGCAAGCAAAGCAATAGCTAACGCTACACACGATCGCTACTATTACCTAGGGCCTTCGATTTCATGGATGGGAAGCATATCAGAATTCATGTTACTGAGTAGCAAACAAATTTATCCCAAGTAACATTAAATTATAGATTCAAGAAGCCCGGCCGGAAGCAGTTAGTAAAAGTAAAGGATTATTACTCGATACTTCTTGGCAATCGCGATTATCGGTTACTTTATGACGCAGGACCGGCCGGCCGAGCAGGCGACGCCGGGGTTACATTGCATTCTAACTATAAAGGTTGGAAGTATGACAAATTTCAAGACCACTATCTGAGCTTAAATGAAAAGTTTCCTGACGCAACGACCACCTCTCCCTCCTTTTTCCCCCGAGGATCTTGATTGTGCTGGACCCGTTTACTACCATATCCTGCGGGGGACTCGGGCAAGACTTGCAATTCGTAAGACCGTATCGAGATGCAGGAGCGGATACGCCTGAAAGGAAAGGATTCAATAACAGACCGCGGGTACCGCAGGTCTGATTCTAACCCTTTCCCCATTGGAAACCTTCAGCACGGCGCATGACTGAGTCAACGTGAACCTTTCCGCAGAGATTTCAAACACTCAGGCAGCCGATGAACGTTGACCTTGCAGGAGTCTCATAAAGTCAAGGCACGCCTGGTAAGCTGTAAAGCTTGCACAGTCCCTGCATATACCTGTGGTACTTGAAGATCTGCACATCCTCTTGCCAAGAAGGCAAGATTACATGGAGGAGTCCAGCAACACCCGAGCGAAGAAGCACCTTACTCAGCTGAGCGGGCGATCTCCGAAACAGGGGCAAATGCAACGAAAACGGCTAGAGAGAGAACCACTCTCTATCACACACAAAGGGATGGTCCCCGTAATAGAGTGACGTTCACCATTCATTACAACTATTCACTTAAATCATACATATACGATTTATTAGCTATTGTATAAACATATAGTACACTTGAAAAAAAGAAGGTACAAGGACAGACCTACTGTAGAGTGCACTCTGAAGATTTGCAAGAAGCTTGATAATATCAGATGGTATAGTATGTAAACGCTTTAAATTCCATCGGCAATGATCGGTACACACACACATGCGCAGGTGTAATGTGAAATAATATGGAGAGTGAAAACGTTGGTTAAAGCAAAATGAAGACTATATGGATGCAGAATGCAGATCAAAGTCGTTTTTAACATTCTCAGCTTATCGAGGATGAGACCAACTAATTGATTGATCATACGATTTGCTTCCAAGTCCGTCATGCGACAAAGCGGGTGCAGAATTTTCTGAAAATAGCTTCTCTTTTGCTTGCTAGTAGCTTTTCCAAAGAAGCGAACAAAACTAAACAATGTAAGTGTAAAGTTGTCTATCTTATGTTCTTACAATTCTTAATTGAACAGCCACACGGTTGTCGGTATGTATTCCTCATTGCCTGAACAAGCTTCTCCTTGATCTTATCTTTGAGAATTCCGATGGCACAACTATCGCATGCTTGACCAATTTCAAACAGCTCAGGAGAGGGTGTAGCCTCTATATTCGGAATGATCTTATTTGTGTTTCTCGTTCTTTGTTGCCTTTTGCTGAGTCACAATCGGTAATTAACCATGTTGATTTATTGCGTTCCTTCTTGGGGAAAGTTGCGCAGTATGTTTCAAACGCCTGTTTTCGTCAAGAAGGTTTTAGTGCGAAGATCCAAGACTGGCAGCGTGATTAGCGGAGAGTATATTAAAGGTTAGTTCAAATGCAAAATTTTTCTCATTAAACTCATGCTGCTCGAGTAGAATCCATAGATTTTTGAAGCAGTGCAGTTTGTTTATTTCCTCTATTTCTGCTCTACTATTCCATCATTTCATTGGTCGTCGATATGCTAGATTTTTCAAAACCTGTTGTCAACTTAAGGTCTGCTGCTGGGCAAAGGCGCAGCACCTAGCGTCCGAACGCGGGTTCTTTTACCGTAGTGCACATGATGGCAGAGGGGGGACACGCGGAAGGCGACAATCGGCGCAAAATGGAAGCAGTGTATCATCCGTCTCAATGCCTTTCACGGATTTCTACTTGTGGCATCGAGTAACGTATCTGCCCCCACCCCCCACCCTCCTAGCCCCCGCCATGTCAATTTGACACAGGAAAGTTTCTGAGAGGCACAAAACTGGGGATTGTCGCCGCCAAAACCTTTCCTTTTAGCCTGCAACTCGCATAATCGCCAGCTGTAGTAACATGGTTGATTATTCGAGCTTGCAGAATTTCTAAAAATAAACCATGTACTTTTCCAGGGGCGCTTCAGAAAAGCAGCATTTTGTCTGCAAAAATCAAAGGAATAAGGAGTCGATATGCAGCGTAAGGAAGGACCGTAAGCAATGGTTTTTCAAGATTCTGCGAGCGAGTGCGAAAATTTAACAAGGCGCATTTCCCGGTGACCTAGCCCGGAAATTGTCTGAAATTCACATTGTAAGGGTGCTAGAGTCCAGAGTCAGAGGAAATCACCCAGGAAAGGAACTTCTGCGAATTGTGGTTCAACAGGATGACCGTACGGCAACAAGGTAATGGAAGGACACAAATATGATGTGTGAAATCAAACTATCCACCGGCGCAACAGAGGAAAAAGCAAGGAAGATGAAAAGCGTAGCGAGCTTACTCAAAATAGTATTCTGACGATTTTGCGCTTCTATAACAAAGGCGCCAGCGGCGGCTACGGGCTGCTGGCGGCTGCTACGGGCTGCTAGCGGCGGCTGCCACGCGGTACCCTAAATCCTCGTCTCTCCATTTTAGAATAATTTCTAGTCCAGGCTTGCAAGCGCGAAGATTTGCTCGCGTACGCGACCAGGTGTACCCCCTATGACGCGCTCTTCTTCGACGCACAGGATAAAACATTCTTGATCCACAGACATCGTTTGAAGCAAAATAGTTGCAGCCGAACTGCCGAGCTGCCCACGTGCGGATCACCATGCGCAAGAAAAGAATGAGTGCAGAGCGCGATTCTTGAAAGTCGCAAGTCAAACAGGTCACTTATTACCCCTTACTGTTGCAATTTATGAATTGTAGATGTTGGACTGTAGAGTGAAGGCCGGCTGCGAGGACTGCCAATGGAATTGCCAGATTGTCATAGACGTACATCTGCATGTAAAGGACTCGAATCAATATCAAATAGTATTAGGTGGAAAATTATTATTAGTGTTACCTGGAATCTGACAGTTAATATTTGAGCGTAGTCCAATTGTCGAATAGCTACTCTCGAGATTCACGTGTCATACAATTATAATGGTAATTACGCCAGAGATTGTTGAGGCATCGGACTATAAATACACAATTCTAAATCCTTGTTATTATATTTGCTATAGATGCTATATATTAGGTCATTCCGAAAGTAATTTCGCTTTATTCAAACGGACGCCACATGTGACGGAACAAAGGTTTCTAAGAGATCTTGGATGCATTCGATGCAGCATTTTATTCTCTTTCTAATGGTTATGAAGTTGTTGCAAAACAGTCAATGAGCTTTCAGAAAATAACCAAAATTTGCGACCCATGCTTTTTGACATGGTGAAGTTTCACGATTTTTTAAAACTTTCATATCAATCCTCAGAAGGAGTTCAAGCAACGATTCGATAGAGTAAACCTTATAGAATACAGCACTACTTTTTCTCTTTCTCATAACTCTCCGTAATTTTTTAAAAGATTTTTTAACAAAACCATCGGCCCACATCGGCCACAATCCCATCAAACATCATAATTATTCGATATTTGAGACTACCAAGATGGTGCTATGAGTTAGCATTAATTTTACAAAGCTAGTGAGGGTTTACGGATACAAAATATGAAATTTCGTGTTTTTAGGGTACAGCTTGGGGCTCGCAAAAAAAAGAGTTATGATGATTTAAACCCGGAAACTAAACCAATCGGAAACAAAAAACACCTGTTAGAAAGAGGAGTAAATGCTGAATTGAATAGTGCGCGTGCTGCTTTTCTATTGATGTTCTACGAGGATTTAGTTGCTCAAGTATGGAAATCGGTAGCATCAGTTAAAATTCTGTTAAAAATGTATGACAAGATATAAAAAGCGGAAAAAAGCAGTTCTGTATTCTATAGGGTCTACTCTATCGAATCTTCACCTGAATTCCTTCTGAAGATTGATATGAAAGTTTTCCAAGAATTCCATAATTTTTAGAAAGAGAATGAAATTCTGCATCGAATGCATCCAAGATCTCTTAAAAACCTTTGTTCTATCAAATGTGGCGCCTGTTTGAATAAAGCGAAATTACTTTCGGAATGACCTAATATATATATATACAGGATGTCCCAAAAAAATGTGCCTACTGTTTGAATATAAATAACTTTCTTGTAATAAAGTGTTTCGAGAAGCTTTAGGTACCGTTCTGTAGAGCGAGGTTAAACTTAGTTATACAGTATGGACCGAATTATCTATCGCTCTTCATTACTGTAGAATTACGGTAGGAACTTCGACAAAGATTTTAGGCCTTTGGAGGCTACACTCTGCCTCGGAACGAAACCAAACAAGCCAGAAACTCTTACACTACGGTAATGGGAGCCGCTGATTTCGAATTTGAAATTCCCATTTTGCTGTGATGCTTCTTTCCTAAGTTAACCCCGGTAAATCGTAATAACTCAATTCCCAGCATTTGCCAGAAATGTAATTACACCGTCAAAAAAGCTGAAAACACTCCTAAAAAGTTGTTAGGTGGAATCAGCATGCGCGAAAACCCTAGTACACGATTTTTCACATTTTTTGAAAAAAATTTTGTTAGGTGGTATATTTTACAATGGTTCCATATGCTGGAAGTTCTTACCGTAATCCTACAGTAATGAAGAGAGATAGTTAATCCGCTTCATACTGTAAATCTAAGTTCAACCTCGCTCTACAAAACGGTGCCTAAATCATCTCGAAACACTTCGTTACAAGAGAGTTATTCACAACTAAACAGTAGGCACATTTTTTTGGGACACCCTGTATATATATATATATATATATATATTAGGTCGTTTCAAAAGTAATTTCGCTTTTTTCAAACGGACACCGCATTTGATGGAACAAAGCTTTCTAAGAGATCTTGGAACCATTAGATGCAGAATTTCATTCTCTTTCTCATGGTTTTAAAATTGTTGCAAAACAGACGATAAGCTTTCAGAAAACAATTAAAATCTGCGACCCATGCTTTTTGAGATGGTCAAGTCTCACGATTTTTTAACACTTTCATATTAATCCTCAGAAGGAGTTCTAATAATGATTCGTTAGAGTAAACCTTATAGAATACAGTACTACTTTTTTCTCCTTTCCATAGCTTGTCATACATTTTTAACAGAATTTTAACTGATGTTACCGATTTCCATACTTGAGCAGCTAAATCCTCGTAGAACATCAAAAGAAGAGCAGTTCGCGCACTATTCGATGCAGCATTTTCTCCTCTTTCTAACAAGTGTTTTTTGTTTCCGATTCGTTTAGTTTCCGGGGAGAAATCATCATAACTCATTTCTTTAGCGAGCCCCAGGCTGTGCCCGAAAAACTCGAAATTTGATATTTCGAACCCGTAAACTCTCATTTGCTTTATAAAATCAATATTAAGTCATATATTATTTTGAAAGCTTGAAACTCCGAGTAATTACTGATGTTTGGTGCGATTATGGCTGAGGTGGGCCTGCCAAAATCCGATGGTTCTGTTGAAAAATCTTTTAAAAAATTACGGCGAGCTAGAAAAAAGAAAAAAAAGGAGTGCTGTATTCTATAAGGTTTACTCTAACGAATCATTATTAGAACTCCTTCTGAGGATTAATATGAAAGTTTTAAAAAATCGTGAGACTTGACCATCTCAAAAAGCATGGGTCGCAGATTTTAGTTATTTTCTGAAAGCTTATCGTCTGTTTTGCAACAATTTCATAACCATTAGAAAGAGAATAAAATTCTGCATCGAGTGCCCCCAAGATCACTTAGAAACTTTTGTTCCATCAAATGCGGTGTCCGTTTGAAAAAAGCGAAATTACTTTTGAAACGACCTAACATATATATATATATATATATATATATATATATATATATATATATATATATATATATATATATATATATATATATATATATATATATATTAGGTTGGTGCAAAAGTTCTTTCCGCCCAAATTCAAAAATTCATAACTTGTTTAGTTCTCAACGAATCTGCAAGACCTAAATTTTGTGTAAGAGAGGAACTCATTTTCTTTGCAACTGTACCTGAACTGTTCGTTAATGTTTACAAATTAAAAAGATAGAAGCTCAAAACCAAAATCACTCGAAATTTGAATTTTTCGTGTAGGGTCATAAAAAATCGGAAACTTGCAACAAAAATCGGAGCAGTCGGTATCGTAGGCTCTTTCACCAGCTCTTTCCAACAGTGCAAAGTTTGCGCTGATTAAGCGTCTCTATAAAAAGTTATGATTTCCCTGAAAAATGCCAAAATAAATCAAAATCGCCCCTTTGTATTGCTTGCTCGAAATTCATAACTTTTGGTAGAGGAGCTCAATCAGCGCAAACTTTGCACCATTAAAAAGAGCTGGTGAAAGAACCTACAATACTGACTGCTCCGATTTTTGCT
Organism: Cylicocyclus nassatus; assembly: GCA_958299035.1. Classification (NCBI taxonomy): domain Eukaryota; kingdom Metazoa; phylum Nematoda; class Chromadorea; order Rhabditida; family Strongylidae; genus Cylicocyclus; species Cylicocyclus nassatus. The sequence continues at coordinate 53,210,922 of CATQJL010000316.1, read as the reverse complement.
GCAGGTTTTCGATTTTTTATGACCCTACACGAAAAAGTCAAATTTCGAGTGATTTTGGTTTTGAGCTTCTATCTCCTTGATTTGTAAACATTAACGAACAGTTCAGGTACAGTTGCAAAGAGAATGAGTTCTTCTCTTACATAAAATTTGGATCTTGCAGATTCGTTGAGAATTAAACAAGTTACGAATTTTTGAATTTGAGCGGAAAGAACTTTTGCACCAACCTAATATTAGGTTGATTCATAATTAATGCACGTTTTGAATTTCAACCGCAGTAAGTCATACACTTTTCATTCTTATATAGGCTTCAAAGTACCATTGGATAGAGCAAAGCAAGCTCTACAAGATGGCACTCATATCTTTGCGCCAAGCTCAATCCACGGAGAGTTCGAACTCAAAATCTAAAGATTTCCAAATGCCCAAAAAATCGAAAAAAATCAGATCTTCGTCCAAATAATTTCTACGGACCTCCCACTCGCTCACATCAATACTATCGCTATCTGATATCCATATGTGCGATTGCCGTATTTTTCCCTTGATTAGAAACTAAGATAACGAAAATTTCCCTGATTTTCTCAAAGCAATGCTGAGCCGTTTTTGCATATGTACTTCTATACTACAAGCCTAGGTAAGTATAACTGTAGATTTTCAGCCCATTCCAAGCGGTTGTTTTCGAAAAATAACGAATTCGGATTTTTTCGTTTCAGTTTCAGTGCTAAAATCGACATTTCTCGAAAAGTACCATTCGAAATAGGCTGAAAACCTACAGTTATGCTTACCTAGGCTTGTAGTATAGAACTACATATGCAAAAACGGCTCAGCATTGCTTTGAGAAAATCAGGGAAATTTTCGTTTTCTCAATTTCTAGTCAAGGAAAAAATACGGCAATCGCACATATGGATATCAGGTAGCGATAGTATTGATGTGAGCGAGTGGGAGGTCCGTAGAAATTATTTGGACGAAGATCTGATTTTTTTCGATTTTTTGGGCATTTGGAAATCTTTAGATTTTGAGTTCGAACTCTCCGTGGATTGAGCTCGGCGCAAAGATATGAGTGCCATCTTGTAGAGCTTGCTTTGCTCTATCCAATGGTAATTAGAAGCCTATGTAAGAATGAAAAGTGTATGACTTATTGCGGTTGAAATTCAAAACGTGCATTAATTATGAGTCAACCTAATATATATTAGGTGGGTGCAAAAGTTCTGTCGTTTCATTTTCAAAAATTTGTAAATTCGCGAGATTTCAACGGATTTGCTTGCTTGTAATTTTATTAGAAAGATTAGTTCTTCCGCTTTCAAGCGCTTTTTTGCTGAGTTTCGGTTTCACACTGGGTGCGGAGATAAAAATGGAAAACTAAGACCATGTAAACTTTGACCATTTTAAGTTAGGTCACCAAAAATATGGAATGCTGCAGAAAAATCTGAAATCGTCAGTACATATGTTTTTTGCCCACTCTTTGCAATTGTGAAGAGTTTGTGGTGTCTGAACGTCACCGTGAGAAGTTATGAATATCGAGTTTACCATGGGAAACGCCAAAATCAATTAATTTGTGAATTTTCGCGAAAATCATAACTTCTCATAGAGACGTCCAAACAGCACAAACTCTTCACAATTGCAAAGAGTAGGCCAAAAAACATAAGTACTGACGATTTCAGATTTTTCTGCAGCATTCCAGATTTTTGGTGACCTAACTTAAAATGGTCAAAGTTTACATGGTCTTAGTTTTCCATTTTTATCTCGGCACTCAGTGTGAAACAGAAGCTCCACAAAAAAGCGCTTGAAAGCGGAAGATTCATTCTTTCTAATAAAAATACACGCAATCAAATCCGTTGAAATCTGGCGAAATTACAAATTTTTGAAAATGAAACGACAGAACTTTTGCACCCACCTAATATATATTAGGTCGTTTCAAAAGTAATTTCGCTTTTTTCAAACGGGCACCACATTTGACGGAACAAAGCTTTCTAAGAGATCTTGGAGGCATTAGATGCAGAATTTCATTCTCTTTCTCATGATTATGAAATTGTTGCAAAACAGTCGATAAACTTTCAGAAAATAACCAAAATCTGCGACCCATGCTTTTTGAGATGGTCAAGTTTCACGATTTTCTAAAACTTTCATATCAATCCTCAGAAGCAGTTTAAGTAACGCCTTTATAGAGCAACCCTACAGAATGCAAAACTACTTTTTTTCCTTTCCACAGCTTGTCCTACATTTTTGACAGAATTTTAACTGATGCTACCGATTTCCATACTTGGTCAACTAATCTCGTAGAACATCAATGAGAGAGCAGCTTGCGCGCTGTTTGATGCAGCTTTTTCTCCTCTTTCTAACAAGTGTTTTTTGTTTCCGATTCGTTTAGTTTCCGGGGAGAAATCATCATAACTCATTTCTTTAGCGAGCCCCAGGCTGTGCCCGAAAAACTCGAAATTTGACATTTCGAACCCGTAAACTCTCATTTGCTTGATAAATTCAATATTAAGTCATACATCATTTTGAAAGCTTGAAACTCCGATTAATTACTGATGTTTGATGCGATTGTGGCTGAGGTGGGCCTGCCAAAATCCGATGGTTCTGTTAAAAAATCTTTTAAAAAATTACGGCGAGCTACGAGAAAGAGAAAAAAGTAGTGCTGTATTCTGTAAGGCTTACTCTATCAAATCTTCACTTGAGCTCCTTCTGAGGACTGATACGAAAGTTTTAAAAAATCGTGAAACTTGACCATCTCAAAAAATATGGGTCGCAGATTTTGGTTATTTTCTGAAAGCTCATTGATTGTTTTGCAAGAAATTCATAACCGTGAGAAAGAGAATGAAATTCTGCATCGAATGCTTCCAAGACCTCTTTGAAACTTTTGTTTCATCAAATGTGACGCCCGTTTGAAAAAAGCGAAATTACTTTTGAAACGACCTAATATATATATATATATGATATGCAGGTACATATATGTATAGATAAAATACCTCCACGAACTTCGCACTATAGATGTTTTGCTTCGCCATTATATTTCGATGGCGAGTGATGATATCCTGCATATGGGTACAAACAGCTCTCATTCGCCCCAAAGATTGTTCATCAAGCTAAACTCAAGGTAGGAAAAATGGCAAAATTTGTTGCCTTTCCTTTTCCTATTTTATCAAATAGAATTTTGATTTGCAGAAAGAATGAAATTCAAGTTTTTATTCACTGTTATTTATCACTCACGTATTCTAGTATTTCAACCAATATCTCAGCAGGAAGGATAATGCTAAGTGCCATCTTGAATAGAGGAGGGTTTAGGAGGTTTTTTCCTGTTCAAAAAAAAACCAGCAGTTACATATAAAAACAAGCAACGTTCTGAGTTCTATGGCAGAGTTTATAGGCAGGATAGAAATATCATCTGATGAACACAATATCATATTATCTGAACATAACATGAAGCAAAACTTTCACGGATTTTGAAACACGATGAAGAGCCAAGTGGTGCTCTATCGCTATATTGGTTATTGACACATGCACCAGTTAGCACTAGTAAGTGATTCTTATAGGTTTTGTAAAATCCAGTTGCCCTGCATCCCGCCTTGAACATCTAGCGGTGCGCCTGGAGACATGGGGTCCCGGCGTGATGGGTTATCTAAGCGGTAATAAGCGCACACCATCATAAGAGGTCAATAGCATAGGTGCGATAGTTTGAGAATTTGCTCCCCCCTTCCCCCCCATTCACCCCCGAACCGGGACCAAGGTGACCCCCTTCACTAAAAGCCGAGAAAAAAGTCAACAGTGAGGCAAGGTCAAGAAAGGAGATATTTGTACGGGAATTGTTTGTGCATCGGCAACGTTCTCCCCTGGTTTCAGAGATCAAGTAGTTTGTCTAGTGATTTCTGGACAGTTACGAGTTTTCAACTTTAAAAAATCACAATGTAGATCGCCATCTTTTACGTTGCGATGGTAACCTTTGGAACCGTCTTGTCCTCTGCTTTCAGAAAATATATAGCATGTTTGAGGTCCGTTTAAAAAGAGCCTGGGTGAATGGCGTGCCTGGCGATTTTTGGGGATTTTCGAGATTTTAGATAAAAAATCCGTAATTTCTGCAGAATAGCTGGTCCAAGGTAATAGTCATCGTCGGAACCATCTCGTCCTCCGTTTTCAAAAATTGTATAGCATGTCTGAGATTCGTCTAAAAAATTGCCTGAGTGAAGGGTGTGCCTAGTGATTTCTGGAGATTTTCGAGTTTTTAACAAAAAAAAAATTCATAACTTTTACAAGAAGAGGCTTTTTTACCATTGCAAACCACCTAGAGCAGAACAAAATTTCAGTAATTCACGGGTACCTGCATTAGTAGTATTAGTAGTCTCCGGGTGGAAGTAACTCCACAGTTGGGGGGTTGTTGAATGGACCAATTCGATGAATCGCAGACCTAGAGCAGAACACGGTGATTTTTTTGTGATTGCTGAAACATAATTAGGTTGCACTCTTACCAAGCAAAATATGGTCCTGGAATAAGTTGTCGTCTCATCTCTGCGTATATTTCTTTTGGGATGTGATGTAGACCCAGATCTTCTGGTAAACGTGGAATGCTCTCGTCGTTGTTGATTCTGCACTGAAAAACATGTGATGAAATTTTGAACTGATACATAAACTTAAATTATTAGCATTCCACGTTTACCAGATCTTCTGGTAAACGTGGAATGCTCTCGTCGTTGTTGATTCTGCACTGAAAAACATGTGATGAAATTTTGAACTGATACATAAACTTAAATTATTAGCATAATTGGTATTTGAAGTGTTATTATGTTTAAAAACACTTACTTCACTCATTTTCTTCAAGAAAATGTCATCGTTTCGGGAAAGGAAGGCCATACTTCATCACAAACTAAAGTTTGTGATTTGTTTTTATTGCTTGTAAATAGATAAACAAAAGAGGGACATCATCAAGCAACGCAGTTCAATGATTCAAACTTATTGAGGGACAGATGTCTCACGATTATGAAATGAACTAGATGGGTGAAAGTAAGTTCGTAAACGAATGCCATCAATTTCGCCTACACCTGCTATTGGCGGAGAACATGCGTAAGCAACCATAGTGCGTGTCTCTCTTACAATGTTCCACCCTCTGCCGCACTGATTATACGGCACTATTCCAGTCGGGATTCAAAATTTCAAAATTGTGGATTTGGCTAAAACTCGTTCCAAGGGAGTTATTAGACCCGTTGAAGCTGAATATGTCGTTAATTCTGCGTGGTAGTGCCAATTTCTAAGGCTACGGTGGTGGACAGTAGGGTGACAAAAACGGTTTTTGAAAACTCGCCTAAGGGGTTATTTGATGGCTGAGCACAATTATCATGCTCTCCTTGCGTTTTAGGATGTTTCTCCGGGATTTACGGTTGGTATAAAGTAGGGCGGGGGGGGGGTTGAGCTAAATTCGTGATTTTGGCTCTCTACCGTATACCCCCGTATTTCCACCAAATGACGTTTTTTCGTGCAAAAAGAGTGTGATATTCGTGATCAGCACGTCGTTTTATTCTTCCTCCCCCTTCCCTAGACCGATTTTTGGCGAAATGCACAGCTTCAAAATTCCGGGGTCCAGATACTGATATAGCGCCGATCAATATTTGTGCTATAACCATCTTCTACTAAGGCTTGTGCTATACATGCTTAGCTAATGTCAGATAAGGAACCGACTGATAGTGAAGTGAATTAAATGAATTAAGTGAGCCAACTGCTTCGCTACTGGTCAATACACCTATTCGATTCAAAGCAAAGTGGATTGAGTGTAAACTTAGATAATCAACTGTTATGATTCTTTCAGCGCTCAGGAACAGTGTTGGAGAAGTAGGGAGTATATTGCGTATATTGCAATCATAGTATTCGCACCTGAGTGGCAACTTCTCGAAAATCAACTGCATTTTGAAGGCAAAGCAAGGATTAGAACATATTGGACGATGTTTTCAAAGCCACTATGGCGCACAATGATTATGTGACAGACACATCGGTAATACAATGATTATGAGGTAAAGTAAGTGCGGTTGTTTTCATCGCCTGCCCGCACGAGAATTATAAATTATGAAAAAGAATTTTAAAACGCACAAACTTACTGTGACAGATAAAAATGATAAAAGCGGCGTAAGAGATCGTCAAAACCAACGGAAATTTCGAATTGCAGTCCTTCATCTTTGAGTTGTATGCGTCCGATGAAGACTGCTATAGGTGTACCACAGTCAGTAAACAAATTGAACGTATGCAAATGTTTTTAAATCAACGTCGAAACCGTAGGAAAACCAACGTAATGAACGACATGTGGATGAAAATCTACTGTCTACTGTTTTTCAAAAGAGAATTAAGTGTTTCGATTAGCCCTGCCGTATGGTAATTTGCTTATAATGTTGTTTTATAATACAGTTATTTTCAGATGTCAAAGTAATGACAATCTCGCTAAGTTAGTGATGTTGGTGTACCATTTGCAATGAATGACTTAGTAAGTGATACGTTGAAAAATGCGAAGACACATTGTTTACCATAACTGTCAAATTTCGTTATAATTCGAAACGATTGTTCAGGTGAAAGAAAAGAAAACTTATAATGACGATTTCTGTAAAACTATTGCGTTGCTCATAGAAGATCAGTGGTATGTACGCAAGTATATCGAGCATTGAATCAAGCACAAAAATGTGAGTTATAAGTTTACGTAAACAATCAGGCAATGTTTCTTGTTCAAAGTTTGCAACATGAAAAGAATGCAACATGGCTCCCTGGTACGGATCACGAAAAACCGCGCAAGCAGTAAAATTTGGAAGACCTTGGTTCTTAGATCTGTATGGTTAGGAAAAGCTGATTTCTGTAAGCATACTTGCAGAAGTTGTATCATCAGCTCACGTTTCGACGTGGATTCGAAAACAATTGCATATGTTCAATTTGTTTACTGACTCTGATACACTTATAGCAGCCATCATTGGACGCATAAGAAGGCCACGGCCATTGAAAGTACTTCCTTCGTTAGTTTTTATTTACCGTTTTTTAGTCTTGCATGTAGGCGGGACCTCAGAGTAGGGCTAAGATAGGTTTCGTTCGGAAGGCCTGCCAAAATCCTGGTGGTTTTAGCAAAAAATATTTGAAAAAAATTAGCAAGATATGTAAGAAGAACAAATTTGTTCTATTTCCTGTAGGATTTCTGTCCACTCCTTCGGAGGGTTGGAATAAAAAATCTAGAATATTTGTGAGACTTGAGTATCTCAAAAAGCATGTGTCGCGGATTTTGATAATTTTCCAAGAGCTCACTTGATATGCTGCAACCGATTTATAACAATTAGGGAGAGGATGAAATGCTACATCGATTGCTACCATTATCTCAGAAACCTTTGTTGCACCAAATGTGTCGCTCCTTTGAAAAAAAACGCAATTACTCTCGGAATGACCTAATATCTTCTCCAAAATTCATTTTTCAATTATAAATCAGTGACAAAAGTTTTTGACTAAGCAAGTTGAAATTACATCTTTAGCTGCTCGCAAAATTTCTCGAAAAGCAACTAGACTGATCCGCTCTTGCTCACAAGTTGGATCTAAACTACGGTTCAATTCAAGATTTCAATAAAAAGTGACGGAAAATGGAAAAACTTTGGACTCTGTCTATATAATAATTTTTAGCCAATACACGCTTGTACGTAGTGCCAGTTGTGTAGTTTCTGTGCCATGTATTCTGATTGCACCCTGTTGCGCCACAGCAACTCTTTATGAAAAATTTGCAGCCCTTTCTCTTACTGCAACTGCGGACTGTTTAGTTTGAAGCCACTCCTACCTTGCCTAAGCAATAGAGGATTTCTCAAGTTCTGAAAACGTGAGCATTTACAAAACATCTTCACACTTGTAAAAGAAAGGGGCAATAACTTTTACGGGATGCGTTGTGGATAAGGAGTCGCCGTCAGGTGAAGCTGCTAAATTTTGCTGCCATTCTATACGTCCTCTGATCATGAGACCTGGGCATTGCTTGAAGTCCTGAGATATGTTGTAAGCCACGCAGGTTTGTTAAGTTTTTTATTTCGGTCTAAGTTTTCGGCAAAAATGCCTTCCTCAGAGACCTGAAAGAAAGCCTCGCACTTGTTTTTATCACTCTGTACTGTCAAATCTCTCTTTTCAACTTGCTCAGTTCAATGCCCTAGGAGCAAACACGCAGAGACAATACATTCTAAGTAGCGTGCCAAGATCTCCACCAATCAGGCATCAACAAATGTTTGAGATCCACTGGTGGTAATAGACTAGAACTGACCGATATGGACAGCTTAAGTAGTAGTGGATATGTTATCTATAATTGACAATATGACAGAAATGGCATCAATTCACTTATGATGGAGAGCTGCTCATTTTTTCCATTTAGCTTAGGTTCGCGCGAAAGAATGTATGCCGCTTCAGGCGCTTTGCGAGCAGCAATTTTCGACTCGTGACCTAGGATGATGCACTTGATAATGAAGTCATTGCCGTGATAATCTACCTTCCTGTGTTTCCCTAGCAGACTTGAAATGCTTTCCCGTCTTTTACTAAAAAGTGTTCATTTATACGCACGCTGAGTTGACGATCGGTTTCTCCTATGTAGGTGGTGGCATTCTAGACATTCAATTTCGTAGATAATGCCAAACTTGGTACAGTTTCCCATCGTCCCGTAAGGACAAATGACGCAATCCCTTGTAATACAGGTTTATCGTATAAACGTTTACGCACTAGCTGTCGCTTGATGTTGCTTCGGGGGATGCTTACGAGAACAACATCTTGCTCTAACTGAGCTTGTTATGCAATTCTGGAAAGCGTGCTTTACCTTATCGGAGATAAACGGTAGACATAATGAGATTCTGGTACGAGCTTGGTATCATCATTATTTGCGGTGTTTTTGAAATGTCTAGACCTTGGGAAGCTGCTATCTCATTTGCCAGTTCGAGGGATTCTCGTCGTTCACTTTTCCCACTGCAGACTTGCGTTTTATACATGTTCCGCAGCACTGCTCGTTTTACGGCCATCGGATGGGCTGATTTCGCGTGTAAGATGATATTCTTGGAGCTCTCTTTGCGATACCAGTTTACTCGCATCGTACTGTTACTTAACATTAGCTGGGTGTTCAAATACGGAAGCCAACCGTTTCGGGGCGCTTCTCCAGTAAAACTTATGTACTGTGATTGTTGATTTAAAAATTGAAACACTCGTCCATTTCGGACTGTGTTGATGTTATAATGCAACAATCATTAATATATGGGCAGTACATAAATGGGCATCGTAATAGCACCGGTATTTCTATTCTGCTCATGAAGCAGATGGCTCGTAGGTGCTAATCTTTGGCCCATTGCCAACCCTCTTAACTATTACCACCAGTGGATCGCAAAACTCTGTTGCTGCCTGATTGGTGGAGATCATGGTACGTTACTTACAATGTATTGTCTCAGCTGTTTGCTCCTAGGGCATTGAACTGAGCTAGTTGAGGAGAGAGATTTGACAGTACAGAGTGAAAAAACAAGTGCGAGGCTTCCTCTCAGGTCTCTGAGGAAGGCATTTTTGCCGAAACGTTAGACAAAAATAAAAAACTTAACAAACCTGCGTGGCTTACAACATATCTCATGAATTTTGCTGCCATTTTTTGTGAAATGTTAGAATATGGTGTTTTCATAAGCGTGTTGATTTTACGAGAAACTGTGAATGACGCCAATTTTTGATCTCTATTCTATGGGACAGCACTTTTTGCGCACCCTGTAGGTACCATTCCGCAAAGCTGTTATGACTTGAGTTCCGTTCCTTACTCCTTTAGGAGACACGGTTTCAAATTTTTCGTCCTTTAGCGGTACGGATGAAAACATCAATATTTATCGAGAGGAAATTACACTCTCAACCACAACAACCTACAAGGGAAGGACACTAAGATGCTTAAAATGCTTTTAAAAAAACATATATATTGTATGTCTACGCTGGAAACGCTGTCCCTAAATTTGCTGTTTCTAGCTGCCTGCGTCATTGTGAGGCGTTTTTCGCTTACCCTTTGATACAACGGTGATGGGCGGCTGGAAGGCCGCTTGCGCTTGCGACGCAATCTGCGTCTCTCTCGCAAGCTGATTCTCTGATCATTCTCTAGCTTTGATTAGGCCTCGAAGCCCCTCTTCCAGCCGTCAATCCCATAATCAAAGGGTACCTGGGCTTGTCTTTCCCGCTGATTCCGAAAATGCAGAGCATGAAAATGTTGAAAAAGGGCTATTCCGAAAGTCATTGGTCTTGCATTTGGACGGTTAAAACATAGAGTCGTTGTGGGACGCTAACCTTTGACTGTGTTTATGTGCACTCTAACTTATCGATGTAGGGGCGTTTCAATAGCCGCTTCTCAAGCTTTCCTCGCCTCAGAGGCAGATTGATGCAACGCCGTTTGCAAGAGCTTCATCAGAAAAAATCATCAAACTTTAAATAAATACATTGTGAGCGCTACGTCGAATTCCGTAGCAGGTTGACCGAAATCCTCCGAGAAAAGTCATGAAACCTTCCCTTGCACAATTTTATTGCATGCTGTAAGTACTGCAGTCGCATTTGACCATAACGACTCTCGACTTTACTCCCGATGTTTATATAGGGTGGGTCCAGAGAGCGCTGTTATCAGACCGTTCACCGTGTCAAAGCCCGCGCTAACCCAATTTCACTTTGATAACAGCTGAAAGGCTCTTTCAGTGTCACAATGTTACAAAAATCATTAAATTTCTCTGCCTTGTCTACATTCAAACTATAACACAATTCCAGTCCTTCTCAAAGACTCTCCAAATGGTGCTTGTGTCGGAAGGCCCAAAAATCGCAGTAGAGAAAAGACCTCTTCATGAGAAAGTTCTATCCTCTATGCTGCAAATCATAGACCGAACTCCTGACAGAGTCGCCTTTGTAAGTGCTACTCTACTATTTTTGCTCAGCAAGTATCCGCAATTCTTTCCAGATAACAGCAGAAAATCCCGACATTCGCATTACATTCAAAGAAGTTTATGGCCAAGCTTACAGTGTTGCCAGTTTTCTGGTAAAGAGGTATTTTTATTTTTGGAATTGTGACGCTTTCTCCTAGGGACAATATTGACTCCATTGATATCCACGCATTATTCTAAAAGTTCTCTTAATTACTGATACTCAATTTTTACAAAAATTGGAGAAGTATCTACAAATGCTATCCTCGAGCTTTGCTTTGTCCTTATTTGCATGCATGGACAGCTCTAATTTTATCACACATTTTCGCGAAATGTGCGCATGCCAATCAGTCTTGACTGCAAACCAACTTCCGTACAAGGTCAATCGCAAACAGAAATTGTTGCACTTATTAACTCGAATCTGATAAGGGAACTCGGACTGACCAACAATCAACTAGGAAAATTTACATTTTGTCTCAACAACATCCGAATACAATTTGTTGACATCGTTTGGTCCGCCATACGCCAAAAAGTCGTACCTCATTTCAACTTGTCTTTTTTGAATTCTAAAAGAAAAAGAACTAGAGTAGCGCGAAGCTCGAGTTGTCCTCGTAGAAAAGTGTACCACTGCATTAAAGGCAGTGTCCAGAGGAGATGATGCTTGAGAGAGTTGCAAGCAAGAAAATTTGCAAGGAAAGTGGGGAGGGGGAGGGGAGCAATCCTTTTTTTATTCATAGACTATGCTTCGAAAAATCCGCGAAAAACATGGGATCACTTTTGAAGTGAGTGTTGATAAACGCAAAGCCTATCAAAAAATAAATGACACTTGCCATTCTAGCTCGATTCATGAAAAGGAACTGATCTGAACTTGTACTTTTGACATTCGAATTTTCGGGGTCAACGCTCTACGACATTGCAAGTTTCAGAAAAATAAATTTTTGGAATTGTCTAGAGCTTCCAAAAATCGTGATCGGAAATAAAGCTTCCAGCTTTTACTGATGTTTGTTTTAATCATATCTTCAACTCTTTAACGTGGTCTTCGTATAATCCTGAAGTTATAGGGACTGGTCAGTGTTGAATATACATGGTTCGAACCTAAATTTCCGACTTTGCTTACCATGTTTTTTGTATCCTCTCTCCAATCTACCACTTTACACGTATTGAGCAGCTAAGATCATAACAGTGAAAAGAATTTTCAGACAAAAAATTCCTTGCTTGGTCGCCTACAGGGTGTTGAAGTACCTGGCTTGCAGTACTTCCAATTCAAATTTTGACCCGTTTATTGTTTTGATGTACTCATCAAACCCAGAACCCATTAATTTAGTAAACATTAGGTTTCTCTGTGGTTTCTTTGATTTTTTACTAGTGAACCAGTTATTAAAAGTGCTAGACTGCATCCGCGCGCTTCGGGACCGCCACGCGGTTTCCCGCTATTGGAAGATTTATGAATTGCGCTTATCTTTATATATATTAGAATTTCTTTGAAATACAATAAGTATAGCATTTCTTTCATACCTCTATCTTTGCAATGCTTGTGACGAAAAAGTAAAGAATTCCCACAAACCTTGTACGCCTCTGAAAGCCTTTTCTTTCTAATTTTTGCATGTTATTTTCGTAGAATTGTGTTCCATTCAAAATACTGTACCTCGAAAACAAAAAATCCAGTTTCAAGATTTTCTCGCCAATATTTTTATATTTTATCTTCAAAAACCTCATACAATGCAAAAATTTGAAAACAAACACAATGAGGGGTATAGAGTTGTGCTATAAATATACATTAAAAACCTCCAAAATTTTCCAAACCACTTAGATTTCTACGTAAACTTGGGCGATTGTCTGCCGTAATTTAGCGACTCATGAAAGTCTTTGTTGGCAAGCATTGCAGAAGTTTTGTTACATGATGAAAGTGTCGATTTAGTACTTTTTGTAATAGAACACTGAGAGTTGTTTCCGTTATGGCTGAAAAAGTATAGTGGTCCTCCCCCCACTAGACACTCAGTGGACGAATTTGGATTTGAGTAGGAGCAAGCGGCTAGCGTCAGAGCGCGGCAGACGCTGCTCCAGTCAAAGTGTGCGCATAAGCTGTTTTCTCATTTCTTTTCGTGTTTCTTTGTTGTTACTCTTATTGCGACAATGCATCATATCAGACTCGAGATTTTGTTACCGGTGATCGTTGTTTCATACTGTTATTATCGTTTGCCTTACATTTTTCTTCAGGTAAAGGTGGGAATACGAGCAATTGAAAATTGTTTAATGAAATGTCGCTTATCGCCCTTTCCGGTTAAAAAAAACACATGCACAACCGTTGCTTTCGTGAATTATGAATCAATTTCTCAGTTGAGCGTGCTCATCAAACTTTTTCTTTCAGACCTGAATCTTTTCAACAAGTATACAAGTGAGTTTTTTGGGTGATGCATCCCACATATTTGTTTTGTATGGCAATATCCGTGCCATATGTATCCTTAATTGCACGTAAGCACTCAGTTGTTTGTTCAACGCTTTCCTTCTCTGTGAGGAAGTGAATTCCTAGCCCTAGTCTTCACTGCATCGTATTTCCAGCTTTGCCTGGGAAAGAAAATATAAGGCAAACGATAATAACAACATGAAACAACGATCACCGGTAACAAAATCTTGAATTTGATATGATGCATTGCCGCAGTAAGAGTAACAACAAAGAAACGCGAAGAGAAAGGGAAGAACACCATATGCGCGCACTTTGAGAGGGGCGGGGTAAACCGCGCTCTGACGCTAGCCCTTTGCTCCTGCTCAAATTCAAATTCGTCCACTGAGTGTCTAGTGGGGGGAGGACGACTATAGAACAAATCGAATAACGTACTCTTCGCTTCTGTGAGGAAGCTGAAAAGATTAGTTGCTTTCAAGGTTTTTTGAAGCATCTTGGAAAAATTTTTCCTTATTTAGTGTTTCTAGGTTTAGCGAACACATATAGCAAAAACCGAATTCGAATTCGCACCTGAGGCCAGAAACATTCCAAACGCCCTGTACAATTGCAATCTTCACTCTTTTATAAAACGACTTATTTGTTGTGACAAACGTCGGAACGTTCTGATTTTTTAGGATTTTTAGAAATTTTCGAGAACTGTGCACTTTTGTGAATACAACGAATCAGATTGTATCTCAAAATAGTACACGCCTTTTTATTCATGCCTTTAAGAAGTACTTTTAGCTACTAAAAAGTCGTAGTGAGGTAACTACTTCTGACATAAGTCTCATGGGTTATGAGGGGTAGAGATTTCGGATTTCGGATTTCGGACCGGGGGGGGGGCGCGACAAAAAAATTTTTCAAATGAAGGTGCGTGGCATTAGCCGCGCACTCCGAAAAATTTTTTGGGGTGCTTCTCAGAATTTTTGCGAGTCCCCTTCCCCCAAAGTCTAGAAAAAGGGGGCGTGACGTCAGCCACGCCGCCGAAAAGAAAATTTTTGCAAGGCTAATTTAAATTTTTGAAAACTTTTAAAAAATATTTTAATTGCTTACAAAAATAAACAAGTCACTTGCGCGTTTTTATAACCCATACAAGTAATTTTCAAAAATCTTTTTCAAGCGTTCAGTGATTGTCTAGATTTTGTCAAATTCGGGTTGAACTTACGATGGTGCATAATTTAGAGACAATCGTAAGTTCAACCCGAGTTTGACGGAATCTAGATAATCACTGAATGCTTTGTCATTTATTTCCGCTTACTAGTCATGAAGCTAGTCAAATTGATTGAATAGTTTGCCAACGCAAAATACAGAGTTCACTGACTTATAAAATTTCCAAAGCCGTGTACCTAATGCCGCATACGTTGTCAACACTCTCCAATGACTGCTCGGACGAACAGTTGAACTCAATCTGTTATATAATTTGTTCATGTAACATGGTCTTGAAATGAGGTGCACATGCTCCGTTAACATGGTGGTGCCATAAAAGGGTCAAAAATTCACTTACATCTAAAATTATGGTATTAGATTTCTCAGGTCGGAAAACTGTCGCTCGTCAACATGCGTGCACATTTCAACTGCTCAAAAGAAAGATGTGTGGATATGACTTGTCACCCCATTTGCTAGATACTATGGACCATGTCCTTCGGATTGCCACAGAGTCCCTCGCTTATCACTCCGAAGAGTGCCAATTCATTTCAAAGTAGCCAAAAATAGACTTCCACTCATAAAGTGGGTGTTTTGCGCAAGGACCGCGGAAGTGACAGTGCCGATGAATAGATCAACCCTGTCCACATGTCAATCACATACATGGGATTTTTCGACAAGGCTGGAGATTTTCAAATTTTCAAAATTGTATTGAAGATCATTCGCTAATTTGATATTTGGAAGTTATATGGTATTATTTGAGAGCTACTTCGATTGAATTTTTTTCTAAGGTGTGTAATTATATCTAGATTCTAAAAAAACCTTTCAGAGGACATGGACATCTAGATGTGTGTTGTCAAGTGATGCCCAACTGCATCGAGTATGCTGTTTTCTATTTGGGGGCACTGCTGTGTGGAGGAGTAATGTCCGCGGCCAGTGCGATGTTCACTGACTGTAAGTACTGTGTTCTATAATCATAACGCTAAGTAATGTAAAACGAAGGAAAACATTGGTTTCCATCATAATTTTGCTAGCGTGTGTTTACGAACTATAATATTCTTGCGTGGAAAAGTTTACAGACGAACTTGAAAGGCAGTTTGTTGATTCGCACTGCAAGGTTATTATCACTGATGAACCCCATCTGAACAAAGTTCTTCTTGCCAGCAAAAGATGTCCGGAAGTAAAGGTAGGTTTTAGTAGCTCCTACAACACATTCTAACCGACTGATTATAACTTCTCCAGACAGTCATATGCACCCGAACACAACAGTCGTCGGGTGCTCTTCCGAAAGGTGTCATAGCATGGGATGAGGTGATCGCAACGCCGGTTTCATCCCTTCCCAAATACGAATACAGGTACCTTTAGCACTTCAACGTTCATTCAATGAATATTTGCGAACTTTCAACGAAAGTTATTATACAAGCTTCTAACAAAAAACACTTTGTTCGCTACTATTCTCTTGCATAAAAAGTGTTGGCGGCCATCAGCTATCGTATTGTAGAGTTAGCTTCAACCAAGATTTACAGTATGGAATAAATTATAATCAACAGCTTTTTATTACCTGTAGCGTAGAAAAACGGTAGGAAGTGCTGGCGTAAAGCGCCATTGTGTGTTAGTCGCCGATGAAAAAATTTGCAAAAAAACAATTGAGTACCCCATTTGTCTTTTTACACGTCTACAAATTTTTACGGTGTAAATACTTTCAACTGTGAGAACGTTTTTGAACATGCACTTGGCATACTTATCAACAAAGCATCATAGTAAGGGGTAAAATCCGCTTGTTTCAATTTGATTAGCCTAATAAGAGTTCTAGATTCTTTGAAAAAGCCAAACCCCTTCTAAAGTTCGCTAAGTTTCTAAGCTGCTATATTAATGATAATTCATGGTTCGTTCCATATTGTTAATTCAAATTGAGTCCAACCCATCAACACTTTTGAAGGGCCGCAAAAACTTTTCACGAGTGTGTTATTAAAGATCAAAAGCTCGGCACATTTTTAAAAACTCTGTATAATCAACATTTTCTGTAGGAACCAGTGGCGGTACCGGGATTTTTCGGATGGAGGGGGGGGGCAAAAAAATTTTTCCAATGAAGGTGCGTGGCGTCAGCCACGCACTCCAAAAAAATTTTTTTACGGGGCTAATTTGAGTTTTTGAAAATTTTTAAAAACACAACATAACATTTTACTTGTTTCAAAAGTAAACAAGTCAATTGCGCATTTTTATAGCCCATATAAGTAATTTTTAAAAATTTCGCGACCCATTCTCGGGAAGGTGGGAGGAGGCATCCCCCGCCCCTCGGTCCGCCACTGGTAGGAACCTATTTCCTCATTTGAAGGGCATGAAGTTAGTCCTCTGAGTCGAGATACATTTTTACATTCTATGTTGGTATCCGCAATAGATGGGTCAACTTCCATCAGTTGCTCCCCAACTATCCAATTTGATATGCGTACTTTTTGTTAATGACTTTTTGCTAGGCAAATAATTTTTCGTGTACCATAAAAAGTCACTGTTTCGACGAGTCTCGCAAGCAATTTCTGGCAAAATTTGTTCATTCACTTACAGTCCAGACGACATGGCTCTGCTTCCATATTCGAGTGGTACCACAGGATCTCCTAAGGGTGTTATCCTGACCCATAGCAGCTTCGCAACTATGTTGGATGTAATTAATCGGTGACGAAGCTATACTTTTTCAATCAAATCATAGTAAAGATATTCAAGATATATTGTGATATTCAGACATTTCGATGATCATGTAGTTCCAAAACTTGGCGACTCAGATTGGGACTACCATAATGAGCATGTGCTGTTGGTATTGCCGTTCTATCATATTTATGGTTTTGGGCTCATGAACATAACGCTGATCAAGGGAACTACTGCAGTTATTTTCTCCAAGTTTGAACCCACGCTCTTTTTGGACTCCATACAAAGATATCGGGTTAGCAAAATTTACAGCCAGTAACCACTGGACGAGAACTCCTTTCCTTTAGCCGAAAATGCTTATGCTTGTCCCTCCGATATTGCTGTTTCTAACAAAACATCCGTCTACATCCGACTATGACCTCACTTCCCTCCAAATGATCCTCACTGGAGCTGCTCCTGCTGGAAAAGACCTCTGCGATGAGTTTCTGAATAAACACAAGCACGTACGATATTTGGCGCAAGGTACTTACTGAACTAGTCCTAGCGCATCTTCTCATGTCGCTTTTGAGCTTATTGTTAGCTGGAGATTTTCAATGAAGAACGGGTGAGCAAAATTAGAAAATGATTAGAAATTCGTAAAAGAAATCAAAAAAAGTAAAATGATTAAAAATTTTGCTCTTCTTTCGCTACCGTTGTTAGACGTTATATTAGATTGTCTCAAAATTTTGTCGGCTTTTTCGAATGACTATAAAGCCTATAATGAATGCCTACGCCTTCAAGCATTCATTCAATGCCGCTTTTTTCCTTTCTGAATATATTTTCGAACCATAATTCACGAAACTCTTCTTGATAACAGCCAAAATTCCTCACTTCATTGCTGACTGCTCGAAAATCGGTTGCTCTTCAAACATTTTATCTTAGATTTTCGAAAGAGAGTAGGACACTGCGAAGAAGGTCTTCTCAAATAAGAATTATTACGGGCTTCAAAAACTTGATCCATGTAGTTTGAAATGAGAATAAGGTAGCCACAGGTCATCTACGTAACACGCATGAGCGCTTTCATCAAGTGATAGAATTTTTATGAAACTCGAAAATGTTGCGTTTCTGCCGAATAGCTCAACGGTGACGATGACATGAGTCTGCATAAATCAAAAAGGCAATACTGCTGTCAAAACTGGATGGAAATTAAAATGCGATACCCACTCGTTTGCCATCAGAGCTCTGCTGAGTTTTAATGGCCAATCAAAAAACCGACAAGTTTTGCGGGACAACCCAATACACTAGAACGACTAGGAAGAAAATGAATATGAAGACACCTTTACCATTGAACATAAAAGCTAGAGAAGCCACCGTTCTGGCAGCTATAGTCCAAAAATCGAACGATCATTTTGTCATTTTTCATATGCATGATATATACTATGCATGACACCTACCATGATGAGAAAAATGAACGAGAAGAACATTGTTCCGCGGCTTTCCAAACACCTCAATAGAACGGATTCAGTATAAGTTCAGCATATGGAATGACAGAATGCAGTATGGCCACACATCTGCCTATGTTAGATTCTCGAAGTAGCTACGACAATGTCGGCAAACTCGTTGCCACGTTCGAACAAAAGGTGAGGTTATGACGGATAGTTTCATCTAACTGTAAGTGAAGTTTACTGCGAAAACCGATTTCATCTCATGACATTCGAACACGCCCTGTTCTCTGAAAGTTGTTTGACACTCTTAAGCTTTGATATCGTATATTTCTAACAGTTGTCCAGCTGTCACCCCCACATGTTACACAATGAAAAATACTATCAAGAGTTAAGATAATCTCGACAAGCTCTGGTGAAGAAGTGCCAATGGGAGAGAGGGGTGAGATTTGCGTTCGTGGGCCAACCGTCATGAAAGGCTACCTGAATCGCTCCGACGCTACTGCCGAGACGATTGATGCTGACTGCTGGTTGCATACAGGTAACAAACCGTTGAAATTTGTGTTTGTGGTCATGGACAGCTGTTAGTCCATAGACACTTTGAGCGATGCGCAACCATTTGTTAAAGAAATAACTGTCAACAAAAAATTGAGCGTGAGTTTGGTGACAGCCTCAAAATCAAACAGGGAAGACTAAATGTCAGTCACTAAAAAACATTTTGCGATCTTTTTTTTTCTTGCCAGCAAGAAGAAGGGAAGTCTTACCACTCCTCTTGGTAAACATAGGGTTGAATGTCACGGTGGTAATGACTTCCAAGTTAGATGTACTATACTGGCATACGAGTACGACACTGCTGTAAGAAAAGCTCTCGAGGCATTCTGGATTTATGCGAGAAACCCAAGTATGAACAGCCGGAATGAGTGTATGTCGATTACGAATGACTTTATGCCTTTTGTGACGTTATGCAGTTGAAGGCCACTAGTGATTAGTCCAAATATGGTATACAATGTATTCCATTATTATACTAGTGGCATCGAAGGACGGCCGCCCTAACATCCGCGCGCCGACGGTGGAGGAGGTCAGTTCGTCTTTCACGTTTGGGACTTTTTCTTGTAATATTCTGGGGCAAAGTCGAGGCTGGTCGGGGCTGGTGGAGGATTTTGGTGGGTTAGACACATAATCGTAAATCTCCTACCACTTTAGGCCTCTGAAGGAGACGACTTGTTCGAAACGTTAGGCCGCCACTAATAAAATCTACTAACCTCGGTCAGCTTACTCACCTACTAACACACATTTTGCGATCTGTTATTGTTTGAAGGTATCTTCAGTGGTGGTAGTGGCTCTCAACCTCTTATACTGTGATTAGTTCTAAAGTCGTAACATCTCGATATTGACAACCACTCACATTTGTACAAATACTGTCAAGATGGATGAATACAAAATCAGACATTGACCAAGACCATAAACTTGGAATATGCTGCAATTTCTGCTTGACAAGGATAAATGTCGCAACGTAATTGAAGCGATAGACCGTCTCCTCTGCTCTTTTTTCCGTCCGCTTTGTCTGCTCCAAAGGAAACAATGAAGCAAAAAATCCAAGGCATCATCGGGATAACTTATTTCATCTTGTGAATAGGTTAACATGCTCCACATAATCTATTCAACCAGGAGACGTCAGTGCGAGTCTTAGCCGCCTTGAAAATGCAGAGCTTGATTCAGTAGGCATTCCATGACTTCTGACAGTACTCCAGAGACTCGACATCTGTCCCAAAAAATGTGCACACTTTTCAATCGTTAGTACCTCTCTTCCTGTAAAGTGTTCTGCTGATCTTTGAATAACGTGCTGTGGAGCTGGCAAATGGCGTACTGCCTGCGCTTAACTATTGTAGAAATAACCTTTTAGACCGTTTTAAGCCATGCAGGCCACATTCTGCTTGACAAGGAACCATCCGAAAACAATATTAGACTTTCAAAGACGCTGACTTTTTCGCGCTTTACCGTAGTGCTTCTTCTACGACTTGTACGAAGTATGCCGCCCAAATGACTCTTTAATCCTTGAAATTGTGACACCACTAAAAAAGCTTCAAAGCTCAATATAAAAGTTTTGTAGTGAAATGAGCACAATTGACAGACTTCAGATTATGTGACAGTTTTTTAAAGAACAACCTATCTTACAACGGCGCTTGTATGCTGAATGTTCCCATCGTGATCATTCAGTAACAAAGAGTGATTGGTGACACTCGTTTCGCATTCATGTGTAAAGCTAGCTGTATAGAATGGCACTCTAATTGTAAGAGAGGAGACAGTCTCCGTGGCAAGAAAGATATAAACAACTAAACAGTGTGTAAAATTTTTTGAGACACCTCTATAAATACAACCTCTCAATTCGTCGAAGGCTTACGTACAAATTTCGGAAAGCTGCATAGGTTTAGGGGAAAACAATGACAGAAAATCCGTCAGAGCACGCAATGCCAAGCAACCAGCAGTATGACACGACAATGATTCATTCTCGCTGCGAATCGATTGCTGGAGCAGCTCTTTCTCGAAGATGCCTGCAAAACTTTCTGTTAACTACGTTAAAAGTTCCCAAAAAGCGCATCGAGTAGGAGAGAGGAGCTGCTTTCATTACAGAAAGGGTCCATTCTCCTTTGGCACTTATTGCCTCCTCAGAAAAGTTCATCCCTGTCTCGGAATCTCGCGAAGAATGATGGTCCTCATGAATGTGATTGTTTTCGGCCTCTTCGAGTTGATTGTGAGGGAGGCTGCTCGTCTTGGACATGACGGCAGAGAGATTTCAATCACCTTGGACGAGTTACAAACTGCTATTCGGTTGATGCTTCCTGGAAGAATCGCCGCCAATGCTGTGTATGTCGGAAGAAGAGCCGTTGCAGATTTAACAACTGTATAACATCCTTTTACTTGCTTGTATTGGTTAAATACATTACAACTTGAAAAGAAGGGACGTAACCGTCAGTGGCCCATAACCACAACGGTCCTGCTTGTCTAGTCGTTTAAGCGTCCTATTCTGTCGGAAATAGTGCAGAAAGGGAGATCTGTTATGAAACAATAGGTTCTAATTCTAAAAAAGGGAATATGATTTACACTTGCCGGGAGATAAGATTCTATTAGGACCGAATCATCAAGGTAACCTGGAAATAGTTTTTACGATTTTTGAAGGCAAGATAAACTTACGCCTCTGGTTTACAATAGATTTGCCCTCAAAGGACTCTTATAGGTGATCAATTCAATCGTTGGCACAATCACTGCTCTCACAATCACTGGAGAGCAGTGGCGGTCGCAGGATCCCCGTTCGGGGAGGGGGTAGAAGGGCAGCAAAAATTATCTTTAAATGAAGATACTTGGCGTCAACCACGCACTGCGAAAAAAATTTTGGGTTGCTTCTCAAAAATTTCGCGGGCTCATATCCCCTGAAGCTCAAGAAAACAATTTTTTCACAAGGCTAATCTGAATTTTTGAACATACTAAATGTTTTAATTTGCACGAGTAAACAAATCACTTGCACATTTTTATAATAGACCTTTGACATTTGGTTCGGTAAGGCTCAAAAAATGATTGCTTGAGCAAAAGGGTGTAATGACCGAATAAAAAATAGATTGTTCAACAGTTTACGTTCACTTACAGAGTGCATCACAAGTGAACATCATCATGATTGCATTCAGGTGACATCGGTTACGTAGACGAAAAGGGCCATTTATTTATTGTCGACCGCCTGAAGGAACTCATCAAAGTGAAGGGACTGCAAGTACGTTTTCCATATGTTGAGTTTCCTTAAATCATTAACAAGTTAGCCTTGCACTTTATCTAGGTCGCTCCAGCAGAACTAGAAGATATCCTTTTGTCGCACAAAGAAATTAGCGATGCCGCTGTCATAGGAGTGCCTGACGAGAAAAGCGGGGAGAAGCCGCGTGCTTATGTGGTCAGAGCGAACAATGCTCTAAGTGAAGCAGACGTTAAGCGGTTCATAGAAGGTAAGATGTTGACGATTGAAAATAAGCCTTAAAAAAAGCTAAAATGCCATTAGCAGACTAGGTATGTGTGGGAGCGATCCATTAGCAGCGTTTATAATTGCATATATTAGATGGAGGCAAAAATATTATTATTTTGATAACGTTTTTCATTAATCAACATCTGCAGTTTGTCTTTTGTAAAAAAGAAGCAGTAACTTCACAATGCTATTATAAACGAAAAAAAACAGTGAGAATTTCGAGAATCAAGCTCTCTACCCCAGCTCTCCACCCAATAAATTCAAATTTGCATATTCCGGAAGGAAGAGAATCGAAATATGCATAAGAATCTGTCCGAGACTGTATCTCAACCTCTGCTGCTACTTTTGATGGCGAAAGCTTTTTTGATTTGTGATGCTTATCAAAAATCGAGCGTCTCTGTTATTCTCGACACCAGGCTGTACTGCACATCTAGAGAAAGATTCTGAAAGGTATCAACATATCAAGTGTCAACTCAAAATCGTTACTTAAATGCTTATTAAAGCTTCACAATCTAGTAGGCGGTTTGGCACTTTGCTTCCTCTTTCCATTCTTATGATTATGGTTTTGAATCACCCTGTATGTGTAGAAACATGTAACTGTGAGAGAATGTTACATGCCATAAAATAGCCAAATGAGAAACTTTCTTACGCATTTCATACAATATATTCGTTTCAGAGAAGGTATCATCCTACAAATTCCTCACTGGTGGTGTCATCTTTGTTTCGGAGATTCCCAAGTCGCCATCCGGCAAAATCCTTCGGCGTTACCTACGAGACCAAGCTGCCAAAGAGCTGTCTTCAAAATTGTAGTGCTATTATCCTGTTCTTGCGCTTTCAAATTTTATTGTGCCAATATTACGCGAACACTAGAATTTGCGTGTACAGATTTGCGATTACATTTCGTTTTATGTTGAAGGTGTGAAAAACACTACCTTCAACGAATCGATTGGATTACATTCACCTTGACTGTATAATGAGCAATGTATCAGAAATACTTCTTCAGAAAAATGCTTTCTCCTATATTTTGTAAATTGTGCCTTGCACCCGGGAACGGTCTGAACGCAGGCTTATGCAAGCATCTGGTATGGATCATTTTAGTAACAATAACCTTTAATTCTCCAACTTTGATCTTTCGATTCTGCTGTGGTTTTTATGGATACAGAGAGGTGCATGAGCGAATCTCAAAGCACAAAAAAAGCACAAACTTGTTTATTGTTGATCTGTCCCATAAACCACCTGCAAAGCGCATAGACAGCCCTCACAGGAGACGTCGGGGCATTGCAGATACAGACCGCACACCATGCGCTTCTCATTTCCTCTGTATTTTTGATAGTGGCTTTGCAATCTTAGTGTAAATCCTCCAGAAGGAGCTTTAAGTGAGGCCTTAAAAATTTTCGTGGATCAAGTCAAAGATACGGTTTTAAAATAATAATAAGCCCCAAATAAAATAATAATAAAATAATAATAATAAAATAATAAGCCCCAAATAACTATAACGCTTTGGTGGGTACCAAGTGATTATGGGTAGACTAATTATGGAAAATAGATTTATTCGCACGGGCGTAAGTTATTCGAAAAAAGAGATCGAGGCGTCCTGGTGTTGACTGGGGAGGAACCCGCAATACCTCCGAAGGCTTCTTATATACGAAGGAAGGCGGAGCTGAAAAAGGGTACAATATACACAAGTTGGTGATTGAAAGGAGATGCCGCCGATGGCAACACTCCTGGCTCACGGGTACCACTCACTTTTGAGTGATTAGATACTCAAAGTGAGTAGCTCACAATTTAGCCTACGGGGACTCCGTAGGCTATTCTAGAATATAGAGTTTATCAATGGTTGATGATACAGAAATCATCAACAGACGCAATTTTGTTCTCGATGCAATACTACAACACAGGATTACAATAGATTATTGTTCTAATATTTCTTATGCCTCACAGTTTGGTATGGTGGGACTTTATTGACCCAACGTTTCGAATAACTCGTCTTCGGGGGTAAAAAGGATTGTAGTTTACGTATCTGCTGTACTGTGTCGCACATTTAGTCTGAGTCCGCTTCGCTTGACGTTTTCTCTGACGCAACATACTGAGCACATGAACGAGGGCAGACAAACCTTCGGTCCACCAAAGAGTCAGAGTTCGCACTAGATCAGTGTGACGGACATCACCGAGTTCTGCCCATTGAATCTTGGTACTTATAGTGTGCAATATCGAGCTCGCACAACGATATCAATAGCGGTAGATCACTCGTTATCGTCAGACATTGTGTTGTTCATACTCAAACTACGAGAGTATATCCACGCCGCTTCAAAGGGCTTTCGCGTGCTAGAACATCAGTCTCAAACGCTAGGATGACACATTCAACGCCAAAGTCATTGCTCCGTGCTCCTCAAACTTATGCTTACCTAACGGAGACAGATAGGTTTCTTCGCCTCCTGTTCGCCAAGTGCTCGCTTACTCTAGGTTACAAAAAAAGCCTTGTTTATATAGCTCAACAGTTTTCGTTTTGCAGACTTAGGGCTTAACGATAGAGCAAAGCAGGCTCCACCAAAATGAGCAGCGGATATCCACCTACGTAGTGAGTCAGTTTGCAGCCAAAATCGAGAGAAATTTTATAATATAGAAATCGGATTTTCGCCGAAGAAATCCTACGAAGCAAGCGAATCAGAGTGGTTGTCATACACTAGACTGTTACACCCACAACCCAATTGCCAAATTTTTCCCCGCATGAAAATTGAAAAAAGCTCAAAAATGTTCATCCCACCCCCGGCTTTTCTCACATATACTGTTTATAGCCAAAGATTGCGGATGTATCGGCGTCCTCTGACCGCGCGCTCTTTCGTTTCTTTCACCATCAGACTGGTTGTCAAACTGTTGTTTCTTCCACGCATGAATTATTTTGGCCGGGCGCAACGGCGCCCAGTCTTTGCGTCTCTTAAGTCGCGTCTTTGTGATTTTATGCTGCTTGCTTTCCGAAACCTCATAAACGACTACAATCTATGTTGGTGTAAAATTTTTGGCAATGAATCCATCACAAAAGTGTTTGTAATGGATCAGCGAAGAGAATGTTTCTGATTTGCTATTTGCAAAGAAGGCTCAGAATTATTATGCATCAAAAAGCACCATCGGAACAGACTACGAAAATGGCAATGACCTGTGCCGACGCTTCTCAAAGCCGTCACAACGCAACCGGAGGCCGCGATGGGAAGTGCGTTTTCCTAGCCAGATTTCCAAAACTTGCTTTTTCTCAGGCTTCATTGCATTTTACCTCTCTGGCGTTCTTCTTCATTCTATCTATCTTTCCTCCTTTCCTTTTTCTCAACAGCTCTTCATCTTATCCATGTTTTTTGCCTAGCTAATGTGTTTGAAGACAAGTGTTTTGACGCGGCGTTTGGAGCTCTTCGGGTGAGTTCTGCCCTTCCGTTTCTTGTTCCGTTCTGTCTTTATATGCTTATCGGCACTATCTAGAGACTACATTGATTTTAAAATGATATTCTGAAAACCTCATCTAACACATGACACTTCCTTTGTCAGTCCTTTTCTGTTGATGAGTTACTTTTAGTTTTTTTATATTATACATTTAAAGATCTCAAATGTATAGGCGTTCGAATGTCAGATCTGACAAGCTGGACAAAGCTCTCACGCCGTATCACGAAGGAAGTATTATTAGGTTGGTGCAAAAGTAATGAGCGGTTTTTCAGGCCTTGTTTCAGGACAACTTTTTTTCCATCAAACTTCCCTTTTTGACATGCATTTAGCAAAGTGTCGAAGAACGCTCTTTTCAAGCTCTATCCAATGGTGTTTAAAGCAGCTTCTAACCTCATTTGTTAAAAATTCAATGAGCTTTACATAACCGCACTCAAAACCAGAATTTCCTTGCATTTCTTCTGGCCAGATTTCGTGCGCGAATGGGGGGAGGGGGTAGGGGAACGAAAGCCGCCAGTTTGGGCCGCGTCCGCGGACTGCTGGTCCTGGAACGACATGCAGCAACACTTCTTTAGGATCAATAGTAGAGACTGTTAAGATGTCACTACGTGGCCGGCAGTTACGAGATTGGTGGAGCCGCTACCGCAAAATTTGAAAAGCTTATTGTTAGTTGCAAGTGCGGAAGATTGATGCTTAACCATATATAAGTCAGTGATAGAATCGTGAACGGATCTGACTGCGGTCTTTGTCCCCACCCAGGCGTTACAAGAACATATAACATCCACCACTTTTGTTAGCTCAGTCACCAAGTGTCTAGCAGCTAACCTAATTAGGTTGGCGGATAATTTCTGTTACATTTTTTTATTTTTCAAAATCTGAGAAACTTTAGAAAATCCTTGTGTTTGAAAAGTGTTGACGGGGTGCAAAGGTCTACCCGTTGGTACAGTCAGAGCTGGGGTCCGTGCGCAAAACATCCACTTTATCGGTGAAAGTACGTTTTATGGACATTTTTGTCAGCGGACTGATATTCTTCCAGATCAGGGGGAGACCGGGAGATGTGGTAATTAGGCAGGGAGGGTAGTCCATAGTTTTTAGCGAAAATGGAAAGAAAGCACAATCATGTTCGCAACGTTCATAAGCTACATGGTGCGCCATGTCAGCGCACATTCACATTTTAACACGAAGAACATTGTTTGAAAATCAAAAACCACTTCCATTTCTCCGTATCAAATCCTACACACTTAGGAAAAAAATTTTTTGAATATTTTATTTATTCTTTACCCTTCGTAGTGGCAAAGTGCTGCCATATGAAAGACAATGCGATATATAAAAAATTGTGGGTGAGAAGAATGTAATTAAACGCAGAGAAAGAAATCAAAGAAAAATTGCAGTGAATGTGCCTACAAGGTTGTCATAGAATTGTTAGCTATTTGTGCATTTGCGGCATCAATCATATTATTGTGTACGCCCTATCGTGGGCTACATATGGAGTGCACCTAGCGGTTTAAGACAGCTTCCGGATTTTTTTGGAACTCTACAACCTAATAAATGCTTCGAAGAGTGGAGAAAGGAAGAAACCGCGGTTGTTGAAACTGCGTACGCGGCGTGCGCGGCCGCGCCACTGTCATAGTTTTACGGACCTTCACTTTTCTTTGGCTCTCCTCGAAAGAAAATACGTTTAGATAGCTCTAAGCAGAAGCGTCGAAAATTACCTGCCTGCATAAAAACACTGGCAAGCGTCTTCTGAAAAAATGCCATGCTGTGACAATGCTGCTCCATCGCCGGGGCTACGCTACCACAGGTCCCGAGGGGTACTTCGGCAGATCTGGAGATCTGGAATGCCTGGTGCGTTTATGAGAAGTTGCTAAAGTGAATTAGCTACTACCCTCATGCTCCATCGCTTTCGATTGTTTGTATTTTGAAAAACATTTTTCATCTCTAATCCTTTCACGCACTGAAAAATTGCTCTTCGCTTGCTTTCGATTGCGAATTCATTTGCTCTTATGTTGGATGACATAAGCACTATTTAGAGAGTGGTTCATCTAAGTCATTGTGACAGAATAGAACAGTTTTATTGACTCTCTTCTAGATTCGATTTCCAGAGTCGACAGTCAAACTAATACTCGGTTTTCAGGGGGCCAATGGACAATACGTGTTCAAAAGAAATGAAAATAAGGTGAGTTTTTATGCAATGATTGGCATTCCAACAAGTGTTAAGAATTGCAGAATAATTACTGGAACTTGCCGCGCAGTTCTACTACCTTAGGACCATCATTTGTGGTTATAAGGGGTTCAGTCAGAACATTGCTGATGCATCGTATGTTTATAATATGTTAAATTTGTTCTTTCAGCTTCATAAGGCGCACAAACTTATAAGCAGCACAAGAGCCGGTATGGCCTGACTTCTAGTGCGAAGGATGAGATCTGGTGAAAATGTCGCGCTTCCCTTCTCGACAAACTGGATGTTGAGATAGACCTCGGGAGAGGTCTATTACCGCCGCCACATCGCGGAGGTCTGTCTTTGACGCCCCTTTGAATCCCGCAAGAAAGAAGATGGGTGTTACTTTGGTTACAAGATTTTTGAGCTTAGTACGGTTTTTTAGTTTTTGCTCCTCCAAGTCCTCAAGAAATTCAACGTTTTAAAATTCGTCTCAATTATTTTGATTCAGTCAGTCTGACACTTGGTCTCTGCTAATTCACTGATGATCTCTGCCTGCTGAAACTCCTTTTCATTAACTTTCTCGTCATTTTCACTAAATGTTCACTTACAGCTCGCTCTGTTAATCTCCATCTATTGGTACTTTAAGAATAATTTGTTTACACCTTGTTATGCATGCTTATTTTGAATGAATGATTTTATTTTTCTTATTTTGAATGAATGATTTTATTTTTCACCTATATCTGTGATATCACCAGAGATAGAGAGAGTATCGTAGATTTTTTGCATATTCCTGAGGGGCTTCGCTTTTTTCATCCAAAAGAAACCTCGTGCCGAGCCCTGTTACTATCGCTGCATTGTTGCAAATACGACTGGACTGTGCATGATGAATGGGATTGAGACTGCCGTCGTTATAGGCCTACAAGCAACTGCTTTCGTAGCTTAACCTTCTTTATAGGTGTGTATCAAAGACAAATCATTCAACAGATAAGAGAGCTTAGAAGGTGAAATGACTGCAGAAATTGTATTTAATTAGCTCAAATTTTTCAGGATGAAGGAGGCGAGGGATCGCCGTAGATTACGCACTTGACTCGCGAGAAGAACAGAAGCTACGAAGAACAGACTAGGCATTCCATTTGTTATGTACATGAGTGGAAGCATGGAAAAGGGAGGTTTTTGCAGGATATTGTATTGGTTGACTTTGAGGGGTACCCACATTGCTACATTTCGTTGCAGCGGTAACTCTAGAAAATTCCATGCCTACATATGGAAGAAATGAATTAAGGCAACCAAACGTAAAGATTGTGAGGAGAGAGAAGAATGAATGAAGGGACCTCTACTAGGTCGTAGAACCAAGGTGCTCTGTGTTGAGCATATTGGGCAAGTTCAACGGCTGCCTATACTATGTTAGCGGGGTTTGGGAGTGGAAGATATTACCATCTAATATCCGAATTCACTTGGCCCGATGACAAATCGTTTCCATTGAGCAGATCGTTAGAAAAAACGATCATTACCAAAGAACATTAGCTCCCAATTAATTGGAATCTGCTGCGACCGATGCTGCAAGGAGATCCCGCACTATTAATTCTTTGGAAAGCAATAGCAGGTTCAGACTAAAGAATTTCCGGTTCCCTTTATTATGGGAAAGAACTCTACCTGCAAGTGACGCCCTGGAAACAATGATTGCCAGGTTATGTTACTAGTAGCAACTACAAATGGCATAACCTGCGTTTTCGTTTTCAAACCATCCGCAACCTACTCGATTCATGTTATAATAGCCACTTCACACCTGCATGCACTGACTGAATGATTGAGCGAAGACCGGGTAATGGAAAAAACAGAAAGTAGTCAAACGCGAATATTTTAGAAGGAAAGCACTATCCATTGCAAAACGCTAGTTGAACACATTTGACGGAAAGAGATTACCGCAGTTATAACCAGGGTTGAGCGTGGGGTCAGGCGCGCTCTGACCTGGACGGTCGTATTGGGGTGGAGCCCGGGGGGGGGGGGTCTATTTGGGGGTAGGATCATAAATTGTCCAAAACAAAGAGAGCAATGAGCAAGGCAGCAAAGACTGCAAACAACACATGTATCATCGTAGTACAGAGGCAGAAGAAAACCAGGATTTTGTAATGGCTGAATTTCCTGTCGCACTTTTCCATCTTCTCTAACGTCTGGAAGGCGCTGTTTTCAAACATGAACTTGATTTCAACTATCGAAAAAGTCAATCTTATTACCACTTTTGTACAAAGTAGTACTCTTCCCTAATATATCCTATCGATTTCGCCTCAAAGCACTTTGAAGTAATGGTTTTATAAGCCTCATCAAGTTCGAGAATTCGCTTTGAGCGAATTCACTCCATGAGCTCTTGAAAAGCCGAAAAAAGACAAATGCTTCGCACACCTAATAAGGGAACTACGAGGTCTGTGTTAATGAATGATATAGGACTTATCTGGAGACGTTCATTTTGAGATAAGTTTATGAGCTTTTCAAAAGTTTCCACTTTTTCACTCAAACTTTTGATTGATCCTTTCTCTCTCCATAACCTAGATTTTATCCGATCAAATCACAAAGAGGTTATCAGTGTTTAATCCTACCCATGTGCCGAAGACAATCGTCGTAAATCTTCCGTTACTTAATGTTCACTGTAGAAACGTATCTCGTGCAAGTTTCTGCACGGGATTCCGAAACACGACAAACTTCATTTTTCGAGCGGTCGTTCCATTTCCTCGTCGTCGCCGGCGGGCCGGCTTCAATGTGAAGTTTTACTTTCTATCTTCCCCGCTTTCCTCCTTTCTCAAATCCTTCGCTGTCTCCCTCTTTTCCGCTGTTGCTCGCGATTTCAGCTTTAGCTTTCTTTCTTCTATCTTTCTTCTTCTTTTACACTAACGTAAGTTATTCGAAATCTTATGTTAATTCAGTATAAAGAACATGGTTTAGGATGATAGACGCTAACGAAAAAGGGATTTCGCTCGTTTCTCTTATCGAAAATCTCGATGTCAAGGTGAGTTTTCTCGAAGTAACTATCGTGTGCTGCTAATTCTGCTCATGGTAAGTGATGTGTTTACAGACTTTAATACGATGGCTAACACAATATTTTCAGTTCTTTCTTGGATTGATTGCAGAGCGCGTGTTTCTCGACAAAGAACGAAGTGGGGAGGTGAGGGTGGGGAAGCCGGACCTTCCTTTTTCGGAAACAGCACAGATGCTGGACTTCCTCACTTGGAATCCACAACAAGCTGCTACACGCTTACAATCCACTAATTTTTTCACGTTATGTAAGAATGTACACTGCAAGGAAACGTGCAGAGGCAGGGGGGGGGGTATTAGCATCACCACGGGGAGGGGGGAGATGACGTATATGGCGGCCTCGCTCCTAACCTCTTGCCCCTGGTTATAACCCACCAATCATACCGGTGCCATTGGAGGTAAAAGGATGTTAGATATGTCGATGCTTTCAGGGAAAATCCAAGCTGCTAGAAGAAGAGCCGTATTTACGAAACGAGACTAGATCCGTTTAGACTTTGCCGTTATCAACATGTTACAGCCTGCTAAACCATCACTACCATTTTAACAGAATGCATCTGACTAGAATGGGGTCTTCCCCGAGACCAGCCATGAGCTAATGTTCCACAGCAAGCTTCATTATCAAGAGGCGACTGCTGAGCGAAAGTGTTCAAAATAGAGTGAGCAAGGAAATAAATGAGTATGCGAAAAGAACTGACTGTACAGCGAAAAAAATTGAATGAATATCACTTATTAAAACTAATTGAAACAGTCACGATACTGCTAAGGAAACCCAGAATACAACATGGGAGCAGGACGTGTTTTTAGCAAAAAGCAGTCTGGAAAATTTTGCAAAATGGACTACGAATTGTGATAAATTAACAAGACTCACAGTGATACGATCCTTCACTTTAAACCTCTGCTACAATGTCCTACGGTGGCCGTCTGCAAGAGGATGATGCAAGAGATGTGTGCTGACAAGTTCTAAACCGGAATCCTAATAAAGTTATAGAGAAAAGCCCACCTGTGAAACTTGTAAATAGCTAGAAACAGCTGTAGTAACTTTCATGCAAATGGAGCGAACGACTGAACAAATGAAGCGTTTGTTTTTGATTTATTATCCGCAAAACACAACTTTCTTTGACCTAACAACTTTTGTTGCAGGTTGCGAAATTGGAGAATACTGAAGTCTATGCATAGCGAATGTAAAACTCACACTTCCGCCTACTTCAGAAAAAAACCTCGCGAAATATATATACATATATATATATTCGTATATATGGGCTTCGGGATACGAATCAGTTTAATGTAGCAGAAAGGGGAATTTTTTATTAAACTTTTGCATGACAAGTGACATATGACAAGTGCTCCCGTGTCAAGAACCACACGCAAGGCTCGGCACATCTGGCACCGGGTCAATCTGGATATCCTTTTTAGGACAAAAAGCAAAGGGAACATCGTTTTTGGGGACAAAATATCGTTTTTGGGAAATTTCATTATCGAAAAGGACTTCATTTTGAAATTTTTCTGGTGCCATCTCGTGCCGAGCCCTGGTTATATAACTCAATTTGTCAAGCTTTTTCTAAAAGAACTCTGATCACGTTTGCCATTTTTACGCAGAAAGGGTCTGATAAGGGTCAAGATCCAAGTGGCCCGCAAACCGCGGAATCCTGCAATTTTGCTGAGCCACTGCCTTTAAGCACTGAATTTAGCTTTGATAGGCGTCCAGCGCAATAAGGTATCGGGTGTGTCGGGTCATCGTTCACACTGCTGGCTGTCTCCCAACCATCTTCTCCTGTCGGCTCCGTGCTACTACTCCAACGTCTTCTTTTTATTCCATCGGTTAGGCTTTACGTTTACGGAGATGAAAAGGAAGTGCTTATTGTTTTGCTGGGGTACCATTAAACAGAGGAATCTAGTGTTTCCAGGATCATGATTTCGTAATAGGTCAAGTACTCAACTCTCATACTCTCTCTCTCGCATTGAGTGTCGTCCTATCACTGTTTGATAAAGTCGACCTAGTTCCTCTAGAAATTTAGACTTATAAGCAGGGTTGAGCAAGAGGTCAGGCAGAAGTCCTTCAAAAACGACCCCCCCCCCCTCCCGTGAAAGCCCCGAAACGACCCTCCGTTTCACCTCCATGTCCTCAGGGTGTTATATTTTTGAAGAAAACCAGCCTTCACTGCAAGTTTCTATTTTTTGATAGTATGTAGGCCCGGCTTTCTGCGACTGCACAACTACACGCAATTTGATGGCAAGTTTTGGATCTGGGTAGCCTCTTTTCAGAGCTGTAATTTTCACAGGGGTGGAGTGTCTGGCTCCAAATTTTCATTATAGCAAGAAGAGGCTTTGCGCCCAATACTCTTATCAAAAAAGGGGCGATTTTTGAATTTTGAAGGCAAGTTATGGGGGCAGGCGCAACCTCTCAAAAGCTCAGGCGGCCTGACCTTTTGAGGGGTTGCGCCTGACCCCATTAACTTCATTTCCGAAAAAGCTTTTCTACCCAAGTTTTAGTGTTTCGCTAGCTCAACTCTCGAAGATTCCACAGTCAGTGTTTGAGCTTGATTCGACTTGTTTCGGCCTTGTACTAATCCGAGGAGTTGAAGCGCCCAACGTGAAAAACGCGCCGGTTGAAACTTTGGCCGCACTCTTACTTCACTGTTTGAAAGCGGTATGTAGTCCGATTTGTAACATAGACTTGTAGAGAACACACTTTGTTATGAGTATACAAAAGCTGACTTTTCTCAGTTCTGAAACCAAGTTGATCACGTTTGAAAATCACGCTTCTTAAACGTTGAGAAACACTAGAAACTGCAGTAGGTAATGGTTTGTAGAGGACATAGAGGTAATTTGAATGCTGATTGTGGAAATGATACCCATTTCACACAGCAAGCTTCCTTGTTTACTTCATATGCCAAGGTAAAAGAGAAGAAAATTCATTTTGGCTGAAACTTCCATTGTGGAAACAATCAGTAGGCTGGACCGAATGCTAGATGAATTTTGGATCTCCACAAAACATAGATTTCTTAACTTTCTCCTCTCCACTATTTTCGCTCATGTAGTTGGAACTAAACTTGGTTAAATCTCGATTATAAGTTACTGATGCAGCCCTCTTTGGCAACTTGTGTTTCAACTATTTTGTATACAAATGCTATCGCCGACTCAGAAAAGGAGGAGTTGTTGCAAACTGCTCTGCGCGCAGGTGGTTACCAGCGATTCAATCAGCGAGAGCTATGAACTGATTTGTTTGCATATTCATACAAACAATATGAAACTCTTGTGATAGCGTCTGCTCGCTTGGCATAGAATAGGCGGTGTCTACGTGCACATGTAGCGGTTTTTATTAAGCCCTGGCCATACGTGCAGCGATTTCATCGCCAAAGAATTTCGTGATTGTAGCGACGAAATCGCGACTATTAAACCGCTCATCGCGAGTTCTGGCCATACCGTCCAACTACTGCATGCAATTACACATTTTAGCATACATTTTACGTAAACCTTTGTGCAGTATTCACATTCACCTTGGTTTGCTGAGTTATGAATCTGCCTGCCTATGAATGATTTGAAATCAAAACGCAGACGCGTAGCCACACTCCACTATCAATATCAGCATCCAATCAAATTTTGAAAAGTCTATGATACAGCTCAACAGGCTCTCACTTGATATAATTGCATCCGTAGATGAATTCAACAATAATAAATGAAACTGCGCAACAGTTGAATCAAAAATGTAAAGAAGAAGCGGCACTACACTTGCTACTCATTTAGAAGTTTCGAATAAATACAGATATCTACTTCAATGGCACAAATCGGAAACACGACGAGCATCACAGTACCAAAGAGGTGCAGTTGGAAATCTTCATCACATTTCAACCTCTCCGCAAAAGAAAAACGAGTCGCAAGAGAAAAGAACTGTTCTAAAAACATCCTGAAAAGAAACTCAATTTCAGCGATATAGCCCCGTCGCTGGTTTCAAACTTGCGATGCGATATCGCAAGATTTTGGCCAAATCGCGGCGATATCGCTGGAATAGGTATGGCCTAGGAAAACAAAACACAACAACAACAAAACACAAAACATTTTTTTTGACGGTATGGTTAGGGCTTTATGGGTACAATTCAGCAGTCGCTATTCGCGAACCGATGCCGCTACGCGACCTCAGTACACAAGCCAGCTCCCATCAGTGTTCTTGTCGCATTTTCACTTAAGGCATCCAATCATGTATCTGATATAAGACATTGTGTGTATGCGACGTATGCAGAGTACGCCCATATTTTTATGTATGTGCGCGTACGCTGCGTATGTCGCTTACGCCGCTCAGTCTGGCCCAACCCTTACCATTGGGAAGTCTTTGTGGGCTACATTTCTTGGGCGCGACCAGCCGCCGTGCACGTTTTCGTAGCCGTTCTTCGTAACGATAGCGTAGAAAACAATGTCCTAGAATGGAGGTTTATCGGTAGATTAATTGTTGCAGTGTTTTGTCTACTCTGTGGCAAGTGAGCCCCCCTTATTGATCTATAGAGCGACATCCTGTATCCGTTACTTACTATGTGATCAGGCCAAAGCAGTCTGGGACTTGATAGACAATCTTTCGTCCATCTGGCTGGGAGCTTTGATTTCTTTGAGAAGATGGAGTAGAACGAAAATGAGTAAGAGCAATTGCGCAGCTGAAGCCTTCTTGTATATGTGCCTCAATCTAGAACTCTCGCAAAAATTAAAATTCTGGACCTTGGAAAGAGTGTTTCGGATTCGATCTCGACCAGTGATGAGTCTTTGACCCCCTGCTGTTATGGCGAATCTGTCTATTGGGTCAAGTGATTATGCAATGATTATGTTCTCGTGCGTAACACTACACCGCATTCGAATGGCTTTATTTTAAAAGGGGACTATAGAAATGATAATACTGATTGTAAGAGTGAGGTCAACTACTGGAACTATTGATTGTCTTGATTATTTCACTGCGGTCACTAATGTAAACGAAATGTAGGGGTTGTCAAATTGTGTAATCCAATATGCATTCAGTCTCTTTATCCCAATGAAGTTAATACTATCAAGTAGGCAGTATACGCTTTATTATAATACATTGCGAAATCGTCTAGAGTCCGAAAGGTGGCATGGTTTAGATTTAAATTAACGGATAGGAAAGCATTTTTGATAAGATTCGGAAGTCCAACTTTGAAAAAAAACATCAAAAATTGAATACATTTTCTAGGAAAAACACGTTCAAAACCGGAAATAGGACCGCATTCTAAAGCCCATGCAATGCGAGACTCAAAGAAAGAAAGGAATGAGAGCTATAATGTGGTGATGACATTCAGGTGAGATCCTGACGTCAGACCTTGACAAAGCTCAAAATCTTGCTAATCTCCGAAAAGGTGTTTGTTGAAAAAATCTGTTCATCAGATCAAGGCTTCATTCAACCAACTTTCGAAGCGTTGAAAGATTTCCGGTACTTCAATAATTTTGAGGTCTTCCTGCTTTGGAAATGGTCTCAATCCAAATACTTCCGCTTTGCATGCTTTTGAATTTTATAAAAAAAGTCTTCCATATCATTTCAAGCGTATTAGCTGGTATTTGGTTTGAGTCTACTGAGGTCAGAGGTTCTTAAAAAATGGAGGATCTTTCCTATAAATCTTACAACAAGAAAGAAAAATTTTGCATGCATACCTATATAGCGTCCTTATCGCTTGCAATCCATATTTGCGCGCCTTTATAGTTGATCAAATCAAGAAGTAAAGCATCTACAAAACATGATGTAGTACTGCAAGAGCAGCATGATTTCAAAACGGTAAACTAGTTATATCCTCTATGTTGTACTCGCCGAATATTTGGATTCTGCTAGATTCTGTTACACTGATGTCATAAATTTCACCAAAGCACTCAATAAAGTACCGCGTTTGGAATTTATAGTCAGGATGAAATCGGTAGAAATTCACCCATGCATAGTCGCTTGAATATCCGGCTTTTCATCTGGTTGCCTTACCACATGCTACCAGAAAGCCTCCACAGTGTAAAAGGTGTATTTTTTGCAAACAACATAATTTAAATTTCTGAGCTTAAGAGACTAGCACCGGCTAAAATTTTCAGCGCTATTTAGCACCAAAAAGGCGCCACTTTTGAACATGATCAAGTTAGTTTCAAAGACGAAAAAAGTCTGTCTTTTTGTGACAAAGCAACAACCCCTGCTAATCTATGCTAACAATTGCATCTCAAACCGTCTTGTTTAGTGGATCTAGAAGTGTTCCTAAAACTCTAATTAGCGCGTTTTCTCCAATGAGTGCTGTCATATGAGGGACTTCACAAATCATAGCAGGTCCAAACAAACGCCTGCTGTGTGGTTTACATGGATTGTGCTAACAAACGACATAAAATTTAGATAAAACACTTTCTAAGGAGATAAAGTTAATGGAGTCAGGCAGTACTTCTCAAAAAGGTAAACTGCCTGAGCTTTTGCAGTCTTGTGCCTGACCTACACACTTGACTCTTTCAAGAACGCAAACCGCTTCTTGCTGTAAATACTATGTTCACTACCATCTATTCTCGCCATGGTAGTAATTTGGTCCCGAATCTACCTTTCCTAAGGAAGTTATGGCTCTCGAAAGAACTCCTATGTTTAGTCGTGTGCACTCGCAGAAATACCGGCGCACAACTTCCAAAAACTAGAAACTCGTTACTACAGGCTTGCTTTTGTCCAAAGTGCGACACTAGTTTACGGGGATAGGACTGGGATAGATTCATGTAGATGTGCAAAGGGGAAAGGTCGCTTTTAGAAAACATGCACCTAACGTCTTGCTCAGCCCTGCTTATGACATCCTGAACTAGTCTTCGGAGCTTAAAGTCGTGTTGCAGCTTCACTGATTATTGTAAAGCTTAAAATACACTAGCAAAATCCGAAGATAGGGTGAAGCTTCGGAGCGCGGTAGCGGCAGTGGACACGTGGACGGATTGGAAATTGCCATATCTCGGAAAAAACGAAGGTTTTTCACATTAGTGCAACTCACTTAAACTTTCGATATCATACTGAATTGGAATTTGATCATGTGGGTGAAGAAGTTTACGGTTTTTGTTGACAACAACTTTTTTTGGAGTTTAAATAGGCATTGTGAAGCAGTGATTGCCAAAGGTAACTCAGCTGCACATAACTTATTCAAGGCATTATCGCAATTAGTGGGACTCTTCGTTGCGCTTCACAAAATGTACTTGAATACGATACTGTAGTCTTCAATCCCAAAATCTAATTCTATTTGAGTTCCAGCGAAAATACAAGAGAGCCTTACAAGGAAATCGAAGAAGGACTAAGGGCTTTGTGTATGATCGGCTACCTAGTGGGACTATCAGAAACTAGGAACTCGGGTGGAATTTTTAGCTGTGAGAAAGGGGTCAATCTTATCACGGCCCATAGAATAATATTCAGGTGTAACGGGGGGGGG
Organism: Cylicocyclus nassatus; assembly: GCA_958299035.1. Taxonomy (NCBI): domain Eukaryota; kingdom Metazoa; phylum Nematoda; class Chromadorea; order Rhabditida; family Strongylidae; genus Cylicocyclus; species Cylicocyclus nassatus. Next base: position 53,172,372 of record CATQJL010000316.1, on the reverse strand, counting down.
GGGTCTAGTTGTATTAGCGGTTTCAACCGGATCAATCACGAAAGACACGGTTAGAGTAAAGATATTTTATCGCTAAAGTAACAACGAACAAGAACAATCTAACAACTTGAAAACACACAACATCAACGGGCACCTCTGACCCGATTTGACCCGCTCAGCAGGGTTTTCTATGTATCTCTGGCTATCTAAGGGGGGAGGTCCGCCTGTCTTCGACGGCTCTTTTCAACTACTTGGAGCGCTCTCTTTACGCTTTGCCCTGCTCCCTCCCCCCCCCCCTGACTACAAATATTCATGCCCTGTTGAAGGGTCAGACCGGGCCCTTTTCCCGCCAACAAGCTACGATCTCCACGATCCAGCAGACTATCAACTTGAGCTCCAGTTTCTCGATACTTGCTCCAAATGAGGGCAGGAGGAAGATAGTGATACCTAGAGCAAGGAAAATGATGAGGAAAAGATTCTTTGTCGAAAGTTCTGGGACATTTTCGAACTAAATCTGCTCGTTCTCAAAACCTAACGCATATACATCAGATTAAAGTATCATTCGATAGAGCAAAGCAAGCTCTATAAGATGTTATGCAAAAGTTTGCACCAGCTCGATCCACCGTAAGTTTGCACCCAAAATCTGAGTCGTACTGAAATTCATAAAATTGCGAAAAATTCATATTATTGTTCACATAAATCCTACGGATCTCCAATTTGCTCACAAAAATTTTCCAGATGAGGAAAAAAATGCAGAAACGATACATATGAGTGTCCGATGTAATGTGCAATTTTTGTGAGCAAATTGGAGATCCGTAGGATTTGTTTGAACAGTAATAAGCATTTTTCGCAATTTTTTGAATTTCGGTACGACTCACTTCTGAGTGCGAACTTACGGTGGATCGAAGCTGGTGCGAACTTCTGCATACCATCTCAGGGATTCGCGCCGTGCGAGCGGTCCTCCTATAAGGGCTAGCGTACAAGCGGTCGACATAAGCCTAGAGCTTCCGTGCGTGCGGCCAGCAGCTGAAGCGCCGTCCTAGTGGCAGGCAATGTTACCGTGCAAACGACCGGCAATACATTTGCTCGAGCGAGCGGCCAGCAATGTGTCCGTCCTATCGGTCGGCAATACCTGTTGCTGTGCAAGTGGCCATTAGTGACCTCAATCTTTTGCTCACTATTTTCACACATTGTGAGCGTGAAAGGTACCTGCGTGAGATACGACGCAGGGTTTAGGCTGGCTAAGCATTGACATATTGTGTTATCAACGCTTTCCTTAACCAGCAAAGCTGGGATGGATCTGTGTGAGGCTACAGTTATCAAGAATGATGGTGCGGGCGCTTCCCCATGAAAAATCTGGGCAATGCCGCAGGCATCGATCCATATTCCCACAATGTGAGAAGGACCAACATATCCAAGAAAAATGGTCAAGATATACCATATGAATTTACTCCAACAGCAAGCGAGCGGCCGACCTTCCCCGCGCAAGCGGGCGACCATTAGAAACCGTGCGGGCGCCCCACGTTAACCGTGCCGACGGCCCTCGACGACCGTACAATCGCACACACCAACGAGCGATTGTAAGGTCGTCGCTGGCCGCCCGCACGGCGCGAGTCCCTGAGATCCTGTAGAGCTTGCTTTGCTCTATCGAATGGTACCTCTATCTGATGTATATGCGTTAGGTTTCGAGAAATAGCAGATCTAGTTCCACCTAATAGAATAGCGGTGATCTGGATAAACTGATGAAAAGAGGAATGCTTTTTGTAAAGCTTTACGCCTTTCGCTTAGGGCTATCTGTTTCGCATTAAAAATGCATCTTCTCTTGCTTTTTATGTTTGTTTATTGTTTTACTAACAGCTGATTTTCTTTGTTGAGTAGCATATGTCTTTTGTTGATCAAAAGCACCGTCCACAGATTTTCAACATCCATATTTTTTCGTTCCGGTGCCTTCTCATGTCTGTAGTTCCGTACGTTGCCCCCTAGGGATCTTTAGCTCTTTTCGTTGTTTCAGAGCGACTTTATCGCTTCCGAAACGACATTTTGCTCCGCGATTTGCGCATTGGCTTGGTAGGGACCTAACTATCGTATGCTGTCAAAAGCTCAGACCCTTAACTTAGGGTGGACAGTGCCTTTGATGCGTATGACATCCTAGTGAAACTTCGAACAACCCTGCCCCGGAGTTTTCAAATAGAATGTTCCAGGGAGGTATCTCAAAAGAAAATTTTTTAGTCTAATCAGAAATCTTGCCCATTAAACTGAACTATATTGAACAATCTGATTATGCAGCAGCGGGAGTCCTTCTGAATGCCGTCAGTCTATTACTCAGCCACAATCACGGGTCCCTATCTAGTTATTGAGTCATAACGTGCATGAGGGCCGCAAGGCATCAAGAGAGGTCGGTCAAGTTTACATATCAAGATCTCCTTTCATAGCCTATTCCGTGGGATAAACTTTGAAGTTCCAAACCTTTTTTCCACTTTCTACATCCGCCGGAAACCTTAACTTTGGACACAAGACGCCCTGGAATATGAAATTGTGAACCCACTCATTTAAATTCGTTGCTGCATCTATGTCGCTCGTAATCCTTGAAGAGTGAATGGCTAAGCATGCCGGGATCCCAGCTATCTGTTTCAGTGTTCTCACTTGATTATTACTACAAAGGCGAAGGATGAGGACGCGCATGATAATTTTTAGTAACCCAAATCCCAATAAGTTCGCCTTTCGAAAAGCTCCAAAGAGCCTTTCGAATTGTACGTATTGACATCCTCTTCTTTTGAGAACTTTAGGCTCTTACTTCGACACTTCACACACTGTGATCTTCGACGTTTCACAGCACTGTAATCGCGGCTCTTTCTTCTTCAAACCTTTTCTGCAAAAAGTTTTGCATCATTGTTCACATCATTCGTAAGAGCTTTTTCAGAGGTTTCACTGATCACGATAGACCTAGAATTTTGCTGTTTTGCCGAAACCTTAATTTCGTTTTGTTAACCATAATATTGAAAAATCCTTGGCACTTATCTACAAAATCTTAGGGTACATGCTCCGTGGTACTCGTCATAGTGTTATATAAATATCAAAATTTTGATAGTGTTTAATCATTTTATTTTGTTTATTTATTCATTAATAATCAGGTTGGGCAATCTCTAAGGATGCAAATAGGTTGGTAGGTCCGCGAAGTGCGATAATCTATGAGCTGCATTACGTGAACATTCAAACTTTGCAGAGCACTCCTTTAGTGCCAACTGTTGCAGCATCGAAACGACTGACATTGTTTTGAGCTTGCTGAATCCGTGTGAATGTTTACCAAAGGAGATTGCTTCATTGAGATGCATGATAGTTTCAACATTCGCTTGCAAAATCGTCTCGCAAAACGGGTTTTTCGGTGAGCTTCATATGCATCGGAAGATGGCACCCATTCTTTAATTTTCGCACAAAGAAGACTCAACGTATTTTTACATTTAGGGCTATTGCACAAATATGTGATCTGGTGTAAATATTGCTTTTTTATGTATTCAGCCTCATTCTATTCACATCGGCCGTCTTTTCCAGATTTTGTCATGTCCATTTGCACAGAGCCATACCATACAACGATTCAATTTGTTATTACAATGTTTCATAGTGAAAAATCCTTCCTCTGTTCTTTATCAACAAGCAAAGGAATTTGTAACCGATTTGGAGAATCTGCATGTCTGGTTACGCGTAATAACCATGGGTCTTGGGTTGGTGTTACTCCTTAAGCTGACCTCATAAGCTGACGTAAGCCGTACTAATTTAATTACATTTCAATGTGAGATGAGCCAAGTTATTGTCAACTAGTTAGTGTTGACTTGCCTCTCTGTCATTGTCTCATCAATTTTAGTGACTTCTTCCAGTCTTCAACATGTTTCTAAATCCGTGCATTCGTAAGGATTCTGTACTTTTGGTATGTTGCTTGCATCGTGCAACGAGTAAGTTGAGCTTTTTTAGAGGGCTAGTAAATCGAATGTTCAACGAGGGAGTGAGTTACGGAATTGAAATGGCCTGTACTCAGACAAAGTCATCGCTAATTTTTTCTCTCCTCCAAGTCATATAATTAACTTCTCCAAATTATAGAGTTTTTGTGCAGATTCCAAAGCAAACCGAATAAGATCCAAGCCAAGTCCAAGTAAACTGGGAACTTCATACGGTGCCAATCACTTCCTTTCTTGAAACGCTCGCGGGAGGTTTGTATGGCAATCGGCTCTAATAATGCGTGTTATGGAGTGGGTGAAGCGCGAAATGAGGGCAGCATGACACGGATGAAATGTCAGCGCGCATATCTGTACCTGACATCTGGATTAACTACTAGCTGCATCTGCAGAAGTCATGCTTTTGACATACCGCCTACGTAGTCTTATACTTCCCATAATGTCGTGGTAACTTGAGTTGTTGCTACTGAAATAAATTAGATTCTACTAGCTGGATAGAAACTTCGGTTCATGGTCCTTTGATACAATTTGGCATAATTTAACGTTGATTACCCGTTGAGAATAATTCTCAAGTATCAATACTTTCTCATGGTACCCTTTATGACAAATTATTTACCACTCAGACATGGCAGCCTTGTCAAATAAATAAACAAATGTGATTACGCTAGATCTACCAACCAATGTTCATAGTGTCACAAGAATTTACTTGAATAGCAGTTATAAATTTTTCTTTTTGTATAAGATATACTCAGCGAATAGTCCACAATCCCTTCTACCATGTAAACATGCGATAGTTGTAAAAAAAGTTTTGATTATTTACGCCTCAATCATGTAGTTTTTTTTAATTCTGTCAAAAACTCGTGCATGAACTAGACGGACTTGAGCACAATAACTCAGTATGGCAGAAACATAGTTGAAACCTACCAGTCGTATCAAAAATGGAGACGTCAGCACAAATTTGATAGGTTCTTTATCAAAAGTTAAGCTTACATGGATTTGTTCTCACTTTGTGGTGGTACATGGAGCGAAAGCACTGAAGTTTGAGTCAATCATTGAATAGGCACTTTTAAATCATTGATGAATTGTAATTTCTATGTAGATCCAATTCAGTGTGCTTCAAAGAAATCATGTTCAGAAATGACTACTTTTTGAAGGCTAAGAAATACTAGAGTTTGTAGCAAGTAGTGGTTTGTTGAGCTCATGGATGTAATTTGACATGCTGATTACAGAGATCACACCCATTTTATGTAATGAGCTTAGATCTTTGCGTCTCTTAGATTAAGTCTATAAAAATTGCATTTATAGAGAGAAAAGGAATTTGCCTTAAATCACAAAATGGTTTCAGAGTGATGCAATAGCCAGATTCCATTTCCTGCTTACATTTGTACAATAAAAGCCAATATGATTTGTGCGACGTTTTATGCTCACAATCAGTTGTAAACGCGTAGATTTGTATATGTACCTGTCAGTGGCGTACCGAGGGGGGGGGCGGGGAGCGCCCCCGCCCCCGAGAATGGGTCGCGAAATTTTTGAAAGTTACTTATATGGGTTATAAAAATGTGCAAAAGACTTATTTATACTTGTAAGTAATTGAAATAATTTTTAAATTTTTTTTAAAAATTCAATTTAGCTCTATAAAAAAAAATTTTTCGGGGGCGTAACTGACGCCACGCCCCTTTTTCTAAAATTTTGGGGTCTGGGCCCCGCAAAAGTTTTGAGAAGCACCCCAAAAAATTTTTCGGAGTGCGTGGCTAACGCCACGCACCTTCTTTAGAAAAAAATTTTTGTAGCCCCCCCCCGAGCCGAAATCCGGGGTACGCCACTGGTACCTGTATACCTATATCTGCTGGTTTTGATGTATTACGTTGGTGCGAAAATTTGTGCCGTTTTACCAATCCGAATAACAACAGGCAAACCCTACGCGGTCTGCAATGCAAAATTTCCTCCTATTCCTAGCAGTGAATGTTATTGTTTCGAGCCTACAAAGATCGTTCGCTATAATTTCGTCAGAATCTTCAACCCATAATTCTTACCTTCCCTAATTCTAGCAATTTTTCAAAAAATTTCACGTTCAAAATTTCGAAAGAGCTTTAATGACTGTTGTGTATAAACAGTGGAATAAATTATTTCGACGTCTTCGTCTGGCATTTCAGTATTTTCAGAATGATTTTAAATGTTGACGACAACGTGTGTTTTTAGTCGCCTGCCTGTTGAGACAATGCCTTCCATGGAAAGGTCGAAAAATTGTAGCTAGAATTATCAAACTGAACTACAGTATAACCACAGTAATTCTAACAAGTGAAGGGTACTTCGTGACCGCTGCCATTCGTAATGATTTGTATATCAAAAAATGCGCCTTCTAATGTTGGTTCGAGTACTGTCTTCTATATCTGCGAAACGATAACCTGGATGGAGTTATAATTATTTTTCCTTGAAATTGCGCTATTGCGGAGGGTCACAATCATCAATAAAAAATTTCTTTCCATTTTAAATGCTGAATATAGGTATAATACAACAGTATTCCTGTTAAGATTCTCTTCAGTAACTTCAAACGGTAACTTGGAGCAAATTTGGTGATTTTAATTGCACAAAAGTACGCAAATTTACTACGAAAAAAAGTTCATGACTTCTTTCAGAAGATCGTTTCGCAGATATCGAGCACAGATTTAGAATCAGCGTTTCGAGATGCATCTCACAATATCGCATTCCAAATGGCCACGGTCACCGAGTATCCTTTCCTTGTAAGAAGCAGCCGAGAAACAAAGAGCAACTTCTAGGGTTAGAGCGTAAGAGAACCTCTGTAACACATGTATACTGAAATAGCAGTCTTTTACAAAATTCAAGCACTAATTTTACCAAGCGTGTCTACCGCTTCAAGATGTTAAATTTCGAATTTTCCTGGTGCAGCCTGGGGTGCACTCAGTAACATGAATTTGAATAACTTTATTCTTGAAGATCTTCATGAATTGATGAAAAATTGCTCGCCAGAAAACGTAGCACAATTTTCATCGAATGACATCCTAGTTGCTCACCATTTAATGTTTTATGAGGTTTGGAATGCCTGAATATGTAATTTGGTAATATCGAAAAAATATTTCTAAAATTTTCGAAATGCCAGCTAAAGATGCCAAAAATGTCATATTGCACTTTATTTGCTCTATTTAACTGCTATCAAGCTCTTGCAAAAGCCTAAAATTGAATATTTTCATAATATTCAGGTTTGGGTAGGTATCACGGGGTTGAAGATGCTTACGATTATTTGAGATCATCAAAAAACAGGATCGGTGCTGCCACAAACAGGAAGAAATTTCGCATCGAACACTGTTTGGGGTATTCTATAGTTATTCTGAGAGATTTGATGATAGGTGTGAAAACCTCACAAACTCTCGGAGCCACCCAATATATATAGTTGTTGGTTTTGATCGATGTCTGCTTGCTAGACTGAACTATGAATGAAATTATATGTTGCGATTGCATCAAAAGGAGATATGTGAGTTGTAATCTGCTTGGTGCTAATCTGGAAAGAGTAATGCTAAAAGCTCTCCTGGAGTGACTACTGCCTCTTGCTTCACTTCAGATATCTACAACCTAATGCTCATATATCGCTTTGTTCAGCCCTAGAGCTACTCACATTTTGGCAAATGTTTTCGTTCACTGCAGCATAGTTTAGGCAATTACATAATAAAATTCTCTTTTACATGTCTATTCCGTTAGATGTATGACAGAGCGCGTACTCTATTCAACGCAAGATACAATTATGTCAATTTCGAATCTCAAACGAAAATTAGTGGACGATAATCCTCGACTTTTCGAGGATGTGTGCAAAAAAACAAGAAGTGCTGAACATCATTGTGGCTCTACTTTGCGTTAATCCTATTGCAGAAAATTTCAGGAGCATCTTCTGAATTTCTAACATATCCTAGGTTGAATTAAACTATACACTACCAAAAGCAATGATTGATTGAAAGGTCAGATGAGGATGGAAATCTTTATATAGTTCAAATTACTGGAGGTAAAAAATACGGTGAACTATTCTTCTTCCACCAGATATTTTACACTTTGCAAACTAACTAGGCTACAAACGGCACATCATTCCTTTCCTGCAAGTGCTATGATAGAGAGTAATTCAAGCGACAGAAGCCCGTTGTTGCGAGACTTTTCTTCTCCGGGGCGCCGGGCATACACCAAGCGATCTCATCGCCTCGTTCAACGTTCATTGCATGCCGATCGTCTTGCATTTCAGTTATGACAGTTTTCCCATTCGACTAATCGCGAATAACTATCACAACCGAGATACAAGGTGATAGGGATGCAATGGACTTGCAACAGTTGCCTTCTTGGGTGAATCGCCAGGTGACGAAATCGCGTGATGTAATCCGGCCCTTTAACGTCCACCGGCCCGATAAAATGTCGAGTCGTTTTCAAACAGCCCATAACTCGGATTACCATTAACACATTGACGACCGCTTGACACACCATGTGTATCGTTAAAATGGCTACTATTTTGTGTTAAAAGCACAGTTTTCTTTTGTGCTGGATCTAGACTCAACCTTTGCTGTTTTGGCCAGCATTTCAGAGTTACTGTAGTATACTGTAGATGAAATTGAGCGTGATTTTATCTAAAAATGGCGCCGGTCCGCGAAACACCTTGGTCGGCAATGTGTTAATGGTTGCACAGAAAGTTCTTGCACAATCTAAGTTTATCCCAGATTTCTAACTTTGATCAGAACTGCTTTCAAAAGACTCTAGGTCTGATTGTAATAACGATCAATTTTTCTGAATATAGCATTCGACATTCTAACAAGGGAATGGTCAGAAGTCGAAGTGGCTAATCTAAGCAAGCTGCAAACCATTCGTTGCAGCATTCAACGCTGATTTCGTTTTGTGGACGAACTTATGAGCAGTTTTATGCGAAAAGTCGTACTTAAAAATTGCGAAACTGAACACATTGCTGCATTCTCAGCTCACCTTTAGGCATCAAGAAATTAAGGTCCTAGCTGCATGTTTTGGCTCAGCATTGAGCCGAATATGGCTCTGCAATGCCGAATTTGCGCTTTGCATACACACGTTTTTAGCAAAATAACGGCCTTTAATGGCTCATTACTTCGCTCACATAGGCGCCAAGCACATATGAAATACAAATTCGAAGTCGGCGTTTTATGCTGCATTTGATGGTAGCTTGTTTATATTGGCCACTTCGATTTCTAACCATTCCCTTGTATGTTAGACTAAATTTTATCAACATCACTCCAAAGTTTTGACTAACACTTTCAACTAAGAGAAACTGATGATAGGAGAAGACTACTCCGGACCATCATGCATTCTTTGAACCAAGCGTTCCTCTGCAAATTCATCAGTACAACGGATGCAAAAATCACTTTCATTCAGTGGTGAATTCGACGCTTCTTTTTCTTCGTACAAAACCAAAACACTCGTGGTACTGAAAAAGCAGCCCTCCCCCCCGTTTGCAAACAAAATGATGTTGAAAGGCTTGTTTTTTTTGCTAGAAATATCTTTCTAGGGCGGCCATTCGAACCGTAAGTCGGCTCTGCCCTTTATGTATAAGTTAAACCATGCACGACAATGAGGCTGAACTTCAATCAAGCGCTTGAAATGACATCATAAAGGTCAAATGCTTTTTTACGGCTCAATTGAATGGGAACTATGGAACTAGATGCCAGTCAGACACTCCGTCTGTAATTGAATTGAGAAAAATAAGTGTTAAAGCGTTGATTCAATCATCTTTGATATATCAAGCTCTCTCACATGATAGTGACCTAAGTGTCGTAATAGAGTCTTTATTAGTGAGTTTTAGACTCTGGTGATCTATGTCAAGCAAGGTTAGTGTTACCACTTCACTCCGTCTCGCCTTAAGTAACCATTGAGCAGATATTGTCTTCTGTAATTTTTGAGATGCCTGTGAAAGACGATAAGAAGCTCCACTTTGTATAAAGATGTAAAATCACCTCTGTCAGAAAGGAGTCACAAAGGGTAGCATGCTTCCCGGGTGAAGAAAAAATTGGGGCATATCTAGGATGCATTCCGCCTCTCCCCTAATGAGCTTTACTCAAGCACCTTTTTATGGCTATTGGTTCTAAACAAAAAAAATTTGTATTGAAAAGCCATAAATTTTTCTATTTTTCTTGTTGTGTTCATATCGTATCGAATTCTGCTTATTCTCCGGTAAGAACAAATTTCTCGAAAGAACGCTGATCACAATATTTACTGCCCATGCTGCAGCACGAATTGGGTCTTGACGAAGGTGGACGAACTTACCTAGAGTTTTAAACATTATTTACAAGGCTCCAAATTCCGTTATCTTTGAGTTTGTTTGTACAATATGTCAACTCCGTATGCCGCACATGCCTTGATTTCATGAGTCCTACTTAAAGTGACAAAGCTAGAATTACCATGGACCGTACTTTTCCACAACAGATCTTTTTAGCAAGCTGGTATTTAAGCTCGGTGTCAATGGCAATAACCCAAAAACTATGCAGTTTCCCAGAATTTTGGTGTAGCGCAATTTGTTGAGCGACGTACAGGCTGTTCCATAAGTATGTATACACTGTTTGAACGTTATTATCTCTCTTTCCGAGAGGGCTTTTGCCTATATTCAGCCGCTATTTCGTAGGACTGACTCCAACTTGATTTGCAGTATGGAGCGATTCATCAATCTCTTTTCATAACAGTAAGATTACGGTAAGAACTTTCAACTTGCGACGTCTTTGTAGATTGATCGTGTTTTCAAAGGAGCTTCCAAAAAATCTAAAAAGTGGTGTACCGAGATTTCTATAAGTGCGGGTTTCATTACTTGACTTATTTCGACTTTGTAAGACTTTTCAAATGGTGTAATCACAATTTTAGGGGACACTGTATAAGCAGTATTTGCGGTGTATTTACCCAGCATAACTTATGAAGGAAGCATCAAGCTAAAGTGCAAATTTCATATTTAGTTTCAGCGGCTCCAATTAGCGTAGTGTAAGATTGTCAGCTTGTTTGGTTTGCGTTCTGAGGTGAAACAAGGACTTTAATGGCTCAAGACCCTTCCCATAATTTACTGTATTTCTAGTAATGAAGAGCGCTCAGTGATCGCTCCATAGTGTAAGTTCAAGTTGAAGCCAGCTCTGCAAAGTGATTCCTGAAGCTAAGCAAAAGACTTCTTCGGAAAAGAGATATCAACGATCAAACAGTGTATACATACATAACGGTGGCGGTCCCAGGATTTCCGTCCAGGAGGAGGGGCGCCAAAACCTTTTTTCACATTAAGGTGCGTGGCGTGAGCCACGCACTCCAAAAATTTTTGTGGAATGTTTCCCATATTTTCTGCGGGACCATGACTCCAAAATATTTTTAAAAAAGGGGCGTGGCGGTAACCACGCCCCGAAAAAAATTTTACAAGGAGGTTAATTCGGATTTTTATAAAATTTTAGGAATTATTTTAATGTTTGCAAGCATAAATAACCGCTTGCACATATTTATAACCCATGTAAAAATTTCAGAAATTTCGCGACCCTTCTCCCGCCCCCTCCCCCTCCCTCGGACCGCCACTAATACATACTTTTGGGACACCGTGTATATCATCCTATCACAATTCGCTTTGGGATGGGATTGGGATTAGACCTGTGGGATTCCGCTCGACTAGCTTTGACGACTTCACAAAAGAAAAGCTTTGTATTATATAATAGGTCTGTACTTAGCGCATGATCTAACTTACATACATTTCGATGAAAGTGCAAGCAAAGTCTTTCCCTGTACGGCGTGATTTCGTTTTTGAGCTTTTGAGAGCAACAGCCGCTTCGTAAATAGGAGCTTTTGCATTGAGAAACTTTAGCAAGTTTCCGCACATGTGATGCATTTCAGACTTTGGGTTTTCTTTGTGGGGTGGTGGGAAGAAGTGAAAGCAAAATAAAGATTGTTTTTGCAGAATTAATAGAAAATAGCCGAAAAATCAATCGCCAACTTCCCCTATCAGTCCAACAAGACTTGTCCACATCGTGAGGTTTTGCCTGGACACTGCCTACAAGGCGTATATAGAAACCTTACACTCCGCCCATCCTTCACCCCATTCCTCCCCTCTCCACCTTTTCATACCTTTTCCTCTTCATCTCTGTAGAAGTCCGAGTGCTCAAGTCCTTACCAATACTTTTCCCGGAGGCAACAATTTCAAGCTTCATATGCTCTAAGTTCAAAAAAGAGAATTCTAACTTCGGCCCAGTAAACAAACGATGATTACAACGGATGCGCAATGATATGACATCAAGCTCAGTGTATGCAATGGAAACGTACAACGTATGAAAAACCATGAAACATGGTAGTTATATGAATCAAAGGCATCTCTTTATATTTACTAGCATAAGTTTCTCACTTGTTTACGCAATTTTTCTCTTAACCACAGACTCTAATAATTTTCACCCCATTTTATTCCCCCCCCCCCCCTTCGCTTCATAACAGCAGCTTGAAAATTTTGAGGTACGACAATCTTGCTCTCGGCGTGCGCCGGTGCAGCTTTATACAGTATCAAAGTTCCGTTCTCATGAGTTCCGCTTGGGTTTTGTTTCTCCTTTTTCTTTCTTTCTTGCCTTTTTTTTCTATCAGCCCAACAGATGTCATACTAATTTTCCTAGTTCAATGGGGACCTCGTTTATAATGTGGCGCTACCGTGTCGGGTCCTGCACTTCAAAAAGCACTGCAGGAGTTTAACTCTGAGTGATTCTTTTGCCAGACGGTGGTCAATGATACATAGGAGACGCTAATAAACTGAAGCGGAGGTTGATTGTTTTGCCTGTCATTACAGACCTTTTATAATCTTTACTCACAATAAACAGCCAATCTAGACTAGCCTGCTACCTACAAGGTGTAAGAAACTGGAGGAGGTGTAAGAGATCACGGTAAGGTACTTTGTGCAATTGAACCAAGTGTCCCATACAGTAGTGACATGAAATAGCTTTCTAGTCAAACTATCTATGCTTACTCAATTAGGTATTCAAATCGCCTACTTTCACGTAGCGTGCAGATCCCAGCACAGAAGTAATCATTAACCCCTATCCCTCGCTCCAACCATTCACGTTCTTCTTGGTAGTAAGCAGTGGCTGCGTCTGCCTGTTCAGGTGCAAAAGTCACCGACTTCTCGTTCTCAGGTGATTCATCGTTACTCAAACACGTCTGCCAACCTCGCTGTTGATCCTTTTTGGATAAGTTACGCTGCGCGAGGCTCCTTATATGATTGAAAGTCCATCTATTGTCTGTCCTCTTTTTATGATGTGACTGAGCATCGGGTTCTGTGGGTGGTATATCTAGTACTCCGTCATGGCTGCAGTATCAACCCCAAATCCCAGCTGCGTAAGAAAGCCCGTTTCCGTGTCTTAAAAAAGGGTTTTCGTGATCTACAGTCTTCCAGTCTGCTGTTCGATCTTCATCCCTACTTCGTTGAGTTAATGCAAAGTTGCCTTTGCTTCAGTGATGCTGTCTCGAAAAAAAAAGACGTCATCCTCTCAAAACAAAGGTTTAGGAGGGTTCCCCATTAACTTAGGTCCCTTTCTCACAAGGGAACCGTGTCGAGTCGAAGTGGCCTTTCCAGATGAGACCCATACTGCTTTGAAGAGTATTAAGCGGTGATTCCAAATCTGCTTTCCAAATCTGCCAAGCGCCTCTGGACGCCGAGTTGTGACAGTTTTTCGGAACGAAAAATGAATGCAGAATTTAGGTAAAATTGATTGTTACAATCTTTCCAGCGCTCAGATAAAGCAATATCAAGTATTAACGTATAAAATAAAATGTATCTATTGCATAAATAGCTCTGATACTCGACACTGGACCATTTGAGCAAATTTAGGCGATTTCGCTTCAGTTTTGCGTTCAATTTTTTGACTTGAAAAACGAGCATAACTCGGCGTCCAGGGGCGCTTGGCAGATTTGGAAAGCAGATTTGGAATCATCGATTAATGCTCTTCAAAGCAGTATGGGTCTCATCTGGAAAGGCCACTTCGACTCGACACGGTTCCCTTGTCAGTTCTATTCAGTGACTTCAGCATTTCCTACATAGCTGCGATTGGCTCCATAGACTTTATTGCTTTGTCGGACTCCTTACCAAGTGGAATAGTCAGAAGACGATTAGTTGTGCCGTTACTGCTTTGTTAAAGTTCTCACGTAAGCCTGCTGCCTTCCTAGGTTCAAATAATGGTGACAGGATGGCGATGGTTTCGACGCTGTCCAAGGCTTTTTTCGCACTCTTCGAGTGTTAAGAGAGAAGCATGCGATTTTATTTTTTTAACACTTCAGATTTTTATAACCTTCAAAACCGTCTGGATGTGGTCCCTGCACCTGAATCCTTTGAATTTCTTGTTGGGCGGGGCATTTTCGTTAAATGTACTTGATAAGCAAGGACTCCGTGAATAACTTTTATGCGCTCCACAAGCATGACCAGCATTAGTTCTAAGATTCTCTCTTTCACTCTTTTCGAAGGAAATTCTCTGTTGGTCAGAAACCCTTCTGTTGTAGGTAGCAAATTAAATGCGATGCGGTTTGCGTGTACACGTATCATTCATTCTCTAACTAGGAGACGCGAGCACGCTTTGCGTACATTTCATTAACAAGTTCATGGATGAGGTAAGGGGTTTCGGTTGATTTACGATTAGAATTCACGCAAGAACATGTTTAACACGTTGACGACAACGCGCATTTTTAGTTGTCTGCCTTGTGGGACAATGCCTTCCACGAACGAGTCGAAAATTTCTAGCTACAACCAAGCACATCATCTTAACTATACCTACACAAATTTTTGAAAGCAGCCAAGAAACGTCAAGGTATTTTCTAGGGTTAGAGCGTAAAAGACCTCAGGGGACGGATGTACCCAGTAATTGTTATTATTTCAAAAAAATTTATGCCGTGACCCACCATGTGGGTCACATTGTCCCACGTGGCAGTCATTGCATGACCCACCATGTGGGTCACGTTGTCGGCAATGTGTTAAGCTCGTTAGACCACGTTGGCTTGGACACGTTCTTACACGAATTTCTGATAGTAAGTAACCAAAACGCGTTAGAACTCATTCATGAACTTGTTCATCATACGTACGCAAAGCGTGCTCATATCCGCCTCCGCCCCTTTGAAAGTCCCTCAAACGACCTCCGTCTCTTTCACCTCTGGGACTTCAGAGGACGACATTCTGGAGGACACCATCCTTTTCTAAAGAGTTTTTGGACTTTTGACTGTACGTCTGATTTTCTGTAATTCCACTTTACAATCACACGTAATGACTGTTGATTTCGATTTGAATGGACCTATAGCAAGGATTACAATTTCTTTGAAGCTGGGGTGTTTGGCTCCAAAATTTCACAGTAGCAAGAAGGAGCTATGAGCTCAATAATCATACCAGGATGGAGCGACTACTGGATTTTGAAGACATGTGGGTCAGGCGCAAGGCTACAGAAGCTCGGGCGGCCTGAGCTTTTCAGGGGTTGCGCCTGACCCGGTTAACTTTATCATCGGAGAATCTTTTCCATCCTAGTTTTTGATTCACTGGCACAAATCTCGAAGATTCTACAGTAGGTGTTTGAGCTTACTTGGACATGTTCCGGCTTTGTAGTGATCGGTGGAGTTAAAACACTCAAGGTGAAAAACGCGGTGATTGAAATTTTGGCAGCACTTCTTTATCCACATTTTAAAAGCGATAGGAGATCCAATTTCTACCTTAGACTAATAAAGAGTATTATTTCTTTTAAGCGTAAAAAAGCAGACTTCTTTTACTTTCGTGACCAAGTTAATCATGTCTGAATATCATCTTTCCTAGACTTAACACTAGAAAATATGATATATGATGGTTTGTAAAGCTGGATAGGTGATTTGGCATGCTGATTACGGAAATCTTACCCGCTTTACACAGCAAGCCTCTTTGGTGACCTTACTGTTGGCAGAAACTTCGTTACTGGAGTTAACCAAGATGCAATTAACGACGCATTTCCTCTCCGGTGGAGTGATAATCACTGATCTAGCGCTCTTCTTCTTCACCTCACTCAATCGTAGCATCGCCCTCCATTTTGTGAACAAATTCGTCTTGATCACGATCCGCTCCCCTCAGTCTTACCCTCAATACTACCCCACAGGTCAGGCTCGCTGGTCTTAAGCTCAACCCTGCTCTTAATCAAAGAATGAATGATACCGTATACTGGCTTTATGGTTGGCAGAGAGGCAATCGTTTAGTAGCCGTAAATCTCTTCATTGTTTTCGTAGTGGGCGCTCTAGCAACTGACCTTGGTGGTGTTTCTTCATTGGGAGCAGGCGTCGTCACGGGCGTTGACGACGAAGTGAGTTGTAGATGTTCTTCCAATAGATTCCATCTCGTGTCCGGAAGAAGATGAGGTCCCTTTTCATTCCATATTGCTGCCAGCGGTACAGTGGTATTCGCAAAAGTCTCTGCACTTTCTGAGATTTTCTTTCTTTTTTTCCGATACTTCCTCTTGCCTGTGCTTACAATGATCCTCCAGCAATTCGCTAACAATTGTTTGAGGTGAGTTGCATTAGGACCTGTTCCTCTGCCCTTTGGTAGTATTAGAGAGATCAATTTTTCTTACGAGTGTTATTGCACTTTCCCGCATTCTTGCAGTTCTACGAAAAAAGCTGGCAGGTCGATGTTGCGAAGTCCTCGATGGATCAGTCACATTTGTCATGGTATTCCAGCTTGTAATGGCCAAAGCGACTTTCCCTCTTGCCGCGCTGTATCATCTCTTTTCCAGCTTTGAAGTAAATTGTATCTGATGTGAAGTTATTTTTTTAACCTCTTTTTCAACTGCTGATTTTGAAGGAAGATCTGTCATAAACAAAGGTCGGTTCATCTGAAAGCTCCTGCCTTTAGTTTTTTAAAAAATTCTTTCGTGTTTGGGGGACTTTTATAATTGTGTTACTCTACCTTGAAGAGACAGCAATACAAATGTGCAAATTCTTCTTTTTTCTCACCGTGAATTCAAGAAAAGATCTGAGAGACCTTGCTACGAAATTACAATACTGAAAAAAGACCTGTTAGTTTTTGTAAAGATGACCTGTCGTGTTGGTCTTTACATGCCATAAAAATCATAAGCGCAAGCATTTACGGAACTTTCTACATAGTGAGATTAGGCTAATACATATTTTAAAAAGAAAAAATTTTTTGTCAACGGCGATCGAAATCGAAAAATTAAAAGATAAATGCAGTTTGTGCCACCTCAAAGAGAGTAAATAGTGGGTCTGAAATTTTTCTTGCAATAAACTTCTATGAAGAGATACAGTGAAATTAAGAATAGCAGTACTGCATGATGACTATTAGCTACGAGCAAGTGTTGCGCTACTACATTCCAAATCAAGTTATGGTTTTTAGCACGGGTTCATCGGAGATATTCAGCCATCTTTGGTTGCATGATTTTCTCATTGTTGCTGCAATGATTTCTGAGTATGCTTCGATTGCTAGACGGTAGATAGTAACACAATCTATTACAACTGCATGTTCAATTTTAGAAAAAAATTTAGGGTAGATCGAAGCTGAAATACGGCAAGAATTTTTGAACCAACCCAGTGTAGCGAAAAAGGCGGTGATGAAGGCACAGTAGAATAATGTAATGAACGAATCCCGCCTAATAATGAATCCCATCCATGCGAAAACCCTATCAGGCGTGATTGGCCAGGGAAGTCCGTTTGGTTGAAGTGGACTTTCTATATGAAACTAATACGACTTCAAGGCGCATCGAACGCTGATTCCAAATCTATCTGCACTATCTGCCAAGCGCCTCTGTAGGCCGAATATGAACGTTTTATGGGTTGAAAATTTGAAAGGTCAAGGCATGCAGATAATGAAATTAGATTTGGAATCAACGTTTAATGCTCTTCAAGGTGGTGAGGACTCACTTGAAAATATTACTTCGATTAAACGGCCTTCCCTTGTTAGCTTAGCAACTCATGCTGACAGATAACATTCCTCTCACACACTAGAGCTCGATCTGAAGAGATATGAAAATCTGGGTTGGCTCTGGCAGGACTTATAACTCCATGCCGTAGGTGAAAATTGATTTTTCGGTAGATTTTCGTTTGGTTTAGGTAGGTTTCGATAGTTTTTCTTCACTTCTTGCTAAACTAATATGTAGTTTCCTTGGCGAGGAAAAACTACTTGGTCTTTATCTTTTCCTCCATAGGTGACACCCTCTTAGAATGTCGAATGTTGGCGGCCAGCGATTCTTAGCTGCAGCCAAACAATGGAGAGAACTGTGATTTTGTTGAAAAGGAGGCATGGTGAACTAAAGAAGTTGAAAGAAAGTGAGGGAAGAGTAAATGTGTTTGTGGCTCTTCAATAAAGATGAAGTCAATTTCCTCACTCTGAAAGCTTCCTACCCATAGCAAAGATGTGTCAGTAACGAAAAATCCTTAGAATCGCCTGAAAACTAGAATTTTGCGAAACATGAAATTTTACGTCTTGCTTATTCGCACTATTATTCTACATTTTGGGATGGTCATCCGTGATAATTGTTGTGATCTTTAATCTGCGCACACATATAACAGGTGTTTCAAGGTACTCAATATCTTATTGTGTGATATACGCCTCCGTGCTAAGCTTCTTCTTCACACTACAAAGAGGAAGGGAAGATTCTGGGAACAAAGACATTGTTTGGATGCGTTTATTATTATCTACATGCTCTACTGAAATGGCGCTCGCATCTTTTACAATCTCTATTGTGGGTCTTGAACATCATAGTGCCTCGGATGACTGCGAACTAATCCAAATGCCAGCTTTTCCTAATCGTTGGCTTACCCTGCACTACCAAACAAAAGACTTTTGGGCTAAAATATATCAGCACACATATTAAACTAGGTCCTAAACGTTCTCAGAGGATCCAAGGACACTTCCGAGATATGACAACACTTAACGTCCGTCTGTTATGCTGTTTTTTTGGACGCCGAAGTGCGTAGGAATAAATAAATAAATAAATAAATAAAAGATGCTGCTAGCTAGGTTTTTCTTCCTTTTTCCCCCATCTTTGATAATGTGCTCACCTATTGAAAAATGTTGAGAGTTTGAGCAGCGCAGAATTGCCTTTAAAATCTTGTACGGAACACAAAGCTTAGTCAGTGCTAAGTTTCTAATGTTCCGATTTATATCTCTACTGTGCAGCATTATACCTTTTTCTCTTCGTAATTTCTGAGACTCAAATATTGTTTTATAAAGACAAAGCATTTGAGACGTTCAACAGGACATCTTGATTTTCATCAATAATTCGAACATTCCTATTCAAATTGCTTTCGCCATGCAAATATAGCCAAAAAGGAGTTCAAAAGCGTAAAGCATCTCGCTGTCGCTTGTTTCGCCGCGGGGCCAAATTACAGCGCATTCTCTGTTCTGTGCAAATTAATACGTTCATTGGAAGATGTATGTATCACGATGCTGATTTTGAAAAAATTTCCAGTTGTTTGATTAAAAAGGGTCAATTGAAGTCAGAAAACCGATTGAACTTAATAAGAAATAGGAAGATAGCATGTCAACTTTTTTGACACGTGGTAGGAGGTTGACATTCATGAAGTTGGGAACACTATGGTACTAGAAAAGAAACAATATTTTGCATTGAAAACTCGGTCCGATAAGAAAAACTGCTCACATTTCTTACAGCGCCTCTTAGGTCTGCCCGCTGAATGACAAATTACTTGGACATCATTTTCAATAGAGCTTTGAGAGCTTTCTGAACGTTACGCAGAAAATTTTCTGCGTGGTTAGCTAGACAGTTTTTCAGTAGTTCCATTTAAATTTCAGCTTTTTATGACACGTGGCTTTACATCCTCATGCGTTGCAATTGCAAAAAAAAAGAACTATTTCGTCATAAATTCTCTATGTATAGCTGCTCATTGAAGAGTATTGCTTTTTCTAACCTAGTTGGAGTTTGGTTTGAGGACCCATATTTAGCCCGTGGTATTTTTCGTCATTTCACATCACTGCGTGGGAGCCCATATGTTAGGTTTCATTCAAAAGCATATGCGGCTTCCTTGATTCATTATTTTTGTCATCAGCAGACTACTGACGAAAAGGCGAAAAAAGGCGTGTGATTGAGTGTTAATCGTTGCACTTTCTTTCGTCACACCGTAAACGCTTTTTGAATACAGCATAAATTAACATTTTATGTATTTTGTCGGTCACAACACTCACCTTGCTTGCACCCTTCAACTGGATAGCTTCTGTGTTACACTGTAAACAAATTTATTTTGCAAATTGTCCTAGTAGAGGAGTGTATGGCCCAAGCGCTAAAAGACGCTAGCTTACTTGATCTTCAAGGATACTTTGCCATGTGTTTTCACTAGATTGTTTTTCTATTGACTGTTTTATAGGCAACACAGAAATGAGCGAATAAATACAATCTATTTGGGAGCTATCGCTTGATCTACAGCCTTAGACCGCAGAGCAGAGCTTCGCAGCAATTTTGGTGATTAGAAAGTTTAAAAAAATGAATCGTACAGTAGTAATTGAGTGGTAATGATTAGATGAGCTTTTTGACATAACATCTTCTGGACGAACTGAACCTTTCATCCTAGAAAGAACCATAATTTCCCAGGTGCGAAGCTTTTGACCTTTTACTACTGCACTTCTAAAAAATCGCTTTTATCTCTTTCACATTCACGAAAAAGCACTGCGTAAACGTATTTTTTGAACATATTAAGCCTGAGTGTAGTGTATCCAATCATATAAAGCTGATAAGACTGTGTGTGGTTCTTGTTCCGAGATAGCACTACTCTTTGGCGCTGTTGGTATTATATGAGGTTTATCCCAGAAGTACATCTGCAGTAATTGATTTACCTTATGGTGTCAGCTTTGCTGATTGAATTATGGGGGGGGGGCTAATTTTGTCTGGAAACAAGGATCTAAAAGTACCCACTATGGGCCAACAAGGATCGCTGATTCAAGTGTGCGCTTCCAAAATCGTCTCGTGTAAAATTATGCCACATATTTCTAGTGAGCAAAATCTTTCCAAACAAATTTTTATGATTTGAATTCTTTAGAAGAAACGGCGCCTTTCACAATGGCGCTATATGCTGGAAGTTTCTAACGTAAAATTCTATAGCAATGAAGAGCTATGAAGGACTCGCTTTACTTTACACTGCTAATAAACTTCAGTCAATTCTACAAAGTATTACTGTGCACTGAATGTAGTAGGTCAAGAGAGATGGCAGCTGAACATATTGGTTCAAGAATAATTTTACCAAGCCAGTTTACTAGTCCCTCGCCTCTAATACATCATCAAGATAATCGAACGTGCATGTTGATGGGTGCACTGTGACGGCATTACCTTCTTTTCAATAGGAACGGGAAATTTTCCAATTAAACATTCAAAAACAACAGAAAACCACGTGGCAAATTTTATAGGTGTGACATTCGTAATTGCTTGCAATTTTCTCAAAAAATGATTCCTTCCTATCCGATATTATGTTCTTCTAAGTCTCGAAGTAATTGGACTAAAAGGTCAGAAGGCGGGGTGCCCTTGTACGCAGTTTTCTAGAAACCAGTTTAGATTTACCGCAAAAGAAGTAGCGCAAACTTGAGATTACATTGAACGTGGGGGTGAGGGAGCATAACGTAGGTGTGGTACCATTCAGATACCGGATTGGGAAGATATGTTCAAGTGCAAGTCATTCAAAAACAGTTTATCTCACTATGAAGTTATGATAAGACCTCTACTGAGAGGAGTAAAGAGCTGATTGATATTTTGCATTTGCGAAAGTTGCATAAGACTTTCATTTTTTTTCTTTCAGAGAGCACTGAAATTAACTATGCACTTGATGATATTGAATTCTACAGTAGCGAATATTAGGAATTGCTTATGAAATTCCCAGAGAAAGAACGTGACCGTCATCCCTTCCTAACAATTTTTATTCTCGAAAAAACAACAATGCGGTGCGTTTCACATTTCATATTGCTAGTATCAAATGTTGTTCAAGTTTGATGTCACCGTTGATTACCCAAGGTCATGCAATAGAAATTTGAGAATTTTTGCATGACATATTATTTTCGCGTCAGCATAGATTAAGCAAACTACATGTGCAGCTGCTTGCAACTGCGCATGGAATTGTGTGGATCTAAAGCACGGTAATGCCACTAGAAAAGCCAATATGGTTTTCAAACTACGGCTGTAACATGATTTATGTAAATGCAGTGTTCAATAGTACAGGGTGTCCCAAAAAAATGTGAACACTGTTTGATCGTTAATAATTCTCTTGCTTTCACATCTTTCGCCGAGCTTGAGGTACCATTCTGTAAAGCTAGGTTCAACTTAAATATACAGTATGGATTGAATCAGTGATCGCTTTTCATTGATGTAGGATTACGGTAAGAACTCTCAGCATATGAGACTATTGTGAAATATGCCACCTAACAAAATTTTTTTTCAAATAATGAAAATCGTGTAATGGGGTTTTCGCACACGCTGATTCCACTACACAACTTTTTACAAGCGCATTCAGCATTTTTGATGGCATAATCACATTTCTGACCAATGCTGGTTGTCCACTTATTACGGTTTACCTGGGATAGCTATAAAAGAAGCACGACAGTAGAGTAGAATCTTCGTAATCGAAATCAGCGGATTCTATTACCATAGTGTAATAGTCTTTGGCTTGTTTGGCTCAGTTCCGAGGCAGAAAATGGCCCTCAACGGCCCAAACTTCTTGCCTAAGTTCCTACCGTAATCCTACAGTAATCAAGAGCGATCGATGATTCGCCTCATAGCGTATATCTAAGTTGATGCTCGCTCTACAGAATGATGTCTCAAGCTCGGCGAAAGACATGAAAGCAAAGGAGTTATTAACGATCAAACAGTGTTCACATTTTTTTGGGACACCCTGTATTAATCAGCTCGTTACTATCATCATAATTTCACTTTTTTATGCTACATCTTCTATTTATAATCAGATCGCATTTCATTACAACAACCTTGGCTTTTGACAAGCGTGTTTAGTAAGCTTCAGTCGCTAAATGTCGTTAGCTTTCTATTCAGAACCCCCTGAATATGTGAATATTAACTACCTTTTAGCAGGAATTGAAGGCTATGACCAAGAAACCCCTCTTTCCGTCATAGATCTACCAATGCACCAAATCTTGACGAGTAGACTATCTTCTCATTCAGCTATCGCGATAAAGTTTCATGAAAAGCTGCATACCGTCAAGCCGCATTCCATTCGTGGAGCTTATACGGATCAGGACGTAGGTGGATCCAAAGATCGCTTCTAAAGAACTCTGCCTGAACTTTGCGCGAATTGAATGTTCTATGCAAAGATATATCTTCGTAACGCGGACCTATTCGCCCTCCTCTTCATCTTTTCAACTAATTCGACCAGTTTTGTTGACACTGCAGATGCTTGCGAATGCGTGGTGGGACTAATTGTGTTCGTCAGCACGTGGCGCGTGCTCTTTCGAACTCTCATGGGCTCGGCGTCAGCGGGCGCGAACTGCTTCGTTCGGATGACTGACGTAAGCGGAGGCGGTCTAGCGGAACTCCTTGTTGTTGGAATAAACTGGATAAGTGTTCAGTTTGACCATGCCTAACCTTCGACTTTATAGCCCATTCTTGCCAGCAGGCCCTTTCCATTAGGATGTCCCATAATTTTTTATTTGGATACTCATAATCTTCTTGTTTCTTAAATATGTTTTGCGGCATCGGTCGACAGAGCAAAGCAAGCTCTACATGAACCCAAACATTTGCCCATAGTTTTCTACATAAAGTTCGAAGCCGAAATCTAAGAAGATTTGAACACCCGAAAAGTTGAGAAAAAATTGCATCGCCGTTCAAAATTCCTACGAACTTTCCCAGATTCATGCACGCTCTACATCTGGTATTTATCTGTAAATTTTCTTAATTTTCCATGGCTAGAAGTGGAGAAGTAATAATCCTCATGTTTTGTCAAAGCTGCTGAGCTGCTACATAAGTAATCCTATAGTATGATCCTTCGGGAGTATAATCATGAACTTCGGCCCATTTACAGGCGAGAGATTCTGATAATTATCAATTCTAGCGCAACTTCGAAAAAGACGACTTTTCCGCTTTTATATTTGGTGTGTGTAATTTTCTCGAGTTATCATCATGGAAGAAAGAAGCAAATTCGCAGTAAATACCAAATGTAAATATAACGTGCCTAAGCAAGTTGGAAGTCCCTTTTGCACGAAGATACGGTTTTTTTTCTTGAGCTTTCGCCGTGTACATCCTCCCGGATCCCAAGGTCTGGAACAAATTAGAACAAACTTTGAGAAATATCTGGGTACTGCAATCTTGAAGAGCTCTTTCGAATGGTACTGGTACCGAAAAACCTAATTGAAAACAAGAAGATTTCGACTCATTGCGAGGGGAAGGAAAAACGTTAACAAATCATGGGAACACCCTAATGAAAAGTTCTCAAGGGTCATTCAAAATCATAGGATTTTTGGATAAACACACATATCATTTTGCTTGATCGAAGACCCCAAGCTTACAGGTGCAAAACTAGTCTTCGTTGATTGAAAATGTCACTACCGCGAATGCGAATTACCGACTACACACATTCCAAATTGCTTTTTGCATAGCTGAGAGTAAGCGTGCTTTTTGCACGCTTAATTGACGTCATGCAGTACACTAGGGAGTCACATCATTTTCTTTTTTATTACCCTATGTCCTTCTGTTCAACGGTCTGCTAGAACAAAAATCGAAAAAACTCTGTGTGAAACTCTATCGAAAGTACTTGCCTGTTCTCTGCAGTGTGGATTCCGAATGGAGGTTTGCAAGGAAGGCTCAGGAAAATTCGCTGCTGTTTTCATGAAATGTGAAAGTCGTATAAAGAGCAATGATTAGCACCAATGTGATGTCTTTAAAAAACTTGACTTCTCTTGGTTTCTGTTGCTTGATCGGCTGATTCTTGTTTTTCGTTTCTTTGATCGGCTGGCGGTGTGGTGTTAGATTTAAAGGTTAAACATAGTTCAAATTTATCTGACGCATCATGCTCAAGTACTTTCAACCTCATTAGCTCTTTCAAGCCTACACTTGCTACAAGTTCAAGAAGACCGGCAACGTCTGATAAAATGTTCAGTGACAAGACATCACTGCTTGCAAGTCTCTCTCTATCACTTCTAATACTTTTCAATTCAGCCCTGAAAAATTGCATTATCATTGAGAACTTCTTACACATCAGTAATATCGTGCCCACACGTAGTTACCAGAGATTCTGAATATGAAGTGTAGTATTTGGTTGTCTGACAGGTCTTGCAAAAAAATTGCAAAAGTGTAAACTTCTCCTTTTTCAGTAAATCCGTCTGGTCCGAAGTATTAGGTGGTTCCGACAGTTCTTTCTGCTTTTTTGATCTATGATAAAAATACATGGGATAAAGATGAGCAAACGAGTTAAAGATTATTCGGCGCAGTTTCTCTTCCTTACTGAAGTCACGCTTTGATACCATTTGCTTTTTTAGTTACTAAGCTTACTGCAGAAATTTCAAACTTGTGGTTTCCACCATGTCCAAGTTTGGTAATTTAACACATTTTTTATTTTGAACTTCTGGAAGAGTTTTGTTAACGGCTGATTAGAGCAAACAAATTGCAACACCATAAATATTTTAGGTACCTCTAGCTGGCTTTCAAAATTACCAAAATCATATCCTAATGTTGTCAAATTCCCTATTTGGTTAAGCTAATCCCTATAGAACATCAACCAACAAGCGCTCGGGTTTCCTTCAATCCCTTTTCTTATTTCTGTTAGGCGTTTTTCTTCCCGATTTATGGAACTTTGGAGATGAAATCACACGAATCATGAATTTTCGGCAGAGCCTATGGTCAATTTTCGAATCGATATCTCGAAGCTGGAACGCTCATTTGCATTGTAAAATTATTGTTAAATACTGGACAGCTAATCGAAAATGCCCAGAAAATTTCTTGTAAACCCTTTGTCTACGATATCTACCTGCTTAAAGAGCTCCTCAGCTAATAACGAAAGTTTTGAAAAATTGCCAAACTCGAGCGTGGCAAAAACCTTGGACTCGGAATATTGGCTATTTTAGCGACCACAGAAAAAATGGTATAAAAAGATTACCGTTGAAGAGAGGAAAGAAAGCTTCATCGAATGGTTTTTAAACAGTGTGCTCGTCTTCATTCCATGTGTTTTTATGAGGTCGAAAAAAACGGAAAGAACTTATAAAGCAATATATTTGAGGCAACAAAATCACTTGCTTTCTAGCTGTGCTTAACGCAAAAATCATTATTTGGCGGTAAAATAGAAAGTCGTTGAATGACAAAACTTTCGTTGAAGATTTCTTCTACTTTGTAAATTTCTGTTGTAAGATTGAAGAGACTACATGATACATATGATTCTCGTAAACCTATATCATTTGGACTCCGCATCAGCTATTTTCTTGCACACCCATAGAATCTCAATGAGCACCCTTTTCAGATTTGCTAATTAAGGTGACTGTAATCTTCTATATTTGCTCGTCTATTGTTCTCCACATGACTGCTTCGTTTTTCCATTCAAAGCATCACAGCCATACGAGTACTCGCGTCATAGCTTCCACTTCACAATAATTCCAACTCGTGCTCTTTTTGAGCCCTTCAAATTAGTCAAAACGTCACTTGGATCCCACTCCAATTACTTTGAAATTGAACACTTCTTCATTCACAGTAATTTCCTTGCTGCATGCTCGCATTTGCTGTATCTATCTCCATTAAATTTCAATTTATTATACGCAGGCACACGTTTGTCATTCTTCATTGGACTGTTCCACGTGCGGCTTTGTGTTCGAATAGTGTTTGCTTCAACAGAATTTTCGTAATGAATAAATAGGGCTAATTTCTTTTCGAAAGCTTTAAATTTGGAAAAACCCCTTTATTATCTTTTTTGTTGCTGAACGTTTGACTCATTATAGTCATTGTCCTCCGATAATCAGTCACTTCAGGCAAGGTCAAAGAAATGAATAATGAGTCGCTTGATTCACTCTGACAAGTTTCTTGAATGCTTTGAGTTTTCGAAAATATTTCACCAGAGTTTGGTCCATTCATGAAGGTCACTTTCAGTGCGATAAGTCAACTTCAATTACCGTAGTTTCAACTTAAAAAAGTGTTGCTACGTAAGACTCATCAAAGAAAAGAATTGAAAAGGCTCTAATGCTATTTGAAGCATGACAATTACGTCTTGGATACGTCATCGTGACTTTTTCAAGTGTTTGCGATATTTCTGTGACAATAGGACCGTAGTTCATAGAGCTGCTTTTTACATAAACATCACAATTTCTAAAGTGTTTACATGAAACCTTGCTTATAAAATATAACCACAAAAAGTCTGCGGAAGGCATGGAAAGATAAGGTCGTGATCGAAGAGAAATAAAGATCAACCCCCAAACCTATTGGGCGCAATGAAAATTTGTACGTTACAGATTCATATATGTATGTGCAGTGGTGGCTACATTCGTACGAGCAGGGCTCGGCGTGAAGTGGCTTTTGGAAAATGCAAAAAACCAAGTCCCTATAACTTTCACGAACTTTTACGAAGTCCCCTTTGACCCTAAACCCTAAACGTAAAAACTCTCCAAAAACAAAAGTCGACCAAAAAACAACAATTTTTGTGCCTTTTCTCTCTCAAAAACTCTCAATGCCCCTTTGCTTTTTGTCCCAAAAACGATTTCAACTTACAAGCCACCTATGTCGAGCCCTGGTACTCCGGTACCAAGCCCCCACGAAAATGGATCGCCGCGAAAATTTTGAAAGATACTTACTTAGGTCATAAAATCTGCAAGTAATTTGTTCATACTTGTAAATTATTTTTGAAATTTTTTGAAAATTCAATTTAGCGTCATAAAAGAATATTTTGTTGACGCGTAGCTGGAGTCAAACTTTGGTAAGTAAAATCTTGGGAAGCATGACTAAAAATTTTCCGAGATGATGATGATGTTAATAGATGATGTCAATAGCATAAAGAAGCGATTAAAAATCCTTTGTTTGTATGCATCTAATTGGGCGACTCACATTCGGCTTGAGCACTTGCTGTAATCATATTCGTATCCCCATGCTACATTTATGTTTGCTTACCTGTAATAAAAGCGGAATTTATGACAGTAAAAATAGCTCACGATGCAGATATGAAGGAATAAAAACATGAACTACATCGCTGTGCTTGTGGTCTACATATATGCCTGCAAACCTAGTATGAAGCAAGTGCTGTAATTTCTAGCTCATATTATAGCGCCTTGAGCTAAACTTTCACCAGCAGGTGGAATTGTTTGCTTACAAGGGAAGAATACTTGGTGAACGTGGCCATTCATAATGACTTGTCTATCAAAAATGCGCCTTTTAATGCTGGTTCAAAAACTGTCTTCCATATCTGCGAAACGATGATCTGGATGGAGTTATGATTATTTTTCATTGATAAATTGCGTTACTGCGGAGAGTCAAAATCATTGATAAAAATTTTTCTTTCCCTCTTAAATGCTGAATATGACTTAAATAAGTGTAATACAACAGTAAACCTTCTAAAATTCCTTTCAACAGCTTCAAACGGTAAACTAGAATGAATTTGGTGATTTTTACTATCTAAAAGTACGCAAATTTTCTACGAAAAAAAGTTCATAACGAAAATTGTTTCGCAGATATCGAGCACAGATTTAGAATCAGCATTTCGAGGTGCATCTTAGAATATACATCACATTCCTAATGGCCACGGTCACCGAGTATCCCTTCCTTGTTAGCATGGAGACCAATCATTTCTCCGACGGTAATCAAAACTACGTTTTCTTGAAAGTGGATAGGGTCTGCTACAGCTGACTCGAAGTTTACTCTAAATGAGACAGCACTTGCTTTTTGATCGTTCAATTTGGACTCTATAAATTTATTCAAGTCACATCCCAAGAATTTCCATAACTGCATTTAAATCGTGTTTCTTTACTATCAGACATTATAATATTCTAGGTGAATGCGTAGGAAGTTTATATAATGAAGTTGCTTTTTGTATTGCATTTTTGCAATATTTCGTCATGAGAGGAAGTTCCAGAATAGCATTATCTTTTTTTGGATACTGCGAAAAAAGTGACGATATAAATGTGCTGACAGAAAAGTAGAAAATAAATTAGGAGGCGCGACTCGTGTGTCGAATACGCATTTACACCTGCAAAATGACTAGCAGCTAAATTTGCTTTACAATTTGCAGTGAAGCGTGAAGTGCAGTGATTCTCCATATCTGTCTCAGGAAAAGAAACTCTGCTAATCACTGCCGTAGTTCGCGGCCCACTCATCATCGCAAAGTTTCCCAACAGATTTCAGGTGACCTTTTCGAAAATTAGCGCTTTGAAGCCATATATCTGGATTTAGCATCTTTTCACCGCTCGCAATCTATACTAAGCTTAGTGAGTACTATCGCTGCTGTCATATGAGCTATATAGCACATCATTTGATGTGCTCTTATGCAACATTCTCTTTCGTATCTTTGCGTTGACACGTGTCCTCATTTTGTTGGTTCCCGAAATTTTGCTTGTGTCGTACTTTCCACTGTCTACGCTGAAGTACTGTTCAGTCCCTACTCATTCTACAAGTGGTGGGAAGATTTTAGATGCGACTGTACACACTGTTAATAGCAACATTATTGGCCGCAGCATGTATGGCAGTACCGTTCCGGATCGCTCGAGTGTATCCTGCAATGCTCAGACGAATACCACAGTATGATGATAGTGTGAGTTATTTTCTCTATAGATTGAACTTTTCGGGGTGTGGTGAGGTTATGCTTTGGATTGATGGGGTAACAGCAGAGAGCGGGGAAAAACGAAGTGGTTTGTGGTTGCAATTCTATTGAACGAAATTTAGCTCACAAAAGATAGGAAGCGGACATCTGTGTACCTGATACACCTCTGCTTCATATACTATCTGAAAGGAGTTATGAGCGTTTAAATAGAAGTGCGGGCATGCTCTGTTGGAAGCTAATACTTTTTCAGGTTTTGGAATGTGTGATTTTTCCCTGTGGTTAAAATCTTATAACACTGCGTCAAGCGCTTGGCTGCCTTTCAATGAACTTCATCCATGATTTAAGTATAAACGATTTATCGCACGCAGAGACGGGGCGTCTACGTAACCTGTCGGTATCTCGCTGATGGTTCATTCATCCCTTTTGCCGTCTGCAGTCTTTCTCATGCACGAACTATCTGGTTGAACGCAACATCATCCAGTCTGGGTGTACGATAAATCACCTCTAAATCCCACATACAGTTCTTGGGTTGGCCGGACCTAGTTTCGACATTCTCTTGCTACGTAAATTAGCATAAATCAGAATAATTCCTCTCCCTCTAATATACTAAGGAGGATTTTCTGTCACTTGCTAGTGATTGACAGAGTAACGGTAGCAGTCATGACAGAGGTGGGATCCAGAGAGTTTCTAGACAATCCCTTGGTGGTACGAAAGCTAGGTGTCTTTTGCATTGAAAATAATGACGTGTAATGACATTTCCCCGATTGATGACACCTATTTCGGTCTCCATTGCTCATTCAATCTCGCTTGAGTCGCGCGCACTGTGACGTATTCAGAGTGCTATCGCAGTTTCATTGTCACTCGTACTAGAGTGAGCACTCAACAATGAATATAATCTGCCGCATTCATCAACGAACCCTGAGGGTGATTTACCCTCAGGGTTCGTTGATAGTTACCCTCAAGGGTAAGTTTTACTCTCAGGATTCATTCGCCATATTCATCAACCCTTGAGAGTAGGATTTACCGCGAAAAGAGATTAACCCGTATTCATAAACGAACCGTAAGGGTAGACCTTACTCTTGAGAATAAACCTTCCTCCAGAAAGCGATTGACCCGTATTTACGAAAGTGGCTCATCAAGGTATGCTCAACCCTAGCATACAGCAAGGTAGATTTACTGTACACTTCATACAAACATCAAATGATCTCTTAATGCACCACTCCCTCCTAGTGATACTTTTGACAACAAACACATAACTATCTATAATCATTATTATCACAAACTTCCCATGGCCTTTTTTCAAGTTTTCGTTCAATGCTATCATTCGGTACACATTCGGCCAAGTTGTTACAATAAAAGATCTAGTTCTGATTAAAGTACACGACCAACTAAGGGCTTTGATATGGCCAACATCAAGCTCAACAACTCAGAAAAAACTTCGCAAGATGTATCTCCCTCATTTCATTTTTAGTCCACCGATAAACTCGTTCAATAAATGATTTGATACATGATCAAATTATCGACTAGTACACTTAAAGCTGACCAACAAAATGCTGAAAACTTTTATCTTAGTTTCTGTAATATGTAGACGAGACGAAAAGAAGATTCAGGAAATTTGAGACAGTGATAAACAGGAATATGTGTTTGTTGTCAAAGCAGTATCGTTAAGACTGAGTGGTACATTGAGAAATCACTTTATGCTTGTACAGTGTTAGGGTTGAATTAAACTTCCTCTATGCTAGGATTGAATTTACCCTGATGAGCCACATTCATGAATACGAGTTACTCGCTTTCCGGAGTAAGCTTTACCCTCAAGCCTTTAACCTTTGACGTGAAGCCTACTCTGTGCTTTGTGAATACGGGTTTTATGCTTTCTGAAGCTAAAACTTACCCCCCTAGGGTAACGTTTACTCTGAGGGTTCGTTGACGAATACGGTCACTGGTTGTACCAATTATTTTTGATAGCTGGTTATTCTGCTCAAGCCTCGAAAATCAAGTATAATTTAGGACGAAGTCCTCTTGATGATCCCACGATTCCGACAACGACGATCGCAGCCTATCATCGACTACACGGACGAGTTCTCAGCAGATCCATTCGAGGTGCCAGAGAGTGTGTACATAGTGTAGGATAGACATCACTAACGTCTTTGAGAGCTCACTTATACAGTCTAGACTAATCTGCACACTAACTGAAGTAAACTTACATGATATGCCGACAACCACTCAACTTTCAGATGCCGCTGAACAAAGGCCGAAGAACCTAGCCGTGTTGGATCTCTACTAGTAATTTTATTTAGTTTTATTTAAAATTTATTCTTCGGCTTTCATAACTGGATCTCACTAATCAGTGTATGAACGTTGAGTACATATCATGTTAAGTTATGTGTTCTACGGTTGTGAATAAATATGCGATATGTTTTAAAAAGGGTTCATTGAGGGAGGATAACAAAAACGATTTCCTTCTTTAAAAAAATTCGAATCTTTGAAAATTTGGTTGTATAACAACGACATTACTAAAACTTATAATCTTTTATATTTGATGAAAGTGAAAGCTTCGCAAGTTATTGGCACTGAAAGCTCCAGTATTTCTCCCTCTATATGCGGTGGGGCACTCATTTCAACTTTGCATGTCAATTTTCCAGGCTTTCTGTGTTGAAAAATCTTCTTCTTGCAAATCATATGTCAAGCGTGACATCAAGCGCCCGACTTGGAGGGGGGGGGTGACGGTCGTAATCAAGAACTAAGTTGTCTAAAGATGAGAAAGTACTACGTAAAATGAAGAACAAAAGCGCTAAATCAACAAATTTCGTACCCTCCTCGAAACCTTCAGTCCACTGATTACTGCAGAGATTGTCCACTATCCAAGTTTCAGCAAATTCAAAACTATTTTTTTCTTACCTTGTAGCTACTGCAAGCTACCAAAGCCCCTACATGTGGAGTTGAAATTTCAGCAATCAGCTCAATTCACGTCTATGAGCTTTAAAACCTTCCTGCTACAATTTTCGGTATATCTTAGCATTTGAAATGCGTCATTTTTACAGTATGATCAAATTGGTCTAAGATGGAAGAAGTCACTTTCATATTCATAACCAGGGTTGAGCAAGAGGTACAGGCACAAGTCTTTCCAAAACGACC
Source organism: Cylicocyclus nassatus (assembly GCA_958299035.1). NCBI lineage: Eukaryota > Metazoa > Nematoda > Chromadorea > Rhabditida > Strongylidae > Cylicocyclus > Cylicocyclus nassatus. Next base: position 53,139,634 of record CATQJL010000316.1, on the reverse strand, counting down.
CCCCCCCCCCCAGTGAAAGCCCCTAAATGACCCCTCTGCTTCACCTCCAGGACCTCAGGCTGTGGTAATTCGAAGAGATCAGCCGTTTTTGGGAGTTCTTGTTTTTTGGAGGTCTGTAGGTCGACTTTCTGCGATTGCACAGCACACGCAACTTGACGGCAAGTTTTGGATTTTGGATAGCCCTACTTTTAGAGCTATAATTCCCACAGGGGTGTATTGTTTGGCTCCAAATTTGCAGTATTGCAAGAAGAGGCTTTGAGTTCAATACTCATAGCAGAAATGGAGCGATTTTTAGACTTTGAAAACAAGTTGATCGGGTCAGGCGCAACCCCTCAAAAGCTCAGGCGGCCTGACCTTTTGTGGGGTTGCGCCTGACCCGATTAACTTTATAATTGAAGAAGCTTTTTTATTCAAGTTTTATGTGAATCGCTAGCACAACCCTCGAAGATTCCACAGTAAGTGTTTGGACTTGATTCGACTTGTTTCGGCCTTGTGGTAATCCGTGGAGTTAAAGCAGTCATGGCGAAAAACGCGCCGGTCGGAATTTTGGCATTATTTCTTACTCCACTATTTGCAAGCGATACAAAGCGCGATTTTTAGCCTAGACTAGTGGGGAACAATACTTTGTTACGAGTACAAAAAAATTGATTTTTCTCACTTTTGAAAACAAGTTAATCATGTTTGAAAATCACGCTTTTTAGTCCTTGAGAAACACTAGATAATGCAGTAAATAATGGTTTGTAGGGCTCATAGAGGTAATTTGACGTGCTCGGAAATGATACCCATTTCACACAGCAAGCTTCCTTGATGAATTTATAATATGTCAAGGTAGAAGATGAAGATTTGAGTTTTGGCCGAAACTTCGATTGTGAAATCAATCAGTATGCTGTTTAAACCGTTCATTCCTTCAGTACTGGTGAGGTCGCAATATCCACTAAACTAGCGCTTTTCTTCTTCACCTTAATCGTAGTATCTCCTCAATCGAACGAATTCGATTCCTGATCACGACCCCCCCCCCTCTGTCTTACCCCAGTACGACCCCCCAGGTCGGGCGCGCCTGACCCCACGCTCAACCCTGTTCATAACAGAGTGATAGCCTCTATTGTTCCCTGCTGGGAATTTCATTTCATATCGATTGCGAATGATGGATTTAGATATGCTCTCAAAATTCTAACTACCTCGTTTCACATTGAGTGTCACTACATGGACCACCACAAAACCACGAGTCGAAGTCAGTTCATACAAGTAAGGTGAAATTTATGAAGTCTGTGTGAGAAAACGGCCAAAATGTGGGTGAGAAAGTTCTTTGGAGATGAAACCAATGCGGTTAACACGTTAACCACACGCCGAAGAATCGACAATCAATCGAATCGACGTTAACGACAGATCCGAAGAATATGCATCCGTTGTAAGGATGGCTCCTTTTGCTGGCTCCTGTAGTTGAATAACGGCGTTCCTGGAAGTGCATTTGGCCAACGTCCTGTTTGGAGACAATTAAGCAGCTCCATCAGCATGGTGTCCTTTTCCATAGCAGAACGTATGTCTTCCACGGTAACTGGCAGCTGGTTGAGTGCTTCCTCGTAAGTGGCGGTGACGTCAGCTTCGACAGTAGCAATGATGACGTCTCCGTCCGGCACACTCCGGCAGGAAAGCAGTAGGGAAAGAGCATCGGCCTGTCCAAACGATGTCGTAGGGCAGTACTTGATGTCGAAATCATAGGCAAGTAGTGTCATCGACCATCGTTGTAATCGGTTGGCAGTGTAGGCCGGCACTCCTTTCTTGCTCCCGAATATAGTGAGTAGAGGGCGGTAGCCCATAAGCAGGGTAAATCTTCGTCCATAAATGTACCGGTGAAACTTCTTGACGGCGAAAACTAGGGCCAATCCCTCCTTCTCAATCTGCGACTAGTTCTTCTCTAGTGCCGTCAATGCGCGGCTTGCATGACAAACGACCTTTTCCGATCCGTCCGGGTAGCGGTGAGAAATCACGGCTCCGACTCCATAGTTGCTTGCGTCAGCGGCAGCGATGATCGGCTTCTTCGGGTCTTAGTGAAACAGCAGAAGATCTGAGGTCAAGACATCGCGAAAGCGAGCGAAGGCTTCCTGACACTCCTTACTCCAGATAAACGGTGTGTCTTTCTTCTTCAAGGCGTCCAATGGTCCGCGAAGTGAACGCACCCTTGGCACGAAAGACGAGCAAAACGAAACCATCCCAAGGTAAGATTCGAGCTGCTTCACATCTTGGGGCGGCGGCATATGGGCGATAGCAGCAATTCTCTCAAGATCAGGGCGTCTTCCTTCCGCATCGACGATGAATCCGAGAAATACTATGCTAGGTTTAGCAGACACTTTCCACGGCGAACACGCATTCCATAGTCTTGAAGACGTTGGAAGAGCTTAAAGACGTTCGCATCGTGCTCCTCACGAGTCCTTCCAGTGACCACAACATCGTCCAGATAAGCGACGGCTCCACCAAGTCAGCGGTGATATTGCTCATCAACGACTGGAAGATCCCAGGGGCACTCTTCACACCAAACGGTAGTCGGTTATAACGGGGGAAGAGTCCACGGGATGTGTTGATGATCAGCAATTCCTTGCTCTCGTCGTCCATTTCTACTTGTAAATAGGCGTCACGCAGGTCAATATTGGTAAAGACGGTGCCCCCATTCAGCTTGGTAAAGACGTCTTCCGCGACTGGTAGCGGATGTCGGTGCAGCTCCAATGCTTCGTCCAGTCCGGTGGAAAAGTCGCACAGATGCGTACTGCTCCATTCTTCTTCTTGACAGGAACGATGGGAGCGGCCCACTGCGAGTAATCGACGGGTGATAGTACTCCTGTGGCGACAAGGCGATCCAACTCTGCGTCGACGAGAGGTTCTAGGGCGAACGGTACCTTCCGTTTCGGCACATAGACGGGTGTGGCATCCTTCTTCAGCACTAGGTGAGCCTTGAACTTGTTACCGTGTCGCAGCTCCTCCTTGAAGACTTCCAGGAGCTCAGCCGCGAGGCGGTCGTCCAGTGGTGAAGAGGCATCCACAACACAGCAAACAGCAGAGAGGGCATCTCGGAAGGGCGGCAGCTGTTGCAGCATGTCCATTCCTAGCAAACACAGGTCCTTGGTGACGTAAAATAATCCTTGGCCGTCGAAACCATTGCATGTGAACGGCATCTCACGAACTCCAAATACTTCAATCAACGATCCATTTGCAGCTGTCAATTCGGCAGGCGGGGCCTCCAAGGTCGGCGATCCTAACTCTATCCACGTCCTGCGATTGATTGTCGATACGTCAGCATCGGTGTCTAGTTGCATCTTCACATTCATGTCATTCAGCTTGACATTTACGTATCGACGATGGGAGTTCAGCACGTTCAACTTAACAACTTTTTTCATGGACCGGCGGACAGGTCGGTTCCTTGACGGGCAGTTGCTGGCGCAGTGTCCTTTGTTTCCACAAGTGTAGCAGACATCGTCACGGCGGAAACGTCCAGGTGGATCCTTGCTATCAGATGAGCGTCTGGTACGATGCGGCAGTGTTCGACGTTGCTTCTTCTTCCGGATGGGAGCGACTACTTCAGTTTGGACTGACGCAGGCGGTGCGAATCCAATGAGGGCAGCATCCTTCTGCACGGACTGATAAGCGCTGTAATCGGCGATCAGGTCCTGCAGCTTGTAAGTATCAATCTCGGCGTCCAGCTTGCTCAGTAGTCGAGTACGAATTGGCATATCGCACGGCGATTGCAATCCCATAACGAAAAGCAAGCATTTTAGCGGATCTCCTTTTATTTCATCCGCTTTGGCATCAACTAGCATCTTGTTGAGTCGAGCAGCGTACGATTCGACATCTTCTGAAGAGTCCTTCGCGATGTGGAGACAGTTCCATCGACGTCGGAATAACGTCGCTCTTTCACCAAAAAGCGACGTCAGTACTTTTGTCAGCTCTTCGAATGACAGCTCTATTGGTGACTTCAGTGCCAGCTGTCCTTCCTCTCAACTTGGTTATCCAGCTTCGCAGACAGGAGGGTGCAGCGGTCCTTCTCTGGCATCGATGCTGGAACGATTTCTTCGAATCTCGATAGCCAGCTTTCGAAGGCGCACCCGCTGTCCGGATCGTAGCTGAAGCACGGCAGTCGCGACGAAAGCGCTGAATAGTCCGCCATCGTTGGGGTGACTGAAGGGTCTATCAGCTTTAGGAGTTGTTCTATCCGCTCGGATTGCTCCTGATTCCAGTTCAAGAGTGCAACAGATTGCTCCTGGCTTGCTTTCAGGAGTGCAGCAGTTTGATTCTGGTTTGCCTTCAGGAGTGCAGCGGACTGCTCCTGATTCGCCTGAATGAGTGCAGTGATAGACTGCATCAGCTGTGCGAGCACTTGCTCCAATAAAGCGCTCGACTTGGTCGCCATCCTCCCCGAAGAAGTACTTGTTCAACTTGTTCCTTGTCCACTCCAAGCTGTCGTCCGGTACTGATCGCCACTTGTTGTAGCCTTCTACTTGTACTTGTACTTGTGGTGAGTCCAGAACATTTCTAGAATAGTAGATTTATTAGTAGACCGGATATGAATAAGAACAGAAGATAAGACGAGACGAACGAATGACTTAGCTAGCAGGAAGCGCCTTATATAGCGCTCAGATCCCGCGCATACAACACCGCTCATAATTCGTCAAAAAAGTCGCCGGACTGCGGCGCACTCCGCCACACTCCGCCACAGTGCGCCGGAGTGCGGCAGAGTGCGCCACACTCCGCCGGAGTGCGCCGGAATGATCGTCAATTTAGCCACATCTCGCTTCAGAATGGACGAATTCTGAATCCGAGGACACCGTTCGATTCAGCTCGACGAGACGCATCATCTCATATATGAAGCTGAACGTCTGTTTGTCTGTTTGTCTGTACGTATGTTCCGAATAGAAAAATCTATTTCTGAACCGATCCGGACCAAACTTGGCACACATACACTTCGGGCCCCGGCAAGTGTCATAGGCTACTTTTCGTCATCGATCGATATCGATTTTTATCGATTTTTTTGCAGAGTTCACCTACGGGGCTGGGAGTTTGCATAGGGGGGGGGGGGTAATCGAGCATGGGGATTCCGTATACAATATTAGTTTTCAGAATTATCGATTAGTTGAATTCAGTGTGCTGATAACAGTATTACCATTGATCTGTCGCTGATGACACATAGACAGTATACTACAGGAGTATGGTAGAGAGCCACTCTGATCGAATTTGTTCTAAGATCTGCTCAAGATCACAACACCGCGCACAGAATGTCAAAATTTCCGTGAACTTCGCGGAATTCGGGGGTTTTCCGCCAAAGTGCGCGATAATCTGGGAAGTTCGCGACACTTCAGGATCCGCGAAACCATGCGGATCACGCAGAGTACGCAACGCCATAACTTCCTTCGGAATGAATATATTCCGAATCCAGAAGCAGCATTGTGTTCAGATCGTCGACGCAAATATTTTGATATACAGTATGCTCTCGATATTCCATTTCCATTTTTTCGAATTTTTTCTAATAATATTCGAAAATCGAAAATTTCGAATATTCGAATATCGAATATCATTCGAATATCGGATATCATTCGACTTTTGAATATCATTCGATTTTCGAATACCATTCGAAAAACTGAATGTCTATGTGATATGATAACATGGCCAAGCGCATAGTTTCAAGTGGTGTGGGTCTTTGTAGTTCCCTTTTTGCGACTACTACTTTGCAGTGCATGACATATATCCATACCTTCGATAGTCTAGAGACAGGGCGCCAAAAGTGAAGGTTGTTTGAACATCTGACGTCATAAATAGTGAAGGTTGTTTGAAGAAGATCAGATAAGAAAAAATGACGTAAAATAGATATGAAAAGCAAAAGAAACTGCTGAAAACCAGATAAAAATGCTGCAATAAGGTTTGAAATTTTTCGTTTGACGGCTTTAAAGTGCAAGTTTTCGCTTCAGGACCAGCAATTCGCAACACGGGTTTTGATTTTTGATGCGTCCTTCAAATTTTTACCCCAGCATTTACGTTCCTGTTTCTTGGGACGTTGTCTGGATTCTTCCGTTCATCATTCTGAGCAAGTATCGTCCAAGCTGGAGAAAATTCGTTGCGAAACCACTGAAAAAGAATAAGGTAAAAAACGCATTTTTTCGTAATTTTCACAAAAAAAACCGGCATAAGCAAAGAAATAAGCTCGGAGACGTTGTCTACATTATAGACAGAAACAAGACCTATCGACTACATAAAAAAACTGCGTGAAACGAGTCAAACTAGGAGAAAAACGAGAGATTTTCGAAAACAAGGTTTTTGCCGGATCTCTCGTTTAAATCATAAAAAGGAGTCTTGCGACGTTGTCAGCGTGAAAATAGAGATCAATTGCTTCAAAATGATATATAGCTTGCTAAAATTGGGTTCGAAACAGCGAAGAAAAGCGTACCAGAGCCAAATGCCCCGCGCTCCGCGTTTGGGGTAGCGAGGTAGCGCGCAGAGCGCGGAGACGCAGACAAACAGCGGAGACAGACCAGAGCCGGCGGGGCATTTGGCTCTGGTCATTGATCTCCGTGGGGTCTTAACGAAACCCTATAATATTATATATCGTTGTGATCCGCATGAGACGGCCAGGAGCACTGACAACGTCGCGGGTCTTGAAAATCACTCCATAAAGAGATAGACAAGCATTTATGTGGCAAAGTAGTTTCTCGTTTTTATTGAACTCCAGCGGTTTTCATGAACCTCCAACGCTCAATCGCAGTCTACAGAAAGGTTAATTGATAAGTTTTATCCTAATTTTTAACTGAATATTTGAAGAAAAACCTTCTTTCCAGCAAAAAAAGGCCATAAAAACGCAATCCTTCGGTTTTCGAGCTTTTTTGGATGTTAGCCATTAGTTATGTCATAATATCCGGGGCTTCGCCCCGGATGACTTCTGTACTCCTCTCCAGGTGAAGGTTGTGTCCTCTCATGACACTCAAAGTGAAGGTTACCAGAGTACGTGGCTCTATGTATCGAAGGTATGCATATATCTCAGCGCGCTGCGCGGCTATACGTCCAGCCCGTGCTGTCGACAACTCGACGATACACATATAGTATACACAATGTGTATAAGTGTTACACACACAAGTTTCGAGTCGCACTCATGGCAATAAGCAGTCTTCCTCTCGTTGGCATTGCGATGAGCTAGACCGCTGCTGGAAGTACTATACAATGACTGGTTCTACCATATCCCTGTTCTCACATTACAACAAAAGACGAACTTTTTGACCCAACACTAGTCCTTCCGGTCACTAGTGCAATTACGTTGAATACGCTCTCAATTCAAGATGTCGAGTGAAAGTAACGTCGTGACCATGTCACGAACATCTTTATGTTCACTTCACATCTATCATCTTTTCCGAATGCGAATGAAGAACAGTGTGCCCTAGACCTCAGGCTCATCAACAAAAGTCAAGTCAACAAGTAAATTTCCTAAGCTTTGATGCTCTTGAAAGGTACTCAAAACTTCAATACATCAAAAAATTCCAGGGTCGGTAGTAATCTGGTCGAAACTCACAGTTACTCTGATTTAACTTTGAGTCATATCTGAGCTAACACGCACCTTTGTTACCGCACCTTTGTTACCCCCTCAACAAATGCTTGAATGGACCAAATCTAGAAAGCGATGGTATGGCAGGAGACTCCGTAACTGGTATTTACTCCTGGTAGGAAAACATTGTCGAATTCGTTCTGCACATGAAACAGCGCCACCGAATACGCAGCTGTGCTTTGCGATAACTCTGAGTTTGGTTCGCGTTACAGTCTATCTTAGTACACAGAGATGATTTTCAGTTTGGTCAGAGAAGGAGAAACAGTGTACAAAAGAAGAGGGGCAGCTAAAAAGACATTTTGCTCTTACTTTCAGCAGGCATGACGGGGGGGGGGGTATCGTGGTGCGCCGGTGTCTACAAAATTCTGAAATCTTGTCAAACCTTGGTCTAGGGGGTTATTCGGTGCGCTGATCACGAATATGGTACTCATTTTTGACTTTTTCACTTTGGCGTCATAAAGCCGTGTTAAGGTGGGTCTAAAAGTCTAAAGTCTAAGCTTAAGTTTTGAAGTTTACTCAATGACGCTTATGAAAAAAGTGATAAACGTTGCTGGAACAAAAACCATCAATGTCCTGGCGTCCCTGGATAGCGAAAAGTCGATATCAGCTACATACTGCGGCAGGAAGCGAATCACGATTACTGTACAGACTATTGCGCCAGGACCACAAAACATATGCACTCCCCATTGAGGATTATATCTTGATAGAAGCTCCTACAGTGACGTGTTATGCTAATGGAGTTCCATTATTCGACGGTCATCGAATGTTCGAATATTCGATATTCATCGAATGATTCGAATATTCGTTGACTATCGAATGATCGAATTGATGACCATCGAATATTCGACTTTTAAATAATATTCGAAAGTTGAGATTTTCGAATATTCGACTTTTGAATAATATTCGAAATTAGAGATTTTCGAATATTCGAATATCGATTATATTCGAAAACTGAAAATATCGAATATTCGACTTTTCGAATCATTCGCATTCGATCGACTCGGTCCCAAGTATACAACATAAGCTTAGATGTACTTCATGTATTAACTGCGCTCCTCTTGGAAAACTCCCCCACTTCCATACCTTTCACAAATACCCTTTTTGTTCGTAGAAAGCATGGATTAGGCAGTAGATGAACCAAGATAAAAGACCTCGAGCAGGTTTTAGCCAGCCACCGCCCACCTTCAGACAAACTCAGTCCCTTAAGTGGCGGGCTCCTCCCATTTTTCAAAAGTGGCGAATTCTAACTTTTAAAATCTGGGCAATTTCTGACATTTTTGGCCGAGTAGGTGGAGCTTGCCACGGGGGGGGGGGGCTTGCACATTTCATATTTCGTGCATGGATGCACGCATACATACATGCGCCCAGGCGTAGGAATGCACGGAAACGTCTCGTCCACAAGGGCAGACCTCAAAGAAAAAGGCTCTTCGTTAACGTGTTAAAGGCACCATCCACCCAAAATTTCGGCCTCCATGTTTTTGCCGTTACAGAGCTTTCTCATACCCCTGATTCCGAATATCAAGTCGGAAATCCGCGAAAACCACGAAAAACCCCGTTTTCAGAACTTTCTTCGGAGATTGTTTGGGCGAGCAATGGACGAGACGAACGTCACGCCCACTCAAAGGGAAGGAATCAACGTGGCGAATCTGTCGTCCGAGCGATTTTCTCGCTTCGAAAGCAACTTTTGCCAGCGCGAATTGGATAAGTATATAGTTGGGGGCCCACTACTGTTAGGCTTCAAAATCTCAACGACCCCATTTTGGGTGGACGGTGCCTTTAAGCCCAACCCCTCGGGAGATCAGGTTTCCTGAACTTTTATAGCCTTGGGTAATTTGCTTCCAAAATCTTTGTCTGAGGAAGTTTTGTTTCTTGAGAAAGCTCCTACCTAAGGTTCGACGTCAATCATGCCGTTGTACTCTGTGATTGCGTGCAGTTGCAGAAAATCACATTGCAGATTTAAAATACCAAAAATTTGTTACATGGCCTATTCTTTAGAGTACGACGCTAGATTGTGGAGGTAAGAATGAGGAAGGAGGTTTTATTCAGGCAGGCCGCATGAAAGGAGGAGGGGGTCGTTTTTGAAGGATATACGACCTCACACCATACCCTGGTAATAGTTGTCGCTCGATGTTCCACAGTGTGCGTTCGGACAAGATTCAAGAAATCTCACTGAAAGAAGAAATTCTTGTTTGAAAAGGAACGTATCCGCATGAAAGTTTGTTCTGCATCAGATGAGAGTGAGAACCATGATCGCGTCCGTATCCTTCCGCTTCAGACTTTATTTGATTTACACTCTTATCCTACTTGTCTTTTTGGCCATTGGAACGGAATCGGTTGTGTCAAGAAAGGAGAATTCATCGTTCTATGAATGATACGTATGCTTCGCGCCTTTAATCTAGATTTTTGGCGTTATTCGACTTTCGGAAACAGCTCTGTTCAATCTTTCTTGTTACTGGATGCTTCTTTATAGAAAAGAGACCTTTGAATAATTGTTTGCTTTGCAGGTGCTATGTGTACGACATAACGTACGGTATGTAACGGAGAGTGGTCTAGTGGTAAGTCCCGGAGAATCTGATCGATGATGATCACGGGTTAAGTACAAGATAGTTCAACCGAATGACACAAAATTAACAGCAACAAGAACTATAACACGGCTAATGCTATGTACAGCAACAAGGTTTCAGCCCGATTTGGTCCTCTCAGCAGGGTTCCCTAGCTTCTCTATCTAACAAGGTAAGGATACTAACTTAAATTCGCTTTTTGAGATGATACACATATATTTGGAATCAGCTTTGAACGCTGATTTCGAACAAGCCTTCCTAGCTGCTTAGCATTATTCCAAAGCGAGTTATGGGCTTGCTTTGTGGGTGATTAACAAACTTCTGAATGTCGTTAGACCGCGTGTAGATAAGAATCTGCTCGAAAAAAGTGATAGAATGTTGAATAAGCATGTGATTAATTCTTTCTATCTTAAAAGGGAGCATTATGCAATTGCAAAACCATCTAAACGTCGACACCTTAGCATCAGTACTTCGAGGACGCAAATTTTGCATAGAAAAAAGCATAAAGTTCAGAATAATGCTAAGCAGCTAGAAATATCATATTCAGAATCAGCGTTCCAAGTTCTTTCCAAATATATGTGTCCCATCTCAAAACGATCTAAGTCAGTATCCTTCCCATGTAAGAGCGGATGTCCGCCCCTCTTCGACGGCTCGTTTAAACTCCCGAGAGCACTCTTTTTACTTTGGCTTTTGCTAGTCCCTGTAACGCTATCTATATCCTGCTGAGAGGTCGAATCGCCTCTCTTTTCACGCCAGTAATGATTGGTAGGTTGTTGATCCGCGTCTTCCAACACGTGCAATTTCATTTCATTCATACACTCGAGGCTTTCCAAATCAAAATATCAAAGCATATAGCGGACGCACGTACGCCGAGCGAAGGTAGCACTCCGAACGGCGAAGGTGTTATCGCCTTATAGTTACCACGTTTGGCGTACTTCCTCAAAATGGAAGGTACCTACTAGCTGTGCGATTCTTCAGAAAGGACCGTGCGGTTTTCAGCAATTTTGCACATTTTGAAGCAACCAATCTATGAAAAAGCGGCGATTGTTCTCCGAAGGTGAGTCTGAAAAGTGGCCGAACTCTCTTCCGAATATCTGCAAGCTGATCGCAAGAAAGCAGATATCTATTTTTCCGGTGCCCGCTTGCCTAGAAATCGCATGGCCACCTACCCTGGCCATTCTCTGAGTATTTGTCTGTTGATCTAGACCGCGGCCATGCATCTTGAATTGAGATGAACACCCCATATATTGGGATTCAGGGCTTCAAACTCAAAAAAGTTTGGTACTAGATAAAAGCACCATAGCCAAAGACGGTACAAGAATGGAAATCGGTTTCGATCTCAGGAAGTTTTTGCGCCGAATGCGAATTTTCAGCGGTTCATACTTAGACGAACAGCTCAAAAGAGGCTCCGTTTTTCGCTGAAATCTGCAATCTTTTGAGTCAAAATTAAAAGTTACAATCAAAGTGTGAGATATCCGTTGACACTGAACTCAGTGCAGTACAAGAACAGTAGCGTTACTTTTCTTAGTCGGCACAAAATATTTTTGAAGTCACTGCGCCCCGAAAAAGTCTGTTTTTCTGCGATGCAAGCACCCTAATTGGCTTCTATCAAAGCTTTAAGATAGATTGAGCTCTTCATCAAAAATTTTGCCTGACGCTAATTCCTTGTACTCGTCGAATTTTTGAACCAATCTATAACCTTACCCTGGAACCAACACGATTCCTGTCGAAACCCAGTTTTTGTAGTCTTATGACAAGCTAAGCAACGCTAAGTTTGTTGAATTTTGTGCTTGGATGGAAAAGCTCTGCAATGCTGCGAGTTCGTTTTGACCACGAAGACGTCATTTTTAAGAATTGGCTGTGTTTCTATTGCAACCACACTTTTCCTGGCCTTCCAGCCCCGAGGCGAAATATTAATCCTGCAAAAATTTAAATACTTCAGCATGGACGCACCAACATAAGGGCTACTGCATGCCGAAGGCGCAAGAGCAATATCAGTTGAGCGTCGCGAACGCGGCGCGCGCGTATCTACCCATTGTAAATCCGGAGGACGTGCGTTATACTACAAAGAACTCGCCGCCAAAGTTCGCCGCCATAGTCGGCACGCGAGCCGAGCCGGCTTTCTGTATCCCGCACCCACTTTGACCGGTGAGCTTGAGCCATGGGGCAATCGCGCGGATGCAACCTCGTCAGCTTGTCGCGTTGCGACGCCGCGCCGCGATGTCGCGAATTTTACAAAAGGTGACATAAAAATACTCAGAAAAAAATTCTTCTCTCAAATTTTAACGTGCGATATCGTCCGCGCACAGCATAAGGTAAAAATCTCGAAAAAAGACTTGTTAATTTCCTGTTTTTCAATTGATTCAGGCCCATTTTCAAGTAAAATTAAGGAAAGAAAATCTGGCATCAGTTACCTACTTTTGTCCTAATAAGTTAAGTCCGCAGGTCATCATCGCCGTGTTAGTAATCTCAACTTGCAATCTAGGTCACAGGTCACACCTTGCAGTGACAATTAAGAATCTATACCATGGCAAAAACAAACGTGAAACAAAAAAGAAAATTGAAGAAACACTGGGGAGTTTCCAAACGAATCTTTTATTTTTATCTGGAAATATAAACGAACATGAATCAAATAAAAAACAGGAAATTAACAAGTTTTTTCTGAAATTTCCACCTTATGCGGTGCGATGGACGAAATCGCACGTTGAAATCTGAAAGAAGAATTTTTTCTGAGTATTTTCATGTAATTTCTTGTAAAATTCGCGACATCGCGCGCGACGTCGCAGGCGACAAAGCTAACGGGGCTGCACTCGCGCAATTGCCTCATGGCTCAGGCGCACCGGTGCAAAATGGGTGCGAAATACAGAAGCCAGCTCGGCGCGCGTGCTAACTATGGCGGCGAGCTTTGGCGGCGAGGTCTTTGTAGTATAACGCCACGCCGCCGTAAATCCTGCACCTCACGCGCTCTGCGGCTAACAAAGCCGCGTTCGCGCTCAAAGTTACTGCGCCTTCGTCATGCAGCAGCCTATACAATCAATGCACTTGTCTCATCGCAACTCTTTGCGCCATAAGCTGAGTTTTGAGGTTCAAAATCGTGCTAACTCTAAAAGTTGGAATTCGGTTGAAAAACGCGACGAGTACGCAGGGTTTTTGCAAGCGTCAAGCAACGTGTGTAGCAACATCTGTTGAACAAGCTTGATTTGTCTAGGTAGATTACCTGAACCACAGAAAAACACGTGTTTGAAGCGCACTGATTCTAAAAGCATATTGAGCCGTCTGAGAACAGTAACCTTTCTTTTCGAAGTGCACTGGGTTCAGTAGGAGCAGATATCCTTACACTTCGTTAGTGTACCATTGCGAAAAATTTTGACTCGAAAGGTTGCAGTTTTGGGAGTAAAAAGGACCCCATTGAGGTAATTTTATAATTATGAATTGCTAGAAACTTGCATTTAGCCCAAAAACATTAAGTTTGACACCAATTTCCATTCCCATGCCGCGTATAACGTCTTCGGCTATGCCCTTTCACGTACTAGCAATGGTTTTTGAATTTCTTCCAAAAAGTCCCGAAACTCTCAAAATAGGGGCGTTCGTATAACTATGAACTGGTCTCCAGTAAAAGTATCAGCTAGAATTCATTTATGGTATTCGTTGTTTATAGTCATTGCTTCCTATTCTTTTCCCTCGCGCTTCTGCCAGTCAGCCCAAAGATATTATGTAATACTTTTGTATGCGAAACAGAGGCGAAATATCAGGTTGGCACATAAGTTTTGCAACTTTTCTCGTATCTCTTCTGTCTTTGAACGTAGCGTTTTCATTTATTGCATTATATAGAATGTCATGTAATCTACAAGCCTGTGCAAACAATCGATTTTTGACAAGATAAAAAATTATAAGCACTTTTCAAAAATTGTTGAAAATCGAGGTTTACTGTTTTTGAACAGAAATGAATTAATAATCTAAATCGAACATACCAAGAAAAATTGTAGACAGCATACCGTCAGAGGTTGACTTGTTGAACTCATCATAAAAAAAGTGAAATTGGGACAAATTGAGATCTGGCGCTCTGAAGTTGCACAAGTATTGCGCCAGTTTTGGAGAGACGTCTGTCAATGTAACTAACAATAAGCTGCGAAATTTCAAGATTTTCCGAATCTTCGCAAAGTGGGATAACTCACATGTTGAACGCGAAAATACTTATTTGTTGTTATGCCAAAGGTGCGGTTGATGCCTTGAAACCGACACCCAAAATGGGGTCTATGAAATTTCGATGTCTACAGTTGCGGGGACCTCTACTCTCAGACAATCAAAGGCTCTCAGCGGGCAGCCACAAAGCCACCGCCAAGCCCCACCAGAAGCGCCGTGGCCTTATCGCCTCACTGTCGCTTCCCGTTGAGAACCGTGCCAGAACTGGCAGCGAGCAAGCTGCTATAATCGCCGCCTTCGCTTCGCGCTGACTTCATAGCAGCCCGCTCGCTGCCAGTTCTGACATGGTTCTCAACGGGAAGCGACAGTGAGGCGATAAGGCAACGGCGCTTTTGGTGGGGCTTGGCGGTGGCTTTGTGGCTGCCCGCTGAAAGCCTTTGATTGTCTGAGCTGTAACTGCCCAACTCGCGCTGTTCAAAGTTGCTTTCAAAGCATTGAATTGCTATGAGAATCCTTCGGAAGATGGATTCACGCGTTGGCTCCTCCCTATTAAGTGGGCGGCATGTGTAACGCCCGTTCAGTGATTTCGGTGATTTCACCTAGCAGGCGCAAAGATCAAGAAATCGATCAACTCATGCGAGAGTGACAAGTGACACAACGTTCCTTTGCGTCTCTACCCTGCGATGGGCCCGCAGCTGGCCCGCCGCTAACCGGCAGGGGTAAGGAATTCTCTCTATTCTGAAGGGCTCAATAGTTTGAGAACTTCGTTCAATTTTAGGCCTGGTTTCGGACTCATAAGGGAGGTCCGTTTGGTCGAAGTGGCCTTTTCACATGAAAAAGACACGACTATAAACAGCATCGAACGCTGATTCCAAATGTCTTCGTTATCTACCGAGCGCCTCTGGACGTCAAGTCACGTTTCTTGAGTCGAAAAATTGAATACAAAATTGGAACAAAACTCATCAGAGCTCAAATGGTCTATCCATTATCAGAGCTCCGTTTGAAAATACTTTCTGTTCAAAACACTCGTACCTAACACTGTTCTATTTGAGCGCTAAAAAAACGAGGAAAGGAACGAAGAAAATTCAATTTTAGCTAGATTATGCGTTCATTTTTCGCAACAAGAAAATATTCATAACGCGGCATGCAGAGGCGCTCGGCAGATGATGAAATCAGATTTGGAATCACCGTTTGATGCTCTTCAAAGTGGTGTAAGACTCATTTGGAAAGGCTACTTCGAGTAATCGGACCCCCCTTGTCAGCGTGCGCAAAATTTGCGAAAATGGACAAAAACTCAATTTTGAAAATTTGGGTGGACGGCGCCTTTGACCTTACGAAGGAGTCTTCTTTATGCGCATTGAGCATTATTTTTGTAATCAGCGTGTCGAATAATTCCCTTAAGCCCAGTTTCAGCAAAATTTAAAGCAATCTAAAATATACGCTTCCTTAATCAGAGTTGAGCGTGGGAGCAGGCGTGGCTGACCTGGGAGGTCGTTTTGGGGGTAAGACTGGGGGGGGGGGGGGGTGAGTTGTATTTGAGACGGATTTGTTCAAAAAAGTTGGGAAAGTCCTACGATCGACTGAGATGAGGAAGAAAGACCAGTGAATATCACAATTTCACCAGAAAAGGAATGACTGTCATGAACAGCATATCAATTGACTCCACTAACGAAGTCCCGGCCGAATTTCAGTTCTTCATCTCTTACTTTACACATACCGTGAGGTCATCGAGGAAGCTTCCTGTGTAAATTGGGTGTGACTTCCATAATCAGCATGCCAGAGTGTCTATACGAGCTCTTTGAATTATTACCTATTACATTTCCTAGTGTTTCCTAATGTCTAAAAAGCGTGAAACATGATTAATTTGGTCACAAACGTGAAAGAAAGCATTTTTGTACCCATAACGAAGTTGTACTCTTCAACAGTCTATGGCAAAGATTAGAACTCATATTTTTAAATAGTGCAACAAAAAGCGCTGCCAAAATTCCAATCACCGCGCTTTCGATCTTGAGTAATTCAACCTCACTGATCACCAAAAGCCGATACAAGTCGAGGTAAGCTAAAACACCTACTGTAGATTCTCAGAAGTTAGTGCTAGCGAATCACATAAAACTAGGGTGGAAAAGTTTCTTCGGTGATAAAGTTAATCGCGTCAGGCACAACCCCTCAAAAGGTCAGGCTCCCTGAGTTTTTGTGCCTGATCCACATAATATGTCTTCAAAATCCAGGAATCGCTCCATTCCTAGTATGAATATTCAGCTCAAAGCATCTTCTTGCTGCAGTGAAAATTTGCAGCCACCCACCCCCCCCCCCCACGCCTGGGAAATCATGGTCTTTTCAAGGCCCATTCAGACCAAAATGGCCGTCAACTTACATGTGATTGTATAATAGAATGCAGTCACAGGAGATCGGGTGTACCGACTTTAAAAAATCAAAAACTCTAAAAGAATGATGTCCCTCAAAACGTCGCGTTTTGATGTTGCTGAAAAGATGAAGAGAAGGAAGAAGGGGTCGTTTGAGGCTTTCAGGGGAAGGGTAGGAGTAGTTCTCGAAAGACTTGTGCCTGATCTCTCGCTCAACTCTGATCATAACCCTCACATGCCATGGCTAAATACTGCGAAAAAGTCTGCATTTGTAACTGACATCATAATCGTAGAGTAATAACAAAGATGAACGTGTTATATCAAAAAAAGCAAAAGCTATATGATTGCATTACTTAGATGCCAAGTTAATCAATTAAAGTTATCGAATTTTGGTTGTTTTCTTTTCAAAGTGGATTTTTTTGTAAGTGCGAATAAAAGCTGAAGTGTACTACGACATTCCAAGCGTCGCCTACCTTTTGTTTTTGTTTTTTTCAAATCATGCCAGAAGAGTTGTAGCGCGTAGATTCCTACCTTTTGTTTTTGTTTTTTCAAATCATGCCAGAAGAGTTGTAGCGCGTAGATTGAGGAGCGTACTGTATGTGATTGCATGTGAATTTGCCTGTCGGAAACAGGCGTTGTGACTTCGGGAGAATACTCCTAAGACACTGATAAGGTAAGTAATATACAACACAATATACAGCAAAAATGGATCGGCATGTTCGATCGGCATTCGAAATGAAACCGTCAGCACATTTTTTCATTGGATGTCAAGTTTGTTTTACAAGGCGTTCGTGTACTTTTAGGGAACGATTGTTGAGCTGATCATTCATCGTTTCCTGCAAAGTCCAGCTTTAGCGGGGATATCACGCTTACTCACATGATAATCATTGTTTGCAATCATTGTTTCGGTTTGTTCCCTCGTCGTTAAGCCAGTTTGTCCAAAACATATGTTTTATGCCCATTGCAAAGCACAACGAGCTACATTAGGACTAATATCGTCAGATAACTGCATATATTTTGACTAGTTTATTCATATCATTCGCAAAAGAAGTGGCTATTACTTTGCTTCTCCTTTTGTCAGCGAAGGATCACCACAGATACAAGTTTCAACATATAAATGTGAGAGGAAAGATGATCTCTTAGGCTGCGTTCATATTGATTCCCATGTTCTGGAACTGTTCCCGCACAGTTCTCGCACTGTGCTGAAACTGTGCGGAAACTGTGCGGGAACTGTGCGGGAACAGTTCCAGAACTGTGCTGCATGCGCTGCAGCCGCCCCGCACCGTTTTGAACGGCGGGAGTTGGAGAATTTTGACCGTTCTCAACGGTTTTTCTTCCAGATTTCGCTCATTTTGGCCTTAATCCTCCACCCCTCTTCCCTTTTTGATCAGCAGCACTGCGAACTCGAAGCGGGGTTGAAGAATGAGCGCTTTTCTGCGCCGTGTATTCGGAAAGATGGGCTATCGTGCGATTGTTCATTCTGTCTTCTTGTTTTTTGCTCAAAACTACTTCATTTGTTCCAGGAAGCGGCTGCCCAGTTTCCATAGCCATCTGCCACGAATTAGGGAGTAGGAGAAATCCTGAAATTGCATGAGTTGGGACTTGTCTCTTGTTTTTCATGATTTTGGGCGTTCTTAGCCTTGTTCGTTTTTCCATGATCTTGCTTCTCCGTTCTTTCTTCTACCCCGCTTCTCCTAGTGATGAGAAAAGCTGTGAATTTGAAGCGGGGTTGAGGATTGAACGCTGTTCTGCTCCATGTATCCGGGAATATGCGCCTTCGTGCGCTCGTCCATTCTCTCATCGCTATTTTTGTTCAGACCTATTCATGTGTACTAACAAGTCGCTGCGTAGTCTCGCATCGTATTAAAATTGAAATACACAAGTCTCTAGAACACATGAAGTAGGTCTGAACAAAAATAGCGATGAGAAAATGGACGAGCGCACGAAGGCCCATATTCCCGGATACATGGAGCAGAACAGCCTTCAATCCTCAACCCCGCTTCAAATTCACAGCTTTTCTCATCACTAGGAGAAGCGGGGTAGAAGAAAGAACGGAGAAGCAACGACATGGAAAAACGAACAAGGCTAAGAACGCCCAAAATCATGAAAAACAAGAGACAAGTCCCAACTCATGCAATTTCAGGATTTCTCCTACTCCCTAATTCGTGGCAGATGGCTATGGAAACTGGGCAGCCGCTTCCTGGAACAAATGAAGTAGTTTTGAGCAAAAAACAAGAAGACAGAATGAACAATCGCACGATAGCCCATCTTTCCGAATACACGGCGCAGAAAAGCGCTCATTCTTCAACCCCGCTTTGAGTTCGCAGTGCTGCTGATCAAAAAGAGAAGCGGGGTGGAGGATTAGGGTGGCGAGCAAGAGGAACGATAGCTGGTGGGTGTCAATAACTCGCGCATACTTCACCGTCATTTTTGGCCATCTGCACACAGAAATTTAGAACTCCTTCTTCTTTTATGCTTTCATCTTGACAGGAGAATCGTATAGATTGTGTTTGCTTGAAAATGGGGTGTGAAAATCAGCTGAAAATGTCAAAAAAAGGTCTCAAAGGTGAAACTAAATATTTTAAGCTTATTACTGCAAGAACATCACCAAATTGCACATACCACCGGCATCTAAGCAAGACTCATTAAGTAAGTTCAGTAGAGCATTAATCTTATATCTACTGTTTTTTATAAGTTCGCAATTTGCGAATTGTGAAGGCAAATAGTGCATTGGCACCAGCGGCTGGCAATTGCTATCGTTCCTCTTGCACCACACCCGGAGGATTAAGGCCAAAATGAGCGAAATCTGGAAGAAAAACCGTTGAGAACGGTCAAAAGTCTCCAACTCCCGCCGTTCAAAACGGTGCGGGGCGGCTGCAGCGCATGCAGCACAGTTCTGGAACTGTTCCCGCACAGTTCCTGCACAGTTCCCGCACAGTTTCAGCACAGTGCGAGAACTGTGCGGGAACAGTTCCAGAACATGGGAATCAGTATGAACGCAGCCTTAATCACTAGATTTCGTAATCTTCTATTAGATACCTTCGGATGTAGGATTGGCAGATTGCGCCGCGTGCGCGACGTACGTAACGTACGCACGCATGCATAAAGATAAGGGCGTATGCTGCTACGCCGCGTAGTATGTCCCAACCCTTTCTTTGTGACAGCGAACTACTCTCATTGTGACTTTATGTCAAATCAAGCGTCGCGTCGCAAAAACGCTTATACAAACGTATGTGCATATCTATTCGATTTCATCCTTTGTCTCAGTTCATCATAATGGCCGGAGTTGCTCATTTTGCAAAGATTTTGACTAGCTGTTTCACAATTACAGTAGCCCTCCTATTTTTTTCCTGGAAAGAAAAGGAGGCATACTTATTTTCGCGCATGTTTGAAGAATCGTAAGCTTTCGTCAATGTTTTGAGATAATGGTTGGATTTGAATTTTGCTTACAACTATCATTTGGTAATGACACTTCATAATCGATATTATATGCGTGTCATATCTATTCCCATACAGTTTGTGTCCAGTGAACTGCATTAATAATGATATTTTGGCTGATTGCTTCATCTTGCTTCTATGAACTTACGAATTCAACTTTTGAGGTTCATACACCATGATCAGGTTCTCGAGGTACGTGTAACACCTTTCGAGCTTCTTTGCTCTCCTCCCAATCAGGCGTTTATTCACAATATGCTCAAAGAAAGCGATGCTACGTTTCTGCAAAGCGGTTTCATTTCTACATCGAGCAACTTTGAAACTCAATGTGCCTGTCCCGAATGGCTGTTATTTTGCGAATGTTATAGAGGAGCTCACTGCTAGGGTTCCGCTCCTTTCTGACTTCCATCGCAATCACAACAAGCAGTCAAGTGAGCGTATATGCACTTGTTGCTATGGCTTTGTCTTAAATTTTGCTTGTTAGTGATTTTGCTGGAAGTTTGTAAGTGTATACTTTGTTGAGGTGCGCTTGCAAATTCTGTCTTTTCCCAGCTCTCTATGTGCTCATACTGTGATTTACGCATACCCGCAATGTGTGTATGAAGGTTTGCCTTAAAAAAGATAAACAGTACCGATTTTCGTTTATGTCACTTTGCCCCAAAAATTCCTACACTTCTATAAAAAGGGGTGTATGGGCTTTTTTTATGCAAATGTTTTTGAGGTAGAGGGAAATGAGGTAAAAACATTTTGTCGCAGGGCACGTGCGTACACCCATAAATGAATTTCAGGATTTGGCCAACAGATCAATGTTCAAGATATAAAAGTAGTCAAATCGTTTTAAGACCGTAAGCTAACTCCTTATCGTGCAGATTTGTCATAAAGTCCGATCTGATCCGTGCATTGTCTGTAAGTCAATTCCAGATGACGATGATGCAACGACGACTCGTAATCATGGATCTGACGCCAATGAAATGCTAGCCTATCTCTATGAAATTGACTCGGAAGCTGGAACAAGAATTATGAAACGGTAGTCAACGTTTACATCTTGTCAAAATTTGAGGGCAGCTGCTTTGTCTGTAGAGCAAGGTGGGCACGCACAATCCGTCATGTAACGCGGAACTCGTCCAGAAGCTCTTTCCACGAAAATAGAAGTTGATTTCTTCAGTACACAATTGCGGCTCTTCACCTGTATTTCTCAGAATCTACGATCGGGGTGGGTCAATGAATAGAATACATATTATGGCTTCTACAACTTTCCATCAATGCGAGCGGCATCACTTCTCTAGAACTAGATTCCTTCTCCTTAATAAAACGCTCCTTTTCCGCTCTACAGTACTCCTCTACGCGGACTGTTGTAGCACGTAGACGGAGCGTTAGGTACTTATTCGTAGGCAAATTTGTGCGCGAATCGCAACTGCCGTTCACGAGACTTTCACTCACTCCTATAGCGCATATCAGATTAAGAGTGCTGGCAGCGTACTGTGTCGCCACCACAAAAGGTTCACAGTTGGCTTGAGAAGAGAAGCTGCACGTTTTAGTAAACGGAATGCATAAAATTATACTTAGGTCTTTGGGAGATGTTCAGCTGCACACAATTTACGGCATAAACCCATGTCTGAACACGAAGTATGAGTATTTTTTAACCGAAATGATAGATATTGACAAGTCTTGTTTCAATTACCGTTAGCTTATGCTTTTAATAGAAGAGAAGCCAACAAAAGTATGAGAGATCCATCAGAGGACAACAATGATTTCGGCTACCGATACTACCCTACTCCATCAAGGATCATCTCGATTTGGAGTCGCACCTATAAAGCAGCGGAGCGGAGGTGCCCTAATACGTCCATCGAAGAATGTCTATTTCATCTTAGCCGGTGTAAGAATCGCAGAAGAAATACCCTTGCAAATACTGTCTTAAGCGGATCGCGCACTTCTCTTGTAACATATCATTTTTACTGGAGCGAGCGGCTGTCAGGGCTTTCAGGCTTATTCCATAACAGTATGCCCGATACACACGTATCGTACGAAAACTGTGGGACTTTTGGACTATCCCTACGATACGTGGCTCAGCAAGCTTCTGCCATTACTGGTGCAAATGGAATGTACACTGAAAGCCAAAGTATACTGATAACTATAAATCTTCCGGAATGCTACCATCCATAGCTGGTACTTGCATTACGATTATTGAAAATCGCTCAGAAAGTTCGTCGAGCACTTTGCAAAAAACGTGAACTCTCATGTATTCATAGCAGGAAAACATGAATGTCGTTGTAAATTGATATATATTGTATGTCAGGCAAATCTGTTCAAAATTGTCGGATTGAATGAGACGACATTTCTACTTCGAGTTGATTGAAATATTCGCGTATCCGCTTCGAAGGCAGAAAATATTCCGAAAATGGAGTTGTCTCTGAGATCGTTCAACATGGAGTGGTCACTAAAGCGAACTTATAAGGCAAGGAAAAAGTCTTACTGTTTGTCTTCCCCTCAGTTGTTTTTACCTATTCTGTGTCTGTGTTTGCAGTTATAGAGCCATGTCCCGCTTGTTAGTGAAAAGGCTGACTTATCTGACTCGACTATCAGTGTTCCACCACTTTTTTTGTGTATACTCATTCTATCAGGCAAAGTGAATGATCATGCCCTTAATTAACGTAAGCAGTTTCGACTCGCGATTACAGCTTCCAAGACGATATCATGCTTCGATATCGGCCTGCTATCGCCAACGCTAATATCTCATAAGTGCCTCTCTGCAGTGTCCATTAATTAACCCTTGTTAGCTTGCATAGAAGCTTTTCAGTTCGACTTCCTCTTTGTAGTGCTATTTTCATGCTTTACCTATCGACCTTGCAGTAGGCACATAATCCAGTCAAGAAGCAATCTAATATTTCATACATATTGGAATGCGCAACAACGGAAATTTTCGGTTTTACATAAATAGTACTTGAGGCACTCATGCGCATAAAAAACCTACAAAGTCAACAAAAGAAGAAGAGAAATGGTACATGTAGTAAAATTCCAAATCTTTATTGCATACAATTATAAACAACAACTCGTGAATCTATAATTTATATGAGAGAAAAGCCGAACAAAATGACTAGCGACGAGATTAGCGATGAATACGCAATGCGCCTGAAAAGGTCGAACATCGAACGTCAGACACGATGAAACAACTTGGACACTATGCGAGCAATATATGGAGACTGACGAAATGAAAGATAGGAAAACGCAAAAAATGGGAAAGCAAGGGGCTTTGACCAACTGAGCCCGTTTTTCTTCGAGCGTTGTGCAAAATCTTCGATCGGACGAGCTATTAAAGTTTACATGAAAGCGCAACCGGCTAGGGCAATGGGATTGAGAGCAGAACGGCGAACCCGCACAGCTCGGACACTCGGAAACGACGTCAAGCATCAAAAGGATGAGCAACCACACAAATATATTTCATCTATTTACAATAGACAGAGGAGAGTCGCTGGACAAGTCGATATTGAATTGGTAGTTCCTTCGAATTGTGTCGACATCTAGGGATGAAAACGGGTCCATTCTAACTACTACCTGAAATATCAATGAATTTGTGGGCTAAGAAACTGATGTATGAGCAACATAAAACCGGTACGTCATTGCTCCTAGGCTATGTGTTATGGTCGTGACGCATTCTAGCCGGTACGTTCAACAACAAAGTGAGGAACTTACTCTATGTGCACGACCTGTCTCTGGAGCCTGCGTTGTAGATAACGAACGTTTATACCAAGGGGCTGAGATGGGCACGTTGATCACCCGTTTCTAAAATAGAAAAATTCTATATTTACTATATGCTGTGTACGCGATGTCTACAAACAGCACAAAATCATAGCACGTAAAAACAAAGCGACCATGATACCGTAATCATGCTTGCGTATGGAGATATTTGACAGCTCATGTACTGTAGCTGATATGTTTGTGTACAGCTAAGAGCTACTCATTGCTAAAACTGCAAACGACACGAGGTTAGTGGGCACTCACTTGGTTAGCACTTCAATTTTCATGCCTAAGTCACCTGCTCATTTCTTAGATTTAGCTCGACGAGAAGTAGGTAAGACCAAACGCTAAAATGTGGGCTTTGCTTTCGCCTCAGTCAATTCAGCAGTCATGTCTTTTCTCATTTAGATAAATATGTTATTGGGACGGCTCAGTTGTGGCCCACAACATCCGAATAGTAGGTATAGGTTGTTTGATGTGCTCTTGTTACGTTAGGATAGATTTGAAATGATTCTCGAATAATAGAGAAATTTCGATGAATTATCGGTGAGAAAGGAAGTATGCCGGCATAGCCCTATGCCTTTAAGAGGTATGAAAGCTTTTCCTTTTGATGAATGTAAGCAGAATCAACAGTAGCAAATTGAAGGAGCTACGATGGGGAGAAGCACAGTCAGATTATGGTTGGTTAATAATTCTCCAGAGTGATCGTATTGGAGCGTTTAGCTGCAGAATTAGAAGAGATGGATATCATACAAAGCCTGTTTGTACATGTGAAAGTTGATAAGGGGTACTACTGATTTTAGAAGGCATGAGGAAAGGAAGGTGTAAAAGCTGCGCAATTTCGCTTACTGTTGCTTATCAATAGCATCCTAAAAGGTAATCCCTTACCACTTTTGTAGTCTCTTCACTTTCTAGTTTCTCTTTCATGAGGCCAATACTGGGACTCGCTGAACGCCGCACCGATTCCTTCGGCGGATTCATGTCCATTTTGAAGGCAGATTCAACTGCTGCTCCACCAGCAAACTTCTCCTTTGCCTAAATCTCAGCAATTTATCTGACGTTATAGGCGAGATAAGAACACACCTTGTCAAATGCGGGATTCACTCTCTTTCTTGGCATATCCGGTGATGTGCTTCCAGGAGATAAAGAGGAAGGAGAAGGGATAGACGCCGAGGACAACGACGGGGAAGGCGAAGTTTTTTCCGAATTTACAGTGGGACTGTTATTTCTAGAAATTTAGCTTCTATCAATGAGACTGATATCATGAGCTTCACAGAAATTGTTTACCTCCGCGTTTCGCTAATTTTGCTGTAAGAGTAGGGAGTAGTTACAGTAGTTTTTGGTGAGGGAGGAATCTCATTGATTGTAGGCGGTTTTGTTTTAGGTATTGGAGGTGCATAGTCGGTTCTGAAATAAAGCGTAAGTGGTTGATTATGCAGGAGTTGGAACAGATTGTTCATTGTCAATAACTGTGGAAGGTAGAAGAACTGAAGAATAACTGAATCTACAAGCTTGTGAAAAAGTTGAAATAAGTTGGTTGCATTATAGTAGACTGTTAGACAAAGAGTCTAGGAGGTGGCTACAGTAAAGCACAAGTGTTTCAGAACAAAAAAAAATTCTGTGACTGAAAGTAAGCTTGCTTATATTCAACACCATTCAAGGGAGCCGAGTTTGATTCCTTCAAAAAAATCGGGGTGATCTCCATCATTCTGCCCGTCTTTGATTGTAGCTGTTCCAACGTCGTAAATGAAATCCCGAACGGGAGAGGGCGTTCGTTCATAGCGGTAATGATCAGCAGATCGAGATTGGATTGGCAAATACCGCCTTAGGTTTAAGTCCAGGTGCGCTCACGAGGTACATATATTTTTGTAGCTAGAAAAAAACTTTCTTGAACAAATAATAAATAAATTATTACTTAACCTTTATTCTACTTACGCTTCTCCTAACAGCTAAAATGTTTGTAAAAGACAAAAATGTGTACGCACTCGCAGGATGCCATAAAGAGCTATGGCGATAATACAGAAAGACTGCATGGATTAGAAGAGCAGAAGCTACAGAAAGGAGAGAAGA
This sequence comes from Cylicocyclus nassatus, assembly GCA_958299035.1. Lineage (NCBI taxonomy): Eukaryota > Metazoa > Nematoda > Chromadorea > Rhabditida > Strongylidae > Cylicocyclus > Cylicocyclus nassatus. Next base: position 53,113,754 of record CATQJL010000316.1, on the reverse strand, counting down.
AATGATCCAAATGATACCCCATTAATCTTCAAAGGTTTCGTAATCGCTTAAAGAACGCAAAAAACTTTGAGATGACCCAATGAAAGCAAAGTTGATGTTAGCAGCATCACAAACGCAGAAAACTCACTTTACGGAAATCAGCTCAGCAACCTTCTTTCTTTCCTCTTTCCGGCTCTCACGAGCGGGAACTTCTGAAGCAGTGGCTGACTCGCGTGGAGTCGGACTTTGTGTGCGAGCCCTTTCAAACGATGCAGGCTCTTGCAGAAGAGAATTGCTTGGAGTGCTGCGAACCTCAGAGTGCGCTCGGTCATTGCGATCCAGAGGGACATTAACTGAAGCACAGACGATAACTTGTGCCAATCCCACAGACACACTTTATAACATGAATTTTGCCAAAGTACGTCTAGACAAAAAGAGACATTCGATTTTATGACCTTTCACAACTCCGAAAAAAGACACAAACTGATCACCTCTTGTAGGCTGTCTGAGACCACCTGTCTCTACCGGTGCCCACTTTGAAGGAGCCTTTGGTCTCGGTACAACATCACCATTGTTATTCACCTGAAATTTTGAATACTTCGAGGTGAATTTTGATGCACCTGATAACAGGAAAAAAACGAGAAGAAATTCCGAACTTTTAACAAAAACAGTTTTTTAACCTTTATGCTTTTCTGCAGCTATGAAAAAATTACCAGACTGGTGCAAAAATAGCGCTCGTTTTTATGCTACCGGCGCAGTGTAAATGCAAAAAAGGCATGAGGCGCACTTCCGATGGCCAAATCAGATCCACAAAATGGCCACCAGATACCGTGATCCTCAATATATAAAGGTGAAAATGTGTTTGCCTGTCTGTACATACATATGTTAGAAATAGAAATCCACTTCTGGACCGATCCGGACCAAACTTTGCATACATATTTTGGGGCAGGGCTGGGGTTTGGCACAGCGGAGGAAGGAAGTGGGCATGCAGGTTACGAATACAATAGTGGTTTTCGGGAATATCAACGACTTTATCGGTTTTTGCAATTTTTTGCCAACTTTGATCTACGGGGCTGGGAGTTGGCACACGGTGGAGGGGGGGGGGGAAGCGAGCATACTGATCGAAAACTTTGGGCTAAAGTGCTGGCTATAGAAGTAGGACAGGAAGAGGATGATGAATGGAAGTGGGACTGGTGAGTGCGACAGTGTATTGTGCTGGCAGCAGTGCGAGGGGGGAGGGGACAAAAAATTTTTTGAACAAAGGCGCGGTTCAGTCACGCATATTGAAAACTTTTTGGGATGCCTCTCAAAGTTTTGTGGAGCCTGTGACCCCAAAATTTGAAAAAAGGGGGCGGGGCGTGGAGGCAGCCATGTCCCCAAAAAATTTTTTTACAAGGCTAATCTGAATTTCCGAAATTTTTTTTGAAAATTATTGTAATATTTACAAGTGTAAATAAGTCACTTGCACATTTTTTATACGCATGTAAGTAGCTTTCAAAAATTTCAAGTCTCAACGCAAATATTAGGTCGTTCCGAAAGTAATGTCGACTTTTTCAAATGGACGCCGCCACATCTCGTGGAACCAAGATTTTCAAGAGATCTTGAAGGCGTTCCATGTTCCATTTCATCCTCTTTCCAATGGTTGTACAACCATTGCATAATATTCAATGAGCTCTCGAAAAAGTACCAAAACCTACGACTCATGCTTTTTTGCCATAGTCAAATTCGGTTATTTTTCTAAATTTTTGTTGATCCCCCAAGAAGTGCAAGCAATGGGCAGATCGAGCAAACCCTAAAGGATAAGAAACAATTTTTTTCTTCTCCTTAGCTCGCCTCTTAGGATTTCTAAAATCAATTCTTTAATGCTAACAAATTCCATATTTAATCAACTAAAACCTCATAGAACAATAATCAGCGAGCAATTTGGGTGTCATTCGACGCAGCTTTTTCTTCCACTGGTTGTTCATTGTTTCTAAGTCATGAAGTTTTCCCAGATAAAATCATCGAAATTCATTTTCCAGGGTGCCCCATGCTGTACCCGGAATTTCGAAAGTTGCTAATCTGAAGCGGCAATTACTCATTTGCTTTTTTAGAAAGTGTCAAACCATAATCCATCTTTTAAGTTCCAAAATCCAAAGATTAGTGCTTTTTGATGCATTTATGTCTGCGACGAGCCTGCTAAAATTCGGTGGTTTTAATCACTACGTAATATATAACGAATTCGTTGTTTACCCATTAAGCCGCCCGATAGTTGGATCATGGCAAACGAGGAGGCCGCAGACGTAATAATTATGATGAAATACACTGATCTTTGGAATTGGATTGCTGCAATTAGCGGTGAGTAAGTCAGTTGGCACGATGCCAGATTTTCGTAAGCCTTTGAAACGGTGCCAAATTTCGTAAGTATGGGCAACTGAAACAACACACATGCATAACGGCATGTTTCGGGCGTGTTTTCGATCGATATCGTCATTATTTTTCACGTCTGCAGTTTTGACCGTCCTAGGAACTGTTCTAATTTCCACGTTCATTCTAGAATTTCTTCAAATAACTGTTGTTCTGAATTCTTCTCATTCGAGAATATGTTCTTTGAAATTTGCTCTTGATAAAAGATTGTCATCGCCGAAGATTTGGCTATGGAGAGGGGAATCTAATCTGACCGGAAGTGCTTTCGCAGTTGGATCATCATTCTCTTGTGCTCTTCTATGTTCTTTGATATTTGCTTCTAATAAGATTGTTATCGCCGAGAAATTTATTTCTATGCGGAGGGGAATTTTGAGGTAGAAATTTGCCAAGCGTACTCCCGGTAACATCGGAGCTAAAACTGAGTTCATTACAGATTCGACTCTTCTGTGTGAGGTGTTTAGTATCTTGAAAACACTCAGTGAGAGAGATTTTACTCCAAATATGACATCCGCATGTGGGTACAAATAGCAGATACAAATGAGCAGATGTAACGGAACGTCTGAAAGGACTAACAAAACAAACGAAAGATGAGTGAGGAAATTTGTTTTTATTTTACTGAGATCTGAGATGAGTGATATTTAGGCACTGTATTCTCTGCAGGTTTGCTGTGCAAGAGAGGAAAACTTGTCACCGTTTTGGTATACAAAAGTCTGTTGAAACCCGATCGGGCAGAGAAACAGATTTTTGCATGTTGGGGCTGTTCTTATCATTTTTAAACGGTCTTCAAGCGGCACGTAGGGCATGAACTGTCTTTTAGATAGATAACATTGGTTTGTAAGCGGCACGGAGGGCAACCCGATCGGGCAGGGAAACAGATTTTCTATGTTTGGGGCAGTTCTTGTAATTTTTGAACGGTCTTCAAGCGGCACGTAAGGAATAAACTTTATTTTTGAATAGTTACTATCGGTTTGTAAGCGGCACGTAGGGCAACCCGATCGGGCAGGGAAACAGATTTTTGTATGTTTGGGGCAGTTTTTATAATTTTTAAACGGTCCTCAAGCGGCACGTAGGGAATAAACTTTATTTTTGAATAGTTACTATCGGTTTGTAAGCGGCACGTAGGGCAACCCGATCGGGCAGGGAAACAGATTTTTGTATGTTTGGGGCAGTTTTTATAATTTTTAAACGGTCCTCAAGCGGCACGTAGGGAATAAACCTTATTTTTGAATAGTTACTATCGGTCTGTAAGCGACACGTAGGGCAACCCGAGCGGGCAGGGAAACGGATTTTTGTATGTTTGGGGCAGTTCTTATAATTTTAAACGGTCTTCAAGCGGCACGTAGGGCATGAACTGTCTTTTAGATAGATAACATTGGTTTGTAAGCGGCACGGAGGGCAACCCGATCGGGCAGGGAAACAGATTTTTTATGTTTGGGGCAGTTCTTGTAATTTTTAAACGGTCTTCAAGCGGCACGTAGGGAATAAACTTTATTTTTGAATAGTTACTATCGGTTTGTAAGCGGCACGTAGGGCAAGCCGATCGGGCAGGGAAACAGATTTTCGCATGTTACAATTACAATTTAATTTTACTTTACAATTTAATTTTACCTTACAATTTTTAAACGGTCTTCAAGCGGTACGTAGGGCAATTTGATCGGACAGGGAAAGAAATTTCATGTACGTTTGTGCAGTTCTTATGACTGACGGTTTTTGGGTGGCTCCCTTTTGTAGTAAAGCTTCATATTCCTTCAGCGAAAAAATAAGGATTCTTTAACAAAGTTCTTAGACGATTGATTTCGTTGCTGTCGGAATTGATTCTGAGAGAAAAGTGTTTTTTGTAGTACACTAATTCTTATGGTGTATTTCTGCCTCCAAAACGATAGATGTTCTGCTACTTACTTAACGATCTTTCATGGAACTTGTTGAGAAGAACTGAAAGAGCAAGTTCTCTTTGAGAGGGTAGAAAAGTGGGGGGGGGGGGGTATCTGAATGTCTCTGTGAGGAGGAGAGTTGCATAAAGAGCGTGTAAACGAGATAGGAATAATATCATGCATGGTTGTAGCAGGAATTTCGAGAAATGCTGAATGATTTGTGGAGATTATCGCTTCTTCGAGCAGTTTTTCCTTTTGTAGAATCCTCTTCGCAAAAATGTTCTCAGGAAAAGAACAGAAAACTTATTCAGAAATATTTTTAGTCACAGCTAAGCCCTTATATTGTATCTGCCCTGACCCACTTGCTAGCGACCCGTAGGGTCGCTAGTAGAAAAAGTAGGGAAAAATAATGCTGTTTCTTTTAGGGTTTCCTCTGTTCGAGCATTACTTGAACTCCTTCCGAGGGCTGTTACGAAAATTTAGAAAAATTGTGGAAGTTGATCTTCTCAAAAAGCACGGGTAGCAGATTTTGGTACTTTTTTGAAAGCTCTTTATAAGTTATGCAATGAAATTACAACCGTTAGAAAGAAAATGAAATGCTGCATCGAATGCTACCAAGACCTCATACAAATCTTTGTTCTACGAGATGTGGTGTACCTATGAAAAAAGCGACATTACTTTCGGAACGACCTAACTTACTGAGATGTGCAGTTCGTCTGTTGTGAATAAAGTACTTTATTAGAGCACGAATACCCTGAAAATTTACTCACCTCGAAGGGAATTCTGACAGGAGAGGGACGGAAGTTGCGTTTTACTGTATTAGTGGGTGCGCCATCTGGTGACACGTTCCATTTAGCTAGCAGTTTCGCTGCTGTTCCGGTTGGAATTTCCTGAATGGGAAAAAAAGCTGACAAATCCACAAATATTCGGAAATGGGTTGGAGCACCTGTTTGAGATCTTCAGCGCTAACTTTCAGGCTCTTCTCGTCAAAGGCTGCATCAGGTTTCTCTTCCTTTTCAGGAGTTTTCCTCGAAAAACGAGGGGAGTCTGGTTCCGGTGTTCCATATTCGGAACCTCTGCCGCCAGTGGGAGTCAAGAATCTGGAAAGAAAAATATTGACGATACTGTTGTTTGTTGTAGTGCCTTCACCTCTCATCGTCAGACGGCTCTTGCAAGTAAGGTGATCTGGGTCTTTGATAAGCGACGCTTTTCTTGGGAGGGTCCTTCTTTGGAGGGATATATGCTGTTGAGGGAGCCGGTTCAACCAGTTTAACACTCTTCTCTTTCAAGCTTTCGTCCACAATCAATCCACTTTTATCAATGGTTACCGTTTTGCGCAAACGGATTCCTCCCTAGATGGAGAATATTACTATAATAGAAGTTGCTTGGGTCATCAATATTCCTATTTCGACCTGGATTGCTATATGAATAATTACAGGTTTGCAAATATTTCACTGCGCAACAGAGTATTCGCATTATCGTTCCTTTATATTCGAATTTGGGCAAACTGATTTTTACTAACTTTGAGCAATTCTGAATAAATGAAAAGCAAGGACTTTGATTCCAAGCAAGCTAATGTTTTTTGCTTTTCCTACTATCTGCAACAGACAAATAGAAATAACAATTACCTGTATTGACTGCAAAAATGCATCCCTATCAATTTCGGCAGGAGTTCTTCCTCCTAACGAAGGAAGTGCCGGGGATTTTGCTTTTTGTGAACGAGGTGGTCCCGAAGATGGTGGCGGTGGTGGCGGAGCACTCGGAGCGCCTCCTGGTGGAGGTGGAGGAGGCGGTGGACCGAATCCTGGTGGCGGTGGTGGAGGAGGTGGAGGCGCACCTCCTGGGCTTACTTTCGGGCTAGACGAAGAACTGGGTCCAGGCTTCGGAGAGGCTTTCGGAGTAGGCGAGACTTTTGATTTAGGTGAGGCCTTGGGAGATTTTGTATCGGGTTCTGCCGGAGATGGGATCTGAACACAAGTAGATTCTTATATTCGAAATATGATGCGTATTTCTCGGTGAGGGGACTTAGGTACCCTAGCAGCTAGACTGAGGCGTAATTTTAAGTTTATGCGTGGTCATGAGTGTCAGTATAGATGAATAGCATCCCTCCGGAGTATATTTCAGTTCTTGCATCCGGAATCACTCGCACCTTAGCTTGGTGAATAGAAAACGGAAACGGAAATTTCGAACAATTTTGAAACGGAAAACTCGTACTAAAAGTTGTTTAAATGAACTAAAAACCTGTAATAAGGAATCTCTAAGGGTGCTTCTTCCAAGTATGCAACCCGTGTGCCTGAGAGGTTACAGAGACGCGCCTGGTAGTTATGAACCGATTTTGAAACAAACTTGAGTTTGAAAATTCAACATTGAAAGTTGTTCAAACGAACCGGGAAAACTCGAACTTATTGGTTATCGAGGACGCTATTTCTGTGTAAGTGAATTGTACGGCTCAAAATCTTTCAAATCATTCAATAAACCAGCAGCGACTGCCAGGTATCGTCGTCTCCCCAGCGTACGTTGGGCGGAGCTTTTGCGGACACTTCAACACGTTGATGAACTTGTCAAGCTTCTAGTGCAAAGTATGGTTCTTTGTACTCTCTAATTTGCCACGTATATATGCTGTTGTCACACGTGGCAGAGTTGGTAGCGAGAGATCACAAGAAACAATGCCTTGCAGTAGAGGGTTATCAGGTTCACCAACGTGTTGAAATGTCCGCAAAAGCTCCGCCCAACGTATGCCGAGGAGACGACGATACCTAAATTCCGTTCCCCGTATTTTCCAGAATAGAGCATAAAAACTAGAGGGTCATTGCACTGTCTTCCAGATGTCACTTAGACGTATCCTCAGTTACATAATAACTATGTATTACCGACGTATAGGCATAGAATGAACGTGGCCTATTTACACTAGCAATTAGGAGGAAATTTCAAAGTTTTGCGAAGGACATTGGGATGTCGTCGTATCTATTGCACACTTGTCCTGTCTGCCACAAAAACCCACAAAAACAAACATTGTCCGGATCATTCTTCTCCCAAATAAGTCGCATGTTACCGTGCAAGAGGTAGGCAGGAGAAAAGAACAAACGACCTTTGGCTCTACAAACCTGCAGCTCAGGTGCAGAAGGAGGAAGGGGTTGTGCTCCAGGTCGTTTTGTGGGAGCAATCTGGTCTGCATCTTCTCCTTCGGCTAAAATCACTGGTTTCGATTTATCGACAGTCTTTGTGGGCCGAAGCTTGAATCCTTGTTTGATTTCCTGAAATTAGTGCAAAATTCCTAATGGCTATGAATGAATAAATGAAATTGCGAAGTTTTGTGGTTTTAAAGCTTGTTCCAGAAAGATTATTTTTTGTTTTTTGATTGCAGCTCAACAATAATTTGTAAAATGCCGTACATATTCCATATCCATTGTTTACAGCTCATAAATGTTTTCCGGTGTTTGTATCAGAATCAGAATGATAGAAGTTCCGTCTTCAAACAGAGTTTCTAACAAAAGGACTTTTGTGATGATCTTTTCGTAATTCAAAATGCACTGCGGCTTGATCTTTTCATAAACTGTTGCTAAAAATCTTCCTCTATAAGAAAGGAACATGACATACATCAAGAATAGGATGACCAGCGTACATAATGTGGCTTATCGGTCACCCCTCGATCTTTTTTGTGGAATTCCCGAATGCCTCTGAAACAAGCAATTTTTATCGTGCGCTAATAGGTGCGAGTTTCGAAAAACGATATCCACGAACAAACAACAGACACTGAGAGGCAGCAAAGCTCATAAAGCAAAAGGATAATCGGAGTTGTGCGAGGGAGTGCGAGTCGAGGCTCTCGATTCTCATGGCAAACAGCGCCAGGATGTGTTTGTACGCGAGACTGGCCTCGGGTGAACAACTGCTGCGGAGCGAAGTTTCGGCGAAAAGCATAATATGAACATTCACGAACAGTTGGCAAAAACAACCTGTGCGGCCCGTGAGCAGTGGTGATTACGCAAAAACAAAGTGGAAGCTATCAGAGATCGAGCAGGCAGGAAACACCCATGGAGGGGCATCATTAGCCCCACAACCATAGATTGAGTGGTCATGTTGTGTTAACAATGGGCAGGCGAAACCTGTCGGCCCGGCTACATTGCCTGTATATGGCAAGAAGAAGTGAATTGGCAACACTTGACAAAAGCCGGATAATGTGCGGGTGGCTTTACTTCATCTCCAACAATGCCGCATGACCAAATTATTTGAGACCACCGGAAGTTTGGTCTTTGTGGGGGCATACACATCCCTGAGTCATTTATGACTTCATAAGTGAAGATGCACACAATGCGCGGAAACATCCTTACGAACGACGACATCCTTACTGATCTCTCCAGAACTTTTCAGAGCCAACAATCTATAGAAGTGTGTAGTATTATACTAACTGATATACAGGGTGTCCCAAAAGTAAGTGCACACTTTTCAATCGTCAACATTTCTCTTCCCAATGGGTCTTGTTTAGCCAATCAAGTGTCATTGTGTAGAGGAAGCTTTAACTTAGATTTACAGTATCGATCAAATCGCCAATCTCTCTTCATTACTGTAGGATTACGGTAAGAACTTTCAGCACGTGGAACCATTTTGAAATATGCCATCGACACAATTTTTTCAAAAAATCTGAAAAACCGTGTACTAAGATTTTCGCGCACGCTGATGTCGCTACACAACTTTTTACGAGTTTTCAGCTTTTTTTGAAGGTGTAATCACATTTCAGACTGATACTGGGAATTTGATTATCACGGTTTACCTAGGATAACTTTGGAAAGAAGCATCACAGTAAAGCGGAAATTTCATACTCGAAATCAGCGGCTTCCATTACCACAGTGTTAGAGTTTTAGGCGCGTTTGGAGGCAAAATGTGGCTTCCAATGGCTTAAAATCCTTGTCGAAGTTCTTACCGTAATCCTACAGTAATGAAGAGAGACCGGCAATCGCTCGATACTGTAGATCTAAGTTGAAGCCTCCTCTACGAATGGTGCTTGAATGGCGGAAAATGACCCAATGGGAAGAGGGATATTAACGATTGAAAAGTGTGTACTTACTTTTGGAACACCCTGTATATCCAATCAAATCGAAAAGGACAAGGAAACAATGAGGAATCACCGGAAATAATCAAAGTCTAATCTAACAGTTCGTCAAGTAGCGCGCATGGCGTGCTCTTCACAATGAGTTACAAATGACTTGACGATACTGTGCTGGACGGCCAAAAAGTCAGCAGATTTGTGTAGGGTATATACTAACAGGGAAGAGCAATTCTATTTCATTTTGGCAGAATTTTTTTCTATGCCCATCTAGTGCAGGAGGGTGGGATCGAATTCTTCACCTGATTTTTGAAAAAGCGCTCCAGAAAACGAACTGAGGTGGATAATTTTAGCGTATTGTACGTACTTGTTTGATTCTGATGTTCACAACCATTTGCATAATCATGGGTAATTCAAACGATCTGGTCTGCCCAAAAATCGTCTTTCGCGCATAAAGCTGGAACTTCGCACTTTTTTGACTTCAATATTTAAACTTTATATTTATCCAACTATAAAATCACAGTTATGCGCGCACCACATAATGAAACTGAAGGCAATCATTTTTTGACACTAATGGAAAATTTTGTTTAATTCCGTATGACACTGGTTGATATTATGACTTTCCATGTGATGCGAAAAGGTTTAAAAAAACAATGAGGGCATCAGTCTTGCAACATGCGTCTTTGCCTTGAAAAGCGCAAAATTGAAGGATTGCTGCATAAGAGAAAAACAAACAGATCCACGCTCTATTTCCTAGTCAACACGAATCTCAATTGCAAAGAAGAATGAGATTCTGAATTAGATTCAAAAGAGTACGAGAATGACTGGATAAGCGAAAAGAAGCGAGGGTTTGGTGTCCAACAATTTCGAACATGTGCTGTTGAAGTGGAGTGGATTGAGCGTATTTTTCGGATTTTTCACAAATGTGTGAAGTGGAGGTTTTGGAGATTTGAAGTCGCATTGAATTGCAGTCACGATCAACTTGCTCGATAGATGCTCGATTTTGTTCAGAGCTGGTAGCAATTTCTGGCTACATTAGAGAGAGCTAAAAAAACAAAAAACAAGTATGGACCGCAAATTCAAAAGTTCAAAACCGTATTTCTGGAAAAGGTGATTGCATTATTTTATCTAATATGTTCGTCCATGTAGATTTCGAAGTGAAAAGAAAGCTAGTGTGGAAATGAAGGTATCAAAGTTTAGATGCACTTTTGATATGTGTAGAATCCCGCTAAATTGGGTAAAATTTCGAGGTTATGGTTACTGCATCGGACTCGTTTCTATAAGGTCATATAGAGAGAAACAATGCGGAAAAATCTTGTCCATATTGGTAACATAATCATAAAGAAGAATTTCAATGGAAAACATCGAAAACTTTGAAAAAATCGTCTAACACATTATCAAGTATGGACAGAAGGAAAAAATTGAGGTCTTCTGCATGCGTGTACAACAGAAGTCACTTTTTTGGAATCGCACGGTACAAAAGAACCAGATTACTAAATAAATAGCTGCAAAATAGCAAAGTTTCCTTCAAGCCGATGTCAGCAAATTGCGTTGTAACCTGGTTTGGTACATTCGGAGCGTATTTACGAGGGCGAGAATGTTCATTCGGAGTTCACAAATTACCTGCTTACGCAAATCCGTCTTGAACTAGCCTACGTAAAGTCGTAAATGTGATGGCTACCAGCCTTGGTTTCGATCATGAGCGCAACATTTATATGACGGAGAAAACCTTGAAAAATATATGAAGAATACCAACTGTTATTGCTTGATGAAAAGAAACAGGGTTCACTCGCTCATTATCCCGCCTCATAACGAAGGGGAAACATGACGGGAGAAGAAATGAGGAAAGAGTAGTAAGAAACTGTCAACTGCATATATTTTATCACCTTTTCTTCTATAAATGCTGGTTGTAAACCAAAAAAAAACAAAATAAATGACTTCCAGCAACTTCTACAAAATTATGCCAAAAGCAAGTACACAGACGTTCCCAATTCACGCTAAAGAGGAAGGAAGAACTACCAATTGACCTGCTCGCGCACTCAATGATTATAAACGCTGCTCTAGATCTGTCAATAACGATGGGTTCATTGCCATGAAGTCAGAGCGAGGAAGAACTAGCTCGTTCTTTTGTTTAACACAGGTGCGAGAAAAATTGCAAGGTGAATCTGCTCAATGCTGGGTTACAGAGAGTGCAAAGGATAATGCAGCTCAAATTACAAACACAGTCACACGCTGCAACACGAGGCCTCTGATGCTGATGATCTGACTAGAAGAGTCGAGTCAGTCACAAAAATGCTGTTTTTGGACATCAAAATATGGCATAGATGTGTTTTCTCTGTTGAAGAAAATGGCCTCTTGCAGTAAACTTGCAGCCTCCTCGGTGGATTCGTAAATCCTCCCCCCTTCCCCCGCCCCTTCAAAGAAAGTGAGATTAGCCCATAAAAAACAGCATAACGTTTTTAGTTTTTCGACATATATAATAGTATGTGTAAAATGCATCTCTGAGATTTGCAGGATTTATCTTCAAGCTTGTTAGATCAGATTTCCATGACGTTTTTAAACAAAAGTCCCTTCCTTCACCCTATATATAATTGCTTAGACGGCTTGTAATGATGATATTGAAATTATACTGTTTTACCAGTTCATGTGGAAGCCTTAATCACATTGAATAAGAATGAATGAACGAAGCTAGGAGTTTACAGGTATTGTGCGAAGAAATGTCTCATTGACCCAAAGCTAAGGTTGAAATGCTATATCAACAAAACCGATTTGTAATAGAGATTGCGACCATATTGCAAGAGTTTGAATGATGCTAAAGCTATGGAATGTCAAGACAAGATAGGCGAGATTGTGGAAGAATTGCTGTTAGAAGTACAAAATACTCTACGTTGTATATTCTTCACCACAAAATGAAATAAATATATTTTGAGAAAGAGCAATTATTGCTTTATGAGCGGTCTATGGGCTGCAGATATCCCGATAAAAAATAGCAACAAAAAAACTGAAGAAGGATAATGGAGAAACAAAAGGCTTAGAATGCTCTGGAACAGTACAAAGGTTGATGAGTGATTGAAACAAACAATAATTAAATAGGAAAGTAGTACATCTCTCAGGTACGCAAATTAGTTGCGTACACGTGAAGGTTTATGAAAAAGCTGAATATTTTTTGAGCAGCGATGATTTCATGTGATACAAATAATGTCGAAAAAGATAGTGTGTTTTGAATTGTGACAAAACACATCCAACATTTGAAAAAATGAGCACTGTTCTGGTAAATTATGGAATATCGACGGGTGCCAGCCACGCCCCCGAAAAATATCGTTCTTTATGTAACATAGACTACAGGAAAAATTTGAAGGATCACTTCGCAATGTATTAGACATGCGAGGATGAATCTGCGCTTAAAAAATAATAAGCAAATAACTAGCAATAAAAAAAGATGAGCAAGGCCCTGGCAAGGAGTCCATCTCAGTCATCCACAATGTATTGTACTACCAAAAAAGAAAGAGTAAAGAAAAAAATATGAGCCCAGATTACGCAAGCTACTCGCGCGCTCGCAGTGCAGAAAAAGTGCTCAAATCCTCGGCGACCGTGAGCTGAAAAAGTGGAATCTGCACGACCTTTAAGAGGTGACTCAAATCACCCATTGAGGAGCAAATCGTGAGACGACGACGACCTGTGCGCTCGGAAAGAATGGTGGGGGTTCGATTGGAGGACGACTAAGACGACGTTCGGCAGGCGACGGATAATTGCATAACTCGACATGACCTCCCATAAACACATCACACTTCGTCGTCGTCGCCGCTACCGTAGCAGGCCATCAACATCTCGGAGAAGAAGAAGACGCTCGCAGCTGTCCCCTTGAACGGAACTTTAGCAGTTGCTGGTTCGCGTTGAACTACTTTAGCGACTATAAACGTCGTATGACTGACAATGAGTATGGTTTTAGATTGCGCCAAAAAAAACTAAGGTAGGCAGCGCAAGCTATTGAGCCTAAACTAGATCCCGAGTAGGATCCAAAGCAGGGCAATAAACCCAGCTGCATAGACAGTACAGTCCTAGAATAAAGGGCGAATTGTGAGTTTAGGCAGGTTTCCCTATACTGAACTGTGAATAAAATATGCACGCTTCACAGGAGTGCAGCTTTGCGAACTGTCACTATGCACCTCACCGACACTGTGGTCAGAAATAGAAGCGACATTATGAAAACCATGATGCCATACATACCTTGTGAGAAATGGCTGTTCTAGGATTTCCGTAGAGGGAAGGGGGAGGTGGAATTTTCAAGTGAAGATACGACGCACTCCGGAAAATTTTTGGGATGCTTCCCAAAATTTTTGTATTCCCATAACTCTGAAAGGAGTGTCGCGGCAGCCACGTATCGCGAAAAGAAGTTTTTCACAGAGCAAATTTCAATTTCTGAATGTTACAAAAATTATTCGAATTATCCACAAGCACTAACGTCACTTGCCGATTTTATAACTTATGTAGGACTTTGAAAATTTGGAGACCCATTCGCGGGGAGGGCCGGTCGGCCCGCTACTTTATAAAGGAGCTCAAAAAGTAGTGCGCGCCCTAACTGCCTTAGGTTTGTAAATTTACTAGAATCAAATACTGGTATTGTTGCCGGTTTTTATTAAAATAGCTTTTAATGCAACATCGCAATCTTGCGCTGGTGAAATTGAGTTGAGAAAAAAAACTGATTCTTAGCGCATTTGCCGACTTCAGAACAGATGGAAGCACCATGGTCGAATAACAAAATCATTTCATTTTCATAGCTAGTTATCTGTGGTCTTTTCAGCTCGTCTTCTTCAAACTTGTCAAAAACTCCAACGGCCCAGATGCGATAAATGACCACGTGAGTTCGCGAGTTATAGTGATTACAGGTTCTCTGTCATGAGAAAGAGAAAGAAAGAAAGAAAAGAGAAGGAAGCGTAGAAGGTATTGAACATGCAACAAAACGCGATAAAGGGAAAAAGTGTGTTGCAACAGAGAATACTAACAGCTGGTAGAGATCGACTAAGAGCCACGTTTGGTCTAGTTCGTGGTGCTTTTGCTAAAAACAAGGCATAGTTCTTATCTCTTCCAAAAAGCAAAAATTTTCCACTAAAAAATCAGCTATTAGCGGAAACATGAAATATCCGCTCCTTCACTCAAGTTTGTCCTCGAACTCGAGAGCAACACAAGATCTCATGAGAGAAACAACTTGCATGAAATTTCTTGATGCAAGCGAACAGCTGGTGTTCGTCTTTATGTTCGACTGGTAGCGATCAGTAAAAGTTTAAAATCTGCATATGTCACGAATAAAGAACTTTACTTGAATACCTACGCAGCTTGTGCAGCAGCTGTTACCGCTCTGTGAACAGCGAGTCTCTATTCTGAGCATGACAGATGAACGTGTGGGATGAAGCTGAGATATCGTAGTTTATCGGTCTTTCTGTCAGTTGCTAAGCAAAACCATAAATCGTTTCAGTCTTTGATAATTATAAAGTACGAGTGTAGTTCTAGATAGTTAGAAGAGATCCCAAGAAGATCGGAGGAAAGCTGGATATCCGCAGATAAACATACTCGGTGTATCTGAACAATTTTTGCAGAGAAAAGTTCCATACATTTATTGACGATCTTTGACGTAAAATCAAACAAAACTTATTGTTAGCCACAAAGCCACATCGGCCATGTATCTGAAGGTGATCTATATCAATTCGTTATAGAAGGACATAAGCAGAAAGAAAAAATTTCAGCTAGAGCTGACATGTTATTTTGTTCGAAGAAAATCCTGTCGCTCCTTCGCCCCCCCCCCTCCTCCCATCCCCAAAAAACTCGGTCGCCATTAATAAGAAGAATATATACCTACTATGGCGCAGGTATACGACTTGATAGGAAAAGGCAAGCTCCATAATATGAGAACTCAACATACTTTTTGGTTGAGATAAATGAAAACCTACACAACTATTCAAAAACATCCATCACTGCAATAATACAGCAAATCTGCACAAAGGATCTGGCTCGACCGTTCTTAAAGTGGTTCACATACATTTACATATAGAGCTAAAAAGCTTTCATACAAGCGCTCCATTCGAACATTCATGTAAAAAATAGTCTTGAAATATTTGATGACGAAGTATTTGCGCAACGCAAGGGTAGCGGACGATTTGAGATGTTCACTATTTATGGTAAGATCCAAGTATTTGTGTGTAAGGACGTGACTGGTAATTTGTGCCAGACATCCTTTGAAAAACTATGAATGACAGTAAGTGAGTGAACGCGCAGCCAACAGAGGAAAAATTAAAAAATCTAAAACGAGATGCCAAATTTTTTGAAATGAGAAGCTCTTCTGTTACGTAGATTTTGGGCGCTAAAAAAGTCGAAAAAAGTTTGCAAAAAAGAGGTGCACATCCTCGATTTTTACTCTGCATGAAGCAAGAAATAAAATGTAGATCAAGAGGTGATCATGGCTTGCAAACTTCTGCTTTTCTGTTCAAAAAATCAAGGTTTGTAAAGCTTGAGTCCCTGTCGAAGATGTTATTTTGATTTAAGATTAGACTAGTTAAGACGCCCTCAAATGAAGCTTACTGTTGCGTAAAATATACGATGAAAGAATCTCAAGATCGAAGCATCGAACGAAACATCCAGTTATGACTATTTTAAGGGCTTGAAATTCTTCTGCATCGAACGAGATCATCGCAGCGGAAATCTGTGATGCAAGCAGGAGAGAAACGACGTTAACCGCCAGCTGTTATGTAGCGGGTTTACACCCCCCCCCCCTCGTCGAAAACACGGGGGCAAGCCTGGAGATCGTAGAGCAACGGCGATCAGCGAAAAAATATTCAAAAACTGTGCAGACAAAGGACACGTTTACCTAGGTACTTGAGAGTAGGACAAAGGTGAACGCCTGTGCATGAGAACCTCTTAGCTAGGCTGGTCAAAGGTGGGCTCACGTTCATAACACTCAACATAATGGCATGCGCTCTCAAAGGAACTCGCCGACCGTCCACCCGAACGCGGTCAGCGAGGCCGCCTGGCAAACATTCAAGGCTGAAGTGGGCAGTTCGCTCGACCAAACTCAGCAAACGAACGAACTGTACTAGAATTCCTCGTTTTGTTGTGTACCTATCGTTTTGATTCGCAGGAATTTGTACATTTTATTCTAAGGGCGGATACCTGCAAGTGAAAGGTGAAGATAACATCGTAACAAGGATCAAATGGTATTCCAAGGCCGCACAGCGGGACAGTTTTCATTGCGCAGCTGAAATTCTGCTACAGTTTTGCGTCATTACGGTTCTTTCCAGACAGGATTTTTTGCATGCAGGGAGGTCATTGGGTAATTGCAGGGGGAAACTTTTTACCGGAGACAATATTTTTTATTGTTTGAATGCATTTCGAATTTTTTATATGTAATTTTTGTAGCTTGAAAGTCACTTTCATAGAGTAAATCACATACATTAGGTTGAGTAAGTCCAATTGCAGCCTTATTCAAAGTCTTGTTACATTTTTTCGTCTTTGTTTGGAAAACTCTGGAGGATTCGGCAAAGGAAAAATACCTAACAGTTTTCCACTGGCTTCATTTCACCCCTTCACGGACCGTTACGCATGCATGCATCAAAAACTTATTTTTACCTATTAATAAATGTCTTAAGAATGTAGTTTATTACATATAGAGGTTAACATAAGCGAATAAATTAGGGTCAGATCGTAATCGAATGCCTTGCATAATTTGTCGTCTTTGCTGCTAAATACATGGTCTCCCAAAAGTAAGTGCACACAATTTGATCGCTGATCTCTTCCCATAAAGTCTTTTGCCCAGCTTTAAGCACCATTCAGTAGAGCAGGCTTCAGCTCAGAATTACAGTATGGAGAGAATTACCCACTGCTCATCATTACTGCAGGAACTTCCATCATACAGCGTCATTGTGAAGTAGACAGAATAGAATTACGAAAAAGTTTCAAAAAATTCTGGCAAGCTGATTAGCAGGTCGTGCGGGTTTTACTGAGTTACTGTTTTACGAGTTGTTCAAGCGTTATAAATGGTTTATTTTGGAAAACACTGAAAGAACATTGTTGCGTTTCAGCTGAGATAACTTTAGAAGACCTTGCGGTAATGAGTTTTATATCCATAATCAGCGACTACTCGGTCTAGCCCAATGATAGAGTTTTCGGCTCGTTGAGTGTCTATTGTGAGGCAATCTGTGGCCTTTAGTGGCTCAAACCCCCTTCTAAGTTTCTAGCGTAATCCTTAAGTAATGGGCCAAGCAAATGGCTTCGTGAGAGGGAATTAGTTACTAACGATCGAAAGGTGTGCACTTACTTTTGGAACACTGTAAATATTCGCAAAGTTTTTCAAAGATCGAGAGTGCAGAGTTGCGTTGTTTTTTTTTTTGAAAAATTGCAAGCTACAATTTTCTTACGTTTTGAGTTTCAATTTACATACACTTGATCAAAACTAATACATTATTGCAAATTGCTGAAAGGAATGATTCCAAATAATTTCAGTTTTTTTTGGTGCAATATTCCGCATCCATGCTTCTACATTTCATGATAGATGGATCGCGAAGATTACACCGAGATCATTACGATGAAGCTTTTTGTGACTTTGATTCTCATAGGCTGTTGACTGATTACAAGCACACAATAGAACAAAACAGCGTGTTCAGTATTGTGTATTGTGCGTCGTATGCATTGTTGAAATATCAGCGAAACTTTTTGATAAAAGTGCTGCGAGCAGACAGCGAACAGCTCGTGAACGAAGTGCAAAGGACTTGTTCAGCTCGTTCAAAATATTCAGGAATGAAGAACAAAGCGAAAAATTCTATTGTAAAATCAATAGATCCATTCAACTAGTACTACAGTTGAAAAAAAACAGGGGCTGAGAATAAAGTAAATAAATAAACGAGCAAATAGTAGTAATAAGGGAGATGGGAGGTATGAAGTTCCGAGATAAAAAAAAACTTTACATAGTTTGAGCCTCTTACCCTTGGAGTTTCCTATGGAGGCGAAGCTAACTGTGATACACAATTATATTTTTCTTCCTTCCTTTTGTGACGAAAGAAGATTAGGGAACTAAATACGGTTATCAGAAATTTTTAGGTTTTTTATTTTGCATATTTTCAACAATATCATATGGGCTGTTAGCGAAAGAAGATTAGGTCTAAATACAATCATCACGGGGTTCTTTGGTTCTTTCGATTGCCGAATTTTGGTAGCGTGATACTACTGTCAACTGCAAACACTAAAGTACAAAAAAAATTTTAAGTAATAAAAAAGAATCGGATTTGCGGCTAACGATGGGGGTTGACCACACTACTACAATATAATAGATATTCAAATTTGAGTCAGAGAAATTGTGATGTTATGGTGAAAAATTAGATGTCCTCAGAGTTTTGCTAAGACTGCAGATGGGAGTATAAGAGCAAGTCATGAAAAGGAGAAAAGAAGATACATGGAGCGAATTTTAGAGGATGACACATAAGCCGATGTCGTACGATCTAAATAGAAAAGTTTTTTGGTGGATTTGTGAAATTCCAATCGTAAACCGAACACTTGCTTCAAGAAGGAAAGCACAATACATACGAAAAATCAAAAGTAGCTGAATAAGAGGATTATACTAAGCCGAGTCAGATCAAAGGAAAAAGAGGAAAGAAAAACAAGGGTGATTCTACTTTGTAGGCTCTCGAGCACTGGGCCTCAACTGATATCATAAGCTTCAAAAGATTAAAGCTTATTAGTTCAGTTCACTTACAAGGGAAGCTTGTTTAGTCGAAGTGACCTTTCTAAATGAGATGTATACCATATCAAAGGGCATAGAACGCTGATTCCGAACCAAAAGTGGATGTGTATTTTGGATAAAATGAGTTGCTAAAACCTTTAGAGCCCTCATATAACGCAACCAAGTGTGATATATTTTTCATTTTAAAGTATTTTTTGAATAAAGTGCTCTGATGGTTAACACTGCTCCACTGAAGAGCTAGCAAAAGTAGTACGGCTATTTCTGTACTACTTGCACATTCAATTATTTGCTCCAATAAGCGCTCATAACTCCTCGTCCAAACATGTTCAGCAGATAAGGAATGCAGATTTGGAATCAGCAATTTATGCCCTTCAGTACGGTATACATCCCATCCAAAAAGGCCATTTTGACTAAACATGCATCCCTTGTTAGAAGAGAATAACGTAATAAAAGCAGCCAAAAACGGCAAAAGACGAAAATCCGGCGATCCGGGATTAGTGGAAGCGAAGCTAGTGGTCACATTAGTGGGCATGATCACGTATCAGCAGCGATCGTGTAGTCCGCATCCGTCCAAGGACGCGACAGTCGCTTTCTTCGACACATCATTAAGAAGTGCGATGCAAAACAACATCGCATATCCATAGAAGGAACGACGGCGACGACGATCGCGAAGGAACGCGATAGAGACGAGACGCCTTTGACGCGATGCTGAATCAGTCGCTCTACCCGGCTGTGTGTGTTTGACGAAGATTTCTCAAACACGCGCTATCACACACAATGAGTCACGATTGTCGCTGGAGCTGAGAAAGACAGCAGTGCAAAGATGATAACGACCCCTGGTAGGAACCTAGAGAAAATAAACCAAATTTTGCAGATTTTAGCAGACTCATATACTACAGATATATAATATGAGTCTGCTAAAACATAATATATAAAATATCTCTATATACTTATAATATAATAATATGCTTATCTATTACTTTCTTTTATGTAGTGTGGCTTGGTTGGTCTGTGTTTCCATTCATTATTTTGTGGCGCACCTCGAGTGTAAAAGATAAAGATAAAGATATTTGTTAAGAAAATGCAAAATTCTACAAGCATTATTGTAAAATTATCATTTCATTATTGATGGAACCAAAATTTTGTAAATGCAAATTACAAATGTTATAACATTAAATAAGCAAGACAGGCAAAAACTTTATCAAGATGAACAAAACAACATTCGCAGATTGAACTAGCGGACTCAAATTATATTTAGTTCATGAGGTGCGAATTTCTATTTGAAAATCACTGTACCATGCAACCACAATTTTGTAAATGCAAATTACAAATATTGTAATAAATAAAAAAGCGAGGCAGGTTTTACAAAGTTTTTCAAATTTCTTTTTGTTCAGATTGAAGTTTTTAGCTCGTCGAAATTTGATTATCTCAGTAGAATTTTACTTTAGGTAAGCTAAAAATGAGTTATATGAAGTAAAAAAATTTTTTCAGCTCTAAAAGTAACGATCGTGATGAGAGCTGTTATTGACGAAAATCAATGCAATCTGTGGAAATCTGTTGCAAATGCCAGCACATGAATTAGGCTGAAAGGATTATCTCATCACAGCTTTGGGTTGTGATTTACAGCATTCCCACATATTCCATAAATGCAACAAAAAACAGTTGAAAAAATCTCATTTCGGTATGTACACCTTATAGGGTCTTGTTTTGAAAATTTTCAGACTTGGAACTTGGAGAAATTTCATGATTTTCTGAATTTTTTTTATTGTAGTGCTATTCCTCCTTCTATACCCCATATATTTATCTTCTGAGCATGTGACTATAAACAACGCAGAAAAGCAAAAAATAAAAATCTGCACCACTAAATCAGGATGCCCTATAAGCCTTGCAGCAAACTATTAGTTATCCGTACATCTATCGGTTTTCAGGGTAGACTCGAGATTCACTCGGAGAAAGTGATTTAAAAATTATTATGATACTGGCAAATTTCCGCGTTACAAGGCGAGAAATAGTCAAATCCTCTTTTCTTTTTTCTATAATATTTCGGTCGTTGAAAGTGCCGAATTATTCAATTAAATTTGATTTAAGTTTTGGTTTTGGTTTTTTACCTGCTCTTTCCTACTGAGTAAAGTTACCGATCAAACGTCTCCACAAAAATTATGATTTTTGAAGAGTTCCAACAAAATACTGACATAGTTTAAAAAAAACTACAACTCTCTTAACGCATCGAAAAAAGGAAACAATCCAAATCGTTTCCTCTAACATTAGGAACGAACCGATACATGTAGTGATTCTATTCAGAAATCATCATTGCATTTGCTGCTCTATAAAGGTGAACATGCTTTATCACCTCAGCAAAAATTGCTGACTAAAATGAATTTAGCGTTGTTTTTGAAATGTTCAAAATGTTTCTCAGTGCAGTTAGTGTTCGCTAGCCAATGTGATTCACTACGAACTCTTGAGTATACTTTTTACCGCGTCTATGACTCCACTGCAATTTTATGAAATGTATGGCTAGCTACCAATGCATAATGAACCATGTTCGGTCACCAGAATCAAAAAACTATTGTGAAAAGAATGTTCATAAAACAGCCTAACTAAACGGATTATCTTGAGCTATCAAAAAAAAGCTGATGAAAAGAAACTAATGATGATAAATCCAGTTCAATATGATATATGGGATTTTCAACGATATTGATCCTTATTCTACTATGTAGATTTTCAAAACTTCGCTTTTCAAACTCTTGGTGTAAAAAAGGATAACAAGCAGTCCATGGACATACATGTAGTCCATAATAGCTCTCAAAAGCTTCCGAACGCAGAGTAGAAAATCTCTGCCAATAACCATTTTTTGTTGTTGTTCAAAACGCGTGCTACAACAAAAAAAGAAGAGCCAGATCTACAGCTAAACCAAACTAGCGGCGAAAAACTGGAAACAAAAGTGCAGTTCGCTTATCGATACAACCTGTTCGAATCGAATGAGTCGTAAAAGTCAAACGATAATTTCCGACTCCAAATTAGTAGAAGAAGGCTAGCTTGCGCTCGGCATTACTTAAATGAGAACTGAGCACGAAATGCTGTAAAGCTGGGGAGCTGAAATTAGCGACAATAACGCTAAAGGAAAAACTTAGTACTGAAGAAAGTTTTCCTCAGTTTTGGTCAGAACTGTGATTTTTTAAAGAGAATCCCTTATTTCTTGAGATGTTTACAAACAAGAAACAATTTGAAGCATAACACTCTCAAATTTTGCTATAAATGAAGAATATGTCTTACCAGAATGGAACTCGAAGTCAATTAGAATCAAGGAAATTTAATTATTAGTAATTAATAAACTAGTTGCATTTCCATGCGCCACAACCGGAAACTCAAGCACCCTATTTCATGAAATTCGTTGCGAGATCTTCGCATTCGTAAATGTGTTACAAAAACGCGCAAGGAAAAACTTCTCTCGTTCGCAAATAATTCAGGAATGTCCAGATGCGAAAAAATTCTAAAGCCTGTTTCCGGATTCTAAATTTTTGTGAAATTGAAAACCTTCCAAAAAAGCGAGCTTCGGCTGTCATCACGTTTCATCATTTTTGCACTTCGCCCTCTCGCTTCCCTCAGGGGAAAATTTTTACAGCCGTCATTTGCACAGGTATGACAGCAATTTATGTTTATAGTTTTTTTAAACCAGTAATAAGAGATTGTGAGAATATCGCCAAACAATTCAAGAATGAGGGTTCGCAAGTGAGCTATCCGATTGGAAATGTAAAGTTTACCATTTTACGAAAGCCTCTTTGAAAGTAAGAACAAATTGAAGAGGCAGAAAGAGAGATGATATGATGCTTATACTTCCAACCGAAATCTATTGTTGATAGTGACATCACAATATGTAAACTAAAAAATGTAAAACTTGTAACTTAAAAAGTGCATTATTTTTGCATTGTTTTTGCCGCCAGCTTTTCAGTGAAGCTAAGTAGTAGCAAAGGTTAGCGTTTATAGAGTTTTGACAATAGGTGTAATTGAAACCTTTCTTGCCAGCTCTTCTCAATTCAGCAGGAAACATAGTTGACATTGAAGAGCTGAGAGCGCACCACAAGAAAGAAAAAAGTGGTAAGTAGCAAACATCTTAGAGTCAGATGCAGTGGCTTCGGCTTGATTCTGGCTCAAGTTTCAAGTGGGGTATCGTTTATCTCGGGTACTTGCAGCAAAAAAGTCCCTGTTCAAGAATCTGGATCTGCACTTGCAAGATTCCCGAGGATCACATGTACACAGCAGCAGCGCACTCGAACAGGCACAGCAGCAGAGATCCGAGTGTGAACTAACAAAGCGAAAAAGAGCAGTACGTTGTCCGTGGCGCGTCGTACGTGAATATTTGCTTTGATCGTGGATGTGTCGTAGGCGGAGGAGGACGGGCAGAACCGGACACACCGAGGCTAACTCGGCGGGCGGCTCATTAACCGGTACGACGCCTCGAAGAAGAAGCGACGACGAACTTGCCGCCCCAGCGCCACATAGCGATGTTCCGTGAACTTCTCCCCTTTTTGTTGCTTCGGCAGCACCCGAATCCCCTCCTTTCCCAGCGTCTCTGGGAACGGAATCGCGCTGACAGAGCGAATTTGAAAAAGGGGGAAAACTAGATGGGTAAAGCTGTCAATGGAATTGTGCTTTTGCCTTTGATGATGCACCGCATACTGCTTTGGATTCAGAGCTGAGATATTCATACATAGCAACCGTACCTACTTGTTGACGAGCAGCGCTTGAGTGAGAAAATGTGCCTCATAATCGTCTTTCGTAGAAAAAAGTTCCTGATCTACCAGATGAAAAGTTTCTCGCTCATCTCTCGTTCCACTGAAGCGCAATTTTCGTAGAAGTTATCGGTGTGAATAGCTGAATGGGCCCCAAAACTGTACTAAGCCCTCCTTGTGTCTGTAGTTCCAGGATGCAAGACAATACTTTTTCAACCATTCTGTTGTTGCCTTTCTTTCCTAATACGCATTCAGAATTCCTTCGCACTCAGCGAATGGAATGCATAACGGCAAAATCGAGATTATGAACTGCATAGTATATAGTACGGTCTAGTCACATCCTTGATATGTGCGACTGCACACAATGCGTACATTACGCGCATTTCGTACTATATAGAAGCTCTTCATTCGGTAAAGTGCCTCTCCAGTACCTTTTCTTAGTTTTTGTTCGTTTCAGGCGCATAGTTAAAACTATCGATTATTTTTTCCAAAACGATTGACTATCAGCTAGCTCTGGCTATCCAATGACCAAGGATAAAAAACCGTGGCTGATCCACCGGATGATACCTACTCGGAAGTCAGAAGAAGGTCTAACAAACCAAGCAATCTCTCAAGCATATAGTGGCAAGAAGCAGCGATGGACCTTTGTCATTGAAAGTCGAACTACGTATGATGCCGTTGTGAAAAATGCCATATGAAATTCATCACGACTATACTGTATTGAGGCGTCGAGAATGAGTAGAAGATATAAGTAGTAGTAGCTGTAACGTTTCGAGAACATCGTGTAACGGCGACGAAATTTAAGACAGGAGTGCTATGCGTACAGTGTGTGCAATCGACATAATAGATATGAGAGTAAACTGTGAATGATTGAATTTTATGGTAAAAATTGCCCTGACCGCCGCGATGGAGTTGACATTTTGAGCATTTTACCTACAGTTGCAGCCAAAGGAGCAGCCATCGCGTTAAAGCAAAACAGGATTAGTCACTAATGTTGAAAAATACGATTTTTTGCACAGCTGAGTGCAACAGATTTTTCTCCTTTTTGGGCATTTCTTCTTGGTTTATCATTATTTTTCCAAGCTGAATAGCGTATGCGGTAGCTGGGCCACCGCGCCACCGCACACTAAGAATACATCCCGAACCAGCCCCGTGCAGTCGCATTCATTTTTGGTAATTATGAGATTAATTGGCAGAACTTTCTTTACAACCTAATACTACACATTATTAGAGCTGCGATGTAAAAGTAACGTTTTTAACTGACTTTTCTATGGATGACGATATACGGGAAGAGTACGGCCGAACTTGCACCCTTCCCACAAGTATAACTCGCTAATAGTAGGATTCGGGAGATAGTTATCTCCAAGAAAATATAATACATGTTCAATTGACTAAAAATGTTCTACACTGCTGCAGGCTTTTTAGAATTTCAGCGCGACATTGGAGAAACATGTCGCGCTGAAATTCTCGTGTGCCTGTGCAAAATCTTTCATGCAAATATGGAATTTTGCGCTCCAAAGGGCATGAGGCGCACATTCAGCGACATATTTGCGCACTACTTCGTCTAGTCGCAAGAAATTTCTGGCTTAGGCTTTTATTGCTTTGAGTGAATTTTTTTCTACAGCGAAAATTATTCCGATGCCGCTTTTCACTGTGTAGCGAAGTATAATTGCACACAACCAACCAGCCTTCTTCCCACTTCTCTCTCTGTCATTCCTTCTCAAACATTCGTAATTACCACAGCGTAGTGTCTGAAGGTCCTTTGCTGGGGATTGAAAGTCTTTACGACCAGGTGCACCATATAGGAAGCAAAAATAATGGACAAGTTGGTGGTACATATCCGTTTACACTGCTTTGCTTTGAAAATTCATTTGATTAATTTTCGAGCCTACTGCAATCCTCAAAATAAGATGCTACAATACTACTTTGCTCCGAAAACAGCATTATTCTCGAGCTCTCAGAGGGCAAATTCGTCTTTCAGTTTCTCCTTTTCGGAGTTTCGTCATGAGAAATTCATATCTGTGCTTTTCAGCGTATGAAAATGGCGAAAATGAGCTTTTTTCGAGGCTTTCCAGGTCCACAATCAGCGGAGGATACGTATAAGTGGGCGGGGCTCGGGACGAAGGAGGTGGGGCGCGAAAGACTTCCGACGTATCTTCACTTGATGCGGACCTGGAAAGCTTCTGAAAAGTTCATTTTTGCTATTTTCATACGCTGAGAGGCCCAGATATGGATTTCTCATGGCGAGAAGGCTCCAAAAAAGTGAAAAACTGGTAAAGGAAATTCCGCCGAGACACTGCCTGTAAGACGACTTCAATGTATAAATATTTTTGTCTATTGGGAATAGTCCCAGTACGTACGTAAAATTGCGGAATTCTTTTCATAAACGTTGCCATCATAAGGTTGATTCAATGATGATAGCCCTAGAATTTGAAAGGAAAATCGCAATTTTCTCATAACCCTAGAACTAAACCAGCTGAGCCGAAAACCTTTTATGTACCTTAACCATGTGCTTCTGCTTTTACAAACAGCGGAACCAGATTCCATAAATTTTACAGCTCTTTGTTGTTCGGAGAATAACTAACAATAAAGGAAAGGAAAACTTGGGGTTTTCCAAAAAAGAGTCTAGCAATAGTGCAAAATGAATTGAAGTGGGTTTTTCCAATACAAAATAGACAGCTAATGTGAATCAATATCGAGAAACTTTCGCAATCTACCGAGCAAGGCGTTAATTTCTAAGAAGCAAGAACACCTTTATCCTCAATGCAAATAAGAACAGGTTTCAACTAAATTTATAGAAGGCGTCAGCTCCAGCCAAGCATAGCTCTGCGGAGTGGATTAAAATCACCTTTTTTCGTTCAAAAACTAAATTGACTAGAACCACGTCAAGAATAACTTCTAACGTTCTCTTACTGCTGGAACTGCAGAAGCTGCATCTGCCACAAAGTGTAACTACACTTTTTCACATAAGTTCATTTACGAGCTTCTTTGTAAGTAAAAAAATAGGCTAATGACGTTAGTGAGCACTATACACACAAGTAACCTTGACTTTTTAGCATTGTTTACAATGAAGCTCACAGCTACATTAGGAGAAATGAGAAACATTTCTAAAACATATGAATGACGTTGGAAGAGATCGCAAAATTGATCACGACAGCTGATGCGAGCAGCATGGAGCACGAATCAAATCGCTCTTGCTGAACCGAACCGAATCAAAAACATTTGAGGGAATAGTTTGTATGCAAGAACCAAGACTGCACAAGAAATCTGCTTTTGCTGCTTTGTAAATCTATTAGGTTGATGCATATCTCGCACCAAACCTTTCTAAATTCTGTTACTTTCTCCAACATGAATGAAATCTTCTGATTTGCTAGATAACACAAAGTGTATATCGCGATATAACCTGATGAAGAGAAATACTCAAAAAGTGATTTTTAGATTTTGGTTGCTGAAGTTGCTAAAACGCCTACTAAGATTTCAATAGATTTTTGGTCTTGCTTCTATGACTTACTCTTTTTGATCAAGAGGTTGGTAGTGATTGAATGTCTCTAGGAATAAATTGCGATTTCTTGAAATCAACTTGTTGATTTTGTTTCGTATTGATTTTCTAAAATATACTATAAAATACCACTGTTGATATACATAACAATGAGCATATCGTGTAAGTTGATCAAGTCGCTTACGCATTTTTGAAGTGATTTCTTTTGATTTTAGTGCAAGAATTCTGCATCAACCTAATACTTGAAACTTGTTTCCTCTTTTTCTGTTTCCTCCAACTTTCAGCCCCGGTTCTTGTCACTAAACCTAATCACTGTCTTGAACAAAAACAAGAAAGATTCAAATCAAAAGTTACACCTCTGATTTCGACTTTATTCTAGAAAAGCAATACAAACAGGTCTCGAAGAGGCAATAAGTTTTTTGGTGAACATTTATGAAAGTGAACTTATGTCGAACGTTCCTGAACTAGAACTGTGACATTCGTCTAGTTTCATTTTTCTATGCGTATCTACCATGCTTGATTATTCATTCTGCGTGTAATTTCAACAATCACACATTAATAATAATTCTGGATATATCATGTCCCAAAATCTTGCAGTTAAGTCCGCTTTTTTGACTCAGGTAAGGCTCTTCAGATAAGTCCGCCCTACAGATAAATCCGTTTTCTTTCCAAAATAATTACCCTGAAATCTTGCCGGATAAATTCGGAAATCTGCAAACGGGCTTATCTGATGGGAGGTCCTATGTGTGAGATTTTAGGGTAATAATAATTAGCATATCATACCAATACCAATCGTATCGTAATTACCATAATTATTGCATCAATTATTGATTATCATATCATTATCAATTGTCAAAGCTTATAAAAAAGCAAAACTTAGTAGCCAGAGATTTAGAAGAGCACACACTATTTTTATGGCTGACACCCGAACACAGCTGATTTTCAAGCTATTCAAAATCGGTAAGATTTTTCTGTAATTGCACCACATCCCCCATCTGCAGTAGAAAATGCTAACAGTGTTAACATGATCATCGCATTCAGAGCGAGAGAGAGAGAGGAAGGTTAAAGAAACTGAAGAAAGAAACATAAACATGAAGCAATAACATGTGTAGGAATTAAAGGTGAAAATCCGGTACTGGTTCAGTCTTAGGTTTCAGCCAATGCAGTTGTGAATGAAATTGTTTCTGCCGCTGCATTTTTGCTAACAGCATTTAAAAATTCTCTTTGTTTCACTGCTTTTCCTTTTCTAACTTAATATGTATTAGCAAGTATACGGTAGGAAAATAATTTACGTACGCTATCTGCTAGTTCGCAAAAATGAATCACTCGCAGATTAGCGTTGCTCCCCCGCTTTTATGATGAGTGACGACGTTCACTAAACAAGGATGCATTTATGAATGATGACTCATAATCGAAATGTTTCGATGAGAGAGTGGAGTTCGCTTTGAGAGTTGAAGGCTTGCATCATCGAGAAGATGCAAGAGAATCCGCAGAGAGATATATCATATAACAAGAGAACAGAAGGAGATGATTAATTGCAAGAAAAACGAAAAAAATGATAAGATAAGCACCTTGCGCGACACTAATTTTGATCGAGACTGATCTATCGAATGTCGAACATTGCTGACAACACGATAGCTGGCAAATGGAGAAGAGCAAG
Organism: Cylicocyclus nassatus; assembly: GCA_958299035.1. Classification (NCBI taxonomy): domain Eukaryota; kingdom Metazoa; phylum Nematoda; class Chromadorea; order Rhabditida; family Strongylidae; genus Cylicocyclus; species Cylicocyclus nassatus. Next base: position 53,084,844 of record CATQJL010000316.1, on the reverse strand, counting down.
GAGCAAAAAGCCTTTATTACAAGTTCTGAAAAAATTTTCGAATTATTATATTAGTCTCGATAACCGTTCTCTTTGATGTCCAAACACTACAGCTATAAAGAAGTTTACAAAGTTTATCGAGAACAGCAAGACGAGTGAAAGACAAGTATGACAGCTATATTTGCTTTATCTCTTCACTCAGCTCAGCATCTTGAGCATGTGAATATTTGCGAGAACGTAATATTTACAGCTAGAGCGCTTGACAAGTGTCGACAATACTAGAGAAACGCTCCAGCTTGAGATTGCTAGCGACCTTTGTGCTCTAACAACACTCTGAAAAAAAAACGGAAGATTTGCAGATTATATTAGGTTGATAAATAACTTCCACTTCATACTTTCTCTGCTAAAATCCAAAATATTTTGAGGACTTTTAAGCTGCCACATGCTTAGACGATAATAACGGCTAACCAGACGGACGTCGCTGTCGCAGATGCTACATATCCAAATTATTCACAAGCTTGTAAACATACTCTATTTTTTCTCACTTTTTTGTCTCTTCCTGTGCTTTTCTCTTCCATACGTTTAGTTTGTAATTTTTAAAATTGATTCTTCTAAGTCAACTTCCGGCAATCAGTGCCTCTATCTTCTCCAAAATGAATGGTTTAGAAATATCAAAAAAAAATTTTTAAGCCATAGAGAATTATTTCTCGTGTTCTCGAGCCAATCCAAACTTAGTATGTGAATTCACACTTGTGTGGCTTCCCACGATGACCAGTAATAATATCTAAATAAAAACTTCACTAGCGTAAAAAATCGTAAGAATAATGATACTTTTGACGATTACATTTCCAGTAAAGTGAAAAGAGACAAGAGCAACCAAGTAGTGCACATGATGTGCCATAATATTGAGTTACAACTTACTCGACGATTAGTGTTTTGTTAAAATTTCATAAGGAAAGACTAGATTGGATTCGAAAGGTTTTATGAGCTTCCTAGTTCAAATTGTCAAAAAATGTGAAAGTGTGACTCAAAATCAGTTATTGATTAAAACAAAGCACCTTTCTTCGAAAAAATTGAGACAACTTGAAACAAAAATACTCGAACAAAATAGGAAACAGTGAGGAATCAATACAAGAGAGATGGTCGAGTGGAGTAACCGAACAGTGTGGGTCGGGTATTAGGTGGGTGGACCGGCCGTGAGAAGCTTATGCGATTGTCTTTCGCGAACGCCGCGCGTCACAACACCGCCCTCCCGATCCGGTAACAATGCTGCGAGTCAAGTTATTTTTTCTAACTTTTTTCTGCTAAAATTCAAAAACTTAAATGGAATCAAGTAAAGACACGTTTTGGACTGCAGGGTAAGATGTGAAGATTCGACTGGGAATGCAAAGGCACTTATCTATAAGTTACTTAGTGCTTATGTTAAGCAAGAAAAAGAAATGCTAGCAGCAAGTTCCGCTGTAACATTTTTTACACTTTGAAACAAGTAAAAAATGAAGAAGATTAAGTATGAAACGATTACGTCAAACACAGTTTGCTTTCTCACTTCAAAGCAGTCTTACCCATGCCATTTCATTTTCTAAACCTTGCCGAACAGCCGAACATCAGCAGGTTTTTATCTACTCTTCATCACTAGTTTACTTTAGGAACAGCGACAGCGAAAAACAAATTGGAGGAATGGCTGGAGAGTTGGTGGAAAACATCCTTGTGGAAAAAATCCCTCTATTACTGCAATTTCTTCGAAGAGCCATGATTCAAGACCAGAAACCTGGATTAGTGTTTATTAAAATGTGATGTTTTCTGGTGTCAAATGTGTTTTTGAAGAATTTATGAGGTAGCACATCTGGAAAAACGCCTTTCACGAATTTTGTGTTCTTCAATTCCATGCTAAATCAAACATCGTGGCGGCAAAACATGGACTGTAGCTATAAGAGGTTCTTTCAGATGATTTTGGGATAATCAGCACCATTCCGCCATGAATTTGAACTACGTTGCTAGGAGCTTTGTTCTGTAAGGTTGCCAAAGGAGATTCGCGCGCAAAATACACATAAAGCGCAAACCTTCTTCATTTTCAGAATAGAAACCCATGAATTCAGATTATGGACTTGAGAAGTTATAAATTTACTTCGAATCATGCGAGAATCGTGCACCTATTATTTTCACTACAAAACGCAACTGCAGAGTTTTTTTTTGCGATATCAATCCGCATTTCCTGTATTTATAGATACATCTTCAATGTCAATATTTACCTAAGCAAGTGATTCAAAAGCAATAATCCTTGAATGAAAGCGCGACCATCAAAAACATCCGTCTGTAGTTACAGTTACAACGCTGGTAAATGCAGAAGGGAGAATAGTCGCATTACCTTAGTCCGATTAGTAAATGTGAGCGGTCCAAGTAATTAACCACGAAAGAAGCGAAGGGCTAGACATCAGCGAACGAACCTGCTGGAAACCTATTCCCGCAGAAGTGATTTGCGTACAGATTACTATCGCCCTCTAAATCCACTCAAGCGTTTACGATTACAGCTTTTCAGACATTGAAATTCATTCCAAGAGATATTACTAGCGAGCAGGTTCCCCGTTGAAAAATGAAAATAAGTGAAGAAAATAACAAAAGTATTCTTCTATTTTGGCGAGGTGATAAGTGAAGAGTTCTATAAACTTACAGTCCTTTTTAGCAAATAATGTCGCATTATAAAGATTTTGAGCACTCTGACCACGCGAATATCATAAATTATGAAATTTTCAGTCTCTACAGGGTACCAACGATAATGTGTAAGATACGGAGAGGATCAGAATTATTTCATAAGTTCATGTCTCAAGAGGCTGGGACCAGTACTAAGGCGTAGGACAAGTAGACAATTGTGATGTACAAGTTGCAATCGGCTTTTTACGGAGGACATCAGAATCTTGATTCATTCAGTGGCGTAGCCAAGATAGGAAGATGATTCATTATAATTAGCAAAATCGCCAGCAAGAATGGAACTGTAACTGTGAAATACGTGAAGTGCTACCAAAATATTCGCAAACCACAGTTTTACAAAGCTTTCGATCGCTTCGAGAATTCTTGGGCAAAGCGTCCAAAATCACTATAACCTCTTTCAGCGATTGAAAACTTCGGCCGCAATCGAGACTAGCCAGCGGACAGCGGACAGAAAGCTGTACTGCAGGTTTTTGCTCTGGTCTTCAGTGCATGTCGATGTCAACACTCATCCTTTGACTCGGTGTTTGAATAGCGGCATAGGAACAACTAGCAGGTAAAGAGAAGTGGCGACGAAAATTCCAAATGTTGTCATACCAATGATTTCATTGGTTAACCAAAGGGGAATAACTACATTTTTGCGTCATTTGTTTGAAGCTGCGACTTCATGCAAAATCTTTGCAAAATTGCAAAAATTGAAATTAAAAAAAGTTGAAAACTGTGTTATTTCGTACGTGAACGGATACCATCATGGAAGACTAAAACATATCAAACAAAACATTCAAACCTTTTTAGACATGAAGTTTACTGAAGTATGATCGGATTTGGAGTTTACATGTAGTTTTTGTATGGCAGAATTCCTCCCAGAAGCATAAGATGATAAAAAAGGACTGCATTTTAGTCAGATTGTTTAAACCTCAAAATGCATGAAAACTTTCTGTGCTCTTTGGCGGGATATGAGACTACATAATTTTCCTTTTTCTTGATTTTTCCCCAAGCAATCCCACGTTAGCCGCTCCACAGCGCTAATGTCAGTCCTACTTCAATGCAAATACGGAGCCCGCTTTTTCCAAAAATTACCCCTCAGACGTGTTCAAGGCGATATCTGAACAAGGGTCATTATAGATAAAATTTTGCGAAGCTTGCACTTTCTTCTGCGCCAAGATTACCAAGTGAATCAGTCAAGCCATGCATGGTAAATGCATGAATCTCTCAAATAGCGAAAGGCAGATTATAAAAGCATAAGAAGCTCTTAAGAGTTTTCGCTAGTTCTAAGGATGAATTCACATCCCTGCGACAATGACAACATGCACGGGAGCGTGTGACATGTAGAAATACGAGAATGAGGGGAATGATGAGACCCAGCAACCGGAATTTCAACCGCTGAATCATCGCTGCAGGGTGACATTTCCAAAGAACAGCGTAGATAAAAACGGGTCGAAGGCTCCTGTGCTAAGACGGTGTTTTATGAGACACCACAGTACGAAGAAAATACCAAAGCAAAATGACAAATTAGTAAGACATATGACTACGATATGAGAGGGGCCTTCAAGAGAAAGGACAGAAAAGTCCACCAGGAGCAGCAACGAAAGAAAAAAAGAGGAAGAAGAAAAGTGAAAGGGATGAGTTAAGAGTATTAGGCTCTTAGGAGTATAAGCTACTAGTTTCTACTTAGTGATAGAACTAGTTTGATCTGAGAAACCATTAGCCACAAAGTTACACTCTTTGTCTTTGCAAAGAAAAGGGAATTCTAGGCAGATGGGGATGTTAACACATTGACGACCATGCAAATTTTGAGTTGTCCGCCTACTGGGACCAAAGCCTGACGGATCAGTCAACATTTTTCAGATAAAATCACGCATACTGACATCTACAGTATACCTACAGTAGCTCTGTGAGACTGACAAAACAGAGGTCATTTCTAGCTCCAGGCACGAGAGCTCTTGAAGTGAGCCTTCTACCAGGATAGTCATCATTCTACTAAAATTTAAATCTTGACACACCATGTATGTCAAGCGGTCGTCAGTGTGTTAATTTAGACCCTCCATTATTGAAAAATTATCCTATAAAAAAATTACCCTATAAGAATTATGTACTATTTTAGTTTTTATTGTGTCGTACAGGTTGGTATAGATGATACATTTTTATCGCCTGAAGTTTCGAAAGCTGTACGGCACAATAAAAAAATAATCTGTACGGAACAACAAGACTGAAATAGTACACAGTCCAAAATGACCAGGTTCAAAGATAGGAGGACCTACAGTATATCTGATAAAAGTATTTTCGTATAAAAATCAACTACATACGGCAACATACGCTTGCATAGCTATAATCATGGGCATTTCATAGACATTAGATTCGACTAATAATTCATACGAGTCCTTTGGAAAGTTTCTAACGCATGCTTTCTATGACTAAGTGTTTACATTAACGCGTGAAGCTCCATTTCTTTCGAGCAGCTGATTCAGATTTCTTCCCTCTGCTACTACAGCAGAATATAGGAGAAAAGGTTGAACTTCACTACGGTTAAAATCCGTGAGTTTGTTTGCTCTAATAATCTACATATTTGAAAAGTATTCTTGCAAACACACCACTGAATCATAAAGGCTATAATTGTGTAAGCCAGTAATCTCCACTACATACTTATAGTTCTCATAACTTGCTTTTTCTATTCAGGAAGTACAAAGCATGACTAAGCAGGAAGTTTGGACAGCAAAACTAGAAAAATAATTTTTTTGAAAGATGAACAGTTCGGTGTAACTGACACTTCAGATGACTATAATTCATTCATCCTTGCTTCGCGGTAAAATGTGAATCATAATATCCAGTTATGGTCACTGACTCAGTCACAGCGACAAGTTCATTGCTCAAAATTTGCAAAAAAAAAATTTCACAAGCTCTTTATTACCGATTATAAATTATAATTATAATTTATTATTATAATTATAATTTATAATACTATAAGCGGTTATTGATAAATGCTTCAAAAAATGTTAGGTTGCACCGGATGTTTTGTTGCACCATTTTTTTGGATCGTAACTTCCGTCTGCTTCGATGATCTTGCTTAAAATTTGTTTTTTTTCAATGTCTTAAAGGCTCTTCATTCGAGCATTAGTAATCCAAGCAAGCTCAAAATAACTCTTGATTCGCTAGAGAAAATCCAGCACAATCATTGGAGAGTTTTATTACCCCCTACTGAATGAGCAAGACCTGTGCTACATAATCGACCGAATTTATGGAAAGTTATGGGATCTAAGAAGACAGTAAAGAGCGGCGATTATTTTTGATATTTTTCTTTCATAACTAACCATAATGGTGCTCGAACAGCACAAACTTTCCTTGATTAGAGAATAGACTCAGTATGATTCTCATAAGAAGGAGTATTTCGGATTTTATCAAGTTTTAAGATTCATGTTGCTTACTTGTAAGGTTAACCTAATCTTCTTTCATTCTATCTCTGCAACTGTATTAGGTGAAAAGTCGAAAACTCCCTGAAAAGCACATGATCTCCCCTTCCTAACCGTGTTCTTTACAGGGCAATAAAAAGGTAGGAATTTACGATACAAAATGATGCGACGAAATTTTGATCTAAGTCAGCATAGGAATTGATTGCCTGACGTGAATTTCATTATCGGTTATAAGCGCTCTCGTCGATCATTAAACATTTATCGCAGATAATTAAGATGAGATGGATAATATTTTTTTAAGATGGGTTGATCGATATTCCGGTGAAATGTAAGGATATATCAATATCCTACTTGATTGAATCCTAGCATATCTTCACGTGACAGGACATTGCACTCAGGAGCATATCGAGAGAGGGTAAAAACATCGAAGAATGCGTGAAATGCTGGCATGCCGTCTCAAGCAAGCAGAGGCGAAGCTGCAGCAAACAGCAGGACAGGTTCGAGCAATGACTCGAGCAAAGCGCTTGTTTTTGCACGGAAGAAGAGGCGGACGAGTGCCGATCCTCGATCCGTCAACCGGTCACTACTTAATAAAACAAACATAACCTAGTACATACGAGCTGCTCGCACACACTCCGAACATTCATTCTACTGAGCTCCAACGGCCGGGAAGATACCGCAGTTACACAATCTAAAGCGCACAAAAATGCACATAACGTCTACATCCATAATTGACCCAAGGCGGTACGGGACATTTTATGCGTGCAAGGGAAGCTACGTTAGTTTCTCGTAAAGAAGCGTGGTTAACAAGGCACAGAAGGGGTGGTGCTTTCACACGCTGGTTGTCGTTTTTTGGGAGGAAAGCAAAAGGGAACTCGTAAATTTTCAAGGATGATTCCCGGAAATTCAACGAGATGTTAACAAGCACAAAGCTAACTCTCAATGAGCCCTACTTTTCTCTGAAGTGATTTCACCAGTAAGAGGTAGGTTAACACGTTACAAACACGATAAGTGTTTTTGTTAGATCCATGTGCACATGAATTTTACGTGTCAGAACACAATCTTTATACACAAAAAGTAGATATAATCAGTTTGTTTACAACCGCACAGCAATATTAAGGCATCAGATTTGTTGTTTACCTTCGCGACGACGATAGAAAGCAAAGTATGAAAAGTTATGGAAATAAATATGTGAATGAGAGGAGCTGCAAGCATTTTTTTCTATTTGTTGCTATATAATTTTCTTCACTTCTCACATAATTTTTCAAAATTTTCTACGTAAATATATTTTTTTGTTCAAACTCTAGCTATAAGTACTTACCTTGACCAAAGTTTCGTCTCCTCTGCTTTGCTATGGCCTTTGACGATATTAAAAACTGTCTTTTTTCATGTGTTGCTTTTATTTCCAATTTCCTTGTCTACTCTTACTTCCATTCACTCAGCGTTCGCTGCAGGTTCATTATTCGTACTTCTCCAAACACCACGAAAGGTATTTCGTAATCTTCTGTAATGTCAAGGGGGACTATATTCAAAATTCTCAAATGCCACCTCCTGCTATGCCCTGGATGTCAATTACTTCGTCCTTGCGGAAATTTTACAAAATACTGTTTCTTCTACTACGGAACGCTTTGCGAGTTTCACCGCGAATCACAGATACAGCATCCCCACTGTGCCCGGGACTCATGTTTGCTTCCTAATTCTCTTTGCTCTGAGTGGCAAAATCCCAGCGTTGTGTGCTCGCAAGGCATCTGGAGAAACGGACGCACTGCTTTACGTGGAAAGCTTCGATGTTCATCCGAATGAAATAGGCTTTCACTTCCCCAGATTTGGTCTGTAACCACAAGATAGGCTTATTTGAGTTCGTTGAATATTTATCTAGACGATTCATAACTAAAGTCTTTCACACTTTCATCACACAACCATTCAAAGCATCGTAACCCATCTGCTGGGAAAGGATGTGGAGGGTGAGGAGAGGGGGGAGGTGGGTGATTCTACCCCTTCGAGTACGACACCTTCACCCACGCGATCGGCTGCCGTTAGACAAAAATAAAAATATAATTTATCTGCCATACTTTAGAATTCCGATTGAGAACTGCCTTCGCTGAGGGTGACATAAAACTTTGAATGGAAGTCATCACATCATACTCGTATTTCTTGTTCTCTTCTCGGAAGTGTGGGTGTGGTAACTTTACTTTGTTCATTGTCAACAGGTAAAGTCTAGATTAAGCACCAAGGCGCTTAGCTTCCTCTGTAAAAACGACCCCAGCAAACGCGCATTGTTTCCCCTTTCTTGCCCGGAGAACGCAGAATTCATCCTTAAGTTCGGAACGAACCAGCCAAAGAAGTGAAGTGTATCAGTTCTTTTCGAATGTTTCAAGAAAGAGCACATCGCTTTCCATCGGCCTAGTCAATCAACAGGTTTTGGTTGACTATGAACAATACTAGAAAGAAATCCAAGCAAACGTATTCTTTGACAATACTACTCTTGTGGATCCAACATCTTGGCATTTTTCTATCGTTAGAACATAACATCTATTGAGTTGAAGAGGCGAAGTATTAGGTTTTAACGAATCAATGCTGGTTTTTCACACCTCTTTTCTGAAGTGTTGCGTCACAAAAGGAGATCATTTTAGAAACTTCACAATTCTTTGGAAGTTTTCTTCCAGTCTAGTTTCTTATGCATCCTTCAACGCATTCGAAGCTAAAAAATAAGTTTATACATTCTTTAATCTGATATTTTTAGCCCTAAATCGCCCCAAATGCACTGCAAATGTGCATGATGATTATCAGAGAATTTTGTCACAAGATATTCAGACATGACTTTTGAAGCAAAATGAGAAATTTCAAAGCACCCTACTGGTGACTTGTTTGTACTTGTAAATGATTAAAATATTTTTAAAAAATTTTTTAAAGTTCATTTTAGCCTCATAAAAAAATTTTTTCGGGGGCGTGGCGTCACCACGCCCTCTTTTTCTCAAATTTTGGGGTTCTGAGCCCGCAAAAATTTCGAGAAGCACTTCAAAAAATTTTTCGGAGTGCGCTACTAACGCCACGCACCTTCATTTGAAAAAATTATTGCCGCGCCCCCACCCCCGCTCCCACCCGGACGGAAATCCTGCGAGCGCCACTGCTTCTGTTGTCTAGAGAGCACTAACGTAGAACAATTAGTACCCTAATTTCACTCTTACAAGGCGCACCTTTTTCGATTTTTCGACTAAGCCCCTCAGCCGCTTTAAATTATTTCGGAAAGCGATCCTTATCCGTACGATTCTCTTAAGCAATATACAGCAAGGCATAGGGTCCTTTGGTTGCGAAGTTCTTTGGCGTATTTGGGCTGGTCGATTTTGGAAAAAAATCCCCCGCGCCTTGTACGCGTGAGATTAGGGTTCTAAAACCGGAAGCTGTTTTGTTCTTTTTCAAGGCGAAAAAAAATCCACAAAGACAACTTATTTTACTTGGTGTCAGAAAAGTTGAAAACGACTGGTTTCGAATCCGAATATCTTATAGTAAATAATTTTCCAGGATTTGGGACTTAGATGCTGCGCAGGCGGCTGCTCGCTACACAACCAGTGAATTGGTGCTATCTACTAATTTCTAAAGTTAGTTATGGTTTCTTTTCTCAAATTTGAAGTTTCTCAAGAAGATTTTTAGCAGTCTCAAAGCTACAAAATTCTTCTCGGTGTAGCTAGATGTATGAACGCACTGGGTTGTAAGGTTTGGCTGGCTGCAATCTATAAGGACACGGTAAGACTATGTTCGCAAAAAGTCGTAGTCAAATCCAAAGACCTCAAAACCTGCATTGATTTCATTAACCTGAAAAGGAACGAAGTCTATAGTCTCAAAATTTTGAGACACTGATTATGACGGGTAATAATCTAAACTGCTAGCAAACGCTAAAGAAAGACTGTAAGAGATTTAGTTTCTTTAGCAATCACAACTGTGTAAAAGGGCGACTGTAGCATATTGAATGAATATATTCTGATAATTCAAATCCTTGGCTATGATTTCTTAAATTTTCTGGACACTTTAACCATGTTAAACCAATACTAAATGCCTGGAAAGCTTAATCCGCAAGTATTTGGACGAGAGAGCGGACTTACTTCCTGGGTGGTCTTCTGAAACTCAATGGCAATTTGAGGTGGGGCAGACAAGACAAGTCTTACAGTAGTCCTCCCTCCCTCCCACAGTTTTTCAAACCTTCTTATAAACCTTTTATATACGCTAGATTCCATACACTGAGTCACCTCAAAATCCCTCCCTGCTCAGCTTCAGCCCCTAGAATATCCTAAATGGTGGCAAAGTCCCGCTCCAAACTCGCATTAGTGCGCGCCAAGGGCAACTGTCGCCGAACAGGCCTATCCTATCGTCGATTCATTGACCACACGGAGTACTCAAACGCTGCGGACCATGCGCGACGCGGCTGAATTGTCGAGAGAGCAAGGCTTGTAAAATAGCAAATTTGTACTGGAGCAAGCGTTTTACCTCGCAGTACGTGCTCCACAGTAATGTCCAGTCCGTGCGGCCAACGAATAAACTACACATCATTACTTGTAATATGTGCTGACCTTTTTGGTGATTTCGCTGTTTGTTTTCCTATTTTTTCCTTAAAGCACCTCATAGAGCATACCGTAATTTTGGCGAAATAAACGGGGACTTCATTGAAGTTCCTGGTACCATCTCGTGTCGAGCCTTGGTCAAAATTCTTTTCCCATCACACCATAAACAAATGATGCAGACGTTTCGCTGTTCAGCCGGCATCGTTCGAGAATGTATATGTCTGTTTCGCATACAATTCAACATCTTTTCCATGCATTTTGCACAAACCCAGCTTCAAATTCAATCGCCTCTCGCCTTTTTCGTACACTTTTGCTTTCAAACTAGCTCGTTGTTTTTTGAGCTCCCCTCTCTTGCTTGAATAAACATAAACAGTCTTGACGAACACTCTATACAAAGCCGTAAAGCATGATGCAGTTTTGGTTTCACAGCTTTTTCTCGCGCTTTTAAAAGGTAAGCAAATCAGTCACGTTTTGAAAAACGCAAATAGCATGCCAGGAATTAAATAAAGCAACAGCTCAAGGCAGCAAAGACAGAAGTGAGGGAGAGGAGCAAAAGGAAGAAAAATATTTTTTGTGTCCGTTAAAGAGTAAAAAACTTTACAAACACAAAAAAGAGAAGCAGCAAGTCAGGTGATTGAGATCTTCATCATTTAGGGGCACAAAATCCTAAGCCTCAAGTAAGCATTAACAATCCGATTACTTTTCTAGTAAGGGGGTAAGTACTTTTAATACTAGCAAAATAACCATCTGGAAGATGTGTATAATTGAGGTATAGTTTTTTATATCACAAACTCAAACGGGGCTCATTTACTCTTTTGTCGTGCCCCTGATTTTCTTACCGTGGGAGACAACTTCTGAGAACTAACGAGACATACCTTTGATAGGGTTTTCTTTAATCATACAATTTGTATAATCTCAAGATCCATAAGTTAGAGAATATACACCTCATTTTGAAAAACCTTCCGCAAGCACCGTATCTCCTCGATTTGGATCAAAGATAATGGTTCGGCATTTTCACAAAATTCTCATTTACCGTATTTTCTTAATGGGCCGCTGACAGCTGCACCTTTGTGTGCTGCTTAGAATATTTTCAGATTCTCAGGATGCGACCAGCAAAGTAAAATCAAAAGTAATTTGAAAATCAGTGAATGTTCGCATTTTGATGTAAGCACATAATATTAGCGTACACAACAGCACCGATGGAAGGTGAAGAGCAAGGCCATTCGTTAAAACAGGGAGTAGGTGCGTTTGCAGAAAAACGATTATGAGAACTTCTATGCAAATATCCACAAGCATAAAGAAGTGATCAATATTTCATGGAAATCATATAAATGAACTTTTAGAAAAACGGGGCTGCCTACTCTCCGTGAAAAGCAGACGATCACTTACTCAAAAATTCACTTCTACTGTAAGCAGGTGGCGTACCCAGAATTTCAGTCCGGAGGGGGGGGGAGGGAAGGGGAACAAAAAATTTTCTATGAAGGTGCGTGGCGTGAGTCACGCACTCCGAAAAATTTTTTGGGAAGCTTCCCAAGATTTCTGCGAATTCTTGATCCTGAAAACGCCCCCGAAAATTTTTTTTACAAGACTAATTTGAAAATCCATAAGTTTTTTGAAAATAGTTTTGATTCTTTACAAGCAAAAACAAGTCGCTTGCACATTTTTAAAGCAAATTCAAGTAACTTTCAAAATTTCCGCGACCCATTCTCGTGGAGGGGGGGGGGGGGGGGGGGAGGAAGAGAATGTAGATATCAAAAGGAAAATCTAGCAAAAACCACAGGTCTAGAAACTGAATGGATGATGGCTTTTTGAGCTCTATAGAATAACTGAATATCAAATAGTTAGTGACTGAAGCAGATTATTTCCGCCCGAATAGAAAAGGAGATTTGATGGAATAGAGTGAGGTGAGTGGAGCAGTGTTTGCAGATATCGGTAAGGGCATAAACATAGTGCGCGGTCAAGCATTGTCCCGGACAAATATGGGTAGAGGTGGAATAGCCGCTCGATCCACACCCTCGCACATACACAAACACGAATTTGCACCAACACGAGGAACTCGGGAGACTGACATGAGCCCTTCCACCCCAACATTATTTGGCTCAGGAAAGTTCGCACCAGTGACACCACCTTCAGCAGTAAAGACGCCTTTGATTCAAAGCTTGAAGTATTAATATGTCTAAGATATCATTAGATTATGACTAGAAATTATAACCAGTAAAGTTAAGCAATGCGAGAACAGAGAAGATCGTTAATATTGTGAACTTTCTCAACAAAAAAATAAATTCCACGCAATTCCTCCACTCCATCTTCCCACCCTCAGTCCCCAGAAAATCACCGTCAATATCGTACGTCCTAGAGACTACTAAGTTAAACGCTGTAAACCTATTCAGTTAGATTGTAAACACTACTATTTGTCCAGAGGTCAAAGAATTCAAACTCTGGTAAATACCCTAGAAATTCGATATTTCGGCCGCTTGTATCAAAATGCACTCCCCTCAATATATTTTTTCCAAAAAAATCCAGGTGTGCACACCAAAAAAAGAATAGGAGTTCTCTCAAGATTTAACCACACCAGCAAGCAGCCAGAAGGTCATGTTGTGGTACTGGTCTCAGTATGCATGTGTGGCATGTCGATTGTATTAGGTGTACAGTTTTTGTCCTTTCAGTCGAATATAAAAATTCGTATGATAAAGATTTTGGAACCAAATATGCATTTTCTTTTCTCCTTCTGGTGGCATTTTCGTACCATTATTTCTTGGAAGCTTCTTGATAATTGCTAAAGTTTTCCGTCGTTTCTATGTGCTCAAAATTCTTTTCATAAATTTCAACATTTGAACTGTTGGAGGGTAGGTTAGACACAAATAGAGCAAAAAGATTGTTTGCCAAAACTGTTGGACTCTTCCGGTTTGCTGTTGGAAGTTCTACAGAACTATATCTTCATGTCGATTTTGATGATGTTGATATACACGACTGCCGCAAAATCATGAAAGTCTAACAATAAGAAGCTTCTGCGCATTGAAATTTGATAGTCATTAAACATTATTTGTGCGAAATTCTTCAAAAACAGGTTTTAAGATTTTTAGTACGCTTATGCTCTGCATATGTTTAAAAAACTAGCGTTGTTCTTATAAACAACTATTACAAACTTCAGATTAATCTAGGCAATCTAAAAAGACAAAATTTGATCAAAGCCTGTTCAACATGATAATTATCAGCAATCTATTAAAATGCTAAATTAAAAATTTTTGGAGAATCAGAAAAGATTTGGCGCAGCTATTGTACTGCTCTAAGAGCCATGGTGATGATCTCACAAAGACTGCCTTCGGAGAGAAATTGTAGCTATCATAAATAGTATCTGAAATAAACGATACGTAAGTCTTTCGTGTTCTATGAGTTTGTTGAATGATCAGAACGAAAACGGACAAAACATTCTACACCCAGTCTGACAAAACATTCTAGACAGTCTTTTTTTTTTTAGTTAAGGCTGGCTCTGCGAGTCTTCTTTCAATGAAGAGTGTAAAAGTCCAAATGCGATTAGGTCAACGACGTTAATATATCAGCAGTCAATCCGCTTTCGATACAATTCACACAGATCCTGCTACGAAATACTAGGTCTAAGACTTGTAAGTTTTTTATATCCAAGGCAATGCCATTCATTTGATACTGAGAAAATCAACAGCCCGATGCTTCATCAATCTTTGACAGATGAGATGATACGCTGCTGCAACCAACTACTAATTATAAATTTTATACAAGTATATAAGACAAAAGCTGCGGAAACATGCGTATCATATGCAAGTTATTGCAATAATCAAATCAATCTAGTAGAAGAAGGCTAGAAACACACACCCAGCGGAATGCAGCAGGGCCAAGGAACGAGTCAAAAGACATAAAGACCGGAAGGAGAAAAGAATCAAAAAATGTATGTGAATTTTAGCGCCAGGAGCATAAAGAGACTTTCAAAATGTACAGCCTTTTGAAAATCGCCTCTATTTCAAAAGGCTCTACAGCAGTGAAGATACAAACACAGGTGTCAAAAATCACTCTCTCCTTAGTTGATCTAACCGAGCCTGCAGATCGTCATCGATATCAGTTCCACCACTAGGGCCACCGGAGCCACCAGCAGCGACCGGTTGTCGTGCTTTCTCGCCGGTTGAAACTCCAATCTGTCCACCGGCTGTGGGCAGGCTTGCCATCTCCTCTCCCATCTGGATACCTAGCTCGTCAAGCACCTGAACAGGAAATCGAGTCAGTATCAACAAAAGCTTACAAAGCATCACACCTGATTGACAATCTGCTCGCTCTCAGCATCATCAGTTTCATCTCCAAGAGCGTCATCAATGGCATCACCCATTATTTCTTCCTTCATGTCCATGATTTCACTTTGTTTTTCAAACTAAAAGAGTAGGCAGTGTCTGTGTATGCTTTATCAATTCCTGAAATCTTTGTAGAGCTGTCATAATCGAAGGCGGAGGCGCGCGAAACTCCAATCCTGATTTTTTTTTTGCATTTCATTAAAGCTTTCAACCGCAGCAAACACGAATACAAGCTTGCAGGCGTTCGAAAAAGTCCAAAAATTAAGCGTTCATAAAGATTCCAGACAAGGACAATCTCAATTAGTATATTGTTGCTTCTGACAACTATCTGTCTTTGGAACAGTGATGTTTGTTAGGGACTTGAATGTTCAAAGTGAAATTTCAGACTCCTAAATCTTGCTCGGATAATGCCCCAACATAAGAACATCACAGGACTTCGCCCCAATTAAAAGAAAATGGTATAAGCATACGGAAATAAAACGAGATCGATATAACCAACAAACTGCATACCTCCATCATGATCTTTTGTATCTGCGGAAGATTCAGCTGCTTGTTCATTGACTGCATTGCTCGTGTGACGCCCTTCATTGCCTAAAATTTGACAAAAATGCTTAATCATTTATCAAGCGATTGGCTCCATATAGAAAAAATGAGTGTGGATACCAAGCTTCGAAAGAGTTTGATATGAAGGAGAAATTTCAAAAATGTTACTCAGAAACTGAGGCTGACCAATCCTCCAAATGATGGCCGAATTGAAAAAAAGAAAAATTATCAAAGAAGATAAGATCTGGCAAACTATAACAATATATAAGTTCAGAGTGAAGGAAACTGAGGATGTTGTGCAATCAAACAAAGCCCCGTTTGTCACTAGACTTCGTTTCTCGTGAAACTCAAAGTGTTGAACCGCTGATGAAACCCCATCTATCAAACATGAAGAGAAACGTGAACTCTTTTCACCAAAGTGAAAAGCATTAACTGAGATGCTCCCATATCAGCCATAGTAAAGATCACGGAACGATATATAGTTTAGAGAAATTAGCCAGCGATAGTGATAGTTGAGAATCAAACTATTACAAATGACGTAAAAGCAAAAAATTTTTATTACTCATAGGAGAAAACCTAGTGAAGACGTCAAGAAGACAGTGAAGGCAAAAGCATGGGTAAAACACTAACCTGAGCCATAGCATCCTGACTCTTCAAAGTTTGAACCTTGAGGGAGACTGCTTGTATATTAGCCTTCATTATTATGAACTTCTTTATGTAGCGACGAGTTCGGACGAGATCTTTAGCCATGACTTTGACGGAGTCCTGGATTGAACATCCGATATTAAAATGACCCATACCTGCTGTTTTAGCGGCCACAAAAGAAGCTTACCATTTGATTCTGCTTCGCCATTTTCTTGATTTCTGCAATCACTTTCTTTTCCTGCATTTCCATACGTTGTTTTTCGCGGTCAAGTTCTCTTATAGCTGAAAGAAAGCGATTAGAATCATATAATGTAAAGTTCCACTATAAGAAAAGATTTAAAATGGCGTTGTTCACTCTGAATAACAACACCTTTTCCTCAAGCGCTAGAACTCTGCACATTTATCTGACATTATAATTAATACTATATTCTCATGGTTGCCCCTCTCGATAAAGTGTTCCACGTAATGGGTCAGAACTCATGGTCTTCATACGAAATCTGCTAGGAAGGAGGTTACAGCATGCTCACCACGAAGAGCATGTAGGCGCGTAATGGTAAATATCTGCTGTGAGACTATTGGTCTTCAGGCATGCATTCACCAAATATCGCAACGATTGTTATCGTACCAAGAAGATACGAAATTCATGATCAGCATGCACGTCGAACCTGCTATGCAAAGTATTTTTGGCGATTTCTGAGATTTTATCTCTTGCCAGGTGCCTAGGTAACCCCACCAAAGAAGTGTTACCTAGCCATGTTTGAACGTTCCCCTAGCAAGCATGTCAAAGAGCCCCCATGAGGAAAAAAGGGCAAAATCTAAGCATTTTGAATTTTCGAATTAATTAATACCGAATCAATGCCATATACATACCTAACATGAGCGCATGAGCTGAATATTACGCATGTATTAGCAGAAAAATAAGTACATACAGGAAGCATAAAGCACAAGATTAGCTTTACAAGCAAAGAGGATCTGTACTCATGCGCAAGCAGTATAGAGTCCTGACTAGCAGAAAAAGTCATCAGCCATAAAAAGTAAGCTATATCAAGTGTCACGCAAACCTTTGTTTAGCGCTCGTTGATTCTGACGTAGCAGCTCTGCTGGTGTTTTTCGACGCCCGAAAAGGAACTCCATCTAAAAAAGCTGTGATGTGCAGGATCTTGAGATATGAATGGTAGTCGAAGCGAAAATTGAGAAAACTAAGCAAACAGAAGCCGCAGATGAAGAAGAAACTGTGAGTTTGGTAAGATCAAAATAGCTCAGCGGCAAAATAACAGGGTAATTCAGGAAAAAAGGCCAAAACCGACCAGCTTCAGAATCTGCGATGCAAGCGAAGTCCTCACTATCGACAAGCCATATCATTATGAAGCTTACTTCTTCAATGCTGACAAGAAAAGAACAAACCGCAGTGACAAATAGGCAGCTATGTACTTATCTTCAAAAGCGTCTTCAAACGCTAATTTCAAATCTACTCATTCTGCGGAACGACTCTCTGGGAGTTAAGAATTTGCAAACTGCGAACTTATTGTAGTTTTAACTGATAATGTAGATGAAACCCAGCATGATTATGCAGATAAGACAATTTGAATAGAATGACAACAAAGGAGTATACCCAACGGGAGCCAAACAGTGTTTCTAAAATGCTTTATGTCAAGCATGTGCCAAATACTTGACACACTTACAAGCGCTTACGACTTTTCTAGGTAATCCTCCGCAGATATGGATGCAGATTCAAAGTCAGCTTTTGAAAACGTTTCCAAAATGAATCTCTTCCCAGTTTCTCAATGCGGTATACTTCCTTGACAGGAAAAATGAAAATCTAGTGCAACAAGCCGTTCCCCCTCCCGCACACTGGTGGATATATTTACAACAGGCTCAGGAAAACAGCGGGTACAAAACAGAAAATTCGACGAGAAGCGAGAAGGTGAAAGTTGGGTGGAAAACAGACACTTGTTTTAGAGCAACATTCATAAAGAGGAAGGGGGAATTGGTGCGCATAAGAATGACTCACCGTCAATGCAAGCTATGCGTATTTGAACAGTGTTGAAATAGCGAGTTAGTAATTTAAACGCCAACGAACAGTCTACTAGAAGAGGTTCACCATAAAAAAGCGTTTGCACCGAGGACAAAGATATGCTATATGACTAAAAAGGGCAATGCACTAATGACAAAAACGACAAATGCTGGTGAGACGAGACAGAAGATGAATTTGAAGTGACAGTGTATAACTGAGTCTGCAAAAGAATGAAAATCACAAGGAAAAGTAATAATTCATCGACCATCACCTAATGATGCACATTTGTATCGAGACCTCAAACTGATGACACAAAAGCAGCGCTAACTTCAGCCCTCAAATAGCTGTAAAAAAAAAACACCTTACAGCAGCAAATTTAACGCGAAATCGTGGGTAAATGATACTACGAAAGTTAGTGAGTTACAAAAAGAGTTTAGTTACAAAAGTTCGATCAAGACAAGTTATGAATCAAGCTTCTATGGACTGTGTAAAATTGAAAACGAGAACAGAAGGAAAACAAAAGGAGCAAATCTTCATTCTCTTCTCTCCAGCCGAGATAAAGAGACGTATCTTTAAAATGTAAAGTTCTGGTGGGATTTCATGTTGTTTACAGCGAATGGAAAATGCGGAAAAGTGCGCCAACTGCGAAGGAGACGTAAACTCAGCATTCTTCCGCATTTGCAGAAGGTTGCATCCTTTGGCGTGTCACAGAAATACTTTTCATTTCCATGTGCCAAAAGTTTTGCATTTCTATGGTTTTTGTGTTATGCAGCGAATAAATAATAGATAAATACACTAAGGACTTTCCTTCCCTGTTGCTTCGTATGTTCATCTTCTTTTTATCGGTAGCACCGGCGTCGACGCCGACGTTGACCATCACCTTTCACATTTTCACACTTTCCTTTGATCTAAATTCTAGAGCAATGCAAACTGAAGGGATCGTCACAGCGAAGAAACTGAAGAAGGCCACAAAAAGAAAGGCAACAAAGGTTGAGGAGGTGGGTGTTTTGTCGTTAGCTGAATTTTTTTATCTAGTCGTTAGCTGACCCTTTTGGTTCTCCTGGAACTTGCCAGTAAGGCCAGGCCAGACTTGGCCTGAAAGCCCCCAAAAGTGCCTAAATTTCTCCAATTCTTCACTTTCTCGTGTGAGGAGAGATAGAGAAAGTGAAGGGAGATTAGAGAATTTTGGGCGTTTTGACGCCTCGGGGCGAAGTCTGGCCGGGGCCTAACAGTCCGAGTAATTTTTAAGGAAGTCACGGCTTCTATGGATTGAGGATTTTGCTATTCGAGTCTACACATCATACAAAATAAACATGTCGGCTAGTCGGGGAGGAGGGGGGGGGTCAGAAGCAACGATAGGCCGCACGCCGTAAATCCTGAGGGTCATTTCTGTTGCATCGCCTTCAGTTTCAGCTGCACGAGTACGGGTTTTGGGTTTTACCGGTTTTTAAGCTGGAATTAGCGCTTTAAAAGCAAAGTCTGTCTTTCTTGCATGAAAATCATCAAATTAGGATTTTAGAGGCCGGGGAAAACATTGAGATGAACGGGGAAGACATACTCCATGAAGATGAAGAGATATGAAGCAATAAAAAGTCAACTACAGGTTGGCAGAAATTAAGAAACTGGCGGTGTGGTCAGATAAAATTTCGCCTCCAGTGGACTCCGATTCATTGCCTGAGAGAGACTCTCATATTGCTGGGACAGCCATGGATAAGGGTCGAGGGAATCAGTACAATTATGCTCCACTTATGTTTGCTCGTATGAGGCTACTATCTATTATAAATTTAATTAATGGAAAATGAAACATGAAGTTTCTCATGAAAGTAGAAATATAACTCCAGATCCAGCTCAACATGCTAATTCTTTCGTTTTCGACATTGTAAAACTTAGCGATAGCGCAGTCGGATGGTTTTTGCACTCAACCAGCACTCAAGAAGCAGCCGACTGCAGCGCTGATCAGCCGAAGCAGCGCTGCCTTCGCTGCTCGTTGCTTTTGTCCATACCTAAGAAGCGAGGTATATATCAAGCCTTACTGCCAGCGAATTGAGCCATTCCCTATTACTACAACTTGAAATGTTCAAACTGCAATTAATTTCTTAGTTCCAGGGATGGATCAAAGGCTGAATCTAAGTGTAAAAGGTTTCAAAAGAAGTGGAACACGAGAAATAGTAGGAAAAAGGGATATTAAAAAGCTGTTCTGCTCGATCTTTCGCTTTTATGACAACCGTGCAGTTGCTATTGGAACTGACATCTCACTTAACCATTTTGAATTTCATTTAGGATGAGAATGTTGCGGTCATCAAGGATTCACCAAAAAAGAAGCAGAAATCCAAGAAGGTACTTTTATCATAATCTCGACATGATATAGTGAGTTTGTAGCTCTAGGCATCTCAACAAGCGCAGTCCACTGGGTTACCGACAAAGAAAAAGAAGCCAAAAAGTAAAGAGGGGAAATTAGAGGTGAGAACATTTCGTAATTCGACGTATTTCCAGTAATAAAGTGCTTTTTATTTCACGTTTTCAAATATATATCACATAATTTTCTAAACACTATCTATGGGGCATATTCATCAACTCTCATAAACATGGGCGGTCTCGAATTCGTACTGGTGGACTTCGATTTGCCCAACCATTTTGATTTTTTTAGTGAGTGTTGCAAAGGTCAAGGCAGTTATGGGCCTTTCTAACACGCAGTGTAGTGTTGGCTTTGAGTGGAACTCATTTTTGAGTGAAAGTTTCTCACTTTTGAGCATAAGCACTGTGCATTCACGTGGTGCTGCCACGTAGTGTAATCTATGCGAATGTCTTGCATTGTTTTTTTTTATGTAGGAGACTCCTTGGTGCAATTTTTTAGGAAGCATCCTCAGCTAATTTGGAGGGGAACTCCAATGGAATCAAAAAGGTAAAGCGAAACGTTTCTCTTAACAATCTTCTTCTCATTCTGCTTTTGCTAGAAAAATGCTCTGTTTGACTCCGATGATGATGACGTGAACGGCGATTTCAAGTTTGCCAATGATAATGACTCCGATGTGGAGATGGGTGATGACTTCGGAAGTGACGACGAGGATATTAGTAATAATGGTCAGTCTGTAGCGTTTGATTATCTATCGAATATGATGTTTGTTGTTTTATGTTCAGCATATCTTCGGAATCTTATGCAGTGTGCTGCAAGTTCATATCACAAAAGCATAGACTCACAGCCTAATAGTATTTTATGTACATCGTTTTTTTTTTCACATTAGTGGTGGTTGCTTCATTAACTGCGTCATGTTTTGAGAAACGATCTCCACTAAAGCGAAAAGTGCTGGCACTAATTTCACCTTATGAAATATCAAAAACAATTCTTTATTTCGATGAATTGTACTTCAGGCAGTGATTCTGAAAATGAAGATTTACCGATTGAGCGGAAGTCGAAGCTGCTTGACCGAAAGAAAGCAAAAACTGCGTGAGTTTTTTTCTTTATTTTAGTACGTGGTGCAAAGAACTTCTTCAAGACAAGAAGCCGATTCCGAGCTGCGCTTGAACATCGCAGGTCAGCAGCAGTATGAGCTGCCGAGCGTTGACGAAGTTGAAAAGCAATTGAGAGAAGTTCCTAATCTTCAGATAATCAAGGATCGGATACATGAAGTAGTGCAGGCAAGCAACTTTGGACTAAGCATGTAATTAAGTAACTTAGTCCAACGAAATTACTATTTGGTACCTTTATTTCTTCCTAATTAACTAGTCTCAACTTCAGTATTTCTGTGCCGTACAGGTTAAAATAGATAAAAAGACTTTCAAGATGACTAGTCTCAGTTTAGAGGTTTTTCTCAGGTTTTGGGAGATTTCAAGAATAGACGACAAGAGGGAAGAAGCCGTGATGAGTATGTATCCATACTCACCAAAGATTTGTGTTCCAACTACGGCTACAATGAATACCTTATGTCGAAGTTTATGCAGCTATTTCCGCAAGCATCAGAGGTGATTGTGAACATGTTAGAGTTTTTGAATTGATCCAAATGTTCAGTTAATCGAATTTCTCGATGCTAACGACCAGCAACGTCCTGTGACCATCAGAACAAATACGTTGAAAACGCGAAGGTACACATTTTGAAATTATACCTTGAAGGCGACGTCCGGGAAGTCGATTTTGAGATTTTGTGCTTACCCGCTTATTGCTATGTTGAATCCGAATATCTGCACTGGGGAGTGCGAAAACGGCGAAAAAGGAATTTAACACAGAAGGGAAATCAAAGATGAGCGGTGCCATCCTCACTGTGAGTTCGCATTCCCAGCTTCCGGAGCAATCTTCTCGGTTACGATCTCAAGTCAAGCGTTCGCATTTCACCGATGAAGATGTCCGTTTAGAATTTGAGAAGATCGCTTGAGAAGCTGGGAGCGTGAATTCACAGTGGGGAAGACCCCGCCCAGCTGCTGATTTCCATCTGCGTTAAAGTTTTTCCGTTTTCGGGTTCTCCAGTGTGGATTTTCGGATTCAGCATAGCGATTAGGCCTGGGAAAGCAAAAGTCTCAAAACGTTTTTTCCCGGACACTGCCTTCAAGCAAAGTATGGTGATGAGGTCATGGGCGATTGCACGATGACATACAACCTCCTCTATCTTGTAGAGGAGATCTGGCGAAGGCGCTGATAAACCGTGGTATGAACGTAGACCCTGCTGCGCCTTGGACGAAAGTTGGCTTGGTTGTGTATGATTCACAAGTCCCCGTAGGTGAGCATGCTTAACCTTAAACCTTAACTTGTTCGTGTCACCAAGCATAAAAATATCGTTTTCAGGAGCAACTCCGGAATACCTGGCTGGTCATTATATGATCCAGGGTCTAAATTCTTTATTGCCGGTAATGGCGCTTGCACCACAGCCAGGTGATCGAGTGCTTGACATGTGCGCAGCACCAGGAGGAAAAACTTCCCACATAGCTAGTCTCATGAAAAATAGCGGCGTACTCTTTGCCAACGACGCAAAAGTGGGTACAAATTTTAAGCGCTTGCTTATTTTAGCTTTACTTTCGATTTCAGATCAATCGTTGTAAAGCCATCATAGGCAATTTGCACCGACTAGGAGTCAACAATGCTATTGTGAGCAACTTGGGAGGAGAAGAATATGCAAAGGTGAAATATGCTGTTACGCTATCGTATACAGCCTGTCCTATAAAAAATAATCGTTCAATATCTGTCAAGCTAGCTCCGAATGGTTTCGATCGTGTTCTTCTTGATGCTCCGTGTTCGGGAACAGGTGTAATTTGGAAGGATCAGTCTGTAAAAACCAGCAAAGATAGCCAAGATATACAGCGAAAGTGCGTTTAATGGTGCGTCAATCATCGTGCAATCTAAATTTTTATTGCAGGCACACTGTACAAAGACAATTGATATTAGCCGCACTGGACGCTGTCGACGCGAAATCCCCCAGCGGTGGATACGTCGTTTACTCTACTTGCTCGGTTTTGGTACGAACGTTAACAACTTTATTACTGTAACATTTGGCAATTGCTCCTTTTTGTTTTCGTAACTAAATCTTTCGTAAGTTCATTTTTAGGTCGAAGAAAATGAAGCTGTTGTGAATTATGCATTGCAAAAAAGGCACTGCGAGTTGGTTCCTTGCGGTCTGGAAGTTGGTGTGGAAGGATTCACCAGGTGAATTTTATCGGTTGTTCTCAATTCTCAGGTCATTTCCAAACTTTCATAGCACATTCAAATTTCCAGGTACATTCTCGACTTGAATTTTTTCCCGTTTTTTTTTTGTCTTTCTGAATCAAAACTATTTTTTGCAAGGATGTCAGAAAGCAGTTACCAAAAGCGATATCAGCATCTTTGTAATTTTTAGGCAGTTCTTGGACTGAGCTTATCCAGAGGACTCAGAATCATGAATTGGGAACATTAAACAATGACTTGATAACTTTTTGTGCCATGCATTGACTGCACGCACCCTTGAGTTGCAATGGTACAAAATTGTCCCGATGTAATACTATGATGCGTCCCCTCTTGGGAGCATCTGGTCGCGGCTACACTTGATCTCCTGTAAACCATGGCGCTCCCAGGATTTCCTTTCGGTGGGGAGGGCAAAAAATACTTGAAGATCCGTGGCGTCAGCTCCAAAAAATTTTTTGAGGCGCTCCTCAAGGTTTTCGAGGGCTTTGAGTTTTTGAAAAATTTTTAAAATCATTTTAATTATGTACAAATGTGAACAGGTCACCTTGTATATTTTTATAACCCTTGTAAGTGAAATCCTACGCACAATTTGAGAAGGCGTTTTTGCTTTATATCATGTAAATAATGCGACGCTACTTACTAATGTGCGTACTTCATTGCGCCGTTTACATTTCGGTTTAGAATCAGATCGAAGTTTTCTGCATTGATGGGATGAATATACTGTTTCACACTATTTAGTCGTTTATAACAGATTCCGCGAGTACCGGTTCCATCCATCGCTCAGCTTGACAAGACGTTATTACCCACATGTGCATAATATTGATGGATTCTTTGTTGCAAAGTTGAAGAAACTTTCCAATGCGAAGATGGGCAAAGCAAGTGTGGATATAGTGAGAATTTTAGATTATTAGTGTCTTCGGGCTTTTATTAGCAGAAAAAATACAGGTTCAACGAGAAAACCTGGAGAACAATGGAGTCGAGAAACAAGCGAAAGTAAATGGTGAGAAAAGTAAGGCTAAGTCATCAAAAGTAAATGAGAAACAGGGCAGCGATACTTCTGACGATGGTATGTATTTTTAGTTTCATTTGTAGTCCCTTTTGTGATCTTACGGTCTTGCATGTATTTATGGACTGTATCTTTTTGAGAGGAAACCAGCAAGGTGCCAGGAAGTAGCAAACGGAAAATGAAGAAAAAGCGAAATCAATTGAAAAATTTGGCGAAGAAAGTACCAGCCTCGGATGATGGATTCAACAAGGTAAAGAAAATAGATCATATCGTAAAATGACATTTGTTTGCAGACTGGCTTTGTTCACAAGATCAAGAAACAGAAAACGTTCAAGAAGAAAATAGGAAAACGAGCGCTTGCTAAAACAAGTGCCAAAATGGTTAAGAATAAACGAAAGAAGCTAATGGCAAAGGCCGCCGCAGGATCTTCAGCTTGAATGTTTCCCAGACTTGCCCTCAAAATATTGTTGATCTTGTTATTTTTGTCTCATGCTGTATCATTTTTGTTGTTTTGTTGTTGTTATTTGTTGTCTGTTGCCGAGAGCGAAGCCTTCAAGTTGAATGAACGCTTCTGACTTAAATGTTAACCGCAGAAATGAGTGAGAATTCCCAAAAAATTGGTCTATCGAGTCATAAAGTTATGCAAATAGCAGCTTGTTCTCGATTGTAAAACATAGTGGTTCATTCCAACAGCCTTAGATGCATTTTGCAATAAAGGGAACGTCCAATCGTTGTTTTAGAGTATCAGAATCGTTGCTAAAAAAAGTTGTGAAGGCTAACGAACATTGCGCGACCGCCGTCGCTCTAAAGGTAATTGATGCTACATGTCTTGGGGTGATTTCGGGCTGACATTATCATCTTCGTAGCTGAACTGATCTTTCTTGCGGAATTGTTCGCATTCAAGTTGGACAGTGAATATCCTTCAATCCTTCAGATTTCTCTAAGAATCAACATTTCCTTATATATGTTTACGAATGATTTTCCTTATATGTTTACGAATGATCACGGTTTTAAAAAGATGATTTTCGGGTATACTAATTGCTCTCCAACAATTCGCTAAGCGAATGCCATTGCCTTTGGTTATATCTACGTATGCAGCATGGAAAAAAGCTTGCAGCATGATCTCTAATCAATCAAATAACTCGAATAATTTTGTGAATGCTTTTGTGACACCCGGTCGGAAGCGCTCAATGTCAGTTGTAGATAATGTCCCGACTCTACTGCATGAACACTAGCAAAATTCCGATTAGCTTTTGCTGGCATCTGACACATGATCTGTGTCCTTTCTGAGTTTTATCCGCACCCACTTTCATTCTGTAATAAATAGACAAACATACAAAATGATCACTATATATACAAGCACACAAGAATGAGATCTGAGAAGAATGAACTAGAAAGGTACTCAGAGGGTCAGGAGCCCCCTTCATTCCACAAACGATCGTCTTCGTCAACATCAAGCTCTATCGCGGAGTCACCATAGATTGAGGAAACAGACGAAGACGGCAGCGCTGTATGTCTGTACTCGTGTTTTCGAAGTGCAGAGCTGAACGTTCAAAAATATATCGTGCGTAAGTTCCTCACAGTTAAAAGAATTTAGACGGACCTGTCTCTAAATTCTTGTCCACATATATTGCAAGGGTATGGTTTCTCGCCAGTATGTGTTCTTATGTGTATGGTCAGCGTCTGGAGATTGAAAGAAATTAGGTTACGAGACAAGTAACTCGTTTGCTGCAAATGTGATCCTGCATCTGGGCAACAATGCAAGCAGTAATGACATACGGCAAAAGAGAAGGGACTTTACATTTACCTGAAATAACAGCAGATTCGGCTGATCACGCCCATGCAGCATGCAACCCCTCCCTCTTCACCCTTCTAATGCCAACGAACTTTTTCATTGCTAGTTTTAATGGCGACTTCATGCAAAATCATTGTCCTGTCAGCACTCACTACTCGATTTCAGAGTGTCTAACAAGTATGACAGCAAAACAAAATGTGCGTCAGGCGAGCGAAGGATAGTTCCGTCAGCTCACGATTGTTGAGCACAGCGCTTCCAATCTCCGGTCTATACTTCGGGCATCCATGGACATTTCTACCGAGAAATGGTCGGTCTCTATTGTAAGAGGTTTTAATTACTAATCAATCTTGTAACAAGCCTGCCATATAAAGCTGAACTGAAAGCAGTCAGGGACTGATGCGCAATCATCAAATTCTTACTACTTGAGTGCGCCTGCCCATGCTTTCCATCTCCCACGCCTCTTTCTTCCTATTGCGGCTATTGTGCAGTTCCCCTCTCACACATTGCAGAGTTTATTCAAGATAAGCACCGGCCAAGGATATGTTCGAAGCAGAACCGTACTTAAAAAATAAACACTGCAGAAACTGGACGCATCCAAAGTCAGAAGAAATCACACCGCGAAGAAAATTTGGCGAAATATGGTTCGACTGCGAGAAGAAAACTGAGCACCAATAGGATAAATAGGATAACCAATGTACGGCAACAAGATAATAGCAACAATGAACACGAATATGATATATGAGATCGATTTGCGACAACAGGAAGGAAAAAGCGTAGAAGATGGAAAGCGTGGGCGGTTGCACTCAAAATAGTAAGAATTTGATGATTTTGGGCTCCTATGACAAAAGCGGCCAGCGGCTGCTATGGGCTGCTAGCGGCGGCTATCGGCACGGTATGAAGGCACCCTCAGCAATGGTACTTGAAGCGGTGCTTCTATGTTCCTTCAAATTGTTATCAGCGATCCCACCCACCATACAGAGGCACATTCATGCACAAAACATGCGAAGCGTTTTTTGCGAGACCGCCGCTCTGGTGCTATAATAGGGATGTAAACTATCAGTCTGCCGAGTTTATCGACAACTCGGATCCGTCCCCTATACTGACTTCGCGCCCGTCCCAATTAATTTGTCTTTGAAATCGCAAACAACTTTTTTAGATGAATATTGAGCTAAGGACATATCTAGCATACATTAGTTTCAAGCCATTCTTTCCTGAGGAACTTATGGCTTGAAAGAACCTTAACTGCTGAGGATCCATTGTCCAATCATCTCGATGTGTCGTGTGCACAAAAAAGAAATTGGGCAAAAACGCAAAACTCATTACAGGCTTACTTCTTTCCACGATGCCACGCTATGAGGCTCTGAAGGTGCAGATGAAGAAGCCTCAAGCTTGACCGTCGCTTAAGTATAAATGCCAATCTCAGACATGGCTGGATATTGCTTCCAACAAAACACTCGATCACCTTTGTAAAGAATAACCCAGATGATGATCAGGAGAGGTACAATTTGGTCAAAACACACTGAATAACCTTTCATCATTTCACATCATTTACCCATCGGAGATGCGTTTCTTACAATGATTTTGATTTACCGTAACAATGAAAAAGATTCCAGATGTTATCTAGGCAAACGACTCTTGGCTAAAAAATTTACCTGAGACTGCGTAAATCCTCGCCCGCAGTAGCCGCATGTGTAAGGCTTTTCACCGGTGTGCACCCTCTCATGAATGTTCTGCAATGATCTTTTGGTCTACAAAGTTAAGTTCAAACTGACAAACCTTGTCTCGCCTATGATGAAACATTTTGTCACAAAATGAGCACTGCCAGCGAAATGGGCGATTTATGTTGATAAAGTCTCCGTTTAATGAAGACAAACACGAATTCTGAAAAAATATAAAGCCAGTGCAGACTCTGTAATTTGCTTGTGATTACCTCATGATCGGCCAAAGCCGCACTAGATTTGAACCACCGACCACAAATCTGGCAAAAGTGTCGGTGACCAGTAACATGCATCTTCGTATGAAGTGCTAACGTAGAAGAACGACAAAAGGATTTAGTACATATGGTGCACCGGAACGGTCGAGGACCTGTCGCAATCGAAGCAATACTTTCCTGCATAAGCAATGAGACTTACCTGTGTGGAGGCGTAGGTGAAGTGCCAGGCTTACTTTGGAATCAAACACAGCTCCACAAGTAACGCAATGCACATTTTTCACAGAGCAGCAGTGAGCGTCCTTAACAAGATAATGTTATTTAAGCAAGCGAACGTAAAAGCGAAGTTGAAGTGAGACAAAAGCAAGATAGATAGATTTAAATATACCTCGGTATGTTTTTCCCACAAACTTTTCGATGACAACACTTTTCCACATGACGAGCATTTATATCCAGAAGGTTCTTCCAATGACTCTAAAAAAGTCTGCAGATGTTAGATCTTCATAGGCCCCGGACAGACTTCACGCGATTTGATCGTCGCGATGAATCGCGACGAGACAACTGTTACAACATCATTCCATGCCGATCAACTTGCATTTCAGTTGTGATACTTCAACAGCCCGAAATTTTTGAATGTGAAATGAAAATGAATGGAAATGTCGGCGATTGAGTCGCGACGATCAAATCGCGTGAAGTCTGTCCGGGGCCTAAGGGCTGATCAGTCTGTGACTATGAAAGAGCACTCAATGGCACATAGACCATGAGAGTGATTATGAAATTATTTTAGTACGCTGGAGAGATCTATCCTCACCGGAGCAATTCAAATATGCCGATATTAGTCATGTATAGCATAGCATGTTAGTACTACTCAAAGACCCTAAAACTGACATGAGACACTCGATGCGAACACAACAACTAACAAAAGCGGTTTCTAAAGGGGTGGAGCCATCTCTAAGAGAAATTCTTGTAGACATCAATTATTAAAAGCCCGATATCGCGAATGTATATTGGATGTAAATTGGATACTCTTATCCGCAACGATAACTTAACATAATGTAGTTTTCGGCATATATTTCATCATGCTTAATCTCGTTAACGTGCCAGCTCTTTCTGATTGTTTTCGGAGGCTGTCAAGCACAATTCAGAACTTGCCGAGAGGCGACAGAATGACAACCGATCTACTGCCACCGATAGGTGGCAGTAGATCGGTCGTCCTTGCCAAAAGAAGCCGCTAACATGAACCCATGATGAAATTCCAACAGAAACAGAATCTTATTGCAAAAATACGTGAATTTGAGAATGCATAAACTTACGGTTGTTGTTTTCGGTTCCCTTGACAATCTTGAAATGTAGTATATTCTCGCCAATCATCAAAGTAAACCGTTCAAGAGGTCCTCGTCTTCTGGCGAACGTAGGCTGCTGAAGCGCGACAAATCACAGTGCCGTTTAGATAATTTCATGAAGGATGGATTACCTGAGAATTCTGTATCTGGTCCTCGGACATAGCTTTGCTGCCTGCAAATTATGCATTAAAAGGCTTCAAACCACCTGTAATGTACCAACCTTCGTTATTTGATTGTGCAATGTCGAAAAGGGATTGTAGGGAAAGGTAGCTTCTTTCTGGAAGCCATTCGGTGTTCTGGAATACCAAGCTGATAAAAAGCGTTTTAACACACAAAAAACGACAATGCTTCCAACCTATAACATCGGGAGTCGACAAGCTCAATCCCACGCACATCATTCGCATACCAATGAGGCTTCTCATCGACTGACAAGGAATCCTTGAGCTTCATATGCTCATCACTGGATCCGCTTTCTGTTTCTGCTGCAAGGACATTCATAATGGAAACTATCATGGCTATGTACGTCGATGGTTCTCACATTCAGATGTCATCTTCTGCATAGCATAATCCCTCGAGTCCAGGACTTCAAAAGGTTCTTCACTCTCCAAGGAAGGCTCATCCGAAGAACGCAAAGATGCGGTGGTTTCTGAGCTCCTATTTGATAGCATTCCTGAACAGCTGTCAACATAAGCTAGCACATCCGTTCAAGAAAAACCTCACCTATCTAAACTCGTTGATTCGCTCAACTCCTGCCATGAAATCCATCGTCCTCTAGGGCAAAGCGGTTTGCAAGAGGATTAAGCTAGTGCAGAACAGACACTCAACTTTACGCAGCAATGTGCGGCCTTGTCGGGGAACGGTTGGGAAGCGACAAAGGCAACTCCCCAGAATGGGTCATCCGATTTAGTACAAATGTTACTTTGCTTATCTGTCTTGATGATATTATCGCGGAGAGCAGGGGTGGTACCAAAGGCACGTCCAGGCAAATCTGGATATGGGGATCTCGACAGTAATTTTAGGACCCTAACAAGACACTGCCCAACCGGCGGTTCAGATGATGCTCTAACGGCTGAGATATTCGTCTCCAAATTGGGCCCAAAGATCATTTCGCCTGGATTCATGCCGACACATCAGTTTCGCGTGGGTCCTCGCGCGAAAGCATGCAAACCCGCACTCTGACATTCGGTGCGGGCGGCGCGCGCGCTTCCCGTGCGGCCCTTTGTAGTGCGCGCGGGCCGAACGATGAATGGGCGCGGGCCGAACGGTGAATGCGCGCGGGCCGAACGGTGAATGCGCCCGGGCCGAACGGTGAATGCGCCCGGGCCGAACGGTGAATGCGCCCGGGCCGAACGGTGAATGCGCCCGGGCCGAACGGTGAATGCGCCCGGGCCGAACGGTGAATGCGCGCGGGCCGCACGGTATCGAAAGCATTCCGTTCGCGTACTACTAGAGAATAAGTCTTTCATAAAGCTTCTTATTCTCAATTTCACAGTCCAAAAAGATTCCGAATTTAGAAAATTCGAGAATTTGAATTTGAATTCATAGAATTCAGAAATTCGGATTCAGCACCCGTTCGGGACGTCGAGGGATAACTTTCGTAGGAGCGGAACTCTTCATGTCCCTGCTTTTGCTCAAATGGTAAGAGTTACACGGGTGATGGAGCAGCCTAATCACAGCGTCGTACCTCACGCGGTACCCACTATGCTTATAGCGTGTGAGAATTGGAGGCGCGCGCGTGGCACGGGAGATATAGTGCGCGCGGGCCGTACGCTAAGGGTACAAGGCGCGCGGGCCGCACGCACCTGCTACAGTACTTTTCAACCCGAAATAGGCGTACATTCTAAGTGGAAGCGCATCTGCACCGCCACCGGCTCAGCGAGATAGATTAGGATGAGGAGACGCAGACTGCAAAACGGCGCGAATCGTTGCGAAGCGGACTCCCGCCAGTCCAATTTGCGTCTGAACTGAGTTGAAACTATAAATTCTCTCCAGCGTTAGAGCCCTTTTTCGCCGTTTTCGTGCCGTCCAGTGTGGATTTTCGGATCCAGAATAGCGCATAGGTCCAGGTAAGCAAAAATTCTCAAAATTCCTGGACACTGCTTTTGAGTCGCTAAAGAGTTTGCAGGAGAGGATGTTAGGGGGGTTTAGACAAGCTGACTTCTGATAGACATAATTCCTACCAGAAAAATGTCACTAAGCTACTGATTAGTTAATGCTTCATACCACGAGGAAAGGGCTGACAATGAGATGTTTGTTCGGAACTTCACTCTCAATCTCACTGTTGTGCCGCTGCAATGCAAATGGTGCACCTACATGGGTTATAAAAATGTACAAATGACTTGCTTATTTTTGAAAAGAATTAAAATAATTTTTAAAAATTTTTAAAAATTCAAATTAGCCTTGTAGAAAAAAATTTTTCGGGGGCGTGGCTAACGCCACGCCCCTTTTTCTAGATTTTAGGAGTCTTGGGCCCGAAATTTCGAGAAGCACCCCCTAAATTTTTTCCGAGTGCGTGGCTAACGCCACGCACCTTCGTTTGAAAAATTTTTTTTCCGCCCCCCCCCCCCCGGACGGAAATCCTGGGACCGCCACTGCTATTTACGGATTAGATCGGATGAGAAAAAAGCGACCTTATATGAAAATCGACTTATCTGTGAATCGCTCGTTCTCTTTTGACATACAACTCACAAAAACAAAATCATACTGGAAATCATTACCTAGATCCTAAAGTAATGAAAGTCGGTGCTCCCTTCCGTACTGATCTAAATTAGAGCCAGCTCTACAGAATGGCCAAGGTGTGGCAAAAGACATCAAGGCAAGAGAGATAGTTTAGATCAAACAATGGATCATTTCTGAGACACCTTGTACAAGTATCGCTTTTTACGAGAAGATTTTTTTCGAATAAACAGATAAGACAACAAATATAACTCTTTGTTTCTGAACAGCGAAACACAAAGCTGCCGAGGTCTACTGTCTGGAATAAAATGTCACCCAGAGGTCCCCTTCAACATCAGACAGGCTTGCCAGGACATAAGGACCTCTGCATTAGAACATATTAAGATCTGTATCAAACCGAAATCTCTGGAAGTGAGTAATTATAAAAACACGGCTGTCTTCATGCGCTCAAGATTCGATGATCTCCTCGAACAAAGTGGACAGGAGTCTATTCACATGAAGGGGAAGAAGTGCTTCACAGTTCCTCCTATGGCTGCTACCGCTCGCTCTCGCTTCGTTGTGCTGAGTATGGTTGACCACAGACATCGTTCATCCGGCTGCAGCTGCACGCACTGCGCGATCATTGCACTGAAACGCAAGGTGTAGGTTTAGAATTCAACTTCTTGCTCTTGATGGGAGCACAACACCGCCAAAGTGCGTGAAACCACTAGGGTTGTTGGAATGTCACGAAACAGAGCCAAAAATGCTTCGTACCCCCTCCAAAGAGAATATTTAGAAGGCTACTATTAGATTCAAAAAAGACCAGATGAGAACACATCTCTCTCCTCTTATTCAACAGTTGGAAGTCAGATTATAGGACATTACTGCTGCACATTCGAGTTGGTACAGACCCTAATTTGGACTCACAAAACGTAGGTCCTCTTAACAACCTAAAAACGCATGCTCTCAATGCTGTAAACATCGTATGCTGGACTGTTGGTAAGCTACCTTACAGGTACTCGATAACAAAGAAAGATTTTATCTCTTTATCGAGAAACGAAAACTAAAGTGAAGACCACCAGCGCTAGGTTCCCCTTTTCCGCGAACATCCATGCTTTGCGTTCACGTGCGTTCTCAGAAGCAAAAAAAAACTCATTCGTTTATTTCCTCAAGCCCATCAATATGGCGTTTAGTGTGGAACATTGCATGATGGTTTGGTAGATGCTTCAAATATCGCTATTGTTGTTTGCAGATAACAGCTGAGAATGTGACGTGTTTCTGCTTGTGCCTCAGGCGGTATTTATTGAGATAAAGCTGTTGGTAGGTTACATATGCTGGGCTCAAATGGAGTATGAGAAAAATTGCATGTTGCTTTCAGTCGAAGCTTTGAATTATAAACAAGTGCAAGGTGAAAAATATAAGTATTAGGGTGATCCAAAAGTAATGGGGCACCCTGATTTTTTAAGTATTTTTCAAAAGTTTCTTTCTGATTAACTGTAGACAGCAGGCAAATTGAACGCTTTCGTATAAAGTGGCCTTCGCATGTTATCCTGACAGCACCTTGCGACAACTGACCCACATTCTTTCGAGCGGCGCTTCCAAGAGATCAGACAGGCTTTTTCGAACGCCATCCGAATTTGTGCTGCTTTACCTAGAAGTCCCTGGACACATGACGTATCAATCGAAAGAGCTTTTCAATTTCTTTCTAATGAATACCCGATTGTACGAAAAATCTCTATTGCTTCGTACAAAAGAGGCAATGGATAGAGCGTAAAAAGCTCTATCAGATGTCATCTGTCAAGGGTGAGCTCATTTGAGTACCTTGATGAAAGAATAAAAAATGTATTTCCTAATACTCAATGCTATATCTTCTGTTCTAAAGCGTTAAGACCACCAGACTGTCGTGGATTTGGCAACAGTCTTCTCTCCCATAGCTGCACAGATATTTTTGCTAGGCCTACTTGTTTTACTGCGGCGGAGCCGCTGAGAGTTCAAAATTACTTCAGGTAATGAGCTTCGACTTTTTGCGCTTACAAAAATAACGCCACATGATAATACCCATCTATAAACCTTGATTGGAAGGCTTTGATATGTATCAACATCTGCCAAAACTTTGGCATCCAAGTAAGTTTTCTGTTTGAGAAAAACTGCATTTAATCTTTAAGTGCCCCATTACTTTTGGATCACCCTAATATCTAGTTGGATGCTGATTGCAATTCAATGGAAGGTGAAGAAAGTGCTGAAAAATAACATCAATAATTACGAAGAAAACGCTCATATTCCATATTCCATGTTTTTCAAGATTGTGCTCAGTTGCTATCACATATTGAACATCTTTTGCAGATTTGCTGTCTGATATCTACCATTAGTATACAAAAGAGACTTACTCTGTGGAAGGAGGGATGTTTGCTCTACCCTTTAGTATCTTCATATCCACGCTGTCGACGTCGCTGAACAAAATTTTCAAGAAAGTCTATAACTACAGCTCCTACCGAGAACTGACTGTTCATAGTCTACCAAAATGATGCTGCCTGAGAGAATCGCATCCAAATAAGACTGTCGCGAACGATACCTGGTACGTAATTTTTATTTTCGTTTTCAAGGCCATCTTGAAATGAAACAGACAAATACTTACTGGAAGAAAGGTGTGAGACGACAGCTGACCGTCAACTGCCACATAAAAATGCCCAGATTCCATATGATACTCGAACTAAAGCTCCTCTGATGAAGCAAGGTTTCTGGAGCTACGAATCTGCAAAAATAGTGGACTTTGGAAAGTGGAAGTATCTCAACTAGGATGTGCTATCGTACGCAAAAGTTGTCTACTCTGTGTTATTTCCACTATCATCCACAGTCAGAATTCGAACTTTGTGACACCACAACATTATGGTGAACCCCCACGACATATTCGAGTTTTTTGTTCATCATAGAAGTATGGTTTGAGAACAATTTGGGAACGATTGGGTCAGAAATGGAGTAGAATGTGGAATTCTCCTCAAAAATACCCATAATTTTCTGCACAGTACCTGAAGCGGAGGATCAAGCATTAAATGCGATAAAATTTAAAATTCGATTGCTTGTTCGAGAGCGAAGAAGCGCTTTCTTGTTACAGAGCAGAACTTGCCCCTTGTCTGTCAGCGCATTCAGGTGATTTATAAGAGCGTTTATATCGTCTCATGGTTTCGTTGAGAATGCGCCAAGTTCGTCGACCAGCAATGCGCCTTATCATTAATCTCTACTTGCTCGTCTGCTTTCACGTGCGACATAGTTTTTTGTTTCGAAAGCAAAGTCGCGGCAGCTCCGTACAGTACCCCGGAGCACATTTCACGCATTATCAACAACGAGCGATTTGGCAGTCCATTGGTTATAACTTACCGTAAGCGTATTCTGAATGTATAGAAGATAGACCATTTCATGAATTTGCGTCGCACACACATTAGGCATCCGTAGTTTGTGAGCGTTGCATTTAGACATCTGGCGAACTACCAGGACGTCGAGATTGAAATCGCGTGAAGTATGCCCGAGGCAGGCCTAACAAGAGAAGGATGTTTGATCGAAGTGGAAATCTAAAATGAGATGTCTTGAAAGGCATAAAAAGCTGATTCCAAGCCTACCTACCTTATCCGCGATGTTTTTGGGAGTGAAGTTATGAGCGTTTTCCGAGCAAAAAATTGAATGCGCAACAGGGGAGAATTAGTTGTTGGAATTTTCCTAGCTCGAATGAGACAGACATGAGCGAGTTTATGTTCATATTTAGAGCATTTACTGCATAGATTGTCGCGATTATTACCACAGCTACATTTACGCAATAGAAAAAATACTACTGCTCATCTGTAATTGAGCATTCAATTTTTTGCTCCCAAATATCCTCATAACTTCGCTCCCAGAAACACTCCGATAAGGAGGAATGAGCATTTTATGCCCTCCGTGATAACGTGCATGTCATCTTGAAAGGCCACTTCGACCAAACATCCTTGCCTTGTAAGACTCCTAAGCCTTACTTACATGGCAATGTCGCCCAGCTTAATTTAGATCTGAGCGAGAAATATGGCAAAACCTCGCTTTCGAAGTCCAAAGTAGATAGTGTCGTTGGATGCGAGAGCAACAAAAAAGGCGAAAAAATTGGAAGATGCGATATCAGAAACCCTTTAGCGTGCATTTGCCTAATTTATGAAATTGCCGCTCAACTTGTGAAATTGCCGACTTTAAAAAAACGACATTGAGATGATCTCCACTTTTTACACGGAAGCAAGCCCGATCAAACATCACCCTTGAAACTCTGTTTTTTCGGACTACTTTCCTGCACTTAATCTTGATTACAAAATAATAGCTTGGTCCTCCCTTTCCGAACATTCGACAAAGGTAAGCCAGAGAGCTATGCCAATACAGCTTCGGAGCATCTTTCTCAGGGAAAAGAATATGCCAAATTTTGGAGAAGCGCTATAGCATAGGTGTAAAAGCCCACCTCCAGTAAAATGCATGTCTCAACGTTTCTTCTTGCCAAGTCGGCCAAAAAGTATTCCATGCTCCTCGAAAATTTATGTTCTGGTTCGCATCGAGATAGCAGTCCTGTATGAGCGGTTGAAATGCGTTAATATCACACAAAAGAATAAGACTTTTGAGAGGCTAATGAGTTGCAGACTGAATTGAACATAAAGGGGAACAGAAAAAGAAAGAGTACTCAATGCCCCTATATTAGCACCTCTTTACTACGGAATCTATCCCGAAAGACTAGTCTAACAATAATAATGTCACAATAAAGTTCCAGATGGACAGGGCTAATTTTGCACTCCTATACTTGGTGCTATAACTATAGGCCGTCCGCGCTGCGCGCGGAGAGCAACGCTGTCGCATACAGTGAAGATAGTACGGGCGCAGAGAAAATAAGGCGGCGAGAGTGCACGGGGAAAGAGGAGTGACGCGCAATACACACCTTGCGCACTCTCCGCGCCCAGCGCGGACGACCTATACCATCTACTTGGGTGCTTTTTCCTCTACGAATATAGGTTAGGGTGATCATTAATAACTTCTTTACCAGTGGTCTGTGACTCATTTGTGTAGTGTAAGGGCTAGCTATGTCACTCAAGTGAGCGCTAAAGCAAAAGAAACTCAAGAGATAAACGCAACTTGATTACGCTTATGCTGAAGATTTCAAATAAGTTGACGAAACCTTCTAGAATAAAATTCGTTTTGGACGCGTAAGCTCTGAGGTAACTACACTACGGTAACCTAGTATTCCCCAGAGACCAAATATTTTTTAGATATTCAGTATAAAACCATGGTATTTTCAAGTTTCGAAAGTAAACGGAGTCTGAAAAGTTATTCATGATTGTGACACTATAATGATGCAAAGCGGTTCTGTAGGCTCATTATAACATCAAACATAATAGTATCTGAACAAACCTGTGCACAGAGTATGGAGTTGAAACATCCCTGCTTGGCAAGATAAAATGCTAAAGAA
Organism: Cylicocyclus nassatus; assembly: GCA_958299035.1. Classification (NCBI taxonomy): domain Eukaryota; kingdom Metazoa; phylum Nematoda; class Chromadorea; order Rhabditida; family Strongylidae; genus Cylicocyclus; species Cylicocyclus nassatus. The sequence continues at coordinate 53,046,847 of CATQJL010000316.1, read as the reverse complement.
GCTGCCTAAAACATTTGCTCATGGTTCAGCAGTAAATGGAAACCTTGATTGATGCGCATACAAATAGAGAATGCTACATTTGTAATTCGAACGAGGAAATGAATTTACTTTTGGTTCGAAAAAAAGCAGCTAAATCACACTTCTTGTGTTGATCAACATTGCACTTTATTGTGTGCACAATAACATAAAATCGAAAAAGTATGCAGCAATTTCAAGCATCCCCTGTAGAATTCAAAAAAATAGTTTCTTGAAAGTTTTTGCGTTCGAAGAAACAGTCGAGCTGGGCGGGAAGGGGTGTTACGATAAAAAGTTTTTTCTGACAATTTTCGGAAATAATTGTTTTCAAAGTTCTTCCGAAAGCAACCTTCTGGGCTAAAGTTCCTGCACAAGAAACAGTTTGAGAGATACTGGAATGATTCTAGTCGTACTCACCTGCTGTATCCACTTGAGCGTTGTCGCTAACTCGACCACATTCTTCTTTGTCAAAATTTCGTAAAGCGTAGTATTTTCATGCATTTCATAACGAAGAATGATCAAGTGATTCTGATATGTGGCGAAGTCCTCGAGTCTTATAAGATGTCTGCAATCTAACTATTGCTTATCGAAGAGTTCGACTTTCGAATTAAAATCCTACTTATGCTTTAGTAACATAAGAGATTCAAGATCCTCGTCGATATTCATTTGAGCAATTGTTTTTCGTAGGATCACCAGTACTGCTTTTTGCTTGATTACGGGCAAAGGAATCATGGTCTTCATAGTTTCACGAGGGAAATCATCGATAACGCTACATGCTCCGAATCTTCCCATATCTAAAGTAAGTAAAGTGCATTTGATCAATATTTCTCATGTGAAAGTAGTTTGCAAAATGTCTCTGTGTGCGTCTCTTCTTCATCTTTAGGTCCTAGGGCTCAGACTATTTTGTACGACTTCGTACTGCTTACAAAATACAAAATTTTTTGTTCAATACTTCTCTCTTTCCTTACTTTCCTCATAGTTAGCCTAAAAAGTGCTTGCTTTATATTTACCCTTGGTGAAATAGAACATCACCACTGTTGCTGACTCTTTAGAGCAAATCAGTCAACACCTGATCTATCTGAATATGAATACTGAGTTCGCCATATAAACGAAATTGTGTTACCGTCATTTCGACATATAGCTGTATCTAGTCTCAGGGTTTCTGAGCCGGAACGCACTGATTTCAGTTCGGACATCATTTCCGATATGGATTCAAAGCGTTGGTTCCCAATCACGAAACGATGACTTTCCCCAGCCTTAACAAATCGCAATGCTACTTGCAGTACAGAATCTCAAAAATCATGTCCTAGGTCCTCAATCTAGCGAATGACACAGGACTGGCGAAAGGTGGTCAACATACTTGTTCAATAGTGATCAAAAAGTCACGCACAACTTCTTTGAATACAGACAGTATGATTGTGTTGGCACTATCACCGTCCTAAAGCATAGAGACCATATGGCAACTAATCGTTTGCAAACCACCAACCTGTAATAGGAATTCTCCATCTTTCTGTAGTTTCTGCAATACTGCTTCCGCAGTTTGTTTCCCATGATATACGGGCTCATTCAGTAGAGCCAACTTGACAGCATCGAGGTAACTGGGAGGAAACATCTCCTGAAACATTGTATGACTGATCTTTTTATAAGAATACAACAAACAAAATTGTCTCAAAATTCTAACGCAGTATGATTTTTATCCATTGCCTGGTTGTGGGCTCTAGAATAGTTGAAAAAGGGCTACTTTTATTTTTTTTGAATGCTTTCAAGGATGAAGTGTTATCAAATAAGTGCGAGAGAACCTTGTGCAAGTATTAGGTTGGCTTATAAACAAGTCTGGTCGCCTTTGCGGCTCTTACAAATGCTGCAGACAAATTTCTGTCTATTGTTTGATATCTCTGGTAAAAACACTTTGATGGGTATTGGAGGATAAGGTCTGTTTGAGTAGAACTTATCTTCCAAGGAAAAAATCCGCAACGAAGTTAAAAACCCTAATTTTCTCATATTGCGCAAATATGAGGAAATTTGTTTTTGATAAAAAAAATTTTCAAAGCGGCAGATCACAATTTTCATTGTTATTCACTGAATAGGAAAAACCACTCTTTATCCAAATACCAAAATGCTATTCTCTACATCCATTGCAGTTCAAAAGAGCCTTAGGAAATCAAAGAATTGAGCTCTTGGAAATTCAGTCATACTGAGGTTTGACTGTTTTTACTGATGATAGAAAATCCGAAGTATCTGGTATGTGATAGAAAAAGCTTTAAACTACCTTCCCATAAAAAAATCATGGATAGAGAACAACAAGAAAAATTTCTATGAAGATCTGCATGCCAAAACGAACTTATTTTTTAGCCAACCTTTTAGTTGCGATTGATCCAGCAGCAAAAGATTGGATGGGTCAAATCGGACAGACTGGATCAACTGCGTAGCAGGTAGCCAAGACAAAACTTCATTTCATGGTAAGCACTTCTCTTCTCTTTCAACAAATTGAAAACAAAGTCTATATTAGTCTGTTTGGTAATTACGAATAAATTTCCTTCATTTTGGTTCGTTGTCACCAAATTTCTTCTCCTCATGACTGCATATCTCTGAGCTTCTTATGGTGCAAACGTCCGCAGACCTGACGCAGGTTTACCGAATATTAAGAACCAATTTTCATTCCACGAATTAACAGATTATATGCTTTCAAAAAAAAACTGCCCAAGTTGAAACTTCTTTGTGTGAACTGTGGAACTGACTTTCTGAGACATGTATTCATAACTCAGAACATCAGCGTTTCAGGAGAAAAAAAGTTTATTTAGGAAATAAGCAAAATCGTTTCACGCACAGACTTTGTGAGCATATCAGTGGCGTACCGAGGGGGGGGGGCGGGGGGGGGGCGCGAAATTTTTGAAAGTTACTTACATGAGTTATAAAAATGTGCAAAAGACTTATTTACACTTGTAAGTAATTAAAATAATTTTTAAAAATTTTTAAAAATTCAATTTAGCCTTATAAAAAAATTTTTTCGGGGGCGTGGCTGACGCCACGCCCCCTTTTTCTGAAATTTCGGGGTCCTGACCCCCCGAAAATTTCAGGAAGCATGCCAAAAATTTTTTCGGAGTGCGTGGCTAACGCCACGCACCTTCATCGAAAAAAAATTTTTGTCGCGCCCCCCCCCCCCGAGCCGAAATCCTGGGTACGCCACTGGAGCATATGTATGCATGAGACTCGATTCGAAAGCGGAAAACATGTGGATTGGACGGTGTTCTGCAGTAGCGTTTTATCACCATAAACAAATATTCTTTGGCTTTGAGAAGTTTTTCAGTGTTTTTTTACTGCAGCGTATTTTCTACATTTTGGCTGATTTTACTTGAAACGTATTTCTAGATGTTTGCATGTAAACATAGACGAAACAGCAAGATAAGGGCTTTCACCTCTGTTTCTCCTACTTTCCTCGGTATTATTTACCGCTAATGCCCTCTGTTTTAGCACTCTCACGCCCACTGAGATTTTCTAGCATGCGGGCCTGTGGAAGGTAAGCAACCATCTTGGATAGCTAAGAGTCATTCTTTATCGTCGTACAGATGGAACTCCTTCATAGACTTCAAAACAACTTTTGCAATGTTCGGAAGCGAAACGAAGTCAGCAGAGGTTGAACTTGATGTCCGTATTGCAGTTCTGACATCAATTTTGAGAGGATCTAACCGCTTTCTTTTGTTTGTTTCCTTTATCAAAACATCGTTGAAAAAATGTTTCAAAGTATAGCAAACACAGCTCAAAATTGGAGTAAAATCATTTGTGTTTCACACCGTTGAGCTCGCTATTAGTATACTGAAACTGTGGTCATGTCCAAAGGAGGCAGTGTAAGTTTTCAATTCTGAACGGATATCATTAAGCAAGTTCTAAAGTACACGCAAGTAAGACTTCTTTATTACAAAAAGCAGTAGCAGTGCAGGTAAGATGTTAGAGCCATGTTAATCAGATGACAAATGAAATGAGCCGCTCACACTCTATGAAGGACTTTTGGATTTGTCCGGTAAAAGTTAAACAGCGACAAGTTCGAAACCGCCAGATTTGATCTCCTTTATCTACATCATTGAAGGAGCCTTTAAAAACATAGAAGCTATTTTTGACGTGAAAAGTATTTGCGAATAGGCAACATCGACGACAGTGCCAGAAAAACAAAATCACGTGGTGTCATACTTGGTAGCAGCCTAATTATACTTTGGACCGAATAGAACGATCACACTATCATTTACGTAATGTAGTCTGAAGCGAAGAGTTTGGAGACTTGATTATTCAGTAGTTTGGGATCTGAATATTATTCAAACTGTCGTAACAGGGTCGAATTCGAAGGCTTTTACTATTTTCAACGGTCTACACCAGCAACAACCGGCAAGAGGCCACTGCTTCCGTATGATGAGATCTAACATGCGTCGTTTGCATCATTTCGTTCAGACAAAAAGATGAGGTAGTTCATTTTAAGTCGTCTCTCGCAGCGACTGAGTTGACAGCTCAGAATTACCCCACTTATATCCAACTCCAGGGTGGTGCGTATTGTTAGACAAAATGGAGACACGTACTCATGAAAAGGTACGCATTTACGAAAAATGTGGATTATGCAAAAATAAACGATATTAATGCAATCTATTAATCGCTTGAGGGTCAAAGAAGGTTAACTTGCCTTATTTTTCCTTTCTATATAATCTGAGGTGATCGTGAGACGGATGTGCCGAGAGAAAAAACCCAGATGATTAGCCTTTGATTCAACTGGCTTGGCGGCTGAAAGACGGGGCTTTGTGACCTAATTAAGACTGCTCGCGACCGCGATGCAGTCTGCGTCTCTCCCGCGCCGTGCTCTCTGATCATTACTTAGCTTTAATAGGGTCACGAAGCCCTGCTTTCTAGCCGCCAGGTCCAACTGAGTCAAAGGGTACGATGTAGTGGATTCGGTGGTGGGGGGGGGGGGACCAAGTCCGATGATCGGACCTACTTCTCAGTTTTGCCTTGGTTATCGAAACAAATGCTATCGTCAAGCATGATGCGAAAGATGAAAGGTGTGATTGAACGTGTCAACGAATTGCCTCACTACAACCTGGGGCGGTATGCATCAATCTCCCGTTTTGAAAGCGGGCGATCATTTCCAATAGAAATCATACATCACGGGTCGGACGCCCAACCCGGCCGGGCGATCATTTTCAATAGAAAGTAATCGCCGCTCTCAAAACGAGAGATTGATGTATATACAGGGTGTCCCAAAAAAATGTGCCTACTGTCTGATTGTAAATAACTCCCTTGTAATGTAGTGTTTCGAGATGTTTTAGGTACCGTTTTGTAGAGCGAGGTCAAACTTAGATTTGCAGTATGGAGCGAATCGTCTATCGCTCTTCATTACTGTAGGATTATGGTACAAAATTCGACAAGGATTTTAGGGCCATTGGAGGCCATATTCGGCCTCCGAACAGAACCAAACAAGCCAAAAACTCTTGTACTACGGTAATGGGAGCCGCTGATTCCGATTTTGAAATTTCCATTTTTCTATGGTGCTTCTTTCCAAAGTTATCCCCGGTAAATCGTAATAACTCAGTTCCCAGCATTTGTCAGAAATGTAATTACAACGTCAAAAAAGCTGAAAACACTCGTAAAAAGTTGTTAGGTAGAATCAGCATGCGCGAAAACCCTAATACACGATTTTTCAGGATTTTTGAAAAAAGTTTTATTAAATAGTAAATTTCACATTAAATCCATATGTTGGAAGTTCTTACCGTAATCCTACAGTAATGAAGAGAGATCAGTGATTCGCTCTATGCTGTAAATCTAAGTTCAACCTCGCTCTATAAAATGGCACCTAAAGCTTCTCGAAACACATCATCACAAGAGAGTTATTTACAATCAAACAGTAGGCACATTTTTTTGGGACACTCTGTATATCGGCCCTGATTGGGTCAGTTGTTCGCATCATGGGCTTACAAACTCACCAGCGGGGCATAGCCGTGCCCTAGGTTTAACAGGCGAGGTATGGTATGTGGTTGGGGGGCAAGCATCCGCAGCGAGCCCGGGTTGTCTGAATAGTGGTGGTTGAGGTGCGTAGGTGCGTAGATGCGTAGGTCTCATTCATGGTCATGAATGAGACCTACGCATCACTAATTGGGTTACTCGAAGTGTTACGCAGGAGATGTCCGCAATGCTAGAGGATGCGCACGATTTGGCTTTGGATGCAGAAGAAGAGGAAGAAAAGGGTAACATCGTCCTGAAAAGTGGAAAGAAGCAAAGGTATGCGATTTTCCATATTTCAATTGAACAGCTAAAAATCAAACAGTAAATACGTAAGTATTCTTTTGGTAGAAGCTTTTCACTACGCAAACTTTTGTATTCCTTTGGAGTGCAGATAGAAGGGTCTTCAAAAGCAAGCGGATGCTGATACAAAGCTTTCTTCAAAGCTGCGCTCTCTTTCCGGCGAATATATTCATGCATGCCCCCCCCCCTAGGGGGGGGGCTATTCAGGCGGCATCCGTCACGGCCGAGACATTCATCTGCAAGCTTATTCCCCTACCGCTGTAGATGACTAGCATCGGTGTGCATACTATTGCCTGTTTGCCTCTAGTGGTGAGTCCCCGCGCAAAAACATAGAATGCGGTGGAAGCCGTCCGCTAAATACGATAGGTATATACCCGGAATTCTTAGAAGCTAGCCAGGCCTCCCCATTTGATTTCGCCAAAAAGCCTCATGTGCTTCATTTGCCCATAAATGCCTCCAATTTCCAAGGATTCAAGCAACGAGCCATTAGGCGCAACCTGCATAGACTGTTTTTCCTTTCGCCCATGCTTGAGCATATCATGCGAGGACCAGAAGAGGGCGCCTAATGGCACTATTCGTACCTTTATCAGGGCTTTTAGTTCGAAGGCATGATGTATCTATCCATGGTTAGCGTCGAATCTTTGTGGGTACAGGACTCACTCCTCATTTAGCCTTAACTGAATGGAGCGGATGCAAGGCCTACCCATGACTACATTACGGTAACGTTTACCCCAGGTTTGGCCAGCGTAAAAATTAAGGGCAGCGGCGGATAGAATCAAATTTTGACGCCCAAAAAGCAGCATTGAGCGGGGTGAAGCGAGCAACTATTGTCCAAGTAAGCGCTCTGAGCTCTGTATTTTGTAGATACGAGATTGTGAAGCCCATTGTTGCTGGAAACAACAGCACCGTTTATCTAGTCAACCATCTTCTGAAAGATGGGTCGATCGTAAAGATGGCGATGAAAGCCGAAAATCAAGGGATCAAATCGGAAAGCACAGGATTTGCTCTTGCGGTATTTACATATCTCAGAAAATAGGCTCGCTGTACTTACGCATTACAGAATGAGATACGATTTCTAGTAGAATACCAAAAAAGGTGGAGAGATCAGGTCTGCCTAGAAAACGCTCAGTTGAAAGCAGCGGCTCGGCAAAATGACATCTTTGAGATATTCATCGTTCTCGGTTCCCCTGTTTGAACTAAGTCCAAGACTGTGCTTTGCAACTTCAAAATGTATCAATAACCCGCTTTTCCAGACGTGATAAGTGCTGATTGGGCGGACGGCGCATGCCTGCCCTCTGGAGCGCGATTGGCTCGTGACGGTGGATACGGTGTCTTCACTCACGAGCCAATCGCGCTCCAGAGAGCAGGCATACGCCTTCCGCCCCATCAGCACTTATTACGTCTGGAAAAGCGGGTTATTGATATCTTTTGAAGCTGCAAAGCACGGTCTTGGACTTATTGTTAGCTCATTTAGAGAGAACAACGAATATCCCAAAGTTGTCATTCTGCCGAGCCACTTGCCTTTGCGTGGAAAGATTATCTTTGATTATTCTCAGGTACATGGATGTGAGCACTTGCTTCCCATCTGCGATTATGGACATTCAAAGAGATACAAATTTTTGATTATGCCTTTACTTGGACCGAATCTTGACCAACTGCGAGAAGAAATGAAGAAGGAATTTTCGTAAGATGTAGAACTCCAATTAGGAGTATCAGAAAGGTGATTTTTTTCAGGCCGACCACAGCTGCCCGACTGTCCATCCAAGCACTGGAAGCTGTGTCGATGCTGCATCAGATTAAAATTTTGCACACACGCATAGAGCCTTCACATTTCTGTATAGGTACAGAACATCAACGGAATGTTTTGTTTTTGATTGGATTAGGGCACATCGTCACTTCCAGCAAAACACCCACTTGGTCAGTTTCAGTTCCTAACTTCTCCCTCTTGCCAATTTTATGAATTTGCACACCCATATTTGAGCACCTCTACAAATTGCAACATAAGGGTGACTGTTCAGGAACCGCAAACCTCAGTATTCACCAAGAGCAATTGCCAATAAAAATTTGTACAACATGGAGTTGGAGTGCTGGTGGGTAACCCAACACCTGTACTGGTTGTTCACCGCAAAAATATGTCACTTTATTGTGAAGACCCAAAGTTGTTGTCCTCACATACCTCTGCCTGAGGTTTTAACACAGGTTTTTTACGCTTTTGGATTTGTTTGGGAGGAATGAATTACCGTGGAATAAATTCAAAAACATGTCGAAAGAGACGATTGAAGAGCGAAAGTTGCTTATGTTCAACTCTGTAGTAGCAGGTCCAGGTGGGTAGTGAATCATTCGATTTACGATTATAATAGAACAGGCGCTAGGTCAAAGGTTTTCAGGAAATCTGCACAGCCGCGGAAGTGGTCTCAATGTTTTCCCAATCGAAGTGCGTACAATTTGTGCTATCATGAACAAGCAGAATTACAAGGTTGGGTCTGCCAGACTATTTCAGACAACAACTAAGGGCCGCATGCCTTACATCCCCGCGGAGGGGATCGCAGCTTAAAAGAAAGCCTCAAATCCTGAAGTTTTAAATATCTAGATTCCACGTAGTGTACGTAACCGTAAGTATTCCTACTATCCTTCACTATGAACACATTGAACAACAGCGAAAAGCTGTACAAGCCGCAGTTTCCAGCATTTGCATGATCCATGATCCCCGGCGCTTTTTTAAAGTCATTTTTCTTTCTTCAAAGTTTACGAAAAATTTCCAAAGCTGTGCAGATTATCTAACCCAACACTGCTAAGCATGTTGCTGATAGGAACAAGTGATGTATCGGAGTCATGAAATTTGCGATGAACCAGTCCGGTAAACCACATGTCGAAAGTTGTGGTTTAAAATTCGATTTTTCAAAAACCCATTTGTTCTCATCAGCAACATGCTTAGCACTGTTGTGTTATATGTTCAGTACAACTTTGGAAGGTCTTCGTTAACTTCAAAGAAAGAAAAATGACTTTGAAGAAAAGCGTCGGGGATCGTCAGGGATCATACAAAAGCTGGAAAATGCGGCTTGTACAGCTTTCCGCTCCTGCTCAGTATGTTCATAGTGAAGGATAGTAGGAATACTTGCGGACGGGTAGACAGCGTGAAAACTGGATATTTGGAGCTTCAGAATATGAAGCTTTCTTCTGAGCTGCGATCCCCTCCCCAGCGGGGATGTTAGTGTATGTGGCCCTAAGCGAATGAAATGATAGGGAGAAGGGAGGCTATGGGGAAGCGGGGAGGGGGGGGGGGGGGGGGAGGGGAGAGTGGAAGGGGGAACACTTCGCATTTGATCTAGCTGATTTTACAATTAAGGCGCGCAAGCTGCATCAAGTTGCCTGCAGCCATGACCATGGCTGCAGGCAACTTGTTGCAAGTGTTTTCGCGCAAATGTTGTCGTCACCGCGGCAGCACTATACTGGCCGTAAAGTCCAGTGTAGCTCCGGTCACGGCTTCCGTCTCTACACTCCAATGTAAATTAGTCTTTTATCAAAGATCGTTCATATTATTCGAAAAAAAGTGGAAGACTATAAGAAAATGACAACGCTCATGTGGGCATTTGGATCCAGGCTTTGCACTCTCATATTTGGCTTGGCACATTCATACAAAAACCCAGACACACAATGGGACTATCTTATATATAAAGCTGAATGTCTGTTTGTATGTATGTATGTCTGTCTGTCTGTCTGTATGTCTGTGTGTACGTATGTTCCGAATAGAAAATTCCATTTCTGAACCGATCCGGACCAAACTTGGCACACATACACTTCGGGCCCCGGCGCGTGTCATAGGCTACTTTTCGTCATCGATCGATATCGATTTTATCGATTTCTATCGATTTTTTGCAGAGTTCACCTACGGGCTGGGAGTTGGCACAGGGGGGTAAGTGAGCGTGGGGATTCCGAATACAATATTAGTTTTTGGAATTATCCGCTACTTCTATAGAATTTATCGATTTTAATCGATTTCTTTGCTGAGTTCACCTGCGGGGCTGGGAGTTGGCACAGGGGAGTAATCGAGCATGCTGATTACAAATACGATATTAGTTTTTGAAATTATCCGCTACTTCTATCGAATTTATCGATTTTAATCGATTTCTTTGCTGAGTTCACCTGCGGGGCTGGGAGTTGGCACAGGGGGGTAATCGAGCATGCTGATTACGAATACGATTAGTTTTTGGAATTATCCGCTACTTCTATCAATTTTATCGATTTTTTGCAAAGTTTGAGCTACGGGGCTGGGAGTTGGCACAGGGGAGTAATCGAGCATGCTGATTACTAAAACAGCGGGGATAGTGATTTGGCATGTAGGCGTGGGCACAGGGGAAGTTTCTTACAGGAGTAGGGATAGTGTGACATAGTGTTTTGACAGGGCTGGGCGGAGCCGGGTAACCCAGCTAGTTATTGATATAATTCGTTCGTTTTCTAAAAACTTCTCTCATAATTTGCCTAGGTATCCGACTTGAGACTGCAGCTCATAAAATTACTTAACAGAGCTAACGTTGGCATAAATGTTCCATTCGAATGGGAAGAAACGCCGGTACTTTGGTTAGATTAAGTGTGAAGAACCTATTGTCGATGAACTTCAGGAATATCTAGCTTGCAAGGATATCAAATTCGACATGAAGCAATATAAATTGAATGTAGAAGCGATAAGAGAGTGAGCCAAAGGATTCCGCGGCAAATAATTGATATTATTTTGTTTAGATGCACAAAAAGATTACTCAAAGATTACAAGCCACCTCCGAAGGACGAATCGGGGAGTCAAACCTAGAACATAATTTAAAAATCCAGACACAAAATAATCAAGTTGAAGTTCTTTCATTCTCGAAGAAAATACATTTGCAAAGATTTTGGGTTAAATGGTGTTCACAAGCAAACCAAATTATGCAGCATGGATCTCGCCTTCGTCTGTGCTTTTAAATACTGTGTACTCCCAAATCATGAGCTTACCTACTACAGAATATTTTTTTCTTCAAGTACTTCTGTGGATTGTTGAATATTTATTTTCGCCTAACGTTGTCACTTCTTTCGTCTATCTCTGAGGCACTGTAAACACCTATATTGGGTTCCTCACTACGTGCCATCTTATATATAAAGCTGAATGTCTGTTTGTATGTATGTCTGTATGTCTGTGTGTACGTATGTTCCGAATAGAAAATTCCATTTCTGAACCGATCCGGACCAAACTTGGCACACATACACTTCGGGCCCCGGCGGGTGTCATAGGCTACTTTTCGTCATCGATCGATATCGATTTTATCGATTTTTATCGATTTTTTTGCTGAGTTCACCTACGGGGCTGGGAGTTGGCACAGGGGGGTAATCGAGCATGGGGATTCCGAATACAATATTGGTTTTCAGGATTATCGATTACTTTTATCGATTTTATCGATTTTTTTGCAAAGTTTGAGCTACGGGGCTGGGAGTTGGCATAGGGGGGTAATCAAGCATGGGGATTCCGAATACAATATTGGTTTTCAGGGTTATCGATTACTTTTATCGATTTTATCGATTTTTTTGCAAAGTTTGAGCTACGGGGCTGGGAGTTCGCACAGGGGGGTAATCGAGCATGGGGATTTCGAATACAATATTAGTTTTCAAGATCGTCCATTACTTTTATCGATTTTATCGATTTTTTGAAAATTTGAGCTAGGGGGCTGGAATTTGGCACAGGGGTGTAATCGAGCATGGGGATTCCGAATACAATATTGGTCTTCAGGATTATCGATTACTTTTATCGATTTTTTTGCAAAGTTTGAGCTACGGGGCTGGGAGTTCGCACAGGGGGGTAATCGAGCATGGGGATTCCGAATACAATATTGGTCTTCAGGATTATCGATTACTTTTATCGATTTTTTTGCAAAGTTTGAGCTACGGGGCTCATCCCCAAGGGGGGGGGGGTGATCAGCATGCTCGATTACACCCCTGTGCCAAATTCCAGCCCCCTAGCTCAAATTTTCAAAAAATCGATAAAATCGATAAAAGTAATGGACGATCTTGAAAACTAATATTGTATTCGTAATCGCATGCTCGATTACCCCCCTGTGCAAACTTCCAGCCCCGCAGGTCAAACTTTACAAAAAATCGATAAAATCAATAAAAGTAATCGATAATTCTGAAAACTAATATTGTATTCAGAATCCCCATGCTCACTTCCCCCCCCCCCCTGTGCCAATTCCTAGCCCTTTAGGTGAACTCTGCAAAAAAATCGATAAAAATCGGTTAAATCGACATCGATCGATAACGAAAAGTGGACTGTGACACCCGCCGGGGCCCGAAGTGTATGTGTGCCAAGTTTGGTCCGGATACGGCGGAGCCGGGTAAGCCAGCTAGTTCCTCATATTAAAAGCACCATCCACTCTAAGTTGAGGGTTTTGAGCTTTTGGCAGCATATGATAGTAGCCTATCAAGCCAATGCCCAAGTCGCGGCGCAAATCTCTTCGCAAGCGAGAAAATCGCTTCGGAATAACGAAGATGCACAAGGACCCCCAGACGGCACCGCCCTCCCCATCCATGCCCGCCCATTCGTGCGCTCCATCCAATCACCGTTCCAGAAAGCCGGCCTCCGGGTTCTCCGGAAGGGGAATTGTCGGAGTTTTCGCGTTTCTCGAATTCATAATCGAAACCAGGGACTTGTGAAGGCCCTAGAACGACAAAAACCTGGAAGTCGAGAATGTGTGGACGGTGCCTTCAAAATCGATGTTAGAGCTTCTAAAGCCATTTAGAGTTAGTTCTGATAGATAAAGACCTTTCGCGAATACTGAAAAAACAAAAGATCTCCTGCGAACTGGCACAAAGTGTACTCAGGCATTTTCGGCTGGTCAAATTGCAAAATGGCTAGTCCCAGACGAAGGCGGCTGCCCATGGAAGCGAGGTACGCTTACAACAATGATAGAAGATGCTCCACACATACATTATACACTTGTACCCGCTTCGCAAGATAAATCAAGCCCCTTTGACAGGCATGCCTTACTATATACAGTCGTTCCGTACGCGCAATCGCCACACCAGGACGCGCAATGTTCGCGCGCGTATAATACGCATCCAAGTCGCCCTCATAGACTGACAGTTCGCACGCAAAGCTACGCAAAAAGGAGTACGTCCAGTCGCTTCATTTCATATGATCATGTGTGCCATTGCACACACAGTCCACTTTGGCGTCCCCATCCTGGATTTGCAATCGCAAAAACGCAAGAGACTTACCGTGTGGCGACTTGAGGCTTATGGTATAGCCTAATGTGTACAGGGCGTATGGTAGGCCCTTTTTAGTACAATAAGAAAGTGGTTCAGTGGTTATGTTTATCAGGATATTGACAAGGTGCTCGGGAGAGCGCAAAACGAAGAGTGCGGGGCTACGCGCCCCGCCCCTGATGCAAGAAAGGGGGCCGCCATCGGCAGGGGTTCTGGTGTGGCCAGAACACTCCGCGCGACGACAGCCAAAAAATTAACATGGCAACAAAATTACAAGTTAACACAAATATAAATGAAGTGATCATTCCTTGGAGGTGCTTCGTATTAATCGGAATGGATGTGGCAGCTGGTCGTGGTTGGTGGTGGTGGTGGTGGCGGTCGTGGCAGGCGGTTGGTGGCTGGTGGCGGTGGTGGTGGCGGTCGTGGCAGGCGGTTGGTGGCTGGTGGCGGTGGTGGTGGCAGTTGTGGCAGGTGGTCGGTGGTGGTGGTGGTGGCAGTTGTGGCTGGAGGCGGTGGCGGTTGCGGAGGTTGATCGAGGCGATGGCAGAGACGGTAGCTTGAGGTTGGTGGCTAGATTAAGGGCGTCGACGCTTGTAACCGTGATTTGGGGCATTCCTTTCGGCACATAGCAGCACATTGTGTGGTCGCCCACACTTTGCGCACTGTATGCCGCAATCATCGGGGTGTGCTGGCTTCAAGCACTTCTCGCAAAGTCCGAGCCGGGTGGCTTGGCATGACTTGGAGACGGGATCCGGGTACTTGTTGCAGCGCACCGTCGGATGCGCGTCCTTGTTGTCTTCGATGGAGCAGAATATGCAATTGGAGCGGGGTTTAGACCGCTCCAAAAGCTCAGAACAGGAATAGGTGATGTCGGTCACTCGCTGTTCCAGGCTGCCGATTCGTTCGTCAAATTGCGTCATCTGCTGGAGGCCGAGTTCGACTTGATGCTGGACAGTTCGTACGGTGTTCAGTATCTCGTGCATCAAGCTGGCGGCATCCACGTTGTCGAACATGATGTTTCTCGAAACTTGAGGTCTGGAATCGACTCTGTCCCGCCTTATATACACCTTTCTATGCCTGCTCGGTCTCGAGTACCGCCTTCCTGTCCCTCGGATATTAATTTAGGCTACACTTTGGCAGTAAAGTTTTTTACGAGGATGCTTGTTGTGTATGAAAGGAATGTAGTGGTGCTCGTAAGTGATAGATTGCTAATGGGGGCAATTATGTACAAGTGCATAGCTCACCGCTTTTTTACAAGTTCCTTCTAAATATGAACTGTACTAACCGTGCCGTCACTGAGACTGCAGTAGTAACCGAAACCTTGGCAACTCTTAGTGCTAATTCGAGAATAGCAAACAATATTTTAAGTATAGTAAGTACTGCTATTGGCCCAAATAGATATGTAAGACCGGCCATTGTTGCCGTAACACCGATGATCACCAATGCAGCTTTCCAATGGTTTCTTATGGTGTTCAGGAGGGGTTCAAGGTCTGGCAGGGTGATGTCCAGGAAGTCTGACCAGGAGTAGTTCACATTTTTGGGTGCGTTGTATTCAAACACATTTCTGTAATCAGAGTAATGGTAGACTAACGTCCCATTTATGGGCAGGTGTATGTGGGAGCCTGTGCATGCTGTGAAGCAATTGATGCGCACTATTGCGGAGTCAAAGTGTAGCTTCTTCTTGGTGATGATGGTATCAGGACCACAATCCAGTGCAAGTGCCTGTGCCTCGCAGTAAAGCGTGGTCACCTGTGGCTCTGCAGAGCGGCATGAAACTGTCACTTCTGAACCTTGCTGGCAGCTGTAGCATCCACGCAATTGGCTAAGTTGAACGTCGCAAGGAAGGTCAGCCACGTAGTCGGAGCTGTTGACAAACATTTCAGCTTCAACAACTAAGACCACCTCTCCTTGATCAGTTTCTGCTGCAATCGTGTCAGCCGACTGATTCACTGTCAGAAATGGTGTCTGTATGGGTAGACGATATGATGCATCATGGCGTATACTACCGATATCTCCATCTGGACATCTACAATGATTTGGTAAACTGGCTCCTTCTGAACAAACGCATTCTAGATTGTCATTGCACGTGTGAAAATTGTTCAGAGCATCATTTCGGTCCTTGCATTCGACCGCTATTTTGTGCGTGTCCGGTACAATGAAGGAGTCAACGTCGGATATAGCGAACTTGTTTGACATCATTGAATCTACAGGCTTTTGTAGGGCTATGACTGTAACATTCATTCCATCAACGCTTTGGCTAATGTAAGGATCGACTTGTAGTGTTTGCCTTGTTGTAATGGATTTCAACTTGGTTTCAACTTCCAGATGTAGGATGGGTTTCCATTCCGCACATTCTAAGATCTCATAGACGATTTGGGTGCGGGGAACGTGAGATACTCTGTAGAAGGTACATGATGGAAGCGGCAAAAGGCATCCTGCACACAATAGTCCTCCGCAAGAATACTGACAACCTGAATAGCCAGGATAATGACTAACAGACTCCAATTCAGGAACAGTCTCGTTTCTTTGGAGTAGATCGCATTTTTGCTCAACGCATGAACCCATCTGTGGACATCTTCTAGAGAAGTGTATCTGTAATTCAGTTTCTCTTGTGAAATACTTTGAGACTTTGACACATTCCAGTCGCATTGACTTCATCGTGATTTTTATGAAGCCCACACCTTCGCCCTGCTGGCGAATTTCGATGCACTGTTCTTTCTGCAATGTGTTGAACAAGATTTCACGTCTGAATTTTTGTGAGCAGTGCTGTTTCGGCCCACATACCATATCTACGGAGTGACGCATGTATCCGTTCTGGCATGCAGCAGCTGGCTGGATCATGCACAAAGACATGACGCACGCCACAGCCATAAGACGACCGCTAAGTGGTATGGGTGAAAACGAATCGAGCGTAAAAACGTTCTGTTGTGGTCTTGGTGTAGCTGGTGTTGCTTTGCGCCATTCCGACCGTTTCATTCTGCATACAATCCAAAATGTAAACATTGCTAGCGCAATAATCAGGTAAACGATTATTCCAACGCTCAGTATTGCTCCGACCGGCCAACAGTGTGGGTTTCCGATCAATGATGTACTCAACAATCTGCTAGCGTAATCACAGAACGATGGCGGGGTACAAGAGGTCTTAACCAGTATCGATTCATTTCTAATTGAGAATTCCATACTGACATTTACACTTTCATCGTATGGCGATGGAGGCAGCTTAAACTGGATAGTTTTCTGCGTGTCAGCCATAAAAGCTTGACAATCATGATCGAAGCATAGCTTAAACGAGGTTTCAGGTGTCCAAACTTTTACCGCTCCATCTACACATTCGATATTGGTGTGTAGCTGGCTCGTGACCTTGTTACTCAGAGTACACATAATAAGAAGTGTTCTAACGAGTGTCCGTACACCAATTGTAGGAAAATTGTAACTTTGGCGAGATAGGCTCGCCGGTGGAGGCGATGCAGTTACGAGGTTTGAGTATCCGTGTTGCTGACTTTGGCTGAACTGATCATCATCTTCAGCGCTGTCTCCTGAAGTTTTCAGGCGTTGTAAAGCTCTCAGTTTAGACTGGCGTGCAGGTCTTTGTTTTGTTTCCTGCTGCGGTTCACCGACTGGAGGTGTTAGAAGTAATTCGTTTTGATCTTGTGAGACCGCACTTCTAATTTCTAGAGGATAAACCTTATTCATGGGACGATGCAATACTTTCCCATTCGGGATCATAATTTTCAATGATCGTAGACCGCCATCTGCGCTTTCAATGAGGGCAATGATCTTGCCGTAACACCAGCTTCCTCTTGGTAACATTTCTTGCTCAATTAAGACAATCTCACCGATTTCTGGTTTGGCTCTAGCGATATGCCGCGGCTGCTTGAGTATACTTTTTTGTATCTCTCTCAAAGCTGTTAGATATTCGGAGCTCCACCGCTCCCAAAATTTATTGGCAATTTGTGAAGAGTACTCCAATGCTTCATAGGCTTGTTTTGTGGTTTGTATCAAATCAGGATCATAGCTAAGATCGTCGCCGCAATTAGCACCTGCTGTGTCTGGTAATGAATACTTGATGTTTCCCTGCAGGAAATCAATAGGACGCAAGGGAATGTCTTCCAAACACGATGTGCTGAGTTTTGTTAGTGGTCTAGTGTTGATGACCGCTTCTATTTGACTAGTAACCGTACAAAACTCTACAAAACTGAGTCTTTTTCTGCCAATTGACTTTTGCATGGATTTTTTCACGGAACCGACCAGCCGTTCCCAAGCTCCACCCATCCATGGGCTGGCTGGCGGGTTGAACAACCATTTAACGCCGTTGGTAGAGCTGTACGACATTACTGAGCTGCCGGAGGACTCATCTGTACGGAATAGCTCCTCAATTACTCGTGACCCGAGCTTGAAATTTGTGCCGCAATCAGTGCGCATAAGTTGCGGAACACCTCTTCTTGATATGAAGCGTATGAAACTGCTCAGAAAGGCGCCTGTTGAGAGGCTGTCAACAACCTCGAGGTGAACTGCTCTTGTAGTTAGACACGTGTACAGGCAGATGTACGTATTTTCTCCATTCTTGGATAAAAACGGACCCATAAAGTCACAACCGCAATTAAGAAATGGTTTTGATATCTGCACTCTATCTTGCGGTAATGAAGGCATTGCTGGTGCACCGAATGGTAAACCCTGCCAGCGCTTACAGACCGCGCAATTCTTCAAGTAAGTACGGAATGCACCAGACGGCTTTGGTATCCAAAAGCGTTCTCGCGCTATCGCAAGCGTGTGATCTTTTCCGCAATGGTAATTCTTCCTATGTATGTCTTCCAAAACGAGTCTAGTAAATTCGCCTCTGTTTGGTAAGAACATTGGGGATTTTGAATCAAGAGGGATGTTAGCAAGTTGTAATCTTGATAAGTGACGAACCACACCATCTTTATCCATTATTAGGCGTTTGTCACAGTACGTTTTCTGAAGTTCGTTGAGATCGAAATTTTCATGTATCTGAGAAATCAGAAGTGTTCGAGCGGCGGACATATCCTGCTCTGTGACATGTGTACACGAGTCAAATTGAGGGAGCATTTTCCCACTCATATTGGTACCTTTTCTTTTATCAACGCCTGTTGCCAACTTGCGGAGGTACTTCGCAACTCGGACGACTGTCCTCAGGGCAATGTCGAGTTTGGAGAAACGCGACAGGTCAACGACGGAGTCCGTAGGTAATATTGATTTTTCGATTGCGACGGTTTCTACACTTGGTTCTTGGAAAGATTCTTCGAAATTGTCTACTTCAATTTCGTCCATGAATCTCAAATTTTGCAACAACTGCTCGTCATTGAGCCATTGCGGTCCCCGGACCCAATCATGGCTAATAATCTCGGTTGCTGTGAGACCTCTAGTGCCAGCGTCAGCTGGATTGAAGGATGTTGCAACGTGCATAAATCGTACCACAATGTCTTGCTTTTCAAACTGACTCTTGAGTTTGAGTATTTTATCTCGTTGATTAGCAACGAAAATGGGAATTCGATGTTGTGTTTTAATCCAACACAAAGCTATTTCGCTATCGCTGACGATATTTATAGATTTTATGCCTTTATTGACAGCTTGCACTACGCTGGTACCTAGTCGTAATGCTAGTAGAATAGCAAGTAACTCTAAGCGAGGTATGGTCTGATGTGAGCTTTTTGGTGTAAGCTTCGTTTTCCCACTAATGAGCTGACTAAGAGCTTTGTTTTTCATGTTTTGAATGTAGGCGCAAGTTGCCATTGATGATTTGCTGGCATCTGCAAATAGCCATAGGCAAAGATTCGCACATGCGTCATTTGCGGAAATAATCAAACGCGGGATCTCTATCAGAGCTCCATCTATCTTGGCACTTTGTTCATTCCATTTCTTAGCCAACTGGATGGGCACACGGTCGGACCAGCCGAGTCCACCGTTAAATGCATCCCGCATAAGTGATTTCATTCCTACTACCAGTGGACCGGCTATGCCAAGTGGATCATACAAAGAATTGATGGTGCTAACAATCTCGCGTTTAGTTAAATGATTTTTGCATGGAAAGTGTGCAGGGACCGAAAAACGGTCGTTCACAGTGTCATAACTCACTCCAAGCAATTTAATTTTCCCTGCTGGTTGTCGGTCATGGGTGGGAATTGCTTGATTCACAATGTCTGAGTTGGATACATATTCGCGTAGGTTCATACCAATTTGCGAAAAAATGTTCTTGGAAAGCGCGTACTTTTCCAAAGCTTCCTTTTCAGTTTCTGCCAATAACAGTATGTTGTCCACGTAGATGTTGCGTGCAATTTCAGATGCAATTGCTGATTCAAGAGATTCCAAGTAGGCTGAGATTGCCATGTTTAAAATGCTTGGAGAGGCAGTTACTCCGAATGGAATCCTAGTAAAACGGTACTCTATAATATTCGTTCTGGATGGTGGCTGCTTAGGATCCTTGAGCCATAGAAACCTGCACAAGTCTTTATGGGATGTGCAAAGGCGTATCTGTGTGAATGCTGCCTCGATATCGCAAAGTAAAATGTATTTACTTGTTCGAGATGCGAGCAATATGTCGTGAATCTTATTTACAAAAGATTCTCCTTTGTGGATTACGTCGTTTAAAGAAAGCTCGCCTCTCTTTTTTGAAGAAGCATCAAAAACAATTCTCAGCGGTTTTTGTTTTTCTGGGCGCCAAACGCCAGTATGCGGCATATAATACTTGCCTACAGCACCATCTTCTGGTTCGTAAATCCTCTCGATTACGTTCTGGTGCTCGTAATCTGTGAGTGTTCTGCTATACCACTCCATCTGTTCGCCATTGGCGTGTAAGTTCCTTTGGAGAGCCGCCAATCTCTTGATTGCGACCCCATAGTTATCGCTGAGTTCAGCGATATTGTCCTTGAGTGGAAACGGCGCTGTGATATAGTCGCCGTCGAACGTAATCGTTTTCGAGTATTCTCTGAAGTACTTTAGAGTACCCTGATCTTTGTCACATTCAAGAGAAGTGATTCCTATGTTTTCTAGCTCGAAAAGTTTTTGAATGTTATCGCTGTCTGAACATTCGCATACTGCAGACATGGAGTGGACCAGAGCGGTTGTGTTATTGTTGTCATTGATATGGCCACGACCATAGACAGTAGGGCCGAACACTGTTTTGGCTACATGCAGACCTGACGGAGTAGTAGTAGCGGTTGTATTCGAAATAATGAAATCATAGTAGCGATCAAGGCCGACTAGGATATGGGGAATCTGGCGTTCTCCTCTAATTTTTGAGTTTGCTATGCATAATTCACTCTTTTGTAGAAAATCACGATCATTTTCTGTAAGTTTGACGGATGGAAATCCGCCAGTTATGATTGGCTTTGTTTGTATGGTCATATCTATTTCTCTGCCATACGCTGTGCCAACTTTAAGGGCCACTAAGTGGCTTTCAAACTTTTCGGTATGTCCACCAATACCCGACATGATGCAAGTCTCGGATGTAATGCGTGGCAATCCGAGTTTTTCCGAAAGAGCCTCTTCAATTACCGTTTTTTGGGCTCCAGTGTCAAAAAAGAACAAAGCTTTTTCAAAACTGTGCGCTTTGTGGTTCCAAACATTTCCTTCAGCTGTCATGAGGACGAGCTGCTCGCTTTTTCTATGTGCAGAAGGCATGCAGTTTTCATTTTGGATGTTTTGGTTTGAAGCAAGCGGTTGATTAGCGCTTTGCTGCCGGCGTCGTATATCATTTCCAGAATACGCTTGTCTGTTAGTGGGTTGTGTATTCCTAACAGGAAAACTGTTGTTAAAACGATTTTGGGTGGTTTCATTTTTCGACCACTTGGATGCGTGCGGCTGGCTCAACGCGGAGGGACCCGGATATCCCGAAGAAAGGCAGACGGACGCATGATGAGCGCGTCCGCATCTGGAGCAGTCCGCCGATTTGCAGCTGCTGCTGGAATGTGAGTTTTGGAAACATTTCCAACACCTTCTCTGCTGTTTGAGAATGTCCCGGCGTTTTTGCCGGTCGACGATAGACCTGCACATAGCGGCCTGGTGGTTCGACTTGCCGCAGAAAATGCAGTCAGCTGGTAAGTTCGGGCGACGATCTTGAGGATGTGACCCGTGTGAGTCAGTACTGGTAGTACCGAGGCGTAGCTCCACATAGGCCTTGGCTGAAATTTCCCTGTCCAAGGCTTCTAACAGGTCCTCGACTTTCATTGTATCGGTCGCCTGATTTTTCACCAGTATGTCCTTGACAATTTCGTAAGGAAATTTTTTGAGGATGGTCTCCGTCCACATGGGGTCACACATAGGACGAATGTCGTAGCCCGCGGACACCATCTGATTGACAAGTGTTTTTATGGAGTCGAAACACTCCTGGCAGCTCTCCGCCTTTTTATTTGCGGACCTGAGCTCGAACAGTTTCTGCACAATTTTGGACCTGTTCGTAGTTTTATTACCAAAGCGTTTCGTTACAGTATCGACCATCCAGTCGTAATTGGCTGGAACCGGCTTGATGCCTCGAATGGCTTTCTCAGCTGCTCCTTGCAAACTTTCTCTGAGATGTACGATTTTTTCGACTGTAGATAACTCGTCATTTTCATGTATGAGCGTCTCAAAGACGGCCCAATACTCTGGAAATTCTTCCTGGCTACCACTAAATGTCGATAATGCGACTGATGGCGCTTTAATAGTACGTGTCTTTCTAACTGGCAATGTTTGCGTGTTAGCAGACTCATTGCTAATGGTACTAGACTCTCCTGGTTCGTCTTCCTGAACGTTTTGACTGGAAGACTCACTTGCCACGTCTTCCTGAACATTTTGACCGGAAGGTTCTACGTGGACAGGGATTTTCAATTTACATTGTACCTGTTGTAATTTTATTTTTGCGTCTGTGATCTGAGTTTTAACCCTGAGCACGAAATTGGCGGACTCGTTAAGAATTTTAGAATATTCCGATTCTTTTTCAAACTCTTCAATCTCCGCAATCCATTCTTTTTGCTCAGTTTTGGATTTGATACCCATGAAAACTTGCTCCATACTGTCAACTTTGCTCTCGAGCGTTTCTGTATACTCCTTTACCTCGTCTAGGCACTCAGCTAATGATATCAAGTTTGCTGCGCATTTATCATGCCGTTCCTGATCGTCCTCTGGGTAGTCGACCCTTTTTCCGTGTCCATTAGCTTCGTACGTTTTGAGAAGCTCTGACAGTCTGGACGAACTGGTACGGATGGCTTTTTTGTGAAAATATAGAGACATTTTTGATTATTTGGCTCTAACACAAAAATTTCCAACTGCTTTTGAGTTGGGAAAGTGTGACAAACAAAGGCTTGTAATTTAGGGCTAGCTGAGTCCCAAGGTCGAGTAGATCAACCTCAAATACGGCGATAGTTTGGCCGATGCACCAAAAATGTGGCGACTTGAGGCTTATGGTATAGCCTAATGTGTACAGGGCGTATGGTAGGCCCTTTTTAGTACAATAAGAAAGTGGTTCAGTGGTTATGTTTATCAGGATATTGACAAGGTGCTCGGGAGAGCGCAAAACGAAGAGTGCGGGGCTACGCGCCCCGCCCCTGATGCAAGAAAGGGGGCCGCCATCGGCAGGGGTTCTGGTGTGGCCAGAACATACCGATTGTTATCGATTGCATCAATTTGAGGTGACTAGTAACTAAAAAGGAAAGAAAATGCCAAGAACATTTTGGAAACAATTACCTGAAGGCTTGTTTCTCCCACGAATCCAGGATGGGGACGCCAAAGGTGAACTGTGTGTGCAATGACACACATGATCATATGAAATGAAGCGACTGTAATTGACACGATTTAGTTGCAACTCATAACATCAGTTGCACCATAAACTGCTTTCCAAAGCGTTTTGCACGAATATAGAAAGCCAAGGCAGTACATAACGGAATTACCAGTGTTAGCTTATATGAAACTCCAAGCAACACTCACATCACTCTACCGCTCACTGATTGTGAACTTTTGGCAAGATCTGTTGAGATAACTTGCATTCGGTTCCTAATAATGCTGGAAAAGACCGGAAGCAAAAAAAGGGGCTTGATGGGCTTACTTCTAAGCGCACAAGTCCTAGAATCCCGTGCTATACCACGATAAATGCAAAGATTGTCGTCCATTGTCGTTCTTTCAGAGACTAGCTTTCGTCAAATTCCACTGCTTCACAAATAAATCCTTACATGTAAAAACTCAGTGTTGGTGAATGTTTTTATGTTCTTTAGAAACTTTGCGTGTGAGACCACTAAGCGCCGAAATTGCGCATATAAATTTATCTACATACTAGTTGGCAAACCCGGCTTCGCCCGGGCCTGTCAATAATATATTTGTAATCAGCATGCTCGATTACCCCCTTGTGCCAACTCCCAGCCATGTAGCTCAAATTTTGCAAAAAATCGATAAAATCGGTGTCGATTGATACGAAAAGTAGCCTATGACACGCTCCCTGCCCCGAAGTATACGTGTGCCAAGTTTGGTCCAAATCGGTTCAAAAATAAAAATTTCTATTCCGCACATACGTACAGACAGACATACAGACAGACAGACAGACAGACAGACATTCAGCTTTATATTATATAAGATTAGTGAACCAGCAATTAAAGGTGCTATAGCATGCGCGCGCTACGGGACCGCCACGTGGTTCCCGCTATGTGCACATTTTTGAATTGCGCTTACGATTCTTTATATATTAGACTAGCTGGCTTACCCGGCTCCGCCGTATGTTCAATCGAGCATGCTGATCACCCACGGGGGTGATCAGCATGCTCGATTACCCCCCTGTGCCAACTCCCAGCCCCGTAGCGCAAATTTTGCAAAAAATCGATAAAATCGATATCGATCGATGACGAAAAGTAGCCTATGACACCCGCCGGGGCCCGAAGTGTATGTGTGCCAAGTTTGGTCCAGATCGGTTCAGAAATGGAATTTTCTATTCGGAACATACGTACACACAGACAGACATACAGACAGACATTCAGCTTTATATTATATAAGACTAGTGAACCAGCAATTAAAGGTGCTATAGCATGCGCGCGCTACGGAATTTTCTATTCGGAACATACGTACACACAGACAGACAGACAGACAGACATTCAGCTTTATATTATATAAGACTAGTGAACCAGCAATTAAAGGTGCTATAGCATGCGCGCGCTACGGGACCGCCACGTGGTTCCCGCTATGTGCACATTTTTGAATTGCGCTTACGATTCTTTATATATTAGACTAGCTGGCTTACCCGGCTCCGCCGTATGTTCAATCGAGCATGCTGATCACCCACGGGGGTGATCAGCATGCTCGATTACCCCCCTGTGCCAACTCCCAGCCCCGTAGCGCAGATTTTGCAAAAAATCGATAAAATCGATATCGATCGA
Source organism: Cylicocyclus nassatus (assembly GCA_958299035.1). Lineage (NCBI taxonomy): Eukaryota > Metazoa > Nematoda > Chromadorea > Rhabditida > Strongylidae > Cylicocyclus > Cylicocyclus nassatus. The sequence continues at coordinate 53,021,978 of CATQJL010000316.1, read as the reverse complement.
TGACGAAAAGTAGCCTATGACACCCGCCGGGGCCCGAAGTGTATGTGTGCCAAGTTTGGTCCAGATCGGTTCAGAAATGGAATTTTCTATTCGGAACATACGTACACACAGACAGACATACAGACAGACAGACAGACAGACAGACAAACAGACATTCAGCTTTATATATAAGATAGATATATCTTCGACCGCGGCAGAAGTTTGAGTTTTTGCAGTAGAGCCGCGCCATTTTATCGATTTATTGATTTTTGACACTGCACCGAGAATGAACTCCTATCCACTGCAATCACCCACATTTTATCAAAAAGGGCAGTAGAGCTCATTTTCATTTCGAAATGAGGAGGGGCGATCAAAATGAACATTCAACACTCCTTGCCTTAGAGGTGAAGGGGTAGGGGGCTAAATGTCGCCGAACGTGGTGGTCCCACGTGGACATCAGCGACAGACTATGTAGATCCACATTGCAGACATTGCCATTCATACTAGCTATATCCACATGGAATGGAGCCTATTGGAGGCATATAGACCCTAAACGAAATGAAGGACCGGACAGGATAACAGAGTTAGCGCAAGGTAGTACAGCCTCAGTAAAGGGAACTGAGAGGGGGAAATGTTCACATTTCTGCCATCAAATATTGCATTCTGGTCCTCTACTTAGCCAATTCCATCAAAGGTAGTACAGCCTCAGTGAAGGGAACGGAGCGGAGAAAACAACATCCAACCCCTATTTAGCCAATTCCATCAAGCTACACAACATTCTCAGAAACCTAAATCACTGAACAGCACTGGTAATTGCTACCTTGTATTAATCTTGTAATGCATGAGTCATTTCGCTTCAACATAAACGTCGAAGTCGGCACTCACGCTTCTTTCAGTGTCCAGAATTTTCGATTTCGGGCCAATTCTCACATAGGCAAACTACTTCTGTCTTTTATGAGTACGCGATTGATAGCTCAATAATCCTTTGTGGTTCGCAAATGAGTTCCCACATAAATATCACACTTCAAGACTGTCAGCGCACATCCAGTTCACTTTTTTTTAGCGTAAATGAGGAGATCAGCAAGGAACTGATGTGGGCTATGTACAGGGGTTTTCAATTTGAGTGTCACGGTCGACGTGGTTCACTCCCTCGACAGCCGCGTCGCTTGGGTCTCTCACGTGGTACACTACCGCACCCGATAACGCGAAGGCCTCAGGGATGCGGCATTGCGCCACGTGAGAGACCCATGCGAAGCGGTTCGCAGGGACCTGAGCCACGTCGACCGTGACACTCAGATTGAAAGCCCCTGTATATTTGAGACGAAAGTCGATTGTATCGATTTTGAAATCACATTTGAACGATGCGACTATGCCGCAACGTGCTGCTGTGATCAGCCCAGAGTTCTTAATCCCCATTAACTAACTTTATCGAACAAATAATAGTAAAAAAAATCAACAAGTGGGTCGGTGCGGCCCATTAGCTGGACAGATCACTTCTGCTCAGCCATTTTTTCACTTTCCGAAATCTTGCGAAGTAGCTCGGTTCGCTTGGCATGCTGGCGTTCCTCCCTCCTCTTGCGAGCTTCCTTATTCTTGTCACGTCGAGCTTGAGCTTGATCACTTGAAAAGGATGACAGTTATAAAACAGATGACATGTGAATGGGAAGCACTAGATACTTACGCAAGCTGCTTGGCACGTCTGTTTTCGCTCTTCTTTCGGAAAATGTACTCCATCAAATGCTTCTTATTCTTGAAGTTGTTACCCTTAGCACGCAGGTAAAGCTCGTGGTAGAGGCTTCTGTCGATCTTCTTTGATTCACGGTATCTCTTCAGCAAGTTACGAAGCACACGCATGCGTCTCATCCAAAGTACTTTTTCAGGCATGCGAGCATCTTTTGTACCGCGCCTCTTACCATGCCCGGAATGTCTTCCCTGGAAGCAAAGGATAAGCCTGCTGTGGATAAAGATCCAATACAAGAAAACCTATATCTACATAATGACGAAAAGACAGCAAACTGACCTTTCGGCGAGCTTCTTCATACAAACGAGCGCGGTAGCGCGAATGCACAACTTCCGGCTTACGTATAATGAGACCGTCCTTGATCAGGCGACGGATGTTCTGCCTCGAGTTCGCATTCGAGATTTCACTGACTTCATTGGGATCAAGCCATATCTTATTTTTGCCGCATTTCATAACAGAAGCGGCAAGGCGCTTTTGCAGACGCAAATTGCTGCAACAGCAAATGTAGAATACAAAAAATAAAATACAACTGAATATGGATGAAGCTCATACGCAACTTTACTATACCGAGCCAAAATTTTTCGCGCACTTCAACCTTTTGAATCAATCCAAGGTGTGGCAGTGGTGGCTAGCATACAAGCGAGGGGATAGCCACAAAGCAACGCAAATGATTCATCTGGTCCCGAGGAATCCATAAAACATTCCACACCGATTCTAGATGGAGGACTTGCACGGTGCCTACATGCTTTCCAGAATGTCCGAATGAGTACGGTGAACGACAATTTGCGTTAGTTAGAAGCCCCATCTTCAAGTGAGACTTCCATAAGCATATTGAGTGAAACAAGCCTTGAACGGAAGTTTCCACCAAATTCTCAACATGCGTTCCTCCCACCCCCCCCCCCCTCCCTCCTGCTCATGCATGCGACCCTAGAAACCGTTTTGGCGAGCACACAGCAGCAGGAGAACAAAGGTGTGTTTTTGAAACCATATACAAAGTTCATAAGCAAACACTGCAGTCAATAAGTGTAAGAATTTGAATTTCCGCAAAACCATCATGGGAGCGTCAAGCACGCCAAGCATAAGCAATCTTTGCGAAAGTGATACTCGGGTGAACCAACTTTCGATATCAAAGATAGCTGTTATTTTATCCACTTGACGTACAAAAGAAAAGGCGCAAATGGGTGCTATATAACCATTTTCGATCTAAGAGTCAATGAAGCGCTGTCCAAGCAAATAGAAAAAGATAAAGACAACCCTGGTCTTCTAGGAAAAACTTGTCGGTACCACCAAACATTACAGCATCCCTTACAACCACAACAGCGTTTCATTCTGACAACCTACAGTTTTCCACTCACACTATCATCGCTAGTCTATTGTTACTTAAATCACTCAAACACTGATTATAAAAAAAGCAATATAAAGCAGAACCCACCTCATTTTGTTCCCAAAAGTGTTGCGAAACGTTGAGCAATAGCGAATCTGGCCTACGTCAAATGAATGGTGCAGATGCACAACACTGCAATTTTCGGATTTACATGACGCCTAAACATGCGATACTTCATCCACTTGATCGCTTGATCCACTTCATCCACTTCTGCTAGTTAGATCAGTGAGATTATTAATAGCGAGGTCGAACTTGATGTCCGAACTTGATCCGCCTCAACCACTTCGTTGTTGGTCAGTTCAATATTTAACACGTTCCGGACCGCGAAATCGCGCGCGGCGAAAAAGAATGTACTTCCAGCCGTTAGCCAATGAAGAAACCTTATTTCATGAACTGTGTGCTACATCTGTAATCAGATGTCAGATAAGCTCCATACCCAAAGTTGTGAGAGATTTCGAAGTGTTTGAATTTGTCGCTTGAAAAGGACTTCTGTGCTTTCGTGAAAGATGGGAACAAGGACTCAGTTTCCAACAGCACCCAAAAGTATCTATGTTGTACACAGTACACATCATTACTAAAATTACTGTTTTTCCCTTTGAAATAGAAGCAAAGAAAAGTTGCGACGTCGCACGCGTCGTTCGCGTTGCCGCACCTTATTGCAACCGTTGTTCGATTTTTCTTCATCCTCTCCTATAATATAATCCCAAAAAACGAGACGGCGAGGATGGTCCGCCCACATGTATGCTTCAACGGGTGTTTTGAATAGACGCCAGTTGCCGAACGGGGCCTTATTGTGTAGAGATCTCACATCCGCTTTCAGTATTCACTTTGCTTCCACTTTCCCGCCAAATTTTGAGAAAATCTTCGAAAATCTCGCTTTTGGGTGCTTTTGCTCTGGGTGAATTCGATTTTTCTCTCCGGATTGTAAGCGTGAGTGCGAGAGTGACGTTGCGAAAGGAAGCTGTACAGCGATGACTGGGGCAAAACAAAATTTTAGCACGATATGATCCACTTTTCCGGCCAAATTTTGAGAAAATCTTCGAAAATCTCGCTTTTGGGAGCTTTTGCTCTGAGTGAATTCGATTTTTCTCTCCAGATTGCAAGCGTGAGTGCGAGAGTGACCTTGCGAAAAGAAGCTGTACAGCGATGGCTGGATCAAAACAAAATTTTAGCACGATATGATCCACTTTTCCGGCCAAATTTTGAAAAAATCTTCGAAAAATCTCGCTTTTGGGAGCTTTTGCTCTGGTTAGATTCGATTTTTCTCTCCAGATTGTAAGCGTGAGCGTGAGAGTGACGTTGCGAAAGGAAGCTGTACAGCGATGACTGGATCAAAACAAAATTTTAGCACGATATGATCCACTTTTCCGGCCAAATTTTGAGAAAATCTTCGAAAATCTCGCTTTTGGGAGCTTTTGCTCTGAGTGAATTCGATTTTTCTCTCCAGATTGTAAGCGTGAGTGCGAGAGTGACGTTGCGAAAGGAAGCTGTACAGCGATGACTGGATCAAAACAAAATTTTAGCACGATATGATCCACTTTTCCGGCCAAATTTTGAGAAAATCTTCGAAAATCTCGCTTTTGGGAGCTTTTGCTCTGAGTGAATTCGATTTTTCTCTCCAGATTGCAAGCGTGAGTGCGAGAGTGACCTTGCGAAAAGAAGCTGTACAGCGATGGCTGGATCAAAACAAAATTTTAGCACGATATGATTCACTTTTCCGGCCAAATTTTGAGAAAATCTCCGAAAATCTCGCTTTTGGGTGCTTTTGCTCTGGGTGAATCAGATTTTTCTCTCCAGATTGTAAGCGTGAGTGCGGGAGTGACTAGGGCAAAACAAAGGCCCGTATTAAACCCCCCCCCCCATCAGGGCATCTCTCTCAAGGCGGACCGGAGTTGATCTTATCTCATCATGGTTTTCTTCCCGTTTGCAATATCAGTGCGGGCAGGTGCGCGTTAAATTGCGAAAGGATTGCTGTTTCTAAAGATCTTAACTGCATTCAAAAATATGAGAACTGAACGAAGTTATAACCTTCCAAATTGAAAATTCGCAAAATGGACATTATTCTTATAGTAGACGTCATCCGTCTAGTCACCTCGGTGCCGTGTGTGCTATTGCACACAATTTTGAAATCCCGGATGAGGTGCGGGATTCGCGCCACGCCGTACTTGCACCAAGTACGCGTACGGCTGAAATTCGACGCCAAATTTTGCCCGTTTTCCTTATTCCGGTGCTTTTTTTTCGTTTTTGGCTCCGCGCACGTCTGCTTTATGATGATTTGTTATCTTTATATCGTGCCTTGCCGTTTTAAATCGCAAATTTCACAATTTTTCACTTTTGATTCCAGGTGAGAGCGGCAAATGGGCAATCCTGCAGGATTTCAAGGTAAGTGTGCTTTCTTCAGAATTGTCGGATGTAGAAAGAGTAGAGTGTCTCTTGGGAAGTACGAGTTTTTGCTTAAAGCAATCCCACTATAGAGTTAGAAGGAGCTTTCCAAGAGGAACTTGGTACAAGACGATTTCAGTGAGGAGGAAGTTGAAACTCGTATTGTCTACGAGATACTCTATTCTTTCTACATACGACTATACCGAAAAACACACTTACTTCACAACCCTGCAAAATTGCCCACGCGCCTTCCGCCTGGAAGCAGAAGTGATAAATCTCAAGATATCCTATCTAAAACGGCAATGCACGAGTATAAAGGTAGCAAATCATTGAGAACTAGACCATGCGTGCAGAAAAAGTGCATAAAACGAAAAAAAAACACCATAATAAGAAAATCGGGCAGTTTGGCGTCGAATTTCAGCCGTATGCGCAGTTGGTGCAAGTACGGCACAGCGCGAACCTCGCACCTCATCCGGGATTTCAAAACTGTGTGCAATAGCACACACGGCACCGAGGTGACTAGACGGATGACGTCTACTATACAACAACCTAATATACTGATAAATTGAAAATTCACTTGAGAAAATTATAGGTATGAAACACGTTTATTTATGGATGTGCCCTACCCGCTTGCTAGCGACCCGTAGGGTCGCTACTCTTATATATAAAGCTGAATGTCTGTTTGTATGTATGTCTGCATGTATGTCTGTATGTCTGTATGTACGTATGTTCCGAATAGAAAATTCCATTTCTGAACCGATCGGGACCAAACTTAGCACACATACACTTCGGGCCCCGGCGGGTGTCATAGGCTACTTTTCGTCATCGATCGATATCGATTTTATCGATTTTCTGCAAAATTTGCGCTACGGGGCTGGGAGTTGGCACAGGGGGGTAATCGAGCATGCTGATCACCCCCGTGGGTGATCAGCATGCTCGATTACCCCCCTGTGGAACATACGGCGGAGCCGGGTAAGCCAGCTAGTATCTTCTAAACAAATATCTGCGGCACAGCTCTATAGAATCATTTAAAAAGAAGGAGCTTAGGCCTTTGACTTGTTAATCTTGGACAGAAATAAAACTTCCTGTAAACGTTAAAAAGAGCTTTCAAAGCCGCGTGCTGCACCATGTGCAGCACCGGTCCGAAACGTGTTAACCAAAAGCGAAGCGAATGAAGCGGAAGCGAATCAGGTGGATCAAGTATGGCTCGTCCCTTTGATCCAGCGAAGAGGGAAGATGGTCAAAAGGAGTATTAACCAGCTGACCTTAACTAAGCCTTCAAGGGCAGCGTCCATGGAAATCTCGACATATGGGGATCTCACGTAGGTAGTAATTTTGAGACCCTAACTAAGGCACTGCCCAACCGCAGTTCAGATGGTGCTCTAACGGCTGAGGTAATCGCCTCCAAACTGGACCTTGGGATAGTATTTCGCATGGATCCATGGAGCGACACACTTCCGCGTGGGCTTGCGCGAAAGCATGCAAATATGGTAAGTCGTCCGATAACTCAGACAGTTGGAGCGTCATCGCGCGCGCAGTCACCCGGTGGCGCAACACCCAGTCCGCGGATGGCAGGACATTGGATGCCGCGCCACTGTTGCTGGTCCGCGGATGGCTGCCATTTTCCAGTTTTTCGTTGCGCTGTGTAAAGCAAGTCTTGATTATCAACTCCACATTTCACGTGCCAAAAATATGGAGTCATGGGGCGCCATATGTCTGTCTTTCTGTATGTCTGTGTGTACGTATGGGCGGCAGGAATTTTTATCGATATCGATTTTATCGATTTTTATCGATTTTTTGTAAAGTTTGGCCTGCGGGGCTGAATTGGTACAAAGGGGTAATCGAGTATGCTGATTACGAATACAATATTAGTTTTTAAAATATATTTATCTATCTATTTATTCAATACGCACAAGGCGTGCCCATTTAACAGAGAAACGAAGCATCACATTAAAGGCAGTGTCTTACCAAAATTGAGGTTGCGCGGATCTCCACATATTCTATTATAGGGACCTCTAAATAGGCCAGTGCAACAAGTCCCACTCAATTTGACCCCCTCCACGCTGAGAAAAATTCGCTCAAAGTGGTACGGAGAGCGATCTTACGCGCGGACGACTCCTTCGGTCTCCCACTTTACGCGTTTGAACATGTCTCTCCATTGGCATCCACCTCCCCTCTGTTGCTGTCACTGTGGCTGAGGCTGAAGTTGGAAGGTACAACTCCTCCACGTTGCTTCCACGGGGCCTCCAGAAAACGGGGTTTTTGGGAACTTCGTGGGATTTTAAGCCCATACAGTGCTAGACAGGGTCCGACAGGCTTGCAAAATGCAAAAATCTCGGCAGCTAAATTTTGGTGAGACACTGCCTTTAAACAACTAGCAACAAAAAAAAAACAGGCAAACACCCCATTGAATCAGCTCAGGTCCAGCCCGCAAAATGTTTTCTGGGGATAGAAAGGGAGTGAGCTTGTTCAGACAAATATGAATTAATCACAGGTGTAGAGGTTCGATGGAGTCTCATGCCCCCTGCTCTTGGTAAAAATGTTCTTATTCAAACACTAGCTGGCATACCCGGCTCCGCCGTATGTTCCGAATAGAAAATTCCATTTCTCAACCGATCCGAACCAAACTTGGCACACATACACTTCGGGCCCCGGCGGGTGTCACAGTCCACTTTTCGTTATCGATTGATGCCGATTTTATCGATTTTTTGCAAAATTTGAGCTAGGGGGCTGGGATTTGGCACAGGGGGGTAATCGAGCATGCTGATTACGAATACAATATTAGTTTTCGAAACCGTGCATTACTTTTATCGATTTTATCGATTTTTTTTTGCAAAATTTGAGCTAGGGGGCTGGGATTTGGCACGGGGGGTAATCGAGCATGCTGATTACGAATACAATATTAGTTTTCGAAACCGTGCATTTTATCGATTTTATCGATTTTTTTTGCAAAATTTGAGCTAGGGGGCTGGAATTTGGCAGGGGGCGTAATCGAGCATGCTGATCACCCCCACGGGGGTGATCAGCATGCTCGATTACCCCCCTGTGCCAAATCCCAGCCCCGTAGCTCAAACTTTGCAAAAAAATCGATAAAATCGATAAAAGTAATGCACGATTTTAAAAACTAATATTGTATTCGGAATCCCCATGCTCACTTACCCCCTGTGCCAACTCCCAGCCCCGTAGCTCAAACTTTGCAAAAAATCGATAAAATCGATAAAAGTAATGCACGATTTTAAAAACTAATATTGTATTCGGAATCCCCATGCTCACTTACCCCCTTGTGCCAACTCCCAGCCCCGTAGCTCAAATTTTGCAAAAAATCGATAAGATCGATATCGATCGATACGAAAAGTAGCCTATGACACCCGCCGGGGCCCGAAGTGTATGTGTGCCAAGTTTGGTCCGGGAACTCCGATAGAAGAGATTGCACAATGCAAAGTTTCAAGCCAACAAGCTAACCTAAGCATCAAATTACCCGTTACTTTTATCACTTTTCTCGATTTCTTTGCAAAGTCTGAGCAGTGGGGTTGGGAGTTGGCACAGGGGGGGGGGGGGTAATTGCGCATACTGATCACTAACACTGCGGAAACAGGCTATTGGCATGTAGAAGTGGGGGAAAGGTTGTACAAGGATAGGGATGGAACCTCTGTCATATCTGAAGGGGCCGGGCGGAGCCGGGTAAGCAAGCTAGTAGCATAATACATTTGGACTTTGAAACACTCATAACTTCTGTCGGAGAGTTGTTCCGCAAAAAAGGAGAGCAGGTCTGAGATTGGCGTTCAAAGAGGCGTCTACAGTCATCTGAAAAGGCCGCATCCTTGAGATTCCCTTCAAGCATAATGCGTATCATCCTCGCAATTTGATGTTGAAATATCCTTTTGGATAAGTTTTAGCAATTTTGAGGTTTCCAGCCACAGGCCTTGTAAAATCTAATCGCCCATGCATAGCTTTGAACACCAACGCGCGGAGCAGCCGAAAGGATCCAGAAGCACTACATACAGTCTTGTAACGACCATAAGCGCGCACCCCTTTCAGACATATTTTTTCGACCGAAGGAAGATTTCTTTGGAACATACTCCACAATGTTAAAAACAACCCGGATCTTCATTCCAATGACCGAACCTTGACGGAAAACCTTTGAAAGATAGTGAACGCGTACCGTCGTGACACTTTCGTGACATTAGCTCCTTACGTTGGTGTTCAAGGCACGACTTTGGCAGTCAGGTTTCACAAGGGCTATGCACAGCTGAAACAGTCATTTTCGAACATGATTGAAAAAATGTGCAAGCGACTTGTTTATACTTGTAAATAATTGAAATAATTTTTGAAATTTTCTAAAAATTTAGTTTAGTCTTTAAAAAAAATTTCCGGGGTGTGGTCGCCGCCACGCCTCCCTTTGCTAAAATTTGGGGTTATGGGCCCACAAAAATCTCGGGAAGCATACCAAAAAATCTTTTCGGAGTGCTTGGCAGACGTCATGTATCTTCATCGGAAAAAAATTTTTTTTCGCGTCTCCGTAACGGAAATCTTGGGTACGCCAATGCTAGAGTGGCTGGTTTTCGACATTTTCGTGTTCTGCAAGCTGTATGTTTGGTCAACAGGAAGGATAAGTCCAGAAGCGAATTTTCTTTCCAGTTTGCCCGGACGCTACCTTTGAGAGCACCGTCCACTCAGTTAGTGGAAGACACCCTAAGTAAGCCTTGAGCTGTTGGCAGCACATGATAGTAGGAACCCATATAGAGCCAACGCCCAAGTCGCGGCTCAGTCGCTGTGGAAGCGAGAAAATGCTCCGGAATAACTAATAGGTACAAGGAGCCTTGGGCGGCACTGCCCTCTCCAGTAATGTCTGTCTGCCCATCCGTGCTCGCCCATCCAATCACCGTTCGAAAAACCAGCCCGCGGGTTCTCCAAAACGGGGATTGCAAAGGTTTTCGCGGATCCTCACTTTCGCAAGTCAGGGACATGAGAAGGCCCCGGAACAACAAAAACACGGAAGTCGAGAATCTGGGCAGAAGGGGCTTTTGATGATGAGTTTCATCTGTGTAATGAGCCCCTAACTATGTAAGCATTGCCCAAGTGACGCTGCAAAAGATGAAATTCGAAGAGGGAATTTGCTCCAGAAGGTACGAGCGACCGCCGAAAGGCGCGCCATCGACATACACCCCTTGAAGGCAATGTCTGGGAAGATTTGGACATTCTCGTCAACCATCAAAATCAATTACGCCCTTCTAATACTATCGCGAACACTACCTTCACAAACCAACTCTAAAAGGAGAAAATTAGCACACAGATCGCGAGCCTCGAACCCTGCCCACTGCCTCGCAGGCCGACTTCGCAACGAAATTTCCCAACACCTTCACACTTTTCCACATGGCGAAGTTGTGAGCACACTGTTTGACCGGCTAAAGAAAGGAATTCAGTTGAGCGCTTCCGCGGACTGTCGTTTCTGATACGGTACAACACTAGGGCGAAAAGACCAGCAGTCCGCAGAGGCGGTGTCCAAGCGAAGTATTCATTCCTCTACCCTGAACCTGTTAACGCTTCTTGTGACAAGAAAGCGCCAGGGGCACTCGTCCACGCTGTCAAAAAATAGCACCAACGAGGGGTTCTCGAGGCATTCACCGTCTTGATTTTCTTACTTGGAATCAACGCGTTGGAAGGCCTGAATAAGGCAAGAATGTAGGTCCAGAATCTGCCCGGACGCTACTTCTCATATATCTAGAATTGTCATAAATTCGGCCTTCGTCCTGATTATGAGGAATTTCTACATTTCTACCTATCTGAAGGGCCGCTCACACGGATGGGCAGAGCCACCTTGGCCTCTTTTATGTTCTGGAGCGATTTTCTCGCTTCGGATTTCATCTTTTGCAGCGGTTTTTGGGCGTTTGTCCAGCTAGGAGCTTTGCTATTATGCGGAATCATCTTCCCGTGAATTTGTGTGGACAATGCCTGTAACGAATCTTACGTGTTCATCATCACCAAGCTTCAATTATTTATCAAATACGTGTGGAACCGGCGGTTTTTGTCGCTAATATTGCCGACCACCTGTCGCAGCGTTTGCGAAATCCTCGCAACTACTGGGGAAGGGGGTGCTCTAGGAGATCCCTGCCTGACACAATATATCTGTAACTTTTGAATCAGTGCGAGCTTTCTCACATTCCGAGGTCGTACAAACTATCGCATACATCATAAACAAAGTTAAAGTGGCATATTTATTGAATGAATTGTAGTCATACATTTCCTAGATTGTTTTAACTTGTAATTGATCGGATTTATCTGTACAAATTGGTATCACTTCTTGTCTATCTTTTCTATTAATTCTTTCAAAATTCCAGTAGCTGTTGAATGGTACTTCTCTCGTTGAATGAAAAACTGGAACTACTAGTGTCACATTAACAAAATTTTGTTGATACTACCTTAACGACTTCTCGCTGATTGGTGAATATGGTTACTGGGAGCTCGTCAATTACAAGCTGGATTTTTGATGCCTTAAAAAGATTGACTTAGGCTCAACATTAGTAGTCCTTATCTAAAACTTCAACCTACCTGGTCATTGAATGCTTTCACGGATTTGTGGTATATCATTCCTTTTTCCTCGAGTTCATCTTTAGTCTTGGAATTCTTTACCTGCGAGGAATGCTGTAAATTGTTGAACTCTTATTCACAAAGTACCTCGTGCCTTGCTACATCCATTAATTCTAATCCTTCCTTCATCTTATCCATATCGTCCTTCATTTGCTGATTATCTACAGTTACAAAACGTCGGATTCTTCTAACCGCAGCACGCCCTGGAATGGATCAGTTTGAAAAGGGCAATTTTGATGCTTATAGCAACACGAAACCTTTCGTTTGAGAGAAGCGTTGTGATTCAGCTAATTTATTCATCGCCGTGATGATCTTTTCCAAACGAGTCTGCAAAACTACTATCATGGCTGACACTAAATGAAGCCATATTGTACCTGAGAGGCAGAGCTTACGTACTGCCTCAGCTTTGTACAGGCAGCAGCCATAACCTCGTGGGGATCCTGTCCGGGAGGAGCCACAATAGCCCCTGTCTCAACTACAAGACGATTTGGCTGTAAGCAACCAATGACTTCACTGAATTCATCCAAGAACACGATTGCGCCACCTGCATCATTGCTTCTAGGCCATCCAAGGCGCTGTCAACAGCCAATCTGTAAGCTTCGACTTTCTTGATGCCTTCTTCAAATGTTGGTTCGAGTTTCGTTTCTTCCACTATACCTATCCTTTCGGCCGCCTAAAATGTACAAAATTGATTCATTCTTGTCGTCAACTCACACCTATGGAATAGCGCATGCAATTGACACACTAACCTTCAAGTATAACTTGTTCATAACTTCAACAAGTGCAGGAGAACGTTTGCGCAAGTGTTGTCCCTAGAAAGGGCATACGTGACGCATTGTGCGAATTCGTGTGGGCCTCTAGTGCTCACCCCGAGAAGCAGTTACTAAAAATGAACATACCATTCGTTGAATAGCGGTTATATAGCTGCGACAGTATGATAACGTATTTATCTATATCTTCAGCCTCAGTTCCTCATTGTTGAGGAAGTCATTCAACCGATCTTGAATGTTACCCATCCGTGTTGAAAATAGTGCACGTGAATCATAATATTTTCACTTGTAAGGAATTGTAATATTAGGTCGTTCTGAAACTTCTTTCCGTTCCTTCGAGCTCGTAAAAACACTTGGAATAAAGATGGGCAAACACCTCGAAGACCATTCGACGCAGTTCTCCCTCCTCTTGTAAGCAGTAATGCTTCCAAGCCGTACCTTTATGCTCACCAAAAAACCGCCAAGCTTTCGTGTCAGGGTTCGGCACAGCTGGCACCGGGTCAAGCTGGATATCGTTTTTGGGGCGGAAAAATGGGATAATCGTTTTTCCGAGGTTCGGGACGGAGAAGAGCAGCAAGAATGCCGCCGGCATGCCACCGGGATGCTGTCCATCAAAACAAAGGCATTGTTTTCAGCCAAATCGCAATAGTATGACACCAAATTTGATGTATGCATGCGCGTTGGGGGACCCGAAGTATGGCCCAAGAATTTATGAAAACTTGTGTGAATGAAAGCTGTGCTGAACTGTTTTCTGAATTAGCTGGCACCGTGCCAGCTGGTGCCAGCTGAGTTGGCACCGACACTTTGCTCATATAAGTTTTCATACTTTTTTACATAAAACGTATCTACACTGTAAAAGTTTACATAAGAGAAGAAAAAATTTCATAATGTTTACTTTCCAGCGTTTTATAGCCATCTGAAAATTACTCGGCCTGCCCACATTCGAAAAATCGTTTTTTTCTGCTTCTCAAGATGTGATTCAACCACTCAAAAAGCTGAGAAAGCTATGAAAAGATGTCCCGTAAATCCAACATGCATAAAAATTCTATTACATACCTTTACATAAGTTAAAAATAATGACGGGTCTTCAAAACAAGTCAAAGGGGACTTCTTACGAAATTTTCAAGATCAAACGGGACTTAGTTAAAATTGTCAGCTCGTGCCGAGCCCTGTTTCGTGTCCATACTTTTGCCACAAGTTCGGCAATCTTCGAAGATTTTGGTCTCAACTCTTAGAAAAAGGGTGTGATAACAGGTGGATAGAGCGAACGAAGTGCAACACTATAAACTTCTTGGCATTTTAGATAAGGACCAAGAATCAAGTTATTTGTCTGCTGTTAACAAATTGCATACTTGGTAAAGCCAAATTTCACAAAACATCAACCGGCAAGCAAAAGCTTACCGTTCGATGCAGCTCTTTCCCCTCGTTTTGATAGGCTTTTCTCCTTCCCGATCTGTGAAACATTAGTGGATGAAAGCATCCCAGAATTTTTGGACGCTTGCTGTGTTCAAAATTTCATACTTTGATGTTCTGAGGCAGTGAACACTTATATGTTTTGTAAAACTATGTTGAATGTAAGTCCAGTCTTGGAACTTTTGGATTCGAAGATTTCCTAGTGTTCGATGCGTTTGTTTATCAGATGATTATGCAAAAGTGCAAATTTTTGGAAAATCAACTTGAAAAATACTGAAAAAACTACTCGAAGATGCTCAAAAGTTCTATTTTATTGTGCATCCATCCGTTATCACACCTTTTACAGGATTTGAAACCGAAAATTTTGCGATATCGAGATATTGTGAGTGAATTTAGCAATCGCAAAGAGGGGTACTGTTTTCCGAGAAAAAACCTAAATTCGGAGACAATTGTATCATCGTCTCTCATGAGTCATATGAAGTCATTTTTCACTCCAGTAAGCCTCCACATTTGCATACACAGAAACGATTCCTTTTCCTTTGAAGCACTGTATCCTCCCCTCCACAGCGAGGCTTCCCCGAACTCCAGAGATTTGTGGAAGTGATAAGTGTGGGAGGATCAAACTTTAGTAAGTACATTTCTACCAGCCTGCTATGCAATGGCTCGCTTTATACTACAAAGTCGCAATAGTAGTACAAAGCGAGCACTGTATGCATTGCCTAAAACTTGCGTATGTTACGCTCGCGTCTGTGGCAATACCCTTCAAAACTGAAATTGAATTTGAAAGCTATGAAGCGCAGCAGTTACCGGATTTGAGCCTATTTTTCGTAAGTCTTCTGTATAAGAATATCATCTAATTCTAGATTAGACCATACTTTGATTGAGAAAGAGTCTCACTGATTTATTTTCATCGTCAAATTCCACTTCCCATCGAACTACTTGTAACCTTTAGTAGAACCTTTACCTTGTAACCTTTAGTTTCACATCTTTTCCATTTCAGGCTTATAAAAATTAAAGTAACAACGATAACAGCGGTATATAGCGATAACAGGAGTATCAGCGCTAGCAATGGCTGTGGTCACACATCAAAGGTCACAGACAACCTTACTAACCCCCCCCCCCCCAAATGGCGATCCGAATAATTTCGTTCGCGGAGGAAGGACAAAAATTCCGTTGAATGAAGGGTTTCGACGTTAGCCACGCTATCAAAAGTTTTTTTTATGTTCTTCAATTTTTCAGTTGGCGTCTACGCATTTGAAATTTTGAATATTTGGTCGTCTCCAAAGCCCTTTCCCTTTTTTCGACCTGTCATAATATACGAAGCTGGAAGGTGGAACATAAATCCAAAGGACTATTCGACACAACATTTCTTCCTCCTTTCAGCAGTAATGTTTCCAAACCATATATCCACGTGGTCACCAAAATAATCTCGCCGAAATTTCGTACCTTTGGTTTCTACCACACCCAAGTTTGACATTTCTTCGCACTTTGCATGTTTGTTTTCAGGAGGCGAAAACCTTATCATGATGCTTTCTAGCCTAAGTTCTGGGATTAGCCAAATGCTCAAGGACAGCTTCCACCCAGCTCAAAGGCAGCGTCCACCCGAAATCTCACCTCCCATGTTTTCGTCATTGTGGAGCCTTTCCGTGACCCTGATTACAGTTATAAAATTCAAACTGTGCAAAACCATCTCGTCTACGAAAGTGCATGGGGAGCAGAAACACTTAGGAAAGTCGCCGTATTTGAAGCTTCAATAGTCGTATTGTCCGGGCGGAATTGATGAGTTGCTTCAATTGAAGGGAAACCTACCAGACTTTATCAAAGTCTAAGATAAGCCGATTTTGCTCGAACACTGTCTGTAAGCAGGAACGGAGGATAGACATTATAGGGCAGTGGAAAAATGATGACGATTGCGCGACCGCGCGCGACACGCACGCCATTTCCGGAAATCACATTTTCTTGCTTTCGTCTCTCTTCGAATGGTTTTTTGCTTACGTATGATAATATCTAGACACTGGAAGTGAGTGAGCTAAACGTTGAGCTGATGCTTCTTGGATGAGCGTTTCATACTCCTGTGGGCGCAAAGTCCGCAGTAAAAGCCGTCGTCACGATTTTATAAATGAACTATAGGTGTTTTCTCGGTGTCTAACCGAGCAAATTTTTACGGCATTGAACAGCTTTTGAAGCAACAGAATATGTAATTGTCGAAGGCTCAAGCTGCCTAAATCGCATCAAAGCTGTTCTTCTTATCCATGAACGAACTAGATTACTAGTGATACGCTGCTTTTGTTCCGCGTTACTAGCGTAACTGATGTCAAAAATTGACAACATTTAGACAGTGACTTCAACCTGTTCAAAAGTTTTCGTTTGTGCACCAACCAAAGACATGCAATCATTTATAAACAATAAAAATGGGACAACACCAAAAACATCCTATGCAGGTGATAGGCACTTTTCGAATCATGCCTAAGGCTTCCTGTGCAAAACGTTGTTCTGAAAGTTGTGGGTTGTCCCAGATATAGAACTTTGTATGATGAATACTCGAATGCGTTCAAACATGTATTTGATTCAGCTTTTCCTTACATTTTCAACCATAATCCAATGCTTTTTGATAACGTCAAAACTTTCCACGCGTCGCTTCTATAGTATACATGCTCAAATCTCGGCTGATTTCTAAAAAAATATTTTTCTGGAGTTTCGGACAAGAGTGAATTTGGTATAAACGAACAGGGAAATCTCGATCTCGGACTATACGGTAGCTTTTAGATTCTTCTGTTCTATTGTATTAGGTTGTCAAGAAAAAAACGTCGTTTTTCATAGCAAAGCTATAAGACAAATCCAAAAAACTATGTGAGGGGTACCATTAGATGGAGCAAAGGAAGCTCTACAAGATGAGATCCGAACATTGGCAGAACTTGTTGTTTACGCAAAGTTCAGAGCCAAAACATACGAGCAACTCGTGGTACCAAAAATTTGATTTTTGCCCTAGTAATCCTGCGAACCTCTCACTTGCTCCTGCTTGTAAAGGACACATGCACTTTTCTTAGGTACACTTGCTATACTTGCTTTTACCATGCTTAGCAACCAAGGAAGAATTGAAAAATGGGAAATGGCAGACTCCGCCCCCAGTAGTACTGGGCCCCTCCCACATATGCCTTTGTATACTACAAAGCTTCATAATTTTAACCATAAAATTTCGGCCTAAGATATGCTTCAGTTCTCGAGTAATATCAATTTTACACGAAAAAACCCGAAAAAAACGACATAATTTTCCGACAACCTAATACGAAACCTTGAAATTTTCTTTGGAGTTCTGGTATTTGGTAAAGTCATAAAACACACAACTGCATGGAGACAAAAAGACAAACAAAAACATGAAAGCTTTCGAAGCTCCGAGTAGCTTGAAATGAACAACTCAGATAATCGCCGGGGGCAGGCGGTCATGCGAATTTTGAGCAAGCGGGCACCGGAAAAGTAGTTCGCTGATTTCATGTGGTCCGCTTGCAGGAATTTGAAAGAATATTGGCCAGTTTTTAGAGGAATGCTCGGAGAAGTATCGTGCTTTTTCTATAGATTAGTTGCGGCGCAGTGGCCGCATGTCGCGGACTTTCCGCGAGAATATGTAAGATTTTCGGGGGCCGCACGGTCCTTTGTGGAGGACCGCCCAGCCCCCAGGTACTTTCCGCTGAGAGAAAGTACCTCAAACTTGAGTAATTAAACCAACGGTGACTCTGCCACACATAGTCTTACCTGCGCTCGACGTAGGCCCGAAACTGCGTAAAAAGATTCCGAGCGCCTGCTGGAAGTTCGGCCAGCGTTTGCTGAAGGAGATTATTTGGCGATCGCCTGCAGAAAATTCTGTGTTGCTGCCCGCTGGCAGAACATTAGACAGTAAAGGAAGTACCGCTCGCTGAAGGTTTGGCCACGCCCCAAAATTCTGCTGACCGCTTGCAGAAAAGCGCGAGTTTGCAAACCGCCTGCCCCCAGCGATTATCTGAGAACTAGTTACTGAACATCATTTTTGCAAAATAGAGATCGATATCTATGCAATGAAGAATCAGATTTTTGAATTTTTTCACTTCTACGCTGCACGTGCTAAAACCGGGGTTTTGCCCTAGACAAATTACTGTCTTGGAACACTTGATCTATGGTCGAAGGCAGTGGCTCAGGAAAATTGCGACTGGGAGCTTTTCAACTACAAGGGCTTCTGACCAGCTGAGTCAGGTACTGTGCTTGAAATGTCAAAAAGTGTTTTTTTAGTGTTTACCGGCCCTGCAGATTGCTGGAGAGGCGGGGCGAGGGACAGGCCCTGGCATGCGTTGGTTTGGAGCATTTTTGGGAACGAAGTCCCCCATGACTTCGCGAAAATTTACGAGGTCCCTCTTGACGTAAAAATCAGTGGGGAAACCCTTATTCAATCAAAATAATAATGAAAAAGCGAAAAAAGCGTATTTTGCGGTACCTAATATAACAAAATAAGCAGAAAGAAAACATTTCGAGTTGATTAAAGGCTTTGTCATTGGGTAGGGTACCATTTTAGTACTCAGAATGTCGAAAACCTCCTAGGCCAACCAGATTTGTGGTCTCAACAATTTGGCGATGCATTTTTCGCCACCTAGTTTAAAGGATACCGCATGTGATTGGAGCGCAATATCTATCAACGCATAGATTTACACTACTTTTGGCTCGGAAAAAGAGGAGAGGCAATAGTTTGTTTCCTCTCTTCACTATAGGATAGATTTTTGACCGTTCTAATCGTCCAAATCAAAAAGAGCCAGAACTTATGTGAACTCTCCGATATTTATGATCCGAACCAACCCAGTTGGTTTGGTGTTGGTCTAGAAACAAATTCGGGAACGGATATTAGGACACATAAGTTTTGGGAACTTTTTACATAACATAGATTAGTGTATTGTATACACAGCCCAAATTCGGAGCCATGTGATTGTTGTGCGCTGTAAACAAGCCATTTGCTTGTTTGAGTCTTGCTTTTGAAATTCGCGCGCTTGCGAAAGAACACGTTCAACTCGTATAGCCTGACATGTTCGCCGTTTTTCTAATCGGCGCTTCCCTCAGGACCATTTAAAAACGATATCCCCGTTGCTTCTAAACTCAAAAACGAAGTCCAGTTTGACTCAAGATCGCCAGGGCCTGGCGAGCGATTCCCGCCATAACCAGCATGTGACTGCAAGATACTGTAACTTCATCTAGTTTGGCGGCAATCGGCTGATCAGCCTAGGCAATCAAATACAATACAGTCGACGGTAATCCCTCGTCCCGCCTCTCCAGCAATCTCCAAGGTCGGAAAACGCCAAAAAAGCACTTTTTGACTTTTCAAGCACAGTGCCTGACTCAGCTGGCCCAGAAGGCCATATAGTTGTAGAAATCCCCACTCGCGATTTTTCCGAGCCTTTGATCCCCCAGAAAATATTTCCGTTGATACACTCTGCGTGGCTGCCTTTCGATCGTTTTTACATGTTAACTGCAGCAAATTTGGGCGCCTATCCGAAGTTGACATGTTGAGCGCTTGAAAGGCAGCCACGTGGATGGTACCTACGGAACAATTCTGGGAGATAGACGATTTTGTAATCTACAATGAGTGAGTACAATGCAGGCCAAGGTTCACTCAGCATAACAGCTACCAACGTTTTAAGAAAGAGTGGAATAGAATCTTTTGAAAGTTAAGAGAAGTTCGGCGTCTTTGCTGGAGTGCTCACTTGGGAAGTCGATTAGTCGAAGTGACCTTTTCAAATGAGTCTTATACCACTTTGAGGTCTTGATGCGAAAAATGAACGCAAAATCTGGGTATCAAATTTTACGGTCTTTTCAGCTCAAATAGAGCACTTTTGAGTAAAAAGTGTTTTGGACAGAAGGTATTGTTAATATGGAATGCTATAATAATCAACATTGGACCATGTGACAATTCTGACGAATTTTGTGCTAACTATGCATTCAGTTTTTCAACTGAAAAACGCTCATAACTCGACGTCCGGAGGCGCTTGGCAGATAACGAAAACAGATTTGCAATCAGCGTTCGATGCGCTTTATAGTCGTATTAATCCATGTGAAAAGGCCACTTCGACCAAACGGACCTCCCTTGTCATCCTGACGATAACAGCGCGCGAACGCTTATCTGATGAAGAAATTTCCTTACAAAAAAGGAATATTCATTAGGGCGTCCTTATCGAAAGCGGAGCGTGAAAAGCTCAAGCTAGAGAAAGGATTGCGAATAAGTGTTTCCAGAAATGAAAATGTTGATTCTCATGTTTCCCATGTTTCCCCTTCTGCTAATAGTCATATGGATGTCATCAATCATTCTTCCCATACTGATTTTGCTGATTCTTTGAACGCATAGCTATTCCTCGGAGAGAAGATAGTTCTTTTTCGTCTTTTTTGTGTTTTCTGACAAATATAAGATCATTGCAAAAAAATTTATCTATGCTCACATTCCTCCTCGCTAATACCTTGCCATGTATATGCGGGATTACAGAGACCTGGTTGAACGCAAGCTATGATATATCCGATGCCGCCCTTTTTGGCGAATTGTGCAGATTTTACGAGATATATAGATGTGATCGCAAGTTCAAAAGGGGCGGTGGTGTAGCCTTACTGCTAAGTAAGGCTCTGTGCCCACTCTTAGTATTCAGTGAGTCGATCATTGATGGTTATGAGTTACTTTGTGTAGACATTCATACCAGTACGAGAAAAGGTCGAATAATATTGGTGTATAGAACGCCCTCCTGCCCACGTCCCATTTTCGAACAGTTGATCATGGCCCTCTCAGACTTGATGGCCGTGAATTTCTCGACTATCCTACTGGGAGATTTCAATCTCCCTGATATTGATTGCAATACGTTGAAAGTTAATGGGGGCAACTCCATGTCAAGGAACTTTTTGAATATGTGTCTGAGCCAGAACCTCGTTCAAAAGGTTAGGCATCATACCCATGGGCAAAGCACTCTCGATTTGGTACTTACCAACGATGAGTCACTGGTTACTGAGGTCAGGGTTGAACCTCCTATCGGAACAAGTGATCACTTGTTACTTAGTTTTTACATACGTTATGTAAGTGGTCTCGTTGGTGATATTGTTTTGAAAAGGGATTATAAAACCGAATATGTTGAGGCTGCCATTAGATATCTCGAGTCTATTGATTGGATTGGATCATTTGGAGTAGTCACAACGGTCAATGAAATGTATGAACTATTGATTTTTGCAATCCAACATGCAATCACTCTTTTCATTCCGCTAAAGGCTGTCCCATCAAGTGGACCTAAATTACCAGTCCACATTGGAAGACTGTTTAGAGCTCGCGAGTCGGCCTGGTTTAGATTTATAGCTTCTGGCCAAGCAGAGGATTTGCTTGCTTTCAAAAGGGTAAACGCCAGGTTTGAAAAAAGGCTTATGAAATATAATACCTACTTAGAAAATAAGACAGTTAAAGAGGGAGATAGGACGCATTCTTTCGCTTGCTCAACGGTAGAATCAAAGAAAGGAAAAAAATGGGTGTGATCATATCCGACACGGGGGATACCATGACTTCAGACCTTGACAAAGCTGAAGGTTTTGCTGATGGCTTTGAAAAAGTTTTTGAACAGGATTCAGTACACATTGATACAAGTTCCTTGCCACCCTGACTATACGGAGATGAAAGATATACGATATTTCAATGACTTTGAAATCTTTGAGGTGCTTCGGAACTGGCCTCCATCTAGGTCGTTCACACCGGATGGCATTCCGCTGCATTTCATCAAAGCGGCGGCCCATGTACAGTCTGCCCCAGTCCTCACCAGGCCAAAATTGGCTTGGCGGGAGTGCGCGTCGCGAGGGTTTCGCGCCACTTCTGCGTCAAGCTAGTCTGCTCTCTCCTCAATCTCTTCACTCTCTGCGAATGCGCGCGTATGCAACGCAAACCCCTAGCGCTGCGAGCGCGCAAATTCAGCCGACGGTTCGGCCTGATCCCGATTGGGGCAGACTGTAATCTCTAAACCACTCCAATACATATTCAATTTGAGCTTAATGAAATCTGAAATTTCTGAACGATGGAAGATCTCTTTCGTAACTCCTATACCAAAGAAGAAACCCTATACATGCCTATCCAATTATCGACCTGTGAGCATAACATCGATTTTTTCGAGACTTTTTGAAAAACTAATCAAAAAACAGATAGTTAATCATCTACAAAAACAAAATATAATGCCCACTGCCCAACATGGTTTCAAGAGGGCAGATCCACCGTTACTTGTATGTTTATTCGCTAAATGATTGGACCCATTCGTTGGATTCTGGGCAAAGTATTCCTGTTGTTTATCTTGATTTCACGAAAGCTTTTGACAAGGTTTCACATACAAAACTTGCAGTCAAACTCAAACAAGTTGGTATCCATCCTATTTTTGTTTCCTGGATCTCCGCTTTTTTATCCAATCGCAAATTTTCGGCTCACGTTAATAAGACGTTCTCTCGCTTCAGAATGATGTCTAGTGGCGTGCCGCAGGGAGGCGTACTATCTCCAATACTCTTTAACATCTATACTCATGAACTTGTTTCCAGAGCAGGAGTGTCCTGTTGTAGTTTTGCTGATGATTTCAAAATCTATAAAACAATCACAACAATGGCAGATAAGGCTACGCTGCAAGAAGCTCTAAATATCGTTTTTGAATGGTCGAAAACATGGAACTTGCCAATCTCTCGTGAAAAAACAAAAGTTCTTCACATTGGACCTGGAGATTTGGACTTTCAGTATCAAATAGAAGGAGAAATTCTGGAGCACGTTTATGAGATTCGAGACCCGGCTTTCTGGTCTGTAGCAGTCTCAGCTTTGATAAACATTGTGAAATTATTGCTGCGAAGGGCAATGCAGCCGTACACAACTTATTCCGTGCTTTATCAAGTAGTGATCCAGCCCTCCTTATCAGAGCTTATAAAGTCTACATTAGACCTCTACTTGAGTACGGCACGGTAGTATTCAATCCCACGAAAGTCAGCTCTATACGGACCCTTGAGAAAGTGCAGAATAGTTTTACTAGAAAACTTTGGATCCGAACCAAAGGGCTTGACTATGATGAAATAGTTGATGGCAATCGGCGTAATAAAAACTTTGGATTAAATAGTTTAGCTTTCAGGAGAAGGATATTTGACATTATTACAGCACACAGAATCTTGTTCAAAGAGTATTAGGTCAATCCCTCGGACTTTTTCCAAATGAGGCGCTCAAGAACGAGAGGAGGGCCAATGAAGATAGTGGTGCCTAGAGCGAGAAGGAATGTGAGGAGAAGGTTTTTTGTTAATAGAGTAAGCAGTGATCTTGATAAGCTAATGAGGAAGGGAATGCTCCATTATAAGCTTTCACAGTTCAAAGCAGTCCTGAAGAACTATCTACTTTCTCCATGAATCTGCAGTAGGACGTTTTGATATGTTATTGTTACTAACACTTTTGGTTCATTGTCATTCGAATATTTTGTTGATATTGCTGTTTTGTTCTTTTTTGTTGATATTGCTGTTTTGTCAACATAGGGTAGCCTATGTAATAAATAATAATAATAATAACGCTTATAAAGTATCGTCGATTCGTTGGCCGTACGGACTGCTCAACCGCTGCGGACCACGCGCGGCGCGGTTAAAATGTTGCGAGAGCACGATTTTAACAATGGCGAGTTTGTATTGGAGCAAGCGTTTTACCTCGCGGCGCGTACTTCGCGGTTATGTCCAGTCCGTACAGTCAACGAATCGACGATATGTAGCATTAGAAAGATGATGATAATCTGAATTCAGCGATAGCTAAGCGCTCGTCGATTAGAGTTCTGTGTGAGCGAATAGAAAAGCGTTAAAACTTCCCCGACAACCTGATATATCGAATGGATGTCAAAACAACACTTCCTGCAAATAAGAATGCTGCTCAACCACCTCAAATGCTCCATAAGACAGAATAAACTGCTTTTCTGTCCTATTCGTTTTATCTTGCGGTAATGGTCTTGTACGCCAAGTGTGCGATGTCTGTCTTTCTAAAAGTGACTTGAGTTTATGAATCCTTATCTGAGGATCATTTTGAGAATTTCAACTGCGAAGACTGTGTACGCACTTAATTTTTATTTCATCTATTTCTTCCATTCATTAGTGGTTAACCAAGAATTAATGACTGTTTGTGAACTGGCTAGTTGATTCGGTGGTGAAAGACGAGCAATATCTGATAAACCTATGATTAATAGAACTCTTGTAATGCAATATAATTAAATCATCTGTAAAAATCTTATCACAATTTCAGAGACTATCATCAGGTACGCTACACCCGAACCTAGAGGTGGGTACAGGGCACATAGGAAAGCCGATAAAGCCACTAGGGGAGACAAAATTATAGCACCCGCTCGTAGAAGAGTATGTATGCCTCTGCAGAAAGAACACGATTTTCTGGAACTGCCATTACTTGGCTGTCACTGCAGTAGTACCATTGGCCGTCGTTCTCCATATGTGCATCTAGTGGAAGATCTTCAACGGACGTACGGACTGGATGAGACAGAGCATCGACACATGTATTTCTTGCGATTTCGAGAAAGGCGTAGGCCTTAAAACAATTTCAAATGTATCTATCGATATTGATAACTATGAGAGCAACTAATTCAGTCAATTTATTCAAAACTACCTGTTTCAGCCTGTGGCGACTTTTCACATAGGCAATATAGTGACCGCCTGAGAGGCTCCCAGAATGCACCACTACACCATAAAGCGAGTACAAAAGGCGTTTTTCACCGGGTGCTATGCGCTAAAAAAATTATTTACAGATACTCTACACATTTTACAAAAGAAAACTTTCTACGTACGGACTTCACATTCTTTAGTTACTTCCTTTGCGCACAAGTTCAAGAAAAACAAACTACTTATGAATGCAGATATTACCCCAAACATGCAACTTCGTGACCTACCAAAACACCCTCACAATTATTCCATTCTCGGAAAGCAAGTGATATTCAAGTATGAGGTGATTAGCAAGGCAGCGTAAAGTGGAACCGCGGAGGACGCGATGTGCAAAAAAGCATAATTCTGCAAACAAACCTCCACATTCCTACAGCAGAAAGGAGCCATGTCAAAGACGGTAGGGAAATCCACATGCCCACTCAACTTCCTTGCAGCCATTTTCCCTGGAATTTCAGACTTTTGAATCAAACCGCCATCATATGACTCTCTGTGGGCAAGATCAAAATGTAAGCATACTTCCTGAGAGCCCTTCCAGTTGCTGAAATCGTTTCAGATGCAGAGTAAGGACAGCAGGAGGTTCGTATATTAGGTATCGTTTCAAGGCGGAGACGCGCTTCTTCTTAGTACCAACTGCATTCATCTTGAAAGAGAAACACTATGCTGTATTTGCTAACCGGGCAACTCACCTTCTTATTACGAGGACCACAGCACTTCTCACATTCATAAGCATTGGCGCCTTGAAGTTCTTCTGGAGCTGTGAATTCCAGAAGACATGAACCTATGCTGCACGCACCGTCCCTGTATTCTTCTGGGGGACACACGAGAACCTTCTAAAAGGGGAATGAGGACTAACACGCTGCTGAAATATCCGTGCACCTATTGAAACTATTAAAAACCGCTTTCTCGAAAAATAGCTAAGCCTGCAGTAGATGGGCGGTTCACATAATGACAAATCTTTTCACTATAGCTTTTTCAGTAAAGAATGGCAATGAAAATTCTTGACACCGGATCACGAAGATAAAAGCAAACCAGCTTCTTTCGGCACAAATTTGCATGAAAACGGCCCCAAATGAGCCGAAGGAGAGAAGAACCAAGATTACAGCACGTAATAATACGCAAGATTCTAAGCAGATAGCAAGAAGCACCATGGGTACAAAAAATTAATGATCAAATTTTCAGTAACAAATGACCACAGATAAGAGATGTGACATCAGTAAAGTGGAGACGTACCGTGAAATCAAGTCTGTTTACACCTGCGACTAATCTCTCCATATCATCATCCGAGTATCCATTGTCATCAACTACAAGACGCCGTTCAGGAGGACTTATGATTCTATCTATAATTCGGCTGCCATTAGAGGAATAAAATGTGTAAGCAACTATCACCTTCATTATAATCATCATTACGTATTGCAACCTTACGTTTTCCACGTCCTCTCTGGAAGGTATAAGAATCACACGTGAACACATCCATACAATCGTACCTTTTTCCCCTGTGTCGAAAGTTGTTCATTTGAGACCGCTATAGAATTACCGCGCTGGGAGCGGATAGAGCCATTCAATGTGACCGGTATGGATAAGTCCAGAAACTTAAATTACAAATTATGATTGAAAAACAATTGATGAATATCAATTACTGCAAGTAGGCGACTACAAGGAAAGCACTCATCATATGCCAAGATCTACAAACGGCAGAGCAAAATTTGTACTTCACGCAAATATGTCATTTTACAAAACAGGCCATCACCCAATTTCATTCGAAAGCAGGCCCCTTCTATGCTTCTTAAAGTGTAGTGACTGCGGATAACTATAGGTAAATACCTTTAATGCCAAAAGCAAGCGCCTCCTTTACCATTCCTGCTGGTAAGATGGCTTACTATCAACAATGCATCCATTATTTTAGTAGTCGGGGTGCTGAGGTTGCTTTTACAACAACGAATAATAAACTGAACCTGTTCATGACGCTCGCTGACATGACCACATTCCGAGCATAAGATTGTCTGGAGAAGAGTGCCACCAAAAACCATATCAAGGAGTGGACGTCCAGCTGCTTGAAGATAGCCTGAGCCAAATTCACATGCTTTGAGGCTGATAGCCCGCGAAACCTAAGACGTATCACAATTACCCTTAGCTAACTTCACAGTTTCGGAATCCACTTTATTTCTGCTAATCTTGGGAGACACGCCAAAGTAAGATGCAATCCCAGCCTTATACCGCTCCATTTCCTCGCTCCGCAAGCCGTCTAGCAAATATCTGTAAATTTTGTAGTGCCACCGCCAGCAATCAAAAAGTGTGTTCTCGCTTGACACACCTGAGCAGTTCGTGGGCGTCCTGCTGCTGATAGCCCTTGAAGCGCGGAGTTTTGCATGAAATCTGTGAGAATACGGATCCTGGAGAGGGAGACGCGCCACATTGAAACTCAGCAATGAATCCTCGTAAAACTGAATTGAGGGGTGCCGATTCGAGAGGGACAGAGATGGTAGCAGGCTAAAACAACTTTCATTAATCTCTTGGCACTTTTCCGTTATCCAGACCCATTTTTTTCAAAAAAGAATATTGCTTCTATTCTTGTACTATATCTGGTCACAGCTTCACAGAATGTAGTGTCAACCTTCTGTCACGTGTCAGAAAATTTGACTTGTCATTTACATGTTTGACAGGTTTTCCACGAGTTTGTGTTACCCCACCTAGCGGCGTTGGTTCAATGTATCTTTTAGTCACTTTTGACCTTATTTCGATTAAACAGTATTCAAGTGAACACACTGTCATAATAATAACGACATACTATTATCGATGAACTGGTTAGACTGCTCAGAATAGTAAAGTGCGTTAGTTTTCAGTCATTTGAGAAGCGAAATAAGCAGCAGCAAGGTATACACACTATCATTCATAGTCTTTTCTGGCTAACGGCGAAAAGAGTTCAGAATGAAACATATTTGACATTGCCGAAAGCAGGCGAGATGTTCTACAATAAGTTCGTGATTGTTTTGCTCTTATTAAAACTATTGAACAGCAGTAAGGTGATCACAAATTCTCTTTTACTCACCGGAAATGATTTCGAAAAAAACATGTCAAAATGGACCAGAACATGTCAATTTTTTGTGACATTATCAAGGAGGCAGGTCTCGTTGAATTTATGAAAATTTATTCCTAGACTAAAGAAAGCATCATATGGACTAAAGAAAGCATTATATGAGAGTTGAAAAAATGGGTCCGGATAACGGAAAAGTACCCAACTTTCATTAATCTGGTATGACAATACCGTAAACAGTAGTACCTCTAAGTTGACCTTTTCCTCATTCACGACTACAGTGTGTGTTTGCCGAAAATCCAATGTAGTGACTTTCCCAAAGCGATTAAAATAATCCGTAAGTTGATGCGTGTGCATCATACACTGCATGACACTGTTGAAAAAGCAAGTATTTCCAAGGTTGGCAAGACCCTTAACGTAAATTTGGAGGTCCAATGATGAAATAAAAATGAGAAAAAATGTGATCAAAAACACCTTAGCCGGGATCATGGTGTCATCAAGTGATGGTTGCCTGGAGCGCTTGTTCGAATTTTTATCAGTTCGAGATACTTCAATAGGGAGAGCCGGATTCGCTGCGTTCGATAGCTTGTTAGATTCCTCCTAGAAAATCAAAATTAGAAGTCAGATAGATGATAAAAATATAACAATTTGCTGAGAAATTGCCTGCTGAGGCTGCGAAACGCCATTGCATGACGCCTGCTTGTGCTCAGGAGGTTTCCGGGTAATTTTCGGTTCTGACCTTGTTTTTGAAAAGGACCTGCAAAGAACGCATTCAACAAGAGAAGAAAGAAGATGATGCGAATCATGCATTACCTATATTCATTGCAAAATAATCTAACAGGATCTTGGGGATCATCTAAAACAGACAGCGGGGTAGCACATGCTTCGCATCTGAAACCTTGTAATAGAGCACTATAGGAGACACTGTATGAGGCAAACAAATTGCAGACACACCGAAAAGCTGGGAACGACAACGACCCAAACTCTCATTAACAAAACTTTCGCATATCTACATATGAGAATAACAGCGCAGAAACCCTACATATTCACCTTATTTGGCAGTTTTCGAGATTTAAAAACAGTGAATGTTTCTCTCCAGTGCGTGCAGCTTCGCAGTGTTTCTTGGCGTGAGTCGAACATGTCAGATAGCCGCAAGTTACACAGATCAACACTTCTTTCTGTAAAATGGAATTTCTTACTAAACTACAGCGCCAAGCGAACGGATTGGTACAAACCTGTTTCGATGAAGATATATCACCATCCTTAACTGCTCGCTCACATTCTTCACAAAGAGTCTTGCCTGTTTTCAGTTTCTTTCGCACCTCCTAAACTGTGATTTTTACTTAGAACCACATCAAAACAGGGATAGACGACTGCCAGAGATATTTTCCTCCCTTCTCCCCATATATTATAAGGAAACTACAATTGCCTTGACTATTGACCAAAATAACCAGTATCTACACACTACTGGGACGAGCAGCTGCAGAACGCAGCTGATAAGAAAAAATATATGGAAGATGAACGTTGACCAATGTGTGCGAATATAAGAAAAAAGAGACATTGATATGATCATACAAGAACGTTGAATATATGACTTTCTTGCCATAAGATTAGAGCAAAATGAAACATTAACATCAATAAACACCACACCTTTGCTCTGAACAAGCTTTTCTTGTTTCTGTGTTCACAGGAGACTATCTGGCTCGATGCTGTCCCCTCCGCAGTCATCCTCCGTGTTCTGCGATGAAGACACATAAATGAAAAGTCATAACGCGGAAAAGGTTGAAAGCTCATGATGAAACAAGACTGCTCAGGAAGAGATCAAGTTGAACCAAGAATGAGATAAGCGTAAATCGGACGATGGAGAGCACTGAGAGGAGCGCATTTTCAGCAAAAAAACATGCCCTATCCACTGATCAAGACATCAATATTTAGTTTGAACCATGCACAACTTCATGGTACGCCGTTCTCACGAGGAAACAATTGTAAGAAGTGACGTAAATGCTAGTATAATTTAGGGTTTCACTGTCAAGAATACAGTTCACCTATAATTGTTGCACATACGAAAGACAGCCTATCCCATTGTAAATTAGGCGTAATTTACACTATGCGAGCCATTGCAGAACGAAGGCATGACAGTACGAAAAATAGTGAATTACCGAGACAGAAGGATCACAAACGAGGCCCACCCAGATTGACGCTATGCTAGGTGCCAGAGGTATACCCCGGTAGGGTTACTCTGGCAACTATAGTTGAACTATAGTTGCCAGAGTAAGCGAATATTTTGTTCAAGTTGGGGTCCCGCGCAGAACTGGCATCACTAATCATTGTGGCATAATGCTAACTTGGCGTTGTGCCACAGTGATTAGTAACGCCAGTTCTGCGCGGGACCCCAACTTGAACAAAATATTCACTTACTCTGGCACCTACCAGAGTAAGCGAATTGTTTGTCCAGGTGGGGTACCGTGCAGAGTTTACGTCACTTGGAATGATGCCAGCATGATGGGAGACGTCAATTCTGCGCGGGACCCCAACCTGAGCAAAATATTCGCTTACTCTGGCACCGGGTGGGGGACATTAGGTCGCCGAAAAAGGGCGGTCCCCGCGGTCATTTGCGACAAACACGCACCCTTGTACATGCGCGGACATGCGTTCCTGCAGGGAATCCGCGCGGGACTCTTCCAAATTCGGCGACCTAATGTCCTCTACCCCTGGCACCTACCTATGGCGACCGCGTGAAAAACCTGTAATCAGTTTATCAGCTATGCTTTAACGAAACAGTCACATTATTTGCTCGCCTAAGTCCGCCCTCGCAGCAATCTGGGAGCCTGTCGGGATGCAGCTAGCTACAACAGCTGCTCGAAAAGGAGGTTGGCCGATGACAGCCAACCTCTGGCGGTGACCTCCGGCCGCCGGCACTAGCCGGTAGCCTTCCATTCCCCTTTCTCCCTTTTGTATATAACTGTTTGTAATGAACATTATAGTAAGCTCATGTAAACCCCCTACACATCGGGTAAGGCGTCATGGACCTTTATCCTGACATGGAAGTACCGGGAAGATATTTTTTCTTATTTTGAACTATAGTCAAAATTTCTGCTCCAAAAAAAAAGAATTTCTCAGCCCTCGACATCACCAACCACAACTTCCACCCAAGTCACAGCGAACGATTGAGTGAGTGTTTTTTAAATTAATTGATAATAATGATGCCTAATAGTGTGTCGGGAGACCATCTGTCACTTCGCGCACTCATTTATGGAGTACGCTGGACACCGTTCGGCGTCGACTTGGCGAAAAGGACGAGGAAGTCGACTACAATTCCAATTCGACAAGGCGCGCTACGTGAGTGAGAGGGATTTGCGGTCTGAGCGCAAAATCAGCATGGATTTGAGGAAGGTAAGAAAAAATTTTTAAGTTTTTGTAAAATGTATAAGATAAATTTCCATGAAAATGCTGATATGGGGAAGATGTAGCGTGTCTACGCAAGCTGATATGTATAGCGAGCGGTACGCGCCCCGTGAATCACCTCGAAGAGACGTTGTTCATTGAGGAGCAAATTTTATCGATGCTTGTCAGCGGAGAGGTACGAAAAACCATATTCAAAATCCAGAGTGACAAGACGGTAATCCCGGAAGTGCAAAGCATCTTAGGGCTCACGTCATTTAGGTTTGATCTTCTTTTTTTGAAATACTATGCCGATAAATCGTGCTTAATTATAGGCGGTCTCCATAATTGTGGCGGCTACCTCTTCAAGGCATGGTCAGGAGAAGGCGAAAAATGGAAAGCGGATCGAGCGAGCGTATGCTTGCAGTTCGGCGATCTCCACGTGATCAAATATGGGTGTAAAACACCCGTAGGAAAATCCTTCGATGAAACTTTGCGTTGAGGGACGACAAACTCCGTGGACATAAGAAGCGTCGCAGGTGGAGAGAATCTCATGAGGCAAATCATCGACGTCGCAGGGAGACATTAAAGGTTCCAGTATTTGCTAGTGTTATCTTGTAGCAATTACGAAAACAAACATCGCATGTATTTTGTCACCATTTCTTTTTTTTTTGCATTTCCATCTAACTGAATGTTGACTATTGTTCACTAAAACAATTTCAACTCCCCCATTAGAATTTTTTTCTCTTCCTCTCTACAATAAAATGTAGTATTAAAGAAAAATAGGAATTTTTGTTGCTGAGAAGTTGCATGTTAACTCGTACATTGCCCAATATTGCTCATCTATTCCCATACATTTATTTTCTCACCAATACGTCCTTTACTACATTTCGTCATCACCGTCCTTTCGTCTCCTGACCTCATCTCCTCCACTACTTTTGTCATCTGTCATCTTCTTTTGCTCGAGGACGGTCGAGGACGAGCTTCTTCAATGCCCGGGTATATGGAAATGGACGTGGCTGTAAGAGTATCCTTGGATGGTCTCAGAGAAGACCACCTGGAAAATTTGGAAGTCCCCTTGTTCCTACCACGCTGTAATCTTTGAAGACTTGCCTAAAAATAATTGAAGCGATAATTACTTGCGAAGTTTTGCATAAGCTTGAGGTCGAGCTTTTTGTAGGAATGGAGATGTCGGGAGACCATCTATCATCCATGACTGTCGGGAGATCTGTCATCCATGACTCCTCAGGCTCAAGCCTGCGTGAAGCAGGTGTTGTGGAGGCCGAGTCTGCTGTAAAAAGGAGAGTCGGATCTCTCCTAGGACGACGACGACTACGGAGCTGGCTAGCAGTAGTCACAGCTCCATCCCTGACCCCCTCCCCCTTTTCTATCACGTATATATCTTATATAATAAAACTATCTATAATCATGTGTTATCGAACCTCGTATTCCCGCTACAAGCTCAGGGAAGGGAACTGCAGACCCTTCTTCCTGACAAGTGTGCTGTGATGTGAAAAATTTCTTTCTTCTAATAAAAGAAAACTAATATTTCAGAAAAAGGGTACCGAAATACTGCATTCACAAATGTGGTGATGGTCTTTGATTGAGTTAATCTCAAAGTCACCATATCACCGAACATACTGATGACCTTCGACTAAATTATTTCATAGATACATCCTACCGGTAGTCCAGCGAGCAGTCACATTTGTCCCCAATTTTTTTTTGCTAATGATGCATTGATCATTGAGCTCTATATATCTTACCATGAAGCGCAAAATTAATTTTTAGCAAATTATATGTAAATGAATGAAAAAATGTTAATTTTTTTATAAACAGTTCCGCATGGTCATAACTGGGCCAAATCTGTGTATCTTCAGAATCCCTTTGCAGAACTGAATTCTAGCAAGGAAAATTCCTTCTTCTGCGGTTTTCTCGTATATTTGAACTTTTGCTTTAATTCAGGTTTTTCTTTAGGATGTTTTCACATGATTCCGTAATTTTTGGAATACTGCGAATTTCTTGCATAGGCTTTTCAGGTCACAAACGCATTTTGCTTTTATTTTTGGACATGGACGTGCTCGTTCGTAGCTACAGCACAAAATCTGCAGTACAATTCGTTAGGAAAGATAGTATCTGCTGTACCGCTTACCTGGCTATTACACATGGCCTAGAGCTCTTTCGCTTTTTATTCTTTATGCTAGTCCGTTCCAGCAACTGCCTGCGCGCGTTCAAAATAGCAATAAATTTGGTGATAATTGTAGAAGCTAGCAACTACTGACCTAGGGCCGTGACAAATATCGCTATGCGCCTGTTGAATACATGGATGAACTTTAACACAGTTGATTTACGGCTCATCTAGATGTCTTCCGATGCCGAAAAGTTGTGCATCAGCAGCCGTAATCAGCATCTCATTCATCAGCAAGCTCAATCAGATCATCGATCGCGATAAGGTGTAGTCAGCAAATTCAAGGTTTTGGTGATTCAAATAAAGCTTTTCTTTTTAGAGACAGGCAAAACATCTTTCTCATTGGCTCAACAAATTCCTTTTCTTCTTCCGACAACTTCTATTTTGGTACTTGCTAGAAGAGATTCTTTCAAATTAAAACTCCAGGCACTGATCCTGCTATTGTTTTTTTTGAAAAAAAAAACAATTTTCGCCTAATCAAGAGTAATCCAAATCTTAAAAAATCTCATAATTTTAGAAACAATATCATTTTTTTCAGTAAAAAATTTTGCTAACCTTTCTTACTTTTGTCACCGATTGATCTAGTAAGATCTATAGCGTACTTCGTAGACTGGTCATAGGAAAACACTTTCATCGTGTTGTGACAGAACATGATGCTTAGTAAAGGAGAATAAAGAACGTAAATGTTTTTTAGTTTTGTCAGAAGCTCGACTTCAGACATTTTCGATCCGAAAGGAAGTCACTTACTTGCTAAAAAAAAGCGCTTTCGCAGATAAGGATTGCTGTGTTTTGCTGTGTTAGAGTTGAATTATAATCTAACAAAGATACGAATGCAACGAAAAAAAAAGCATTTTGAGATGCTCGCACCTCTGAAATATCGCTGTTAGGGAGCTTCCAGACCGCGCCGGGACCGCGCCGGTTGTCGCTTTTGCAGCCTGTAACTGCTTTCGCGCCGGTTGCCGCTATTGCAGCTGAAGCGCACTGTGTCAGATTTTGTCCTTGGAGAGTAGCCTATTGGCGCTAGATGCTAGGCTTTTCGATTTCCTTGTCATCACTCTTTTGTTTCCAAAGTTCTCTTCTTTGATGTAGTAATTCATTGCAGATATGGTTCATTTGATCTGGATTCCTTTATTTTCGGTCGTTTATGACGCTGAAAAAATCGATTCATTGTCGAGTGAAAACCCTTTCCGTCTAAATCCCGCCGTAGAGCTATTGCTGGATTGCAAGGCAAGGCCTTTTCGACGTCTATTTCGTTTTGAAACTGGTTTTCTATGCTGAATAAGCGAGTTGCAAAATACTTTCTTTGTTTTTGAAGCTGTTCTATCGTGCCGTAGCAGCGATTAGCTGCAGAACCCAAATTCTCTGTACTATTTTTGCTTTTGGTACTTCACTAGGCTGACTAACGATCTATTTCAAAGCGGAGTCATTTGGTATCTTCTCCTTCTCCATTCAAGGGTATATATCTTTACTTTAGCATAGCAAAATAGCTAACCTTGAGTAGTTAAACTTATATCAGTAAGTGTACTCAAGCAGTATAGTAGAGTAGCTTTAAAATTAGAAGTGCAAAAAACAGCGCTTTGCGACGATATCGTCCACTCAGCACACCAGCCTCAAATCGGAAAAGACATCGAGAAACCTTGCCTGCACAGCAAAGCAATATCATCAAAACGAAAGGTGTGCAAAAAATAGCGTTTTGCAAAGATTTATTAGCTCCCAGATTTGTGTAGAGGAGGGTTGCGGGCTTTCCCTGATTTTAATGGTAAAGTTAACGAAAGAGTACGAAAAACAATGCTGTGAAGTTCCAACAAGTTCACACTTACATTCCGGGAAAGTCCGCAACCAGATGTCCTTAATAGAAGTACCGTAGCTTCAAATTAAAGACAAATTCAAAGAAACTTTGTTCTACGAAATCGATCAACTGCCGTAAAAGAATAGCCTAGAGATGATTGCAAGGCAAAACGCCGTTCATCACTTTTTTTGCCTAAAGAAACAACTACGGCCGGAGGTAGGTTGAATATTCGACAATAAGTCGATTACTCCAGCATCATAGAACCTCCAATGAATTACTTACGGAGAGAAGAAGACCTTGGAAAAGAGTGGTGGCAAAAGAATCGAGAAGCCTAGCATTTAGTGCCAATAGGCTCTCGCGACGCTCCAAGGACAAAATCTGACACAATGCGCTTCAGCTGCAATAGCGGCACCCGGCGCGAAAGCAGCTACTGGCTGCAAAAGCTACAACCGGCGCGGTTTCGGCGCGGTCTGGAGGCTCCCTTAGAGCATGTTTCATGAGACCTTTGCCGTCTTAGGACCCATTATTATCCGCATGGATACAATTAGACGGAGCGTCTCCGCAAGTCAGTTCGAACGGTTGTTGGAAAAATCAAATTTTTCGTCCATAAATTTAAAGCGATAGATTATTCATTTTGATATTGTGATTTTTTTCAGTGAGAACCAACCTCCGTAAACTGTACTGCTAGTCGTGATTATCAGAACTAATAACTATTAGGGTGATCCAAAAGTAATGGGGCACCTAGAAAATAAATGCAGTTTTCTCAAATAGAAAAGCTAATTGGAAGTCCAAGTTTTGGCAGATGTTAGTATATAACAAAACCTTCTGATCGAGGTCTATAGTTGGGCACTGTCACATGGCGTTATTTTTATAAGCGCTTAAAATGAAAGCTCATCACTTCAAGCAATTTTGAACTTTAATCAGCAGCGCCGCAGTAGGACATGTGAGCCTACCAAAGATATGTGCGCAGCAATGGGTGAGGAAACTGTCATCAAATCCACAATAGCTCGGCGGTCCCAAGGCTTTAGAATAGAAGATATAGCATTTGGTATCAAGAGACATAGTACTTATTCTTTCATCAAGGTAATCAAATAAGCTCAACTTTAACGTTGCTTTCTGATAGTGCTTTTTACGCTCTATCCACATATATGCAAATTAGTCCGACGTTTCTCGTTTTCAAAAAATTGTGGGCCAAAACATGAATTTTAGTCTAAAAATCTGCGCCAAACAGCCCACATTTTCGAATAAAGTGCCTTTTCTGTACGAAATGGTGGACATTGAATATTCAAGTAATCATTGGAAAGAACCTGGATAGCTCTTTCTAATGGTGTGCCATATGTCGAGTGTCCATCAGGTGCATCAGCACAAATTCGGATGGCGTTTAAAAAAGTCTGTCTGACTTTTTTGAAGCGCCGCTTGAAGGAATGTCGGTGAGGTGCTGCAAGGTGCTGTCAGGATAACCTGCAAGGTCACTTTATACAAAAGCGTTCAAATTGCTGGTTGTTCATAGCTAATCAGAAAGAGATCTTGAAGAATTCACAAAAAAATCAAGGTGCCCCATTACTTTTGGATCACTCTAATACATGCTTTTTCCTGGTGCATCACTGTCTAAGCGCTGTCTACCTCAATCATAAGGGATAGTCAGTCACTGCAACCACAAGAAACGCCGCAACTATACGTTTGTGTAAAAAAATTAAGCGGTTACTCGTCTTTTGAACTTTAGGTTCGTGCGCTCACACAAAACCAATTAGGGCCCGGCACGAGTCGGTCTCTAAGGTTTCTGAATACGAAGTCTTCCCTGGCTCCCGGAAGTTTTACGAAGTCCCCTTTGACCTACCTACTTAGGAGAAGATGAAAACAAGAAAGATTTACTAGTCTGATAGAAAAAACGTGAGATAGGAGTGAAAATCCAAGTTAGAGCTGAATACTACGCATGCACAGGAGTTTGGCATTGGAGCGCGATATTTTAACAATGCGATTTATAGAGAAACTAGCTGGCTTACCCGGCTCCGCCGTATCCGAACCAAACTTGGCACACATACACTTCGGGCCCGGCGGGTCTCACAGTCCACTTTTCGTTATCGATCGATGTCGATTTTACCGATTTTTATCGATTTTTTTGCAGAGTTCACCTACAGGGCTAGGAGTTGGCACAGGGGGGAAGTGAGCATGGGGATTCCGAATACAATATTAGTTTTCAGAATTATCGATTACTTTTATTGATTTTATCGATTTTTTGTAAATTTTGACATGCGAGGCTGGGATTTTGCACAGGGGGTAATCGAGCATGCTGATTACGAACACAATATTAGTTTTCAGGATCGTCCATTACTTTTATCGATTTTATCGATTTTTTTTGTAAAGTTTGACCTGCGGGGCTGGGAGTTTGCACAGGGGGGTAATCGAGCATGCAGATTACGAACACAATATTAGTTTTCAAGATCGTCCATTACTTTTATCGATTTTATCGATTTTTTGAAAATTTGAGCTAGGGGACTGGAATTTGGCACAGGGGTGTAATCTAGCATGCTGATCACCCCCCTTGGGGATGATCAGCATGCTCGATTACCCCCTGTGCCAACTCTCAGCCCCCTAGCTCAAACTTTGCAAAAAAATCGATAAAATCGATAAAAGTAATCGATAATCCTGAAAACCAATATTGTATTCGGAATCTCCATGCTCGATTACCCCCCTGTGCGAACTCCCAGCCCCGTAGCTCAAACTTTGCAAAAAATCGATAAAATCGATAAAAGTAATCGATAATCCTGAAAACCAATATTGTATTCGGAATCCCCATGCTCGATTACCCTCCTGTGCCAACTCCCAGCCCCGTAGCTCAAACTTTGCAAAAAAATCGATAAAATCGATAAAAGTAATCGATAATCCTGAAAACCAATATTGTATTCGGAATCCCCATGCTCGATTACCCCCCTGTGCCAACTCCCAGCCCCGTAGGTGAACTCAGCAAAAAAATCGATAAAAATCGATAAAATCGATATCGATCGATGACGAAAAGTAGCCTATGACACCCGCCCGGCCCCGAAGGGTATGTGTGCCAAGTTTGGTCCGGATCGGTTAAGAAATAAAATTTTCTATTCGGAACATACGTACATACATACAGACATACAGACATACATACAGACATACATACAGACAAACAGACATTCAGCTTTATATATAAGATTAAGGCAAAATACAAAGGAAAAGCAATGATATAAAAATATTTTCGTGCTCAGGGATAGATTTTTGACCGGAGAATCCGTCCATGCTAAAAAGATTCGGAACTTATGTGAAGTGACGAAAATATTAGGTCGTCCCAAAAGTACTTTCGCTTTTTTTGGATAGGCGCCACAGTCCGCAGAACAAAGATTCACAGAAGCTCTTGGTAGCATTCGATGCAGTTTTTCATGCTCTTTCAAATGGCCATCTTTATTTAGCAGTTGAAACCATGAGCTATCAGAAAATTGCGACAAACTGCGACCCATGCTTTTTACCAAGGCCATGTTCCACTATTTTTCTAAATTCTTGTATTAATCCCTCGAAGAAGTCCAAGTGGCCTGCAGATAGAGCAAAGAAAGTAGGATACAAAACAGTTTCGATCTTCTCCCCAGGGCTCTCCATAATTTTTGACAGAATTTTGAACAACACCATCGAAATTTAGGAGTCCCATACCAGACGCAGACTCGTCAAACTCCACTAAATTCTCGTTTTTTGATCCTTACAAAGTGGATTAGGATTCAACACTAATTTTGCGAAACAAGTGAGCGTTCCGGGTTTCGAAAATTCTAATTTTTGATTTCGGGTACAGCCTGGGGTTCCTTGAAAAACATAAATTTTGTCGATTTTACCCTCCAAGACTTCTCGAATCAGGAACAAAAAACATGTCTCTAAAAGAGGAGAAAGTGCTGCGTCGAATAACACCCGGTTGCTCGCCGCCTGTTGTTCTATTAGGTTTCAGTTGAACAAATATGGAATTTGATAGCATCGAAAAAATAATTTTGAAAAATTTTCAAAGTAAGCTATGGAAGGGGCAAAAAAGGTTTTGCATCCTACTTTGTTTTCGGGGAATCAGTACTAGAAGTTAGAAAAATGCTTAACCTGACCTTGATAAAAAGCATGGGTCGCAGTTTATAGCAATTTTTCGAGATCTCGTTGCCTCTTTTGCCTTATAAAGACGATCATTTGAAAGAGCATGAAAAACTGCATCGAATGCTTCCAAGAGTTCCTGTGCGCATTTGTTCTGCGGAGGCGCTTGTTCAAAAAAAGCGAAAATACTTTTGGGACGACCTAATATATGCCCCAGACCATCTAACAAGGAAACGATACTCGGTGTCCGTGGCCTTTTGAGATGTGTTGTATACCATTACACTCGTCTTGGAACGCTGATTCCGAATCTGATTTCCGTTTCTGCTAATCGCTTCAAAAATGTTACAATGGATGGTGCGGATTCTGGCTGCCCAGTGAAATGCGATCGGAGCGCATACAATAATCGTAAGCTATGGTGTAGTGGTTAGCGCGATAGGCTCATGAGTTGATGCAAGTGTAGGTTCGAATCCTTTTGTGTTTTTCAGTTTTGCGTTGCCTTAATAAACCTTCTTTCGCATCCTCGAGCTAACTGAACGCCTTTATTCTTCAAAATGTGTAAAACTTGGAAAAAATTTACTATTTGCGTTAAAATGTATCCAATGACCATAATTCGAGTGAATCTCGAACAACTTTAATTGAGGTAGTGCAAAATGAAAACACAAAAGGATTTGAACCTACACCTGTATCAAGTTATGAGGCTATCACACTAACCACTAGACAATAACATGGCGCCGGTAGAGGCCGTTCTGGTGACCATACCCTTGGGGGATAAAGTTGGCTCGAAATTCCTCCATAACTTCCTTCAGAGAAACGATTAGCAGAAACGGAAGTCAGATTCGGAATCAGCGTTCGAAGGCGAGTGTAATGGTATACATCTCGTCTCAAAAGGCCACGGACATTGAGTATCGTTCCTTTGTAAGATCGTCTGGTGGCCGTCTGGAGACGATCTAATTTTGGAAAAGGTAATACTTCACATAAGTTTTCAAATCTTTTCGCCTAATTCTTTTGCAAATAATTTTGTATACTGTCCAACTTTGGTGTCATATTAGTCTGTGTGCGCTGACAAGTACTTTGTTTATTTTAGCCTTGCATTCAAATCGCACACACTTTTCGCTATACACGATCGAGCATGTCAATCGTGTGATAACCTGTACGAAAAGCTTATGTTCGACTAAATAACGCTTATTCTTTGTGCTCGGCCCCGATTCGTCAAAAACGATATCTCCTTTGATTTTTGCTCCAAAAACGAAGTCCAGCCTGCTTCCAGATGATCTGTGCCGGGCCCTGAAACCAGCCATACGAAAGTGTCTCACAAGTGAGAATATCGCGCAGGTTAAGGCAGCGGTAGAGGAGACTATGACTAAGAGAATGGCTATCTTATATATAAAGCTGAATGTCTGTTTGTCTGTATGTCTGTATGTCTGTATGTCTGTATGCATGTCTGTGTGTGCATATGTTCCAAATAGAAAATTCCATTTTTGAACAGATCCGGACCGAACTTGGCACACATACACTTCGGGGCCGGGCGGGTGCCATAGGCCACTTTTCGGCATCGATCGATGTCGATTTTTATTGATTTTTTGCAGAGTTCACCTACGGGGCTGGGAGTTGGCACAGGGGGGTAGTCAAGCACGCTGATTACGAATACAATATTAGTTTCTGGAGTTATCCGCTATATTTATCGATTTTATCGATTTTTTTGCAATGTTCAAGCTACGGGGATGGATGTTGGCAGAGGGGGTAATCGAGCATGCTGATTACTAAAACAGCTTGAATAGTGAATTGGCTTGTAGGCGTGTGTACAGAGAAAGGTTGTACTAGAATAGAGGTGAGAGCTTTTTCATAGTGTTTTGAGCGGAGCCGGGTAAGTCAGCTAGTAGTAGAATATTTCAAAGCGATTACTCCTTAAGAAATCATC
Source organism: Cylicocyclus nassatus (assembly GCA_958299035.1). Classification (NCBI taxonomy): domain Eukaryota; kingdom Metazoa; phylum Nematoda; class Chromadorea; order Rhabditida; family Strongylidae; genus Cylicocyclus; species Cylicocyclus nassatus. The sequence goes on along the minus strand of CATQJL010000316.1, from coordinate 52,980,642 downwards.
TGGTTGCTCCGTGGTGAACAGTAAACTTTGTTTTTTATGATGGAAGCCAAAAGTGCTTATTTCTAGTATCTTGACAACTTTGCGAAAATTTTCAAAAGGTGCTCTCAATATGTTTTTCCTTCAATTTTTTTTATGTAATGCCACTCAGTCTTACCCAAACACTGATCAAAGTGAAAAGTAACTAGAGATTTTGTATGCTGAGTGATTCTGACAAAGAAAAACTACTGAAAAAAATTCAGTTTGGAGACACTAATTGAAATTCATCCTCACTCACTCGAAAACGTCGTCTCTCACTATCTGAATCCAGAATTCTAGGTTCTGAAACTATCTTCACTCATGTCAGTTGGCTATCTATGGACTGTGTAAATCAGACAGTGCACTAAAAAAATGTAGGTCTTCGATTTTTTTATTTTTCACCAAAGTTAAATTACCCGCTTTTCCGTCTATTTCGAATAAACTAAAGATATTATAATCAAACTCTCAGTGTAAAATTAGATACTATAAGCTTAGCAAATTGAAGTTAAATCGTCAAATAGTTGTGGTATTTAAAAAAATTTTTTTTTTGCGGGTCATTTAGCTCTGCTTTGTTGACATTTCACAGCATGACTGAAAAAGTGTCGCTTTTGAGCACGATAGTGATGGGCGAAGTTGGTAGCATATTTCATACTTTTTGATAAAAAAAAACAACATGAAACGTAGTTTAAAAATGTCGCTTTACGGCCATTTTTATTCATGGAAAAAATTATGGATTGTTCATGGCATCACGAGTTGCATTGAAAGGAGTTTCTATACATAAAAAGGTTTATTTTGATTCTGTTGACATACATACAACCAAGTCGGAAAGCTCTGACCGAGTAAGTACGTATAGCTTATGCTTCAGCATGTGATGATCAGGACTTTGTTAGAGAAACACAAGGGAAACTGAGCACAAAACCTAAAAAGATTTTTGTACTATTCAAAGGTCATTTATTTGAATTTGCGAGACTGAAATTTTTTCTCCACAGCAAGTGTGGTTTTCTTTTGTCGAAGATTTCTCTCAGATTTCCTCGACCTGACTGAAAAAAGGTAACACCTCAATTCTCCATTTTAGTTTGAAATAATAGCCATGCGAGAATGAAGTCCCTACTAAACGGTGCGCTTGAAAAACTGGCTATATCTAGCGACTTGCTTGCAAAACAGAATTGCACAAGTTTGCAAGAAATATGCGCTACGTTCTAACCTAATATGTCATGAGACAGTACATTTCCTTGAAATAATTTTTTTCAATCCACATCACAACTTTTTTATTGAAATAATATCTCACCTCAAAAGAAAATATATGCGAATATTAATATAATTTTATAAATATAAGCAAATAATATTATATGAAAAAGTCCTGCGAACAGTCCCAAAGGTCGGAATAAAGTTTCCCGAATCTAGACAGTTATAATCTCTAAAATAAATTGATCCGAGGCCCGAGATCCGAGAACCAAGAACCGAGACCCGAGATCCGAGAGCCGAGAACCATGATTTCTAGATCTTTTTCGTAAGCCGTGTTTTTTCTAAGACCGAGAATTTTTCAAAGTATTAATTTTATTCCACGGATCTCCCTCATAGAGGGATCACAGCCGGTTAGTCGCGAGGCTACGTGGGGCGTCCCCAGGTGGCGGATAGGGGGATAATCGCCGACCAAAAGCGACCCCGCGCCTGCTCTGATAAGCAAGCGGAGCCGGGGGACGGACTCCCTGCCTCCACTAAAAGCTTGCGCCCTAATTTCCCGGGTAGGTGTGCGCCAGTGGGGACAAGATTTGAAAGGCGATCTAGGCTGCCGAAAACGAGATGGACTATGATGACGATCTGTACTTACAACGCGAGGACGCTGGCATCGGACGCATCTATCGAAGATCTCATGATGCAAGCAAGGAAGATTAAGTACGACGCCATCGGACTGACCGAGATAAGGAGGCACCACCCGCTGAACGCCACATTTGAGACTGGAGAAGAACTGTTTCTAGGAACATGCGACAGTCGAGGAGTAGGTGGAGTGGGAGTCCTTGTCAACACGAGTTTGGCCATGAACATCGATTCGTTCGAACAACTTACAACTCGAATCGGACGTTTGCGAATATCAAGATGTGGATCAATCCCTGCCTTGACCGTCTTCATTGCGTACGCCCCAACATCCAGCTACGACGAGGACGAACTCGAGGAATTTTATATGGACTTGGAGAAGTTCTACAGAGAAGATCATACCTTCTACAAGATCATCGTCGGTGATTTCAACGCGAAGATCGGAACTAGAAGGTCGACTGAGGAACTTCACATCGGAACCCATGGTTTGCAGTGGAACGAACAAGGGGAGAGACTGTCCGAGTTTATCATGACGACGAGGACTATCCATGGAAACTCACAGTTCCAAAAGCCCTCTTCCCTACGCTGGACCTGGGAATCGCCCGGTGGAGAGTACCATAACGAGATTGACCACATCATCGTCAACAGAAGGTACTGCTTGACGGACGTCGCTGTTGTTCCGAAGTTCTACACGGGATCAGACCATCGTCTCCTGCGCGCCAAATTCTACTTTCCGCGAAATGGAGTGAGAGCCGTCAAGTTCAGGAAACATCGTCCCATGAATACCACCAATTGGGATCTGTTTTCTTCGATATCCGGCTCATGGCGAGATACCGTGATGGACAACATCGACGAAGAATACGAACGGTTCGTACAACATCTCCACGGTTGTGCCAAGGAAGCTCAGAGTCTAAGAAGTACGAGAAGGCGTCTCACCACGGGGACTTTGGAGCTGATACGCCAACGTGGACGCGCACGAGCCACAGGCAACTACCGACTGACGTCCGAGCTTGCAAAGCGATGCAGAGAAGCGATAAAAGAAGACCTTAAGGAGAGAAGAGTAGCAGTGATGGTTGACGCCGCGGAGGCTGGAAGAAGTATACGCAACGCCCGCCGAAGCTTCGTCAACTTCAAGACAAAGATGACCGCACTTCGTCGTCCTGACGGAACCATAACTGCTTCCCGAAGATCAATGGAGAAGGTCATCCACGACTTCTACTCGAATCTTTTTGCGAGCCACGTCCACCTTCCACCATGCCATCTCAAGGAGGACGAGTATGTCGCACCGTCTGTTCTTCCTTCCGAGATTCGTCATGCTATCATGTCGATGAAAAACCGTACAGCACCCGGTCCCGACAGGATTAAGCCAGAACATCTAAAGAATCTTTCGCCAGTTCTCATCAAGACTTTGGCAAGGCTCTTCACGCGGTACCTGACGGAAGGCAAGGTTCCAAGGCAATGGAAGACCAGCAAAACCGTGTTGCTGTACAAGAAGGGAGATCCCTGCGACATCGGCAATTATCGCCCTATCTGCTTGTTGTCTGTAGTCTACAAACTCTTTACGCGAGTCATTCTCAACAGGATCGGAAGAGAGTTGGACGAAGGACAACCATGCGAGAAAGCTGGGTTTCGAAGAGAATTCAGCACGATCGACCACATACACACGGTGTCAAGGCTCATTGAAGTGTCACGAGAGTATAAGATGCCGCTCTGTCTCACCTTCATCGACTTGAAGAAGACCTTTGACTCGGTTGAGACTGAAGCCGTCATCGATGCCTTGAGCAATCAAGGTATTCCGACTCATTACATCAAGATAATTCGTGAGCTGTATAACGACTTCACAACCACCATAACACCATTCTACAAGGACATCATCATTAACGTGAAGAGAGGCGTGCGACAAGGCGATACTATATCGCCGAAACTATTCAGTGCCGCTCTGGAGAACGTCATGCGTATGTTGGAATGGGACAGCATGGGAGTGAAAGTCGACGGCCGGCAGCTACACCACCTTCGCTTTGCTGATGACATCGTATTGATAACACCAAGCATCACGCAGGCGGAACAAATGCTGGCCCAGTTTGACGAAGTGTGTGGAAAGATCGGTCTACGGCTGAATCTAACGAAGACGATGTTCATGAGGAACGGAAGAGTGCCTGATGCTCCTTTCATGCTCAACGGGACGAACATCACCGAATGCTCAAGCTACACCTACCTAGGTCGTGAACTCAATATGATGAACGATCTAGCTCCGGAACTGAGCAGGAGGAAACGTGCAGCATGGGGAACATATAAGACAATTGAGGACGTAGTGAAGAAGACCAAGAACATCCGGCTCCGCGCCCACCTTTTCAACTCGACGGTTCTTCCTGCTTTGACGTACGCTTCAGAAACATGGACAATGAGAAAGCAGGATGAACACGCGGTTAGCGTCATCGAACGAGCTGTTGACAGAGTGATGCTGGGAGTGAATCGACTCACGCAAGTGAGGCAAGGATTACGAAGTTCTACCCTACGTCAACGATCGAAGATCAGGGACGCTGCCGCGTACGCCAAGCAGAACAAGATAAGATGGGCCGGGCACGTGATGCGTTTCGACGACAACCGGTGGACGAGAGCTGTAACAGATTGGATACCACTGGACGTCAAACGCGAACGAGGAAGACCGCCGACGCGATGGTCAGATATGTTCACGAAGTTCTCTAATGAAGTCCTTCAGAGCGTTCCACGTGTTCCTGGTGCGATACATAAACATTGGTCAACAATCGCCCGAGACAGGGACGAATGGAGGCATCACTGGTATCCGCTCGTGCAACACGATGATCAACGGGGATACAGGTGATACAGGTGATTAATTTTATTCCCATGATTTTTTTCTCTTCATCTTGAAACCGTAAAAAATTCTTTCGAAAACCGTAAATTTCTTTCTTCTCCAACATTCTTCTTCGTAAATACCACCCGTAAAATTCCGAGAATTGAGATCCGAGATCCGAGCACCGAGATTTTCGAGAAGTTTTCATTTTTATAAATCTTCATCAGCTTATGGACTTGTTCGCATTAGCTAGCTTAAAATAAAAATCTGCAGTAAACTTAGGCCCTACACAAATATTTTTACTTTTGTTAGGCGCTCTCACAAAACAAGTCACTGTTACATCTAGCGTAGAATGCTGACCTCCAAACCTCAGTCATTTAAGAGTCGCATCCTGTTTTGGAAGAATCATTCCACTTTTGCCATTATAGCGAACCTCTTGAATAGTCTTCTTATAAAAGATGCAGAGTTCACTGGAAAAAGATTATTGAAAAGCATTCTTTCCCATTGGTCTCGGCGCATGCCTCCTACAAGTCAATCCGGAAACTAGTAGTGAACATCCAGTAGCGTGCAGCTGTCACAGAACACGAGAAGGACTATGCGATTATAGAGTTAGAAGTCTAGGCTGTAGTTTTCTCCTTGAAACAATTCTATCCCTATGTCGCCAATAGTTCTATTACCTTGGTAACTGACCACGCGTTGCTGAAATCATTAATGCATACGTCAGATCTCGTGGATCGTCTCGCCAAATATCAAGTCACCCTACAGGCGTGCGACTTCAAGAATGAGTACTGTGCTGGAAAGCAAAATACTCTATGCAATCTCCTTAGTGCTATCCGATTGCGGAAATAGCGTACAGGTGCATACACTACCATCTTTGGATCAAATCCAGCAATCTCAGAGCGATTCCATTTATGGAAATCTCATCAAGTTCTACAGGAGAGTTGGACTTCCCACTAAATTTTTCCGCACTTTTGGCAGGTACTCTTTCTATAGTAACTGTCTCTATTACGTTTTCCAAATACGTCTCAATTGATTATTTCTGATGTGGCCAATCAAGATAAATTCGTTGAGATTTTTCACGCAAACCCAACTTTGGGATCATTTAGGCGAATGAAAACCATGAAAGTATATCTGCTAATATTTTTGGAAACATTTGGAAGCTCACCACACAAATTTAACTCGAAATTGTCCAACGTGCCAGAAAATCAAAACACCTCTGGAACCATCATTCGGGAAGAAATCGGCTCACATATAATTCCCCAATGATCTTTTGAACTATTGCAAATGGATAATGTTGGCTCTTTACCACACTGTATCAACGGTAATCAATTCATTCCCTTCGCCGTCTGTGCGTTAAGCAAATCATAATCTGCATCGCAATCCTCCCATCCATACAACAGACTTTGTTGTAAGTTATGATTAACGATGTCATAGCTAAGTACGGCATTCCTAACGGATTAGTGTCCGGTCGTGGTTGTAACTACACTAGTGATATGTTTGCAAAATTAAACCGAATACTTGGCATTTCCAACATGTTCACCACTAGTTACAACCACACAACGAATGGACAAGTCGAAAGTATGGTGATTACAGACCCTCTAACGACTTACTGTCCAAAAGCCAAAGAGCTATGGTCTAATTTGCTGCAGGCGATCTTCTTGGCACACAACACTAGTATCAATGATAGTACAGAATATAGCCCGTACTTCGTTGCGTATTGTCGTCACCCGATCACCTGGTGCGACATAGTCTATCAGTTACCATCGAGGATCTCCTACGCAACCGATAGTTTCACCGATCAACTGACCAATGCACTACAGACCAACAATCATGAAAGATGGTAACCAGATCGCTAGCAAGACAGCTACCACAAATCAGGTTACGATTTCCATCACAAGGTGTTTCCCAAAGATATTCGCACTGGAGATTTAGTTTTTTAAAGATACGATAGAGTTCAAAAATTACACACCAGTGGAAAGACCCTTTTATTATTATGCAAGTCAGTCGTCCCCATGTCACTATTTCTAATCAGATTGGACCTAGCTAACACTCATTGTGTCCATATGAATACAAGACCTATTCTCATTGTTTGACATTGGCTAAAGTTTTCCCCTAAAAATCCATTCTCACACCTGTCACATCGAAAACTTTAGAAAATGTTGAACCACAACCTATAAGATGCTCAATCGTCTACAGTTGAAACGATCTGGTAGAGCATAAGAGCCACACTCCTATCTCGATGAAGAAAATAAACAACTATTTGCAAATCTCATTACATACGTTTTTTGCCTGGATAGTTATTCATTTTCTAAGGTTAGTTTGCTTTTCTGTTTTTCCCGCCTCGTCGCTTTTTTTTATACATTTGCAACTTTCTTTGAACAGGCAATTCAAGGAAATCGTTTGCATCAGGCAGCTTAAAATCAAAATGTTTACATAATCAACAAATTTGCCCCTATGTTGAATGAAAAAAAGTGCAGTGCCCACTTCAACATATGAACTCGTCTTGCTTTTGTTATTACATGCAAATATTCCCAGAAAATGTTAGTATGGAAAAAATTGTTAACTTTGCAATATTACTGTTTAATCATGATTTATGACTGTTCAATAATTACTGCAAAAAATTTTTCGGCGTCTTCTGTGAATTTATCACTATCATCTTGATAAAATCTCCTGTTGTTAGACAATTTCCACACCTGCTATCTCGTATGTTCATTAGTTTTGATTACAATCCCTTACATGCTGTAAACTCTATTCTCCAACATCGATACATCGTTTCCCTCCTTAAAGGCAGCGGACAGGCAAATTGGACCCTTGTCAGATTTTGGTAGTTTCGGGTAGTGGACCCCCAAGTACATCGTAGCCCCAACCCCACATTCCAATCATGCGCTAAGTCCTGAAAAAAGCGCTTCAAAACTCCACCAGCCCCGCCCATTTCCATTGAGTGGGCGTTATTGGTGGAAGTTTAAAGCGTTTTCAGGACTTAGCGCATCAACTGGAAGTTGGGGTTGGGGCTACGGTGTACTTGGGGGGTCCACTACCTGAAACTACCAAAATCTGACAGGGGTCCATTTTGCCTGTCCACTGCCTTTAATCAGCACAATTTTTACTATGCTCCAGAAATCAATCGGTCCAATCTCCATTTCCTACAATTCCATTCCAATCCGTTCCCATCATCAATTCGGGAACCCCGATCAAGTCAACTGCATCTCTCCGCAGTCTACGCCGTTCCTCAGCTACCTCCAAGCTCGAGGACGATCTTACTCATAATCATGGGATATTCTAGGTGAAGGGTCGTGTCTGCTTGCAGTCCACTGGATCCGTATACGTAAATTTATATGTAATTTCAATATATCCACACTTCCATTTGTATGTTCTCGCCGTATGTTACGTGCATATTCCAACACACTTTACCCGAAAGAACATCAACCACGCGGATGCCAATTACAACACTTCGAAACCTCAACCATATCACAAGCTCGAGGACGAGCTTTCTGAAGGAATGGAGATGTTGGGATGCAGCTAGCTACAACAGCTGCTCGAGAAGGAGATTGGCCGATGACAGCCAACCTCTGGCAGTGACCTCCGGCCGCCGGCACTAGCCGGTAGCCTTCCCCTTCCCCTTTCCATGTAGACCCGCTACACATCAGGTAAAGGCGTCATGAACCTTTATCCTGACAAGCCCATGGTATTGGGTATAGTCTATGCCTGGAAAAGGTACAAGCCCATTTCGTGTTTTTCAATCGTCTCAACATGTTAGTTTTGAGTAGCTTCACACTTTACGTATTTTTCGCGAAGTGTTGATGCTACGCGACATCAAGCAGTACAAGAGTCGCTCTGTGTATCGTCCTTTCACTCCAGTAGCGGGCACGCAGCCTCAGGCTCTGTCACGCGTCGCGGTTTTGGCCCTCACCCCAACCTTTCAAAGGCACCGTCTACCCTAAGTTGAGGGTCTTGAGCTTTTGTCAGCATGTGGTAGGCCCCCTACTCTGTTTACGAGAACTCAATCAATGGTTAGGTTTTGTTGAGACGCTAACGACCAACAGCACATAATGACTGAGTAAGAACCAATAGCAGAGTGCAGTGCACGACGGCAAGCACGACCTGATGCTAAAGGCTGCGCGCGTGACGCGACCGCGCGCAGCCGACTGTGTAAATTTAAATGGGGCCGATCTTCTATTTCCTTTCTAAGGACTAGAATGACGAACTCTGCTGCCAGATTCTTGCTTACTACTGATTCTCATTGTAAGCTACAACATGTACAAAGGAAGAGAGGTCGGAGCAAAGGCGGAGTTTGTTCTTCTGCATCCCCCTTCTTCCCAAACAAATTTTTTTCAGACCGCCGTATTCTTATTGCTAGTAGCATGTCTGAAGACTAAGGTAGGGTAAATCTTATAGGTACGATTTGTCCTTGTAAACAGCATTTCTCTTTCTTGAAATAATTTGTGCCCCGCCGGACAGTACGGAAAAGTATCGCCGAGTAACCATATTCTGGCTGTAGGGACTCACTTGTGAATATCTACTTACATTCGCATACAAGCGCAGCTATCCAATCCAAATGTACCGGAAGAGGACGAGGCATGTGTTGAGTTTACGACAAGAGCGGGCTGCTGACATACTGGGTTAGCAAACTCAGCTGAGCGCTTGCGAGGATTACTACTTTTCGGTGGGTTCGCGAATGGGTTGGTTGATGAATTGGGCTAGTTGATGGCCACGGGTCATTTGCAAGTGTTTGGTTTTTTGGTGAACGCATCTCATACTCTACCAGCTTCCCTGCCGACGTGTGCCATAAAACTTTCAGCCGCCCTCCACTCGGCGAAATTCATAGATTACGTATTTTGTTCCCCTCTGCATACGTCAATTGTAGAGAAGTTTTCAAGAACTAACGCCAGTTGCATAACAGCGTTGCAGGAGAGTCTCAGGAGGTACATGCAAGCCAATATGATGGAAGCAGCCGAGGAAGACGAAGTCTTAAAGGCAGCGGCTCGGCAGAATGAGACCCATGGCAAAACAAGGTCACAGGGTAGGAGCCCCCGTAATGGGACTGTGGGTCAAAGTTCGATGTTCCTCTGCCATTCTAACCCCCGCAAATTCACCCCGAAAGCAGCGCTTCCATCTCCCCTTATCTCCGACGCCGCCCAACTTGCAATTTCCCTTCCATCGTCAGAGCGCCCATGCTGCAATGCTATAAGCATAAGGATCCCGCAACGGCTGTGCGTCTTCGCCATGGCGGGCTTTGCGTCCACTCGTCCGTGTTCAAAATTAGGTGGGCGGGGGGCGGAGAGGAGGGGAGATGGGCGCTGCTTTCGCGCTGATATTTCGGGAAAAAGATTAATAGAAGAAGATCGAACTTTGGCCCATAGGTTCCATTATGGGGGCTCCTACCCTGTGACCTTGTTTTGCCACGGGTCTCATTCTGCCAAACCACTGCCTTCAAAGGCAGTGTCCAACCAAATCAGGGTCATGGGTTTTTGCCTATAAACTGACAAAATGGCCCTAACTAAGGTACTGCCTAAACGGCAACGCAAATCATTCATTCACGACTGAGAAATCCATCCCCAAACACTCCGCGCCTGCGCCGCGACCGCAACTCGCAAGTGAGTTAGGATGGGTCCCAGCGCGAACTTAGAGGTGCGAAGTCATTTCCGGATTACGGTCATGGCGCAGTCGCTGAGGATTTGACGGATTTCTCAGCCTTTAATTATTCATTTGCACTGAGGCTTACAAGGAAAGGATACTCGGTGACTGTGGCCATTTGGAATGCAATGTATACCTTAAGATGTACCTCGAAACCCTGATTTTGAATCTGTGCTAGATATCTGCGAAACGATCATCTGACGGTAGTTATGAACTTTTTTTCTTAGAGAATTTGCGTACTTTCCGGTAGTTGAAATCACCAAATATGCTCTAGATTACCGTTTGAGGCTAATGAAGAGGCTCTTAAAAAAGTACTGTTGTATTAAAAGGGCTTATTAAATAAAGTGTCGCTTGCCCCAGCATCTCCATCCCGCGAGGGACTCTGCGTCTCTTCCGCGGAACATGCTCCCTAATCACTTTCAATCAGTTGAGGCTCCGCCTTTCCCACGCTCGCACTGGGAAAGTACTCAAAGAGCATGCATCTTGGAAGAGATGCAGTGTCCAGCGCGGAAGTGGAGATGCTGGGGCAAGCGACAATTTATTTGATAAGCCCTGTACCTATCTAAGTCATATTCAGCATTTGAAAAGAAAAGAAAATTACTTAGTGATGATTTTGATCCTCCGCAGTAGCGCAATTTATTCATGGAAAAATAATCATAACGCCGCCCAGGTTATCGTTTTGCAGATATGGAAGACAGTATTCGAACCGGCATTAAAAGGCGCATTTGATATACAAATCATGACGAATGGGCACGGTCACCAAGTATCCAATCATTGTTGAATAATGCCTCAATTATGGCCCCTCATCAGTTTTCAGGCGAAAAAGCTATGGGCCCAAATTTGCCTGGACGCTGCCTTTAAGAAGCGCCAAAGGAACTTTGTGAATATCGCGTACAAACTGACTACACTATCGTACGAAGACGGGACTCCGACTTCTGCGAAGAACTTCTACATCATCTTCCGCTCATCAAAATCGGTGCAAAGCCCATTGTCCCTACTGGAGATGTAAATATAGGGCATTCGAAAAATCATGGCGATGGCGCGATTGAGCGCGAAATGCACGCTCTTTCCGGCAACCGCGTTTTCTTAGTTTTCCACACGAATGATTGTTCTGCTTACATATGACAGAGTTTAGACATTGGGAGTAACAGAGGTGAGAGTTAAGGTGATGCTTTTTGTATCAATGTTTCTGCTCTTGTGAGCGCAAAGACCGCAGTCAAATACGTCGTCACGACTTCATAAATGACCAATACCACCACTCTACCTGCTAAAGTGCGTAGCACAATTCAGAGTAAAAAAAAACACGAAAATCAGAATCGACTCATTCTTCTTTCGAACTTCTAACAAGGGAACGATCCCAACTGGTGGCGAATTGGAATGAATCGCATATCATTAGATGCGTCTTGATGAACTGATTGCAAATCTACTTTCCATATCTGCGACAACGTTATCTGGAAGAAGTTATGGAAGGTTAAAAACGTGAAGTAACGGGGGTTTTAGTGCATAATTCGCTTCAAAATCCAACTTGGGAGTGTATGACTAGCATGATATTGAGTGTGCTGATTTCAAGGAATGCTCGCACTTCAAAGAAACACAAATAAGTGTTTTTGAACAACTAATTTTCGAGGTATTGCGCTGTATATTTGCCAAATTTGGACTTTTCATTGCTCATAGCTTTTACCAAAGAACTTTAGTTGCTTTTTAACTGTTCAAAAACATTTATTTGCATTTCTTCTGGATGTGAGCATTCCGTGAAATCAGTACACTCAATATGATGCTAGTCGTGCACTTCCAAGTTGGATTTCAAAGCAGATAATGCATCAAACCCCCCCCCCCCCCCCGTTACTTCACATTTTTAATCTTTCATAACTTCTTCCAGATAACGTTGTCGCAGATATGGAAGGTAGATTTGGAATCAGCTCATCAAGACGCATCTAATGGTATGCGTCTTATTCCAATTCGCCACCTTAAGTTGGGATCGTTCCCTTGTAAGAGCCGGATGACAACATTTACACAAAGTTTTCGCGTCGCGTCTGACTTCTTATCTTCACAAGGAAAGGATTCCCCAACCAGTGGAGGACCGTCGTTCACTTAGAAAGGGAGGATCTTCGGGACAATCGTCCAATGTGTCTGCTGAGTGTGCTGTACAAGTTTTTCACAAAGATCATCCCAGCTCGCACTCCAAGACATTGGATGAAGCCCAGCCCCAAGAAAAAGGTGGATTTTGCAAAGGATTCAGCTGTATGGACCATGTCTAGACGATTTCGAGGGTCATAGAAGTCTGCCAGGAGTACCTACTGCCTTTCGTCGTAACCTTCGTCGGCTACGAGAAAGCTTTCGACAGCCTCGAAACCAACGCCGTCCTGTCAGCGCTAGTCAATTGAGGAGTGGACCCAGCTTAGGACATTAGCCAGCAACTACAAGGACTGTACAACGACGTGCAGTCATTCCATCGCCCCTGACCATCTCAACTGGAAAGGGTGTCCGACAAGGCGACAGAATCTCCAAAGCTGTTCATCGCAGCCTTGCAGTGGGTGATGAAGTTACTGGACTGGGACAAGAGGACGCGGACCTTCGTTTTGCGGATGAAATCTTCTTTTCGAGCAGTATCACTGAAGCTGGAACGATGCTGAAGAAACTAAAAGTAATGAAAAAGATCGGATTTTAAGTTGGGAAAGACTCACTTTACGGGAGCCTCCTTTGCGAAGATGCGGAAATGGCAATGGAAGGCATCTTTCTCATGAAGACGTTTTCTTACATGTATCTTGGACGTTCGATGAACATGGAGAACGACTTAAGCAAAGAACTTGAGAAGAAGAAGAGCAGTATGATCCGCTCTCGAGCTTCTGGAAGAAGCCACCTACCTACTCGAACCAGTGCTTCGAGTCCACTTATTCAACCCAACCGTACTCCGCGCGCACATTTCTCAGCCGCTTACGCAGCTGAGATTTGAGCCAACACTGTAGTTACGTCGAAAGCTCTCTACGGGCCACCCACAGAGTGCTTGAGCGCATTCTTCTGAAACCCAACACAAACAACATCTTACCGGACTTCGCAGGATGCACATGAGAAGAATGTCCCGTCTTTGGGACCCAGCGGCATACGTTGTGAAAGATAAGCATCGATGGGTCGGTCATATCATGAGAAGAACAAACTACAAATGGACAAAAAGATCAGAGTAGATTCCTCGCGAAGCGGAACATCCGCGAGGAAGACCATCAACGAGATGGGCTGTTCGTGACGGATGCACCAGCTGAGAAATCAGCTGCGTACGATTCTCATACCTGGAACTTGTGGACGCAACCAGCGACGACAACCAAGAAGATCGTGGATGTCTGAAACGAGGGACAGGACCACTGGGAACTTTTGCGCTGGTGACCGCACGCCACGTGAAGACGGGCCATTCTAGTATCTAAGTAAGTGAGTTTCAGGAACTTTTGTGAAAGTACGGGTGAAGAAAGCAAGTGCAGGCTTTGAAGTTCCAATCTAATTCTTGTAATTGGTTGTAAACAGTATATTTTTGCATATTTTTACGGATGTACACCATGGCAATTGAAGGGAGAGAAGTCTCCTGCTCATTGAAACATTACAAAAACCGCATGGGACAGGCCTCGATGACTGTGAAAATTAGAAACACAATGAAGATAGGCTGCTTGGATTTGCACATCATTTCAGCACGAATCCATGCATTACTTCTTTGTTGTAGGCATTTACTTGAAGTGGTAGCGCGTCGAATGTTCTATTAGTGAGGTTCTGATCAAAAAGTGAATGTGTTCAAGGTATCAATTGCATTCTTGTAGTGAAGACGCCATAAGAATGTCTTTCTCATGTCTAAAGTTTTAAACAACTTTATTAAGTATTTATTAAGCACATGAACTTTGTATATCGTAAACTAAGACACAATAAAAGTTTTGTATATAGTGTGTACATGTAGCGACTGAAACAGACCAAGGTACGAAACGGAAAACAAAGGAGATCAGAGATTTGGGACGTCGAAAAGGCCTGTCAAGTAGTTGTTACATTATCGACTACGAATGGGGAACAGGCGAAATCGTGGAAGAGGACGATTTTCTCACCCATAGTGCAGGGGCAAGAGAATGGCATAATTTTATAATGAATGCTGAACTTGAGTCTAGGTAGTCCAGCACTTTTCTATTATGATAATCAGGACTAAATAAGTATCACACATTGTAAAATGTAGCAGTTGCCGAGTTCTAACGTAAGTAGATTCACATCTGATTCGGTAGAAAATGTGAACATTAAGGTGACTTTGTCGCTTATTTGATAAAGCCGAGGAGCTCCGAGCAATCATGATTATAGGGCAAGCATGCTCAGTTGGGTGAGGTTATGAAAGGGATATTTTGTAGTGACTGGATTTGTTCGGCAGGTGACTTGAGATCTTCTTGTCGCTTTCCTAATGCATTATCGGCGGCTTCCTTCTTGCGCCATTTAGTACGGCGATTTTGAAACCATACCTGCAAGGCATTCAAAGTATCCAAAGAAAAAACGATAAATTTCTAAACATAGATTTGCGGTCCTACTTCTGCGCTACTCATTTTTCAGTTCTTATCGGAGTGAACAATAATCGGATGTTATAGTCTGTATCCATGTGATGAGTGTGCCCCGCAGTAAAATGGTAGTTTTTTGCAGGGTTTGTGACAGAGCTGATAAGTCTAGAAAGCACTCTCCCTCTCGAGACTGCTTACCGTATCATATCCACAAGATGCGATAAGCAATATGCTTGAAAGGAGTTGATTGCGCAAGCCGCATACTATGATTGCTCTCAAGCTACCGTAGTCGATTGCCGGTCATTGAAGCGCCAAATTCGAAATTCAATTTGTCTCGAGGGGCAGCACGCAAACGCGCATAATCGCAGCCAGCTGACTGACTCTCTGCTGCCGTGTGTGTGTGTGTGTATGATTCGGCATTATGGACAGAACATGAATAGCAAATTTATGATGCCTTCAACGTCGCTCATCCAGCTGTAGAGAAGACATGCTTAAGTGCGTTCGACTGCATAGCTTGTTGCGCGTGTACTTGCAGCGCAAATAAATTAGGAAATTTTTAGTGAAATTTGACATAAGAGATTCAGACCCTCCCTGCAACAGTTTACGATTTTCTATTGCAATATATGCGGAGGATGCGAGCCCATTATAACCTTCACCTCACCAGCGCTTTGACGGTTTACGGTTCAGCGCAAACATTCAAGCCTTTGTACTGTTGCGAACGGACACCAAATCATCGTTGTTACTATTCGATCGATCGCATTCGCTTTTGCAGAGTTTCATTGATGTACAGATATTACATTGTGAGTGTATTTTGACTCTCAAAATTGTGGCGGACTGGTGTAGAGAGAAAGTGGATGGGATCTCTATCACAAAGTTGAATAATATTTCAATATCTGGTTTGCAAGAACCGAGTTGGTGAAAAATTCGAATAAATTTTGGTGCACTCATATATGAGGAGCCCTCGGAAACTGATGAAACATTCTTTTAGCAAAAGCCTTCAAGTCCGACAGTCCGTGACCTTTAGCATGCTCTCTAAATAATGGGTTTATCCAGCCCTGAATTAATAGAAATTGCGATCTTCTCATACTTTACTTATTCAAGACTAGAATTGTGACATTTGCGCGACAAAGTTCTGATGCAGGTGCATGAAGGTGCAAAACTCGCAAAAGGTTTTTTTACCACCTATTCTTATCACCCTCAAGAAGCTGCCAAAAAATTACTTCAAAAAAGGCCAAAAAGGTTTCCCATGAGCATCGCACTTTTCTCCAAAAATCTGTACCTCCAAAACTTTCAACTATCGGCCATAAGTGATTTACGCTCTTGCATTCAGCGTCAACCGAATATGATGAGAACGACGTTGATATTATTCAGACTATTCCTCGTTTGTTATAAAATATTGAAAAATACGCACCTTCACCTGGCTTTCGCTCATGCTCAGTTCTTGTGCTAGTTGAGCACGATCCGAGCCCGCCAGATACTTTGTTTGTTCGAATTTCTTCTCCAACATGAATATCTGAAAAGAGCTTAATATCGTTCTCGTCGTCAACATTACTTGCTGCTGTGATTATGTAGTGAAAGCTTATCATCAAGCACATAAATCTGCGAGTAGCTAATAATGCTTCAAATTTGCTGTTTTTCGTTGTACATTATGACAAATCATAAGTTATGAAAGGCTTTCATTAACGAGCGCTTTACGAAAACAAATCTTAGTGTGACGTTCTTCGGAACTAAGTGATATAGTAGCTGATAACTGATTATAAGTTTTAATTACCTGATGGCCAGTAAATGTGGGCCTGCTTTGTTTTTTGTGCAGTGTAAGTGGGTTTGATGAAAGCTCAACGGGCATTCGAAGCGTTGTTTGCGATGGCAAAGGTAGCATTCCAAAGGGATTCAGTGCTGCTGCTGCTCGTGCTGAAAATTTTTTTTGTAAATGCCAATAAGTCAACTCAATATTATGAAACAGATAGCTGTTTCGAAACTTGACAATCTCCCAAAAAATTTCTATCACCATTAGCACCTTAAATGGAAGTTGGAGGAGGTTACACTACCGTTATAGTTCCTAGTTCCTAGCCTCAAAACCGGATAGTGTAAAACATTTACGAAAAAGCACTAAAACTTTTGTGTTCTTTGTCATTTTCTCTCTTTTGTTACGGGAATTTTTACCCTATGCTGACGGTCATCCATGACTGATTCATGCAGAAGTAACCATTAGTAATTACTCGGGTAAGAATGTATTCAACTCCTGAATTTTTACGAACACCAAATCACAAGTGAGATTTGGCCGATGCTAAACTCTTTAATGGGAACACGACGTCATCAGAACTTTGTACTTGTAAGTCATATTTCGCAAAATATCGCTAATCATCTATAGTGCTCTGTAGGTTCGCATTGGCGGAACTTCGAGAAGTTAAATTTAGCATTCTTTTTGTTAGAATCCCGTACTTTAGCACATCTACGGGGCTTTCAAATCATGTTCAATATCCTATGTTCCCCCAAAGTAAGACGACGTGTTCTTCTTCAGGCTGAAAAGACGATTCATAAAGAGCGACGGCACATAACTGGCTTTGATTCCAGTCGATGCCTTTGTGCCAGCGTGATTATTGCGCATTGAAACCCATCATTTTATTACGCGCAACATAGAAGGAGAGGAAGAACACACGTCAAGGAGTCTCTTCTCTTCCTCCTCAGAAAATAAAATCTCAACACATTGCTATCGTGCATAATGGCTCAAACAAGTACTTTTGACTGCTAAAAAGAGACTGACTGTGACTTCCCAGATGCACTTTTTTTGCGAAGTGAACACTATAGATAGTGAATGAATGTCTCTAAAGAGATTCTGCTACTTGTTTCTTATTGTGATAAATCACGGCCCTTCAAAATCAATTACGGTAATTCAGTGGAAAATCATACAAACTCGACAACAGCAATCATGCAATCTCAAAAGAACTAAGGATTTGAAGACACACAAGTGCTCAAACTTTACTAGCTGCGCTTTGACTATTAGACCCAAAGATATTCAAAATTTTTATAAGTCCACTACTCGAAAAGATCGCCTTAAAATACGTGAACATTTCAAGATGCTACCAAAGTAAGTTTCGTTATTTTATATACTGTAGAGATTTGATATTTATTGTAAAAAGATTGAAAGCACCTGTTTAAGGTTGTGCTTCTTTTTTTTTGGTTGGACACGGACTGCGAACTTTCTCATCCATATATAAATGTAAATATAATTTCCGTAAAAGTTTTTGTAAAAATCTTCAATAGTGGTCAAAATGTTCCATCACAGTGTTCCATCATGAAAATGAAGTGCTTTTTATGCTCTGCAATAGATAATAGTTTTCTTAATGATTTCGATATTTCTGAATTTTGATAAGAGGTGCCCCCTGACATGGCTACTAAAGACTAGAAGTATGCATACTACATCTTTCTTAACACAGCTATGCTTCGTTTACGATTCGCATCTGCTCAACTATCTCTTTTCTCGGCTATTCACAACACCCAATGTTGCTTTCATTTTATCGGGCCATCATCACAAGGAACTACAGTATGACGGACAATGTACGCCGTACGGTTTATAACCGCACCCTCACGAGCAGAGGCAGACAACATTGCCGCGGAATCGCAAATAGTATGTATTAATGTCAGAATCAATCAACGTTTGAACGCTCCTTAATTGACAGTTACATAGCCTTCCTCAATAATATTTACTTCGTAGGGCGATTCAATGCATACAAGTGGACTCAAATGAAGCAGTATGAATTAGGGTATTTAGAGCGGCAACCACTGAGAACAGCTAATCTGGACACAAAATAAGCATGAAATTCTATATGAATTTTTAGAGTTCGGTAATCTAATCTTATTCCCTTCTTCCACTGGTCATGCAACCGCAGATCCGGGCAAGCTCCGTAAACGCTGCAGATTACATTGATTATGAAAAATAAAAATTACGATAACATTGCAGTTATAAGTCTACCAGTGATCCTGCTTACGTCTACCACTCACTAATGATTATATCAAAATTTGCCAGCTAAGCCGCTGTCATCACTTTTTTATGATTGGAAGTAAAACATCCATCCAAAAGCGATTATTTCAAATCCTAGATCAAAAAGCATTTTCATCTAGAAAAGCGGATATGATAAGCCACTGTGGTACGATCATTTTTCAACGCTATGATGTTTTACAACAAATTTCTGAGACAAGAGCGGAAGTAGGAGACTGTTGGGGAAACAAGTCTCACAAGATCTCTGTGATTTCTTATCAGAGAGGAATGTACAGTGTCCCAAAAACATGTTATACTGTATTAGTGGTAAAGGTGGCTTCGGCTCAAATTTGCGGTATGTAGCGATACAACGGTCGCTCTTGTTTACTGTAGATAAAGGAGGGTGTGAGCCACTGAGGGTTATATTTTATCTCATGTCAGATAAAGGAGGGTGTGAGCCACTGAGGGTTATATTTTATCTCATGTCAGAAAGAAAACCGAATATCCATTTTACGAAGCATACTCAATAAAATGATATTCACAGATCTTGAAAAAATCTCGGGGCAAAAAAGTATTAAATTTAGAATCAAACTAGTGTACCGACTTTTGGGACACCTTCTATATTAGTAAACGTAGCTGCGTGAGCTCAGAATCTGACGTAACTGAGAAAAGATTTTAAAATGGATTTAAGGCGTTCCAGCCCAAGATAACTAATCAGCATTGTTGCCAAAAGTCGGATATACGATATGATGCTTTCTTGCTTTTTCATTTACCACGATCGAAAGAACCTACGTAATATCAATACTTCAGCATTCCCTTAATCATGTCAAATGGTATAAAACAGATAATCAATATGACTCTGATTTACTGTCGTGCGAACTTTATTAGAAAAACGCCAAAATCCTAAAAGCGCTTCGCAGTCAATGAGCACTAATAGAGTAAGCTTCGAGAGGTGCGCATTTTGATATCACGTCCTACCTTAAATGGCCAAGTCGTCAAGTAAGATCTTAATCAAACCAAACTGGAGAAAGTCTTTGCTGTACTTAAGAGTACTCTCCAGCTTTGACTTGAGAGGGATTCAACGGGAGTATTTTAACCCTAGCGTAAAGTAGAGGACGCATGCCTAATGCACATTATTACCATACTTGCGCTGTCGAAAGCTCCGTACTCTCTCGCCCATAAGCAATTCCGTGCCCAGCCGGGTTTTTCGAGTATCAACCTTGAGACCGGAAACAGTAGTGTGGTATCGTGTAGACACAGACCGTGCATATCAAGTAGGCACGACACACATTATGCCTCTATCATATGTTATGAATACGCTAATAGGCTAGCGACATTGCGTAGAATGTGAAATGATGCGCTTAGCCACCTGCTACTTCGACTCGACTGTTCGCAGCTGTAACTGTAACTGCCCGCCCTGACTAATTGCCTCACGGCCTACCGTACATTTTAGCCACGATTATTAGGCATGACTTATTGGAAAGGAGGGCTACGGCCATCGGCGAATGTCACCCGTACGATATTGAATTGCGAAATGCCATGAATATAAATTTTTGATTGAAAGTAGTAAAACGATATTTTTCGGTCTAAGTTGTTTCATCAATAAATCCTAGAATAGGGACAAATTGTTTTCAGTGGGTCTACGGTGCAAGACACCTTTCCGGCATTAGCAGTTGTACTCAGAAACAGAGCTGTTATGTGCATAATTCCTTTGACGATAGGAGCAACTTTTCTAAGAAAGAGTGTCTCCATTGTGAGTGTCTTCTGTAGATGTAGATATGACATTAATGAAGGTTTTTTGAAAATTGTTTTTGAAAATGGAGCTAGAAAATGCAATCATCTGTTTGCGAATAAAAAGTGCTATTTTTGAAACAAGGCAGCGTTTCTTTTTAAGATTGAAGCAACCACTTTAGATTAAAAAAAATACTACACTTACTGCTAAAATACTACACATACTGCTACTAAAAATGCTACACTCACTTCTGCTTTTATTATCCTTATTCCATGCAAGATAGACTGAAAAAGAAAGGACAATGTTTCAAAATTTTCCAGAAAAGAAATACGCGAAACACCACTACTTTTCTGTAATTTTCCGCTCTTTCTGCTCCGGAGCACAAATTCAGATTATGTTGAGTAGTTGTAGAGATTAAGGTAATATCATCCCCTCATCTATACCCTATAAAAACTGTTTTCCTACACAATCTTCAGCCGAGGTTTAACAAGCTGAGAATGTATTCGATTCAATTTCAATCATCTTGTCAGCAGCCGCTCAGCATAGTGATAATCCCTCATCTGCCAGCTTACACTCAGCTAGACTACTTCCATTTATTTCCGTCTGGGAAACCCTTGAACAACGCTTCGAACCAACCTTGGTCTTGAGCCAGCATGCGAAGTGGATTCGATACCGCCGCCGCGGCGGCGGCCGAGTTCAGTTGTTGCCCAACTAGGAATGAGAGGTAGGCTTGCTGCAAATACGACCATCTGTTATTTCATAGAAAGGCTCTAGGCGCGACTGATACTGAGCTCAGCCTCATAAAGTTGTTAATGAGCGTTGGATAACTAATCGACGGATCGGGTTTCATCACTCCCGCACGAATCCCGTAGCTTAATCAGACCGCCACGGCTCATTATTAGCAGTGAGAGCTCTGATGCGCTGCTATGCGTACTATCGCATGTAATGTGAGAGAAAATCAAGCGAACCTGAAGTTGTGCTGGAGAGATATCGATAGAGTTCTGCATGATCATCGGCGAAGGGACGTCGGAGAGCGTTGACGGGGATGGAAACGCAGTGCCGGGGAAGAGAAAATGGGGGAAAACCGAGCTTGCTGGAGCTTCTGAGGTTGATGTCGAGCTAAACAGCATGTTTTCGACTATGCAACAGATCAAAAAATCGGATATAATTGGGACATACGGCATTATGCTTCAAAAGGTTCTTTCAACGTCGAAATGTATAGAATAAAAAAGCAAAAGCTAATGTTAAAGTGCTAGAGGACTTTTGGATCCGAAGTTAAACGCTTCTAAAAACTATACAAATTCAGGTTTCATCAAAAATGGCCATTGTTTTGACTACCAATGACTTCATATTATACGGGCAACATTTGTAAAAGTCAATATGTCAAGTTGAGATCAGCCTACTCGCCAGATTCAGATTTTTGGAAGTTTTTGATGTTGTGTTTGTAGCTATTTGTTTTGCATGGTTCAATGCACCATTTTACTATTTACTTAGGCAATTTTAAAGCATTATGAATGTTTGACACACCCGTGTTCCTCCTCAGTCGATCCACATCGTGGAGAACCAGTATCGTCGTCACTGGCCGCGGAAGAGCTACTGAAATTCAATAAATCTTACATAAATGCTGTTCCACTCTAGGCTGAATGATTAGTTTATTTAAACGTCAAAAGTGCTTGTAATCACGAGCTAGACAGGCTATTATTGCTGAAGGTGTCAATCATTGTTATGCTAATATGATGTTGTACTTTTACAATGATTGTCGGGCAAAGATCTGCTTTTAATAGCGAATACAGACTGCTATTAATGAAGCCGATGACACTCACCTTGCTGTTGGACTGTTTTCTTTCTTGTCAAGAATATTTGAGATACTATAGGCACTCTTTTTCTCTTGTTGATCATCGCTTGTTTGGCGTGTCTTGAAAGCACTCTGCGTTGAAAAATTCTGAAATGAAAAACATCTTTTATACGTTTTTGCACATCATTATTTTGTATCTAAAATTTAGCAGCCCTTCTCTTCAAGATTTGCTACTTACGGTGCTTCTTCTCGAAGGAAACCCACCCTTTTAAAATTCACTGTTTTTGAATTTTGTATCGCATTCTCACTCTTATCAATGTTTTATGAATAAATAACTGCAAAAAACTCTTCCTCATTTTTGATTAGTTCTAGATTATCTAAACAGATTATTGAATGCTTGCAACGGAAATGCAGCTTTTTTTTTGAAAGTTTCATATTCCTAGTCATCACAAAAACAGATATGGTTCGTTTTTCTGTCTGACTAAAACACTCACTTGCAAGACCATGTTCATAATTTCCAAAAGTAAAAAAATTACTCACTGAGACTGTGTCCGGTGAGGATGTCAAAG
The DNA here is from genome assembly GCA_958299035.1 of Cylicocyclus nassatus. Classification (NCBI taxonomy): domain Eukaryota; kingdom Metazoa; phylum Nematoda; class Chromadorea; order Rhabditida; family Strongylidae; genus Cylicocyclus; species Cylicocyclus nassatus. Next base: position 52,957,783 of record CATQJL010000316.1, on the reverse strand, counting down.
TAGCAGCTGAAGAGAATTGTGGTTTTTCAGGTGACGATAGATGACTTCCGTTCAGGAAGATACTCATCCGAAAATAGGTACAATACATTACAGAATCATGCTTGAACGAACCAAATTCAAGAGCAATTTCGAAGAAATACAAAAAATAATGAAGTGCAAACTAGTAAGCTTGAACAATGTCATGTCTGCACTGCATATAGGATTTTATTGAAAGCAGTAATAAAGTGATGAAATGCGATTCCGTTCAATAAACAGCAAGAGGGACAGAGCGAGCATGAGTGGGTGAGCGCAACATTCACACTATTCTATAGGATGGAGCCCTGTTATAGCAGTTTCAAACTTGCTGATTGTGTTTGACTAAATGGGGCGATCGGCTCTAATCGAGCCCATATCGCCAGATACAACACGGCCATTGTGACAAAAAATCGGGCGATTGCCCCCCAGAAGCCGAAGGGGAGCAGACGAGAACGGGCTGTTCTCGGAACACTTCCTCAGATGCTCGTTAGGATGATACTGCGCTGTTCAACGGAATATAAACACCAGCAGCAGCTCACGCCTCCTCGACACATGGATTTTAGCTGGAGCTGAGAGGATTATCACCTCGAGCACCTATTAAACCGTATTTCGAGATGATAAACGGCTTTTGTGCAACTCCTCCCCCTCATTAATACCAGGAAAAAACCTCGTCAGCATAAAAACTCGAAAGATGTGGACTCAAAGATTTCTTACCCTTAAGAATTCTGTATTTTCTCTATTTGTAAAGTTTTATCAGCTATGATAATTACTTGATTAACTTTTACTAGATGATTGTGAAATTTCAGCGAATAGCGCTTTCACCTTAAGCTCCCTTCAAGCAAATAAAATTTATGGAAGCTTACAATCTGCCAAAGTGGCTGTAACATTAACGGATTTGATGCTGTAGATAAATAAGTGGCAGAATTCCGCAGATGACCATGCTCACAAACCGCTACATGCTTTGTGCAGTTAGTTTGAAGTTTTGAAAAGTGTTTTTAATGACGGAAAGATTAACTTCCTTGTAGAATTCTATGCGCTTAAAATTGATCCAACAACAATATGGCTTTGCACTTTTCTAATTGAAATAAGTAAGCACAACCATTAATTTAACAGTCAATTTAGAAGTTCCTTCATACAAAACTTGCACGATCAAATTCGAGAGATAATTTACCACAAATGGTACCAATTAGGTGCAGAAAGCTGGGACTATAGCCATGTATGCAGCCAGATGAGGAGCTATAATAGTGCCATGGAAGCAGGTGAGAAACGAACGTGCATGCCTAGTAATCACCAGTTATGATACCAGCTATTAATGGCGAACTGATTACATGCACAGAGCTCTCGCTTAATTAGACTCAATGGTTGTCTGTCTGTGCGAGAGGAACAGCGCTTTGCGCAAGGGCGAATGAGGTTCAAGCACTTAATTCTGACAGGTAATGAATGATGGAGAGTAACAAGCTAAATAAGAGAGCAGAAGAGAAGACTCAATCATGAAGTGAGTCTAATTAATGTAACTTATTAGACGGTATTTGGTGAACATTATTCAGATAAAGGAGTGATAGCTAAAGTCGAGGGGTAGGAGCATTGCAGAAAGGAAAATGTGGGTTTTTAGCTTCAGTGAAATCTGGCAATATTCAATAGGGTAGCGTTGCAGAAAGGAACATAAAAATCTCCAGATACATCACATGGTAACATTTGAATTCCTTCTGTTGATCAAAAGAATACTTTTACAATTTCATTGCACTGCTAGTAGAAAAAGAGATGCTTATAATCAATTTACCTACATCAGCTGTTAGATGGATTTTTTTGTTCAGATTGCAAATCACAATTATGATGCAATTTAGGATTTACTTTCAAATGATTTGCTTTCCTTTGCATAATCAAACAGTTCGGCCTCAAGTTTTTTTTTCAATTTCAGTAGCTAATACTTTTGCTTCTTGTTACCGGCGGACTTCTTTGATTGCTTCAACAACAAATCGGAACCATAAAATATTCAGAAAAACCATTCAAGAATTTATCACGGCCGATTTTTTTTATTTCGACAAGAGCTAAAAACGACAAAAATTATTTTTTATGACGTAAAACATACTAAATCATTTGATCCACTTCTTGTAATCGTAGACTTAGCTAAAAATAAGGAACTTGTTTTGGGATTACGTGGGACAACGTTGTCTAGATTTTTCAATTGCAATGATGAAATTCAATACGACTTGGCTTTCCACAATGATGCTGTCACTTTCAAAGTTGCGAAACATCACCGTCTGCTTCCTGGTCATCTTCTAATCAAGATTAGATTCAAGTAATACAATCCCTTCTATTTACTCGTACAAATCCCTGCTTCGACACTATAGTTTCAAGCGAATCATCCGGCTTGTCACTGTTGTGTCCGAGCCAGCAGAAGACATAATAGAGATTATAGCAAAATAATGATACGCATAATTGGCGTTGATATCTGCGGCTTCTTATCCTCAGCCGGCTGTGGCATTCTCGCGAGCCGAGCCAATCCGCCCGGCTATTGCTCCAGCTAACTGCAATCATTAATAAAGCTGTTACTGACTGCATTTTGCAGCGCCGAAACTGCTATTCAGCCGGATGCTCACGCGCCTCTCAAAATACTGAAAACGGGTGAAAAGCGGGTGGCGGGGCCCCGCTTTTCGCCCGTGGAGTCGCTGAAACTGCTCTTACCCTGCGTCACTTTGTTATGATATTCATATCTCGCTCCTTCTCCATGCCTATTACATAAAGAAACCGCCGCGCATCGTACTATGAGTCAGGAAATAGATTAATAACACCCCAAAGGATTACTGTATGTATCGATTACATCGCGCACGGGTTGATGTGTCGAATGCCGCTGAACGAACGATACTTGCCGGGTCGGTAATGCGAGGTTTGCAGCTTTTCAGCTAACCTTTGGCTTAACGCTTTACCCCTCAATCACTAGCATAAATTGCGCTAAAAACAGCAAACAAGTTGACAGCAAAAACACGCTCGATAAGCTGCAAAAGTAATAATCCTTGTAGAGGATCTACTGGACTCCCACGATGAATAAGATACCTACTTATACCTTTTAAAAGCTCAAACATCCCTGGAAAAAATGTTATAGCGTAGTAAATGTTGAGCAATTAGTCGAGCACTAGGTAAAAGCAATGAGATACGACGAATGCGTCTGACAGTTATGATCCTATCCATGTGCATTTGACGAGTTGAAAATTGCGTTTGTTTTCGGAGATTTCACTAATGTTCGAGAGATGAAGCTAATGAGAGCTTTTGTCTGGCTATTGCAACCTCTATGTTGGATTAACATCAGTACCTCCTCCCCCCCCCGTTATCAATGTATTTAATCAAATGCCAAAAAAATCTTGGTTCCTAAATGTGAAAGTTTCAAAATCTCTGATGGGCAGCATATACAGATATCCTGGTTAAATATGAAGCCGATATTTGATCCACGTCAAGAGTCTTCTACTGCAAAAGTTTCTCAGAAATGCCCCACAGAGAGAGTATATGATTCCAATAATGAAATTTGTACATGGAGCATAATTTAGGCGACACAAAAGATCCTGAAAAATACGTTATGCTGAAAAAAGCCATGAGCAGAATGTGAAAACTCCCTCGTAGACTCAAGGAAGCTGAAGAAGTTCTCAAAATTTGGGATTGTGCTCCACTAATCGAGGATTATTTGCGGATTATTTTTGGATGATTTTTTCATTTTTATTCATGGTCAAGGAACAACAATTTCTTGCGACACACAATTAAGCCTAATATAGATCAGCCTGGTTCACATATAGGTTCGCAAATGCTTGATGTTCTTCTAGACAAGTGATATAATCACAGCTCTAATCCGATGGCGAGCAAGAGAAATAAAACGGGAAGTTCTTGTCAACAACAACACACATGAATCAAGACCCTACCATAATAGAGGTGCTCATAAATTCTGCTCTGAACGCCGTAATCATTGATTCGGCATTTTTATTGCAAAAACATTAAACATTTGTTAATTTCAGTGCTATTTTGCAGCTATGCAATGAATTTGCAATGAGAAGTACTGAACAAGCGATTGATAAGTGTTGATTTTTGAGCAAAGAGTAGGGTTTGAAGTGTAGGGGGTTTAGGAAGTGTAGGGATTGATGAAGAGGAAGCTGGAAGATCAACGGAGTGCGTCTCCGAGGGGCGTGACCGCGGCGGCCAATCAGCGCGCTCGCCCCGCCCTCGGCTGCGGCCCCGGCCGAGGGCACTTCATGTATCAGCCTATGAAATACAGTAATGGCCGGCTCTTTGCCAGCAACTAGAAGAGGCTGTAATTACCCCCATATGTTTTCGTCTTTCATTACAGCATGTAGAGAGTGAAAACATGACTCAAGTAGCTTGTTATTCTTTAGAATGGTTTTGATGAAAATTCTCAGAAAAAACCTCTATTCTCTAGCAAAAATGGAAAGTAGTGAATTCCAAAAGCATTTAAATTGAACATATCATAAACTCTTATTCACTATGATTATGGATGGTAAGAGAGGTAGATAGTTCACGTAGCGAGCGAGGCAAGCCAAGGACCTATTACGAACGCCCGAAAACCGGCGACTCATAAAAATTACCATAGCGATCGGCGTCCGAATTACTAATATGTAATTGAAATGGGTCTTCCGAATAGGGCAGAAGAGTTATGGACGAACCAGACTAGCGTTGTTCGTCCTCCCCGTCGTCGTTTCGATGAGGCGGGGTCTATTACAGACGCGAATGCATCATTCGTCAAGAACCTGAGCACCTCGGTAATAGTTCGGAGAATATTCTAGGGCTTTTACAGCCAAACATGTTATAGGGTTTTTTTTTAGCGGGAAGAACAACCAGCGCTGGTAATCATTAGTTTGGCGAAGGAAGGCATACTTAATAGGTGATATTATCTCGATTTGATAGCTTTGAAGATGGTTTATTAACGCAACATTTTTATGTATTAATGATATGGCTTAACGACATTGAAAATAACCTATCATCCCTTCTCTAGCTAGAAAAAAATTCGAGTTGCTAACAGAACTAAAATTGTGCTGCTAAATAAAGTAAAAGTAAAAATCAAACAAAAAGTGAAGAATAAAGTTTACTTTGTAGTAAAAATGATTCACGTAAAAGTTAGAACATTCTTATTTCACTAATTAGCAGCGCAAAAAACTTTATATATGTTTTTCTGTGATTATATATAACAGAGAAAGCATAGCAACATGTTTGAAAAATCTCCCTTGCTTTAATTTTGACAGGAATTAAATCGTTTTTTAGAGTTCGTAGAGTTTTCATAAAAAGGAAATGAAAAATCTCGCCATCAGTTGATGATGTATGATTTTTTTGTTGGCACGACCTTAATTACTGATTTGATTCTAATTACTATATTAGTATATATAATATCAATTTGATTTTTTATCTTCTTGACCTTACAATTTTCTGATGTCAATGTGCTTTTTTGACAACATACAACGCTATTTTTGTTGGAAAAAAAACAGTCATTTTATTTCTTCTCTAAAAACTCGGTAGGCTTCCTCCTTCGAAGAGAATTAGAATTTCCTTGAAAGATTTCCTCAAGCAATCAAGTTATGTGGAAGCATGCTCAGCGCTCGAGTGTTGATGGTAGCCATTCGGCGAAATCTGGGATATGGTAGCAGCTCTATCGCTTGCCGATCAAAGCAATCGCATCAAAGTGATGACTTGACGAAAAACTTGCGCAATCATATAATAAGCTCCATTCTTTCTCTTCATGAAACTCGCCCCTATCACGAAAATTTCACGCAAAAACTGCTCGAACCGATATGAGACGCACACTGGTGTGTTTATCTAAGAACAACCCGGGCTGCTAATGATGCGCAATCGTTTGCTCTAGCACAGCAGCTGAATGTGATTTGGACGCTTTTATTTCACAGCTCTCTGTGTTGGATATGTGTAGCAGACGAGCGGTTATTGCCAATGTCACACATCTGGTAGTTATAGGGAGCGCTCGGCCCGAGTTTAGTGCCAGTCACAAAATTCGCACATTCAAATAGCGCTGATCTATGTAGTCACCGCTTTTTTGGTCTATTACTTCGAACGGTGAGGTCTCAGAGCTGGGATATTCGCTAATCAGTAGTCAAAAACTTTCTGCAAAGAAGAAATACGCTTGGAAGACATCTTACTATAGAACTATAACCCTAGAGTTTTGCCTTCAAAAAAATTTTTTCCTCAGGTAAAAAAGCTCCCCGATCTCCAGCACTGCAAGGGGCAAGGGAGATTTATGATCGACGCATAAACGCCATAAAAAGTGTGTTTCCAAGCATGTGATAAATCCACTGAACAAGAAATTGACTCTATTTCAACGAAAGCTCAAAACTTTACACTTTTCATGCAGTAGGATGGAAAAGACATTGAAAGAAGTATAGTACATGATAATAAAGACAACGATGCCTTGAGATAGACAATATGACAAGTTTTGGTGACGATGTTTCTAGAACATTCGAATATAAATGGTTGCAATACTTTGTTTGAAGTAGGGAACAGATGGAAGTGTAAGATCGAGGGTGGAGCGATTCTATTGAAATTAATGGCTGAAACGGAATAAAAAATGAAGTTATTATGCATAAATGTTGGCCACCCTATTTCTCGGAAAAAACGATGTTGGAAGTTGCTCCAGAGGATACTAGTAATTTTTTTCTAACTCGGCTCACAACAAAATCTCGCAGAATTCCAGAAATCCTCAGTCTTTTCACCTATGTTATCACATGAAAATGATTTGTAGAATTGTAGCTACCAATGGTGGCAGTTCCTCATCATGTGTTCTGTGCGTCCCATGACTAGCTCTACGCATCCGGTTCTTCCGGAATAATCAAAGCTCTTTCGAACAGAGCGATGCGCGTAATCACGGTCAACTTCTTAGAGTCGTTTAGTTTGTTGAGCGGAAAGGAGCAATTCAAAGGGATTTGACACGAGTCGAATGGAGGCGCGAATTCGCAATGCTCGTCAATTGACTAACAATGACACAATCAACGCTCACACAAAACAAATCTTAGCCCATCCGAAAACTCCATTAATTCCGAGGAACGGGCCCGGGACATCGCCCGACTGCTGCTATCGCGGGCCAAGGCGGGAGAATTCTCGACAGAGAAGCGCATAATGGCAGAAGAGGAGCGAGTTATGAATGCGTACGCGGTAGGAATTCGATTGTTCTGCTCGCGTTCGGGCATGAGGCCTAGGCTGGGAACACGGTTTCAATGATTGAATCGACGCAATTGAACTCTCAGCTGCGCATGACTCCCTCCTCATGTCCCGGACAAAGCGCGCACATACACTACAAGAAATTGCTTCATACGGGAAAACCGTGCTTGGGAACAACTTTAGCCCCACATCCCCAACCACGGGCAGCTGGCGCCGCTCCTACATGGGTGATGAAGCAACAGGACCAGGCTAATTGGTGTAATCCGCGCGGGTGAAGGAGGTATAATACATCTCAACGAGGTCTGGCACATGGACTCGTCCCTAATCCCCCGCCTTTGATGTGTCGCACTCCCGCGGCTCCTTGTCATCGCTTTCCGTACATTGATAGATTCTATTGGATCAATGTACTATCCAAGCGTTTCAGCCAAAGTACTCTTTAAAAACACCACTCAGGCATCCTAGTAAAACCAGTCAAAAGTAATAGTTGGGCGAACCACGAAAATAATATTTTTTTATACATCGCTATACAATACTATGGAATTGAGGGTGAAGTCAACTTCAAAAAATAGAGTTGCATTACACATATAGGAAAAAGAGAAAGTAAACAGATAGCAGTCATCAAAACTGTATTGGCAATCTACAAATTCTTTATCTTTATTAGCAACTCATTTATACCAAAGAATTTTCAGGATTTTGCTGAGAAAGAGCAATAAGAGTTTCCTATGCCGTTGCAAGAGTCAGGTGGGCATCAACGATGCTGAGATTTTGAGATTTCCATAAGGTAATCAACTGTGTCTGGGACTGAATGGGGACTTCATATCACATATCAAAACTCCTAAAGATCACAACACTCTTCAGCCTATCACAGTCCTTGTCTATTTTGAAAGTGTACATCTGCGAAAGTTACGAACAATGCTAAATATTGTTTTGTCATCCTCTGAATTCTCCTCACTTTTGGTGTCATTTTCAAGCCTGACTCAGTTTATGAGAATGCAAACAGATAATTTGCTATGTCCATGATAATTTTACCTTTGAAAAACATTGAGTCGGTCAGAAACTTTGTGTCGTTTTTCGAGCCAATCTGCGAATTAACAAACCAATGGAAACAACACTTTATGTCCCATCCGATGCGGAATTTCATTCTCTTCCTAATGGCTATATATTCATCTCAGTAGCGGTTTTTTCTTGTTCAACTCTAATAATTTTTTGCAATTCCTATTTCACACTCATGAAGAAGCTTTGTTAGTAGACAGTGCAAGCTTTTGTAACCCAATGTTTCTTCCGCTTCCCAGCTATGTAATTAGAATATTTCAAGATAATTTTTTTGGGTCACGAATTTTTGTAAAAGTGCATAGTTCATAATTCAACTTTGGCTAAACCTTAGAATTTGAAAATTTAAAAACCAGTAAGCAAGCGATTGCCGCTCTAAAGGTTCAGGGTGGGATTTCTCGTGCGGACCGTATGCACCTTCAAGATTCAGAGCGGCATCTCAGTTCTTCATACGTCGCCAAAATCTAGCTTCAAGCGGGAGAAGGAAAAATGCATCGAGTAGGGTTGCTTACTTTGAACCAGATATGATTTTGGTACTCTGAGAGGACGAAAGCATTTATGCTCAAGCACACGAAATATTATAATACATTGACAATTAACTGAAGTTGTATGGGGTAAAACGATGCGTTGGGATATCACGGGTCATCTGAGCGCTTGTCAAAAACGACGTTGGTAATGAGAAGCATTATAAGGAGAGTAAGTACTTCTGCATTCAATGAACGGCGCGTCAATTTTTGGCCAAGCCCTTCTTCTGCTTTTATTGTATTGCTCAAGTAAAGCAATGGCAATCTTCTATTTTAATGCTAGTTATTGTAACCATGCGTTGTATTACACTGAGCAGATATACTCGTATGGAAGTATGCTCCGCCCCATGCCTTCGGCGATCTCTACAATTGACGTTAATGGTATTAGATTCTTTCGCGGCCAAGTATTTCCGAATGGATTTCTTCTAAAAACGTTTACTATCAATAGCATGATAGCAATGACGACAAGGTACCGTACCGCCGATGTGAGGTCGCGCTAATAGGCAATAATGTCGGCAATTACCGTCATAGGTTTACGTTGAATAATCGTGGAACACCTTTGTATGAGCCCGCTCAAGCACAACGACGGATTATCACGGATTCATCGTTGTTAATACGCGACACGATAAGAGGTAGAGGGATGACCTGTAGATGGCCGAGGATGGAGACAATGCGTGCAGTCACAGCTCTAAAATGAATTTTACGAAATACAAATGATGATATAAAAAAATAATCATACTTGACAGAAATGCTTTGTAGCAAATTAAGTTTTTAGAAATCTATCAAAGCAAAAAAAAATGCCAGGATTTTCGGTCTGGTAGCTGTTTGAGTATTTAGTCAAACACCACCATTAAATCGCTTCCCACTCTCGTACTCTACAGTACACCTAATCCTCGTTGGATACGGTATAGTCCACAATTACTTAGAGATTTCGTAGTAAAATGAAGTCGACAAAATTCTCGCGATTGCATAATCTTCATTCGAAATCCAATGTGCACTCGTCGTCGATTACGGTATAATATATTTGAGGCGCCAGCCGCGATTCTTCGCCTTTAAAAACAGCGATCTCATTTGTGGGTAATGAGACACTAGCTTCGTACCAAAAAAGAAATCGCGTTTGAAGGTGAACGGATAACATACGACATATCCAAGCAATGAAAAACTATCATTCAAGGACATCAACATTTACTTTTGCAATTAGCGACGCTCCACTAAGCAGCCAACACCAACCAACACACACCGTCTCGCTGCTTCGAATTGACGATGGAGGTCGAACGGGCACGCTCAACGAGCTACGGAAGCTCGGCTGAAGAGCGACAGGTTCCGAAGAAAGGTGTGAGGGGCTGGCTTATCATTTGAAAATATTCTATGGCATTTGACTAAGAAGCAGTTATTAGAAAAAGCTTTGAATGCAGAATCACCGATAAAAAGAGCTTCATTAACCTGGGATTGTACAAATGGGTCCACCTGCAGATAAGCCTGCTTTCCTCGAAAGGAAACGAAAAAAACGTACATTTGCGTTGCCGTTACTCTCCAAAAATGAGTCCAGACATGATTTGAAATTCAACCAAGATTTCATCGAAAATAAGGAGGGCAAAGGCACTGTCAACTCCTTTGATATTTGCAATCATATAGCAAGTCTTGTCTTTCCGCCGGTCAGTGAAATCATAGAATTTTAGGTTGATTTTCGTTTTGGGGTTTCATGCTCTGGAAAACCACTTCGTAAAATGCGCAAACTTGTTTCCATAAGAACGAAAATTTTACTGCCAATCGGAGTTTGACACCTGCTTTGAAGTTGTCCGAATTTCATAGTGTTTATGTTCAAAGTGAACTTCCAAATGACAGCTTAAGAGACATGAAAAGTTCACCAAATATTTCACTTTACTGCAGTATTTGGGTGTAGAATATCCAACTTTTCAGATCTTGCACAAAGAGCCCGTCCTTTACAGCAGATAAATGCAGGTAAACCTATTCCTACATTGCAAATTTATGTAATTGCACAATATTAACAGAAAAAGACCATGCAAAACACGTCGCAATTAGCTACGATTACGCTTACGCTAGAATCTCGATTACGGTATCGTTGTTTACGGGCTGTAAGGAAGAGGCAGGCTTAAGTCAAACTGTACGAACTTGAATCTTGAGGATCTGTCATAGTAAAGCGGTGGATGAATTGCTACTGAGAAGCACTTAGCGGGTGTATAGTTAAAAGTCCAGACCATTCCGTTTTACCTAACTCAAAGACGCATTTACTGAGAAGTTAAAATTTTGCGAAAAAATTATCGACATGCTGTCCGTGAAAAAACTGTATTCGTAGAGGATCTTTTCAACTTGCAGTTGTTGATATATGATATGGAAGCAACAAATCAGAATCTCTTGTAACTTTCACAGAAAAGTTCGTCATCACGCTGACCAAGAAAATCATATCCACTGAGGCTGCACTGGAGCTACAGCGTGCAAAAACCAGACATACACCTACCATACCCCCTCAAGGCTATCATAAAAACTGAATTTGTATCGGTGTGAATAACATATCTCTACAAAAAAAACTTTTGGCGAACTTTAGAATTTGCTTTTGACTTGTGTGAAGCGGAACATGGTTTGTCAAGATGCTTATAATCGAGGTATAATAGCGATTATGAGCGGAGTTCGAGTTGTATAATCTGTGCGATCTTACAGCTTACCTTGCAATTTGCCAAGTCTCGGTCTTTCTTTTCGCTTACTTTTTTCATATCCACTCAAAACAAGAAGATGTGAAGAGCTGTTTGATGGGGTCTTTTCGACTAAAAGATTCTACTTCTATTCAGTAGTTTGGGCTGCCGCACCCGATGTGCTGCAGATGAAGTCATATGCTTCACCGTTCATTTACTCTGAAATCAGATCTCAAGGTTGCTGCGCAGTATACTTAGGGCAATTCGAAATTTTTTTTTGAATATTTGACTATTCTCAAATTTTCGAATGATTCGCACTCGAACAATTTATTTGATTGATCGGCCCAAAATATAGCTGTGCAGACGTTGCCTAAAGGCACCGTTAGCAGCTTGTTCTTTTTACTTTTAGGATTGAAACCTCTGAAGTGAAGGGAACTAATCCTTTTATGGAGCCCGGTCCAAAGCCCCCAGACCGATTATGGTTGATGTTAGTCTGAGATAGTTCATTTAGACTAGCAGTGGCTTACCCAAGGTTTCGGCTCGGGGGGGGGGGGGTGGGGTGGGGCGCGACAAAAATTTTTCTCCGATGAAGGTGCGTGGCGTCAGCCACGCACGAAGAAATTTTTTTTGGTATGCTCCCTAAAATTTTTGCGTGCCCCGAAAAATTTTTTTAAGGCTAATATATTTTTTAAAAATTTTAAAAGTCATTCTAATTATTCACAAGTGCAGACAAGTCATTTGCACAATTTTATAACCCATGTAAGTAACTTTTGAAAATTTGGAGATCCGAGTACGGGTTCTCCAAATTTTCAAAAGGGGGCGAGCGCCCCCTCCTCCTCGGTACGCCTTGAGACTAGTATTAAGAATTGTTTGGCATTAAATTTGTTACAAAGAGAAAATGATGGGTTTCAACTGGCACAGTTTCCGAAATCATGAGGAGAGAGAAAACCACTTCCGTGACTTCAAGATTTTGTTAGGAATCTTAGAACAGTTGCATCTTTCAGGAATGTTGAGAGCTTGTTTTCATAGACGAATTTTGACGTAAACTATATTGAATATACTGATGCTTCCCAAAACTTACATATACTCCAATAAAGAAAATTCGCAGCCACAATCTTTTATCAAACTAGAGTGAATCAAGCGCAAGTATTTCGCGCACAAATAGTTGGTAAATTCAGTAGGAGTACATGCCTAATCAAAAATTGCAATCAAGCGTCGCTAGCTTTTGAGTCAAATATCTCGATATATACGTAACCTGTTATTAACATATGCCAAAGCTTCTGACTATAAATAACTATTTTTCACACATACAACAAACTAATTCGTCAATCAAAACCTGCGCGCCACTGCATCTTTATTGTGAAAAATTTACAGCTTTTTAGAAAAGTAGTCTTTTCAGCAAGTATTGCATCCAATATATCACACAATTGTGGCAGAAACTTTCAGCTTACCATGAAGTTCTAAGACAAAGGCAAATTTCGTAAAAGCTGAAATGTCCGAAGACTAAATTGGGCACACTCGCAAATTTTTGACGACAATCTTTTCACGTTATATGTGGCTTGATTGTGAACGGTGACGAGATAAAAGCTGAAAGCTTGAGAAGCATTGTCCACATACCGAGATTAGTTTATATTATATCCTCAGTATTTCAAGTTAGAGTTTTCATGCTATCTTTTCCTCCCTTGCAGAGCTTATTTTGATTTCTGATGGTGTCCAAAAGGAAAAATGGGTGGTTTTTGCTAATACCAAGCATCCTTCATTAAAAGTAGTCAAAAATGAGCAGCAAGGCATGGCAAGTGGGTAAGAGATATTGTCAGGGCCCGGCAGGAGGTGGCATTTCAGAATTTTGAAAACGATATCCCCTTTGAAGCCAAAATTTCTTACGACTTCCCCTTTGACCGTATTTTTGACCCCCGTAAGTCCCTGACAAACAGATATACACAAATAATAAGATGGGCGGCCTCAGCGCTTATTATAGTAGTACTACCTGGCTTTCCTGGTCCAGCCCGGGTTATCGTTTGAGGGGATGGCCAAAAACCACACTTTGTCCTTCTACCTTCCCGTCCTTTTGGGCCATATTCTCCACCCCTTTTCTGCAGTATCAATACTGCACTGCAGCCCTCCCCTTACCCTCCTGCACAAGCTTACCCCAGAAAGGCTTGTTGGAGTGACTGCACCTTCTAATTTTAATGTGGAAATGAACTTCACTGCATTGTTCACACCAAAATTGCAAGCAGTTTGTTAGCGGCTAGTAAGTGTTCACTTTCCTTGCAAGGTGCCAAAAATCATTAAATCGATAGAAGAATTCCACGAATTGCTTCGAAGGGTAGCTTAAAACCATCTACCGAGGCCGAAAACATATGTTTTCAAGGTTTCAGCTCAATGGGTTCATCCGCAAAGGAATCTATAAAAAAACATAGGGTCAAGATTTGCACAAACTTTGACGTTTATACATCTAAGATACTACTCATTTATTAGTCAGCTGCGAAACTTTACAATTTACAATAACCGAATGCGATTGGAGCGCGCTTTCCGAGGCCGATCATAACGCTGTGAACCCTATTTGGGGCTGTATCGAAGCGGTGCCTTGGTGAATTTGGAAGCAGATTTGAACATATAGTATACTCTCGACCTAGTCCACATTTATGTAAAGAAATCCGGGAAATTATGTGAAGGGAAGCAGGGACCACCCCAGGTTGCTCCCAGGTGGTGCGAGAGCCACCTAATTTCGAAAAACACTTACCATTTTTTAAATTCACATAAGTTTCTCATAATTCTTCATACTTTTTTTGTGCTCATGGTCCTCCAACTATACAGCAAATTTGGTGCCATATCGTTACTTGTGCATTGAAAACGAGCCTATTTTGTTATTTTCCTCTTACAAGAATTGTGATTTGAATTCCCGCCTGCGGGCAGGCTAGCGATCGGCGGGCCAAAAACAATATCCAACTTGTGAAAGCGCCACCCCCGCCGGGCCCTGGATATTATACAAAAACGACGCAGAAAGATCCATGACTATCAAAGCTTAGGAATACAAAAAATCCCATGATGTGACATTCAGATACGTAGATCATGCATGAATTTGTAGTCAAGGGTACAACACCTTTAGAAAAATTGCAGGTGTATTTTGGATGAATGCTCCAACAGCATGACAAAAATACAGCTTATTTAATACCGTAAGGCATCTTTGGTGCTCCAAATACGGACAGGCTAATATGTGGAAGTGAATCAGATACTCTTCTATACATATATAAAGCTAAGTGATGGTAAATTGTTAGTTAGTGTGTTCTTTATGGAAAGTGTTGTGTATGGACCTCGGAGCCAAACTTCGCACACATATCTTTTCGACACCGATCCGTCCCGTAGGCTACTTTTCGCAGCGAAATTTCATTTTTTCTATTGATTTATCGGTTTTGAAAAAAATGAACTCTTATCAGTTGATATCAGACCGCTTACAACTAGATTAATCGCGACAAGACAACTGTAACAATATCATTGCATGCTGATCTTCTTGTATTTCGGTTGTGATAGTTTTCCAACACGACTAATCGTGACTAACTGTCACAATCGAAATACAAGAAGATCGGCATGCAATGAACTCGTAACATTTGTCTTGTAGTGATGAATTGCGACGATGAGATCGCGTGGACTCTTCCCGAGGCCTTAGGATATACCTGCCCAGCTTAAAGGAGTAGCAGAAAATAGATAAGTTGGCCCTGCAAGACCGAATTTGCCATTTGTTAAGCCAGTTAAAAACAAGGTGCGGGCGAAGCCGAGCATACCAGCTAGTGCAATAAGTTTACTATACTCTAAAAGCGACTATGTACAGCTAGCTCGAGATGCGACAGCTACATATCGAGTCAAATATTATAGAAAAGAAGAGAGCTTAGTGTTCATTCATTCTTATGTAATGCCACTATGTGTAAAATTCAAAACTTGCGGACCATCAGATATCGAAAAAAGAAGGATAGAGGACAGAGCCCTGGTGTAGAAATTTCCAACTGGACGATTCACAAGAAAACTCTAAGATCCAAAGAACAAAGAAGAACAGCATAGCTACTATATGGGCTTAGATTTTCTCATGACATGTATAGTAAATAAAAACCATCGTAGATGACCTAACCTCGATAAAGCATACTACAGGAATTCAACACTTGAAGGTGAGCCAACTCAGACGACCTGGCTCCCACCTGGATACGAAAAGAGGCTTAGAATGGTTTCAGTGTCTCGTGTTCTTCATACAACTGGTGTCGCATCGAATAACGCGCTTTATTGTATAACCACAGTGAATCGAGGTCGTTATGCGCTCCTAATTCCCTCGAAAGGCAGGTGTCATCCATGTGCGTTTCGAGATTCAGCTCATTACTATAAATTTTCTAACAGGTTTGCCGACTAGCAATCGTTGTAAAATTTCAAGATCGTCCATGCCCCATCCTCGAAGCCTAAATGCTGTCAGCTAATGTACTTTGGTCAGTTATGCATATCTATCAAAGTTGTTTTTCGAAACAACGAAGAACTAAAATGTTTGTAGGAATGATCGAATCTTCTAGCATGACGAAAAAGCGCGTTTGTTCCGTGATTACGAGTTACTTTTTCCAAAAAATATGGTAGCTTCGATTTGAAAAAGCTTTGAACTTCCGGATATAATAATCAATGAGCCGCTTTGACATTCTTTCGAGTTCACCTTCACTTTCAAAAAAACGTTTTTTCCCATTGCATTTTGAAACTTTGATCAATCTTTTAATTTGTGAAAATGGTAAGTTCTGATCGGTGGATGCAACGCGTATTTTCTTCAGCAATGTTTCAGATTCGCTTTCACAAACTCATCATAACATGGATTACAGCTAAGCAGAAGCCGAAAGATTCTGAAGCACTTTTGAAAAACTGATATATTTGTATGTAGTTCTAGCAGCTATAAAATAAGCTGGCCATTCCCCCCTCCCCCCAGATTAGAAATTTCTGTGTTACTTCAATAATGTGCGCATTGGTCAAATCTAGTTCACAGAGAAATATCGTATTTCTTCCACTATTCCAACACAAGATTTTTTGAACTCTTCTTAGGTGCTTCAAAAGACATAAACTTCGATTTCAAACAATTCTGACATCAAAAACAGGTGCTCCAAAAAATTCTCATGTAGAGTAACTTATAGAGATCAGAAAAGCTTTTGCAGTGAATGTGGAGAAACGATTGTATTAAATGGGCGCAAATTTCCTAAGTTTTCTTTTGCCATGGAGGCCAATTTATCTCATGAATCACATCATAGCTCATATCAGAGTTCAGATAGCAATAAACAACACAACAGTACACAAAGACAGGCCGAAACGGATCCCTCATCGTATAGTTTTTCTCGATATGACAAAAATTAATTCCCTTTAGTGTATTATGATATTTTACCACGAATGGAAACCCAAATGATCGGAACGAAAATGAAGAAAATCTGAACGCTATGGAGTCGAGTTGCCTTGGCTTCCTTAACCGTCACGGCCCCCTGCGGAGGGCGAGGTTCGATGAAAAACTGAGAATTAATTACTAATCTCATTCAAATTTAAGTGACCTTCACAATAGTTTATGTGGGAAAGCTAGTGGTTTCTAATCGTAGAAAAACTCCGCTCAATCAGAATGTGAGGTAATCGACATCCTATCGCGCTAAACTATACTATCAAATTTCTGATCTTAGGAGAAAAACATTCCAGAATTATGCAACGTTGGAATTGAGACTTTTTATTCAGTGCTTTCATGGTATATCTGACCGCTCACTTACCACTTTCTGGAGAATGGTTTACTAGACTTCATAAACAAGATAACCAACCATGATTATCATTAAATTATTATGAACTCGCTAAGACTGTTGATTCAGTGTTTCCTATGCAAGCTCTATGACCAGTCGCATTAACTATGGACCAAGACTGGACTGCTTCAAATCAGCTTCATCTCTGCAAGAAGCCCAACTTAGAGATGAACTAAATACCATCGAGAAAGTAAGCGTGGATTTGGGCGTATGAATGTGCCCTTCGCACTTCAGTATCAATAACTACCAATTTTCTAGAGTATGTCAGGAATCAGTGGTAATACTTTCAGCTCTGAGATAAGCAAAGAAGAAACATCACAAAGGTGAGCCTGAAATATTATTCAAACCTTGTGAAAGGCGAGGAAAATTGGGGAATTGTGAGGATAAACCACGACACAGCATATAACCTTTGTTCATGCATTGGGATAAGCTTAACCGGATTCGAAAGCAATCCGTAAAGAGAAATTCGACTTCTCTCAGTTCTGGTGGGGACATATCAGAAGGAAAATCAATCACAGGCGCAGCCTTTAGTCAAAAAGGCTTTTGCCAAGGAGTTTTTCACCACTTTGAAAGGCATTAAACGCTGACTTCAAACCTGCTTTCATTATGCCATTCTCTTGGCGATTATGAGCTCTTGTGTTGAAAATTTGAATCGCAAAATACAAAATCGCCCAAATTGCTTAAATGCCAGAATTGATCACGCATTATTACCAATTGATGGATAATTTTGCACAACACACAATACTCACAATGTCTGTCTGAGTGCTGAAAAGACTACAACTTTACCTACATCCAGCTTTCATTTCGCTCCAGAATCTCATAACTCGACATCCAGAGGCGCTTGGCAGATAATAAAAAGGGATTGGGAATCAGGCTCATTTGGAAAGGCCACTTCAGGTAAAAAGGATTCTCTTGTACGTTTCCATTACGCTTGAGACCGCATTTAGACTTGAGGTTACGCGCCGGGAGAGATATAGAGAATAAGTAACCGCTTGCCAATGAGGTTAGGTTGTCTTTATCCAGAGAAAAGGTGGTTCTCCAACGAAGACTCGCAAATCAGTCTTTCTAAAACGTTATAGATGCTCTACGTATCAAAGCAGAATTTTGAAAGCTGATGAAGGCAAGACTTGATAGGGCATCCCAGTTTTGATTCGCGATTCTACCTCTGCTTTCGCGTTCACACGCAACGAATGTTGATTATGTCTTGAAGGTTTATTTGATCTACCTGAATTTTTGAAAGGAATTTCCTATAGAATATTCTATTTCGGAGGTAGACTTTTTGTCAGCTTTAAGAAGCGTTAATGAAAGAGATTCGAAGTGGCACGATTTTTCCAAGTATCCTAATCTCACCATAGTTTATTCGACATGTAAGGATGGAAAAAACATTTTTGTTCCTCAACAAAAAAAAACTTGCCTAAACTTACGACAAGCAGAAAGAACTAACTTATGATATTACAGAAGCAGCCGTACAGGCAGAAGTGCACAAGAATCCAGTGATTTTACAATACCAGTGAGTTTAGTTTGAAGAGAGAACTGGAACTAGCGACATGATGGGGTGCAATGCTACGCGAACAAAGAGCGAAAATGTGGCCGAATGCCAAAACAGTGAATGGTTATGTTCTGCGATGGTAGTGTCGTTAATTGCAACCAGATGTGTTGATTATTAAAGCGGTCGAGCGGCGGAAGTGCTCTTAGCGCGGCTATGAAACTCGCAACCAACGAAAGAACTCACTTCGCCGAGTTCGATGAGCTGGTCCTAATCCAAAGATCTCAAGTTAACTTTCAGAATTGATCAAGCATTTTACAGCTGGGACAGAAGCATAATGCTGCCTTGTGCTGAGCACTTCATCAGATATCGCAGTTACCGAAAACTGCACTAAAAATTGATCTTACTCACTTGAGCGTAGCAAGCTTTTCTCTAGGTTTCAAGGAGTTATTCTATAAGTTTTGTGAATTTTGCAAACATAAATAATTTTTGAATCAAAAAACATAATTTTGCAAATAATTTGGATTATTCTTACTCATATATGCCATTAACCTACGAGAACCTCCTGGTTTCAGCGTAGTGATTGAGCATTTGTAGATAGTCAAGTGAGGGATCAAGCAGCGCAAATTCTGGTTCTGCTTTTCATTTTCTGTTCTGGATCAATTCATGCAAAATCAAAATCGGTAGATATACATTTTGAATTCTTAGCTACAGAGGGACTCTTTCACGATGACAGATCCAAAGGTTTTTTGAGCCCCAACAACTTATTGAGTTTTTGGAAATAGCATTGCGACGACCAAATAGTCATGTAATGATGTTGGATTTTGCAAAGAAATCAATTTCGTAAAAAATTATGTCAGTCAGCACAAATAAGTGTCTAAAAAAATGTTTGCTACTTATGCATCAACTTAGTCAGAATGACATTGCCGTTCAAACAATCTGGGTTTTCCAATAAGACCGTATCAGCACAAATTTTTATAAAGAGTAGGTCCTACATTCGTACTACGCAGAGATACCTGTTTCTCACTGCACAGCTACGGCTACACTTACGCGAAGGTTTTTAAGTCAAATTGGCTTCGTTCACTATATCGCTATGAAGACCATTGAATACTGACTCAAAATTTTTTGGACGCCGAATTATGTGCGTTTTCTGGGTTCTAAAACTGAAAATGGGACAAAATCGCTCAGAACTGCTCAGATGAGTTAGGGTGCATATCAGGGTACTTTTATGCAATGGATACCTTTTGGCTCTCTTTGAGTATGAAGTGACCGTAACGATTGATTTCACCCAGGGCGCGGATTCCGCGGAAGGGGCGCGAAGGGGCGCGAAGGGGCGCAAAAATTATTTTAGATACAGGAGAGTGTCGCTAATCATGCCTTCCAAAGAAACTTTTTGAGCTTCCTAATCTTCAGCGAGCTTACAACCCATAGAATTACCGAAAGGATAAAGTGGTAGCATCCATTTGCAATGTCACCTTGAACTGAACCCAATACTCTTATTATTCAGCAGAGGTGCAATGGGGAAGCCGGATCTCTCTTAGGTGGGGCACTCCCAGCTCTAACGGCCTTTAAAAGTTAGATAGCAGCTTCGGACCCCTCATTCACTGGGGGTGGGAGGAAGAAATCGCTGCAAAGCGCCCTCGTCCCGGGAATCTACCGCCTAATCTAGAGAACTGCGCAATTACGCGATCTTACGCAATTTGACCATTCGAAATCCTGGTTCCCAATGATGAAGTCCTAAATCGACGTACTTCTAGTTTGGTTAGCACATTTTTCACCTAAACAGTTCAATTAGCTGGTTCTGCTTATAACCACGACAAATGATAAACACATTTACTGAAGATATATTTACGCTCTCGTATCTACTGTAACCAAATTTTAGATAGGCTCCCTCGGTTGAAAACTGTTGGCTCTAAAGAGGATCGTTGGGTTGAAGCTTTTGGAATCACTGAGAGAAAGTCAGCATAACCTTTGTCCAAATTCGTAGAGAGTGTTGGAGGAGTCCCCACAATGGTTGCCGCCTCAATGTGGCGTGGAGGTGACACTGGGTATCGAAATGCGATGCACAGGAGTGTATACTCTGGTAGGGCATCCCAAGCTGTAAAATAGTTTGAAGTTCACGGTTTCGGCCGGATACCTAGCTAAGAGCCGCATGCATTAACATCCCCGCCGGGGAGGGGATCACAGCTTCAGAAGAAAGCTTCATATCCTGAAGCTCCAGATTCTGGATTTCACGCTGTCTACCTATCCGTAGGTACTCCTACCATCCTTTACTATAAATATCTTGAACGGGAGCAAGAAGCTGTACAAGCCGCATTTTCCGGCTTTTTGTATGATCCCCTGATGATTCCTCGCGGCCGGACGTCTTTTATTCGAAGTCATTTTTCTCTCTTCGAAGTTATCGAAAACCTCCCAAAGGTGTATTGAGTATCCAAACCAGCAGTGCTAAGCTTGTTGCTGATGAGAACAAATGAGTTTCTGGAATATCGATTTCTTCGATAAACCCCAACTTTCGACTTGTGGTTCATCGCAAATTTCATGACTGCGAAACATCACTTGTTCTTACCGGAAACATAATTAGCACTGTCGGGTTAAGGGCCGGGCGTACTTTACGCGATTTCAGTAGCGACGCGATTTGGCAATTCACCGGAAGTCTTCAGATTCAACACTAGCAAACTGCATATGCATAATGTGTATAACTTACGTGGGATGATAGAATGCCTCATCTTCTATGCATTTAAAAAGTGCTTACACGAGTTATGCACAGTTGGAATATTGCCAAATCGCGTCGCGAACTGAAATCGCATGAACTATGTCCGGCCATTCAGATAGACAGCACAACTTTGGAATGTTTTCATCGACTTCGAAACAAGAAAAATGAATTCATAGAAAAGACAGTCGGCAGCCAGGGATCACACGGGATCGAACAAAAACTGGAGAATGCGGCTTGTATAGTTTCTTGCTCCCATTCAAGAGTCCATAGTGAAGGATGGTGGGAGCACTTACGAATAGATAGACAGCGTGAAATCCAGATATCTGGAGCTTCAGGATATGAACTTCCTTCTAAAGCTGCGATCCCCTCCCCGGCGGGGATATAAATGCACGCGACTTTGAGGGCCGCATGCACTAACATCCTCGCAGGGAGGGAATCGCAGCTTAAAAGAAAGCTTCATATCCTGAAGCTCCAAATATCTGGATTTCACGTTGTGTACGTAACCGTAGGTGTTCCTACCATGCTTCACTACGAACACATTGAACGGCAGCGAGAAGCTGTACAAGCCGCAGTTTCCAGCATTTGTATGGTCCCTGATGATCCCCGGCGCTTTTCTGAAGTCATTTTTCTTTCTCCAAAGTTAACGAGAAGTTTCCAAAGTTGTGCATATTATCTAACCCAACACTGCTTAGCATGTTGCTGATAAGAACAAGTGATGTGTCGGAGTCATGAAATTTGCGATGAACCACAAGCAGAAAGTTGTGGTTTATCGAAAAATTCGATTTTTCAAAAACTCATTTGTTCGCATTAGTAACATGCTTGGCACTGTTGTGTTAGATACTTATAAGGAAAGCTACCCAACTTAGCTCGGCCATTTGGCAAGAGACATATACAGGGTGTCCCAAAAAAATGTTTCGAACGTTTGATCGTTAATATCTCTCTTCCCAAGAAGTCTTTTGCCTTGCTTCAGGTACTGTTTTGTAGAGCTGGCTTCAACTTAGATTTCCATTATAGAACGAATCACCATCTCTCTTCATTACTGTAGGGTTACGGTAGAAACTTGAAACATATGGTGTCAATGTGGAAAAAGCTGCCGTTTCAAAATTTTTCAAAAAATTGTGAAAACTTGTGTAATAGGGTTTTTATAGACGCTGAGTTCAATACTCAACTATTGACAAGATTACGAAGCTTTCTAAACGGTGTAATCGCACTTTTTAGGAACATTGAAAAAAAGGCCGCTACCTCTCACCTGGCATAACTCTTCAATGAAGCATCATAATAAGTTGGTAACTTTACAGTTAGAATCAGAAACTCCAATTAGCCTAGTGTAAAAGTTTTCAGGCTGTTTTGTCTCCTTTCGGAGGCAAAATATGGCCTTTAATGGTTCAAAACCCTCTTTAAAGTTTCTACCGTAACCCTACAGTAATGAAGAGAGATGGTGATTCGTTCTATAATGGAAATCTAAGTTGAAGCCAGCTCTACAAAACGGTACCTGAAGCAAGGCAAAAGGCTTCTTGGGAAGAGAGATATTAACGATCAAACGTTCGAAACATTTTTTTGGGACACCCTGTATGTTCTGGATCAGCTTCAAACGCTGATTCCAAATCTGCTATTCCCAGCTGCCACGCACCATTCCGAAGCGATGGGCTTTTTCCTACGCAAAATTGGCATACTACTGAACATGAGAAGACTGCTTGTAAATAAAAATCTGCAAGAAAAAGATGCTGAGGTATCGAAATAGTACAGATTCAATCTTTTCTCACTAGAAAAAGCTTAAGGTATCTTAAGGCAGCTTAAGGTAGGTGTATCAGCACTTAAATGTTAATGACATGATGCCCGTAAGTCGATGACCATGCCAAGTTTTGCGCAGGGAAAAGCCCATAACTCGCTTCGGAATGGTGCTTGACAGTTAGGAATAGCATATTTGGAATCAGCGTTTCAAGCTAACTCAGACCATACACGTCACTTGCTAAAAGGCCGAGCTAAGTTAGGTAGCTTCCCTTGTTAGTACAGCTTTGGAAGGTTTTCGTTGACTTCAAAGAAAGAAAAATGACTTTGAAGAAAAGCGCCGGGGATCGTCAAGGATCATACAGAAGCTGGAAAATGCGGCTTGTACAGCTTCTCGCTCCTGTTCGATATGTTCATAGCAAAAGATAGTAGGAATACTTGCGGACAGGTAGACAGCGTGAAATCTAGATATCTGGAGCTTCAGTGTAAGAAGCTTTCTTCTGAGCTGCGATCCCCTCCCCAGCGGGGTTGCTGGTGCATGCGGCCCTAAGAGCCGGCCGGACCAGATCCTCCCGCCGTCTGGTTTTTACGGTCGCTAGGCGGTCCTCCCCACTCCACATCCGGGTCAGCGATCGCTCCAGGGAAATAGTAGGCGTAGTTAGCCTGCTCTTGTACGTAAATAAACTCATTACTCCACCGGCTATAAGAATAGAAAGTAACCCTGTACACCAGATCCTACGGCGCCGGTTGGTGGCAAGAACGATGTCAGGGTCCTCAGGACTTTTGGATTGGACAAAAACGACAAGTCTGCCCGGACGACAAGCCACGGAGAATTCCACATGCTCTGCACCTAACGCCAGGACAGTCTCCACAAACGCCGACCTCCACGCTCTTCTCGACGCTGCAGAGCACATCAACTATTACATCATCGCTCTGCAGGAAACGAAGTCCAGGAAGAAGGACGTGCGACAGATGAGTGATGGGACACTCTCATTTGTGGTGAGAAGGTTCCATCAAGAAACGTTGGAGGCGTTGGCTTTATCGTCCACCCATTTATGTCCACCTTGCCGATTCGCACAAGATCCTATCATCTCAAATAGCCATCCTACGACTACGACCTCCACGTCAGAAGACCATCAGCATATCAGCGGCTATTCTCCAATATCAGCAGCTGACGAATCAGAACTAGACTTTCTAAGAAGATATGGAGGAGGTCGTCCGCAACCAGAAGTCATTTTACAAGTTTGCTGTGGGCGACTTCAACGAAAAATCACGATAACACTAGAAAAGGAATATAGGATTGGGAAGTGTGCATATGGGCTCCGGAACGAAAACGGCAACAGTCTTGTTGGGCTTCTCTGCGCCGCACGACTTTTCTATGGAAATTCCATCTTCATGAAGAAAGCACATAGCTGGTGGACGTGAGAATCGCCCAATGGAATGACTCACGCGGAGATCGACCACATTCTCACCAACCGAAGGTGGAGCTTGCTTGATGGATGTCACAGTAGTTTCATCTTTCTGCAGTGGCCCCAATCACCGCCTCCTTCGAGCGAAGATAGAATTTGGTCGAAAGCTGGAAAAGAAAGTCTGTCACGGTGCCGCAAGCAGGAAGGAAGTCGTTTATGACGGCAAAAAGCTGGAGGAGCTCATATCAAGTTGTGACTGGCCCATCGAGGAGACCCAACGTACGACTACGACCGGCTTCTGAAAGGATTGCGAGCCTGCGGAGAGTGCACCTCAGTGACTTCTGAGAAGAGCTTGGAACGCATTTCGAAGACCACCAAGGAATTGCTCGAAAGAAGGAGATTTCTGAGGCAGGATCAGAATGCAACCCATCTCGAGCGACTGATAGCCAACGTCAGTTGCAGAACAGCTTTGCAGGAAGGTCTCAGGAAGTACAGGCAAGCCAAGATACTAGAGGCAGCCGAAGAAAAACGAAGTCCTAAGAAGGGCCGAATGGACCTCTGTGATTACGTACCGCTGGCTGCACTACTGAACGACGACGGCACCCCGACTACCCGATATAAGATGGAGTTTATCGTGAAGAGCTTCTACACCAACCTCTTTCACTCATTAGCACCCGCGTATATGCACCTGCTAAAGTGCGTACCGCGATTCAGATCATGAAGACGTCAACGGCTCCAGTACCAAACCATCTTCTCTCGAATTTCTGCAAGCCGGAGGACAGCTCTACACGAGATTCTAGCGTCGCATTTAACATCTTACTTACAGAAGGAAAGGATTCCCGACTGATAGAAGTCAAGAACCGTCCTTTTTTTCAAGAAGGGTGAACAGGAAGATCTTCGAACCACGTCCAATATGTCTGCTGAGTGTGCTGTACAAACTTTTCACGAGATTATCTTCTCTCGCATATCTAGGACACTGGATGTAGTCCAACCTCAAGAACAAGCTGAATTCCTCAAAGGATTTAACGAATACATCCAGACAGTTTCGAGGGTCATAGAAGTCTGTACTGACTGCCTCTCTAACCTTCGTCGGAGAAAGCTTTTGACAGCGTCGAAACAGCGCCATACTGTAGGCGTTAGTCAATCAAAGAGTGGACCCAGCTTATGTAAGGACGTTAGCCGAGTGCTACAAGGGATATACACCGACGATGCAGCTATTCTATCTCCCCTAAACATCCCATTTAAGAAGAGGTCCGACAAAGCGATCAATTTCGCAGCTGTTCACCGACCTTGCAGTGAGTGATGAAGTCACTGGATTGGGACGAAAGAGGCATACAAGTTGATGGGAGATTCCTGTCGAACCTTCGTGCGGACGACATCGTTCTCTTTTCGAGCAGTATCACTGAAGCAGAGACGATGCTGAAGGAGCTAAACGAAGTACGGAAGAAGATCGGATTGCGAATGAATCGGAAGAAGACTCAGTACATGAGAGTGTCCGTTGCGAAGAGGTGGAAATGGAATTGGAAGGAATTTTTGTTATGGAAACTCTCGTGACATGTATCTTGGACGTTATGAACATGAAAAACGACCTGAGGGAAGAACTCAAGTGGAAAAAGAGCAGCCTGATCCGCCCTCGGGCTTTTGAAGGAAGCCACCGACCTACTGACGGACCCGGTGCTTCGAGTTCAGTTATTCGAATCAATCGTTCTCCACACGCTCCGTCATGCAACTGAGATTTGAGCCAACGCGCTGTAGTTACGTCGAAAGCTCTACGGGCCACCCACAGAGTGCTTGAGCGCATTCTTCTGAAATCCGACACAAATAGTTTGCAGTACGGATATGAGAAGGATGTCCCGTTTTCGTGACCCAGCGGACTACGTTGCGAAAGCGAAGCATCGATGGGTCGGTCACATTGTGAGAAGAACAGACGACAGATGGACACTAAGAACATCGGAGTGGATTCCTTCAAGCCAAACGTCCCCGAGGAAAACCACCATCGAGATGGGCAGACATGTTCGTAGAAAGGGTGGACCAGCTGAGATTTCGGTTGGATACGGTTTTTACCCCTGAAACTCGCGACGCAGCCACCGACGGCAACCAAGAAGATCGTGGATATCTGGAGCGAGAGACAGAGATCGACGGAAATTCTGTACTGAGGTCCGTAGATGTTATAAAAATGTGTGACTTGTTCTTAGTTGTAAATGATTGAAATAATTTTAAAAAATTTTAAAAATCCAAATTAGGCTTGTAAAAAAGTTTTTGCGGGGCGTGGTTGCCGTCCCCCTTTTTCTGAAATTTCGGGGTCAGGGGCCCGAAAGAATTTTGGGAAGCATTTCAAAAAAATTTTTTAGGCACTTTTCGGGCACGCACCTTCATCCGAAAAAATTTTTTTGTTGCTCCCACCCCCCCCCCCCTCGAAAGGAAATCCTTAGTACGACGCTGCCGTGTAGTTGGGCAATGCCCTATTTGGCTGCTCTACCTGGCAGTCCAATAGCAGTGTTCCCCCGGAAGTTTGAGAACTTAGTTTTTCCCGGAAGTGATTTGCGATTGCGAGATAGCGGTGATGAGCTTCGGGTGCTTTCAGCTAGTGACGTCGTTTGCAAAAGTTAACTGCTTTGAATACGCTTTGAAACTGTTTTGTATTTGGATTGTTTTATATTTCTTTTTTTCATTCTGTCAGCCAGTGAAAAAGCTTTATTGCGCCTAGTGAAGCTAGTTCTGTACCAGCTCAAAATTGAAAGTAGGGAAAGAATTGGCAGACAGCTGGATTCCACCTCTATTCTGCGTTCACGATCCAAGAAGCATCCATACTTCGCCGTCCAGGCACGTGACAGATAATGGAAACATGATTTGATTGATTTGGAATCACGTTTAATGTACTTCATAGTAAAATGGGGCTCATTTGGAAAGGCCACTTTGACTAAGCAGAATTTCCCTATTAGAGACTTACTTTGTGGGAAATGTTTAAGCACTCAAGTCCTTTCAGGATGCCTCGAGAGAGACTCGCCTATTCCGGTTACTGCATTGCCAAATCAAATATGTGAAGCGGCTCATACGATTTATGTCACTATCACGCATGAGCTTGGTGCGTGTGCTCGTGGACGCACATCGGGCTCTGGACACCATAGAAGAGCTACTGGAGAAAACGGAGAAAGAAGTATGTTAAACGTCCATTTTGTGAGAATCGTGCTGTTTATAGCAAAACTTCAGTTTTCCAGATTTCTCTAGCGCTCAACAGCCTCGAATATCGTATTGTTTCTGAAGATAGCTATAGTACTGCACACATAATGAACGTCTATGAAATACTACAGCCGGTTAGTCATTTCGAAATGCATAATTTTCAGTGACGGATTGTTACTTTTACTAGATATTGCAAAGATTTGCGGCACTGCAAGAGCTTCGATCGGGTCTGTTTCCGCTGAAAGAAAAGGTGCCGCGCAATGATGGGACAACAAATCTGCTGAAGATCAACGCCAATGCTGTCAAGCAGCTGACAGACCAGGTTAAGGCTTTGAGTTTTGCTTGTGAATTTGAAGAGTATACACAATTCACAACACGCAAAGACTGGGCACCGTTACGTCCAGCCAAGATAGTTCGTACATGGAAGAGACAGCAGATGGTGAGAGAAACTGAAGAGTGCTCGATCAGAGAGATGTCGATACGTCCGCAGTTTTTGCGTGCTAAGGCTGGGTTCATACTGAGCCGCACAAAGCGGCACAGTTCCAGCTTCAAGCACAGTTCGAGCGCTGTGCTGGAACTTTGCCGCTTTGTGCGGCTCAGTATGACCCCAGCCTAAGAATCGCCGATAGCTCAGGTTTTGTGCGTAACCAGCCACAACTGTGGCAATCGTACTGCTGTCATGTGCCACCATATCATCTTGAGACATTAACTTCAGTGTTTGCTCAAAATGAACGTGTGACTCTTTGAACGAAATTCAGATTTTTTGTGAAAATTATAAATCGCGTCAGCGTCAGCATCCAAGCCAGTCCATTTGAGCCGTAATGTGAACATTCTATCGAATCCTGTTTCGTAAATTACAGTATTTCTTTGAGCTTGTTTTCTGAGCCTTGAGCCAAGATTGGCAATAACCTTTATTTTGACTTAACGTTTTGGCGGCGTCGCCTTCTTCAGAGCCTGAAATGGTCAGAAACATTGCGACTTATCCGCCAAACACGTTGTCAGCCTACAGAAATAAAACTCAACATTATGATAAACACTACTACAGTACCAGAGGACAGACCAAGCTAGCGCTCACCTCAACAGCCTTAACGGTAAATAGAGCGAGTACCACAGATAATGCCCTCATTAGTAAACTTGCCTCTTTTATACGCATCTGACCTCGACTCATAGATCAAAACCCACAGAGGTTTTGATATAGAGCCAATTCGTTGGTCACAGCGATGCATTCGTCTTTGCGGTTCATTTTTGGGTTCTTGGATGTTATCCAGAACGCCAGTGTTTTTCGCGCTACCACTTCAGTTTCTCGCGATAGGATCGTGACAGATGTTTCAAAAAATTGATTTTCATGGCATTGCCTGCGATGGGCGCCCAGTGGCATGGATGTTTTAGATTTTTGAAGACCATCCAGGTGCTCCTTAATTCTTACACACAGCGGCCTGCCTGTTTCTCCTATGTATTGGTCCCCGCATGACAAACACGTTATGATACACCACGACTGACTCCATGCAATCATCCGGTTTTCCGGCGGGGCAGATCACGCAACCTGAACACGTTATGATATATACCACGCCTGACTCCATGCAATCATCCGGTTTTCCGGCGGGGCAGATCACGCAACCTGGACTTGTGCAAATGCGATCGTAGGCGCGGTTGCGTATCAATTGTTGCTTGAGGCAAGGAGGTGGTATGTGGACGACCCTGACGAAAGTCTCGAGACCTGCATGCTGCAAACTTTTTTAATAGCTCTGCTCAGCTCATCTGAAATGTAAGGCACACAGAATGGAATTTTTGGTGGTTGGTCAACTGTGTGCTGCCTGCGTTCTGGGTGGCAAGTGTACCTTGACAGACTCCCTTGCGCTGGTTAACCGTTGGACTGCGCGATCTGCTTAGCCAGATTTATTAATGCAGCGCGCCCGTACGCATCCGACGAGACTGCCCTGGCTGTTTTGAACATGCCGCCAATAACCGACTTTTTTGTGCTCCAAGGATGAGCAGAGCGATAGTGCACTAGAATATTTTTGCTGCTTGGCTTGCGGTACCACTGTGTTATGTACGACCCACCTGACAAATGTATTTGAACATTCAAGAATGCAAGCCGGTTTTCACTGGGTTTTTCCAAGTGAACTTAATGTTAGGGAACTGGTTGTTAAGAAGGTTGAAGCATATGTCCATTTCGCTCTGTGTGGGACATACAACGCAGCAATCATCAATATAACGACAGTATAACAATGGTTTACGAGCAAGTACTGGCGCTTCGATTTTGGACATGAAAGCGACTGCTACTGTTGGAGCCAACCTTTGCCCCATAGCTAGCCCTCTGACTTGCCTATAATACTGTCCCGACCAGCGAAAGATATTGCAGTTTAGGCATTCGTTCAGGAGTGTCATTATTTGTGCGGTATTGAAACCATACCTATTGAGAGAGCCTTGATGTTTCAAAAGAAGCTCAAACACAGCCTGCATAGCTGCTTCGTTTGAGAGATTTGTATACAAGGAGGTAACATCGAAC
Organism: Cylicocyclus nassatus; assembly: GCA_958299035.1. Classification (NCBI taxonomy): domain Eukaryota; kingdom Metazoa; phylum Nematoda; class Chromadorea; order Rhabditida; family Strongylidae; genus Cylicocyclus; species Cylicocyclus nassatus. Next base: position 52,927,571 of record CATQJL010000316.1, on the reverse strand, counting down.
GACTCTATTACGCACTCTCTCTCGAGCTGAGCTTTGCTGAGATGTTCAAGGAACATTTGGGTATTGGAAAGATGGGCAGGTACATACTGAAGCAGCTGCGTCAGGATAAGATTCAACAGCCAGGATATTCTATCATTAGGACTTCCAAAACTGCTTATGATGGGCGTTTGAAGTTTGCGGGGTCTAGCTAAGTGAGGTTTAGACCGGTGAGCTTATGGGTTTTGACTAGAAGATAGAGAAGGCATTTTGGAAGATCGCATTTAACCTTGATACTAACGCTTTTGGTATGCCAGCAGATTTTGCAACGTCCATCCACACCCTGTTTGAGCGGCGATATTGTTTTGCAAACTCATTTTCGGACGATGGATGTACAGTGTGTCGTCATCCAGGTGATGCCTAGTTATGGCCACGTCCAATTCACGTGACATGATGACGAACTCCCCTCCCTTATCGCTGGTAGAAACTTTGATTTTCTACAGTATTTCTGTTATTCAAATGGGGCAAATGTTTGTGGAAAACTCCCATACTTCCTTTTTCCTTTTGAAGTACTGTTCGGCAGATGTTGGATTTTAATTTGAAATCATTTACTCAGATGGCGAACAATATTCCATGCTTTAAGAGAATCTTACATATAAAGCTGAACATCTGTTTGCTGTCGGTACAAAGCTTATCAATTGAAGTGTCGGATGCACCAACATCTCCGCTCCTGCGCTGAATTCTGCGTCTCTTCCGCGGAACATACTCTGTAATTACTTCCAGTCGACTGAGGCTCCCCTTTCGCACTCTCGCCCTGAGAAAGTGCTAGAGAACATGTCCCGCGGAAGAGACGCAGACTCTGGCGCGGGAATGGAGATGCTAGTGCACCGACACTTTAACTGATAAACCCTGTATGTATGTCTGTCCTCTGTCTGCATGTACATATGTTCAAAACAGAAGTTTCTGTTTCTGCACCAATGCGGATCAAACTTTGCACGCATATACTTCGGGGAGGGAGGGTGTTGTAGGCTACTTTTCGTTATCGGTCGAAGATTTTTATCAAATTTTATTGATTTCTTGCAAAGTTTGAGATACGTGGCATGGCGCTGGCACTGAGCATGCTGATTACGAATATATTATTGACAGGGTTGGGCGAAGCCGGGTTTGCCAGCTAGTAAGCCATATCTTCGATTTCTCATTTTACTGTTTGACATCTCCTCTGTTATCTATCTCGACGCAGTCAAACTGAGCTCTTAATATTCCTTTTGGATTATAGCCACGAATGAAAAAAGCATAGGCCTTTGTAAACGCACAATGCTCAACGGATAATACCTCATGAAAAGCTTATCAAAAACATTGCTGAATTCGAATCGAGGCAAGCAAAATTTCTCCTTCAAATGGAGAGAAAAAATCCCAAAACAAAAGAAATCTTTCACACACATTTCTATTCATGATTCAATAAGCAATCGGAAGTTTTGTTTTGTGCATATCATTCGATTTTGTCTATTGAACCACTATCTTCCAGTTAAATAGGCTCGATTTGTTACACTACAGCAGACAGGAGCAAACGCTTTCGGGAGTAACAACTACCGAACTGAGTGTCTTGGTGGCAGAGGTAAAACACTAATTCGCTCAAATACGCCTTTGCACACACGAAATTACGCCTTCCAGATAGCGACAGCAATGTCGTCTCTTCGCCATTCATTAGATGTCATGGATAAGTTTTTGTATAAATCTCAGGCTTGGCACAAGCTCAAACTAGAATTAAATCTGCAGACAAGCGGAATTGAAAGATTCTTCTTAAACCAGGTACTTAAGCGTTGTCATTGTCAAACATTCATCAGTTAAAAAGGAGACACTATTCTTCAGTGCCCTCCTGTCACTCTCAACGAATATCTTAAAAACAAATGCCCAAGCAGCGCCCAAACATCAGCAGAAACTACAACTAGTAAAGCTGTGAGACATGCATCGCAGCAGTGCTCAGCTTCGAAAACTTCTCAAGGCATAAGGTGATGACCTTTTTAGTTCCAAAACCTTCACTTCAATGATGTAAAGCGACTATAGGCTGCAACCATGGACGTCAACGAGTACATTGTCAACTATTCGGACGAGTTGCGTCAGCACCTCGGAAGTGCTCAGTGGCAAAATGACTTCAGACATCATACGAAGTTACGCTCCAACTTTACAGGACAATGATGAGGTCAATGTGGATCCTGGTAAGACATACCGCTTGTTACTTCGTCCGTTACCAAACATGGAAGTGCACGAGAACGCTTTGTTTGCTGTAGCCTATTCGAAGCGGCTACTGCTTTCACGAAAGTGTTCTTTAACGGGTAGGGGAACGAAAACCGCTAGTTTGAGCCGCCTTTCGCAGCCAACTAGTCCTTTCGCATTGTGCATGTCATCCCAGGACCAGCAGTCCGCGGAGGCGGCCCAAACTGTCGGCTTTCGTTCCCCCACCCGTTCTTTAACTCGTGTTTGACTCTGATGAAGTACTTTCGAAGGCAATATTCTGGCATTTGTAGCATCAGATTTGTAGGAATTTCGTAGCGCTAATATTATGGCTTTGTCGACGCCCGATACTTCTTGAAAAGAGCATCACTTTCAGGCACTTCTTAGAGCTTTCATGGCAAAATCTTTTTTTAGAAAAACGGAAACTTACTCCCTTCCTCGACCCAACCTTATTGCAGGTCTATCATTATAAAGGAGCTGAAAACTTAAAGTAACTGAGTAGACAGTGCTGCTATAAATCCATGTTATAGGAGTTTCAAAGATGGTGCTCGTAAAAATATACACAAGCAGGCCGCACGATACCTCTCAAAGTTAGATTCAAGTAATATCGAGCAAAAAGCATAAAAAAACATTTTAATCCAAATGTCAAAAGTTAGTTTTTAGCGCTTAAAAGAAACCTGTGTTAATAGAATAGTTGCGAACAACATAATTGCTGATGTCTAGTAGTCCTCAAACTCTGTCAAGCTAGTTCAAGAGAGGATCTGGACGCAGCTGATCCCTAAAAGCAGCTTAGGATGGAGGTCGCCCTAAGGAGACGCCTCTGGCTGTGTATCTCCGCCCTCCGACAAAAACCGGTTCCTTCTCTTCCCTTTCCCATCCCGCTTCTGTACACGACCTTTGCAATAAAAATTACAGTAAGTCGATGGGAAGTCGACGCCTTCATCCTAACACCTGCTAAGAGAATCTTTTCTTTGCCACCACTTCTGCATTGTAAACGACTCACGCATTTATGGCACTCAATGCACATTGCGGATGAACACGTTGACGCATATCAATATCTTCGCCATGGATCCAACGAGGATCTCAGCATAGCCTATGGTGTCCCATAAGTCCGCAACATGTGTAAAACATAAAGAATATGGCAGAAGCTGTTCTGCATAACGTTGTCATCATAATGGTTTTAGACTACTTCATTTGCACGGAAATATGCGTAGGAACATTTATCTTTGAGAGAAGCGAATTTTGTCAAATGCATAAATTACGTATCAAAGTGCAGTTGACAATGAACACAGAGAGTACTGGTTTGGAATGGCCAACAGATTACCACAATATTGCAGTTTTCAACTTTACAGGAATAACTAGAAAGCTTTTGCGTGATGTCTCAAAGCCAAAGGAGTACAACACTGGTACTATAAATTCGGCTGGATTCTCTGCTAACAATGCAAATCTCAGGTCGGAGCAGCGCAGAAACACTGAGCGACTACTCATCATTTGAAGAAGCTGAATTGAACCCGTCTTCAAAAAAGACCCTGAAGAAGAAGCATAGAGGTAAATACTTCGTTCTGTAGTGAAGAACGTTCAGGCAACTGAGAATACGTAACAAAATCTATTGCTGATTATCATAAGTATAGGAGAATACGTCGCACTATCCGAACTAGGGCTTGAAGAAACTTTGAGTCCAGAACGTGAAGATCTGCACACCGCCTTAACATGTGGTAGGTGTGTTAACTAGCTCAACCTTTGCAGAGATCAGTCGCCACAAAGGCGTCTGGCCATTACTTTCCATACAAACAATGAATTCATATAACCATAAATGTATTTTTGACAGAGAGCCAGGATCACGTCAACGCAAATGGTAACAATACTACCTCAGGTGGGGACCATAATTTTCAATCTTCGAGATCGTTCTATGAATTGGTCTTACAACTAATTAGAGCACTTTCCGCTTTTTCCAGAAGAGAATTCAAAGTACACGCGATTATTTGGCGTGAGGCTCTTCATTTACATAGCCAGCACTCGATATCTTCCACCAAGAATTGAGAAACATTACACTCGATGGGAAACGTTTGAAATGAGGGGGGGGGGGGGGCAGGCGCTATGGAGGAAAACTACGCCGCATCCCCCTGTGATATATCCTGAGGGGCATTTGCGTTGCGTCGACACTTGCAGCCGCAGGAGTAGAGCTGCTCCTGACAGCGGATCGAACCATTCCCTATTATTGCGACCTGATTTGTTCAAACTGTATAAATCCAATAAAGAGACGGAAGAAAACTGCAGTAAAGAAAATTGAAATAGATGATTTGTAGGGATGAATCAAAGGCTGGATTTGGGATAATCCACTACTGAACTTAAGTTAACTGTTCAAGAGAAGTGGAACACGAAAATCAGTAAAGAAAAGGAACAAATTTTCCGTCATTGACTTTCCAAAAGAAATCAGTTCCTTCTTCTTTTGCTTTCTCTTGGTCTTTTCTTCATATTCTTTGATTCACTTTAAAATGCGTCTATCATCTACATTTGATCTCTTTGTCCATGGAGAGTTAGAAGAATGGCCCATTCGCTCGGTAGCGTTAGCTCCTCTGCTGCTGCAATTAGGAGCAACGCAACGCAAAGGACCCTCAGGATATACCACAGGCGAATGCGGCGTAACTTTGCTCCAAATGCCGCTCAAAATGAGGATATTCTATATCCTTATTATCCTTAGGCTACCTGGAGCGACGAAATGGCTTTTCCGTCTGCATAACTCTGAAGACTCTGAGGCATGCAATTGTCCAGCTTTCGGACATTAGATGCATTTTCAATAAATACCCTCCGATGTATACATATAGAACCGTCAAGCTGATGTCTTTTTAAAAAAATACGACAAAAAATTACAGCTATAACTACTAGCCGAAACTTCAACTATTTACGGTAAGCCCCGGACATCGCCAGAGACAGGCGATCACAGAAAAAGGCGCGTTGTTGTTTTTTGCGTTCCGTTCACGGAGCTTTGATGAACTGAGGAGCACAATGGCGCTCCTTGATCCCTTTTTCACTCTGATTTTTTGTCGATAGACTGCTGCTTTTTTAGCGAAAAACAAGATTAAAACGGTTTTGCAAAAGCTCGTGTTCATTTAAAATTCTGCTGGTGGAGTGCGAGCAATTCTTCACCCCTGATAAGACTCCAAGCTGATTGTTTATGAATCTTGGCATAGCTTCCTAACGTGATTATGTTGTCTTCCTTAACCGGAAAGACTGTTGGAGACTTTTAGTACCTACAGTTAGGTTAACGTTTCAAGCAGTCATTTTCGTTGGAGCCTCCGCAGTCTGAGAGGCATCGAAGCGTTAGCCGACGAAATCTTTCACAATCTTGATTTCGTCTAAAGACAACACAAGTACAAATTAGTCATCTATTATCTGATGTCTCTCACCCCCGGCGACTCTTTGAGTTGTTGAGTGCGAAGCCCTCAAAAGGGAACTCTTTTGATGCAGGTACGTGACTAGTATCTGATAGCTGTATTCACATTCAAGCTGAAGAACCACTATGGTTTCCCATATGGAGTCAAATATCATTCTTCGGTTCTGTAGGAGTATAAGCGCACATTTTTGGCTCTCCACACATTGTTTTCTTGATTTCTAAAAGGAAAATTACAGCAGTAGTTCTATAAATGTCTGATGGTAAAGTGTACACGTGACAGAATTTTCGCAGGACTTTTTGGGAGGAGTTGTGATTTTTTTCGATTTTTCAGGCGATCAAATCTTTTTACCTCTTGGGTTGTAACTTTGAGTGGTTCAGAGCAGGTACGAAAGCAAGATGGCCATTTCCTAGAGCTTGTTTTGCTCTATCGAATGGTACATTGCAGCCTATCCAGAAATGAGAAGTCTATGACTTATTGCGATTGAAAGTAAAAGATATAAAACAAAAAATGTGCGTGGAAGTGTATGTGAATATGTGTCTTTTAACGACGCCGTTGGATTGAGCTAAAACTTTGTATGATTCCGAACCCGTGCGTCTAATTCCACCGCCTAACGCGGAAGGATACGGATACTTGGTGACCGTGGGCTTTCGATATGTGTTATACACTTATTTGATATTTGGCTTAGCCACTTTTTGTATCTTCGCTCAAAAAGGATGGAAAGCGTCATGGAATTTAAACTAAACTTGGCAGACATGGTGTATAGGATGCGGCTTGTGTTAATAAGTCATTTGTTTGAGACCTACCGATTGCCTCTATCGATTTATTGATTTCATGTAATTTTTGCTTAGAAAATTTTGTATGTTTGCTCAAAAAGGATAGGAGTTATGGAATCGAACCAAATGTGACAGTTACAATGTAAGGGGGGGGGTGCGTACATACTAATAAGGCCATTTTGTTCAGAACACACTCATTGCCCCTATCGATTCATTGATTTTTTGCAGTTTGTGTGATATCCGTTGCTTATGTTAGAATATTGGATCAAAATGTTACAAAGCCGAAATCATGATCTCAGCTTTCCTTTCCTCGCAGGTCTTGAATCGAAGTAATGTACAAAATGGCAAATTTTCACATATCCGCAATTTAGAGTAAAATAACGATTTACGAGGCAGCGAAGCTGCCGAGTAGCGACAGAGAGCGGCTAGTGTCATGAGATTCTCCTTGAAACGCTGATCTTAAAATTGTATTCGTTATCTGCGAAACGATTTACCAGAAAATCGTATTTCTCGCAGTGACGAGTTTGCTTGAAGAAAGGAAGAAGGCGATCACCCAAATAAGCTGAGCGCATGCGAGGCTGGCGCGCGGGGCAATTGTCATCTATGGAGCGCCCATGCACAGAAAGCGAGGCGTGCAGGGAATAAATCACTATAAATATGAATAATGCAAAGATTTTGAAGAAAGAGAAAGAAGACAAGAAGAAGAAGACACGTATCAAAGCGTTTCTACACAATGTTGAACCATGAATAGAGTTCTGCGCACAAAAAATCATGAAAAGAATGTAAGATGGATAGTGTGCACGATAAACTTAGCATCAAGCATGAGAGCAGAAAAGAACTCAAATTTATAGCAATTATGGTTTATAGTACAGGGAAACAGGGTTAATGGAGTCCAATGAAATCGCTTAGCTGTTTGTCTCACGCGCTCCATGCACTACGTTTACCCGCGCCGCTTGCGCGCCATCCTCGCATGCGCTCAGCTTATAGTCAGAACTCAGTTCATGCGGAGATCAGACTGGCGGGAGTCCGCTTCGCAACGATTTGCGCCGCTTTGCAGTCTGCGTCTTTTCATTCTTATCTATGTCGCTGAGCCAGTGGCGGTGCGGACGCGCTGCTCCACTTGGAATGTTAGGCCTACTCCTGGTTGAAGACTGTAGATGGATGACCGCCTTCGTGATGAACCAGATATCGCAAGTAATGTCGATAGGTGCAAAAGATGTTGGCATTGGTCTAGCGGTTAGCGCTGCCGATTATTGCACAATGGGTGCCGATTTGATCCCTGTCAGTGCTTATATTTTGGGTTCCGACAAGCGCTATTTCTCCTCAGAAAAGCTTTCCACAGATGATGGACATAATTTCGAGATCAGCGTTTTAAGGCGTGCATTCTGATATGTAACATATTTAAGGTCACAGTTGCCAGTTATCCTTCCCTTGTAAATATGCGACGTACACTTGTTTGACTGCGCAACGCTCAAACGCTTGAGCTAAGTACTCGACTGCGGCGAGGCTTGAGCCGGCCGAAAAAGGGGTAAAATCGGCCAAGTTGTGCATGCAAGCTTGTTCACTTGTGTATGCTATCATGTCACGTTCATAGCAGTGGCAATCTCATGATTTCCGTTCGGGATGGGGAGGGGGACAGAAAATTTTTTAAATAAAGCTGCGTAGCGACAGGCCTACACTCCGAATTTTTATTCTAGAATTTTTGAAAATTTCGAAATATCTTAATTGTTTGCAAGTAAGAACGCATTTGCACATTCTTATAACACAGCTGATAAGAACGCATTTGCACATTCTTATAACCCAGCTGACAAGAACGCATTTGCACATTCTTATAACCCAGCTGAGTTACGAAATTCCGGCTTCTGGGAGGGAAGGGGCATTCCTCGTTCTGGTACGCCGGAGTTGTCTAGCACACGATCAACTCTGTAATCAACCCTGAACTGTGCCCTACAATGCTTCCATAAAGCGTCTTAAAGGAGCGGCTCGGCAAAATGACAATTTTTGATATTGATTGTTCTTGACTCCCTTGGATGAACCGAGTCTGAAACTGTGCTTTGCAGCATTTGAATTTATCAATAACTCGCTTCCCGGTGAAAAGTGCTGTTTAAGCGGGTCGCGAAAGTGGCTGCTGGAGCCAATAACTGCCGCCGCATCTCAACGGCAATTATGCATGTATACATGTGTAAGTATATGTGTATATACAGGGCGTCCCAAAAAATGTGCACTGTTTGATCTTTGATAACTCCCCTGCTATAGCCCTGAGCTTGAGGTGTCATTCTGCTGTCTTCAACTCAGATGCAGTATGGAGGTAATCACCAGGGTCAAGCGTGGGGTGCGGCACGCCACACCTGGGGGGTCGTATTGAGGAGTCAAAAGGGGAGGGGGTAGAGTTGGGTAATCTGATAATAGTGATAACATGATATTCGTATCCTATCCATAATTAGCATGTTAAATAACCCCTGTAGACAAAGTGTGAGCGATTTCTGAAGGTTCAAAATACTAGGCTACCTAAGTGGAATGGTCAAATTCCAACATGGTTAACTTTGTTTCAAAGGTGAATTAGTTATCCGTTTTTGCACTCAAGACAAAGCACTACTCCTTCTTTGTCCATTTCAGGAATCCTGCTTCAGAAGACCTCCAAACTGTGGAATTAGAAGCCAACCAAAATCTCGTTTTTCCCATTTTTCGCTTTTGATCGCTGTGCTTTCACCAAATATTATTTGGAGCTAAGAAGACGAATCAGGCTCAAAATAGTCCTATGGAATCTACAAGGTTTAGGCTATGCCTGGGGCACCCCCCCCCCCTCAAAACCTGCGGCAGCCGCAGGTTTTGAGGGGGGGGGGGGGTGCCCCAGGCCATTAACTATATCAAAAAAACAATTTTAGCGGACATTATTTATATAAATCGATAGCCTAGATCTCCTAGTTTTCAAAGGAATAATTTTAGCCTAATTCATTTTCTTTGCTCTGAGTAATAGTTGGTGAAAGCACAGCCATTAAAAGCGAAAAATGGGAAAAACGAGATTTTGGTTGGCTTCTAATTCCACAGTTTGGAGGTCTTCTGAAGCGGGATTCCTGAGGTGGACAAAGAAGGAGTAGTGCTTTGTCTCGAGTGCAAAAACGGATAGCTAATTTACCTTTGAAACAATGTTAAACATGTTGAAAAATGACCATGACCATTTGACAAAATGACCATTTCACTTAGGTAGTCTAGTATGTTGAATCTTCAGAATCCGCTCACACTTTATCTACAGGGGTTATTCGACATGCTAATTATGGATATGTTGCCCATTATGTTTGACAGGGCCTTCAAGTAATGCTATCTTAAGTGTATAGTTCAGGGGGGGGGGAGGTCTTATTAAGACAGCAATCAGGGGGGGAGGGGTCGTAACCAGCGATCGTGTGCCACACCCCTTGCTTGACCCTGGTAATCACCGATGACTCATTCGTACTGTAGGATTAAGGTGCGTAGCAAGTGAAAGCTGGCCAAAGCTGACGTCAGCTCTGGCGTCAGCGCCGCCGCATATCTTATATAAAGCTGAATGTCTGTTTGTCTGTATGTATGTATGTATGTATGTATGTATGTATGTATGTCTGTGTGTACGTATGTTCCGAATAGAAAATTCCATTTCTGAACCGATCCGGACCAAACTTGGCACACATACAATTCGGGCCTCGGCGGGTGTCATAGGCTACTTTTCGTCATCGATCGATATCGATTTTATCCATTTTTTCGATTTTTCTGTAAAGTTTGAATTGCGGGGCTGGGAGTTTGCACATTAAGGGGGGGGGGGGGGCGGGGGTAATCGAGCATGTGATTACGAGTACAATATTAGTTTGGCGCTATTCGGCTATCCGGGCACCGAAATTTTTTTGTCGTAGAGCTTGCTCAAACTTCATGTATAAGGGTTATCTTACATGCTGATTACAGATATCACACTTTCTCCGCAGAACGTCTCCCCGTGTGGTTACGATAGGTGTACGGTAGGAAGTCAAAATCATGAATTCGGCTGGAGTTTGGTCTAGAGAACTTACTCGACATGCTAACGAATATCATACTCTCTCTGCATATTGGGACCTTTTCATAGAGTTATGGTGGTATGTGGTCGAAAACATAGATTTGCTCTAAACTTCGTCTATGGTGGTCATTTAGCGCGCTGAACATGAATATCATGCTGATTTCGCAGGATAGTGCATTTTCTTGGGTTAAAGTGGGTGTAGATGGATCGAAGTTCCAGATTTGCTCAAGTTTTTACCTGTAACGGTCCACAAGTATACTGCTTATGAATATGATGCTTGCTCGCTGTCATAACGCATTATTGAAGTTATGGTGGGTTGAAGGGTTTGAATGGACATTTTTTCGCTTTTGAGCCAATTTGAATTCCAGATATTCACGAAATGGGGAAACGGTCGTTTTGCATGGCGGTCTCCAGCGCCATTCTGATAACCTGTCCCACCCAACCTGTAACGCGCGGCAAATCTCCCTCCCCCTGTTTTTGCTTAGGCAAAAGCCGCCGAAGGGTGTATCGCGCGCGGCAGTGGTCCTTTAAGGAAAGCATTACGGTCGAGGGAAACTTCTAATCCACACGAATTGCCTTTATCGTGGGGATTAAGCAGTTTTTGAAAGAGCACTTTAGGTAATTCCCTGTCAAGGTTTCAGGCAGGTTCATGAGTTTTACCCCGCTGCCACGCGAAATGACTACGATATTTGTCATCAGCGGCTCAAATAACCCCATATACCGAGTTTGGCAAGATCTGTCACAAAAACATTTTGGGGCCCGGATAGCCGAATAGCGCCATCATTTTCTAGAATTACCCTTAATTTTATCGATTTTATTGATTTTTTGCAAAGTTTGAGCTACGAGGCTGGGGGTTGTTGAAGGAGGTAGGTGAGCATGCTGATTACTAACGCAGCGGGAATAGGAAACGCATGTAGAAGTGTGCACAGTGAAAGGCTGTACAGGAATAGGAATGGGACCTTTACTACAATGTTTAACGGGGTCTGGCGGAGCCGGGTATGCCAGCTAGTGGTAAATTACGCTAGCCGTCTGAAAGCTCGTGCCGAGAGGTCTCCTCGCACCTCGTCGCGCTGAGGTGCGATATCAGCTTCAGGGGCAGCGCTATTCTCAATATTTTCATTTTGAACAGCAAAAAAATCACTAATAAAAAGCAAATAAATTTTAGTAAAGGAAAACGGTTATGAAATTCAATTCCTTCAAATAACCAGTAGTTGAAATGACTTAATATGCAAAATAATGTTCAGTTGTGAAAATATTTTTCTGGTAATCAAAATCGGAGGAGAACGTACAAGACATGACGAAAAAAGTCTGTTAGAATTAGCATTTCAAAGGCCGCGTCCAAGCAGATCTGGACCTATGGGGCTTTTACGTGGTAGTACTGTTGGGGCCCTAACTAAGGCACTGCCCAAGCGGCAGCTCAGGTAGTGCTCTAATGGCTGAGATAATCTCCTCGAAACTGGCCCCCGCGAACGTAGTCGCATGGATTCATGGCACTTTCGCGCCAGGATCCACGCTTTGCGCCATGAATCCATGCGAAACACGGTCGCGGGGTCCAGTTTCGAGGGGAATATGTCAGCCATTACAGCACTACCTGAGCTGCCGCTTGGGCAGTGCCTTAGTTAGGGCCCCAAAAGTACTTTCCACGTAAAAACCCCATACGTCCGGATCCGGATCTGCCTGGACGCTGCCTTTAAGACTTAGTGATGTTAAGCGAGCTGAATAAGCTAATGTAGGTCATTAAATAAGCCGGAGTAGGTCAAAAATTGAGTAGGTAACTGATAAAAGGTGCAAAATGTCACAATTGCTGATATAAAAGAACAGCATAGATCATCGGGAACACACTAGGTTGTAAGGGAATTTTCCGTGCAGTTTTGAAAATTTCATTTTCAGAATCATTTTTCCACATTCCGTCGAATTTCTACAGTACATTTTTTGCAATGTTTTGTAGCAGACAGCTTAAGCTTTCTAACAACTTTTCCAACTTTCATCGATGTCCAATCGTTTCTGATCAACACACTAAAAACATTGTAAAAGTATATTGTTAAAGATCGACCGAATGCGGAAAAAATGAGCTTAACATCACTAAGTCTTGAAGTGCTAATTCTAACGGACTTTTTTTCGTCATGTCTTGTAGTCTTGTACGTTCTCCTCCGACTTTGAAGCCCAGAAAACATTTTGATAACTAAACACTATTTTGCTATTTGAATTATTTCATCTTCTGGTTATATTGAGGAATTGAATTTCGTAACCGCTTTTCTTTAGTAAAACTCTAGTCTGTGAATATTTATTTATTTGCTTTTTATCAGTGAATTACAGAATTTTGCTGTTCAAAATGATTTAAATATTGATAATAACGCTGCCCTGAGGCTGACATCGCACCTCAGCGCGACGAGGTGCAGGAAACCTCTCGGAAGGAGCTTTTAGAGGGCTAGCGTAATTATTTTACCATATGCGGCGGCGCTGACTCCAGCTCTGGCGGCTGGCTGCGGCAGCAGCCGGTTGTCTGGGTACCACTTGCACGCCTCCCGCCGAGATGGGTACGGTATCTCTACTAACGGGCCAATTCCGCTCTAGAGAGGTTACGCATCCGCCTAAATAGCACTTTTCACGTTTGGAAAAACGGATTATTGACATTTTTTGAAGCTGCAAAGCACAGTCTTGGACTTAGCTCATCTAGGGGAATCGAGAACGATGAATTATCCAAAGTTGTCATTCTGCCGAGCCGCTGCCTTTAATTTTTGGAGACACGACTCGATCATAGGCTTTGATTTAGTTCTTGTAAATGTACTCGTTACCCACTAGAAAAGTGATATTTCAGATGCTTTACTGATGACGGCTGCTGGTGATACTCCGTATTCTGGGGTGAGTTTACTTACAACCATAGGTTTCCTCAATAAATATCCAATCTTCAGCGTAACAGCGATACTTACGCAGAAAATACCTTCTGATTTGGTGAAGACTGATATAGCTGTCATTTGATACAAATTTTCCTTCGTTTACACTTACTCGCTAGCTCTGTATAGAATAACACAATAGTAGAGCTAATGCTTAAGCCTTTCATTGATTAATGATTTTGTGTTTGAAAAAGATATTTTGGTATTGTGAATGTACTAGTCAAGACAACACATCTTAATTGAGGGAGCTTCCAAAGAGCTGAGTACAAGAAGGTTTTAGCTCTTTGACGTCTAGTAATTTCCGGTCACAGATCATCATCGACTGGCTCTTGCCTGCAATAAGGAGCGAAATATGTTAGAGGTCATTGAAGATATGTAGGCGAAGTACCTTGCAAGAATTCGGTGAACTCGTTGATAAAAGCTAAGCAAATAGGGGCTTTATGTACAAACGCTTCAACTTCCGAACGTTCCGTCCACGTCATCTGTTCAAGCAGCGATTCTTCCGAAGGGTTTTCTGTAGGCTTGGAGTAGTCATAAGCCTAGAAGGAGCAAATTATGAAGTAGAGGGGTCAACTGTCCCTACCTTTACATAGGCGGCGATGGCTCTATCGCTATCCAGCTTTTGCTCGGGAGACAAGTCGGGAAACCATTCCCGTGTTCGCACAGCTCGAGTCCTTTTGGTTTCGTCCCATACGTCCCGCACTCCTTTGAATGGTTATGTATTAGGTTGTCAAGAAAATAATGTCCGTTTTTATTTGCTTGCTTTAACAAAGCAACCAGACTGAACCCAACAAAGGGTAAGGGGTACTGTTCGATAGAGCAAAGCAAGCTCTACAAGATGGCACTCATGTCTTTGCGCCAAGCTCGATCCACTGAGAGTTCGAACTCAAAATCTAAAGATTTCCAAATGCCCAAAAAATCGAAAAAAATCAGATCTTCGTCCAGATAATTTCTACGGACCTCCCACTCGCTCATATCAATACTATCGATATCAGATATCCATATGTGCGATTGGCGTATTTTTTCCTTGACTAGAAACTGAGAAAACGAAAATTTCCCTGATTTTCTCAAAGCAGTGCTGAGCCGTTTCTGCATATGTAGTTTTATACTACAAGCCTAGGTAAGCATAACCGTAGGTTTTCAGCCTATTTCGAGCGGTACTTTTCGAGAAATGTCGATTTTAGCACTGAAACTGAAACGAAAAATCCGAATTCGTTATTTTTCGAAAACTACCGCTTGGAATGGGCTGAAAATCTACAGTTATACTTACCTAAGCTTATAGAATAGAACCACACTTGCAGAAACGGCTCAGCATTGCTTTGAGAAAATCAGGGAAATTTTCGTTTTCTCAGTTTCTAGTCAAGGAAAAAATACGCCAATCGCACATATGGATATCTGATATCGATAGTATTGATATGAGCGAGTGGGAGGTCCGTAGAAATTATCTGGACGAAGATCTGATTTTTTTTCGATTTTTTGGGCATTTGGAAATCTTTAGATTTTGAGTTCGAACTCTCAGTGGATCGAGCTTGGCGCAAAGACATGAGTGCCATCTTGTAGAGCTTGCTTTGCTCTATCGAACAGTACCCCTTACCCTTTGTTGGGTTCAGTCTGGTTGCTTTGTTAAAGCAAGCAAATAAAAACGGACATTATTTTCTTGACAACCTAATATAAAACATTTTGCTAAGTACAAACTAAGAAATGAGTCCTTGCCTCTGCCAAGATTCAGCGTTGGATTGGAGTGGTATTCTGGAAGGCCGCGTTTCTTCTGAAAAAAAAATGTATGGTGTAAAAATTGAAAACGGGCAAGAAACAAATGTTGAACTTCAAGGTAGATGTTACAACTTGTTGAATGTTGCGAATTGTTCATTTTTTACCTGATTATCTTGAAGTTTCTGCAGCCACTGCTTCAGTGAAGGATACCGCAATGAATGATAGAGTATGTTGTCCCACATCGTTTCTTTGAAAGCCGGTGAAAGCTTTCCTATTTCTAGGTGAGGCAAGGGAAGTCCCTGAGATGTTCTTAGTGTAAGTTTTTAGTGTTCCACATATCTTACCCTAACAACGCGCTAACTAGTTAGCGTGTGTGAGTCTGTGTGAAGAGCTGTCTGTCAAAAATTTCAACTTAGCAAAATTCGTTCTTTTTTATTGTTGAGCTACTCTTTTTTAGTGAGAAGAATTCGTGCTGTTCGGATGTATCTCGAAGTGCACAGTTGTGACTTCCGAATTTTTCACTCGAAATTATTCTAATTGTGCAAAGTGAAATGTATTTTTTATATGTCAAAAAATTCGTATTACGATTTTAAGCATCTCTATACGTTTGAAACTCACAATCAGCATTTTTTGTGCTAGACCAACTGACATACAATTCAGGAAAAATAGCAAATTGTATAAGCTACATTTGGCCCGCTACGAAATTCAAGTCAGATAATTTTCTGCGTTAGTATTTGGTAACAAGAGATTTTGGGTATATCTTAGCAAAATTATTTTTACGAGGTCGCATGAACATTCACTCAGACTCAACGAAGTTTAGCATAAGAGCCGAAGGCATACTCACCTTAAGACCTCGCACCAGCATGGATGCACCTTCAGTATAATTGGTAGGATAATAGCCACCCTCTAGAACAGCAATCACACGATTTGGACATATTTCGTTGAGCAATCGAACCATATGACCATACCTGGAGACAAGACCTTACATAAAGTAACTTTTAGGTAACACTTCTAACCCGTGAGCTTTGACACCCTGTCCTTGCTCTTTTTGTAAATCATAGTAGCCTGAGTCAAAACCAGCTGAGACAAGGATAAGCTGGAATAATTCTTCAAAGGATATTCCATAAATAATCAGAGCGTTCACCTCTGGCTTGAAAGACCTGAGCATGGGAAGCAACAATTGATGAAATGCACTGACGTAATCTGTTTCGGTGTTCATTGCTCCATTCAGTGGAAACATCAAAGTATTTTCTAAAAGAATATCTATTTAGTTCCTGTACGAGCTGGTTAAACTCACCATATTTGGTGTTGTAATCGAACTCCGAACTATAAGGCCAGAAGGCACCATGATGGAAAGCATGGAATGAAGTGAAGTGAAAACGAGGATCACCCCTCAAAGAATAATGGGTGCCATTGCCCGCATGATAGTCAAAATCCACAACCGCTACCTAAATCCCAAGTCTCACTCTTTCCCACCTTTTGTGCAATATCTGAAGCGTTTTTTCCATATTGTCAAACTAGCGTAAGCAGATGGTTACGAGGAAAATTCGTTAGAGCTTAATATGTAATATATGTGCAATAGAGCTCTCTTTTCTCTCCCTATTCAAATGTCCGAAAAAGTTGATGAATCGTTGTGCACATCGCTGCACGCATAACACTTGCAGCATTCGACGCACAATTGAGTACGGGACACTGACACGAAAACAAAAGCAGATATAATTTTTCTGCTTCAATTTAAGACTGCTTTCAATTAAAGTCCTATATATAATAAGGCTGATTTCTGAAAAAAAAAAACGCTCGACGACACCTTAATCAGGTGATATCGCAGTAACGTAGCCCGTGGCTCGGCACGAGCTGGCACCAGGGAAATTTCAAAAACAAGTCCCCTTTGATCTTGAAAATTGACCCTTAAACCCCCCCCCCCCCCCAATTGACCCTTGAAAATTGAGCGACAAAAAAGTTTTATGATGAAGGTGCGTGGCGTTTTACCCAGAAAAAAATTTTGGTACCCTTCTCAAAATTTTCGCGGGCCCATAGCCCCAAAATTTTGAAAAAAAGGGCGCGTGCCGTCAGCCACGCCCCCGAAAAAAAAATTTTATAAGGCCAAGTTGAATTTATAAAAAATTTTAAAAATTATTTCAATTACTTACAAGTATAAATAAGCCTCTTGCACATTTTTTAAACTCATATAAGTAACTTTCAGAAATTCGCGACCCATTCTCGGGAGGGGGGGGGGTGCGTCCCCTCCTCCCCCTTCCCTCGTTACGCCACTGCCCCTTTGCTTGCCCCTTTGCTTTTTGTCTCAAAAACGATATCCAGCTTGACCCCGTGCAGCTACGCCGAGCCCCCTGCCATATCTCGCTTCGAAGTGGACGAAATCGGGGAGACCGATTCAACTCGACGAGGCGCATCCTCTAATTCATGATGGTTCATGATGGGTGGATACGATATGTGCACACTAGGCAAGATCCCACGATCCGACTCGCCCCCGCCCACGACATCCAGCCAGATGCAGTACCCAAGCACCCCGAGTAACCCACTGCAAGCAAGAACCTGAAAGGCTCGAAATCTGCATGCCACCGTGCATTCACCGTGACCAATCATGCATCTCCATATATCCAAAGATGGCCTTGTCAAGCTAGTTACCATTTGATTCAGATTCTATTCACTCCGTAGCGAAATATGGCCACACTACGGTGCTCTCTATACTTTGGACCGAATCGAATAAATATTCGAGTATTCGAATAAAGTATTCGAATAAATTTTATTCGAAATTCGATTATTCGAAGATTTCAAAATCTCGAATATATTCGATATTTGCTTATTCGAAATTTGTCAATTTCGAATTTATTCGATTATTTGGTTATTCGAAAATTTTGATTTTCGAAAATATTCGAACATTCAAGTAGTTATTCTTAGAAGTTATTCGATTATTCGACAATTTCGTGTAATTGAATATCTACATGACAACGTCACAATTTTGACTGCTATATCAGCAATCATCGTTTGTTGTCCAAGTTGCACACTGCATGGAGTCCTTCATTGCGCTAATTCGATCAAAATTTGTTTGAATACTCAACATAATCGATGCAAAATGTTCGTTTATTCGAATTGTTTTTTCAAATATATTCGAGTATTCGGATTTTTTTCATTTCGAATATATTCGACATTCGATTATTCGACGATTTTCTAATTTCGAAAATATTCGATATTCGATTATTCGACATTTTTGTTTTTCGAAAATATTCGACATTCGAATATTCGACTTTTTTTGTTTTTGAAAATATTCGAAATTCGATTATTCGATATTTTTGATTTTCGAATATATTCGATTATTCGATTATTCGAAAAAATTCTCGAATATTCCAAAGTATAGTGCTCTCACCTAACGCAGGTGACCATCGCGCCTTTTCTACAGAAATCATGAGCGGTATTGTATGTATCCTCCTCAAGTTGAGTTTTGGTCTCGTTTCGGTGTACTTTGCTCAAACATCAATGCATGAAAGAATTCCGTCAGTGTATAGGTGAAATGCAGTGGACGAACCTTTTTCAGGCCGAGACGGTCTGTCGCATACTTGGCGGCAGTTGCCACGTTGTTATATACACAATATCCCATGGGAGTCTTTCCAAATGCGTGATGTCCTGGAGGGCGAACAATTGCGAATGAATTCCCAACCCTGGAAAAAAGTCATCGCATCAGTACAACGACGTTTCTCGTGATTTAACCTGCCCTCGACATTTGCTTTTACTAGCTCTATGGTGCCTCCAGCAGCAATCCGAGCAGCATGCGCACTCTTGGAACACAGCCAGAGGATCTCTTTATCCCTTGAAGGTTTTTTGATTAGACCGCCACCAATAAGGAATGTGTTACCTGCAGTATTCTTCACACTCCTCATCAGTCTTCAAGGAGTCCAATTCTTGGATCAAAGTTCCAGGATGATTTAGCAAAAGTTCATCGTCGCTCGCTTCACGAGCTTCAACCTAACGAAAAAATACACATGCCTGCAATGTCCTCTCCTTTTCTATACCCGTTCAAACATTTTCAGACATTCTCCTCGCAAAGACTGCTAATTTGTCCTTTGCTTATGCAAGGTAGAAGAGATTTAACATCTGCTTACCTTTACAGCTCCCTTCAAAAAACCATCTTTTTCCAATCGTTCGTGTATGAGAGTCATGCGTTGCGGACGTTCCTGCATTGTACCATCATATCTACATTCGTGATCTAACATCCTCTCATCGTAAACATAGCCAAATGGAAGATTAACCATTCTGAAAAGAAGGCGAACAGTCAGCATCAAGTTGCCAGATTGAGGTCTAGCTACGATATCGCTTTTAGAGTAAGATCACAAATGAAAATGTGCTCTAATAAAAATCAACGAAATCCACCTGTTTCGGCCGTTACTATAAAAGCGTTTTATAAAGAATCTGACACTTTGGTTCACTTGAAGCGCCCCTTTCGCTGACCAAACAGCTCGAACAGCCAATGCCACTGTCATATCTTTCAGAATATCGAACTGTAAACAGCTTATCAAGATCGTTTCTAATACGTACATATGTGGTTGTCAGTTTTGGAGTCACTGAATCACTCAATGCAACGGCACAGCTTTTGAGTACGTTTCTCTTCCCGAGATGCCTACATGAAACGCTTTGTTTAAGTTTTTTTCATGCTCAGTACAAAATTTGTTTGTGTCATAGTTTTACTTTTCGGCTTCTCCTCGGATGAATCATTTCTTGCCCTCTAAATAGAATTTGTCAATAAAGCAAACCAGGTTCTGCAGCAAAGGTCCACAACGTTCGCATGAAAGTTGATTCGAAGTCAAATTCTAAAGAGATCTGAATGCTTGAATTCGAGAAAAACATCCCAGTTCCTTTCAGAAAAATTTTACGAATTTTACTTGCTCAACGAATACTTTCCGCATTGGGATTCACACGTAATCCTGGAATGTTATCCATGAACTCAGACAAATCACCGGAACTTCAGCAGGACAAGCCAAGGTTCCGCAGAACTTTGTTCACTATTGCCAAAAAACGTTGAATCGGAACTTCCGCGGGATTTTCATGCCATACTGGTTGAAAACCGGAACTTCCGCAGAACCTTCGTCAAAATCCTGCGGAAATTGCGAAAAATGCCAGAGGTTTTGCAGCACTTTGGCCTGCCAGAACTTCCGCAGGACTTTGAATGTGTTATCCCGTGATGTTGCCTCGCCAACAAGTAGAGTGCATTATCAAACACGTCAGCTATGGTGTAGAGGATAGTAGGTGGGTCTCATAGTCAATAGAGTGAGGTTCAAATCTCGCTTAGGTGTCCTCTTTTGCTGTTGTGGTTGGCATTCTTCGGAACTTCCGCAGCACGTTTACGGAACTTCCGCAGGTGACCCGGCGGAACTTCCACAAAGCGGAAGTTCCGGTCATTTGTTTGAGAATGTCCATAATGCAGGAAAATGGATTTCCAAACCTCATTTTATTCGTTCGCGGTAAAAACTGGTCGGAATCTACTTTTGCTAGCGTTATTTAAAAACCAGTGCGCAGGAGGCTCGCACTGGTTCTTCTATTTATATACCTCACTCATTCTCGCATAACATGACAGTGGAACTTACCGCGCAATGCCTGCCTTCGCGAATAAGTCGTAAACAGCTATTCATTCCGAAAGCTTTTTCGTGTGAGATCGGTATTTTGTGTGTATGAAACTTTGGAAGATGGAGAACAAATGCAGATTTAGAACACTTTTCAACTTTTTCATGGCTTGGTAGTCGCCATAAAAATGAATATCTATCGTGACCTACATCCCTGTGCAAAAATTTCCTAAAATGATCATGTAAAACCGTGGCAAACCCGCCATTCACACAACCAATCTCTTTTGGCGCCGTTTTCGTAGCGTGATAGACTTTTGGTCACTTTTTTGGGCTAAACTTCATGGCTTACACATTAACTTGATAAGCATGACCAGAACTCTGGAAAAATTGGTGATTCGACCCAATTTTGCGCGCCAGAAGTTGAGTGGATCCATTTGGGGGTGCACTTTTTGAGAGATATACTCAGTGAATCCGCTCGTGCTTTTGCATGTTGAATCTAGATGTTGGCAGTGTGTGTTGTGCAAAAAACTGCGGCTCGATACCTTGTCTGCGACTCGTTCTGTGAATTTCGTTACAGACAGACAGACACACACACACACACAAAAACACGTAAACACCCTTAGCCCCTTATTATAAGTCATGATTTTTATCTCATTGCAACCACGAGGCAAAGCGGTGTAAGGCCTCGGACAGAGTTCACGCGATTTGATTGCCGCGATTCAATCGCCGCAATTTTCATTCATTTTTATTTTACTTCAAAAATCTCGAGCTGGAAAAGTATCACAACCGAAATGCAAGCTGATCGGCATGCAATGAACTCGTAACAGTTGTCTTGTAGCGATTGAATGAATCGCAACGATTAAATCGCGTGAACTCTGTCCGAGGCCTAAAGGGCCGGGCATCCTTCACGCGATTTCAGTCGCGACGCGATTTGGCAAATTTCCAACTGTCCTTAACTTACTGTAAACACATTTTAAATGTACAGAAGATACGGCATTTTATCAATTAACGTAAGTTATATACACTGTGCATGTAGAGTTTGCTAGTGTTGAATCTGAAGAATTCTGGCGAATTGCCAAATCGCGTCGCGACTGAAATCGCGTGAAGTATGCCCGGCCTTTAACGAAAATGATTCAACCTTATCCGAGCTCTCGCTCGCGATAGTATCATGCGAGAAGTCCATTTAGAATAGGGCAAAATGGGATTTACCTCCATTTTAAATGGACTTGGAAGTCCATTTCACTCCCAGCAGCAAGGTGAGCTGGGACTAAGCCCATTTTTGACCTTTTTGCATATTTTACTGCAATTTTTTGAGAGTGTGTTCCTTAGCCTTTCTAAGGTTACGTAAGAGGAAGAAGTTTTATGACTTTTATGGAGACTGAAATGAGTGTTTCCTTCTGTACACATATAAAAGCTATAAAAATCATGGAAGAAGGTTTAATTCACCAAGATATTCACTATTTACTAAGAACTCAAATGCTTCCAAATATGTCCTCTTTAAATCATCAACAACTAAATATTATTTGTATTCAAAAATTAAAATTACTCAGAAGCTATCTTTTGACTAATCTCGTAAAACCGACCATCATAGACGGCATTTTGAAGTTCGTGATTTTGAATTTGGTCCAAAGAAATACTGATAACTGTAGATACTGATAAGAATTACTTTGCATACTTTATGACTTGAAAATTTGCAAATTTGAAGTTTTGTATAAACCACTAATTCTTCACACACTCGATGCAGATGCGGTGATGGAAAAATCATTAAGGTGTTTAGATGTCTTTAATCCCCAAGTAATTGCGGAGAAAAGCTTCCTCGTCTATCTGAAGTTAGTTTTCGGATTACTACAAAATCTCAGAAATTGGCAACACACGTGATTAAAATGTAGGTTGTTTGATATGATTGTTCAACTATTTAGAGATATAAACATAGTGCTAAAAGGGAAAGAAGAGCAAAAGAGAGCATCTGCGGTCATCTTTTTGCAGATTTGTAGTTTTTCCGACTTAAAGGCAGTGTCCCGGTAGATTTTGCACCTCCATCTTTTTGCATGTTTTAGGCCTTTTCGCCACGTAGAATCCGAATTTGAGCTTTGAACGGGCTGAAAAGGCCGATTTTGGGGCGTTTTCCTAATTCCAAAAAAGCAGCTCGGACGAGATTTTTAATGGAAAGTTGGGAGGGGTCCTAAAACGAAGACCCTGCCGCCTGTAATTCTTGCTTTGGATAGCATACATCATGGGGGAGAGCGCTCGTGAGGTCCCGCGCCGAACAGAAAAGGAAGGCCGTCCAAGCGCGCGCCAGTTGGGGTTGCGCGCGCCGGTTCAAGGGCCATTTTCTCGGCCCAGGGGGAACATCACCCAGCCGGACTGCGCCTGGAGGTCGGTTGGGTGACCAGGAACCCCACCACATGTATATCCCCCAGGACCCGAATCTGCCGGGACACTGCCTTTAAAGGCAGTGTCTCACCAGATTTAGAGTATACCAGATTTTCACTAAGTTTATTGGAGGACCCCCTTACTAGGCCAATGCCCAAGTCCCACTTTATAAGGCCTTTCCTACATCGAGAAAATTTCGGCTCAAAGTGGCTCGCGAAGCGCATTTCGGCTCGCGCTGGACGAATTCTCCGTTCCTCTATCGCACTTCAACACATCTTTCCAGGCGACGCCATCCTTCTTGACGTGTTCATTCCTGTGGCCAGAACTGGAGTGAAGCGGGAAAGCTCGTCCGCGTCGCTTCTAAAGGGGTTTCGAAAAACGGAGTTTCAGGGATTTTTGCGCAAATTAGAGCCCGTCTAGGTTTACATAAGGGCGAGAAGACTTGTAATTTGCAAAAATCCCGAGATCCAAATTCTAATGGGACACTGCTTAAGTCAGTTGAAAGACCCTTTGAGTTGTAGTGTAGTACAAGATTTCCTATGACATAAGCATTTTGAATCACAGATTGCAATGGAAGTCTAGCAAAGTTTGCTTTCTGCAGAAAGCTCTTCATAAGAATTTGACATAATGTAAATTCATAGAAGTCTTGAAAAGCGAAGGCCCAGATATTACATGAATTTTAGTTTTGGAAGTAATATAGACATAAGTGGCATTTCGTGAGGTGTAACGAAGTGGGGAAAAATAAAATACCAACGTGACTGATATTGTAATGTTAGTTCAGCCTAGTAGGAGTCGACCACTTGGTGGAAATGAGTTTGCAAGAGTGAGGAAACAGTTTGATGCAAGTTGAGAAAGGATGGATGGATCAGCGAATGCGATATCTTATCGCATCGCATGGACTAAGTCCATTTTATTCGCACAAAAAGCCCATTTCGCATGGACTTTCGTGGATATCATTCCTGTATTTTAATTTCGCAAAAATGGGAAACACATAAGCCAAAAGTGCGAATCGCCTTTTTTGTTTTTTTTTGCTCCAGCTTCGAATTTTTTACAATCAGCACATGCAAAAGGCTGAGAGCCCATAATTATACTTCCAGTCCATGGTACAAATTTACCTATGTGCGAGAAACTCAGCACGACTTTAAATGGAACTTGTTGTATCGGATATCGTGTATTGTTCTTCTGTCCCAGGTTTGTGGTGGATCTTTATTGACCTTACGTTTCGACTAGTAATATCGTCTTCTTCTAGATTCTAGACATTTTATAGAGTGATGTCCGTCACATCCGTGCGGACTACTGACTCCAAGGTGGATTAGAGACCTCCAAAGAAGACGATATTAGTCGAAACGTAAGGTGAATAAAGATCCACCACAAACCTGGTTGGCAGAAGAACAATACACGATATCCGATACAACATGCCCAGGTTTAAAAAAGAGAGTACGTGGGAACTTGTTGTTTTCTTGAATTCCTGATATGGGAGCATAAGCAAATCTACAGAAAAATGCCAGATGTGGTGAGTAGCCCTTCAGAGGAAGGAAGGGCCGTGGATTTTTTTTCGTACGGAAAAACCTTTTTTTGGTTTTTCGACACTTAGGCGGTTTGTTTTTAGAATCGAATGTTCTGGGGAACGACCTCTGCGTCAATGTTCAAGAACTGTTTTACGAATTATGTTCTGCTTTATTGAATGGTAACCTAAAATTTATCCAGGGAGCAACAGGGTATAATTAAGATCAGTGGAATCGAGAGCAGTAAAAAACGACGCGCATTTTGAGCGCATTTTTTGAGGGTGCACACAAAGGATCCGCTCATGCTTTTGTACAGTGGACTCTCATGTTAGTACCATGCGCTGTGCAAAATTTGGGCTCAGGAGGTTGGCTGGAACATGTTCTACGAATTTCGTAACGGACACACACACACACACACACACACACACACACACACACACACACACACACACACACACACACACACACACACACACACACACACACACACACACACACACACACACACACACACACACACACACACACACACACACACACACACACACACACACACACACACACACACACACACACACACACACACACACACACACACACACACACACACACACACACACACACACACACACACACACACACACACACACACACACACACACACACACACACACACACACACACACACACACACACACACACACACACACACACACACACACACACACACACACACACACACACACACACACACACACACACACACACACACACACACACACACACACACACACACACACACACACACACACACACACACACACACACACACACACACACACACACACACACACACACACACACACACACACACACACACACACACACACACACACACACACACACACACACACACACACACACACACACACACACACACACACACACACACACACGCGTAAACAACCCTTAGCCCGTTATTATAAGTCATGATCATGATGATCAGAGAAATCGAGAGCAGTAAAAAATATGAGGCAACCTGATTTCTTCCGACGTTCAGTTTGTAGATGACTTTATGATTATAAGAAAACAAATGAGAAGCTTGTAATCTTACTTCTTAAAGATGTGTTCAGAACCCTTTCACATTATTAGAAGCGAATTCAGAGAAAACATAAATGGAAACGGCATGACCATCTTTCATTTCATAAAGTTGTGAAGTTCTACTAGTTCCTTCTGAGATTGTTAGGAATAGTTGGACGGACAAAAATGTATGTGTTTTTAAACGAATTAGATATAATTTTTGGAAGCCATGCATCACTGTCCATTAAGGGAACACCTTTGATTTTGGTTTCGAACTTTGTCAGTGTTTGCGCGCAGTAATGCAGTTGTTAGACTAATCGAAAATCTATTGTAAAACACAAATTAGTTTTTTTCACTCAGAATCGCTTCGAGAAGCGAGCGAAATCAAGCCTGAACACTGACAAATTTGTTTCGACATCTTATCCACCTCATCAGTATACAAATTAGATCACGTCCTTTTAAATGAAAATGATATATTTATGCGAACGTGCGTTTGACCCGACATCTTTATGTATGTAACCTGCTGTGAAATTTACCTTACAATTTTTTTTTGTTTGACAGGTGCAACAAAAGATAATTCATGTTTGATGCAGTACTCTTATTCTTACAGAATTTAGGCTCTTTTGGCCAGCGTACAAATGCCGGAGCTCAAAAGTGTCTGGCACCTTCAACTGCTCGATTTATGAAAAATACAACTTCGGCTCCTTTCGTGGAGATGTTCAACTACTATCAGATATGGTGCCGATATGTTTTCATAGCAGAGGAAATTAGAGTTTTTTTTTAATATGAGAAGTGAACTACATATCAACCACGCAGTCTGAGCGAACTATAGCGATGCTTGCTAGTAATGGGTTGGTACATAAATTTTGCAACTGGTTTCGTAACTTTTCTCTGAGTGTGACGCATTCAGTTTCGGGCATAATGTAGATTAGGTAGTAGGCTACTACACGTGTCGCGAACAGTTTGATCTTTGGTAGCAAAGTAGTGAAACTCCTAGCCTTTTCGAATGTTGCTCCAATTCGAAATTTTAAGGATCGGAAAACCAAAAATACATTTCCTTAGTCTAAAACAAACACATCAAGCCGAAACTGCACCCAGATTGTTGATAGAGGGATCTCTAATGATCTATACAGTTTCGGCTGATGCGTTCGATTCAGACTGGGAACGGCTTTATTTTTGATTACCGCCATGAAAATTTCGAATTTGATCAGCTTTCGAAAAATGCGTAAATTCTATCCACTCCGCTATGATAAATCAAACTGTTTTAGCACATTTGCAACACTACCTAATCTATGTTATGCCGGAAAGTGATTGCGCCACAGTCAAATTGTGAAGGCTTAAAAAGCTTCACGCGCTTTGAATTTACTAGATATATCCGATTGCCCACAGTGCATACGAATACATTCATATTAGCTCCATTATGACTTCAAAAATCCCAGTCCTGAAATTATTAGTGCAGCTATGTTGTTGGTGAGCCACATATAAACGACCAAGTTTTCGCTTGCGTTGCCAAAGTACCGAACATAAAAGATAGTTCAAGATAGCATATGTAGTATTTGTACTTGTCATGCAAGACGCTCGACAGCAATCCGGAAAATCTCAACCAGTGGAAAATGCGAGAAAAGGATCCGTTGCTAAATTCATCCCAAAAGTTTTTTCGTTTTTTGAGCTTCTGACATTGATGCCATAATTTCGAGAGAATAGGGCTAATAGGGGTTGCTATATATGGTTTTGTAGCGAGAATTTTCTAGTTTTCGGGGATCGCGCCAAACATGCAAAAATCGCCCAATAAAGAAGTTTGTATGGTTATGAAATCGATGTATGAAAAGCGATTTTTGAATGATTGCATCCTCTAAGCTGAAATTTGAATGCAAGGTACTCGAGAGAGCCATCAAAATATGCACTGTATTTAGCAGGGATACCTCTTCCTTTTGGGTGGTGCAAGGCCAGCGAAAAAATTCAGATTCAGGGAACGAAGAGCCAAAATCTCGCAATGCCCTGGAAGGTTATCTGCCATCTAGACGAGCGATTCAAGAGGATTTCTGGAGTAAATCTTAAATGCAGCTGTGCGATATAATCAGCAGGACTTAGAAGCAGTGTCCGGGCAGATACAAAAATGTAGAGTACAGGGGCGCTCGTCCTGGTAAGACTCCTGATCAACTGGCAATGCGGCAATTTGCTTCTGAAGCGAAAAATCTTCTTCAGAAGTGGCGACCGGGACGAGTTAGTGCGATAAGCCAGAATGCGCAACACACTCAAGACGTAGGGTCCCACAAAGACTCTGGCGACAAAATTCAAATCAAGAGCTTCTAGAAAAGCCCGTTTTCGGCGTCTTCGTGCCCTCCAAGCTGCATTTTCAGAATCAGCAGGAAGAATAAGCCGAGCTAGAAAAAAAACTCTATTCGAAATTTTGCCCGGACGCTGCCTTTAAGATTCATGCAACCCCATTAGAAGCAACCCTGGCTGAAACTTCATTACAGAATAATCTTAGCAGTTAAGTAAATATCCACAAACTGTCGGATTCGCAGTTTGAAAGCGCACTGACTGTGCAATCGCTACTCACAACTTTGTAGAAAACTTCCTTTCTAGATTGCACCTTTTCCTGTAGCGAAAACTAATTCAATTACGATTTTAAGAAGTGATATCACAGAAATTACTCAGAAAAAGCATCAGAAGCTGTCCGTAAACAGACAATAACTCCAAAATGATGTGAACTTGAGTTAAGTTAACATAACCGTACTGGTCTTTTATACGCTACTATCTTGTAAGATATGAGGCTATACAGTCAGAGCAGACTAGCATAATAAGGATCTGAAAATCGCTTATCAAAATTTGAAAGTGGAACAGATTTGTACATTCCTCTATAAGAGGTGCCAGTCTTGCCTACGATGCCGCCGATCGTCATTTAGAAAGGGCGGCCCTATGAAAGATGCTTATATGCCCACAGAAATCTTTAATACTTCTCGAAATTTCCAAACTTTCAAATACCAATTAACAATTTTCCAGCTTCCCGGAGGGTATCAAAAAATACTAATCACGGATGATAGCAAGTCAAAAACGCCTTTTTAGGCCTTTTTGACTTGCTAATATCTATTAAGGCCATTGACTTGCTATCATCTATTGAGGCCTTTATTGATTCCTAAACAATCACTACACATGAACAAAGGGCATAAACACGCGTTCTCAGAGATTTTCTGAACACAGAGAAGTTTTTTTAGTTTGAAAAGAATGAGTCGGGAAGGAATAGTGTTCGCTTGGACTGAAGGGTGCAAAAAACGAATAAATTTTTGTGATGACTTATAGACTCAGCGATGGATGGCGGTGTTTAAGTAGGATCCTCAAAAGAGGTGAAAGAGTGATGCGCTTGTAATGATATGCGAGTACATACCGGCCCATATCTAATCATTGCCTGTGCAAAAACCACAACAATGCTACTATCAACAATGGCCCAAAACAAATTGTTATCTTTTCAACAAAGAAAATCCTGATAGGATAGAAGAGCATAGTTCCTGGAGAAATAAGATCAAAATTCATCTTCTAACCTTGTAGTCTGCCTCAGATGCTGCAAGAGGGAACGACTTTTGCTATCACTATGATAATAAAGATGAAGGAACGGAGACCGAATGTTTTTCAGTGGGTTACATATGTCAACACTGACAAGAAAACGTCTTGCACAGGTGGTAGAATAGCTTGTTAGACTTTGAATTTCCTTAAAAAAAATAAAAATAAAAATAAAAATTCTGCCTCGGAACAAGACCAAACGAATTGATTGATTGACCAAGACCAATTGAATTGAATGATTCTTGTTGATTACGGAGACTTCTTGTGCTGTTGTTTCTTTTTTACAGGAAATTTCTTCACACTATTACTGTTATGCGCTTCGCTGCAGTCGCGCCCGGGTGTTCTTGATGTCAATGAGACTTGAGACTTTTTACTAAATAATTTCTTGTTGTTTTGCGATGTTACTAACAAACTTGGAAATGTATGCTGATTAGATCAACTAGCCTCATTCATCTGATTTTCGAGTTGGAACTATTCTTTCAGCGTAGCCCAGTCCCCCCATCTTAGTCAGATATCAATCGCGCGCGCAGAATTGGTAGATGTTTGTTCCTACCACTTTCCTTTCGAATCTTGCTCTTGCCTGCAGCACGTGTTCTTCGGGGGCAAGTCAGCTAGCCTTTTACCGGGGGGGCTCGCTGACGCCCAAAAATAGGGTCTTGGTGAATTTTGGAGAAAGCAAGATTCTAGGAAAGTGGACAAAGCGCTTTTTCCTTTGCTGGTCTCCATAATCGAATCTCTATCTCATTATGGCAGGGGCTTCGGTATCTGTCTTCCGTTCTGTTTGCATAACTCTGTTTCCTTCTGTGACTGAGGACTGATTGGTCTTTTGTCGTTTCTTTTGTGTCCATATTTTTTGTTCTATTTCTGTCTTCTAATTGGTACACCATGAGTGTATTTATAAAATAAATAAAATAAAAATAAATAAAATAAAAGCTTGAACCATTTCTTATGTAAATGGTATATTACATAAGTAGGTACATTCTTTTGACGGGGCTGGCAGTTGTGCGGAACTTGATCCATTACACAGATTTCAGTAATAACGCTGGATTTCATTCCTTTTGTATGCTCTCTTTTCTGCATTCACTGTCGTTTCTCAGATGAGAATTGTTTGTTGATTACTTTCTCCTGTTTTTTCAATAAATCAGTGAAAGGTAATGAGTTTGGAGCTCAATTTCAATAAAAGTCGTAAAGATCACTACGCTACTTGTCCGTCAGTACTAATGAGCCTCATCCTTTCCACTATAACTAGAACTTTGAAAGCGGATCTCTTTACCATGGTTTAAAAGAGTGATAAATGTTATATACTGTGGAGATTTCTGTACACTGACAGCCTTTACTCAAGAGGATGTTACTGATCTCCAGTACAAGTAGCGGTTTCCTGGTCAAGAGATGTACAGTGACCGCCAAAAAGTTGCGGACAAGCCTCCCTCCTTTTTTCATCGCTCTATTTTAGAGAAAAAACAAGGATGAAAAATGTACTAATTGCATGAGGTAATAGAGCTGTTCAAGATCTACATTCTACACTCTGAGCTTTTTGAAAACATGTATTCTAAAAATTTTAAGAATCTTTTTCTTAAAAAAGTCTGAAAGTGGCCGCGTCACAATGTCGCGGACAATAATTCTTCGAACGCAAAAATTTTCTTTTGAGTCTTATTTTAGAGCGGAAACACAAGTTATCCGGACGGGTAAGCATACTATTATACAGAGCTCGTCAAGAACTACAAACTGATTATGGTTGTTTCCCCAAAAAACGCAAGCTTGAGTTTTATTTTACTTTTTTCAAAAAACAACTTCTAATTCCCTTTATCAAGCCAAATTTCTTCACACGGAAACCTGTTCAGACATCCCAACAAAGCCGTTTGGATAAAATAGATGCTCTTTGCCATCCTCTATGCATCGGACGTGTGCTGATGAGTTTCTTGGCTAAAAATGGCCCTTGGCAATGCTTGCACATGACCCCACCTGCACCTCACCGCTGACTTGCACTGCTTTGTAGCCTTGTAACTCGGCCTCCAGACATTATAAGAGTCTGCAAGTAGACTCATTCAAAAGAGCGTGACTTCCTGGACACGATGGTATGCAAATGTGTTGTGTTTGAGAGATTTCAGAGATTTGGCGAATGGGGTGAAAAAGTGCAGCCTTAGAGGTATTTGGAGTGAAAGCTCTTATGAACATCAGAACAGTCTTAGAGCTTCGATATGGGTCTATTACAAGAAAGTTGACAGTTTTGAACTTCCAGGATGAAATTGGTAGCGAAAGCTCTCTTCAACTTCAGCTGAAAAGTGCTTAGACTACAACTGATGCTGCCCTCTACCACCCCATCCGCCAAGTCTCTGCGATTGGTCAAACTGAACTTATTTGCATATCTTCGTGTAGAGGAAGTCTCGTTCTTTCGAATGAGCCTAATTGCAGGCTCTAATATTGATGCAGGCCGAGTTACAAGCCTGCAAAGCGGTACAACTCAGTGGTGAGGTGCAGGTGGGGTCATGTGCAAGCACTGCCAAGGGCCAATTTCGGC
This sequence comes from Cylicocyclus nassatus, assembly GCA_958299035.1. Taxonomy (NCBI): domain Eukaryota; kingdom Metazoa; phylum Nematoda; class Chromadorea; order Rhabditida; family Strongylidae; genus Cylicocyclus; species Cylicocyclus nassatus. Next base: position 52,895,960 of record CATQJL010000316.1, on the reverse strand, counting down.
AAAGAAACTCGTCAGCACATTTCCGATGCATAGAGGATGGCAAAGAGCATCTATTTTATCCAAACGGCTTTGTTGGGATGTCTGAACAGGTTTCCGTGTGAGGAAATTTGGCTTGATAAAGGGAATTAGAAGTGTTTTTTGAAAAAAGTAAAATAAAACTCAAGCTTGCGTTTTTTGGGGAAACAACCGTAATCAGTGTGTAGTTCTTGACGAGCTCTGTATAATAGTATGCTTATCCGTCCGGATAACTTGTGTTTCCGCTCTAAAATAAGACTCAAAAGAAAATTTTTGCGTTCGAAGAATTATTGTCCGCGACATTGTGACGCGGCCATTTTCGGACTTTTTTAAGAAAAAGATTCTTAAAATTTTTTAGAATACATGTTTCTCAAAAAGCTCAAAGTGTGGACTGTACATCTTGAACAGCTCTATTACCTCATGCAATTAGTACATTTTTTCCTTGTTTTCTCTCTGAAAAAGAGCGATGAAAAAGGGAGGGAGGCTTGTCCGCAACTTTTTGGCGGTCACTGTATGTGTGAACACCGAATACTAGATGTACATAGGTGTGGCGAAATTCTCATTTTTTGCAGGTGCTTCTTAGTTGACCTTGGATTGGGTATTGAGCCCGAATGTGTGCATAAGTTGTCTTGCTGTACGAGCTTGTACAAATGTACTCAAACGTTTATCTGAAGAAAAAACAATACTTCCGGCAGCAATCAAACTCCAGAGTTTCAATAGAGCACAAACGAATCCTTCGCCAGAAAAAGAGGAACAAAACAAGCACAAAGACGATTTCAAAAAAAGTTTGACTCGAGACTGTTACAAACATAGGAAGGTAAACTCATTTTAATTCAGCTTTTCGAGAAGACGATTAAGTCGATGTCCGCAATGGCGTTGCGGAGCAAGACTAACACAAAATGTAATTCTACTCCTTACATTATTCCTATGAACAAACAATGGTAGGAAGCGGCCCGGAAACAATGGGGAATATTAGATAGAAGCGGAAGTGTGACGTTTATAGAGTTATTCGATTTTCTTCAAAGATAGGAACATCAGCACAAACTTTTACCCTTTCTAGCAACTTTATGTCCGAAGTGGTATCCTTTCGATAAGGGCTGCAATAATCCGTAAAGTTCCCAGTTAATGATTTTCAGCTTGCCTAAATTTTGCTAATTTTCAAAATTTTCTTTCCGGACACTAGTAAGATATTTGATGACGGATGACACGAGTATTTTGCAATGCGATGACCTTTCTAGCTTGATTTAAAAATTTGAATCTATTGATAATCAGAACATTCGATGTGGTTTTCTCTCTCAACGCACTGATCATCAATTTGCTTCGTATAATTAGTGCTCAATAGACTGAAGCTTTGAAAACTTCTTCTAGATCTTTTCCAGTCATTCATAGATTATGACCATTCGGAAAATCATGTTAGAAGGTCTATAATGGAAAGGCAGTTGGAGACATACGAAGTGTTGCTTTACGAAAGCTTTGCACTCCGCTCATCATCAGATCTCTTTAAAGGTCTGAATAAAACCGTTCGAAGCTAGGTAAAGTTGAACAAAGTGGAAGATGGGGTGGAAACCTCTCCGTTTATCCCGGTCCTTGAAAGAATAACGTCAAAAGCATAGTTCCAAAAAATTCCACGTCAAAGATCTTAGAATGTATCTATCTCTGTTGAGATAGATGGGTCAAACGGCACGATGTTTTGCAATAACCTAGCACTTTTATAATTATAAGACGATGCCACTGCTAAAAAACAGAGAGACGAAACCTGCTTTAGACTCTTCCGTCGACTTATAACTGAGCCATAACGCTTTTTTTCGCAAAGGTAAAGTGATTTCCGGCAAATGAGGAGGACTGAAGTTCTACAGAGAGCGAGTGAAACACTGTTCAAGCGCAGAACTTCAGCACTGAGGCAAAAAAAGACTAGAAAAGGCTCAAAACCTCCTAAGCAGTAACCGGCGCGGTTAGTGGTGTCGTTAAAGACTATCGTCGAACGAAGGCGCAAAAGGAATTAGTTGAGCGGGCGCGAACGCGGCGCGCGCGAATTTTAGCCGTTGTAAATTCTGCGTCCCATGCGCTCAGGCACGTCATCGCTTAGCTATAACTTGGTCGGAAGCGAGAAAGGTGCCCGGAAAATTGGACTATCTACACCTTAGCGGGATATTTCTGCTCACAGTGGTTCCTTCCACGCAGCCTTGGTGGTCGTCCGCGCAAAATCTGCAAGTGGCAAGTCGTCGGCTGGACGCGGTTGTCGGTTCAGCTTGGGAACGAAATCATTATTATTTGGCCTTTGATGAATCTGCGCAAGGCACACGCAGAAGGCGACAATACATGCAGAATGCAAGCGATGTAAAACCCTCTCCCTAGCGAAAGAGTTTTAGTTATGGCATTGAGTCATGTATCTACCCCCCCCCCCCCACCCCTTTTTGTCACTTCAGCACGAATATTTTCAAGAAATACAAAATTGAGATTGTTGGCTCCGCACAATAACCTTTGCTCACTGCTTGGGCAATGCTTTACTCAGAGCCCCGTAAACCGTTTCCAAGCGGATCCAAGGAGTAAACCACCCACGTTGATGGGCGGAGCAGAGAGAATCTGTCAACCTCATAACGGAACTTCTTCCCATTGTATATGACTTGTTCCCCAGCAGGTTTACAAAGGTAACATCGATTGCACACCCAGTTTGCTGCTTTTCGCTCGTGCGGGCACCGTCCCCCAAATCGGAGGTGACGAGATTTTGATGTCATATGATGAAGGCCCTCTAAGCAGCCGCCCAAACCTCGCTGTAAAAGTTGAAATGCGAAGCAAGAAAAAAGCTCCAGAAAGTAGAAGCGGCCGCACTGGCTCCGCCCATTAACGTGGGCGGTCTGAGGGACCGTCACACTTTGCCGAAAAAAAGCCCAAAGAAGCCGGAAAAAGCCCGAAAAAGCCTAAAAGAGCCCGAAAGAGCCGAAACGCCTCTTCCGTTTTGACGCTAAGGTATGCGTGTTGATTTCGCAATCGAGTCTTTTTGCTTCATTTTCCGTCGCCTGCACATCAAAATAATTTCAGAATTCTACCAAAAGTTCGAATCTGCGTTCCGGCACTTTCGGGCTTTTTTGGGCTTTTTGGGCTTTTTCAGGATTTTCGGGCTTTTTGGGGCGCTTTTGGGTTTTTCTCGGCGAGGTATGACGGGTCCCTGAAGATTAAAAATCCAAAATCAGGCTTCATGGTAGACGGAATCGCAGATTCGTTGGCGGTAATGAAAGGCGCATTTGTGACAGTTGTAGACATATCAGAACCTAGTTTTGTACTCGTTATCTCCGAACCACCCACGTTGATGAGCGGAACAGCATGGCCGCTTGTACCTTCTGAGCACTTTTCTCGCTTTGGATATCCTTTGCAGCGAGATCTGAGGCTTTATTTATCAATCCCACTCGCTGTGCGGGCCACTGTTAACTGTGGAGAGGGCCGTTCGATAGATCGACGTACGAAAAGCCCGCGAAGCGAAGTTATGGCGGGAACCACAGGGATATTTAGGAAGTGCGCGCCGAGACCCGCATTCTCCCGCGAAGGATCTCAGACTTGATATCATTCTCATCTCATGCGGTTGCCTTGATCGGGCTTTCTTTTTTTGTCTTGTTCCTTGTTGTTTTTCGTCGTTGTTCTGTAGTAAATTTTTGTTGTTTGATTTTCTTGTTCTGTATTTCCGGCTTAGAGCCGTAGAATCCCTATCGCAGAACCCGGTGAGGGGTACATGGGGGCCGAACCGATCGATAGGGATTGAGATTTCGCAATAATGTTGCAACGTGAGGGTACGGACAAGGAAATCATTGATTGTTTCCAGATGGCGGAAGGTTCGAGTGCCGCCAGAAAGACACCAAGAGGGGCTAGTTCCGCGACTGTTAGCGCCCCGGGTAAAAAGGTGAGTATCAGGAATTTAGAAGAAATACTTACGGATATGGTAGACAGATTGGAGAACACACAGAAAACAATACAGACACTTCCCGAGGGGGTGCGAAAAGAAACAGAAGATGCAAGAATAGCGGGGAAGTATAGGGAACAAATCGAGCGAGTATTGGGAGAACAAACAACGATAATAAGTGGGGAATTAAACAAAATGAAGGGGGAATGGAACCACATAAGACTTTTTGTGGGAAATTTGTGTAGCCTACTACTCACAAGGGACATCGAGTCAGTATTAGATTTAGAAGAGTTTCTTAGAACATCGGAAAAAGATATAGTAATGATAAATGATATTTGCGAGATGTTCAATACGGATGTATTGCAGGTAATGAATGTCTTGTCGGAAATGCACAAGAGTGTGCTTAACAAGCCACGAGAAATGGAAGATAGCATGGAAGTGGGACCGAGTAAAGGTAAGAACAATATGGAAGGATACAGTAGTAGTGGCACTCACTCGGATTCCTTTCAGAACAGAGCAAGGTCCGCACTGACACAGAATGGGCTCCACTCAGAGTGGCTCTGGAGACAGCATTCGCAGGACGTAGCGGAGACAGGTCAGTCCCAGAGTCTCTTAGCTCTCATGCAGGCCAACGCATGCGTGAACCCTGGAGTGTTCAGGGGTGGCCGGCACGAGAATTTCGAAGAATTTTTAAGAAGGTTTAAAAGGAAATACCGAGGGGTGATAAGGGACGATGAGGTACTAATTGAGATTATGGGGGATGACCACCTCGAAGGTAGGGCGAAAAGTGTATTTTTAGCGCTTCCAGAAGAAATCAAAGCGAGGGGCTTTGAAAGCGTAGCGGAAGCACTAAAAAGACTCTTAGCTAACGACTCAACAGCGGGGAGGTTACGGGCATTAGCAGACCTCAGGCAGCTGAAACGTAGGGAAGGCCAGAGCGTGGCTGATTTTTGTGTTGTGCTCGAGAAGCTGGGAAGGCAAGCCAATCCTACCGCTTCGGTAGGGGACCGGTCACTCGAGTATGCACAGATTTTGATGGATAATTTGAGGGGATGGCCGGAGCATACGCAACTGCTCACCGCAATTCACAGCGTAGAGCCACAGGAAGCCTATAATACAGTAAAGCAGCTAGCGTTAAGCATAGAGCGATCAAAGGAAATACTCGATGGCGGAAACGAAATTAAGAGGTACAATTGGAAAAAGAGGTATCAGTTCCATGAGCACAGTGGGAAAGAACTACAAGAGCCAGACGAACGAAGGACAATAACTGTGAACAGCAGGACAGATATGAGTAGATGTGTGGAAGTGGATCAAAATAGAGCTACAAGAGGAGTGGCATGGAGGAAGACAAGTTGTTCGGGGAAGCCGGCTTGTCAAGAAAAGCTCTATACAGGGCTTGGAAGGCCTGAGGAAAGAGGAGGCACGGATCAGAGAAGATGTTTCAATTGTAGAAGATATGGACATATTGGGAGAGAGTGTCCGTATAAGCGCACGCAAGTAAACCAGATTGAGAAAACTAAGGGGTTCCTGCAAAACGGAAAACAGGATAACCTGACCGAAGTGATAGGTAAAGCGACGAGCCTAGGACTTAAGGTATATATGGGGAGTAAAGGTTCATTGGTAGGTGAGAAATGTGCGGCCCAAATAAGCATGCTAAATCTGCAGGTACCAGCTATACTGGACACAGGGTCGATGATTAGCATTGTTCCTGTGGGGGTGCTGGCACGCGCGAAGAAGGCAGGTTATGACGTAGATGTTTTAGAGGTGATACCCGACAGAAAGTTAAACCCGGTATATGACGCCTCGACCAACAGGATGAACTTCCTGGGAGCTGTTAAAGTCCCTGTAAAATTAGAAGGGGGAAAGAAGAGCATAGTAGCATTCCACATATCGGATGTCAAGGATGATGATGTACTGATCGGCACGAATGCATTGGCAGCCTTGGGAGTCGATATAATACTCAAAACGGAGGAAAGGCAACAGGATGTGCTCGACGGGAAAAGAGTAGTAGTAACAAAGCGGGTGTACATTCCTCCACATAACTCAATACTAGTGCCGGCGCGATGTGAAGGAGGCAGTGAACTAGAAGAGAGGGTAGTGTGGCCAAGTAGGGAGGACCTACCCGTCGGGGTGTTCACAGTGAAGAATCAGGAACTGGACATTCCAGTCATGAACACCACGGAGAAGCCAATGATCCTTAAAGAAGGAGAGGAGTTAGGACAATGGGGAACAGAGAAGTGGAAAAGTAAGTGGGAAGAAATGAATCCACTAATGATGGACAAAGAGATACCACACCTCGATAGGGAGGAACGCCGTAACATCCTGTATGCACAGCTGAGGGAAGGTTCCAAGGTAGAGCAGCTGGATGGCGACTTGAAACAATTAGTGGACGAATTCGAGGAGGCGTTTGCTGTATTCGACACAGAATTGACGGGAACGGACAGAGCAGAGATGTCCATTGAAACTGGTGATGCTAAACCAGTGAAGCTGAAAACCAGACCCGTGCCACTAGGGATCCGCAAAAAGCTAAAGGAGCTTCTAGAGGACCTGGAGAATCGGAAGATCATAGAAAAAAGTAGTTCAGCCTGGGCATTCCCGATAGTGTTAGTGGAGAAGAAGGATGGTAGTTTGAGGCTATGTGTGGACTACAGGGAGTTGAACAAAAGGATCAAGCTTGACTCGTATCCACTGCCTACGATTGATGCAGTGCTACAGAGCCTGTCAGGCAAGAAATTTTTCTCCACGCTAGATTTATGTTCGGGGTACTGGCAGATACCACTGGCACAGGAAGCAAGGGAGAAGTCGGCATTTACGACAACAGAAGGGTTGTTCCAGTTCAGAGTAACTCCTTTTGGGTTGAGTACAAGTCCAGCGGTATTCCAACGTCTTATGGATTCAGTACTACGAGATGTATTAGGGGATGAAGTTTTCTGCTACATCGACGACATAATCTTATGTACAAACACACGAGAGAGGCATTTTGAGCTACTTGGTAAAGTATTCAAAAGCTTGCAAGAAGCGGGACTAAAATTGAAGGCGAAGAAGTGCGTTTTGTTGCAAGAAAAAGTGGCGTTCTTGGGGCATGTGATCGACTGTGAAGGAGTGCACATGGATCCCAAAAAGGTAGAAGCAATCGAGAGGTATGCGGTGCCGAAAAGTTCCAAAGAGCTGAGAACATTTCTCGGCATGGCATCATACTACCGCAAATTCTGCCTTGGATTTTCCAAGGTAGCGGGGAGTTTATTTGCGTTGACCTCACCCAAAACTGTGTGGAAATGGGAGGCAGAGCATGAAGAAGCATTTTCTAAGCTGAAGAAAATGATAGCCTCTGCGCCTGTATTAATGCAGCCGGATATTGAGAAAGCAAGGGAAGGATCCCGACCATTCGTGATATGCACAGATGCATCTACGGTAGGGTTAGGAGCGGTGCTGTCCCAAGAGGGGGACGACGGGCTAGTACACCCAGTATACTTTGCCTCGAAAGGACTCAGCAAGGCAGAGAGGCGGTACCACATTACTGATTTGGAAGCTTTAGCCGTAGTGTTCGCGGTAAGACGCTTCCACATGTTCATATACGGACTTCCTACCATAGTTCTGACAGATCACCAACCCTTGACAGCGCTTTTCAGTAGGAGTAACGTATCGGCTAGAGTACTAAGATGGTCACTAGAAATGCAAAGATACAATTTGGTAATAAAGTATGTGAAGGGAAAGACTAATGTCGTAGCAGATGCTTTAAGTAGGGGCTCTATAGAGCGTGGAGTCTGGGAAAATGCGGATGCAAGTGAGGCCGTGGTGAGTAGACTAGAGGTAGAACAAAGAAGTAGGTGGCTAAAAGAGCTAGAAAATGATGAGGTTTTTGGTCCGGTTATTGCCATGTTGGAAAAAGGAGAGCTGGGCAAATCGATAAAAATACCAGGGTTGCGCTATCCTATACAAGTAGCCGATTTCGAGATCGAAAGCGGGGAACTGAAGATGTATCAGGAGGAAGGGAATTTGGTTATGGTAGTACCTAAAACCGCAAGATATGAAGTGTTTCATGAAGCACATGCGGGGAACTTTTCCGGACATTTTAGTGCTCATAAGTTATGGAACAGACTCAAGAAACAGGTGTTCTGGCCTAACATGCTAGCAGACATAAGTAAATGGACAAGAGAATGTCAACGGTGCTTTCTACATAACCCAAGAGCAACACTGAGACCACCGCTGAAACCAATCGTTACGGAGAAGCCGTACGAAATCATAGGGATTGACGTGCTGGAACTTGGCCTGACAACAAGCGGAAACAGATATGCTGTTACGGTCATTGACCACTTTTCAAAGTATGCGGCAGCATATCCGGTTCCGGACAAAACGGCTGAAACGATAGCAAAGGTTTTATTCATAAGGTGGATAGCAGAGGGATGTAGATGGCCCAAAACAATATTATCTGATAAGGGTGGAGAGTTCGAAAATAAGGTGATGGCAGAACTCACAAAAATTACAAAAATCGAACATGTAACTACGAAGGGGTATAATCCACGAGAAAACGGTATAACAGAAAGGTTAAATGGGACTATACTGGCCATGCTGCGTAAAAGCCTCGCGGTTCCAGTGGAATGGGATGCGAGACTGCCGTTTTGCATGATGGCATACAACCTTACTCCACATAGTGCTACGGGAGAAAGTCCATATTTTGTGCTTCACGGCATGGATCCAAATTTCCCCTCAGCAGTAATCCCAAGTGGAGGGTTCTCTTGGTACTCCATGGTAGAGAACATGGCGGATTACAAAGCGCAGTTATTGCAAGTTGTAGCAGAGGCACATGAGCGTGTGAAAGAGTACAATGACAGAGTGAGAAGGGAGATGAAGCGTCTGTATGACCACCGGAATAAGGTAGATGCCGCAAAACTTCCGAAGGTAGGCGACAGGGTATACCTTTTGGCTCCTAAAGAGAAAGGGATGAGCACGCATCCGAAATTAGTGTCAGAATGGGCTGGACCATTTCGAGTAATAGAAACAAGCCAAAATTCCGCGCTAATTACGAGAATAGGTGAAGAAACGGAACCCATACAAGTTCAGTTTGATATGCTAAGGATAGTTCCAAAATACATCTCCGATGAGCCCGTAGATACAGTGACTAAAAGGGGCAAAAGAGGGAGGAAACCTAAAGTTAGTGTAAAGAAAGTAACAATGTTTTCTTTCAGAGGTGCGGTGATTGCATCCAAAACCGAAAAAGGACACCTCGAGTACCAGTGTAAGGATGGATGCTTGAAGAGAGTCTGTCTTGGAGAGTTAGAAGGAATAAAGTTTCCTGGAGCACTGGCAAAAGAACCGATTGGAAATCTGTGGAAGGCCTGGAAAGCCGCAAGCATCTTCGCAAGGACTGACATCGACATGGCCTCAAAGATCAAGTTCTGGAAGGATGGAGCCGTTTGTATGGACCCAGATGGATTGAGGAAACTATTGCGAGTGGCGTATAAAAGATGCATCGACTGGACTGAATTCATTTGCGAAAACGAAGGAATAAGGCGCCACGAAAGGATCGATAATTACGAGTTTGACAGGATCTACGATGCAGCCTTTAGAAGAGCCAAAATGGAATTAGAAGGCGAAGAACAAGGCCATGGACCGGTAAAGGAAGGCGGCACAGCATTTGCAGCTCCAGCGTCAGCACTGTTATTGGAACGAGATGGTCCGAAGCGAGGCATTCTCACAAGAGTTGCCACCACCTTCAACCAGCTAAAGGAAGTCTTGCAAGAATGGAAGGATTACCGCACATGGGTCATCGTCTGGCCGAAAGACCAACTGGCAGTGAACAGTGACTTATGCGAGGTAATGAAAACGTGCGTGCAGCAGTTTGAAGAAGGTGGAAAAATCGTGACTGTGTGGCCCCCTATAATGGAGAAAATCGCGGACGAATGGAAAAAGCTTATAGAACTATAGGAAGTCCTCGATCAGACGTTGCTGCACCAGGCTAAACCAGGACAATGCATAGTCACTGCCGGAACGAAGGTGGAGGACGGCAAGATTATGATTGAAGCAGGAGCACCAGAAAGCTGTTTGTTCTACTACAGTGCTTCGGATCTTCCTGTCGCCTGCGCAAAGATACTATACGAGGCCGTGAGAAGAAGAGTCGCGAAACAGATGACGCTGCCTGAATTAAAGAGGAATGACCCGCCGATGAGGTCATCGGCTCCCGAAGGGGGGAGCGTGTGGAGAGGGCCGTTCGATAGATCGACGTACGAAAAGCCCGCGAAGCGAAGTTATGGCGGGAACCACAGGGATATTTAGGAAGTGCGCGCCGAGACCCGCATTCTCCCGCGAAGGATCTCAGACTTGATATCATTCTCATCTCATGCGGTTGCCTTGATCGGGCTTTCTTTTTTTGTCTTGTTCCTTGTTGTTTTTCGTCGTTGTTCTGTAGTAATTTTTTGTTGTTTGATTTTCTTGTTCTGTATTTCCGGCTTAGAGCCGTAGAATCCCTATCGCAGAACCCGGTGAGGGGTACATAACACGTTGTCGACAGTGTCGCGCAATGGTGCGCGACACCCAGAATATCAGTTCTATTGTACACAATGGTTCCGATTTGTGTTCGCATAATCAATCTAGGCTTAGAAGTATTTCATGTTGGTCCCGCCCCCTTTTGGCAAACTCCGCCCATTCTGTTGCCCTCCACAAAAAACTCTTTTCTTTCCAAATAGCATAGGAAGGCTCGTAGATGACTGGGGAAACTCAAAATAACCCTAATTTGAACTCCGCCTTCCGTCATGTAGGCTCCGCCCCTCGTGGCAAGCCCCGCCCACTTTTCAAAAGTGCCGGGATTTGCACGGATTCGTGAACTTTGTGCAATTTTCGGCATTTTTAAAAAAGTGGGCGGGGCTTGCCAAGCATTTTTGTATCTTGCGCATAAATGCATGCATGCATACATGCAGCCAGCTGTGAAAATGCCCGGAAACAGTTCGTCCACATGGATAGACGTCAAAAAAACAGCTCGTCGTCAACGTGTTGACGAGAGCCCGCACAGGCGAGAGCGCCCTTCCCGCGATTTATGAAAGTCTGGAAGCGCGGCCCAAACGGGCACCGCCGCCCGCCTCGTCGAGATGGGGAAACGCTGCCCGACTGTCGTGCCCGACATGGCCAAACTTGCAAGATCGGACCATATTCTTCAATAGACAGGAGCCCGGTCACCACCTTGGTTCATATCGCGGGCGCCAGTGCGCGTGCCTGTACGAGCTGTTACCTGTATTGGAACCCCTTCCCATACACGAGATTGATAAATACCGCCCCCGGATGACTGCTTATCTGGGATCCCTGCTATTATATAACATTTCTCATCCCTGTCAGTTGGGGGAGAGATGGTTAAGAGGCGCGATCCGGCTGTCACCAACCCAAAGCTTCAGTTTAGTGCTATGCAAATCTTCAAAAAGTACCTGATAAAGTGCGTTGGCTCACTATCTGTCTAAGGTTACCACTTGCTGAATTTGGTGGCTTTTACTGGAAAATGGACCGAAATATTTACGAGTTTCTTAGCTGCATTTTCATGGATTTTTGACCTTTAACACATTGACGACAATGCGACCCACCGGTGGGTCGTACGCGTCCTGCCATTTCGGACAATACGACCCACCGGTGGGTCGTAAGATTCATGAAGCGCTATATTTGCCAGTTTACGACGGAATTCTACGGGGTTCTGGCACATGATCGGGGGTATTTAGATGAAGCTCCAGCCAGAGTGGTCCGGGCTCGGGATACTGTAATGTAATGTTACGGTTGTTTTACGGTAGACATCTATAAGGCATAAGCGTTAGCTCAAATTCTTCGTGAAATGATGCTGTTTCTGGAGAATCAAGTTTGCATCCAAGAGTAATACGGGGCGGGCGAGAGGCTGACGTTAATCCACCAAAGAATTATCGATTTTATTGATTTTATTGATTTTTGCATTTTTCGTCCTAGGAAGCTCGAACTTTGTATATGTAGGTTTTGTAGCATGCTGATTACGAAAATGATAGTCTCAGGTTTTGATACCACCTTCTAACATCAGTTTCTTGATTTCTACGAAAATTCTACCGTACTGCTACCGTAGTCTCACCGTGAGAATATAGTGAACAAATGGACACTATAATCGTGATCAGCACGTGAAATAACCCCAACACACAAATTTTCATGGAAATCCATGATGTTGGATACAGAATGACTACCGTAACCTTACCGTATAACGCCAAAAACTGCAATAAATCATATTTGGGTAGTCAGCGCGTTCGGTAACCCTTGTGGGGAAATTCTCGGAGACATGTTCTGAATTTGTTACAAAAAGACTACCATTTCGGACAATATGATCCATGGGTGGGTCGTAAGTTTGGCAAAGCAAAAAAGGCTCCTGTCCGAAATGGCAGTAATCGAAAAATCGGCCTTGTCGTCAATGTGTTAAAATTGCTTTTTGAATTGATTCCTGAGCAGCAAGATTTAGCAACTCATGCAACTATCTAAAATGTCTCCTTCTATAATTAGGATACTTCTAGAATGTTATAAAGCTCTTATTATGTGCTATCCGGTGTCCATCTGGCAATAAAAATCGCCTCTGGACATACCCTAGTTTGGGTGGGCGACATACCTTTCATACCTCCTTAGATTTGCATGTTGAAAGGAGCGAAAGGCAGTCATCTGAGCATGCGAGCGATGATTTAAGAACATCGCTGGAGAGATACCTTAGCATGACTGGGGTTTCACGTAGTTGGGGCTTCCTACTGTATGAAGTAAAGCACCACTTCCAGCCCTAAGTGTACAGTGCCTGAGTTCATGTAAACAAATCGGCTTTGATTCACTTTGACTGCTGCTAAGTTTTTCAATTTATTCCAGATATTGAAGGAAGCACGAGGATCACAGAGCCATAGGAAATTTTTGCCGATTCATCAAGCTGAGCTTTTGAAGGACGCCGCTTCTCGTCTGCTGCGGTCTCGAAGCGAAGGGTGAAGTGATGCGCGGCCATTTTCGCCGCATTGCTACGTACTGATCAATCGATGGGCTGCCGTAACCAAGGTGAGATTAACTTAGTATGAATGAACTGATCTACGATTGTATGTCTATATCGGGTTTCTAGTGAAGTGTGGTGTGGAATATAGTAGCTTTAATAACGAACGTTGTTCAGGGGCTGTTGGCCGTGTATGATTGCTGATCCACCGCTCATTTCATGGTATCGAGCAGTGCGATGGATCTTGGCAGACCTGATCGATCCTTATGCGACGACTATATGTTCGGTAAGCTTGTTTATAGAGAGGGTAGAAGTCAGTTCTAACCATAACGGTGCAACCAGGAGCCTTTAGCATTCTGTGACATGTGTGTGTGGCGTTATCTTTTGATTTTTGCAGATAGACACCATGCCCCTTTGTAGGTAAAGCTGAAACCATACGAGTATTCTAAAATGCATCCACTTTTATCATTTTTCTTCTTTTCAAATCACTTTTCTTGCATGGTTTCTTGCAGCGCTTCTAATTTTGTATTATTTATTGAAAAAGAGCAGACGTTGTAGGAGCAGATATATGATGCAGATGCTGCCTCCGCTTATAGTTTGGAAACTCCCATCTGTTTGCTGAAAAGTCTTTGTAAACAACATGAATTACATTATATACATGGTTTTTCCTCACGTTACGGACTAAGTATCTAAGCTGGTATTAAAGTCTAGCTATATTTTGCGATGAATATAGTGTGTTTGCTTCCATTCATGCTTGTTTGTAACGGATTAGTTCGATCTGCCAAGCACTTAATATTGGTTGAATTTTTTATCGTTCAAGTACATCGCGATGATAGTATCTCTGACTGCAGATGCTAATAGTCTGTTTCACTGCTTGATAAAACGATTTTAAATCAGGGTGCATCCCTGATGAGGGCGACGACGAAAATGCATGTGTAGCAGAAGAAATCGATGCCATTAATGATGAAACGTTTGGAGATGACATGCAGGATTCGATCAACAGCGAGTTGGAGGACTATGCGGCACAGGTGCGTATCCAGCCTTACATGATTACAAGAGTTTTTGCCATTATAGACTGCTTGTTTGCGTCTTGACGATGCACCATGGGATGCTCCAGGATGCTCAAAAGCTCCTGCGCCAGATGCCTCTAACGTTCCTCTTCCTGACTTTGACATCTTCGGGAACTCATTCACTAGTTTTGGCACCGAATCAATGGTTAGTGTCGACGTCTTTTTGATTCATTCCACTTTTTGCTCCTTTTTGAAGTGATTTTTTATGAATGGTATTGAGCATTCATAATAACTTCGAACACGCTTTTTACTCCAGCATAATCCCTCATCGGTTTGTTTTTGACGACTATTGTATGTTAATATATAAAAACTGTCATATTCGTGCATATAAGCTATTGATGTCGTAATTTGAATGACAGCAGATCTGCTTTTGAGCGAAGTCTGGCCAGGGCCTTATCATATTGCATTCTTTATCTCAGCGATCCATGGGTTTTCCTAGTGTTGCTCTCATTTTGAACTTTCGAGAGCGCAGCGGCCTGGGCTTAGCTAGTGATGCTAGTGTTTAACAATTGAAATTGACTGCAGCTTGCGAAATTAGACATCCTCGCACACCGATATGGAGGTTTATGGTGCTAAAGCCAGTAAGATATACATAATAGTAATGGGGCTCAAAGCAGCGTCCACGCAAATTTTTGGCTTTCATGTTTTATCAATCTTGGGTCTTCCCATGACCTCTAAATACAAGGCACAGTCATGTGAAAATCCTGGAAATCTTCGTTCTTAGAACCCTACCTGATCAGGCTTGCAAAGTTCTCCAGTCCTAGTGCAGTCATACGCAGTGGTTAATTTCATCGTATAGAATGGAGACAGAGTCACGCAGAAATCGTTGCGATTGTGCTTGCATGTTAGGCCTTGTTCATTTTGGCGCGCTTTCAGTCGTCTATTGCTCCATACTCAACACCTGCAGACTACATGTTCACATTACAGCTTTCGCAGATTGGTAAAATGCACATCTTCCGCTCTTTAGAATGCGTTAATGATGAATTATAAACAAGTATCGCCAGGTATCGTCGCGGCTGAAAAGCATGGGGTGTGCCCGGACCTTAGACTATATGCAGAAAAGGAGGAGGAGCAGGAACTGGATTTCCATGTTCATTTTTTTCCTTGCACAAGCAACATCGCGGGTGGACTATTGCAGATGCTTCACTTCTAGTGTCTTAATTTAGACTAAATAGTGATCTGTGGCCGTATTCATCAACGAAACCCGTGGGTTCTGGAACCCACTGAGTTAGTGCTTTTGATGAATATCGATTCTTCCCTGGAGTAGAATCGATATTCATCAAAAGCACTAACCCAGTGGGTTCCGGAACCCACGGGTTTCGTTGATGAATACGGCCACTGGAGGGTTCTGGATGGACGGGTAGACTTTTCCTCTAGAATTGGCGGTAATCAACCTGTCAGCCTAATGTGGCGTAACCCATCAAATAATGTGTTAAAGAGGTGTGTAACCGTATTCTACATATGTATGTCATATATAATATGCAAAAAAGGTTTTCATAATAGATGCATGTCCATGTCTGATTCACAACATTGGATTTGCATCCTCCAACACTTTGTAAATTTAGGCAAAACTCGACTCACTGTGGTCACAGCAGTCAAACAACTTGTACGATATCTGGGGAGAGCAGAAAGTTGCCACCACTAGTGCTGGAGCAAATACTATTTTGGCACAACCTTTAAAAGTGAGTATTGTTGATTTTCCTCTTCTCATCTCCATGTTTCATTTTTTAGAATGAGATGACATCAATACAGGTCAGTAAACCTCCAAATGTGTACTCGATGGCAGATGAGGTCTCGAGGAACTTCTCAATGTCCAACAGTTCTGTCCCGTTTCCTCATTCACATCCTGCCTCCTTGCCCCCAATGCCTCGCGCTTCGACGGTAAGATTTCGTATGCCAACCTACATATGTTTGCATTTTCATTTGTTTTCAAGTTGGAGGATCTGGAACGTCAACATTTACGAAACGCACCTCTGGTTAACACTTGTACCGTCAATAATGTGAAGTCAGCCGCTGTGAATGCTGCTGATCTGGAACGCCGATTCATTGAAGAGGCTTCAGTCACGCCAGCGATGGTCAGAAACCATATGCAACCGTGTGTGGTGCCTCAAGGATACCCTCCCATGCCTTCTCCTCAAAGTCAAGCACCTGCTAGAGTGGTATGTATTTTCTTTGATGTGAAATACACTTGACATTAGCGATTTAGGCTACGAACATTCTCCCGAACTTTGGCAATGTTCCTCCACCCATGGCTCTTCCGCCCTTTCTTCCTCCTATGAATCCGATGATGCTTCCACTGGTGCCAATTTGGCTTGAACATCTTGCTGGACGAACTCCTTGTCTGCCACCTGGGTGTCCTCCTGTACCACCTCTTTTGCGAATGGTATTCGACACCGTCAAGGTAAATATGGGAGGTCTTTCCCTTTCGTTCTGGATCCGTGATGAGTAGTATAAGTTATTGTTATAACAGGACCCCGTGATTGTCATGGAGATGCTGAGAGCCGCCCCATTAGCTGCTCCAGTCCCTCCGCCTTTTCCCTTTCCGACGCAGAGCTATGATCGGCGAACGCCTGTAAGTCAGAGGTGTCATTGGGAACACTATTGTTTGTTTCAAAGGGGTGTTCTGTAGCAGTTCGACTGGAAAATCTACACCCCAAGTCTCATTTCACTTCTTCGCTTTTGTAACACTCGCGATACATATAATTACAGTGGCAACGCAAAGCTCCTGGAATGCCATCAGGTCGCACAATTGAAGATCTTGCATTTGATCAATTTGCGGGTTACATGTCGTGCAAGGAGAGAGAATGGCTAGTTAAAATACAGATCTTGCAATGCCAAGGG
Organism: Cylicocyclus nassatus; assembly: GCA_958299035.1. NCBI lineage: Eukaryota > Metazoa > Nematoda > Chromadorea > Rhabditida > Strongylidae > Cylicocyclus > Cylicocyclus nassatus. The sequence continues at coordinate 52,879,192 of CATQJL010000316.1, read as the reverse complement.
ACAGGCGTACCATACGACGATGATTATTATTATACAGTATGTTTCTTTATCTAACTTGGTTTTCATCTCAACCGATCAGTCCTCAGATGTGGCGAGAGAAGCAAATAGCCCTTGGTTGGAAACCCAAGCAGGTGAACACCCCGCGTGATTCAGCTCCTGATAGATCTAAAGTAAGCAAGTAATCTTTTATGGTGTAACCTCATCCAAATTCTTGGTGATAGGACCATGAGCAAAGAAGACGGCGAATTAATGGCTCTCGCTACGATAGCACTAGTCAACCGAAAGAAGTTGTTCCTTTGAACGTGAAATTCAAAGGAGCGTTGGGACTACCGTCTAAGTCATCCACCAACAACCCAAGACATGTGAGTACTGCGCTTCTGTTTGAGAATTCGTGTGCATAATCTTGTACTTTCAGCTAATTAGCGTAGAACATAATGTCGAAAACACAGAAGATGATGCCATCCAGCGCGCTGGAAAGCAGAGGAAATTAAGAACTCTTCTGCTACGATTGGAGTCTGCTCTTACGCTTTTGATTGAATGTCAAGACAGACGCGTGAAGATGCGCAGTCTTGGGCAAAACAAGTGGGTTCAAAGACTTTAGCGTATCATTGTTTATGTTTCTTTACTGACCCTTCAGTGATGCACTGCTGGCAGAGATATCGGACCGAGTGGATACCGTTTTCAGAGAACTGATCGCTGAAGATCTTGTCAAAATCTTGCAGGTTAGTTGTGCAGTAATAGTTATCGGTCATTACCTTTCGCTTTATATGTGGTTAACATCAATATTTGAGCTTGGCAAAGGACGTTCTGTCGTAGCTCGCACCATTGGTGTTGGTTGTCCCAAGGACGTCATTCGCATTGTGATGGCACTGTTTTCTGTGATGAGTTTATGCCCCAAAAAGTGCCTCGACGATGTGAGTTACCCCAAGTTTTGTTTCTTTTTTGTTTCTGAGTGCTGTCTTGCTTGTTTCAGATCAATAGTGACTTGATCTTCCCATTATTCAATGGACTGATGACTCTTAGCCGAGAGCAACTTATGACTCTCACTTCAACATTATTCATTTCTACCATACAAGAAAACTTGCTGAGTAAGAACATAGTAAGTTTTACTTCGTAATGTTTTACAAGATGAAAAAGTTGTTCTACCATGAAGCAGTTGTCTTTTTCTTTCTACTTTCTTTGGTTTTGTTAACATTCAATGCTGGTTGATCGTTGGTCTTCTAATGATCCAGTTTAGTTTTGTCGAGATGCTTTGGTAACCCTGTTATTCGCTTGCGCCAAACGCAAAGCCGTTTCTCAGACCATTGTGCGGTGGTTGTGTGGTCCACCCGAGGAAATAAACTTTGTTGACGGATGGTGAGGCTTTTTTCCGTTACTAAATGATTACCGGATAATTGGCCTTTGGTCATTCCTTGATCATATTCGCGGCATATTTTGTATTACGCAAAGGTTAATCTTGCGTATCCATCAGTGTTTAAAACTCATGATTAATATCCAATATTATCACAAGAGATCTTGAACAGAAGTAAGATCTGGCATCGGAGGGGTCGTCATCCGTCATTTATAGAAGAAACTGTTGGTATAAGTAAGCTAATTTATGCTTCGCCATGTAAGTAAATTGTTGAACAGACACGCCCTCCAGTAACAATCGGATTTTTTTTCTATAACAGGCAGATCAATCTGTATTAAAACTTAGCATAATTGGTATACTAATGTTTGTGAAGGAGATCCGATGTATGCAGTTTTTCAAGCCTTGTTAGAGAAAGATTGAATCAGAATATCGAATTGTTCGCACTAAGAATTGATTGCGGGAAAAAATTTCGATTTTTCATAGGCTATTTTGCATGATACTCTCTATTCTTCTATCTGATCTGCTATACTGGCATTCGAAACATTCTCATTCGTTTTTTTGCGGCACTATCGCGATATTTTGCTTTAGTCTGTGTTGGTTTTGATACTGCTATAGGCGATTATCATGCGCATAGCAGACGTGGACTTGCAGACATTTGAACACATTTGTTGCAATACTTTTTGAAGCTTCATTTCAAAGCATTAGTTTTTATACTCTCTAGCTATAAAAAACAGCTACTCGAATGCGTTGGCAAGTGTCGGCAAAGCTTCGCCCACTATACTGTGGTGGATACCAATTAAGCCTTCTTGTGGCAGAACAGACTGCAACTTTGGCGATATTGCACATCTATCAGAAGCGATCATTGACAGAAGTGTGTATGAGAGCTAAATTTCAATAAACATGCACACTTGTAATGCTGTATGAGACTTTTTTCCGCAAGAGTAACTTTGTATCATTGTGTCATTTCGTAGTAGTCACACAGCGTTGTATAATTGTTAATGCATTTATTTTGCAGGTCATCGCCGCTGTCTAGATGGCGAGAACTTCTACCGCAGGTTTCGGACGCAGACGTGCAAATGTTAGCTGATTGGCTGCTTCTTCTCTGCAGTGATACACACTTCAACTCACTCGCTAAACTACTCGCAAATTTTCTCATTGCGTGTAAATAAGCTTGCTAGAATTTTGACATAGATGCTAGCTATACGTGAACGGTTTCGTGAGTTTGCCCTTCACGAAACATTCTCTCTTGTTTGTTTCGATGCGCTTGTATCCAACTATAGCGATTTTTTTGCGGCAATCTGCTTGTATGTAGACTTAGACGTCGAAGCGACGAGGAGTTTGTAGATTTGCGTCTTTCCTATCGCCGATTGCGTCGTTCTCATGTTGTAGGGTGCTCAATGTTTGGAAGTTCCAAGTTCTAAGCCTGAGTTGTTTCTAAGTCATCAGTACTATCGTAGTATTCTCGCATTATGTGTTCGGAGTATTTTTGAGTTGGTTCAGATTGTTCTTGGCCTTTGAAGACGCTGAGATTGGCCTTTGAAAGGCATACTCACTCCTATCTCTTACGAACCGGTTAAATTGTGTTTTGCCCTGGTAAGCTAGTATAACCAAATTTTCGATGACACACTGCGGTTATTAGTATGCGCGTATTGTTGGCACCATCTGTGTTCTTGTGACTTGAAGTCGATTAACATATATTTGAAACTTTTATAAATATACCGATGTCATGAATAGAGTACGATTTCATGGTTTTGAACCAATCCATGAACCTGTTATCACACATTTGCATTAAATTTTTCGTGTGACTATTTCTGTACTTGAGCTAGGCATGGCTGATGCGCTTAGAGGATATTGGCAGCAAATTGTTGCCACAAAGCGATTGTATCTCAACCCGCACGAGCACTTCGGTCGTGCCAACATCTGCCGCGCCGCACTAGCTAGCTATGTAGGAATCTATTTTCTTTTCAAGTGGAATCAAAAGAGAAAGGTGGGTTGTTATTCCGTACTAGTGTCTTTGTTTATGTTCATGTTTTAGGCTAACAACTTACGCGCCCTGCAAGATGCCGAGCGTAGAAACATTTTGAATGATGCACTAGCTCGTGCATCGTAGTAGACAGTCATGCAGATATAGGGAAGATGTCAGTTTTAGACGCGATGCCTGAAATAAATCTTGTACAAGTATATTTTATGGACATTGAAGGTTACCTTCTTTGTAAGTTGTTGTTGCAACTGTGGCTGATTTCATGGATGTAAGATACAGAGAATATTCTGGCTTGAAGTGCCTCAGACAACTGACCGTAAGTTCTGCAGCGCTTTCGCTCCATTTGAGCCGGTCACCTGCGGAAACCCTGCGAAAGTACTGCGGAGCCCCTCAATGAAGTGCTGCGGAGATGCTGGAGTGAGGGCAGCAGTCTGCGATTTTTGCTTTTGATTTCTGATCCGTTCTTTATGAGATACTGGTTTTCCGTTCTTAATAGGCCATCTTTTGCAGACAGTGAGGTACTTTTAGCAGAAAGGGAAATGGCATTGTGTATTTATGTACATGTCACTACGTAATATTTTGTGGAATCGTTGTTTACCCATTAACACCCCTGGTCCTTGGAACATGGCAAACGAGGAGGCAGCAGACGGAGAAATTATGATGAAATATGCTGATCTTTGACTTTGGATTGCTGCCAAGTGGCATGCGTTTTGGAACGCTGCCAGATTCCATAACGAGTGGCTAAGCATATTTTCGTAAAGGGGTCACACGTATTTCGAAAGGCAATCATGAGGTCGCAATGATTTTGAGACTGGGTCGCCAGTGTCCGGGTGGTTATTTGTAGCTGCTTTTTTTCGAGCTTGTTATCCCAGAATGTGTCTTTCAAGTATGTTGTACTCCTATTAGTTGCTTTTGAAATGATGCCAAATTGCGTAACAGCGTGATTTGAGCTAAATTCATCCAAGTTCCCAACTCTTGTAAAAATGCTCTAACTAAGAACAGTGGGAGACGGCCCTTCTGAACCCACGGTAAGTTACAGTAATGAGAAACTGTAGCGCGAGCGCCTGCGCTGCGTGTGACGCCGGACGACTCGCCTTCTACAACGGACGAGTTTCCCGTCATTATGGAATCACCGTTTCCAAAGCGTACTGCTGTGCACTACTGCACACTATGCACATTTCCATCTCATTCCATTCCCCTGCTGTTAGTATTTTCCGAAAGGGTCTACTGGTATTGGACCATCTTATATTCTAACTATACTATTGCTATATTCTAACTATGTCGCTGCTATAGAGATCTGCTGCTCATTGTGAAGATGGCATGATAATCTATTAACAGTGCTGCAGGTAAGCATACCTTGTACATTCCTTCAATTTTATCTAATGTTTTAGTTTAAACTTTCTTATTTTTTTATATATCTGGTACTGTTTTAGTTTTAGTTTAAACTTTCTTATTTTTTTTATATATCTGGTACTTGTTTTATGCCATCCGTTCCATCTATTCATAGTATTCGCTGCTGATTGATCAGAATCTGCATATATCTACTGTATTCTCTCACTTATCACTTGGATAGAAATCTAGACCTTTACACCGGTTTTCATGAGTTTGTGAAACATGAACCCAGTGTAGAAGGCTAGATAATCCAAGTCTCCTTACTCATTGAGGAAGTCAAGGTGATCCAGATTACTTATTTGTGAGTTTCCTCTCATCTATTGTTTTACCACGAGTTAGCTTTGCATGTAACAATTACTACTGCTCGCAGAAGCACTGAGAAACAGGCAATAGTTGTACGATGTTTAATCTGTTCTTGTATAAGGATATGTTTCGAATTCATTGTGGTTCCATGCATCATTACCTTGCGAAGCTCATGAACTTAACCAGACGTTCATTGTGTAAGAGTTACACTAGTTTTATAAGCTAAAATGCTAAGCTATTCGACATGATACATCGTTGTAGACGTCAGATACCGTGTCCCTGACCTTTCATGTGAGAATAATTCCCTACGGCATCACTAAGCCTTTGCTGAACGGATATAAAAGGATAGCGAGCGTGTAGTATTCACCCTTGTTACGTTTACGTTTACAAGCTTTCCAATGTCATTCCATCGTGTTCCAAACAGTTCTCATAAGAACTACAGAGTTACTTCTGTAACTCAAGCTTCAACTCTGCGACCGCTTCTACCGCGACCATCTCTAGCTCATCCGGGCAGCCGCTCCCTGCCTTTATTCTCGCGTTCACCAGCTTCTGCCATGCCCGCTCGTCTTGTTTCCGCTTCTCCTATGCCCATTCGCCTTGTTTCCGCTACTCCCATGGCTGTTCCGGTCCGCCTTATTGCCGCTTCTCCTATGGCCGTTACTGCTTCTGCTTCTTTGCCAGCACAGTTTGTTTCTGCTCCTCCTCCGCCTTTCCGCGTAGTTTCTACACCGGCTAACCCCTCCGGTTTCGCAGCTTCTTCTACACCAACGCGCTTTGTTGCCGCTTCTCCTATGGCCGTTACTGCTTCTGCTTCTCTGCCGGCACAGTTTGTTTCTGCTCCTCCTCCGCCTTTCCGCGTAGTTTCTACACCGGCTAACCCCTCCGGCTCCGCAGCTTCTTCTACACCAACGCACCTTGTTGCCGCTTCTCCCACTGCCGTTGCTGCTTCTGCTTCTCTGTCGGCACAGTTTCTTTCTGCTCCTGCTCCACCTGTTCACCTAGTTTCCGCGCCGGCCAACCCGTCCAGTTCCGCAGCTTCTTCTATACCAACACGCTTTCCTGTTTCTCTTGCCCGCAAACGCCCTGGCTGTGCAAATCCTGAGCTTCGTAAACTCTTGTCAAACACTGAAGCTCCTAATTCTCTGCAGCCATGCCCTCCTCCTTCAAAGCTAGCGCGCCTCGTTCAACTAGCTCGGAAACAAGCTACTCCAGGTCCTCTTTCACCTGCGCTTCCCTGTTGCACTGCTCGCGCAGCTTCCCCTTTCCCTTCTCCCCAATCGCTCCTGTTCAACGGCTACTCTTCTGCACCAACTCGCGAAGCTTCACCCAATTCTTCTTCTCCTTCGCCTCTTAATTCGGACGACTACTCTTCTGCACCAACTCGCGAAGCTTCACCCAATTCTTCTTCTCCTTCGCCTCTTAACTTACACGACTACTCTTCTGCACCAACTCGCGAAGCTTCACCCAATTCTTCTTCTCTTCGCATGTATTGACAAGAAGAAAGAACGAATCAGTGTACGACAGAGTTTTCGGAATGATTAAGCAGGAGCTGACAGAATTAGGTGTAGACTGCAGAAGACTAAGAATTATAATTGATTTTGAGAGAGCCGCTTTGGTTGGAATAAAAGTGAGAATTTTCATAATTAACTTGTAATCCTCTCTGACAGCCGTCTACTCTAGAACCACTTTCCGGACGGCTGCGTAGAAGGGTGCAGCTTCCACCTGGCACAGGCGTGGAATCGCAAGGCGCTGTCATTAGGGCTACGGACGGAAATGAAAGAACATGTAGTGAGGGATTGGTGGATGACTCTCAAGGGCCTCATTTTCCTTCCCCCGCGTCTCCATCGAAGAGTACCAGCGCTACACGGGCCACCAGTACCACCAACGCATCCAGCTTATCACAAATGCGTGAGCTTCCTAGCTTACTTGCGAGAAAACTGGTATGCTGGGCCCTTCAAGAATATCTGGTACAAGTGGGGGAAGTCCGAGCTTAGAACAAGCAATATAGCGGAATCGTACCATAGGTTAGTTCGCTTCCAAATTTGCAATCTTCCAAAAGCCAACCATTGCTTGCAGAGTCCTCCGCGTTCTGATCCGAGAGCGAAACGCCCCTGTACGGAAAACCCTGAAGTGCTTGCACGGGGCCGACAATCGTGCCATGTGTACCCTTCGAAACCTAGAGAGGGTGAGTAGGTAGCAGTCAGAAATATCTCCACTAAAAGCCGTTTTAAGGGTATCGCTCGAAAACTTCGACAAAAGGACATCCTAAGGAGAGAAAAAATCGACAGGTGCATGCAGGAACACCGCGCCCGCCTAGAAGAACCCTTCCCCGCAATTGAGCCAATAGTGAATTTTTGCAGACATATATCTCGCTTTGTATCTAATAAAGTCATTTAATGTTCACTTGTGTTTAAAGCATATTCACAATTGTTATTTTCTACATCAATTTAGTGTGGAACTGAATTTAGTGTGGAACTGAGCAAGCCTTGTTTTCCATGACTGATCACAAAGAAAAGTTAAAGGCTGGGCGTTGAGGCGGCAATTAAAAGCACGTTGATCTGAGAAGCACGCCTGTGAAATTTAACAAAAAGTGTCAAAATGTAGATAAAATGAATAATCAAATAATAAATAATATAATAATAGATAATCAAAATGTAGCTGTGATAAGTCCCTACTTCCCTTGTGAGGTTCTACCGAAGTTCTGAGATTATAGATTACTCCGCTATATAAAGTAGAACAGTGCCACTCATTCTTTCAGAATCATGTCGCCTAAACACTTTCTCGTCTAGTAATGGCGCCATTCACCACATATCAAAGCACACCCACACTTTTTCTACATCATTTTTTTCGTACACTACCTAACGGTCGACCTTGCGTTACCTAAGAAGAGGAAAAAAAACTTTATTACAAAGTCCAGAAGGCGACCCCGGGCAATCACATTCTGGACCGCAATAATAAAAATGTGATGGTACAGTCGATTCATTTCATATGATCATGTGTGTCACTGCACACATCGTCCAACTTTGGCGTCCCCATCCTGGAATTGCAGTCGCAAACACGCAAGATTTTGGACAATTCTTATCTCTTACGTCACTTTGAGGTGATTACTATCTAAAAAGGAAGGAAAACATTGAGAACATATCAAAAACACTCAGCTGAAGGGTTGTCTCCTCCAAAAATCCTGGATGGGAACGCCAAAGGTGGACAGTGTGTGCAGTGACACACATGATCATGTGAAATGAATCGACTGTACAAAACATAACGTTAACAAACATAAACAAGAACAAGTTAAAAAATAGACTTTTGTATTTTAGCTTTTTGATCTTGCCTTTAGCCCCAAGGTTTGCCCACAGGAACAGCAAGAAGATCGGGATATCCATCAAGCGAAAACTCTCCTACTCGGAAGAGCATCAACGAGTCTTCATCGGATAAAATGATCAAAAAGATCAAAAAGCTAAAATACAAAAAGTCAGAAAGCTTGGGAACAAAACAAATGACAACAATGACAAATCACAAATGACAAATGGAATGAAAACAATCCTCGAATTTGGTGCGAACTGTTTCAGCGTATGTTTACGGACTGCTAAGCCATCACAATAACGTGGCGCACCGATAGTCAACTAGAAAATAGTGAAAAATAGTCGAATAGAATAGAAGATAGTCAACTAGAAACTAGAAAACTAATTATTGTAAAAAAATAAACTGAACCAACCTCATCAACAAAGTTGGGACTTCGGCCCAGTCCAAACAACAGATAAGGTGCAGCCAGGGCTCGATGAGTCGAGGCGGGAAGTTGGCATGAAGCGCCTTTCAAAGCCACCCCAGCCGTCGGACATACTGAAGCTAGCGCATGCACCGCTCCAACTAACACCGGACCCTGAAAACTCATCTTTAGCATATCCGCGAAGTCTCCATAAAATTCAAAACAAACTTGAAACGTGAAAAAAACGTGGTTCACAGAAAAAAAGTTCAAGGCGGTGAGTAACATCCTAGAGAGCAAGTTCAAGCAGAAAAAAAACGCCAGCGTTTTACCTTCAGATCGAAGAACGACGCCATCTTCATCTCTCCTAGCGCTACCTCCTTTGGTCGAATGAAGACGCTCTTGTTGATTTCGAACCTCCTACAAGTAAAAATAATTGAGGCCAGAGCGTAAACATATGAGTCCTTCATTTCAACAAACCTAGTTCCATTCTTATCGCATTTGTACAAGGGGGGGGACGTTGTCGATAACCTAAAAATAAGAAACTGAGGGCGAAAATCATTACCAAAACAAATCGAAAACCTCACACCGAAATAAAATGATCAAAAAGACCAAAAAGCTAAAATACAAAAACTCGGAAAGCTTGGGAACAAACCAAATGACAACAATGACAAAATTCATGAGATAAAATGTTGAAGTTCTAAAAACAGCTAATAATAAAAAGTAGTAAGTCTGCTGTCAATTGTGATTTTAGGCCCAAAAACTTGTTCTACGTGTGGCGTATTCATTAAAGGGCCGAGCAGATTGCACGCAACACGCCGAATGTGTAACTCGTCCGCATCCGCGACGCGCGTGGTCAGGTCATTCGCTCGCAGCAGCGGAGCGGCCAATCACGGCGTGACCTCCCGCGCGCGCTGACCTATCACACTCGTCGTGATTGGAGCGGGTTCAGAAAGGCCTACACCCAAGAACAGTCACTTTATCATCGTCTTGCTTCCACGTGTAGACAAGAGAGTGCGTGAGTAACTTGGTCTCGCTGGTACTTTTGGAAACGTTTATCTAATAACAGCCTTGCTTTTGCTTGTTAATGGGTCCCGCTGGTGCTTTCAACTAGGAATCGGTCTGTAAGCGGCACGTAGGGCAATTGCATCGAGCAGGGAAACAGATTTTTGTACGCTTGGGGCAGTTCTCAGAATTGAAATTCCAAAAGTGGCATGTACGGCAATTTGAGAATACGCTGTAAATACTTGATTTCATTGTTTTCTTTCCGTAGAGTCGTAAGTTTGGTTTTTTTATGTATACGGTCTTCAAGCGGCACATAGGCATAAACTTTCTTTTGAATAGTTATTATCGGTCGGTAAGCGGCACGTAGAGCAATTTGATCGGGCAGGGGAACAGATTTTTGTACGTTTGGGGCAGTTCTTATAATTTTTGAACGGTCTTCAAGCGGCACGTAGGGCAACTTGATCGGGCAGGGGAACAGATTTTTGTACGTTCGGGACAGTTCTTATAATTTTTAAACGGTTTTCAAGCGGCACGTAGGGCAACTTGATCAGGCAGGGGAACAGATTTTTTGTACGTTTATGCAGTTCTTATGATTGACGGTCTTTAGGTGACTCAGTAGTGTGCTTTTCGGGGAGGTATCTACTTATGTAGTAAAGCTTCATATTCCTTTGGCGAAAATATTGAAAAATTTTCTGGCAAAGTTCTCAGACAATTGATTTCGTTGCTGTTTGATTCTGAGGAGGGGAAATTTGCAAATTTGTTTTTTGTAGTACACAATTATTGTTGGTGTATTTCTACTTCCAAAACGATAGGTGTTCTTCTACTTCCTTGACGATCTTCTATAAATTGTTGAGAAGAACTGGGAGGGCAAATTCTCTTTGAGAGGGTAGAAAAGATAGGGGGGGGGGTATCTGAATGTCTCTGTGAGGAGGGGAAATTTGCAGAAAGAGCGTGGCAAACGAGAGAAAAATGATACCCCATGCATGGTTGCAGCAGGAATTTCGAAAAATGCTGAATGATTTGTGGAGATTATTGCTTCTTCGAACAGTTCTCCTTTTGTAGAATGCGTCGCAAAGATGTTCTCAGCAAAGGCATAGGAAAGTTATTTAGAAATATTTATAATCACAACTAAGCCCTTATATTGCATCTGCCCCTACCCACTTGATAGGGTCGCTAGTGTAAATAAAGAATAAATAATGCCATCATAACTTATAATAACTGGCTAAGGGTGTTTACTTGTTTTTGTCTGTGTGTAAGTTTGTCTGTCTGTCACGAAATTCGTAGAACGTGTTCCAGCCAACCTCCTGAGCCCAAATTTTGCATAGCGCATGCTACCAACATGAGAGTCCACTGTACAAAAGCACGAGCGGATCCGTTTTGTGGATCCCTCAAAAAATGCGCGTCAATCGGACCCACTTGGCTTTTGGCCAATAAAATTGAGCCCGTACCACCACCTTTGCAATGCCATGGATGTGTTTGACAAGCTAATGTGGAAGCCATGGACTTCAGCCCAGAAAACTGAACTAAAGTTGGCTACTTTAGAAAATGGCGCCAAAAGAGTTAGTTGCGTAAATTTTCGTTTTGCCAAGATTTCTCCTGATCATTTGAGAAGGTTTTTGCACAGAGATGTAGCCCATGATGTTTATTGTCCTTATGGCAACTACCAAGCCATAGAAATTCCAAAAACCTACTCAAATTTGCATCTGTTCTTCCGGGAAAAATTTCTTCCAGGCGAAAGTACTGATCTCACACGAAAAACCTCTAGGGATGAGTAGTTGTTTACGAATCATTCGTGATAGCTTACATAGCGCGGTGAGTTTCAATGCCATTATTATGCGGAAATGAGTAAAGCATACAGAAATAGGGCCAATGCGAGCCTCTGCGAAGCAGAGGTGACGCACTGGTACACAATAAACCATCAGAAGGAAGTCGATTAGAGCAACCATTAGAGCAACCTTACGACAACCTGAGAGCAAACAGATCAGTGCAGATTGAGAATTAATAGGGAAGGAATTAGGAAGTGGTGTTAGGTATAATAGGTATTATAGCACACTAGCTGGATTACCCGGCTCTGCCCGGCTCTGTCAAAAACGATAAAGGTTCCATTCCTATGCCTGTACAACTTTTCCCTGTGCTCACTTCTACATGCAATTCCCTATTCCCGCTGTGTTAGTAATCAGTATGCTCACCTACCGCCCTCACCAATCCGCAGCTCCGCAGCTCAAACTTTGCAAGGAAATCAATAAAACTGATAGAAGTAAGGATAATTCTAAAAACTGATGGCGTTATTCGGCTAGCCGGGCCCCAAAATGTTTTTGTGATGGATCTTGCTCAACCTCGGTATAGGGGTTTATTCGAGCCACTGATGACGAATATCGTAGTCATTTCGCGCGATAGCGCCATTTGGGGTTACGGTGGGTACACCTAAGAAGCCAAAATCATGATTTTGCTGAAACTTCGCTTAGGGGGGGGGCTAATTGACATGCTGATTACGAATATCATGCTCCTTCGCATGTTGGGGCGTTTTCACTTGAGTTATGGTATAGGTATACTGCAGAGGGGCAAAATCTCAGTTTTGGCTGAAACTCGGTTTAGGGAGATTCGACCTTCTGACCACGTTTAAAACACTCTCGTTGCGTTTTGAGACGTTTTCGCAGAGTTATGGTAGGTACATGGCAACGGGTAAAAATCATGAACCTGCCTGAAACCTTGGCAGGGGTTATTTAAAGTGCCGTTTCAAGAATATCGTACTCACTCCTCACGATAAAGGCAATTGTATGATCTAGAAGGTTTCTCACGACCGTGATGCTTCTCTTATAGGACCTCTTTCGCGCGCGATACACCCTTCGGCTTTTGCCTAAGCAAAGAACAGGGGGGGGGGGGAGATTTGCAGCGTGCATTACGCATTGAGAGGAGTTATCAGGATGGCGCTGGAGACCGTTACGCAAAAACCCTTCCCCCCCCCCCCCCATTTCGTGAATGTCGATCTAAATTGGACCGAAAGGAAAAAATGTCCATTCAAAGCCTGCAACTCACCATAACTTCACAATAATGCGCCATGGCAGCGAGCAAGCATCATATTCATAAGCAGCATGCTTGTAAACCGTTACAGGTAAGTTTTGAGCAAATCTGGAACTTAGACTGTACACCCACCGTAACACAAGAAAATTGCGCTATCCTGCGAAATTAGCATGATATTCATGTTCAGCGCGCCAAATGACCACCCTAGACGAAGTTTAGAGCAAATCTATGTTTCCGACCCATACCGTATAACCACCATAACTCTTTGAAAAGGCCCCAATAGGCAGACAGAGTATGATATCCGTTATCAGCATGTCGAGTAAGCCCTCTGACCGAACTCCAGCCAAATTAAAAGCACAACGGTCTATTTCTTCTTCTTCTTCCCTGCTTCAGCAATTTTGAACGTATCAGCCTCCATCTCTTTTTCAACTACCGTAATGTCACTGTCTGAGCTCGGCAGTGAGCTGAACGAGGCACGGGTTCCTTTCATTACAGCGCTGCTAGTGGTTGTTGCGCTTGATGTTGTCGAGGCATTGCTAGTTACACTTTTAGGCCGGTATGCACGTACGTCCCCGCTGGGGAGGGGAGGGGAGCTGGATCCCCAGGGGAACGATCTCCTCCGTCGACCCCCGCCATGACAGAGGGGAGGGGAGCAATCCCCTTCCCTGCACCTAAGCGGGGATGGTGTGAATAGTTTCAGAGGTATTGATCGAGCGAACCCCAGTGCATACGGGGATCGAATGGGGGAGGAGATCCCTTTCCCCTCCCCACTCGATCCCCGTATGCACGAGTGTAACTCAACAACGCGGCGGAGGGGATCGACATCCCCTACAACGGAGTAGGGGTTCGATGGTGTAGGTCAAACCAGAGAAACGAGTATTCTAATTTCAATCAATTATTACAAAGCATTTCGTTCAAATTGATGAAAGATTTTCTACGGGAGCCGGGTTCCTCTCTCAGCGACTTGTAGCTTGCAGTTGTAACTCTCTCTTCCATATTCGCTTTTTGTAAAAAAACCCGGACATATATCTGCCAGTTTCGAATACCTGTAGAAGTTTGAGACCAACGAGAGTTGCGCATTTTCTACTTGACATGATTGTTTTATCCATAACGGCTGGTACAACATATTGTAATTATCACATTATATGATAAATTTTCTTCATCTTGCTATTCTAACGTAAAACTGCTTTGAATAAAATGAAAATTAGAAGAATCGCGTGTTTCTGAGTAGAGATCCTCGGGGGAGTGATCCCCTCCCCAGCGTTCCCCTTGTGCATAGCGGGGATGGCCGCTGGGGATCATTCCCCTGGGATAAAGGACGATATGCAGCTGATAGCTACAGCGTTTATGGAGAGCTGGCACAATTTGCAGCTTCTGTTATGTGTTAAAATACTGCTTTGAGCGTCCGCGCGGCATCCCCCCCCTTTCGGCACCATAACGTCTTCTACCCATTCCCTTGCAGAGACACATCGACTTCTACAGTTCAACATTTTTACGCTGAAATGGGGCAGCATGAGCGAAAGTGGGCAGCATCCAAGAAAGCAGGAACATAATGGGATTAGAAAAAATCATTTTTGGTGCCCCGAGCGCAGTCACTGCACACGCGCATTCCGCAACCCTAAATTATTGAAAATGAGGAGATGAAGATGAGTTGCAGTCAAAATATGAAAATGGAAGAGTTTCTTATGAAAATTTGAAAGCAGGGTGATTTCCCCCCTTGATCCCCTCTTGTGCATAAGGGGGTTCACTTCCCCTCCCCACAGGGGATCCCTTGTCCGATATTGTCTTTGTGCATACGGGGGTTCGCGCGGGGAGGGGAGGGGATCCCCAGCGGGGACCATTTCAATGGTATAACGCACATCCCCTCCCCGCGGGGATGTACAGTGACCGCCAAAAAGTTGCGGACAAGCCTCCCTCCCTTTTTCATCGCTATATTTCAGAAGGAAAACAACGATAAAAAAATGTAGTAATTGCATGAGGTGACAGAGCTCTTCAAGATCTACAATCTGCACTTTGCGGTTTTCGAAAAACATGTATTCTAAAAATTTTAAAAACTTTTTCTAAAAAAAGTCCGAAAATGGCCGCGTCACAATGTCGCGGACAATAATTCTTCGAACGCAAAAATTTTCTTTTCAGTCCTATTCTGAAGCGGAAACACAAGTAATCCAAACGGGTAAGCATATTACTATACAGAGCTCGTCATGAACTACACACTGGTTATGGTTGCTTCCCAAAAAACACAAGCTTGAATTTTATTTTGCTTTTTTTTTTCAAAAATAACTTCTAATTCTCCTTTTTAAGCCAAGTTTCTTCACATGGAAACCTGTTCACGACATTCCAACAACGCTGTTCGGATAAAGTAGATGCTCTTTACCATTCTCCACGCATCTGACGTGTGCTGATGAGTTTCTTTGCTGAAAATGGCTCTTGGCAGTGCTTGCACATGACCCCTGCACCTCACCACTGACTTGTACCGCTTTGCAGGCTTGTAACTCGGCTTGTAGTCAATGTGTGAGCCTCCAATTAGGCTCATTTGAAAGAACGAGACTTCCTCTACACGATGGCATGCAAAATAGGTGGGTACAAGAAACAGCGGAGATTTGGCGGATGAGGTGGAAAAATGCGGCCTCAGTGGTGGTTGGAGTGAAGGTTCTTATCAACACCAAAATAGTTCTAGAGCTTCAAAATGGATCTATTACAAGAACATTGACAGTTTTAAGCTTCCAGGAAAAAATTGGTAGCGAAAGAAGCTCTATTCAACTTTAGCTGGATATCCTCACCCTACCACTGAGGCCGCGTTTTTCCACCCCATCCGCCAAATCTCCCCTGTTTCTTATACCCACCTACTTTGCATACCATCGTGTAGAGGAAGTCTCGTTCTTTCGAATGAGCCTAATATCTGCTCCAAGACGAAGGCGGTCGCCCAAATAGGTTGAAAGCATGCGAGGCTGCAGCGCGCGGGCAATTGTCAACCACAGGTCGCGCGCACGCTCGGTCAGCGGTCGCTCACGGGAGCGTACGCGCGACCCGTGGTTGACAATTGCCCGCGCGCTGCAGCCTCGCATGCTTTCAACCTATTTGGGCGACCGCCTTCGTCATGGAGCAGATATTAATTGGAGGCTCACACATTGACTACAAGCCGAGTTACAAGCCTGCAAAGCGGTACAAGTCAGTGGTGAGGTGCAGGTGGGGTCATGTGCAAGCACTGCCAAGAGCCATTTTCAGCAAAGAAACTCATCAGCAAACGTCAGATGCATGGAGAATGGTAAAGAGCATCTACTTTATCCGAACAGCGTTGTTGGAATGTCGTGAACAGGTTTCCGTGTGAAGAAACTTGGCTTAAAAAGGAGAATTAGAAGTTATTTTTGAAAAAAAAAGCAAAATAAAATTCAAGCTTGTGTTTTTTGGGAAGCAACCATAACCAGTGTGTAGTTCATGACGAGCTCTGTATAGTAGTATGCTTACCCGTTTGGATTACTTGTGTTTCCGCTTCAGAATAGGACTGAAAAGAAAATTTTTGCGTTCGAAGAATTATTGTCCGCGACATTGTGACGCGGCCATTTTCGGACTTTTTTTAGAAAAAGTTTTTTAAAATTTTTAGAGCACATGTTTTTCGAAAAACGCAAGGTGCAGATTGTAGATTTTGAAGAGCTCTATCACCTCATGCAATTACTACATTTTTTTATTGTTGTTTTCCTTCTGAAATATAGCGACGAAAAAGGGAGGAAGGCTTGTCCGCAACTTTTTGGCGGTCACTGTACGTGCATACGGGCCTTATAGGCCAGTTGTTTCTCGAGTTTCTCCACTTTATTAGCAAGCTCCCTCCCTATTGCACGCAGTTGTTCTTCAGTTGTTGCTCTCAACCTTTGTTGCTGTTGCTCGTTCAGCAAGTTGATGAGCCGCTCCTAGTTCACCAGTACATTTGGCTCATTTCTGAAAAAAAAACTGCTAAATTTTCGCGTTACAATTTCTCAATACACCATGGCTTTGACTTCCTACCGTACACCTATCGTAGCCATACGGGGAGACGTTCTGCGGAGAAAGTGTGATATCTGTAATCAGCATGTAAAAGAACCCCCTTATAGACGAAGTTTGAGCAAGCACTACGACAAAAAAATTTTGGGGCCCTGATAGCCGAATAGCGCCAAACTAATATTGTAGTCGTAATCAGCATGCTCGATTACCCCCCTCTGTTTAATCCCAGCCTCGTAGCTCAAACTTTGCAAAGAAATCGATAAAATCCAAACCAATATTGCATTCATAAACAGCATGCTCGATGACCCCCCCCCCCGTACCAACTCCCAGTCCGTAGCTCAAAATTTACAAAAAATCGATGTCGATCGATGAGAAAAGTAGCCTATGACACCCGCCCCGCCCCGAAGTGTATGTGTGTCAAGTTTCGTCCGGATAGGTTCGGAAATGGAATTTTCTATTCGGAACATACGTACACACAGACAAACAGACTTACAGACATACAAACAGACATTCAGCTTTATATGTAAGATATTAGGTCGTTATGTATTAGGTACTATAATATATATTAGGTATTATATGTTAGGTATTATAATATACAGGGTGTCCCAAGAAATGTGCCTACTGTTTGATTGTTAATAACTCTTGTAATAAATTGCAAGAAGTTTTAACACGTTGACGACGAGCCATTTTTTTGCGGTCTGTCCCTGTGGACGAGACGTTTCCATGCATCCCTACGCGTGGCCCATGTATGTATGCATGCATCCATGCACGAAGTACAAAATGTGAAAGCCCCGCCCCTTTGACAAGCTCCGCCCACTCGACCAAAAATGTCGGAATTTGCCCAAATTTCAAGAATTTATGCGATTTCCGCCACTTCTGAAAAGTGGGCGGAGCTTGCCACTCAGGGGGCGGAGCTTGCCTGACGGTGGGTGGGGCCTGGCTAGAAGTTACTTGAAGTCTTTGCGCTCATCTACAGCCTCATCCATGCTTCTTGTGGACAGAAAGGATCCTTGTGAGAGGCATAAAAGTGGGCGGAGTTTGCTAAAAGGGGCGGGGCTAATACATGAAGAACATCTGAGCCTATGTTGATTATATGAACAAAAACTGAGAGGATTGGACAGATAGTATTGAATCTAAGGCCGCGCACCATTGCGCGGCACTGTCGTCAACTTGTTAAGTACCGTTTTCCAGAGCTAGCTTCAGCTTAGATTTAGTAGGAAACGAAGTATCGCTCTTCATTACTGTAGGATTACGGTGGAAACTTCAAGTATATGGTGTCACTGTGAAAAAAGCTGCCGTTTCAAAAACTTTCGAAAAAATGTGAAAACTTGTGTAGTAGGGTTTTTGTGGACACTGAGCCCAATACTCAACGTACAGGATGTTGGGAAAACGGCCGCTACTGCTTACCTCGCGTTACTTTTTAATGAAGCATCATGATAATTTGCGAACTTCACATTTAGAATCAGCAACTCTAATAAGCCCATTGTGAAAGTTTTAAGGCTATTTTATTCTCTTTCTGAGGCAAAATATGGTCTTTTATGGCTCAAAGCCCTCTCTAAAGTTTCTACCGTAATCCTGTAGATCCTGTAGTAATGAAGAGGGTAGGTGACTCGCTCCATCTTCACATTATTGAAAGCTTTTATCTTGCATCTATTACATTCACTTGCTCAAACACGGAGGAAATGGAGGCGGTCGGTAGTGCGGACGCCTAGGTACGAGTGGATCTGCCATATCGCCTAGGTACTACCACCAAAGCATGCCACTCGAAAGCGATCTGTTACTCGCACTAGGGTATCCCATCATGCTCTATTTTGGACATACATCCTACTACCTATTCTTCAAGCGTGCGATCGAAGCTTTTGATAATGTTTGAGGCAGTGGCGTAACCCAGGATTTCGGCTCGGGGGGGGGGGGGGGCGCCAAAATTATTTTCAAATGAAGGTGCGTGGCGTCAGCCACGCACTCCGAAATTTTTTTAGGGGGGCTTCTCAAAATTTTTGCGGGCCCCCAACCCCTAAAATCTGGAAAAAAGGGGCGTAGCGTCACTCGAAAAATAGTGTACGGTGTGGAGGAGTCAGAAACTAGATTTGGCTGAAACCTGGTCTAGAGAGGTTGTTCGACCCGCTGATCACGAATATTTATTCATTCATTTATTCAAAAAATTACTGTATTATAATGTGCTAGATAGGAGAATCGCTAAAATAGAAATGATGTATAAGGCCCCGGGCAGAGTTGAGCGATTTGATCGTCGCGATTCAATCGGTACAAGACAAGTCCTGCGAGTTCATTGCATGCCAATCTTCTTGCATTTCGGTTGTGATAGTTTTCCAACACGACTAATTGTGACTAACTATCACAACCGAAACACAAGAAGATCGGCATGCAACAGTGGCGTACCCAGGATTTCGGCTCGGGGGGGGGGCGACAAAAATTCTTCTCCGATGGGGGTGGGCGCGACAAAAATTTTTCTCCAATGGGCATGCGTGGCGTCAGCCACGCACTCCGAAAATTTTTTTGGTATGCTCGCCAAAATTTTCGAGGGCTCGGAACCCCGAAATTTCAGAAAAAAGGGGCGTGGCGTCAGCCAGCCCCCCAAAAAATCTTTTTTAAGGCTGAAATGAATTTTTAAAAAATCATGACTTATAATAGCGGCTTAATCTAAAGTTGTGTGGAGTTTGTCCGTTACGAAATTACAGTGAGGAATGATTTACGATACTAAACATCATGTGAGGTTAAGATAGCGAGTATGGTTCATTTTTAACTGCGGGTCACGTTGCAATAAACCGAACAATGTTTGAGAGACAAGCTCTCAGAAAGTGAGTTTACCACGGTTCACGATGCCAGTGCGAACCTCTGAAGCAGAGGTGAAGTACTTTTTTTAAAAATATTTTAATTATTTACAAGTACAACCAAGTCACTTGCGCATTTTTATGACTCATGTAAGTAACTTTCAAAAATTTCACGAACCATTTTCGGGAGGGGGGGGGCCTCGGTACGCCACTGGCATGCAATGAACTCGTAACATTTGTCTTGTAGCGATTGAACGCGACGGTCAAATCGCGTGAACTCTGCCCGAGGCCTTATGCATCATTTTTTAGCGATTCTACTGTCTAGCACATTATACTACAGTAATTTTTTGAATAAATATTAGGTTGGCGGATAATTTCTGTTACACTTTTTTCGTAAAACTTTGGAAAGTTTCAGAAGTTCTCTAGAATCTTCAAAGTTACTCCATATGTAGACCACTGCAGGTCGTACACAACAGTACACTGATGCCGCAAATGCGCAATTAGCCAGCGACTTTACGACAACTTTATAAAAACACTCAAAATTGTCATTTTTTCTTTGATTTTTTTCTCTGCGTCTCGTTGTGTATTTTCTCTCCCATAATTTTTTCAGAACATATTTTCGCATCCTCTCTTTTATACTTTATACTTTACTTCTCTTTTATACTCTTTTATAGTGGCAGTTTGGTGCCACTAGCACGCCAAAAACAAGGGGTGAAAAACAACTCAAAAGAATTAAAAATTCGTCAAAAATTTTTCTTTTTGTGTGCATCGTGTAGAATTTGATACTTAAAGGTTGGAAATAATTTTTGTAATTTTTCAAAGAATTTTCTTCATGTCAAAATGCCAATGTGCGCTGACTTGGCGCAACATGTAGCTTATGTGATCGTGTGCGGACATGATTGCGCCATCCCCTTACGTTCACCAAAAACTATGGACCATACCCTGCCCGAATACCACATCGCCCGGTCACTTCCCAATCACCTGGAAGAATGCCAACCCGCTGAAATGTCCATAAAATGTACTCCCACCGATAAAGTGGGTGTTTTGCGCATGGACCGCGGATCTGACAGTACTGGCGGGTAGACCTTTGCACCCCGCCAACACTCCTCTAACATAAGAATTTTCGAAAGTTTCTTAGATTTTAAAAAATAAAAATAAAAATGTTACAGAAATTATCCGCTAACCTAATAAATGAATAAATATTCGTGATCAGCGAGTCGAATAACCTCTCTAGACCAGATTTCAGCCGAATCTGAGTTTCTGACTCCTCCACGCCGTACACTACCGTGACCCCACCATATGGCGCTATGGTGAGGAATGGATGTGGTAGTCGTGATCAGAGGGTCGAACAATCCCCTAAACGAAATTTTTTGCAAATTTTTCATTTTGACCCCCTACCATATACCAGTGACGGTCGCACGTTTTCCGTCCGTTAGGAGGGAGGGGGCGGCAAAAAAATTTTTCAAATGAAGGTGCGTAGCGTTAGCCATCTATAAAAAAAGTTTTGGGATGGGGTGCTTCTCAAAATTTTTGCGGGTCCATAACCCCTAAAATCTAGAAAAGGGGTCGTGGCTTTTGGAATAGCGTGGAAATTTTTTGTTTCTGGGTTGTGTATTTTGGAATAGCGCCTCTAGTGTGGGGGCTCTTACATGAAATAAATGTTATGTACCCACCAAATTATCATCTGCTCAGGTGAGCACTAGCTTAATCTTGCGTTTTGATTGACGCTTTGTTTTTCCTAGGGGGTGGGCTCTTTTCTGTAGTCGACAAGGTGTTTGATCGGATAGCTTACATATGCGTCTTCACTTTTCAGCGTTAGTCTGTATTTTGTACTATTAGGGTGAACGGTAAAAAATGGGACACCTTGAGAATAATTGCAGATTTCTCAAGGAAGAAAAGTGACTGAACTTTCCAATTTTGATGGATATTAGAATAAATTATTCTCTTTCAGATAGCACCTATATAAGGTCATTTAAATAATTGATAATTTTTATACTTGCTAAAATGCAAAGTTAGTTACTTCGAGAAATTATGAAGTTTGAGCAGTATCGGCGCAGTGAAACATGTGAGACCACCCAAAGTACCGCTGCTGGAGTGAGTGGTGGGACAGTCACCAAACCCACGACGGCTTGGTGGCTTTAACTCTCAATGTCAGGAGATATACCCATTAACAGCTTCGAAAATAAAGATACGCGTTATTCAATTCTTTGCAGGTAAACGCATGATTTCTGGGTATCATCTGATAGAGCTTTTTACGCTCTATCCATCCATATGCAGCTTACTTCAGATTTTATCTATCTTCGGAAAATATAGGGCAAAACATGATTTTTTGGTTTTTTGTTGCGCCAAAAATAGCTATTTTTCAGGTTTTTTCGAATTTTTTTTCTGAAATTGAAAAGAAATCTCATGCATTTAACATATCGTTCGAAAGAGCATGAAGAGCTCTTTCGAATGGTATGTCATTTGCTTTACGACTTTACGGTATAACAGCGCAAGATTGAGGATTGTGCAAAAAACTCTGTTCGAGTTCTTCACGGCGCCACGTGTAGGGTAGTGGAAGAGGAGCGTTAACGCGTTGTCAGAATAATAAGCGAAGGTCGCCCATGTAAGCGACGTTTAAGTTGCTGCTTACTTGCTATTGCCAGAAACAAAAAATTCCAAAATGTAATGAAAATCAAGCTGTCCCATTTTTTACCGTTCACCCTAATATAAAGATCTGTACCAATCTTGGACTAGCATAAACAACCAACGAGAAGATTACATTTATGCCAAGATTTATGTATAGTCGAAATGCTATGAAATTGAAGTTTATTTATTTATTTATTCCATACGCTCATGGCGGTCCTTAAAAGAACAAAATTACACAGTCACTCATACTCTGACCACGATAGTTCACCATGCAGTCTGTATCTAACCTTTCGGACTGGATTATTGAAAAGTGTGATGAAAGCCTGTACGTGACTCCAACCTGAACATATTCGCTTACTCTGGCACCTACCTTAACAAGCTGCATGAGGTCTCCAACTCAAAATTCCGTGTATCTTGCATAGGGGGGTTCATAATACTTGATAATAGCACTTATGATCATTATTAAAAAAGAGAAGCCTCAAACATTTAAATCACAGATTTGGCCTCTATTATACTCTTGTCACTAATGAACTTCGGTTTCGAAATCACGTTCCAGTTTGAGCCTGTGTTTGCGCCCATCACCAGAATCAGTGGCACTATATATAGAAGAAATACGGTCGATCAAACATTTTTGGCGAGATTTGTGCATTCACGGTAAGTTGCAATTCCTACGCTTGGCTCTAACTGTACAAAATGTACCAATCGATCACCCGCTGGGGTCTTGTCTAGCCATGCAGTTCTTGGAACCGTTTCCATCTCCAAAAAATTTGGCATTTTTTGCTTGTCATTCGGATGTTTGCGATATAGTTAGTGAAGCGGTTCTCCAACGGCAATCGTGGGACACAATGTGTGCAGAAATGCGTCCAACTTTTGTAACTGCACCGTTATTACACACATTTGTATCCCATCTCGTGCATCGTGTGCACCGTTTAGAAAGTCTTAAATGTATCTTCGTGGTTTCGTTTGCATTTCGAAGTCAGTATCGTGTATTTTGGTCAAGCTGTTCTAACAATTCAGGGCAAAACGCTGAGCTTGCTAGGTTCGTGCAGCAAACATGGTTGAAATCGATCTTAACAAGGAAAATGAGGAGGAGCCGGATTTCTCTGATCCTGAAGATTATGTTGATGATATAACTGATGAAGGTATGCGTTCTTTCTTGCCATTACGACTGGAGATTTAGCAAATTTTCATCTTATATTCCCGGCAATCTTGAAGTGTGTTATACTTAGAGCTCGTAATGGATGTGTTGCGTCAGCAGCCTTCCAAAGATGAGTACGAGGAAGCCTGTCTGATTATTTTTGGAATTCCCATTGTTGGACCTGAAAGAATGGGAAAACTCAAGACCGTTCTTGGCAAAGTATTCACAAATGTCGAACCCGACCATAAAGCTCACTTTCCTCTCACAGAGGAAGGAGGAAGTAAGGTGAGTAGAGCAGTCGATACTTTGTTTGCATTGTAATACCAGTGCTGTTTCCCATTTATAATAGATAAACTAAACTACTGATTATTTCTGAAATTTTTCAAAAGGTTTTCTGTATGCATTTGTCAACTGTATCTGATATAGGGTTGCGTTTTCATCGAATTTCCTGACAAGATAAAAGCAGAATACGCGAGAGGTGTACTGAACGGCTATAAGTTGGACAAAAACCACGTCTTTTCTGCTCTTCTATTCAATGAGGCCAGGCATTTTCAAAAACCTCAGGAGAACTGGCAGCCACCACAACCTACGCCTTACAATGACGTGGTACGTATCACCTTTCACTTCACTGAATGCCTACTGTAAACCATTCAGGGAGACTTGTGGTGGTGGATGCAGCACCCTCGTTGCCGTGATCAATTCGCTGTGCAGTACGAGAAGGATGGCGTCCCAACGGTTGCTTGTTATTGGCATATTAAAGGGCATGACCCTGAGATTGCTGGTGATGCAGGCAAAGCTGAACGCCCGGTTAGTTGAGGCTTGCAACTGTTCGCTTGTCTACCTTTATTTTTTTTATTTTAGTCATGGACAGATACCGTTTTCAAATGGTCCCCACACGGTTCTTATATGACTACGATCCACAAAAGAGGCGTGGCTTTGTGGGGTGGGCCAGAATTTGCGCGTGTGCAGCGATTTGCGCATGATAATGTGCAGTTTATCGACTTTTCACCATGTGAAACGTAATATCTGATTTGTGCATTTTCTGATGTTCGTCAGTGTTTTGTTGTTTAGTTATTTGGTTACCTTCGCCGAATCCGCTGAAAAGAATCGTTTCGGGGATGACGAGGATTGCTTACGAATTTGGGATGTTGTAACTGGCGAAATGCTAAAAGGTTTTTCTCTTTACGCGCTCACAAACCGGGATCAACTTCCTTGTTGGCCGTTCTTCCAGTAAGTCGTGGATGTTTCTGATACAGATGATGTCTTTACCTCTTTATTTGCCTCTAGTCTCAGCCTTTAGGTGGTCTTTTGACGAAAAATTTTTCGCTTGTTTGAAAGCACCTGAGAAGGACAAACTTGAGAAGGAGAAGAAGGTTAACATTTTGCTTCTTTTTCTGCTCGTTCTCTATGTCTTATACAGGTTAATGGGATATCTGTCTTCGAGACGGAGACGTTTAAACTTGTTGATCATCGTAATATTATAGTGGAAAATATAAAAACTTTTTCTTGGAGTCCAACGGCAAACATAATCTCTTACTACGCTGAGGTACGCTTTAAATCATGCTTGAAAAGTTTTTATAAGTTCATTTATTTCAGTGCACTGATTCTCTGCCTGCGGAATTCGGTCTTGTGCAAATGCCAAATCAGCAGCGATTGAGATCTGGACGTATTTACAATGTTGCTGACGCGCAAATGTTCTGGCAAAAAAGTGGTCAGCGTCTTGCCGTATACACTATGAGGTATGATAGATATTTCAGTTTGTTAGCAAGAGCAGAATAGTGATTGCGAATTAGTAAGAATGGATATCATATTAGTATACATATTATACATACATACATAATCATATTAGTATACACATCTGTATGCATAGTACAAATCTGCATTCCATATTGGCTGTGCAGCCCATCAAAGAAAGTAAAAATCTTTGTTGCTCTCATTTTGTCATGTAGTTCTTAGGTTCCGGCCAGACTTCGCTCAAAAGCGCCCAAAAGCGCTCAAAAGCGCCCAAATTTCTCTAATGTCTCCACTTTCTCGTGTGAGGAGAGATGAGAGGATTAGAGATATATGAGCGCTTTTTGAGCGCTTTTGAGCGAAGTCTGGCTAGGGCCTTAGGAGGTTGATCTATGGAGCTTGTGCATTGAGTTAGATTCCGTTTCATCTTACATTAGCTCTGAAGAATACGCATTGATCACTGCAATTACCTCCCACGACAAAGATATCGCCGAATGTATTTGAGTATGATCGCGCAAACTTGGATTAGAAAGTCTTGTTTTTCTTGAAGCTTATATTTATAAGCTTTTTGAACTTATTCATAAGCTTCTGTACTGTCTCCCTTTAGTGGTAATTTAGATATTCCAAAAAGCAGATGAAAGAGGGCGGAGAAGTCAAATATGTCGGCGGATGCACGTACCACATCGAAATCTTTGAGATACAAAAAGATGTGTCACTGATGAATCTGCCTCTGCCTGAGCCATTCATCAATTTTGGGTGGCAGCCTTATGGTTTGTAAGAGCTTCATCTTTGCTGTAGTGAACCTGATTGCAATTCACTTAGGAGAGAAATTCTGCGTGCTTACCGGGAATCAAGCAAAGGCAACTCCATTGGTGTATCGGATCGAGGCAAACAGTCATGCACCAAAATTGATGAGCAAGCTCGATGCTGGCGTGCAATTCAATGAAGTAGGTTCTGTTTTCAGTACCATCTCACCTACTCTATGTTGGCTTTAGGTATCATGGGCTCCCGCTGGTGGATGGCTGGCTGTGCTAGCTAAGCGGTCAACAGGTGGTAATGTTATGTTCGTTGATACGACTTTGCAAGAAGCAAAGCGTACCAATGTCGTGGAGCATCCAGGTTTCAATAAGGTTGTTGTGATGTAAAGGAAACTCGAATTTTTCTGTAAAAATCGGCTTGTAGGGATACTGGGATCCTACAGGACGATACTTTGTCACTTGCTCTACTCTCGGTGGTAGAATGGGCGCCGATCTAGGGTTCAGACTGTACACCTTTCAGGTAATATATTCACATCCCAAGGATATTTTGTGTTTATTTCAGCGACTGTGTTCATTGTTAGCCGATCCTGATCCTTTCAGGGCCGTGAGTTGTGTAGAAAAGCATTGGAAAGATTGTCTCAGTTCAAGTGGCGTCCTCGACCTCCAGTAAAACTTAGCGAACAGAAGTTGAAGGTTGGTGTATGTGTGCTTGCATTCCCAGCTTTGAGTCTTGTTTGTCTCAATTAACTGTTTGGCACTTTGCTTGTCTGTGGCCTAAAAGTCTTTGGCCTATAATTGGCCTGGTTGTCCGTGAGGAACTTATTTTGATTCCAAGTATTTGTTTCTTTTTAGTGATTTCTCCGTTAGTGATTCTGTTATCGTTTGAGTCATGTTTCAGGAGATCAAGAATAATCTGAAGAAGACGGCAGTTCGCTTTGAACGCGAAGACAATGAGGAGAAAAATCGTGCTAGCCAAGAAGTTGTGGAAAAAAGGCGGTAGGGCTTGGTTTATCTTGTGCTTCACGTCAGTACTTACATGACAAATTCAGGAAAATTATGGCAGCATTCGATGTTATTCGTCAAAGAAACCTCAAAAAGATTGCAGCTCAAAAAGATCTAAGGCTTTCACTCCGTGGTACTGTTTCTCTGCGTAACTTGTTTGTACTTTTTCTCAGAAGCTCTTGCAGGTGGCGTAGACACGGACAGTGTAAAGGCAGAAGAACTGGTGGAAGAACAAATCATGGTCGCTCTTGATACCCAAAAAACTTTAGCCCCATTGGGCGAAGACGAACTCGATTAGTTGTACTGTCAGCTTGAATGATAGCGCAGATTCCTCTGCGCTTATATGAAGCGCTTCCTTTCGCCATTAGCAGCTTTCTACTATCGCTGTTCACCTTTAGGAGCTCACCGAACCTTGCCGAACTAGTCGGTCATTATGATTTTTGCATGCCGTATTGGCGCCGGTTTCATATGTTGTGTTTCGCTTAGTATGTTGGCAATCGTGTTTGTTCTTCTACCGCGTTTTCTTGTTGATGGTAGAGGCACGCGAAGTCTTGGTTGGGCTGTTGGTTTTTTTGTTGATCGGTGATGAATGTTATCAAGTATCCTTTTTGCAGTTTTTGTGCACTTTTAAGATTTTTTTTTTGTGTTTGCAGAGGCACTACGAGATTCATTTTTCACAGCTATGTTATTTTGTAAGTTTTTGACTTAGCGAAAATTCTTAAGCCATTATGAGGGTGCACAGGTGGACTTTTAGCTCATCGCTTCGAATGTGCTTGTATGAATTAATAATTAATGACAGCAATAAAATACTGGTGAGGATGCTGCGCATAGTGATTCAGATCTCACTTGTATTCAACACGCTTCATTTGATTTTTCTTTCAACAGCATTGTAGGTTCCCTGACGAAGGCAGTCTCTAAGCGATTGAACGAATGAATTGTGTTGCGGACGGTGCTCGAGCATCCTCCTTTGTCAGAGTTCGTATCCCTAGCACACGCTTCGCTTACGTGGGCAGCCGTCTTTGTCTGGGAAGGCCTTAGCTTGAAGGCGTGCCTAATTCGATTGAGGTGTTTGAGCTTTTTATCAGTACGCTCATGTGCGAGTCTAGACAGTACCCCCCAGACAGTGGCGGACCGAAGGGGAGGTGGGGCCTCCCTCCCCCTGAAAGTGAGCTGCAAAGTCTTTGAAATTTACTTTAAAGGGTCATAAAATGTGCAAGTGAGGCTGCAGCCACGCCTCCTTTTTCTAGAATTTAGGGGTTATGGGCCCGCCAAATTTCGAGAAGCACTTCAAAAAATTCCTCGGAATGCGTGGCTAACGCTCCGCACCTTCATTCAAAAAGAATTTTTGCCTCCCACCCCCCCCCCCATGGACGGAAATTCTGGGAGTGCCACTGCTTCGAAAAGGTGTAGCTCTCACTTCGAACGTCCAAAAGTGACAAAACATGACTTGTATTCAGAATTTCCTTTTCGATATGCAGTGATATATGATGGGTCTGATATAGCGAGCCGATGCAGCTTTTGAGTGTTCAACCATCCCCTCCCCCAAGCCAAGAAAACCCCATACCTGGGCGACAAGACTTCCCCGGAGCAGTTTTGCACCGCCTTGGGGAGGAGAATCTACTTGACATTACCTACGCTGTGGCAAAGGGATTGCTGTAACAAATCCCAGTTTGTAACAGTTCACATATGTCATCCAAGCATCTCCAAGTCGTTGCTGTTAGTCTCCTTCCTCACGGCAGATTCTTGTGTGACGGCCCAAATAATGTTAAAGGCAGTGGGTCGGCAAAATCCAACAACTCAGGATTTTAACGCGATAGGTTCCTCATCGCCCAACTATGAAAACAGTGCAATGCCGGTTGCACAGCATGCTTTCCCTGCCGAGAAAATCGCTCTCGAACTTACACGCGCAGGCCAATCTTACACGCATCTGGACGAGTTGGCAATTTCCTTCTCACCATTGGGAGGCTGCCCGCCGCAACGCTATAACCATTGGGTCCTACAACGATTTAGCATCATCGGCCTGGCTCCACTCGTCCAATTTCAAAGGGAAGGGCATTAAAAAATGTGCTTATTTTCGCCCTTTTCGAGCTTTCAAAAGTGGATTTTCGGGACCAGCGTATTGAAAAACCCCAGGTAAGCGCAAATTTGACTAGGTTGAGATTTGCCGACTGCCTTTAAGCAAAACTTTTTCCACCAGACGGTGAGAAGAGTATGTCACGAGAGAATCCTGGTGAGTCATTTTTTTCCTCAGCTCAAGACGGCTCCTTCCTTTGACAGGGCGTGCGACCTTGCTTAATTCGAAGAATAGTCAAGCAACTGAACAGTGATGAAATTAACAGCACAAACCTCTGTTTGCAATCGAAGCAGCGAACAAACTGGTACAGGAGCAGCTTTGATAATGGGTTCCTATCCAGCCATGGTCAAAGATGATGGGGCCAAACAACCCCGGATAAGCTGCGCCCGACCGGGTGACCGGCGATTACCCTTTCCCTTTCCTACTTATGAATATACAATAAAGATTTTAGACACAATGTTGTGTTTATGTAATGCAGGACAATTAATACGAAGGATTTAAGTCAAGAGAGTGCCCCTTTTCGACTTGCCAAGCGATTTCACCCTATCCCCCTCTCAAAAGCCATGGGGGAACGTGCTGGGTCGCTGAAACACTAAAATACCTAATACAATCGTTTTCGACTGCGTTGCTCGCGAATCTTTTCTAAAACCAGAAAAATGCAGAATGTGTATATACAAATATCTGATGAAGAGATTAAATGCGTGAGCGAGTGGGAAATTTCAGAACTTTTTTGAATTGAAATATGATTATTTTCGTTTTTCGGAAAATCGAATTTTCAAATATTCTCTTGAAACAAAATCCGGATCAACCTTGTTGCGAACTTTTGAACGCTATCTTGTAGAGCTTGCTTTGATTTGTAGACTGGTATATGCCCTGCATCCTATTGGAAATATGAGAGAAACTGTCTTACGTCGGTGAATGAACATATATGAAAAGACTTATGGGACATCCAAATATTTCCTGTTATCCTTTATAGCAAGTTGTTCTGGCAGCTCCGTATTTTTATCGTTCAACAGAAGTCAAGAATTTCATCGTTCGTCCAACTGTGTAGCATGAAATCTTTATCAAACAGTACTACAAATGTAACTGACATTTCAGGCCCTTATATCTATTCAATTTCGTGCGTATTATCTACCCACCTCAAAACTAATCTTTCCATCCCGAGTAAAGCGGGTGGGGTCTGGAGTGAGAAGTGGGGGAGGTGGAGTGAGACGTTGCTCAAGGACATACGTTACAGGAATTCATCTCCTCTCGATTCTCCCAAGAAGTTTGTTGCGAGTCCATTGCATGCCGATCATCTTGCAGTTTGGCTGTAATAGTTAGTCGCGATTAGCGTGTCGAAAATTATCAGACTGAATCGTAAGATGATCAACATGCAATGAGTCACTAACAGTGCACTTGTTGACGCGAGATGGTGGAATCGAGTGATATATGCCCGGCCCTTTAGACTACCTACTTTGTAATGAGATGCCCGATCTAGACTTTAGCTGAGTTTCTACATGGTAAAGATGAAATTCCGTTTTGTGGTAAAGGAACTTGCAAAGGAAGGTTAATAAAGCATTGGAATTGTGAAATGATGTACCATTTCATTGTCTTTGGAGGAAATCAGGGAGCATTCCAAGGCTGGTGTTACAATGGGTTTTTTTTTGATAGTCCCGCAGCTACTACATCTATTTTTACAAAAATGTTTTCGATCGCCCTCTGATCACAACATCCATATTGTAACTCTGTTCCTCGAATAAAACCGATAATGGAGTGAATTTTATCGAGCACTTCTGTGCCATCAACACATTTACGGCCAGATTATTTTATCCGTTTCTGCCGTTTCGGACCATACAATCCGTCGGCGCCTACTTCCTCGGGGCGTCTCCAAACATGTGCCAAAGTCTCATGTAGTGTCGTGGATTTACAATGATTACAAAAACGATCCACCGGTGGGTCGTGATTTCGTGAATCACTACGTACATGACGATTCGATCGGATCTGCTCGCAGCAGACGGTTCGAAAGTAGCTCCCGTTAGAAAAATACAATCAATCATGTGCCGAGCTCGTACTCCTTGTCTTTTCGTGCAGCTGTTGTGCAGCCAGAAGTATGACAAGGCGAAGAATTTGCTCAAGGTGTGTTGGCACGTAGAAGGCGAATGAGCTCTGCGCCACTTTCATGCCCGGTTTGGTGTTTTCTCTAGGCCTGCGGCAGAAGTCTTGTGGCAGTCAGCGCCTGCGCTCCGAATTGAGGGTCATTGTGTGACCAGATAGCACCTGGGCGTGGCTAGAAGTCCAAGGCGGCGAGTAGGGAACTGTATGCCGCCGATAGGCTCCATCTCGCCCAGGCAGCTGGAAACAAGGCCCGGCACGAGTCGGTTTCTCGGGATTTTGAAAACGAAGTCTCCCCTGACTTTCGGAAGCTTTACTAAGTCCCCTTTAACACGTTTCGGACCGGTGCTGCACATGGTGCAGCACGCTGTTTGAAGGATCTGTTCAACGTTTACAGGAGGTTTTCTTTTTGTCCAAGGTTATCATGTCAAAGGCCCAGGCTCCTACTTTTCAAATAACTCCGTAGAGCCGTGCCGCCGATATTTGTTTAGGAGATATGAGGACAAATCGAACAACAGTTGCAACGGAGTGCGGCGACGCGAACGACGCGTGCGACGTCGCAACTTTGCTTCAAATTCAATGAGAAAAGCCGTAATTTCAATAATCATGTGTATCCTATCGTGTACAACATAGATACTTTTGTATGTGATTAGAAACTGAGTTCTCTATCTTTCAAGAAAGCACAGAAGTACTTCTCAAGCGACCAAATTCAAACACTTCGAATTCATTCACTTTGGGTATCGATCTTATCTGACATGCTGATTACAGATGTAACACACAGCCTGAGAAATAAGGTCCCTTTGTTGGCTAACGGCTGAAAGTACACTCTTTTTCGCCGCGCGCGATTTCGCGGTCCGAAATGTGTTAAAGGCAGTGTCCGGGCAAAAACTCGATTTTGAGATTTTGTGCTTACTTGGGCCTATTCGCTACGCTGAATCCGAAAATGCACATTGTAGAGCGCGAAAATGGCGAAAAACGGCTCTGATACAGGAGGAAAATGAGCAGGTGGGCGGGGCCCTCCCCACTGCGAATTTACGTTCCCGGCTTCCGGAGCGACCTTCTCGCTTCCGGTTTCAAGTCAATCATTCGCACTTGACCGGTAGCGATGTTAGGACGGCTAGCGGAATCGAGAAAATCGCTCCGGGAGCCGGGAGCGTGAAATCGCACTGGGGAAAGCCCCGCCCACCTGCTGATTTCCCTCCTGTGTTAGGGCCCTTTGCCGTTTTCGCGCTTTCCAATGTGGATTTTCGGATTCAGCATGGCGAATAGGCCCGTATAAGCACAAAATCTCAAAATCGAGTTTTTGCCCGGACACTGCCTTTAAGAAGGATTTGCTAATCTGGAAGAAAAAACGTGAGATAAAAGTGAAAATCCAAATTGGAGCTGAATACTACGCATGCACGAGAGTTTGGCACTGGAGCGCGATATTTAACAAAGCGATTTATGAAGAAATTAAGGCAAAAAACAAAGGAAAGGCAATAATATGAAAATGTCTTTATGCTCAGGGATAGATTTCTGACCGGAGAATCCGTCCATGATAGAAAAATCCAAAACTTATGTGAAGTGACAAAAATATATGCTCCAGACGATCTCAGATCGTTTGGTGACCGTCTGGAGACGAACTAATTTTTTTAAATTTTATTTTATAAATACACTCGAGGTGCACCAGAGCAAAGAAATAAAAGAAGATCCAAATAAACAATGAGACCAGCCAGTCCTCAGCCGCAAGAGAAGATAAAAGAAAATACGGGATAAAACAGAACTCGAAGCTCTAGACCCAGCTTGTAAAGTTGAACGAAAGTAACCTTGATCAAAAACAATCACATGAATCTTGCACACTCTAAAATCAAAGATGCCCCGTTTTTGGGTGTCAACGAGCCCGCCGGTAAGGCTAGCTGACCTGACCCCATCAAAGATTAAATTTTAGAGGAAGCAAGATTCAGATTAAGAGTGGCAGAGTAAACATCTAACAACTACTCCAGAAGGCACTTCATTAGGCGGACACAATTTGGAGTGCCCTAGATGGGAAACTAGGCTTCGTTAAGGCAATAAGGTGTGATAAAACTTCTGACGAATGAGCCGGGCTGGTTCAGTTGTTAGTTAATGATGTTTATGGTTAGTAACAACCAATGAATAAAACCAGGCTACAGAATCAAGCTGCAACTGAAGAACACCAGGACTCGGCTCCGAAAAATGACCGTGCGGACCGAAAACCGACATGCTAGTAATACCAATTGCCATAAAGCCAAGAAGAGAAAGAACTGGTAACTGAAAAACGACAAAATTAAAATCATTCCAAAAAGCTTAGGGATGCAAGCTGTGTGTCAGCTCTCATCAACTTAGCCCTGAAGGAGTGTGCAGTTTGAGAACACATAACATCCATAGGCAACCGCTGAAACCATCTAGCAGACCTGCAGAATATGTTACTGTGCATTTTTGCAAGATTGTGTTTTTTGACCTTGGCGTAGTGCAGATTAAATCCACCCGACCTTTCACTAGCTGGCATGAATATCCAATATTTACTTGCCTTCAACCGATTTTCACCCTTTAAAACTTGAAAACAAAACGCTAAATCTGAGAGATTGCGACGAAAAGAAAGACTATGTAATTTGAACATTCTAAGCCGTACATTATAATCTGGTATACTGTTATCAGAATAGAGTCGCCTGTACAAGAGACGCGTGAATGTTTTTTGCACTTTTTCTATTTTACAAATATCTTTTTTCCGGGCAGGATTCCAAACTTGGGAGCAGTATTCTAGATGGGGCCGAATGAGGGCTTTGTAGAGACGCGTCACTAGTGCAGGTGAGTTACTCCTTACGGTGCGCAGCAGCACGAATAAGGAGGTGTAAGCCTTTCTGACAGCAGCATCGATATGTTCAGAAAACTTTAGTTTAGCATCAACAAGCATTCCCTAGCTGAGCCGCATGACCTCAACGCAAGATCCTCAACCACATAAGTACCTGCACAACCATTTCCTATATGCAGTACGCAACTCTTGTCAAGATTGAGTGTTAAATTCCAAGTCGTTGCCCGTTCAACTAGATTGAAAAGAGACAATTGTAAAGCTGACTGAACCTCAATTCGATCTTCTGCATCGTACATTCCGTATATCTTCATATCATCTGCATACATATGCACTTTCACCTTTTGAGAAGTATGGAGTAAGTTAGGCAACTCCATAGTATAAATGAGGAATAATATAGGCGATAAAACTCCTCTTTGAGGAACACCACTTGCACAAGAGTAGGTATCCGAAAATCGGTCATGAACTCTTACAGTCATATAGCGGTTGTGCAGATACGAATCAAACCATGCGAGCAGCGGGTCATCAACGCCTATCATTTTGAGTTTCTTCACTAGCATATCATGACAGACCCTATCATATGCTTTAGATAAATCAATATAAAGCACATCCACACATTTTTTACTATTTAAGGCAAGAGTCCAGTCATAAATATTGTCAACCAAATTTGTTGTCGTCGAGGCACCATTGATGAAACCATGCTGCTCAGCAGGGACCATGCCAGCTTTATCAAGCCAGGACAAAAGCTTATCTCTTATACACTTTTCCATGACTCTTGCAGGTGTAGGCAGACTAATAGGGCGAAAATCCCTCACCCGTCTAGCGCCCTGGACCTTAGGGATAGGTGTTACAAGGGCGTGCTTCCAAAGTGCGGGTACCTCTTCTAATAACATGGATATGTTGAAAATATGTTCTAATGGTGTGGCCAGAGATGAGGAACATTTCTTGTATACAATCTGAGGTATGCCGTCATATGTTTCAGTAGCGGAGTTTTTGAGGTGCTTCAAAATTCGGCAGACTTCATGCGATTCAAAGAAGATTGAGGACAATTTCCCTCGCACATCATGAATGTTGCCAACAGCAGGTGCACTACTGTCCGTAGAAGTGAAGACGCTAGCAAAATAGGCTCCAAGATTTTTCGCCTTCTCTCCATTACGGAAAAATCGAGCACCAAGGTCATTTTCGAGGGTGGGGAGGTTAGAATTTGGCTTCATCTTAGCTCTGATGTAAAGGAACAGGCTTCGCGTTGATTTCTGTGCAAGCCGACGCTCACGATTAGACAAAAACTTTCGCATATGAAACTCAATGTCGGAACAAACTTTTCTGTAAAGATCGTTGTGCAACGGATCAGGCAGGTCATCAAAAAGACGACATTTCTGCAAATTCAGGGATTGTATATGTGTAGGTACTTTGGCTATGACAAGACCACGAGCTTTGAAAGGAACAAATAGAGCAAAAGCTTCATAAAGTATTTTGCAAAACCTCCTATATACATCAGAGCAAGATTCATATCCATTAAAATAAGAAAGCCAATCGATTCCAGAAAGGTAGTCGTTCAATGCTTTGTAGTCGACATTATGAAAATCGGGCATTGGAAAATAAAGGGATGCCGCTGATGGAACATCACGCACCTCAAAACTAACTATCCCATGGTCCGAAGACCCAAGCGGGGGATGAACATTCACATGGAGAAGCTCAACAGCAGAGGAAAGAACAAGATCAAGGATGTGATTGCCATGAGTGGGCGAAGACACAAATTGTTTAAATTGATTCTCAACAAAATAGGTTAGAAATGATGTAGACGCACTGTTCAAAGGTTTAAGATCCATCCAGTCCACTTGTAAGTTAAAGTCTCCAAGTATAATAGATTCACTGTGATCACAACCCAAAGCAAAATGACTCATCATATCTAAAAGGCACTCATCATCTGTTTTGCTAGAGCTCGGTGGGCGGTAAATGGCCAAAAAACGCAATCGATTAGGCTTGGAAGGATGAATAACGTCCACTATAAGCACATCTGATAACATGTATAGTTGCACTCGATACGATTAGCAACTATGTTTCCTTTTACAAGGCAACACACCCCACCGCCTCTGTGTCTACATCTATCACTTCTGTAAACTACATATGGTAGTCCACCAACTACTTCAGAGTCGAGGATTCTAGCATTAAACCACGTTTCAGTCACAAAAATTTTGCAAAAGGTAACACTTGACATATCTTTTGCAGATAATTTTCTATGTATAAAGTTCATTTTTGATGTCATATGCTTCCGTGTGTGCTGTAAACAAGCAATTTGTTTATTTTAGCCTTGCTTTCAAATCGCGCGCACTTTTCGCCATACACGATAGAGCATGTCAATCGTGTCATAACCTGTCCGAAAAGCTTGTGTTCGACTAAATGGCTCTTATTCTTGGTGCGCGGCTCTGACTCGTCAAAAACGATATCTCTTTTGCTTTTTGCACCAAAAACGAAGTTCCGCCTGCTTTCAGAAGATCTGTGCCGGGCCGTGGCTGGGAATGCGCGATTTGCCGTAGATGTCCGCATGAGCCACCCCCCTTTCGGCGACATATAGCCTCTATCCCATGGTGGCATCTCGGCAAATCTGATCTCAAAAATCCCACTTACCTGGGCTTAGCCATCCTGCTGATTCCGACTGCGCAGCTTGCAAAGCGCAAAAATGTCGAAAACGATGTCGAAATCGAAAAAACTTTTCCTGAAGCCCCATCCTGGATTGGCACGCGAAGCCCGCCAAAGTTGTGACGCAGAGTCGCTGTGGGACCCTGCAATGATGGATGTGCGCTATGCGCGCTTCAGCCTTGCAGTTCGAAGGGGCGGCGTTCGGGCCTACCGTAAGATCCGGACCACTTTCGGGGCAAAATTTAGGCTTAGTAGCCCCCCTTTTCTTCGCTCCGAAGTTCAGCCATGCTTCTGGGCGGGGGGGGGGGGGGGAAATCTACTATAACGTCGCCACAAAGCCCTGCACCCCTCACTTTGCCGGGGCGCCGCATTCAAAGGGTCGTTGCTCTTCTTGATTACGTCGAATACTTCGGCAAGCATGAAGTCTCAATTCCTCCTCAAAATGAAAAAGAGCGTATGTACGGAGAACTGCCACAACTACCGTTGTGATGCTCGGTTGAGATCATGTATCATTCATTCTCTGACTAATAAGGAAAGCTACCTAACTTAGCTCGGCCTTTTGGTAAGAGGCATATATATTCTGATTCAGCTTCGAACGCTGATATTAAATATGCCATTCCTAGCTGCCACGCACCATCGAAGCGAGTTATGGGTTTTTTTCTACGCAAAATTGGATTGGCATACTACTGAACGTGAGAAGACTGCCTGTAGATGAAAATCTGCAAGAAAAAGGTGCTGAGGTATCGAAATAGTACAAATCCAATCTTTTCTCACTAAAAAAGCAAAGGCAGTATGCCGGCAGATTTGCGCCCTAGGGGATATTGCTGTGGTGGGGTTTGTGGTCATCCCACTGACCTCCAGGCGCAATCCGGCTGGTTGATGTTCCCCCTGGGCCGAGGAAATAGCCCTTGAACCGGCGCGCGCAACCCCAATCGGCGCGCACTCGGACGAATTCGCTTACCGTTCGGCAGGAGACCCCACGACCGCTCTCCCGCGTTGAGCATGCTATCCAAAGCAAAAATTAAAGGCGGCAGGGTCTTCGTGCCAGGGCCTCCCAATTTTCCATCAAAATTCTCGTCCGAGCTGCCTTTTGGAAGTTGGGTGAACGTCCCAAAAAGCGTCTTTTCACCCGTTTCAAAGCTCAGATTCGGGACATACGAGTCGAGAAGGTCCAAAACATGCGAAAAGATGGAGATGCAAAATCTGCCGGAACACTGCCTTTAACGCAGGCCAAAACTTACGCAAAGCGTGCTCTCGCCTCCTGGTCGGAGAAATAGTCCGGTCAATGCTCCATAAAGTTCGCAGGGCGGAATATGGGCATCAGGCTTGCAAAGAATGCATACTGTTATTTTATTGAACATGTCTATGAGTTAGTACTATATCACCCTCCTTCACTAACACCACTGTGATGCTGATAATCAGAAGCCAAAAAATTCAATAGCGCGAATTCTTAGCAACAGGCAACCTTGGTCTTTACATCAGATCCAGTCGTAATCAGCATCAGATGGCAACCGTTTCGCACTCGCAGCTCCATCTGTTACTTTTAATCCCATACCGCATACCTACCGTAACTCCGCGACAACGTTATCGCGACCAGCGAGTGTGATCGCGAAGATCAGGCTCTTGATACCGTTAACACACAGGGAGGCGTTTTACCGCGGAAAAAATGTGATATGCGTGATCAACATGTCAGGTAACCTCTAGGCCAAGTTTCGCTTGATTTTGACAACTCTTGCAATACTCTTCCAATACACCGCGCCTGCTTCTTTTGTGACAGCCTAGCCCTCTCGCTTACCCAATCACCGCGACAGCGCCGACCAATCAGAAGCGCGCAGTAATTAGACTGCTAGCCCTAATGATGCAGAAGGACCTCTTTGCCAAGCCGCGGCATTGCGTTTCTTTGGTAATCTGTCTGACATTGCTATGATAAATGCCCTACGCTGTGTATAAGTGAGTCCGCCTCCCTGTTCACTCTTTATGAGCTTATACACAAGCTCCGTGTTATACATTCGATACGTAGAGTATTGCCCTGTATTCTGGTGACTTTCATGTTGAACTACGCAAGAGGACACAACCTTCACCAGAAAAAAAGCAGAAGTCATCCGGTTCGAAGCTCCGGATGTTCGCATCATAGCTAAATCGGTATGAATGCAAACCATAAATTATAGTAATTAATATCTAGCAGTTTTTCTAGCAAAAGCATCCTAGCAAAGTTGAAAAATTGCGTCATAGCCTTTCTTTTGTTGATAACGAGGTTTTTGCTTGAGTTTCCTTA
Source organism: Cylicocyclus nassatus (assembly GCA_958299035.1). Lineage (NCBI taxonomy): Eukaryota > Metazoa > Nematoda > Chromadorea > Rhabditida > Strongylidae > Cylicocyclus > Cylicocyclus nassatus. The sequence goes on along the minus strand of CATQJL010000316.1, from coordinate 52,840,529 downwards.
GAATTCGGAACAACATATGTAAATTAACCTTGTTTTGTTTTTGCGATTGACTTTCACAGGTTCACAAAAGCTGCTGGAATTTATCAGAAACGAGGAACTACGCTTAAATCTCGCTTGAAGAGTCGCCTACGAAATTGCTGGTTAATCTTGTAAACGAATGATTTTGGACGCTGGTGACGGTCATTATCAGGATCAAGCAAGATGTGTGGCACACAACTGCCGGATAAGACCCCCCTATCGAAGCTCTGCTTCGACACCCCTCCCCCCCCCCTCGTTTTCGTTTGCCTGCCGTAAGGATGACATAGAGGCTTTACCTAGCATAGTTAAAATATTAGGTTGCAAAGAAAGTTCTGCTGATTTGTACTACGAGCTAAAGTTTTCTTTATATCTTCATCATGAGTGACTGTCAATCAGCAATATTTTGGCCATGTGTACTAAAAGCCTTAGACTACTGATTAGGTATGTCATAGATGCTCTTTTTCAAAAAGCGCGCTGTTGCGTTTCCAAACATGTGGAGATTTTGATTTTGATTCCTGAAGCTAAAGAGTTATTTCTTGCTCGCAAAAACACTCAGATATAGTAATAGTCGGATATTACTTCACCTAGCCGATACACAAGGTACAAAACGGATTTTCAGACCAAGCTTTTGGAGGATCTGCGCGTCCATAACCTGAAAAATGTGCATTATCGCAGATCTGAAAGCAACGGATTTTTCTACTTTTTGGGCATTTCTTCCTAGTTAACGTCATTTTTTTCAAGCTGAATAGCGTGTTAGGTAGCTGGGCCATCGCACTCTAACAAGGGAAGGATACTAACTTAGATCCTTCTGTGATGAGACACTTATAGCTGGAATCAGCTTGGAACGCTGATTCCAAGTATGCTATTCCTAGGTGCTTAGCTTAATTCTAAAGCGAGTTATGGTCTTTTTTCTATGCAAAGTTTGCGTGCTCCTCGATCTACTGATGTCATGGTGTCGATGTTTTGGTGTTTGCAATTGTATAATGCTCTCTTTCACGATCGAAATAATCAATCTGATGCTAGTTCAATACCATAGCACTTTTTTCGAGCAGATTCCTGTCTACACTCCGTCTTAAAACATTCAGAAGTTTGTCAATTACTCAAAACAGCAAGCCCATAACTCGCTCCGGAATAATGCTAAGCAGTCAGGAACAACATATTTGGAATCAGCTTTCAAAGGTGATTCCAAATATATGCGCCCCATCTCAAAAGGCGAATCTAAGTTAGTATCCTCCCCTTGTAAGAACACATTTCAAACCAGCCCCTTGCATTCGCATTCATTTTTGGTGTATACGAGGATAATTGGCAGAACTTTCTTTACAACCTAATATTTGTGATTATCGTGTCAGAGAATCCGTGTGGGCCAAGATTTAGCGAATTCTTTGGGCAACCCAAGTGAAGTGGCCATTTTCAAACATGATCAACTACATTTCAAAAACGAATTAGCTATCTCTTTATATTGTATCGTCAATTCGTTGACTATACGGACTGGACACAACCGCGGAGAACGCGCCGCGAGGTAAAACGCTTGCTCCAGTACAAACTGGCCATTGTCAAAGTCGTGCTCTCGCAACATTTCAACCGCGCCGCGCGTGGTGCGCAGCGGTTGAGCAGTCCGTACGGCCAACGAATCGACGATACATTCAATGCGCAGCACTACTCCCTATTTGCCTACACCATGAATCCTGCTTCAAAAAAACCGTTAAACTATGGAATTAAACCAGAGAAAATCTCGTCTGTCCCATTTTTTCGCTCACAGTGGTTGTGCTTTCAGCAACTATCACTCAAACGAATGAAACGATTTCAGCTCTATTCACTTCTGCAAAAACTACAAGATTTTTACTATCGAACTGTACCTAATTTGTTTCCTGAAATTCTCTCTGGAGGTAAGTTAATGAGGCGTGGCAGAAACCCTAAAAAGCTGTGGCGGCTACAGCTTTTTGGGGGTTGTGCCACACCCCATTGACATCCTTCAAACCATGCAAATATACGCGTTTTCTAATCGTTGCTATAGCCTAACCATCTTCTTTACACAGTCAGAAAAACATTTAGAATCGTTTCTTCTAGGAAAAGATGTATTCCCTTACTTATGCAAATGGAAAATGCTACGAAATTATGGGTTACGGTAACATGCCTAGTCTGCGCCACTATGTAAATCGCCAAAGGCGACAAGAACAAACATATTTGATAGACTAAGCCTCAAAATTCACATCAAAGTGATTTGAGCCTGACTGATCCTTTCTAATCTGAGTTATTGAGAGCGAAAAATGGAACAAATGAGATTTTGGCTTGCTTAGTTCCATAGTTTGGATGTTATTCGAAGTGGGATTCTTATTGTAGGCAAAGACGTAGTAGTTCATTATATTAAGTGCAGAAAGAAGTAGTTAACTCACCTTTGGAACGAAGGTAACATGTTTGAAGATGACTACCTCACTTGGATGGTGTGCCGACATTGTCGGCACCTTCTAACAAGCGTATCTTTACTGTTACCAAAGCACCTTACAGGTCATGCCATAAACATGACTTGCTGTGATGATCTGTTATGTTACTTTATCACACCTATTATCCTCAGCATTTTACCATTGCACGAATGGGTGTATGTCGTCCGTTCAATAAAGCTCTAATAGCTTACGTGTTCTAATAACACGCAAGGAGCCACCATACTCTATACAGGCGCCACCCATCGCCTAAGATTACAATGAGGCCTTGAACCACCGGTATATTTTGGTGCATCGGCCAAATACGAAGGCCGACTCCGTGCTTGCTTCAACAACAGCACATAGGGAATCAACGCATAATGAAGCTGTTTCCCAGCCTCTACAAACAAATCAGAAGGCAGACCAAGAACCTCACGGAAGTACCGCAAGAGTACGCCTACAGCGGTGAGAAGACAATACTTCCAGATGACGACGAACTACTGCGAAGGATATGCGTCTACAATCTGCGCCAATATGCGCGAATTATCAGGGAAGTTGGTATCGCCGCACAGTCACTACAAATGAGGACTGATGTGCTAGAGAAACTTTACCAAAGCGAGGAATCCATCGCCGTAAGGAAAGTGATGACAGTGGAAATGCAGGAGCTCGATAAAGAGACAAGATTTTATGAAGCCATTGATGATACTAAAATGTTTGTTTGCGATGTGCAACTCCGCATGACAGAATTTGAGGCAGAATTGGAAAGCATGGAACATAGGAAGAAATCCGCCTCGATAAGGCATGAAGATATTAGGTTGGCCCGAATGTTCTTTCGCACCAAATTCAGAAATTCATAACTTCTGACTTATCTAACCAATTTGATTGCTTTCATTTTTTATGAAAGAGAAAGCCATGCTCTTTATAACAACATCTTTGCTGCTTACCAGTGATCATCTACTGCATAGATAGGAGCGATAGAAGAAAATTGGTCAAAATTCGAATTTTCTGTATAGGGTCATAAAAATCGGAACTTGCAACAAAAATCGGAGCAGTCGGTATTATAGGTATTTTCACCAGCTCTTCCTAGCTGTGCAAAGTTTGCGCTGATTGAGCGTCTTTATAAAAAGTTATGATTTCCCTGAAAAATGCTAAAATAAATCGAATTCGCTCTTTTATAGAGACGCTCAATCTGCGCAAACTTTGCACTGTTAGAAAGAGCTGGTGAGAATACCTATAATACTCCTGACTACTCCGATTTTTGTTGCAAGTCCGATTTTTTATGACTCTACACAGAAAATGCAAATTTTGACCAATTTTCTTCTATCGCTCCTATCTATGCAACACATGATATTAGTAAGCAGCTAAGATGTCATTATGAAGAGCATGACTTACTATCTTATATATAAAGCTGAATGTCTGTCTGTCTGTATGTCTGTCTGTACGTATGTGCGGAATAGAAATTTTTATTTCTGAACCGATCGGGACCAAACTTGGCACACATATACTTCGGGGCAAGGAGCGTGTCATAGGCTACTTTTCGTTGTCGATCGATATCGATTTTATCGATTTTTTGCAAAATTTGAGCTACGGGGCTGGGAGTTGGCACAGGGGGGTAATCGAGCATGCTGATTACAGATATGTTATTGACAGGGCCGGGCGGAGCCGGGTTTGCCAGCTAGTTTCATATAAAAATAAAAGCAGTCAAACCGCTTGGAAAAATCAGAAGTTATGAATTTTTGAATTTGGTGCGAAAGAACTTTCGGGCCAACCTAATAGCAATGAGCATTCCCTGCGTGAAAGCCACTCCAAAAAAAATTCAGCAAGATCAATCGATCGTATCTCAACCAGCCCAAAAATGAACGAGAAAATCTCGACAGCTTATAATCAGGACGAAAGTGAAGAGCCAAGAAAACAAAATTTCAACGACTGCAGAGTCTCAGCGTGTGGAAATGAGGATAATGATGACGAAGGCAGTAAGATTAGTAGTAGTCACTGCAAGTCTCAGTATAGAGACAAAATTGATGACAACGAATCAGCTACTCTGATTGCGACCTTGACCTTGGCACAGGCCAAGACATCTGCATCCGCAAGGAAGCACGTGCAGTAATTCCAGTAAAAAATGTGCTTCGGAGATTGCAAGTTGTCTACAGAAGAGTCATCAGATACAGAACCCTTGCATCCTTCCCGTTGCACGCTCAATGTCGTTTGCTGGAATTGCTCTTCCGAAGAAATGCAATAGCAACCTTTATTAATTACAGCCATCTACCTCTCCTTACCATCGCAGGTACAACAACGATCATGTTGAGAGCTTTGTCTTCATCTATGCGCACTACTACGACGACCAGTGCGATATCCCGAAAAAGAAAGTACTTCGATACTAGATGTTGCATTTGTGTTCCATTTCGTTGCCCTCTTTTCTCCCGATGCCCGGAGTGTGCCGACATTGTCGGCACTTCCTAACAACCGTATCTTTACTGTTACCGAAGCACCTTACAGGTCATGCCATAAACATGACTTGCTGTGATAGTCTGTTATGCTACTTTATCACGCCTATTATCCTCAGCATTCTACCACTGCACGAATGGGTGTATTTCGTCTGTTCAGTAAAGCTCTGATAGCATACGTGTTCTAATAACACAAAGGGCCACCATCCTCCACAGGCGCCACCCATCCGCCTAAGGCTACAATAAAGCTTGAACCACCGGTATAGATGGCCCAATATTTGAAAACTTCAGAATTCGCTGGAACTTGGCCCACAGGTTACTTGATATTTTAGTCACGAAAATGATATTCTTATGCTTATAGTGCTCTTTTATTACGCTGTACGTATACGATGGTAGGCCAAAACATTGTGCTAGTCTTTACACAGCGCCTATCTGACATTGTTAACGAATATCATGTTATCGCTAACGTCAGTTCACCTCGACAACGACCCCCCTCCCTGATCCCTCAATACGGCCCCCCCCCAGGTGTGACATCACACCCCACGCTTGACCATTCATTACTCTTAGTCATGTCATGACGATTAGATTGATATATAATGTTGCAAGGTTTCGTTAAAGCCGTGCGGAGATCTGGACCAGCCAAATGCCCCGTCGGCTCTGGTCTTTCTCCTCTGCTCATCTGCGTCTTCACGCGTTGCGCGCTACCTCGCTACCTCAAGCGCGGGGCACGGAAATTTGACTCTGTTACCCTTTTCTTTGTTGTTATGAACCCAATTCTAGCAAGATGTATATCATATTGAAGCTCTTTATCTCTATTTTCACGCTGGCAACGTCGCAAGCCATATTTTTTGATTTGAATAAGAAAGTTGGAAAAGACCATGCTTTCAAAAAGTTCTTGTTCTGTCTTCAGTTTGTTTCTTTTTTCTTTTTTTCATGCATCTAACAGATTTTGTCTCTATAATGCAAACAACGTCGCGGAGATTATTTCTTTGATGGTGGTATACTATGAAAAAAAGCTTCAAAAAGTGCGTTTTTGTTCATACTTCTTTTCTGGAGTTATAAGCAACCCTTCCTCTCACGCTTAAGGGCGTCTTGCTCAAAAGTATGAGCAGAATAAAGCTGATAACGACGCCAGAAACAGAAACTACGAGAAGAAAGTAAAAATGCAAAGGACGCATCAAACACCAGATAGGCTTTGACGTGCATTTCGACTTAGTAAAAAAAAACTTTGCGTTTTCATCACCAATTCTTCTCTTGTTTATCTTCTTTGTGATGATCACCACTTCACATGGTTGTTTTTGAAACAATCACATAGAAGAAATTGGCTTTTTCCCTCCCCCCCCCCCACACCCCTCCCCGTGTTGTCGATGACCTGGTCTGGGAGCGAAGACCTGCACTTCAAAATGCCGCCAAACGAAAGATTTCAAACTCTTGCATCGTTTTTATCCAGTGTCTCTTGAAGTTTCTTTTGCTTGCCGATTTTCTATAAGCAATCTTTACTTATTATGGGGAGCAGGGATTCAAACAACCTTCACTTTTGAGGCCCTATCTCTAGACCACCTAGCAGTGACGTACCGAGGGGGGGGGGGCGGGGGGGGGGGAAGGGCGCGCCCTCCCGAGAATGGGTCGCGAAATTTTTGAAAGTTACTTATAAGAGTTATAAAAATGTGCAAATGACTTCCGCAAAAATTCTGAGAAGCACCCCCAAAAATTTTTTCGGAGCGCGTGGCTAACGCCACGTACCTTCATTCGAAAAAAAATTTTTGTCCCCCCCCCCCCCCGAGCGGAAATCCTGGGTACGCCATTGCCACCTAGGTATGCTTCGTGTAGTATTCTTCCGTATAATAAATCGTTGCCGGGGTTGAATCTATTCCAAGGTTTGTTAAGATTCGAATCGACGATGACTTTGCTCTGGTGTATGTGTTGATATGGATTGATCAAAGATTAAAGCAATTGATCCTCGAGAGTTTAAACTAGGATTCTTTTTCTGCAAACACTTGTAACTTGCTGCTAACTAACTTCACTCGTTCCACTCGTTAGGCAAAAGCTATGGTAAGAACCTTTTTTAGTAGTGGCAGAAATGGCAATATTTACAATATGGTCCAAAACGAGCTACAGCGTCAAAAAATAAGGCTAGGCAAATGGCGAAAATAAATCACAAAAAATCAATAAATCAAATCACATAGCAAATTTTGTAATAACAAAGGAAACAACAAATAGAGACATTTGGCAATATTAGACCAGTATTTGCAGGGGCAGACGAGCACCTGCGCCCGAGGCGAGGAGGCAAGACGAGCGAGGCGTGTCCGAACTGAGAGGATGCGGCGCTTCAGCAGCAAGCGAGGATCGGCGAAACGATCGCAGGGCAGACTTGAGTAGAAGGAGTTTGCCCAGCAAGAACTCTTGCTCCCGGCAGAGTCTGCAGGCTGGGCTGAAGCTGGAGCCTGCTCATGTTATTATACAGCTACGTGCGGTAGGAGCAACTACTGTAACTTCCATTTGCTCAGATCCACTTGCGATATTTGACTGCACGGCGTTAATTGAGAGCCGGGCAAGAGGAAAGCATCCTGTATGGAAAATTAGTAGAGATGGATATGCCAAGTTATCAGCAAAACAAGAAAATTATATTAATTTACCTGAGAAATTAGATCAAAGTGGTCCCCGTTATCACATATTACCCGTGAAAGTGAGGATTTGCGAATTTCCGTCAACTGAGCTGGTGTAAACACTCCTGGGTTCTCATAGTAGAACCTAAACAATAGACTGAAATCGTTGCCTTGCTTCTGCCTAGTAGCTTACCTATCACCGTCGCGAAGTCGTTTGAATTGCTCTCCAATGACACAGCTGAGAGTGGTGCCGACGAGTCCACCGACGACGGGGTCTTCTAGCATAGAACCCACATAGAAGTCCACATCATCTGAAGAACGTTGTAATGAGCGCAAGTCATTGAAGCGCAAAAGAACGAACCAGTAGTGTTGTAGTGCTTTCCCAGCCCAGTTCGTAGATTTTTGTCCAAGATCATATCAGAGAAGTCTTCAAAACTAGCGGCTCTTGGAAGACCGCAGAATGTTCGCATAGTATTGTATGAAGGAATCGCGTGATCTCTACCTCGTTGAATGTTCAGTGATCCAAGGTCAGTACTAGAGGGAGCTCGCTTGAATAAGCCACATCGAAATGCTACCGTCTTACCTTCCAAACATTTTTTCAGTGATGGCTGGCGTCATACGATGTGGTCGCTTGACGGGCGTGCTCATGAATCCACGAAGAATGGGATCGATACCTCCTGAATAGGAAATGTCTAGGGTGGAAAAAGCTGCTAAGTGAGTGGCACTATTGTGCGTTACTCTTCGTGAAAAAAGTGGCTTCGAGGGCTTTTGGTTGAAAAAGTCTTTTATTTTTAAAATGCGGAAGGTTGAGGGTCTTCATAAGTATCATAGCTTTGTAGACAAAACGAGTGAGAGAATCGCAGGTTAGAATCGAGTTCCTGTGTCTTTAGTAATGAGGTTATTCATCTATCAGCTTTATTGTAGTACGGTTAGTCGCAGCAAACATGGTCACTTGGAGCATACGCATTAGACAAAATCAAAATTCAGTCATCAATATATGTTCCGCTATTGCCGCAGTCTTTCGCCCCCTTGCCATACGATATTCGATACCTTATTTCCAAAACTCAGCGGATATGAGCCAAAAAAATCTAAGCGACGTTTGAGATTGTCTTCAGAGTCAAAACAACCACTATTCATAATGCAGAGTGGAAGATGATAATGAATGAGGCGAGTTCTGACAATGAGGAGTACATTGAGTACTAATGTGGTAAGTTGGTGCTAAAAGTAACGTCCGTAGCCTTTGCTACCAAGGCATGTGAATGTAAAAAAAATGCGTATAGGACATCTTTCGATAGAATGGAACAAGCTCTACAAGATAGCTACCGAAGATCTAGTCCTAAATCTTTAATCCACATAGAGTCCGAAAGTGAAATCTGTGAGCATTTGGCTACGCCAAAATTGGATATTTGTCCAGGGAATCTCTATGAGCTTCCTATTTGGTTATCACATAAGTTATACTGTAACATTCATATATGCACTTGCTGTAATTTTCTCGCACTTGAAATCTCAGAAAAGTCATAGACAAAAAACGGCAAACTCCGCCTCTAGCAATGCAGATTTTTTCATGGAAGCATGACTGTGAAATTATAACCTAATATGTGCACTTGTTTGCGAGAATCAACCTGCATCATGAGCTTGTAAGCTACGGACATTATCTTTGCACCAACCTAATAGTCCCCAGTCGGTCTAGGAGGAAATGAGGACGTTTGTACGGGGTCATGTTTGCTTTTTTTAACACATTGACGACCGCTTGACACATATGGTGTGTCAAGGCTTGACACGCCATGACTCTCATTGAAGTGGCTACTAAAATGTGTCAAACCAACTCCGGGAGTTTTCTTTCATGTTGGATTTAGATAAACCTCTACTGTTATTGCCAGCATTTCAGCGCTACTGTAGGTGTACTGTAGATGGAAATGTGCGTGATGTTATTTGAAAAATGTTGCCTGGTCCGAGAAAGGCTTCGGTCGTCAATGTGTTAAACGCTAAGAAGTCGAAGTAGACCAGCTTTTCGAAGAAAAATGATGAGGTTCCTTTGAAGAGCATAATCAGCTCTTTTCATTGATGTACCCTTTGAATCAACTGGACTGGCTGGTGGAAGGCAATGCTTTGTGACCTAATTAAGGCTAGAGATTAGAGAGCGCATTCGAGAGAGAGACGCAGACTGCGTCGCGGACGCGAGGATCGCTTTCCAGCCGCCAATCTCTTTGAATCAAAAAGTACGCATCTTGCCGCAAAACCAGCGCTCCTATAATCTAAGAAGTCGAAACACGTTGTAGGTCCTGTACAATATACCTATCAGAATTCGTCATGGACGTAAAAGGTAAAAAACTTCCAAGTACAAATGCTGTCGACCTTTGAAAGATTGCATTGCCTATGATTGTTATTGTCATCCATGTTATGCGCAAAGTGAATTACACATTGCGGAGAAATGTAAGTATCAAGCTGAAAAAAATCAAATCGCCTCGCAGGCCTAATGAGTGCTTCTCGCATTATGTACGCAAGTTCAGCACTATCAACCTTCAGATCACAGCTGCAGTGCTATTGTGCCACATGATTTTAAATGTGACTCATGGGCGATTCTTCTTCAGAAGCAGCTACTTTTTGGTTGTTCACCAACAGGTAGATACCAGATCATGAATTCTCATACAATTGCCATTTAAGCAGGAACGAAATGCATTTAGAAAGCGCAAAACGAGAAGATCTTGCAATAACGTCGCAGAAAACTTGAATCGGAACGCATTAAAGAGTGATTGTAAATGCTCAACCGGTAAATTCCAGTTCGGATTACCTCTTATGTTCCACTGTCTTTTTTTTTTGGGGGGGGGGGGGAATTTCTCATTGTCTTGTTGTATACCAGTTCATGCAATAAGCAAGTACAATAGTGGAGAATAGATGGGTCACGATTTGAACATTACTTACATAAATAAGTGCAAATGGTTGTTTTTACGTAAATAATTGAGCAAAATTTTCGAATTTTTTGCATCAAAGTTATGTGAAGAAATTCTTTTGGAGAGCAACTGCCGCTACGTCACTTAGCTTCGAAATTTCGGGATAATAAGCCAGCGAAAATTTTAGAAAGCATCCAAAAAAGGTTCGGAATGCGTGGCTCACACGCTCGAGGATTTTTTTCGCCTCCTTCCCGTTACCATGGATTACATAGGAGATCTTCGTATCAAAAAATCGTTTGTTCAAATTCGTCGTTTTTGCAATATTTCTCTTTGCCATCCTTTTTTCTTTTACAGAAAGGATAGGCCACATATTTCTAAGTGGTAAACATCCAAGCTGTGCGTCCAGATAAGCAGTTACAGAAGAGCCCATGGATCCTTTTTTAGCAAAATTAAACTAGCTTTTACAAAATTACTAAGAAGGCTACACCCTACAACTATAGATAAGTGGAATGTATGCTGTTTTTTGCGCATCTTTTAAGCCAGGCGTAGCTTTCAAAGGTATGTATAGGCTGTAAGTAATTGAGCAAATATGTAACTCTGTTTTTCGAGCTGCCTCTCAGAATAAATACTGAACTGCATTAAAGTCCAGCATTACTTCGCAGAAAAAGTTGCAGGAAATAGAAATATTTCTGCAACTGATATGCTAGGGCGCCAAATAAATTGTGGGTGCCCCTCAGATCGCCACCATGTCAGGTGTTCTTTTTCCTCTCAGTCTATAGACTGTTTTGAGCGGGCTTGCTGCTGTAATGAAAGCTAACAAAGAAATGTCGTTCTATGTACATGATGGGAATGTGAAGGTCAGCTGTTTGTGTTCCCGGTGCTAATTTGATCACATCTAGCCAACGAGCCACTCCCGTTTGGTGAGAAACGAAGCTCAAAAAATTCTCACCTTCAAAGAGAATCTTGCTTGACTTGAATACACCGTCACCGAAGAAGAAGCCACCATGAGTGATGTTTTCGCCAGAGAAATCTACTCGCTTGTAGAATTCCTAAATTAAATTTTGCATTCAAAGGCAGATGAGATGCCATCAAAATGCTCACAAATCTCCTAGGTGATCCAAAACTCGCGTTACGTAAGGAAGGTTGACCCTTTCACTGATACTTACTTTGAATATTTCAAAAACACGATATTATCTTACCTTGATACCTCTGGCTTCGCTAAGGCACATTATAGCGCTATCTTTCAAAACAAAAATTGAGCTGTGTTTATGACCTTGTAAACACTTCTATCTTTCGAATTGGACAGAAAAATTTGTCTATTTGAGCTACGTAGGACTGAAACCTCATCGCAGCGTCCAGAACTGCTCATGTGCTGGAACCTTGACAGCACAGTGCCGGAACCCACGTGGATGCTATTGATCCGGCCTTCCGGCACGGCGCTGGCACGGGTGACTCAGGAGGCAACCTAACGATTGAAAGTGAAAAAGTGATGGTGAATTGCAGTCTTTCTTTATAATTTCCTCCCGCGCACTAAAGTCAGGTCTCCTGACAATTCACACGTCTTCTCAAACTGAAAAGATGCTGCGTTTAATACATCGCCATTATATCTTTACTGGCATTAAAATTCGGATTATCGTCGACTTCATTTTTGACTCGTTTGATATGATAGATCATGGGCACCCAAGATGACAAGATAAAGAGGAAATAAAACATTTCATGAGAATAGGTGGCACCTTTACCGAAACGTCTCTAGATAAATTTGTCATTTGCTTATTAGATAATTTAGACAAACTTCGCACTGAAATTGTCGAAATTTCCATCCTTTTTATGGTGAAATTGAAATCCGCAACAGTCCATCTATGGGTTAGCCTAGGCCACTATGACTAAAGAAAATACGTAGATGCATCAGGATCTGCTTGTTTTGCTTCTGTTGTGCGGGTACCATCGAGGTAAAGAAGAAACTCTACACAGTGTATCACGAAATGTGCCAAGTCTTTAATCGTTAATAACCTTTTTTCACCAAAAAACCTTACGCGTACCTTATGTATCATTTCGTAGGGCTGTTTAGGTTTATGGTACAGAGCCAATCACTATTGCCTTACATTAATGTACGACTACCACAGATAATTGAAGCAGATTAATACCCTGATGAAGTAACATTTCTGAAAAAAGACATGAAAACGTTTTGATAACATTTTTGGACAACCTTTTCATAAAACTTCGCACCCTTTCCGAGGCCGATTGAATGGCGCGATTGGGTTTTTCGAGTGACGTTGGACATAGTTTTTGATCGAAAAATCTTTGTCAGGCTCATACCTCAGTCTTATCAGGGATCAGTTTTACTTGAAAATATATTCAACTTTTCCAGGGTGCCATTTGCGACATTTTACTCTTTAATTCCATAACCTCCTTAAAGTTTTTAGAATCTAGCAGTAATGAAGGGAGTTGGCGATTTGCTTTGCTTTCGTAATCCCGCAGAGATTATGGGAATGAAAGGAATCAGTAGTTTGCTTTGCTAAATCGAAGAAGAACTATCTCATATCTCTCAAAGGTCTTGGGTTCTGGAGGAATAAGCCATCAAACACTCTTTATAAAAATGATGATAAGCACATTTTTTTGCATAAATTGAAGTGGACGTAATTTTTTCTTTAGAGTATTATAGGGCTTTGATTTTGATAAAAAGGGAAGATTTTCTCAAAATCATCGAAGCTTAGTACGTCCAATAGGTTTGAGTTTCTTTCGCTACTAAATTGTTGATGAAGGTGTTCCCCTAATCTTCTAAAGAATTAGCATGATAGCAGCACATCGCATCTCCATAAAATCTGGGTTCGAGAGAATTATTAGCAAGTATTCGTAATCGAGATTTATGTTATGCTCACGTTCATTTCTTTGAGTTAGAAGAAGAAAAGGAACACATGCAATCTGTGTAACAGCGACAGGCCCAAGCCTTGTAAGACAGTCATACACAGCCATCTCTTTATAGATGTGACGTTTGAAACGGTGATACGTTGTGGTCGTTTAATAACGCATGCAAATTTTTGGAGAGCTAACGAAATAAAACGCACAGAAACCTACAGTAGTCTTCGTTTTAACAACCAACTTGTGGATGCACCAATTTCTCAAATTTCGGGGTGCCAGGTAAAAACTAAGAGACCCTCCTTTCTACTTTGCACAGTTGTGCATTACTTTGTTGTTTCATACTCTGTAAATCAAATTGGCGACTTCACTGCCGCCTGCTCAACTGCAGATTGTGCAAATATACAAAAAGATTGTTAACGAGGACGAGCGCATTTTGCTCATTTTTAGCAGCAAATTGTGGCAGAAAGCGTGCAAATTTTATACTTCTTGTTTATTATTAGACTGTCCCATGTTTGTCCGATTTCGACATTGAAATGAATAGACTTGAAGCGAGAGCATTTATACAACATGGTCGCACTTTCCAATGCATAGATCATAATAATCACGTGTGTGTAAAGAATCCAGGACCACTAGAGGCGGAGTTTGCCTATCCCAAGCATTTTTTCTTCATTTCTAAGAAAAGTACGAGAATTGTATGATAAAATGTCTGATGTACCAAGTATTTGTTTGGTTGAGTTGGGTATCGATGGGTTTTTGGGGATACGTTGATCTAAGCCAAAATCCGTTTTGAGTAGATTTGGCTATGAACCTTACGTGGAATGCAATTTAAGCGGATGCTTGATGACTATCCTGTAGACCTTTCTTTGCTCTGTCGTATGGTTTTCCAAACTACACTCAATAGAAGAAAGAAACGGAAAGACTACGATTCTTTGTGAAATCATTAAAACATCAAGACACCTTAGAATTCCATTTCTCCATTTCGCACCCACCTCCTGACATACATGTGAACCCTTTTGTTTATTAGAACGATGCTTTTACAAGAACCCACCTCGATCATGCCGTGCCCGCAGCGAAATGCGGACGTCGTGAATTCGTTCGCGATCGTGGCATCCACATTTCGGTCGTAACCGTTGTAATCGCCGATAACCTTTGCGTGGGCGACACCGAGCAGTTTCGGCAGGTATTCCTAAAAAGGGCGCTAGGTTCGCTGCACTGAATCTCGCAAAATTGCCCTACTTTGTAGAGAATATGCTGGATGATGCCTCCGACTATCTTTCGTGCCTCCTGGAATATCCTGTCTCCGCTCCACCCTTTGTTCATGTCCTGCAGGCGATGGGCAATCCTAAAGCAGACAAAGCTTGGGTGGGGACACGGTTGCAAAACTTTACGCCATTTTAGCTTTTTGTGAACCATGAACACCTTCTTACTGGTGTTTTAAATGCAACGCTAAGCCTCATTGGAGCTTTTCCTGTTCTGTAGCAAGTTTTGATCACAAGGTCCAGTTCGGTTTGAACTTCTTGCTGCGTAATGTCTTAGGCGTTGTGGTCACACTAAGTAAATTGTTTACTCATTATTCTCGGAGAGAGAAAAAATATAACCCTAAAATCAATAAATTGTACGTTTCCTTCAATATACGACATTTAGTAGCCATCTCCAATTTTTGATCATGGCGAACAATATCAAAATTGATCGGGGTTTCAATCAAGCTGAAGTGCAGCGTCACAGATAAAATCTGAATCGTCAGGTTGAATTGCATTTCATGCTAGAATACTGAAATGTCTGCGGAGTGCAATTTTCCCCTTCCTTTTGTATTATCTGCAACCTAAGAACCTTACAACAATAAGAGGTGCGCAACTATTACTTGAAATAAAGTACTAATTAAAGTCCACTTCATTTTGTACGACGAACATAGTTAATTATTGCAAAAAATAGTGCACTAGTTTTGAATAAATTACCAGATTTTATATGGTCAGGTAGAACTTGGGTGTGTCCTGATTTGAGGAATACGAACTTATAACGACCCATATGCAGCAACGGACTGCAAGAGACGCAAAAAGAAAAATTGAACAGATACACTCCCTGATGAATGGTTTCAATATGTACTGCATTCTCAAGATTATGTAATTCGAAAAGCATCAACCTCAAATATGCAAGGATAAAAGGAAACCGGACACTTCGGTTTTTAAGTGCATTCATAGTGTCACGGAAATGAAAAATCAAAATTCAGCACTTTTGAGCAATCTGACCAAATCTATGAATGAGCTAGGACAATTTGATTAACTTCTGAAAGAAAGACTCTTCTGGACTCACTTTGAGGAGAAACATATTTGTCTTGATTAATATCCTCACCCTCAGAGAAGTGGCTAATGTATTGAGCCGCCATTTTTGATAATATCAGCATGAAAAAACAATAAACTTATGTCCAAATCATCCGCGACTGACTTCTGGAACGATGTTTGCATTTTAAAATTACCCTCAGTCGAATGTGAAGACAACTTTAAGTGCATATTCATGTAATGAGGCACACGCAGATATATTGTAATGCGATTATGATTTCCTAATATAACTACTACTATGAAATTCCATTTTCAGTAAAATCTCTGCAAATGAACCCTCATTTAGACAATTATTGATCGGTTAAAAAAGCAAAAAGACAGCTCTCACCCAGTACGTTTGATTCTACTGCGCTTGTACTAATTTTCAATTTCTCGTTATTATCAAGGAATCTTAGAAGCGTTTCGTAGACCACCTCGAAAAAATAATCATACCTCAAATTTTGATCTTTGAATATAGCCTAAGTGAAAAATGAAGACAAGCCATAAACCCTGGTTCTTGAAGGTTACCAGATTAGTAACTACAATTATAGGTTTTTAGGTTTGAAAGAGTTATGAAGAAGGGATACTGTGGAAGTGTTATGCAAAGTTTAAACCCTCGAGCATCATTTCAAGGACATGTGGTACACTTCTTTCTAAAATATTTGGCCCCTTATTTTTTTCGAATTCGTGAAGTCATTAATGCTGCAGAAAAGCGATGAATTTTCGTAATTATGCCAATAAATGACTGTTGACAGCGTTCATCGATGGTGGTGATTATACTGGGTCACGATTATAATTATCCAAATTTACTAAACCAATTCGAAGTTTGGCCTCTTTACGCCACAGCTCTGAAAGTCAAAACCATTAGTACTTACTTTTGACCTGGATTTCGTTCCCCTAGAATCTCGGTCTAGACAAAGCCGAAAAATTCGAGTTTTCTATCCGTCAAAGGGTCATACTAATATGTACGTGACACACAGCGCTAAGTTCCGATGTATTTGGAGATTGTTAGAGTGACCTTGCCACAAAAACGCATATTTGGACTTCGCATTGTTCGCATTCCGTTGCGCTAGCTTGAGAACGAAATTTGAGAAATCTCAAGTGGGCGATAAGGTAGAGATGAAGTGCTTGTGATGCTGACCTGTTATGTTCCCTGGCGAATAGAATGTGCAGACTGCTGAGTCCAATGAAAAGATTGGCTCGAATGTCTCCAGCAGTAAATGAGGCTGTGCACTTATCCTTGCCTGGGCATTTTGACTGATCGAAGGGCAATACTATCTACAACAGGCGTATAAGAGTTGCCGGTATAAGCTTTCTCCACTGGAACATGCCTGATTATTGAAGCGATTCATCTTAAGGAATCCAGTCCTCGCTTCCCTGAATTTGTGCAGGTCTTTCGGTGAAGAACCATAGATCATCGAACCATCTATGTAGGCCGTGTTCTCGTTCAGCTGTTCACGAGGTGTCACATGGCAGATCGGCGCCGATCGAGACACTTTCAAGCACTGCTTCATTTTGAATCTGCAATTGAATAAAACTTAAATAAATAAAGATAAAAATCGTAGGCAGTGTGAGCTCTGAACTCTTAATAAACGAGTTAAAAGCTGTCAGAATTCAGAAAATTTGACCGTATTTTGAAATCGGGTGACATTTATGTAAAAATCATTAAGATTCAAGCAAAGTGTTGTCAGTCTTGAAGAGCGCAGCAAAAAAGGTTGCTAATGGTAGGAGAAGCTTTGTAAAGAAGGTAGCATCTCTGATAGACATCATCTACAGGGCGTCCCAAGTGTACGTACACACTTTTTTATTGTTATTTACTCCTTTCTTATAAAGTCTTTTGCTTAACTTTCAGCATCATTCTATAAAGCAGGTTCTAACTTAGACTTCTTATGGACCGACTCACCCACAGCTCTTTATTACTGTAAATATACGGTAAGAACTTCGAAGAGGGTTTTTGGCTAGAAGTGTCATATTTTGCCTCAGAAAGAAAACAAAGCGACTTAAAAACTGTGACTTGGCTAAGCAGAGTTGCTGACTCTAGATATGGAATTTGAATCTCATCATAACGCTCCCATCAAAAAATTATGTCAGGTAAGCAGTGGAAGCCGTAATTTCGATGTTCTTGAAAAATGTGGTTACCCCGTTTAGAAAGTTTCACAATCTTGTAAAAAGTTTTGTCAGCGTCCTTGCAGGCCGTATCACACACTTTTTGGATTTTTATGAAATATGAAGCGGTAGCTTTTTCACAGTAATGCCATATGCCGGAAGTTCTTACCGTAATCCTACAACGGTCCCGAAAGACTTCATCACAAGAGAGTCAATAACAATCAAACAATGGGCACATTTTTGAGGACACCCTGTATTTCTCACTTACTCTTTGTTAATCCTCTTTTTAGATTATCCATATGACAATAGACGAATTCACTCACACATTGGCATGTCGTGTTGTTCCCCAGCGATGTAACGAAAACTCCGGAAAATGATGGGCAAAAGCACTGCATACCCCTCACATATCTTATATTGATTCAACAGATTTCTTAGCACGATGACTGAAGTGTACTATTTGACATTCCATTCTTTTCAGACACCACTTTGCGCGTGTGCGAGCTAATCATTAGATGGTCATTGCTTTGAACGCTAGGTAGTTTGATGAATGTTGTCATTATCCGGTAGACGGTACCAGTCACAGGGAGAAAAATGTTTGGGAGCTGGAGTGGTTGGGTGAAAGCTACCCAGCTTTTGAGAAAAAGATTCATTATAATTTCGCTGCAAAACTGCTTCAAACATTAAACCTCGACTTGCTTGTCAAAATATTAACTGGACCAAGATTTTCTAAAAGCTAGATTTCTGGATTTTCAAACTATATATTTTATTCAAATTTTTTCCACTGGGTTCTTTATCTACACAACCCAGTTTGTAATTATTGTTTTAAAACATAATTTGATCAAAAAATGCAAGGCTGTTTTACTCTCTAGTACTATATTTAACTAGTAATTAGGTTTAATTTTCATTTATTTTTTTTCTATGAGCTCCGAGATGTGTTAGAAAACTCAGTATCATCGCGACCCAGTATCTTACGCGCAACGTGAATAATGTGTGCATTTGCACACTAATTTAGCGAGAAAAGCAGGTATAAGCCGTTTTCAATCCAGTCATTTAGCTTACAAATATCGTGAAACCTCCATCATATGATTTTTTGTCGTAGAAAATTGAAAAGAATACAACTAGATGTAAACTAAAGAAGCCTCACTTCTAAAAGAAAAAACAAAATGAATATACAATTGCAAACAGGGCTCGGCACGAGGTGGCCAGATGAAAATGCAAAAAACGAAGTCCTCCTTGACTTCTGGGAATTTTTACGAAATTCCCTTTGACGCTAGCCCATAATCCCTAAAAAAATCTCCAAAAACGAAACGTCGACTAAAAAAACGTCGTCAATTTTGCGTGCGTCTTCGCCCACAAAAACAAAACCTCCTTTGCTTTTTGTCCCAAAAACGATATCCAGCTTGCTTGTAAGCCACCTGTGCCGAGCCCTGATTGCAAAAATCATCATCTTTTTCGCGAATTCTTTTATTATTTCAGTCAATGGTGTATTCTTGCCTTAGAAGAAAAAACACCTTGCTCGACTGTAAAACTCGCCCTCTCGGTGATGGATGTCAGCCTCGCGTGACAGCAAATAAGTTTTACGAACAACTTACGCTGAATTCGGGTCCTTCAAGGTGATTGGAATTGGCATGCACTTCGATTTCACTGGAGCACATGAAGTGCACTGGGCTGACGGTTGCAAAGTCGTCTTGGCCATGTCGTGCGACATAAATTGACCCCACTGCATCATCATGTTGTTGTACTGGAAGAAGTTTGATTCTGGATAATTTCAATGGTTAGTTCACATCTCTTCTCAGAGGCATGCGGAACTATATGAGCTTCCGCTGTAAAAGTCATTTTCTTCCCGTGTCGCCCTTCCCCCTCAAGGTCTTCACGGCATTTTCTCACGCACCTTATCATGGGCTACCATTTGTGCCGAAGACAGCATGACACGGTTCGATTCGCGAGCAGTTGGCCGAGATGGTATCAGTGAGGCTGCAATTTGCACCCGTTAGGTGGAGAGTTTCACAAGTGATACGGTCGTCCGCTTTTCAAAATAGCTTTGTGTAAATACACCATTTTTGCAGACTGCAGTAGAGTGGCCGTGGCGGCGAATAGTCACTATCATGATTGAGAAAACTATATAAAACCATCAAAAAGTAACGCGAAGTCGTGCGCGAGATAGAAAAAAAGTTGCATACTTTTCGAATCATCAAATGTCAGTGCCAACGGAAAGTAGCGCAATCACCAAGCAATCGTGAAATTGAGCTGTACTTTTCTTGAGAGAACTTATCCAAATTTTGGTGCAGTATGACACTTGGTTTTCGAGTGTTGAAATAATTGTTCTCCTTGAAGCAATTTTACTATGCCAAAAAGAAGCTTGTGTATTGTTATTGAGTGGTATCATTTCAAGAGTAGCTTTGCTGCGGAAAAAATGAACTAATTCCTAACTCAACCCCTCCCCCTTTTTCGAATTTGATCTACGTAATCAAAGGAGGTCCTTACAGGGTAGTGACACCAAGGAGGAATGAAAAGAAATGATTCTTCATTAGTAGAGTATGGTATAATGAATATAATTATGAGAAAAGGGTTGCTTCAATTGAATTTTCTTCAAAAACCACTCCTCGAATACTTTCTCCTGATTCCTTTAATTTTAGTTCAAATTTTATATCCCGTTCCTTTCAACTGTTCGTATTTTGTACACATAGCAGATTAAGTAACAAATAAATGAGTGAATTAAGTCAACCTACAGATGGGCTCTCCTATGCCATCGTCGTAGATTGGTGGGAAATGCCTAAAATGCGAAAATTATTTTGAAAGTTTGAAAAATATCTATGGACCTGATATATCGGCGGAAGGCAGCTCCTTGCAAGGGTTTGTCGAAATTGTTGCAAGTACCGTCCAGTGTGCGAAACATCAAGTTGTAGCAGAGATTTCGATTGCAGTCTAAGCCATTTGCTTGTAGCTGAAATCATAAAGTGAAACACAGAACTTGATGCCTGAACAATTTTCTTAGAAAACGAATAGTAGGCTAAATTTCGATATGATTAAAAATAGATATGAAGAAGAAAACCATATGCACACATATGTACATTCATAGAGACTCTGCCAATGTTGCCGCCGATTATTTTCTTAATTTTTAGTGTTTTCTCTCCACTGGTAAGCTTGCTTTACCACAAAAGGTCATCAAGATAAGGGTCTGCAGATCCCTTACCGGAGTGTATAGCGGCCTAAATTTAGGATTATTTTTACAATTTTTTCTCCGTGTATCGAGGTAAAATACAAAAAAATCAACTTACACCCTCCCCTCCCCCTTCCTCCTCCTTTCTTCTCCCCTAATTATTCTGCTCTATATTCTCACTAGCTGAGAAGAATCGAACGATTAAGTGAGTTCCTTTACATTAACTAGCAAATAGATTACACATATTTAATTCACTATACGATTAGACGTAGACTAAATCCTGATAAGTTAAGAGCAATTATATCATTAGATCTGCTCTGGATTCTTGGTACCCCCATCGATTATATGAACATTGTCACTATGATAGGAATTAACACATGTTAAATCTAAAACACAGGTCAAAAGAGGCAAACTGATCTGATTTAAACGCTGAGGCATGCCCACTAAAAGGTACAGAAATAGGGAATTTGAAGCTACCTCAAAGCAGTGAATTATGAAAGAGCAATTTATTTATTCTGCGCAAACTCGCAATTCGTTCTGCAAAAGAGCATATGTTTGATTACCGAAATTTATTCTTTCACATCTCACATTTTACCCAAAAGTTAAGTGTATTACCCTTGTACAAAAAGCAAATCTACAAACATTGACCACCAAGGAAAACAATCACATCAGACGCGCCAAAAACATCTAATTCGTTCTTTCATGTTTTCCATTCGGAATAAAAAGAAATTGAACAAAAAACATAGTCTGATTAGTACTAAGATAATCACATTAGTCAGACGTGCGGCTGTTATTTTCGCATAAAATGTATTTCAAAATCAAAAGGATGATTTGATCATAAACGTAACGAAAAAAGTGGTAATGTCTGACATTCCTGGAAACCAGTTTTTTTCCCATAACTAATTACAGTTTCTTTTTTCGGAAAGATCAGAGGTTTTAACCAGTTCTAAAACCTTCCATGTCAAGCAATTGTCTCTGTGTACCTTCCCATTAGATTAATCTCCCCTTTGATCGAGTTTCTTTTGCATTTAAATGTGGTACAAACAAGTTTCTAATTGTAAGTTATTGAAACTTGTTTGCTAGAAAAACAAATCAAATTTATGAAGACGGATCTGTAGAATTAAAATAGAGCCGCTACATGCAGCGATGAATTTTCATGTACATATAATATTGGATGTGATTAATGTGTCCCAGCACGAAATGTATGGCACCGAAATACGTGACAGCAGATAAATCAAGATGTGTAGCTGTGCACATGTGGAAGTTCCAATAATTTATGAAATATGTTGTCTGGTATCGTGCAATTACGGCATCGGCAGCGGTGCGGTGGGTTGCGCCCGTGGAGCACACTTGCAAAAATCATTTATTATTATAATGTGGACTTAATACCATGGGAATTTGACAGCTGCACTGATTCTGTTTCCATTGGTGATGGGGTTAGAGCACAGATGTGAGGAGCTGGTCTCAAAAAATTGCTAAAATTTTACGATACTACGATGCTACATCCCTTTGCCAGGAAACTTTTTATTTCTGAATTGAGCTGCAAGGAAATCGGCATTCCATTCATTGCCCAGTGACTCAGCCCAATTTTCGCAACTTTCAAGAGTGTATCAGCCTTGAAAACTGGCACTGCAAGAATTTTTGCTAGTCGAAATTGAAGAGAAGACCTATTGGTGCAAAAAGTAGTCCCCACAATAGATATGGGAACAGAACCCGGTACAGATTGTTTTGAAAGCAGGCTGGATTTCGTTTTTGGGGCTAATAAGGAAGGGATATCGTTTTTTGGGTCCGAAAGTGCGAAAAAACAAAAGTCAGGTTGTTGTTTTAGTCGACGTTTCAAATAAGGGTCAAAGGGGACTTGGTAAAACTTTGCGAAAGTCGGAGGGAGGGGGGAATTCGTTTGTAAAAAGCCTAGAAATGGACTCATGCCGGGCCCTGTATGGAAATTAAGCATGTTGAGTTGCCTCCTTATTGTTAGTTGCCGAAAGATTTAAATACCCATGTCAGATATTTTCCATGGTACTTTATTTCACTCCGTGTCCCACTGATGCGAGGGTTCTAAACTATAAACCCCAGATATTGTTTTTCTTTCTCATGCAAAGAGGTCTGAGATTTTATCAATCTTGTAGAGTCTCCGTATGTATTGATGGACAAAACATTGATAGATGAGATCTATTTAAAGGAAAGAAAGCAACCTGTGGAACACATCCGAAAGGCACGCTCCGTGTAATCTCATCCAAGGACAGCATGTTTCGGCCGAAGTTCTCTTCGACACTGTTGATCAGATTTGATTCGTACATCAACTGGAACAGTTAAAATTATAGAGACAGTCTAACAAACAACGAAGTAAATCGCACTAATATTTTATTTTCAATGATTTAAACATGCCATGAGACATCTTGAATTTTTTCTAATTTCCAAACAACCATGAAACTCTATAGTATTCTATCCAACGACCAATAACGGCAATACTTCTATTGTGTTGTCAAATGGTCTGTTATGCTCTGTATCACTCTATGAAGAGAAATGCCTGATTACTGAATCAAAGGTCTTGCCCGAAAGCCTTCAAAAAATTTGTAGTTTTTTGTTCCAGGGAGTTTGTTTGAAGGTTACTTATACTCTAGAAGTGCTTGAAATGATTTTCATTGGTAGCAAAGCACTGCGATACAAGCAGACAAAAAATCCTCTATTCGAATTTTTTATGGATCAAAAAAGTCCAAAAAATCTAGTTTCTTGATTTCTTGACCTTCAAGTTCTAGCTAGCAAATGTTTGCTAGCTAAAAGTGGATATTTTCAGAAAAAGTTGGAATTTACAGATATAATTTGGCTTTTTATCTTCAAAATGGATATGTACTTCTGCACTTTCTATTTATTATACATAACAAAAATACATATATTACATCGAAATTTCTTTGAAGTTTTCCAAGTGAATTCTTGTATACATTGGTGCAAAACTTTAGAACGGATATGATATGGTTGTAGCAAAAACTATTTTGTTTTCAAAAAAAGTTTCCTTAGACGAAAACGACATCTAATTAAGGATAATTTCGGCTGCACTGTGGCAATGTTCGGAATTGTACCTTTATCATATCTGGACTAAAATGCTTTGTCCTTGTTTTAGATTTGCGATATTTATTTATGAAATAAATAGTGTGAAAGAAAAGCATTTGATGCTGGACCTTCCATATCACAAAAAAAATTCAAAACATCAAAGTGAATGACCCACCTCTGCGGCATGTTCCATGTTGCTTCTGACTGCTTCACAATTGCTTACGCTCTTCACGTCAAACTTCTGCAGTGGAGCTGTTAGTAGCTCTTCGGAGGCGGTAGTGGAACTACTAGGAGAAGTAGTTTTCATAGTCGGCGCTGTAACACGTGTGTTTGCTAAAATAAATCAAAATAGTTGGAATTTGGTAGAACAGGCATTCAGCAAAACTTTGGCTATCAAAAGAGCATATCCACTTTGTTCTATTTGCAAGTATTCTCGGACAACTTGGAAGACGAGATTCCAACTGCTTGCAATTTGTGCAACTGCTAGTCAATTATATTAGATTTTCATCACAAATTTCTATTTTCTTAGAAATGGCCACATTCTGCAAAGAATCTTTCCTCATAGAAATGCTGCGGTAGGCGAAAAAAAACCAGAAAACCCATATCAATACCCGCCCAGTGGCATGAGGTGACAAAAAGTGAAGAAATGCAATTATAGAACTGAAGAATACATAAAATAAAAATTTGAAAAGAGGATTGCATCGGTGATCAATACTCATATTCTTCAAACGTTTTGTTGGACACATGCTTCAAAAATTTGACCAGTACTTCATTTTAATGAATGGAATGACAAAATTAGTTATCTCCAAAGCGCAGGATGCAGATTTCTTCATGCGCAAAAAGTAATAGTGATTCACTGATTGAAAGGATGCCATTTATACTATGTAGGAGCTGCTCAGAAAATGTCTACCAGATGCATTGGCGTGTTCTAAAAACGTTTGGACAGATTTTGAAAATTGATCATTTGGAAAAGCTCTTTAAACCTGTTTCTCTCGATACTCAGGGTTTCGACTAGCACAAAAACAACTTTGCCAATAAAGTGCGCTTCAGTTAGGGTATAGCTGACGCTTATAGAAGAGGTCATGATTTTTTAAAAACCTTTTCAAGAGGTTGTCCAATATGCGATAGCACAACTTTTAGAAATGTTTTAATCTCCCAACTTTGTAACATGTAAGAAATCTTGAAAAGAGAAGGCAGGGTTTTTTCATGACTTGAATCGTTATGGATCTTTCTACAAGATATCAGTGGAAAGAAAGTTTCATCTTTGAGAACGCAGCCATGAGACCATCTTTGAAATGATTGAAAAATTGCTGATTGAAATATGTTCAAAAACTACAGATCAGCTCATCATCTAGTGCATAAGCGGAGCCAGTAAATAAGATAATAAAGAAAGTTTGTATCTGATTCTATGAAAAGGTGACAAAAACTGATCGAGAATAAGAGAAAGTATATCAAAAATAATTGGAAGGTAAATGAAAAAAATGTACAGGTGGTTGCAAAAGGCATATGGCAAGTGATGTCAAGCTCTTCTTTCCTATTACTTCTGAAAAGTTTGCTTCTCTGTATTTGGCGTAACCTTTTCTTCACTATAAAACGGTTTTCTCTGGTTCCTAGCGATCTGTGGTCAACCTCGAGTGAACGAACAATGTGCGCTGACTTCCGAAACAATCATCGCATGCTCCAGTGCGGATGGAGGCGCTCTGAC
Source organism: Cylicocyclus nassatus (assembly GCA_958299035.1). NCBI lineage: Eukaryota > Metazoa > Nematoda > Chromadorea > Rhabditida > Strongylidae > Cylicocyclus > Cylicocyclus nassatus. Next base: position 52,814,957 of record CATQJL010000316.1, on the reverse strand, counting down.
GTTCCGTTTGCCAATAAAATATGGATCGCTTTAAAGCGTTCTGGGTTCTTTCTCTTTGGTCTGTCTGACGGCCTTGGTGACTGTCACCTTGCCATCGAATCTCGAGTTTCAGTTCTGCTACCAATGACCGACTTAGCAAAATCAGCGGAATCGTAAAGTTGACATTGAAACTTCTCGTAGATTTTTATCAGTCGGTAGAGTAAGTCGCCGGAGTGGGAGAGCAATTAAATCAAAAACTCGAGCATTCTCTCTACAGGGCTGTGTTCGAAGCATCTGCCTCGAAATGTGGCAATTTCGGCACGAGGTGGCTTTCGGAAAATGCAAAACGGCCCCCCTTGACTTCGCGAATTTTTACGACCCTTTTGACCCCAATCTCTAAACGTAAAAAGCCTCCTCAAAAAACATATCTAAAAAGCAACTTCGCAATTTTTGTATTTTTTTGGCCTCAAAGCGATACCCCCTCAACTTTTGATTCCAAAAACAATATCCAGCTTGCTTGCAAGCCATCTGTGCCGAGCCCTGACCTCAATCCCAAAATTTCCCCAAAAAAACTTTTCTTTGTAAAAATAATCACAGTACTTGCCATGGCAGACATTTATAATACATAGACGCTTTACCTAGCTCTAATCACCCTCCTTCCTCTCATTTTGCAAATTACACATGGAGCAATTCCGTTACATGCCTAAACATTGTACCCCAGATACTTCTTCCGTGAGGGAAACTGATGCCCCATGAAAAACGTGCACAAATTTGACAAACACTTTCTCCGAAATTTTCTTATTAGATTGACTACTATACCGCAATAAAATCGATCCGTTTGGTAGATCACATATTTTCTTTTTCATTCCATATCCATTTATCGATACTAAACTCAAACTGCTAAGCAAAAAGCCACTCTCCTTGATTCTGCAAAACTTACTAATGCTACTGTACATAGTACAGTTTTATATAATTTCTCACTTTAACAGTTTCCAAGCATGAGCACAAAATAGCAAAGTTCAACATACAAACTCGCTTGGAACAAATATCTGGAGTAAAAGATTTGGGTTTTACATTTTCAGACAGCTTCAGTTTACAATCCATTATCACAGCATCGTTTCCAAAGCACTTTTTCGGACATACAACTTATTTAAAGCGCTTCGATGTTCAAACCCTAGTGTTTTAATAAAAGCGTATAAGATATACGTTCGTCCCATTCTTGAATTTGGCACCACGGTTATTTCGCCTTACAAGATTCAAGACGTGAAAGCGATCGAAGGTGTGCAAAGTAATTTCACACGGAAATTGTTTCTAAGAATTCTTGGCCCCAACTACTCCCTCATTCCGGGGAGTGAAGAACGTAGACGGTTGTTATATCTACCTAGTTCAGCTTCTAGAAGAAAGAAGTTTGACATCTCGATGGCACTTAAGATGTTAAACGGTAGATGCAGACTTGAATTCTCAAATCTTTGTCATGTCATCTTCCAGAACTAGAGGGGCTTCCTTCAAATTAAGAGCTCCCACAGCCAAGTCCGTTTTGCGATCAAAATTCTTCACCCTCAGAGTGTTGTCGGATTTCAACAAATTGCTCGGTCAAGATGCTCTTAATAAAACCCTAGCTAAATGTTGTTCCCTTGCCGACCGTACTCCTTTCTGATCTCATTAGTGTATTGTGTTAGCTTCTTGTTATTGTTGCTTTGTTGGGAGTCCTTAAAATTTTGTCCTTATTGTGTTTTCTGTTTTTCTTACTACTATATCAGTTGTTTTTTTTGTTATTTTTCATTATCTTCAATCACGAATCGTTTCATTATGGTCTCTCATCACTCAGGTTTTAGTTGCATATCATACTCACGTGTTTGTTTTACACGTCTCAATAAATAAATAAGTAATTTCTCACTTTAACAGTTTCCAAACATGAGCTCAAAATATCAAAGTTCAACCTACAAACTCACGGTTGTTTTCTAAAAAGGATCTGGCAGTATGATAACAAAGAAGGCCAAGAAGAGTTTCTCAAAATTTCACTTTTCATAATAAAAAGTTTTCGAATGATAACCGAGGTTCTCGAGACGTCCCAAAATAATACCTTAGCAGAACAATATTCATGTTTTTTGGAAGCGCAGAATTTTGGTGAAGCATTTGGCAGTCAGCCATCTAGGGCAGGTTTGAGGCTTTGCAGCAAGCCTTATTTGTCTTAGAATTCCAAGAAACGAGTTCGTTTTGAATTGTGAGGACGGTCGAAAAGTTATGAAAGCGGTTTAAATAGACGTCAAATTTCCAGTTTGGCGATGAAAACTCAGGAACGTGGCAAGTGATAGCTTCAAATGTCTTTACTGTTATTTTTTGCTGAAAATTAAAAATCGCCGCTTTTCCCGCCGAAACGAACGTCATTGAAGTCTCCAATTCAAGCGCCCCTACGGCATAGCCTTGAGAGTGCCAGTGATTGTCCGCTTGTGTCGCCGTTGTTTTGTTATTGTTATTTCGAAAGTGCTGCTATCGCGGTTCGCTGATCGCGAGTCGTGGCCGCTGGACCGGTTGAACGGCTGGAGGAACGCTCTCTCGAACAAAGCGAGGCAATGAGTGAAAGCATACGAACTAGGTGACACATCGTCTAACTGCTGGCTGTAATTCGTTCGCCGCTCGTGCCAAACTTAGCGCGACCTCGCGACCTTGATGGATGCAGAATCAAGCGCGAGTGAAACCGAGTTCGCCGTTATTTCCCCGCATCCAGCCCTCTCACTTCGTTCTTTCCCAGGAAGGAAAAGCTGAGAGAGTGGGGTAGAAGTTTGTGTTTGTGGGTTGCTGGGGGAGAAGGGCAAAGAGACCGGTCAGTTTTCGCATATCAACCGCCACCACTGCTTTCGTTTTACGACCTTTCCAAGCAATCGTTCACGGCCTATTAAACACCTCGTCGTCAGCTAGCGAGGAAGCGCCTGAAGGATTTTGATTCCGATCTTGCATTGGCAATTTTTTCCTAGCAGATGCGCAGCAAATGATTGGGTACCCAAGTTGGCACGGTTTTGAAGCCCGACTCAAACAGAGATAAATACATGCTTTACCAAATGTTAGAGATTTCTTTGCTGTATCCGGCATTCTCCTTGTGATTATAGGCTGAGAACTAGTATCCGATAATAGCGCCTCGGTACTCCTCTGGGGAAGCAAATGTATGGGGTTTGTATTTGTATTTTTGTAACCTATTGGTTTATGACTTTTTTGGAGAGAGACGTATTAGCATTCTCTCCGTCCATTTTTCCTCTACTTTCCTAGCAGAAAACCTCAACATTGTTCTCTAGTTCCTTCATTTTTTCTGCTTTCCCTAAGAGTGTGAGGGTTAGCCACTTGTCCAGTTCTTTTGTTCGCTTCTCGTGCGCAGTCTATGTTGCCCTCGTAGCCCAAACCATTTCGGTAAGGTTAATGATGTGCAAAACTAGCGACCGTCGGGGAATGGTTATTGCCCGGAGAGCTGAGGGGAAACAGGTCTTTGAAGAGAGTGAGCTGGGTGTTGGTGTGGTTTCACCTCAGCCTGTATTATTCTAGCCTAAGCGAGCAGAGATTGAAAGGGGGCGCTCGTCGCTCTTGCACTTCGCCCCTACTCGGTGCACTACCGGTGTCGATTCGAGAGAATGCTAGTCTTACTGCGCTAAATGGATGCAGTCAGTTAGCAATTGGCCTTGAGTCCACGAAAGTGCGCATGGGTTGAACTCGCCCGGCACAGCAATGTAGTGCATCCCCTTTGGAAGGGGGGGGGGGGGAGGTGGAAGGAGGTGAAAGCGAATGGACGACGTCTGGTGCCCCCAAAGCCCTTAGGTGTTCCGTGACGGCAGCCCAGTTTCTTTCTTTGAGTGGTCTGTTTCGCTTCGTCAGACAAAACTCCAAACAGATGCCTCAAAAAAGGTTAGACCACCCCCCTCTCTCCCACCTCCCCCCTAATCCACTAATATCAGTTCAGTGTTTTGAGAATTACTACACATTGTGGAAAACACTTACAAATGGAGCACTACAGTTGCAGTGAGACTAGCTAAGAAAAAAGCGTAGCCGAACCTCAATCAGAGAAATCGGGAAAAGCAAATCAGTCACACAACGAAGAGAAAGAAAGTGAATTATGGCGAATTTAATGGACATCTCTTTTTATATTTTTGATGATCAAAACGTTTGCACTGTCACTTTGGCAATAAAGTAAATTCATAATCAAAACTGGTTTCTAGTGTCAAAAACTGTGGGAGTAAGCAAGGGGGCCTAATTAGGCTTTTACCCTCAAATAACAACCTGAGTAATTCCTGGAGCTAAGAATTCAGCAAATTTTCTGGCTTCTGAGCCGTGACCCATTCTAACGACATTTACTCATAGAGAGGGAATGCGGAGAATTTTGTAGCTTTCGAAAAAGCTCAATGCTTACGTGCTGTAACCATTGGAAGTGTACAGGTTCCACATGCCAGTTGACAGTTTGCAGCCATCCATTCCTCGTTTGCCTAAATGGGGAAAATTTTACATGAGCTGGTCAGCCAGCACCAGTTATGACTACTAATGTTACGAAGATCTTTGTAGTTGTTTGATTTTTCGCAATTATTCCATTTTGCCAAGAAAAATAGGGCTTTTTGTTTGACTAATAGTAAAATAAAGGAAAGATAAAGCGAAGAAAAATGGAAAGTATACATCGCCAGGCCTTTCTAACACTTTGCCTCATAGTGCATGTGGCTTGAACGCCAAATATAAATAGGAAACATTCTACATATTCCTTGCGAGATTTTCAAATTCTGAACTCTGGAAAAGAAATTATTTACTTGATGGCTGGAATCAAGCATTTGCCATCAACCTATCCCTTCTTTTTCAGATAACTGCAGCTGCTGCAAAATGATCTTATCATCTTTTCAACAAGTCGTTTTTTAAATTCCATCAAATGTCTTGATAGCTCTCCATGAAAGTATAAACCTGTTTATATGAATGATCAGATTGCATCTGATTATTTAGAATAAGAAAGATTGAAACGGAAGAGCTAAACAGTTATCTGCAAATTTAAAGTTTAAACTGAAGTTAATAGGGTCAAAAAAGTCCTAAACAGTCATATTCTTAACAGCATGACTGGTAATTAATAAAAAAATGCTGAAATGACAGATTGGGTTCCCTGAGCAAATATGCGGCGATTTAGCCCGACCATGTTGTTGTCAGTCGTCTGGAGAAAATTGCTACCGAAGAAAAAAGAAGTAATTCTAGCTTGTCCCTGTGGATCGAAATGGGAATCTTTTGAAAGATCGTGAGCGACAAAAGCGACTAGACTTTACAAGGTCGTGTAAAAATAATTCTTCCGGCTAAATTTGAGCTTCTCGCCGCTTTAAAAATCTACTTATTTACTCAATGTATTCTTCAAGGCGGAAGATGGTTGCAGCATCTTCCGTCTCATATTCTATATTCAAGCAATACTACTAAAGTTGACTTCAGTAGACTGCTGCCCATCTACTTTCCAAATGTAGTAGGTTTTTTTATCCTGGTCCTCTCATTCTGCTCGCCATTCTCCGTATTGTGGTAATTTACCTGTGCGCACTTATTGTGAACTTTTCAAATAGAAAAAGAGGAAAATTGCAAAATTCAAGCGCAGCTCTACAGAACAAAAAACATATGACTGACAAGGAGAGGGTAGTTAAAGGATACTTATAATCATTAATACAAAATTTTACTACTTGAATTGATAAATATGAATTGGTTGGTTTCAATACTAGGATACTTTGTTGAATTTTTTTCATCAGACTTGGTGATTTTAACTATTCAGAATAAGCAATATTTTGGGAAAAACATTCATAACTTCTTTCAGAAGATCGCTATATAGCGAGGACAGTTTGAATCAGCATTTCGAGATGCATCTTATAGTATAAGTCGCATTTCAATTGGCCACGATCACCAAGTATCCTTTCCTTGTAAAGAGTAAGAGAGATTTCCAAATCAAAGCGCAACACACCTGGCACTCCCCAATGGATGCCCAAAATCGGCACCACTCATGCTCGTCACAACATCCATTTGTCAAACATTTGAACTTCGTTGTGATCGGAGGCGAAAGCGTTTGCGAGAACACCCCTGAAACAAGCGGAAAACATGATAACAGACTGTGTAACAGCATAAATATACAGTTAAATGATTATTCTTTGTCTTCGGTGCGCCCCATTCATATGTTATGCGCTGATTACACATTGCCATTGTGTATACATGTGTTTAGGTATCGTTGCATCAAAACTCGATCGAGAACTTCGCCGTCTCGTCAGCACTGGCGCACAATTTCGAGAAGGTTGTCTCGACAAAGGCTTAGCTCTTTAATCGAGTAAAAAACAACAGATTTCTCGATTTCTTGAACAATATCTCGCTCTGAATGCATGCTTTCACAAAGGATGCGAAAAAGCTGCTATTTCATGTGCACAATTTTGTTCTTGCCTTTTTTTTCAAGCTAATCGACAACTCCAGCAAGTTCAACGCTCATAGCGAAAGCGCTTTCTCGAGACATTCAGCTGTGAGCGCTTCACGGCTTTTTTCCACCAAGTTCACCCCACTTCAGCACAAAATAAGCAACACTTATACTCGGAGTAGACGGAGAAATTGAGGAGAATCACAAGGTGATGAAGGCTGCGCTTGAAACTTCTACAAAAATTTCTTAATAGAGGGGTGATCAAAGACGTAAAGATTAAGAGATCAATTACGTGAAAGTTTGAAATAAGGCAACGAGAATTGTGGCATTTTCATGGTCACACTCTTTTTTGCAGTTATTCAACATTTTGTCAAACTTAATGATAAACTTGATGTACAGAATCGGAAAGGACAGCAAAAAATAATTGAGCATTTAATTCCCTAAGAACCGGCTTTTGAATAATTAAATGTAAATGCATCAAAAACAAAAAAATTTGTGCCAAGTAAGGTCTGAGCAAATTAAAAAAATTACCTACAAATTCACTAAAGTCGCGTGATTTTGCTCAACAGTCGGGGTTAATAATTGAAATTTCAGAAATTCAACATATCTGTTAAATTATTTTAAGCAAGGGTATGAAACTTCTTCCAGTAGCTGATCATACTCGAGTGTCCTTTTGAGCTAATTAATCGACCTTTCGACATGCGTTAGGAAAATTGAAGAATTGAAAAATTTTGAGAAAGCTTTATTTTTTCAGTTGTAAACTTTTCGATAAAGGCACTCGCTATTGCTATTTTCGCAAAAAAATCCAATCTTTGATAGTTACGAAAAAGCATTTTAACTCATTATTTATTGTCCCGCATTTTCAGGTCGTCGAGATGGCGTTTTGAGATACAAAGATTTTTGAAATGCATCCTATTGTCTTGTCCTTGAACGCTGTTGTCTAGCAGTAGAGGTAGCGTTCTAAATTTTTTCATAAGTGGTGTTGTCCTGAAGTTTTGATAAAGTCTTTTCTGCTATGGGAATATGCAAAAAGACCCTTGTAGCAAAACTTCGGCAAAATGAATTCCCTACGAACTAAAAGTTGCGCCAGCTGCATCTCAGTCAATTCTTGTGGATCTGTCATGGTTCGACGACGTCAATTCTGCCGGATTAGTGCGAAAGCCAAGCGTAACTTCGCGGGGCAACAGGTAGCGTGCTGCTTCAGCCATTTCGCCTACAAGGTCCCGAAAAAAAGACAAATGTAAGCTTCGTAACCTGCCAGCACAACTGGCATTCGCACCATAGCAGATGAACGAAAAAAGCGAATGCTTTCACTAGTACATTATGGCGAGAATGTCTTCATAGGATGTGTATATTGCACGGTTATTGTTCGAAAACTCGATCCCAGATCCGGTGTGGCCCTTTTGCCATTCGCTATGCTCACTCTTGGCCTACTCTGCCAAGAGTGTTCGTTTTTTCGGCAATTGTTAGTTGCTTGGAGGAACCTGCTTATCAACGACCTTAGCCTTATGACACATACGGCGAGAAGCGCAATGTTTCTCGTGCCGATCTCCAATCTAAGCAAGACATTGACGAAGAAGAAAAAAATAGATGGGGTCAGTTCAGCGAACTCTGCTTTAGCGCTATTTGAAACTCTCGACTGAAAAAGGGCTATCATATGACGTAGAATGAGAAAAGTTTAAGAGGTCTAAATTGCAGACTAAGTCAATTAGTTTTTTCTGGTTAGGAATGACCACGCCCATAGGTTTGTTCTTCAACCGACTCTCTGTTACGTAATAGGATAGATCTAGTTCACGGTCAACTTTGGTCTAGCACGTACATGGATAATTTGCAAGAAGCAGCTTGGATCAAAACACAGTCGAATTTATAATTTTGTGCGGTTGCTGAGCCTTTTGAAACCAGAAAAGAATAAGTTTGAAACCCTACTTTAGCGCTATTTGAAACTCTCGACCGAAAAAAAAACAAAAAACCAAAAAGAATAAAATTGCAGGCTCAAGCTCAGACTGAGGGCTGACTGAGTTTGCAAAATTCTTTTCTGTTTTTGAAACTAGGGATGGTGGCAAATTTTTTGCAATCGCCATCGAAATCAGATTTGAACTCTTTGGTCGAGAAGATTGCAAACGAACTGTTCTTTGTCTAAAACTCGTTGGGGAAAACATTTGAGCTAAGCCCTAGAAATAGCAAAAATTTACGAATGAGCGACAAAGCAGAGCTTGATGTTTTGCTCCATAGAAGATTTCCAAGATGGCGAAATGCCAAAAGCGTTTCCTTAGGTGGGATTTTGATCACTTATAAAATCCAAAAAAGACAATCGTTGTTTCAGCGAAGCGATCGCTCAAATTGCATTTATGGCCTTTTTTCGAAGAGATACACATTAGCTGAGACAGCCTTCCACTCTATTGATTGAAAGTGCGAAGATTTTACAAGAAAGAAAGGAGAATCGTCTAATCCAAAGAACGTTAAGTGTATAGAATAGCGGCTATATTATAATTAGAACTTCAAGGATATTACAAAAACTCTCAAGAGCAAAAAGTAGTTTTGGTCAAAGCGCTGAGTAAAGTTGACTCTTCAAGTAGATGGAGGCATCAAACTTTCATGTAGTAGGGTATTCTTTATGGATGCCTACTTGGGCAAAGAAGCAATTGCTCAAACTTTGCGAAAATGTTCCATAAATCATGTCTAACATCAACTATGTATCTATGATTCTCATAAAAAGTTACATGCCGGAATGTTACTGTAGAGCTTAACAAATAAAAAACGTTGCAAAATGCTGATGAAGTGAAGATTCATCTGGAAATCTCGAATTTGTCAAGGAGGAAGTAAAGAAATTTTTTGATTTATTCCAGCTCCTGTACTCGGACAAGACTGCGAGAATGGAAGAATAGAAGGAGGTAAAAACTCGAGCTTTTCAATCTCAATCCAAGCTTCTTCATAAAGTACTTTCTTCTTTCGATAAAAAAGTGACTTTTCAACCCCCAATTACTTCGTTTTCTTAATTTTTCTAGCTTTCAAGTATAAGACTTCTGAACAATTTCCTTGTCAATTTGGCTAACAGCTCTTTCTTGAACTTTTCATTTTATGGTCTTGAATTTTCACTTAGTTGAATGTACACGTAATTGATGTGACAACAAGTCACGGTAGTAAAAGAGCATTAGAATTTTACTGAAAATGTGGTCAGAGTTGGCTTTGTATTTGTGACGTGTCGCAGAATGCAGGAGGTTCCTGCGAGAAAAGTGTTATGTGCAAGCAACTGTCTGAGACTGATTCCATAAGAAGACATTCTTGCTAGGCGCTTTATTTGCGCTCAAGTGTTTTGCAAGATTATTTGCAAGCTATAGATGGATCATATGCAAATATTATGTGTATCGGTGAGGGACAGGCGAGGACGGGATGAGGGCACCAAAACTGGCTGGATGATGCTCCTGAACAATGCAAACACGTATTATACGCATAGCAGAGAAACCTGCGCATGGCTACAGGTTGTGAAAGCCGAGGAGAAGCCGTAAGGGGCTGAAGAGGACTGGAGAGCTCTACAAAGGAGAGGAAGGATGTCGCGTTTATGCGTTGCAAAAGGGGCTGGAAGCTAACTAGAGAGAGGATGAGTGGACAAAGGGCGAAAGTTAAGGCTACTCAAACTTCGAAAGGTTACCTGGTAGTAGTAGGAGTAAGATAGTGCGCATAGCAATAGCAGTAACACTAGCGAATCAAGCTCGACGTGGGAACTAGCGAAGGGTGTGAGAACGCCGGGGGCGGGCCGCGAAGCGCACGCCCCCCGCCACCGACGACAACGGCACCGACTTCAGGCACACGACGTTACCGTCCTTGCTAAGGCGCCTTACGCACGATGCAAACCGACAGCGCCTTACGGCCCGAACAACAACGGCACGCGCAATCTCACAACGGCACATAACATTTAGGTTTCGCTCGAGAAGAAGCTGACTAAGCACGGCAGTCCCTATGCCGGCCATAAAGAATCGAGCGAGGGCAGCATGAAAGCGAAAGCCATAAAATATTGGGTGGTGGTGTAGGGCGGCGGTGAAAGGGGTAGAGTACAGAATGCGCTCCCAAAAGTTAGCGGAATGATAGAAGTGTGCTACGTAAAAGATGAACCAAGTATAGACCGACAAGTAGCTAAGACATAAGTACTCCTATACAATTCAGTAAAAACATATCGTTGCTGAACTTTCGCTGAAGGTCCGAATGTCCCCTCGTTCGCCGTCTTCTTCTTAACCAACATAGCTAGTAGGACCTTACCGGTGGCAGCCCAGGATTTCGCTTCCGGGGGAGGGGCAAATTTTTTTTTCTAACAAAGGGCGTGGCGTTATCGCGCACTTCGAAAAGTTTCTTAGGTGCTTCACAAAATTCATAAGCAGTCTATAATCCCGAAGTCCAAAGAAGTGGGCGTGGCGGTAGTCACGCCTCCAAAAAAAGTCTTCTCACAAGACCAATTTGAATTTTTGGAAAATTTTGAATTTGACTTTTTATTATTTGCAAGTATGATCAAGTCACTTGCCCAGTTTTGAAACTCAAAAAGCTTTCAAAAATTTCGCGACTTCTCGGAAGCGACGTGCCCTCTCCCCTCCCTCCCGTCAGCTCTTCCCCTACACTAACGCCACTGGACCTTGCATCCTAAAATAACAGATTCCGAGTGTGTAACCGTGTTATTAGGGGCACTCTAGGAGTCACGCCCAAGAGAATTTTCTTTCGAATTACTAATGGTGACTTACGGGTTTTCCAAAGGTCCCGATTCCATACCATGACTCACTTTTCCATTATTTCCTTGAGTAAGTGTGACTGTTTCGTCATCAAGAATGTTAGAGCTCCTCAGGTAGTTGTGGTTTTAATGATACACCTCAATAGAATTCATGTACAAATTTGCTACGATTTCTGTCTGTGTACGTGTTTTGTGAAAAGATTACTGGAGCAATCAAGCGCAAAAAAAAAACGATACTGGTATACTCGAGACCGCACCGAGAACACTTCTTGCTGTGCCAGCCTAGCTAGAAAGATTTGAATAATACAAGACTCTTTTTTACTCAAAGGAGTGAGGTTGCATGACTTTATGGTAGACGCCTTGATTGCTAAGATGCAAAAAAAAACATATATCTAGTTTATAAACATTAGAGTCACTGTTCGGCGTGCTATTCAAACCTATAACCATTTAGATTATGATTCTATACAAATAGCTTTGTTTTTTTTATTTTTAATTGACAAACAAGCTTTTACTCATTTTCACTTCATTTCATTTTCATTGAATACGCTCGAGACGTTCCATAGAAAAAACAAACAAATAATGAAAGTTGTTAGTTTGCACTGTGTTTACACTCTTTTATTCAAAGATTTACTATTTCTCCTGCCTCCCTCAACCCCACCATTGCTCAATTAAATCTTTCCACAATATGCTAGTATGTCAGTCACTTATGATTTTCGATTGTTTCACACTAGTTCTTAGTTATTCAACCTATTCCTTTCCACCACTCGTGAATTTGAATCCGAGACCTAAAAAACTTGGTGGAAATGCAATGTCGATAGTCTCATCTATTCGGGGAGGGGGGGGGGGGAGAAAAATTTTTTCTGATGACGATGCATGGCCTTAGCCATGCACTTTGAAAAAATATTTCGTATGATTCCCAAAAATTTTCGCGGACCCACTTTGAATTATCAGAAAAAAGGGCTGCGACGTCAGCCACGCCCCTCTGAATTTTTTTTCATAAAGCAAATTGAATTTCAAAAAACTTCAAAAACTTTTCCTATTATTTACAACTACGAACAAGTCACCCGCGCATTTTTATGACTCATATAAGTAACTCCTCGGTACGCCACCGGTCTCTCATCATATCGTATGAGTCTGGAAAGACATCGATGAACGTTAGAATTTCGCCCATGAAAAGAAAAAATACATGAAAGCATGCAGAATTTTTCAAAACACTGTCTTCATCAAAAAACGAAAAAAGTAGTAAGTTTTCTGCTCAAGCTGGATTTCTGTCTTTTTTTCTTGATGATCTTTTATTGATTCTTTTATTCTTGTGAACTAGTTACTGGTTGCTGCTATGGGCAGCTAGCTATTCGCTTAGTATTATCACTTTCTCTTCTTCTTTCTTTTGTTTCTTTTAGTACTAGAGAGGAAACTGGGAAATTACTTTCTCTTCTGTTTTTCAATGGCAGATTTGAAGTGTTTAGAGTTAGACAAGGAAAAAAAGTAGTACTTTTTTCAGTCAGTTGCAGCACACTTCCTACTCGCCTTGTTCCGCGAGAGGGACGAGCTTGGGTTGGCATGCATTTTTTTTCATTTTCAAATTAAACATTGAACTTTCTACTTCTTCAATTCCACTAGTCACTTTCCTTCTAAGAAAAAGTTTTACTGCGAGAGCTGTTCGTCACAAGGGCATCGAGATCCAAGCTGTTGCTTGTTATCTACATGTGAAAGTGAGTTATGATGTGGTTGTTCATCTCGTTGGGACCAGTCCAGAACAACGACACGACAGCGTAACTTTAAGACGTTTTCACTCTATGCCACTCCTGATTGCTTAATGACCGATTGTTTTCGAGAGTTTAACGACTACACAACAACGGCTTGATGGAGGGGAAAGATTAGCATCTTCGATGTACATACAAGGCAATAAAAGCGAATCGTTTATGAATAGGTAAGATTTTTGAAAATTCGGAAATTATCTGCTGCAGTTTTTTAGAATGATGCATCTTGACAGCGATTTGGAGAAAGAACTCGAAAGCGGAAGTTTTCCATTTCTGAAGCATGATACAAAGGCAACACCCACAGTCTTGGATTTGACTGAATTCTTGAAGTTTGATGGGGATGACCGCTCCCTTCTTTACGAATACGATGAAAGCTATGCACATTTGATCAATTGCCGATGATTGTAAAGCACAATAGTTTCAAAAATTTTTTATTATTCTTTCTATTAGACTGACTTTTGATTTCTAGCCTCCTTTTCCGACTCTTCAGTGAAGAAAGAGAGCCTAGAATCTTTTGGGATAGGTTGTTTGAAGGAAGATTGCAAAAGTTATCCCGGCTTTTGAAAATATCTTATCTTGAGCTTAAATTATGAAACATGAGAGGTGGAGAGCATTCAAGAAGGACCTACTTTCTTCCTCAGGTTCATCCATTTCAATGTGTAAAAAGATTCAACAAAATCGGAACTTCTTAACTTGTTACCGTTGGCTGATTTACACGGAATTCACGGTTATGAAACTCACGAAATTCTCCTATTATGATAAACAATTTGCAACATTGTTCAAAGATATTTCTATATTATGTGAAAGCTTACTCTGATGAAGCACTGGCAGCAATCTTTAGAGGTCAAGGTACCAGATTAGAGCTACGGTTTCTCCCAGTCGGGATCAGGTCGAACCGCTGGCGTAAATTTTGCGCTGCGCACGGTCGGAGAGAACAGACGAGCAGGCCGTAATGACGATGCGTGATGCCAAAGTATAGGGCTCCCGCCATGCCAATTTTGGCCTGATTGGGTTCGGAACTAACTGTAAACATTACCACCTTTTTTTAGAGGGGCTGGCCCCCTATTCTGCTCAATTCATCGTGCCGACATCACAGTAAATACTTATGTATTACGAGATAATAGACGAAGAGGGTATGTGATTGGGAAGCCTCCTGAAATTATCAAGTCTAAAATTATCGAGTTTGACTGAATCCTAATATCTCAAATTTTCCATTTGCTTGTTTTTCTCTAGCAGGGAAAACCTTTCAGAATGCAATTTCCATGGAAGGGACACATAGATCTCCAGCAAATTCGAAAGTGTGACTTCCACTATTCTACCCGTAAATGTCCTAGATAGTAAGCTCTTTTGCTAGGGGTTATTCAATAAATTATCCAATGCTGGTTGGCTTCACTTCTTCACATCCTGGCACGAACACCCCCCCCCCCCCCCACCCCGATAGTTCGTACGAAGTTGACTTTTCCAGAACAGTTGTTTTCCTTTTAAATAAATGCGCGGACAATGTTATGAGGTTACAGCTCTTACAGCTCACCACACCCAGGTTACAGCCCCTCTGAGAGCTGTAACCTGGGTGTGGTGCAAGAGGAGATAGCAATTGCCAGCCGCTGCTGCCAATGCAATATTTTCCTCAAAATGCGCAGATTTACTTATGAACTTGAGTAAAATTGGGGTAAATGCTTTACTCGATGAGTCCTGCTCAGAGCCCATTGATAAGTGCAGTTTGGTATGTTATCGCAAGAAAAACTTGAAATACTTGAAGTTTCACCTTTGAAACCCTTTTTTGGTATTACGATGCGCGAGTTATTGATACCCACAAGCTATCGTTCCTCTTGCTCGCCACCACAGCTCCTAGAGCAGTTGTGAATCACGTCTCAAAAAAAAAACATGATTCATTATAGTTATACTTCAAACGGTCTCAAAATATCACTGATGTTTTTTGGATGAAATTGTTAAAAGAAGATTTGACGGATTTTTTAAAGAAAATTTGATTTTTTTAGTGACAAAAGCACATTCAGATTGCGACGCTTTTCTTACATCTTAAATGTTGGGCTCCTATAGAAGTGCTTTCTTGATGAATTTCACTTCAAATCAGAAATGCTGATGAAAGCAGAGCTCTGGGTATAATTTTGACCATGGTGTCAACAAGAATCAATTTATGTAGATGACAAAATGCAGCATCCGATGCTCCTCTATGCGGAATTTTTCGTGGAGCAATGCTTTGTTTGGAAGATCAAATAGAAAAAGATACGTCAGTTTCCATGGAAATTTGACTCTGAAAACATTCGACATGTTTTTGAAAAAAGGAAGTACTTCTAAGAGCTTCATGCACTCTCAAACTTCTTGCCCCAAAAGGACGTTCTATAGCTTCACTTGAATTTTCCGAAAATGTGGCTTTTGAGGCATGACAAATTCACTAAGCAACTAGACCTAATAAGAAACAAGAGAAGTTTTGATGGTACATTAGTCACCATTAGGTGACCGCGAGGTTACGACAATATTTGCGGTAAAAAAGTCCCGAAGATTGGCATTGCTCGCTTAACCTCGCCTTGATTTCGTGATCTTACAATTAATGGATGTTAGCTTTGTAATTCAACTTCTCTGTTCTAAAAATTTACTCATGAGGGTGACAGTGACAGTTTCGTGATTTCCAGCACAAAGTGAAATTCCAAATATTGAAACAGTTTGTAGATTTTGCGTTTGTTCTGAGACACCGCTGTAACGATGCGCATGGATTTCTTTCTTTTTCAAAGAAAACTTTTTCATACTCATTATATTCAGATCTATACAAGGTAATAAAGTTCCCTTCCTGACATAAAGGTATAAACCAACCAGTTTCAATGATCATTTTATGCTATATTTTTCTTCTCAAAACTACCTTATTCTTGCTTTCCTGCCCCTCCTAATGATTTTCAAATGTGTCAACAAACGCAACCAACCTTTACTTGAACTATTGTTTCAAAAGCTCCATCTCGTTTGATAATAGATAGAATGATGACGAAATTAATAGCTCAAATAATGACCAAGAAAGAATATGTGAAGGGATGTTGTTCCAATCATAACCGTAAAAATGTGTTCCTCAAATGATTCTAGTTTGCAAAGATATAATAAGCGTTTTTGATCTGCCAGCTATGAAAAAGACGAAAGCAGTGATTAAATGCATTTATTACTTTAGAGACCACTTTCATATAAACCGGAAAGTCGGGTTCAATGTGATAATCGTCGATGAAACAAGAAGACTGAGCGAATTCCAGGAGGAGCAACCGAAGCAACGATTTATTTTGGATGTACACACAATCGTAATTAAGCTCTTGTTTGTTGCTACAAGTAGGGTTCCAACGAAAGCGTTATGTTTCTCATCTTTTTCATGCCACAATTACTGAACGTTATGGTAATAATAGTGCAAGAGAACAGTAAACAAAAAAGAAGGAAGAGTAGGTGTGAAAGAATTTTGAGTGCCAGCAGTGCGTCAGCAAGCTTATGTGAGTTGCATCACCCTAGTAAAAGGCTTCTCGAAGGAGTTGCAATGAGGTAACGCTTCATTTCTTGAAGAAATTTTAGGATGTCATACAGGAAAATTTTTTTCGCTCTTCAGTCCTTCAGCAAATCCTCTCTTGGACATTTTTCCGTTGTTTGAGTTATCGAAAACCTACAGCTGACGTGACAATAACTCGTTTGAGATAAGCCCAGCAACAGTTTCAGATTCAAGCTGGAGCTCATTTATCAACAAAAGCAGAAGAAGCTGAATGCGTAGGTCCAATTGCGACTCCGTTCTGAAAACTTCCTGGTGCATATGTCTACTGAATCTACAAAAGAAAGCAGGTAAGTGGAATTTCGGTATAGGGTTTTCAGAACCACATGCGATGATGTATTAATTGTCAAGTCTTTGAAAATTCAAATTGCTCAATTATTCTTTGTCATAAATTTCTTCCTTGTTGTGGAGAGAATAGAGGTCGTGCGGTTACGATAGTGGCATGTGTGGTCTAAGGTGAAATAATTCCTTTGATTGTGATATACATCTGCAAAAAGTTAACTATGACTGAACGTATACTTGCGTTTGCTGAACAATGAATTTTTATGACCAGTTATAATCAGCGTGTTATCTATATGGTTCACATAAAACTTGCAACTCAGAGATTACTCGTTGTTAGAATGTCGCAAGAATGTAAAAGGATGGAAAAAAGCCAAGCATATCTCATGGCATATACATTCACAGAACATGTGTTTCCGTACGGCTTAGCACATAATTATTCTGACGTTTCTTACTATTTGGTCAGTTTCTTGCATTTTTATTTGCCGAAAGATGGAAGATTTGGCTGTGTTCTGTTCAGAAAAGAAACAAGTAAACATCTCATTTCAAAAACAAGAATTCTTACCAAATATCATCAACTCGCTTAGGCATCGCCTGACGGTTAAGCAGTTGGAATGGCAATATACACGATAAACTTCAATTTTCATTAGGTCTCCTTATTGAAGAGGGAGATGATCGTCATGGACAGGCCTGAGAAAATCGAAAAATCTAGAAACGAAGTTTACGGCTGTGAAAGCAGCAATGAACAGAATTTTGAAAGGTGGCGTGATAGTTTTGTGATGTGTGATGGAAGGTATGCTAGTGCTAGCTGTATGATTTTTGTCGAATTTGATGAAAATGAAGTCATAGCCAACAGATATACTATACATATCTTCCAGATTCCACGGGCAAGGTCTTATGAATCCAACACGATCTTTTCGTCGTCAAGTTACATACATGCCATACCTTATAATCTCGTTTCTTAAAGTTGACATCTACTTATGCACCCTCCTTCTAGTCTATGGATTCTTACCAAACCAAATTTTGATTAAGAATGATTAGGATTTGCACTGTTTCTATCTAGTGCTCCGGTCTTGAAAGTGACAGGTTTCTAAAATTTGAAATTCATTGGAGCGTCACTAATTTCTTTTCAGTGGCATAATTATTCCTAGCAAACTTATTGTTCAACAGTTTGCTAGCGCTGAAAGGGCGTGGTAGCTCTTTGACACCTCGACATGGATGCCAAGCTGTGTAATTTATTTCCAACTTCTTCAAAAAGGTCTCAAAAAGAAAGGCGTCATCAAGTTCACATTCTCGAGCATGACGAATGACATTTTTAGACGTGAGTCTTAGAGGAATTCACTGATGCCCGTACGATAAAAACCTGATCATAACTCATTCGAGTTCGAGCTCGCTTTGTAATGTAATTGATGAGTAGTTTAAGTTTTTTGGAAACAAATTGTTACAATTGACCCTTGCTCGATTTCCAGGTGAGTTATTGCGGACAGATTGGAGAACTATGAATTTGCAGCTTATTCTTCACAGTAGTTTCAGAAGAGTATATATTTGGTCAAGCGACGAATAGAAAAGGTGAAAAACTGCTTATGTTAACAATGCAAAAGTTGCTCTACAGAGTGGAGAGTGGTTTAGTAGGTTTCAGAAAATTCAAAGTGAAAAACTGTTATTATCAGAGGAGTTCTCAACTTAGCGAATTCCACTTGTAAGTAGCGTCAAAGTGTTATTAAAAGAGCTATTACATAAATTCTAACAAATTTCGATGAAACTCTAAAAATCGAAGCGTCACTTAACTTGGTTCTTTGTGTTGATCAGAATCCCAATTTTATGTATGGCAAAGTTGAGCCGTTTTTTTCACTAACAGTTTTTGAAAGCTTCAGTCTCGCTCTTACATCAAGAACCTCACTTCGATTCTTACTGAATACTATCCTAACATGATGGCTCTCTTTGAACCTTGATATCTATGCTCCACACTTTCAGCAAGAAGCTCAATTGGTATTATGTAGTTCCCTTTGAAGCCAATTTTAGCTATTGTTTGGATATATTTCTTTGTTGGCGAATGAATTGAGGTCAAAACAAAAGAAGCAACTCTTTTCGCGAGCAAGGACATATCTGAGAGAAAATGAGAAAGCTTTCGGAAAGCATACGGTGTTAGTCGTAAGGAGCACATCCCAAGAACGGCCTGTCGTTAAATGCACTTTTATAAATCATCCATTACAAATCAACATGACCTAAATGTTTAAAAATCTAAGCTATCCCTTTTATAATGCCGATGGCTGTTGGATCATTGAATCCTGAGTAATATTTTTCTTTTTCACAATTTGAGTTTTCAACTCAATATTCGCCAAATAGCTGAAATGCAAAACGTTGCATATCGATACTTTCGTTTTTATTTGTCTTGATCAGTTTCTGGAACGATGTGTTGTAAGCGGCAGTCTCTATTGCGTTTTGCTTAAAAATTGCAGGAGAATGCCATTAAGTGGCTATATATCAAACTCTATTTCGTTTTGAGAAGTTGAAGTACCTAGACTCATTGCTAAGTAACGACAAGCACCTAACAATAGCATGCTCGAGAGACGTCACAGACCCCCCAGAAAAGGCGAAAATGTATGGAGAAGATGTATGTCAACCCCATGTTGTGCGTACTTTTTTCAAAACTTTAGTTGTAGTTTCAAAGAATATTGTTCCATAACCGAATGGCGCAAATTAGTTACGCTCTTACACTCGTTATTCCCGTGCAATTATTGCCTATACTAAATTTGGACTGTATTGCCATTTCATCTTTGTCTAACTTTCGATTTTTTTCTAGCGAAGTCTTGTACCGAAAGAAACCTGTTTGGTGTGTTGCTTGTTTTTTTGTCGAATTATTAGGTCATCATGTGCAAAATGGCCAAAGCAAAAGACTCAGAGATTTATCAAGAGTCACTGTGCAACGTGCAAAGTTGGTCAAACTTTGTGATATGATTTTGACGCATGTTGGTTGAACATAAAGAAAAACTAAATTCAGGTACAAAATACACAGAGACGAAGGCTACAAATACAGGTAGTCATCAACAATGGAAACGATATGTGTTGGGAGTTTTTTTGTTCAATGTGCTAATAAAAATGGATCTAAAAGCTATTAATCAACGCATTTCAAATTAAGGACTTCTTGAGGAAATTTCTACTTTTCTTTGAACTTCATCTTTTAGTAACGCTTGCCTAGCTACTTGGCCATTGTCCGAGATGTTTTCTAGGAGACAAACCTGAACATCGGCTCTGCCACACTTGATCGTCTCGTTCGAGTAAAGACGCATTGCATTGTGACGGCCATGCAGTCGTCGTCAACAGCGGACGAGAAGCGAGAACAAGTTGAGATGGGGCTGCATCCTCGGCTCTTCACAGCCAACAAAGCAATGCCAGAAGATCAGTTTATTCACAAGACAGAACTCTGTAAGGAGAATTTACTCTGACACACATATATCTCACGGAAGGCACATACTTGAGCTCAAGCAAAAATTTGCGTCATAGAGACAGCAAGACCGGTGCATTGCAAGGGAAGATCTATGGAAAAATCAGAATTCAAAGACTTTGCTTATTCGCACAGAAAGCTTTACCACATCACATAGAATTTCAGCATGACTAAGTTATCCCATTTGCACTTAGGAGAGCTACAAAATATTGATTCAGCATAGATCACCTCTAGATAATCCCTTCTACTAACTTCAATGAGCTCTGGACTCGCAGAAGTCGATTTTTTCCTCTAATTACTGATTTACTGATTAAAATGAATCCTGTACTCTACACGTCCCCCTCCCCCCTTCCACCCCTTTTCACGTCTTCAATATAGCGGATACGTAACAGCTTTTGTAAAAATGACTCCATTGAAATGACAAGATTCATGACAGGGAATCAACATTGTGAATTTGCGCTACCACTTCAAAATCTCATGAACTGAGGCTGCTTGTTGAACCACAGTAACGAGTAATTCCTCTCAATGATAAATTTTGTGCATGGCTTATGAATATACCAATATTTTTTGAGCATACTAGCCCTCAAGGAGCATCGATAATGGCGGATATCTTGTGGCATTCTTGAATTTACAAAGAGCAGTCGCAGAATTCCCTATCAACGGAAGGGATATGCACGCACGTTTCAGTGTGAGGTCTTGCAACAGAAATGTGTAAGTGCACACTTAAGTAAAAATGGGAAAATTGTCACATTGCTCGAAGAGAAACCCATTTACTTCCACAAGGCTATTTTGCCATTCGACTCTAGTGAATTGTGGTAAAAATACATATCTCAGAATGCGCATCCTATTTCAGAATGGCGAGGTGAATGAATTTGAAGATCTGCATCTTGCCGTCGTTACTAATTGAAAGCTCTCATAGTTTTGTTTCTACACGTTCGAGAGATGTATGTTGCTATGGGAATCATCAATGAGTCACATAGACTAGAAGTTTTTGTGCTAATCAGCTTATGACATAAAAAAATGGAAAAAAATGAAATGGCTAATGAAATACAGCTACGACCGCAAACGACAGCGATTTTTTCGATAATTGTTTCACTCTTTTGAAAAAAAAAATAGGCAACGAATCATGCTGTTGACATTAAACAACAATTGAACCTAATCAACAGCGACTCGTGTTGTTCTGAACTAGTGATCTGTGAAAATCTCCTATGCTTCATCCCTTCTCAGCTTCTACAAACTATAGCTGAAAGAGATTCCAACCAGTTGGCTTTACAAAAAACGCTAGATCATTTGAACAGGGCTGCAAGATGTCGCATTGCAGAATGATAGAAAAGAAAGTGTTTCCTTTATCTTGCTTCCATCTTTCAGATCTTTGAGTCGTCAACTTGCATGTTGACGTGTTTATCTCGTACATCATTTCACAAAAAAGGAAAATTGGCTTACAACAAAGCAACGTTATTTATTGAGAATAAAACACAATTAACGAAATACCGGTGATCGCTACAGCTACTAGCTTTAGATTCAAAGATAAAGGAGGTTAACGGAAAAAGCGTTTGACTACGGAATACAGCGACTTCAACATAACATGGTTTATCGTATACGAAATGTTCCCAACCGACTCTCACAGTTTTATCCAAACTTGAAAAGTTTATAATGGTTGCAACAGTCTAGCGTCCACGAATCTTTATCGCCGTCGGATCCAGACCCTTACAAATTGCTGCATTGGAGTGTCACAAATTATTGGAAGTTTGGAATTTTTTGAGAACTTGGAAGTCCTTTCAGGTTTTCCACAAAATTGCTATCAAGCTAGTACTTTTGGACACTTACTCTTTTCTCATTTCGGAACGAAAAGCAAAGAAAAGCCAGAAAATTACACAAACAGGAATTTCGCCTTCAATTTTGAATTTCGACGTCACTTGACCTTGTTCACTTCGGTAGACGCTATCGCACTGCTACACTTGTTCACTTCTTAGATGCAACGGTCAGAATTAACCCTCTCGTCATGACACTGTCATTGACACAAGGTAGCTCGAAAAAAGCACTTGTGTACCAGCGCTTTGTCCCACGGCTTTTGATTGTTCTTACTACTCGACTCTCTGACATATTTCTTATAGAGCCCATTGAGGTGACAACTCCCCTTCTGAAACTCATTCACGCACTCGCTACGGGAGTTCGCAGTGTTCTCAGTTTTCA
This sequence comes from Cylicocyclus nassatus, assembly GCA_958299035.1. Lineage (NCBI taxonomy): Eukaryota > Metazoa > Nematoda > Chromadorea > Rhabditida > Strongylidae > Cylicocyclus > Cylicocyclus nassatus. Next base: position 52,792,673 of record CATQJL010000316.1, on the reverse strand, counting down.
GCACGAGGAATCTCGAAGGACAACAGATAAACATCGCACTCACGAAAATAACCGTTTATGGAGGTTGTGAAGCCGGTTGTGATGATTGAACCGAAAATATGATGTTTACGAGTTCCACTGTAAAGCACAGTTCTGAATCAGCTTCGGGAATTTTTCGAGGGGCATGCAATTCAATAGGGCTCGTTAAAAAAATTTTACTCGCCACAAAAGCGACTACGTAATTGCTTATGAATATGAGCAGTGAGCTTAAATGCAACAGAGTTCAAGTTATTTGTTTGTTGAGCAAAATGCCCTGCCAAATCCTTCTGCTTCACAGTTGTAAGTATCACAAAAAGCCGAAAAGTTCCGCCAGAGCTACACTTTCTCTATTGCTTGCTGGGAGATGACTAGCTTTGATTCACACACTGTGAAGCTCAAACCTGCTCTCAGTTCATGAGTTTAAAGAGTGCTGCACATATGTCACGATGACTAGTCACGGTTGCTTTGTTTATGAATGACAGATACGAAAAACAGTAAAAAGTCCGAAGGCTTCACGATCCAGCTTAAATTAGGTTTGAGCACCTACTAACAGCTTAGGGAACAGTGAGTGGAGCCTTTTTGCACAAGAACTTTTCTTACTTTCCAAAATCTGATATACTTTGTTTGGATGAAGCAAGCTGGTACAACTACGTTGTGGAACTGTTTATTGTATAGTGCGGAACATACTATTAACAGTGGATATGCGGAACAGCTGCTGACGACAGTGATAATGACCCAAACAACACCACTAAGGATTCAGGCCCTTTTATGCAATTGTTTGGGAGCGGATAATGTAGATGCTCACATCTGGTAAGCAATAGTGTCCATACAGCATGAAGGGTCACCTACATGAAATTAAGTGCCGCCGAGTAGATTGTCAAGCACAAAGGGATGACCTAGCAGCCGAAGTGGGCACTGATAGTAGAGTTTGTCAAAGACAAACTATGGATGCTGCATATAAACTAAAATCTCACATATAAGTCCTCTCATCAGATAAGCCCCTCTACAGATAAGTCCGCCTTCAAATAAGACCGCTTTTGGACCCAGAAGTCCTTCAGATAAGTCGCCCTACAGATAAGTCAGTTTTCTTTCCATTATAACTACCCTAGCAAGATTCTTGGCGGTGAGAGGGTGCAATTTCGTCGATTTTTCTTGTCAAAAAGGCAGACTTATCTGTAAGATTTTAGGCTAATACTTACGATGATTACGTAATAACTAGCTGGCTTACCCGGCTTCGCCCGGCCCTGTCAAAGTACTATGACGAAGGTCCCATCCCTATCCCAGTGCAATCTTTCCCTGTGTCCACTTCTACTGACAGTCCCCTATTCCCGCTGGGTTAGTAATCAGCACGCTCACTTATCCCCCTGTGCCAGATCCCAACCCCTTAGCACAAACTTCGGAAAAAATCTATGAAATCGATAGAAGTAATGGATAATCTTGAAAACTAATATCGTATTCTTAATCATCATGCTCGATCACCCCCTCCCCCCCTAGGCCAACTCCCAGCCGAAAGTCAAACTTCAAAAATCGATGGAATCGATAGAGAAAAGTAGCTCCGCCCCGAAGTGTATGTGTGCAAACTTTGGTACGAATCGGTTCAAAAATAAAATTTTCTACTCGAAGCATACATACACGCAGACAAACCTACAGAAATACGGACTACAGCCAAACAGACATTTAGCTTTATAAGATGTAGTCGCAGAAATCGGAGTTTTAGTTGAGTTTTCCAAAAAGAAAAGATCTCAATATTCATAACAAACTCATTTATTGCTTCAGATATACCAGACAATACAATAACAACTACACAAATTTACTTTACACAAAAACAACTTTCTTTCGTATGAACCTAAGAAGATATCGTGATTAACATCAGAAAATAAACCCAAAAAATTATACAAAAATCGAGTTTTGATCTGACATTTATAATACATGAGAATACTATGACAAAGACGCTATTTCAATGTTTGAAAGCTCGTTTTCCTCGTCATGGCTCTCGTTATTTCGGTGGCCCTTCCTTCTTCTTCGCTTCTCATATAACAATGTCGGCCATGATGCGAATAATTTCACTCTCCAACGCCTCGTTCTTCTTTTTGGTATCCTCAGCAATAGGTTCCGGATTTTTCGGCTTTGATGTAGGAAGATTTGGGCGTCCCATATCTAAAATGATAATATTAGGTTGGCTAAGAAATAATTTCGGTCGTTTTGCGGCTCCTACAGATGCTGCGGACAATAATTTGTCCGGTCTGTACTGCTGGAAAGAGCACTTCAATAAGAATTGGGACATAAAATTTGTTCGAGTAGAACTTATTTTGCAATGAAAGATATCTACAAAAAAGTGAGATCCTCATTGTGCGCAATAAAGCATGAAAACAAATCTTCGAAAGTTGCAGATTTGAGCTCTAGGAATTTTAGCCATGTTAGGTCGTAACTGTCTCTTACTGATAATTTAAAATCTGAGTAGCTGATATGTGATAGAGAAAACTTTAAAAGCTTTAAACTTCTTATCCGCAAAATATCATGAATAAAGAAGAACTCGGAAAGTTTTTATGAAGATTTTCAAGCCAAAACGGAATTATTTTTTGGCCAGCCTAATACTAAGAGCATGAAACATCAACATCAACATCAAATCTTACCTTCGCTTTGGGACAAACTTCTCTCTTCTTCAATTTCTGAAATCGTTTGTGGTTGCGT